>CM022300.1:281120310-282363586 GCA_011799875.1 Thinopyrum elongatum
ATCATACAAGACGCTTCAAGTAAAACACATATCATGTGGTGAATAAAAATATAGCCTCAAGTAAATTTACCGATGGATTGAAGACAAAAGAGGGGATGCCTTCCGGGGCATCCCCAAGCTTAGGCTCTTGGTTGTCCTTTAATATTACCTTGGGGCGCCTTGGTCATCCCTGTAACACCCCCAGTGGTTAGCCACAGTAATTCCATTTTGATAATGCCAAGTCAGCATGATTAACAGTGCGTGATCATCATTAGCATTATATTGCATTCCAATTCCTAAATCAAAATTCAAATTTAAATTAAAGAGGAAAATAAAAGTTGTCCAACATAAAAACTAAATTGTTCATTAAATGGAAAATATTCCAGAGACCATTCTAAAATTGTAACCAACAAATAATAAATTAATTAAGAGACTCTAACAGTAGCAAAACAGCACTATTTAATCCTTTTTCAATTAAATAAAATTCAAATAAAAATATATGGACACCAAACCAATTTCTAGCAGTGACTAATTTTGCACTGTTAATATTTGGACCAGTCTCATATTTTACAAAAGTCTTTTTGGGGCTAAACTATTTGCAAAACAGGAGCTAAAAGGAAAAATCAGAGAAGAAATAAAATAAAAAGAAAAGGCCTGCAGTGGCTGGGCTCTAGTCTACAGGCGGCCCAGCCCACCGCAAGCCGTCTCTCACCCCCGCACTGCTCATCCCCGCGCCGTTGTCGCCGCGCGCGCGCTCGCCGCGCTGGCCCCCCCTCTCCCCTCGTCCACAGCGCGACGCCGCGCCCTCCGATGGGGATAAGGGCAGAGCCCCGTCCCTCACTGAGCTCCCATCGCCACTACTCTCCCTTGCTGCTCTCTCTCCCGCCCTCTCCCCACCATGGCCGATGCACCCGTGAGCACGCCGCCGTCGTAGTCGACGCCACCGCCCCTCCCTCGACCTCTCGTCGTGTCCGCAAGCTCTGCCCTGACGTCCTCGACCTCCTCGACGCGTCACACGCCGCCGGAGGCGCCGCACCATCTCCCCCGAGCTCTTCCTCGCCGTTCGGCCGCCGAGATCGACTTCGCCGCCCCTCTCAGCTCCGCCCTCCTCCGAGCTCGCTCCGACGCCTGTCACAACCGCCGTGAGCCACTGACTTTTCCTCCTCCCTCTGTTCTCTCCCTCGCTTGCCGTAGCCACCGCACCGCGCTCAACCGCACGCGTCGCCGCCTATGCTCGCCGCCGACGTACCCCCGGCCATCTAATGGCCCGGCCGTCATGCCCAACCTGCTCGCCGCGCCGCGTAGCTGCTATCCCCGCATCGCCACGCCCGCCGTAGCCACGACCCCGAGCTCCGGCAACCGCCATGGTCGACGCCGGCGACGACTCCGGCCACCACAGGCCCAGCCACCACCACCACTCGATGCGGACGGGCGCCCGCAGCACGTAGATGCCCTCCGCCGGCCTTTTTGGTCGCTGGAGGTGGAATCCCGAGCCCTCCGCCGCGTCTATGGACGTCGGCGTCGAGCCGCCGGCGGGTCAGCCTCGGTTGACCAGGGGTTTGACCTCCCCTGGGTCAATGACAGGTGGGGCCGCCCCCCTAATTAATCGGTAATTAAATTAAGTTAATTAATTAATCTATTAATTAGTGCACCCTATGACAGGTGGGCCCCCACTCTATTTAATTAGTTTAGTTTAAACTTAAACACTGGATTAGAGCTGAGTCTATGACAGTGGGGTCCCACATGTCAGTTTGACCTGGTCAGCCGACCATTGACTGCTGACATCAGCATTACATCATGCTGACATCATCAATCACTGTTCTGGATAATTCGAATTTAAATAATAAAATAAATTCCAGAAATTAATAAAAACTTTAGAAAATCATATCTTTTAATCCGTAACTCCGATCGAAAAACTTTATACATGAAAGTTGCTCAGAACGACGAGACGAATCCGAATACGCGGTCCGTTCATCCGTCACGCGTCTCTAACTATCCGAACATGCAAACGTCCCCCTCCGGATCCTCTGTCCGATAATTCCAAAGACCCGGGAAATATCGTCAGATATTCTCCCGCTCCGTCTGATACGTGTAATGCTGCGTTAGACTACCCCTAGCACCGTGTATCGTATTTGTCATGCTCATGTTTACTGTATATTTATACTGTTTCCACCCGCTCTTCTCTCTCGATAGCCCCCGACCCCGACGTCGTCCCCGAGACCGACGCAGCTCCGGAGTTCGACGACCCCTGAAGACCTTGCCCTTGCCGCCGAGCAACCAGGCAAGCCCCCCCCCCTTTGATCATCCCGATATCGCCCATTCTATTACTCATGCTTGCATTAGAATTGCTGCTGCTGCTACTTTACCTATTCTGATGCATAGCCTGTTTATTGTAACCTGCTATTGATAATTACCTACATACCCTAAACTGTTTAGTCTAGGCTGGGTAGAGACCTATCAGTGACCCCACTTATCCCGACTGCCGCGCTGGATCGTCAGAAGACCCGATCAACGGGATTGAAGACCAGGACCCGACACCGCACATCACCCCCCCCTTAGTTGTAACGACACAGCAGCGTTACTATCGAGTGCCGAGGGTGAAACCTCATGTAGCACTTCTGATGTTAACTCTGTAGAGTAGCTATTCGGTCGTGGTCATCGAGGGTGATTCCTCCTTCGCCACTTCCGGTAACGACGCTGTTGTGCAACACATCAAGTGTGAACCCATCGAGGGTGAATCCTCCGAGTTCACCTTGACAGACACATCGAGTAGGAATCCAACGAGGGTGATACCTCGGATTCCCCTGATGTTATGGACACACGGATACTTGGATTTTAAACTGTTACTTGGATAGGCGGGTCGACCCTGAGGGGTACCCGCGTGCGCCTGAGAGGCGAGTGTTGTGAAGACGGGTGCCAGTGTGGTGCCCGAGTGGTGAATATGAGGCGCGGTTGGGCACTCTTAACCCTTGCAGCAAGTCCTCGAGACGGGGCGACGGGGTCACATCTTTCGTGAGTCTCTGCTCGTTACCGCAAGCCCCTAGTCCTAACGATTTGGATATTTGATCTGAGCAGGCCTTTGGTCTGATAGCACTAACCATCACGTGGGCATAGTACGGGCGTTCTGCATCGTAGCATCAGCCGAAAGCTCTGTCAGACGTCTAGTTCAGCCTTGCGGCCGGGACGGACCGGCGCCCTCCGGGTGCTTGGCTTCACCCTGCTCGCAACGACCCAGAGTGCACAGGGCGATGGCCCAAGACCCCTGAGCGCTTAGGATGTAGACCGGCGGGGACCTCTCTGCTGAGCTGTAGGTAGGGCTGCGGTGTGTCGTTTGACCGAGGCCGGGCATGACCCAGGAAAGTGTGTCCGGCCGGAGTTAATCGAGCGTGTTGGGTAAGTTGGTGCACCCCTGCAGGGAAGAAAACTTCTATCGATAGCCAGTCCTATGGTAAAGGACACTCGGAGTTGTATCCTGATTGATACAATTTAGAACTGGATACTTGGATACTATGGCTCTCGGATTGCTTCTCGCAGGGAGTCGAGAAGGGATCTCCGGACGAGGTTGATGACTGTATGGCTCTGGGATTGCTTTCTCGCAGGGAATCGAGAAAGGATCTCTGGGTGAGGTTGAGACTTAATGTTACTACTACATTATAATGAACTGTTCTACTCTCTTCTACTGCTGCAAGACCGCTGAAGATGCTAGTCTTCGATAGGACTAGGCCTTCTCTCTATTCTGGCATTTCTGCAGCCCAGTCCACATATACAGCCTCCCCTTGAAAATGTTGCATATGTAGTGTAGACCCTTGCTTGCTGAGTACTTCTGAGTACTCACGGTTGCTTTGTTTTCCTTTTCCCCCCATATCAGTTTGTCGTAACAAGATGACGGAGCCCCTGAGACAGCTACCCTGCCGACGATCGCTACTACTACTACCCAGAGGATGGATACTACTACGAGTTGACTGACGACCAGGAGTAGGATCGGAGGGTCCCAGGCAGGAGGCCTCCGCCTTTCGATCGTAGTGTTTTATTTTGCCCCGCCTTTCTAAAGGCCTTTCTGTTTCTATTTCATATCTGTACCCAGATATCTGATGCTTCCGCTGACGCTTGTACGCAAGCTTATGAATTCGAGCCCTCGAGGCCCCTGGCTTGTAATATAAAGCTTGTATGACTTTATTTATGTTTTAGAGTTGTGTTGTGATATCTTCCCGTGAGTCCTTAGGCTTGATCGTGTGCATTTGCGTGTATGATTAGTGCACGATCGGGCCGGCGGCGTCACAAGTTGGTATCAGAGCCGACTGACTGTAGGAACCCCCTTTCCAACTCCTTGGCCGAAGTTGAGTCTAGTAACCGAAAACTGATTTACTAACTTGGCTGTGTGGCTTACGGGCGCACGTCGCCAATTGGGTGGTATTAGTATCTTTTATTCCTCATCTTTACTCTGGACTCTGATCTCTCTTCTATTCGGGTTAAAATTTTGCTAACTCCAACATTAGGTTCTCGTGATCACATCCACCCTGAGTTATGAAATTTCCCCCCTTGCTCCAAGATTGTGGACCAGGTTTTGCTTACAGGATCCTTTTATCGAGGGCACCCTGTGTTTCACTTGCAGATTCCTCGCTCCAATAGTTTTCTCCGACGTTGATGTAGCCTTTGCTATGTCTCGTTGTGTACTTCCCTACCGCGTGCCTGCGCGCCGCCTAGATGTCTAGCCCTCCCTTTTCTACTGCCGTAATGCCGGATACTAACCGAGGCTATGTGCGGATTTGAATGTCTGGTGCGAATATGCTGAATTATCTATTGCACTTCCTTCTGTTGTGCGTGATACTTCATGAATCATTCCGTACACCTGCAGTTTTACTTGCTAAACTGCCCCTGTTGATTTGGCAGAATGGCTGACGATCCTCCACCTCCACCCTATATTGCCGCAATGATGCAGCAGTTTGAATTGAACCGTCAGCTCAATGAGAGTCTAGTAAGATGTTTGGAACGCAACGAGGCTCGCCAGGAGCCTGGACCGATCTCGCTGCCAGAATTTGTGCACCTCAATCCGTCCGTTTTCCGCAACTCCACCAATCCTATGGATGCTGATGATTGGCTTCGTGACTTCCTGTTTGAGATGGAATCAGCTAATGTTGCTCCTGACAGTCATGTCACCTTTGCGACATTCCACTTAAAGGGTCCAGCTGCTCAATGGTGGGAAAGCCATAAGGCTATGTTGCCTGCGGAGACTGTAGCCACTTGGCAGGAATTCCAGTCAGCTTTTCGTGCACGTTACATTCCTCAAGGTCTGATGGACCAGAAGAAGCAGGAGTTCCGCAAACTCTCACAAGGCAAAATGACTCTGGATGAATATCAGAGGAAATTTCTTGAATTGTCCCGCTATGCTGCGGATGACGTCGACACCAACACACGCAAGCAGGAGAAATTCTGTGAAGGACTATGTACGGATATAAAACTTGCACTTGCTGTCCATGATTTCACAGATTTCGCAACCCTTGTCAGCAAATCTTTCCAAGTTGAAACAGCTCTGACTGAGTACCAGGAGTCACTCAAGCGCACTCATGGAGCTGGCTCATCCTCGGGTCAGCCTGTTCAGAAGCGTCGAGTCTGGATTCCCCACAATGTTTACCACCGACCTGCTCCAACACCAAGGCCGTCATATGTTGCACCTCATCTGCCTTCGCCGCCGAGACAGCTAACGATTTAGGGTGGACAGTCCAATGCCATGGCTACACCTCAGGCTGCACCACGTCCTCCTGATGGTCGTACGAAGGGCCATCAAACCCATCATTCCAGAAGACGTAAGGCCAGGCCGCTTGCTATGGGTCGTGGCCAGGTCACTCATGTCAATATGGGAGAAGCTCGTGAGTCACCTAAAATCGTGATGGGAACTCTGCCAGTTAATTCAGTTGCAGCCTCTGTTCTCTTTGATTCCGGGGCATCACATTCCTTTGTGTCCCAGCAATTTGCACAATTGCATGGGTTAGCTATGAGCTCATTACCCACTCCTTTAGAAATCATCACTCCCCGTTCTCGGTGGCAAACCAAAATGGCAAGTCACAACAATCAGATCAGAATTGAAGGGTTGATGTTCTCTGCTTCCCTTATTGCTCTTGGACCTTCCGACATAGACATCATTCTCGGTATGGACTGGTTGACAGCCCATAATGCTTTGATTGACTGTGCTACTAAGACAGTCCAGCTCACACACCCTTCTGGTCAGGTGATCAATTACTCAGCCCGAATAGCTCAAGATGCTGAGAGCCAGATATATGTTCTGAATGCATTGAATGCTTCACCTCTTGAAGGCATCAAGAACGTTCCAGTTGTTCGTGATTTTCAAGATGTATTTCCAGAAGAACTTCCAGGAATACCGCCTGCTAGAGCTGTTGAGTTTGTCATCGACTTGAAACCAGGCACAACTCCTATTGCCAAGCGTCCTTATAAGATGCCTCCGCATCATCTTCTCGAGTTTATGGAAGAAATCGACACGTCACTTACGAAAGGTTTCATCCGCCCCAGTTCCTCTGCTTGGGGAGCACCTTCACTCTTCATTAAGAAGAAGGATGGAACTAATCGATTGGTTCAGGATTACCGACCTATCAACCAAGCTACAATCCAGAATAAATATCCGCTTCCTCGGATCAACGATTTGTATGATCAACTTGCTGGTTCCTCAGTATTCTCTAAGCTTGATTTGAGATTGGGATACCATGAGATCCGTGTTCGCGAAGAGGATATTCCGAAGACTGCATTTGTTAATCGTTATGGCTCCTACGAGTACACCGTCATGTCCTTCGGCTTAACCAATGCTCCAGCCACATTCTCCCGTCTGATGAATTATATTTTCATGGATTACCTCTATAAGTTCATCGTGGTTTATCTAGATGATATTCTGGTATATTCGAAGAATAAGGAAGAACATGCCGAACACCTCCGTCTTGTACTGGAAAGACTCCGAGAACACCAGTTGTATGCCAAATACTCCAAATGCGAGTTCTGGTTATCTGAAGTAACCTACCTTGGTCATGTGATTTCAAAAGATGGAATTGCCGTTAACCCAGAACGAGTTCAGGCTATTCTGGACTGGACTCCTCCGAAGAACGTCAAGCAAGTGAGAAGTTTTCTCGGCCTTGCAAGTTATTGCCGTCGTTTTGTCGAGAACTTTTCCAAGATTGCTAAGCCTTTGACTAATCTGCTTCACAAGGGCGTTAAATTTGAATGGACAGACAAATGTCAGGAAAGTTTCCAGACACTCAAAGACAAGCTGACATCTGCCCCAGTACTATCTCCTCCAGATACCCGCAAAGACTTTGTGATCTATTGTGACGCATCCCGTGAAGGAGTAGGCTGTGTCCTAATGCAAGAGTGTAAAGTGATTGCTTATGGCTCTCGTCAGTTGCGCCCACATGAAGAGAATTATCCGGTACATGATCTAGAACTAGCTGCTGTGATCTATGCATTGCAGTTGTGGCGACATTACCTTCTCGGTAATCGTTGCGAGATCTACACGGATCATAAAAGTCTGAAGTATTTGTTCACTCAGCCATCTCTAAACCTCCGTCAGCAAAGATGGATGGAGGCCATTGCGGACTATGATTTGGGTATTTCCTATACCCCTGGCAAGGCTAACGTGATGGCTGATGCCTTAAGCCGCAAGTCCTATTGCGACAACCTCATGGTTAGGCGAGCTCAACCTCGTCTTTATGAAGAACTGCGCAAGCTGAATCTGCGTATTGTTCCACAGGGTTCTCTTAATAACCTTGTGATACAACCAGATCTTGAGAAAGCTGTTAAGGATGCGCAAGCTAAAGATGCTGAAATTGATCTGATGAAGAAAGACCTTCACCTTGTAAAGTACAGGGATTTCTCGCTATCTGAAGATTGAACCTTGTATTTCAGAAACCGCATTGTCGTACCTCGCTTCGAGCTTATGACTGACAAAGTCATGAAGGAGGCACATGATACCCCGTTGTCTATTCATCCGGGTAGCACCAAGATGTATCGTGATCTCCGTCAAAGGTACTGGTGGTCTAAAATGAAGCAGGACATTGCTCGTTATGTTGCCGAATGTGATGTGTGTCGTCGCGTTAAAGCAGAACATCCGAAACCAGCTGGAATTCTGCAACCACTTCCTATTCCTCTATGGAAATGGGATAAGGTTCAGATGGATTTCATTACAGGACTTCCCAGGTCACAGAAGGGTCACGATGCTATTCTTGTCGTCGTCGACCAACTCTCTAAAGTTGCACACTTTCTGCCTGTCAAGGAGACGATCACTGCTAGTCAGTTAGCAGAGTTGTATATCTCCAGAATTGTTTCACTCCATGGTATTCCGAAGGAGATTAGTTCGGACCATGGCGGTCTTTTCACTTCCAAATTCTGGGAAAGTTTTCAAACAGCTATGGGAACTCATATTACCTGGAGTTCAGCTTATCACCCCCAATCCCAAGGCCAAGTCGAACGAGTCAATCAAGTGCTTGAAGACATGCTTCGAGCTTGTGTTATTTCATTCGGTAAGAAGTGGGAAGAATCTCTTCCGTATGCCGAGTTCTCTTATAACAATAGCTATCAAGCCAGCTTGAAAATGGCTCCCTTCGAAGTACTCTATGGACGTAAGTGTCGAACCCCTCTGAATTGGTCAAAAACTGGGGAACGACTGCTCGTGGGTCCGGATATTATTCAACACGCCGAAGAACAAGTTCGTATTGTCCGGGACAATCTCAAGGCGGCTCAGGACCGCCAGAAGAGCAACTATGATCGCAAATGATGGGGTTTGACTTATCAACCTGGTGATCAAGCTTATCTGCGTGTCACTCCTATGAAAGGCACTCACCGTTTTTGAATCAAGGGCAAGTTAGCTCCACGCTACATTGCTCCTTTCCGCATTGTTGCTAGACGTGGTCAGGTGGCATATAAATTGGAGTTGCCGCCGCAATTCTCTCATATCCACGACGTCTTCCATGTGTCGCAACTTCGTAAATGCTTCAAAGAATCTCCGCATCGAGCAGTGGATCACGAGGTGCTCGAATTGCAAGATGATCTATCTTATAAGGAGCATCCGATCCGCATTCTCGATGAAGCTGAACATCGGACCCGTCAGAAGGTTACCAAGTTCCTCAAAGTGCAGTGGTCAAATCATAATGAAGATGAAGCCACTTGGGAACGCGAGGATAATCTTCGTGCGGAATACCCCAAACTTTTTCCTTCTACATCTAATTCTCGGGACGAGAATTCTTGTTAGTAGAGGAGATTTGTAACACCCCCAGTGGTTAGCCACAGTAATTCCATTTTGATAATGCCAAGTCAGCATGATTAACAGTGCGTGATCATCATTAGCATTATATTGCATTCCAATTCCTAAATCAAAATTCAAATTTAAATTAAAGAGGAAAATAAAAGTTGTCCAACATAAAAACTAAATTGTTCATTAAATGGAAAATATTCCAGAGACCATTCTAAAATTGTAACCAACAAATAATAAATTAATTAAAAGACTCTAACAGTAGCAAAACAGCACTATTTAATCCTTTTTCAATTAAATAAAATTCAAATAAAAATATATGGACACCAAACCAATTTCTAGCAGTGACTAATTTTGCACTGTTAATATTTGGACCAGTCTCATATTTTACAAAAGTCTTTTTGGGGCTAAACTATTTGCAAAACAGGAGCTAAAAGGAAAAATCAGAGAAGAAATAAAATAAAAAGAAAAGGCCTGCAGTGGCTGGGCTCTAGTCTACAGGCGGCCCAGCCCACCGCAAGCCGTCTCTCACCCCCGCACTGCTCATCCCCGCGCCGTTGTCGCCGCGCGCGCGCTCGTCGCACTGGGCCCCCCCCTCTCCCCTCGTCCACAGCGCGACGCCGCGCCCTCCGATGGGGATAAGGGCAGAGCCCCGTCCCCCACTGAGCTCCCCTAGCCACTACTCTCCCTTGCTGCTCTCTCTCCCGCCCTCTCCCCGCCATGGCCGATGCGCCCGTGAGCACGCCGCCGTCGTAGTCAACGCCACCGCACCTCCCTCGACCTCTCGTCGTGTCCGCAAGCTCTGCCCTGACGTCCTCGACCTCCTCGACGCGTCACACGCCGCCGGAGGCGCCGCACCGTCTCCCCCGAGCTCTTCCTCGCCGTTCGGCCGCCGAGATCGACTTCGCCGCCCCTCTCAGCTCCGCCCTCCTCCGAGCTCGCTCCGACGCCTGTCAGAACCGCCGTGAGCCACTGACTTTTCCTCCTCCCTCTGTTCTCTCCCACGCTTGCCGTAGCCAGCGCACCGCGCTCAACCGCACGCGTCGCCGCCTATGCTTGCCGCCGACGTACCCCCGGCCATCTAATGGCCCGGCCGTCATGCCCAACCTGCTCGCCGTGCCGCGTAGAGCCCGTAGGTGCTATCCCCGCATCGCCACGCTCACCGTAGCCACGACCCCGAGCTCGCCCGAGCTCCGGCAACCGCCGTGGTCGACGCCGGCGACGACTCCGGCCACCACAGGCCCAGCCACCACCACCACTCGATGCGGACGGGCGCCCGCAGCACGTAGATGCCCTCCGCCGGCCTTTTTGGTCGCCGGAGGTGGAATCCCGAGCCCTCCGCCGCGTCTATGGACGCCGGCGTCGCGCCGCCGGCGGGTCAGCCTCGGTTGACCAGGGGTTTGACCTCCCCTGAGTCAATGACAGGTGGGGCCGCCCCCCCTAATTAACCGCTAATTAAATTAAGTTAATTAATTAATCTATTAATTAGTGCACCCTATGACAGGTGGGCCCCCACTCTGTTTAATTAGTTTAGTTTAAACTTAAACACTGGATTAGAGCTGAGTCTATGACAGTGGGGTCCCACATGTCAGTTTGACCTGGTCAGCCGACCGTTGACTGCTGATGTCATCATTACGTCATGCTGACGTCATCAATCACTGTTATGGATAATTCGAATTTAAATAATTAAATAAATTCCAGAAATTAATAAAAACTTTAGAAAATCATATCTTTTAATCCGTAACTCCGATTGAAAAACTTTATACATGAAAGTTGCTTAGAACGACAAGACGAATCCGAATACACGGTCCGTTCGTCCGTCACGCGTCTCTAACTATCCGAACATGCAACTGTCCCCCTCCGGATCCTCTGTCCGAGAATTCCAAAGACCCGGGAAATATCGTCAGATATTCTCCCGCTCCGTCTGATACGTCTAATGCTGCGTTAGACTACCCCTAGCACCGTGTATCGTATTTGTCATGCTCATGTTTACTGTATATTTATACTGTTTCCTCCCCCTCTTCTCTCTCGATAGCCCCCGACCCCGACATCGTCCCCGAGACCGAGGCAGCTCCGGAGTTCGACGACCCCTGAAGACCTTGCCCTTGCCGCCGAGCAACCAGGCAAGCCCCCCCCTTTGATCATCCCGATATCGCCCATTCTATTACTCATGCTTGCATTAGAATTGCTGCTGCTGCTGCTTTACCTATTCTGATGCATAGCCTGTTTATTTTAACCTGCTATTGATAATTACCTGCATACCCTAAACTGTTTAGTCTAGGCTGGGTAGAGACCTATCAGTGACCCCACTTATCCCGACTGCCGCGCTGGATCGTCAGAAGACCCGATCAACGGGATTGAAGACCAGGACCCGACACCGCACATCACCCCCCCCTTAGTTGTAACGACACTGCAGCGTTACTATCGAGTGCCGAGGGTGAAACCTCATGTAGCACTTCTGATGTTAACTCTGTAGAGTAGCTATTCAGTCGTGGTCATCGAGGGTGATTCCTCCTTCGCCACTTCCGGTAACGACGCTGTCGTGCAACACATCAAGTGTGAACCCATCGAGGGTGAATCCTCCGAGTTCACCTTGACAGACACATCGAGTAGGAATCCAACGAGGGTGATACCTCAGATTCCCCTGATGTTATGGACACACGGATACTTGGATTTTACACTGTTACTTGGATAGGCGGGTCGACCCTGAGGGGTACCCGCGTGCGCCTGAGAGGCGAGTGTTGTGAAGATGGGTGCCAGTGTGGTGCCCGAGTGGTGAATACGAGGCGCGGCCGGGCATTCTTAACCCTTGCAGCAAGTCCTCGAGACGGGGCGACGGGGTCACATCTTTCGTGAGTCTCTGCTCGTTACTGCAAGCCCCTAGTCCTAACGATTTGGATATTTGATCCGAGCAGGCCTCTTGTCTGATAACACTAACCATCACATGGGCTTAGTATGGGCGTTCTGCATCGTAGCATCAGCCGAAAGCTCTGTCAGACGTCTAGTTCAGCCTTGCGGCCGGGACGGACCGGCGCCCTTCGGGTGCCTGGCTTCACCCTGCTCGCAACGACCCGGAGTGCACAGGGCGATGGCCCAAGACCCCTGAGCGCTTAGGATGTAAACCGGAGGGGACCTCTCTGCTAAGCTGTAGGTAGGGCTGCGGTGTGTCGTTTGACCAAGGCCGGGCATGACCCAGGAAAGTGTGTCCGGCCGGAGTTAACCGAGCGTGTTGGGTAAGTTGGTGCACCCCTGCAGGGAAGAAAACTTCTATCGATAGCCTGTCCTACGGTAATGGACACTCGGAGTTGTATCCTGATTGATACAATTTAGAACTGGATACTTGGATACTATGGCTCTGGGATTGCTTCTCGCAGGGAGTCGAGAAGGGATCTCCGGACGAGGTTGATGACTGTATGGCTCTGGGATTGCTTTCTCGCAGGGAGTCGAGAAAGGATCTCTGGGTGAGGTTGAGACTTAATGTTACTACTACATTATACTGAACTGTTCTACTCTCTTCTACTGCTGCAAGACCGCTAAAGATGCTAGTCTTCGATAGGACTAGGCCTTCTCTCTATTCTGGCATTTTTGCAGCCCAGTCCACATATACAGCCTCCCCTTGAAAATGTTGCATATGTAGTGTAGATCCTTGCTTGCTGAGTACTTCTGAGTACTCACGGTTGCTTTGTTTTCCTTTTCCCCCCATATCAGTTTGTCGTAACAAGATGACGGAGCCCCTAAGACAGCTGCCCTGCCGACGATCGCTACTACTACTACCCAGAGGATGGATACTACTACGAGTTGACTGACGACCAGGAGTAGGATCGGAGGGTCGCAGGCAGGAGGCCTCCGCCTTTCGAACGTAGTGTTTTATTTTGCCCCACCTTTCTAAAGGCCTTTCTGTTTCTATTTCATATCTGTACTCAGATATCTGATGCTTCCGCTGACGCTTGTACGCAAGCTTATGTATTCGAGCCCTCGAGGCCCCTGGCTTGTAATATAAAGCTAGTATGACTTTATTTATGTTTTAGAGTTGTGTTGTGATATCTTCCCGTGAGTCCTTAGGCTTGATCGTGTGCATTTGCGTGTATGATTAGTGCATGATCGGGCCGGGGGCGTCACAATCCCCAATCTTAGGCTCTCGCCACTCCTTATTCCATAGTCCATAAAATCTTTACCCAAAACTTGAAAACTTCACAACACAAAACTCAACAGAAAACTCATGAGATCCGTTAGTATAAGAAAAATAAATCACCACTTTGGTACTGCTGTGAACTCATTCTTTATTTATATTGGTGTAATATCTACTGTATTCCAACTTTTCCTTGGTTCATACCCCCCGATACTACCCATAGGTTCATCAAAATAAGCAAACAACACAAAGAAAACAGAACAGTCTGTGAAGATCCGAATTGTTCTAATACTTCTATAACTCCAATTTTTTTTGAAAAAATAGGACAACAGAGGCAATTTGTATTCAATCTTGTGTAAAAAATGAAGATTTTTTCGTCTCTTCTGTGAATTATTAAAATTCTGCAACTGGACGCAAAAGTTTTTGTTTTTCAGCAAGATCAAATCAACTATCACCGTAAGCCATCCCAAAGGTCTTACTTGGCTCAAATGCTAATTAAAATACCAAAACACAATTACTACAGAGGTAATAATGTGTAATTTATTTAAGAACAGAAGCAAAACAAAAACATAAAAATAAAATTGGGTTGCCTCCCAACAAGCACTATTGTTTAACGCCCCTAGCTAGGCATTGAGATTTCAATGATGCTCACATGAAAGATAATAATTGAAACACAGAGAGAGCATCATAAAATATGTGAAAAACAAATTTAAGTCTAACATGCTTCCTATGCATAGGCATTTTATAAGCAAACAAATTATCAAGAAAAGCAAAAACTAGCATATGCAAGGAAGAAGAAAGAAACAATAGCAATCTCAACATAACGAGAGGCAATTTAGTGACATGAAAATTTCTACATCCATATTTTCCTCTCTCATAATAATTACATGTAGGATCATAATCAAATTCAACAATATAACTATCACATAAAATATTCTGTTCATGATCCACATGCATGCAAAGTTGACACTCTTCCAAAATAGTGGGATTATTATTAAATAAAGTCATGACCTCTCCAAGGCCACTTTCATCAAAAATTACATAAGATTGATCATACTCCAAAGTAGTGGGATCATTATTACCTAGAGTTGACACTCTTCCAAACCAACTTTCAATATTATTGCAAACATATTCATCATGAGGCTTAAATAAATTTTCAAGATCATAAGAAAAATCACCCCAATCATGATCATTGCAACAAGTAGTGAACCTAGAAAAATTAGCATCCCCAAGCTTAGGGTTTTGCATATCATTATTACAACTGACATTAATAGAATTTATAGTAGAACCATTGCAATCATGCTTTTCATCCAAGGAGCTGTCGTGAATCACTTCATAGATTTCTTCTTTTAACACTTCATCATAATTTTCAGATTCACAAATTTCAAGCAAAACTTCATAAAGATAATCTGGTGCACTCATATCACTAGAAATTGGTTCATCATAATTAGATCTATTAAAAAGATTAGCAAGTGGATGAGGATCCATAAACTTTTAGCAACCGAAGATGCAAGCAAAAAGAAGGCACATGGTAACACAAGCAAACAAAAGATCAAACGGAAAGAAGGCAAACAAAAAGGCAAATCTTTTTGCATTTTTCTAAAAATGTTTTAGAAGTGGGGGAGAGGAAACCGAGAGGCAAATGGAAAATAATGCAATGCAAGAGATGAGAGTTTATGATGGGTACTTGGTAGGCTTGATGTAGAACCTCCCCGGCAACGGCGCCAGAAGTTCTTCCTGCTACTTCCTGAGCTTGCGTTGGTTTTTCCCTTGAAGAGGAAAGGGTGATGCAACAAAGTAGAGATAAGTATTTCCCTCAGTTAGAGAACCAAGGTATCAATCCAGTAGGAGGCACAAGCAAGTCTCCAATCTATGCACCTACACAAACAATCAAACACTTGCACCCAACGCGATAAAGGGGTTGTCAATCCATTCACGGTCAATTGCAGCAAGATATGATAGAGATAGATAAAAAAGATTACTAAAACATAAAATAAAATAATAGTAAATAAATTGCATCAAGATATTTTTGGTATATAGATCTGAAAATATATAAGGGAAAATAGACCCGGGGGCTATAGGTTCCACTAGAGGCTTCTCTCTTGAAGGAAAATAATATGGTGGGTGAACAAATTACTGTCGAGCAATTGATAGAAAAGCGCAAAGTTATGACAATATCCAAGGCAATGATTATGCATATAGGTATCACGTCCGTGTCAAGTAGACCGAAACGATTCTGCATCTACTACTATTACTCCACACATCGACCAACTCCTGCCTGCATCTAGAGTATTAAGTTCAAGAGAACAGAGTAACGCATTAAGTAAGATGACATGATGTAGAGGGATAAACTCAAGCAATATGATGAAAACCCCATCTTTTTATCCTTGATGGCAACAATACAATACATGCCTCACTACCCCTACTTTGTCACTGGGTGAGGACACCGCAAGATTGAAACCAAAACTAAGCACCTCTCCCATTGCAAGAAATACCAATCTAGTTGGCCAAACCAAACCGATAATTCGAAGAGAAATACAAAGATATCAAATCATGAATATAAGAATTCAGAGAAGATTCAAATAATATTCATAGATAATCTGATTATAAATCCACAATTCATCGGATCTCGACAAACACACCGCAAAAGAATATTACGTCGGATAGAACTCCAAGAATATCGAGGAGAACATGGTATTGAAGATCATAGAGAGAGAAGAAGCTATCTAGCTACTAGCTATGTACCCGTAGGTCTGAGATAAACTACTCACGCTTCATCGGAAGGGAAATAGGGTTGTTGTAGATGCCCTTCGTGATTGAATCCCCCTTCGGCGGATCGCCGGAAAAGGCCCCAAGATGGGATCTCACGGGAACAAAGGCTTGCGGCGGCGGAAACGTATTTTCATGGATGCCTCTGATGGTTTGGGAATATTTGGGAATTTATAGGCCAAAGATTAGGGTTAGAGGAGCTCCGAGGGACCCACAAGGCAGGGGGCACCCCCCCTGGGGCGCGCCCTGCACCCTTGCCGTCGCCTCGGGACTCCTTTTCCTTGGTCTCCAAGTCCTACGTGTGTCTTTTGGTCCAAGAAGAACCATCGTAAAGTTTTATTTCGTTTGGACTCCGTTTGATATTACTTTTCTGCGAAACTCAAAAACAAGGAAAAAACAGAAACTGGCACTGGGCTCTTGGTTAATAGGTTAGTCCCAAAAATAATATAAAATAGCATATTAATGCATATAAAACATCCAAAACAGATAATATAATAGCATGGAACAATCAAAAATTATAGATACGTTCGAGACGTATCAACCACCACGCGGGAACAGTTATGGGCACTCGGCGTCGTAATATCAGCTGAAAGCTCTGTCAGACATCCAGTTCAACATTGTGGCATGGTCGGATCGTGCCAACCATCCGAGGTGGCGATTGTATTCACCCTGCGCTCAACGATCTGGAGTGCAAAGGGTGATAGGCCCAAGACCCCAGAGCGCTTAGGATGTAGACCAGCGGGGACCTCTTTGCTGAGCCTAGGTAGGGCTACGACGTGTTGAACTTTCGAGGCCGGGCATTGACCTAGGAAAGTGTGTCCAGCTAGAGTAATCAAGCGTGTTGGGTAATGTGGTGCACCCCTGCAGGGAAGATTATCTATTCGAATAGCCGTGTCAACAGTAATGGACGCTCAGAGTTGTATCCCGATCTATTACAACTAGAAATGGTTACTTGAGACATGAGATGGATATGTTGGCTCCGGGATTGCTTTCTCGCAGGGAGTCAAGGAAGGATCTCTGGGCGTTAATACTACAACATGTTTGTTAATTATAAACTACTATTATGTACTCTTCTGAATGCTGCAAGATGCTTGAAGATGCTAGTCTTTGATAGGATAGGCTTTTCCCCTTCTCTTCTAGCATTCTACAGTTCAGTCCACAGATACATCCCTTCCTTTGATACCAATGCATACTTAGTATAGATCTGATGCTTGCGAGTACTTTGGATGAGTACTCATGGTTGCTTTGCTACCCCTTTTCCCCCTTCTTTCTTCTTTCCGGTTGTTGCAACCAAATGGTGGATCCCAGGAGCTAGCTGCCACCACCAACGGTTACTACTACCCCAAGGGTGCCTACTACTACTACATGGAGACCGCCGACGACCAGGAATAGTTAGGAGGTCCCAAGCAGGAGGCCTTGCCTTTTCGATCTATATCTTGTTTATGTTTGCCTTCTTAAGGCAGTCCTTGTTTAACTTATGTCTGTACTCAGATATTATTGCTTCCGCTGACTCGTTTATACTCGAGCTTATGTATTCGAGCCCTCGAGGCCCCTGCTTGTAATATGAAGCTTTTATGGCTTTTATTTGTGTTTAGAGTTGTGTTGTGATATCTTCCCGTGAGTCCCTGATCTTGATCGTACATGTTTGCGTGTATGATTAGTGTACGATTGAATTAGGGGCATCACATACGCACTCTCACCTTCCCGCAGTTTGCTAGCCTCTTCGATACCATGCATTGCCCTTTCTCACCTCGAAAGTTGCTGCAAACTTTGCCGGTGTATCCAAACCCCGTGATATGATACGCTCTATCACACATAAGCCTCCTTATATCTTCCTCAAAATAGCCACCATACCTACTTATTATGGCATTTCCATAGCCATTCCGAGATATATTGCCATGCAACTTCCATCATCATCATATACATGACTTGAGCATTCATTGTCATATTTATTTGCATGATCGTAAGATAGCTATCATGATATTTTCATGGCTTGTCCATTTTTTGATATCTTTGCCACATGCTAGATCATTGCACATCCTGGTACACTGCCAGAGGCATTCATATAGAGTCATATTGTTCTAGATATCGAGAGTCTCCTATGTTGTCATTTTCATATATTAGTGGGAATTTTTCATTATAGAACTTGGTTTGTATATTTCAATGATGGGCTTCCTCAATTGCCCGAGGTCTCCATGAGCAAGAAAGTTGGATGCGTACCCACTTAGTTTTCATATTGATCTTTCATACACTTATAGCTCTAGGTGCATCTGTTGCATGGCAATCCCTACTCCTTGCATTAACATCAATTGATGGGCATCTCCATAGCCCGCTGATTAGCTACGCAGATGTGACACTTTCTTCCTTTTTTGTCTTCTCCATATTAATCTCTACCACCGTATTCTATTCCACCCATAGTTCTATATCCATGGCTTGTGCTCATGTATTGTGTGGGAGTTGAAAAAGCTGAAGCGCGTTAAATGGTATGAACCAATTGCTCGGCTTGTCATCGGGGTTGTGCATGATAAATACTTTGTGTTAAGAAGATGGAGCATGGCAAGATTATATGATTTTGTAGGGATAGTGTTCTTTACCATTTTTATTCTGAAAGGCATGATTGTTTGTTGGTGTGCCTGAGTATTGATGTCTTTATATCAAATTATAGACTATTGCTTTGAATCACTCATGTCTTAATTTTCATGCCATGATTAGATTACATGATAAAGATTATGCTAGGTAGCATTCCACATCAAAAATTATCTTTTTTATCATTTACCTACTTGAGGATGAGTAGGAACTAAGCTTGGGGATGTTGATACATATCCGTCGTGTCCATAATTTTTTATTGTTTCATGCCAATATTCCACAACTTTCATATACTTTTGGTAACATTTTGTATTATTTTTGGGACTAACATATTGATCCGCTGCCCAGTGCTAGTTCCTGTTTGTTGCATGTTTTTTTGTTTCACAGAATATTCATATAAAACAAAGTCTAAATGTGAGAAAAATTATGAAGAAATATTTTGGAATATATGTGAGTTTTGGGAAGAAGAATCAACACTAGATGGTGCCCGAGGGGGCCACGAGCCACATGGGCGCGCCAAGGGGGGTAGGGCATGCCCAGGTGGCTCGTGGGGCCCTCGTAAGTCGGTTGACAGTCTTCTTTCACTGTAGGAAAGATAATATCCGAAAGAAAATCGTGTTATCATTTCAGCCTAATCGGAGCTACGGATCTCGGGAATTTAAGAAACGGTTTTCGGCCAGAAAATAGGAACGCGAAAAAGAAGAGAACAGAGAGAGAGAGATCCAATCTCGGAGAGGCTCCTGCCCTTCAGGAGCCTTGCAGACCATGGACCAGAGGGGAAACCCTCCTCCCATCTATGGGGGAGGCCAAGGATGAAGAATGAGGAGGGGGCTCTCTTCCCCTCTGTCCCGGTGGCACCGGAATGCCATCGAGGCAATCATCGTGACGGCGATCTACACCAATAACTTCGCCGCCATCAACACCAACTCTCTCCCCCTCTATGCAGCGATGTAACACCTCTTATCAAGCTATAATCTCTACTTAAACATGGTGCTTAATGCTACATATTATTTTCCAATGATGTGTTGCCATCCTATGATGTTTGAGCAGATTCATTTTGTCCTATGGGTTGATTGATGATCGTGATTGGTTTGAGTTGTATGTTTTATTTTGGTGCTTTCCTATGGTTCCCTCCATGTCGCACAAGCATGTGGGATTACCGTTTTAGGGTGTTGCAATACGTTCATGATTTGCTTATAGTGGGTGGCGAGAGTGACAGAAGCTTATACCCGAGTAAGGGGGTTGTTGCGTATGGGCGTAAAGAGGACTTTTCACTTAATGCTATGGTTGGGTTTTACCTTAATGATCTTTAGAAGTTGCGGATGCTTGCTAGAGTTCCAATCATAAGTGCATATGATCCAATTATGAAAAGTATGTTAGTTCATGCCTCTCCCTCATATAAAATTGCAATAATGATTACGGGTGTAGTTATTGATTGCCTGGGGACAAATCCTTATCTTGTGTTACGAAAAGCTTTCTATTAAGCAACTAACTTATATTATCTTGCAAATTACTCATAATTTTATTCTCGCTAAGTACTTCTAGTTTTATTATTGCAAACTTATCCTTACACCTACAAAATAGTTTTATACTTGTTCTAGGTAAAGCGAATGTTAAGTGTGCGTAGAGTTGTATCGGTGGTCGACATAACTTGAAGGGAATATAAATCCTACCTTTAGCTCCTCGTTGGGTTGAAAACTCTTATTTATCAAAAAAGCTTCAATTGATCCCCATACTCGTGGGTTATCACGACTCTGGAATGCCAAGCATCTCCGCCTATTTTATGCATAGATATCTAAGTATGATGTACTTTTCTGCATAAACTGTATTGCAAAAACTGCTTTTTTCATGTACCTTTAGCTCAAACAATATTAGGTTGGCAAGTAAGGAGGTCACGATGACCACCCACACTTTTTCATGTCCCTTCTAGTTTGCTAAGCGTAACATGATACACGGCTATTCAGCATTAAAAACACTATACTGAAACCCCTTGGGATAGACAAGTTGTGGAAGAATAATCGAATCTCTTTCTTGAGGGACTCAGGGTTGCATTGCTATAAGTACCCCCCCCATAGCTCCACCAGAAGGCTGCATCGTACGTTCCTCCTCCTTAATCCGAAACCTTGTGGATGTTTCTTCTAACGGCCTCCCGCAGCCTAGTGCTCTGGGCTTGTATTGAAGCAATTTTGTTCGTAGTCCTTCCTTCGAGGAGAGCAACCATCGACGATGTCGGACGACTGAATCAAGAATTTTGGTCACGCCGAGCCCCACTAAGTACGTCTACAACATCAATATGCACCAAAGGGGATCTCTACTCCTAAACCAAGCAGAGGCACTTCACCTCCTCTATGGTACACAAATAAAACATACACCTCGTTATTTGCACTAACGTAAAAGCATGTAGAGAGAGGTTGTATTAATAAGTATCGCAAAGAAAGTTGTGATTTGTTTTTTTTTCAGGCTACAACACATCAGGCCTCTCGGCGACTACATTTAGCAGCGAAAGCTGCAGCCGATCCTACATCTGCATAAAAACTCTACGCCGGCCTGGTCTGTGGCTCGGAGGTCACCAAGTCCCACACGGGCCACTCAGGACGGCATGTGCGAAGCTGTGCTAGCACATATTGAGCGCCCCTTGTCACTGTGGCCTCCTGAAGCTCCATCAAGCGCTAGGCCATGTCAAGCATACGCGCAATGTGTTGTGCCAGCCCGTCGGCCCTGGTCTTTGTCGGACAAAAAGCCATGGTGGCTCGTGCCAGAGTGCGGACATCCCATCCAAAGCCAGCGCCACCGCGTCAATACGCGAGGGGCCCGGAGGATAGATCAGGTCAGGCAGCATAGCTACAAGAATGACACACATTACCAACCACAAATCAAAGAAAGTGTAAAGAGCAGGTCAAAAGTGCTAGAGCAAAAAGACACACCACCCACAACGACCTTCAACTAATGCTGACGCAAGCGCCATCGTTAGAGATCACCCGCAGCACGCGTCCCGACCTCTGCTAGCGAGGCCTCATGCCCTTTGTAGCCCTCAACACAGGTCTGGGCATCCACAACATGACCGTTGGTGACCTCCATCTACCTCCGCAGGTCGGCTTCCCCCTCTTGACTCTCCATTAGTTGAGAATGGAGGACCTCGATGATACCCTGGCTGTTAGCCAGCAGGCCTCCATCCGACTCAAGCAGCTTCTCATGGGAAAGGGCTTCGGTGCCCTTCGTGTTGGCTGCATCCCATGCATGCGTCGTTGCCCCACAATCTGCATCCACCTGGGCCTATAGCCGCTGAAGCTATTCAAAGGCTATTAACAAGGAGCACAATGGATATATCAGAAAACAGCAGCACTGCAGAAACAACTGGCTCCGAACTAAAAAACTCACAGTAGACATCTGCAAGTGACCTCTGCGAACGAGCTTTTCGCTCTCCCTCTAGCTTGACCTTTTGTGCTAGGTCACGAGCCCGATGAACCAGCTCTACCATTCGGGCCAACGCATCCTACCAAGACAGATTTAGACCCTCATGCATATTATACAAGCATAATTTCCCCGAGGCTCGGGGGCAACTAGATATACACCAAAGACTTTCGCTTACCTTGACAACAGCCTCTGCAGAGGCAGCTAGATCAGCAAGAGCACTCTCCAAGGTCTGCCCACCTCGCTTTGATGCACATGTGACAACAAGGCCAAAAAGACACCAAGACTTTCCTGCGACCAGGGATGGAGAGACGCCGGACTTCGACTTTCGATGTTCGGGAGCCCGCGACAACCAGATGACCCAGCACTGACATCCTCAAGTTCTACCCCGTCTGGCGAGGTCGCAGCCACAGGAGGCGGTTGGCGGCTAGCGAACTTCTTCTCACTAGCCACCTTCAGCCTCTGTGGAGGGACTGTCGGTGACAAGAACTCAGGATACACAAGCCCCCAGTTCACTCCACCCACCAACAACTCGAGTCCTCCACCTCTAGGACTAGAGGTCCCAGGCATTGCATTGACATCCCTAGCCTGCACAGGAAGAGGATGCCCCTTCCTCGATGACAGGGCGATGGCAGATCCCGCGTAGGACCAAGCACTCTTCGGAGAGGGCTCTCCTTCAAGAATGGATCTGGGCCTCTTCGATGTACCATCTCGGTAGATCACGGACTGCACTGCAGAGTTATTGTAGTCGCTCTCGCCAGACAGGATCCCACGGCATAGGGAGGCTGGAGTACTAGCACGAGGACACTGAGGCAAAGCTCGCTCGTCAGATGCTAGAAGGACTGACAAAGAAAATAACAAAAGGTTGGAAGAACATCAAATAAATGTGCCCCACGACGTAAAGAATGGCGAGATGCCAGGTGAACCACCGTAGGTCGGGGGTTGTTTATTTTGTAGGGCTCAACGGCAACCCCGAGATGAAGTTCCTCTAGAGGAAGGCTGGTGAGCAAATGCACGGGGTCTTCGATCTCAAATTCTGAAAGATCTTGCTGAAGTAGGCGATTGTGGTTGCACCTCCCACAATATTCATACATGGGAGGGTTGATCTGGCCCAAGGGTTGGATGTTTCTCTGCACCCAGGTCCTCAAAATCTGCAATCCGGTGAGACCGCGGCCTTGGAGATGAACGACAGAATATATAAGGTAACCGGTTCCTGGGTCAAAGTCGACTTTCGACCGCCACTCAAGTTTTTTCCAACAAGGCGCGTTGACGAACTCCGGCAGCCCTGGGTTATCGAAATCGTGGGAGTGATCTGGGGCGTAGAACCACCCCTATTTCCATGATTCCAGCTCCGGGGCCAGCGCCAAATCGAAATAGCCGGGGCCCTCATGAGGTTGCAGGACGGCCCCACTTCAAGAGGGTATTTTCCATCCTGGAGGAAGGGAACCACTTTGAAAAAGAACCGGAGAAGGCCGAAGTGTGGCTGGATGCCCAGAAAGCACTCACAATGGGTCACAAAGTTAGTGAGGTGCAGCACGCCGCTCGGGGTCAAGTGATGCAACTGTAGACCATAGAACACCAGCGTGTCCTTGGTGAATGAGCTGAGCGGGCACCAAAGCCTGTGGTGGATGAACGCCACATGCACCTCCTGGTTCTAGCGTAGTAGCCGCGAAACTTTATCCCTCAATCTAGGCACCATCCAGGCTATCTCGGTGAATTCCTGGTGAAGCCCCTTTGTCACCATCTGCTCCAATTGGGATTGCGAGACGGAGGAGCGCTACTAGATGCCAACGACCCAAAAGAGGTTAGCAAGACATGCGGCGGCGGAGAAGAAAGGTCAGGTGAACACCAATGTGTCCGTGTGGCCGTTGTATATAAGGAAAGCTGGAACACGAACCGTGTCTAGGACGATAACCACATGATCAGTTGGCCAGCCCGCTAGGCTCTGTCCAGCCTAGTCTTCCAAGGATGATACGGCGGCATCACTAACTCAAAGAAGGACAGGACCTCCCTACGGGGGAGTTCAGGAGGCCAGAGGCATGAGAAGAATAGCCCGACGGAGATCTCTGAGACCGGATGCTCCTGACCTCCATCACGCTCAGGGGCTACTGGCAGGGTCCTAGACCAAGGGTACCTAATGTAAAGGATCCCGACATCGACTTTGACTAGGGCCCACAAGGACCAGAGGACATCAAGTAACCGTAAGAAGGAGAGGGAGGGCTGACATGTACCCCAAGGCAGACTGTGGCGGCTAGATCGATCTGATATCTTCTCCATGTAAACCCTAGACCTCTCCTATCTATATAAAGGGAGGTCTAGGGCCCTCATTAGGAGCCCAATGTAAAACAAACTCTCGGTAGACATCTCAAACCACCATTGTAATATTCTACATGAGGTATCCCCTCACCATGAATACCAAAGAAAAGCAAGACATAGGGTATTACTCTTTGGAGGCCCGAACCTGGGTAAACTGTGTGTGCATACTCTGTTCCGGTACTTCCAGTCTCGTCATGAACCCTAACGAGGGATCTGATAGGAATTTGCTCCGTCATAAGATGGATGCTATTTGTTCTAAAAATATGCTTTGAGTACTAGCAATCATAAAAGACTATATGATAATAGAGTATGTGGAGCTCTTACTTATACTCTATTGAAAATAAGATGCATTGTAATTCATTGGTGACTAAGAACATAGGTTATTAAGTTTCAAGAGAATGCATTGTTTGAACCATAACAAGTGAATTGATTGCTATCTTATCATGATGAGTTTTATGAGAAAGAGTTGTTGTTATGATGCTAGGGAAAGTGATTGAAATTATCATTGGTCAATATTTATGCACTATGCTAGCATTCACACATCATAATTAATTTCTTTTATCATTTACCTACTCGAGGACGAGAAGGAATTAAGTTTGAGGATGCTGATATGTCTCTAACGTATCTATTATTTATGAAGTATTCATGCCATATTTTTTTGACCTGGAAACAGTAGGAGAGGCTCCAACTGTGGTATATTAAAACATAGTAGAGTTACATAAGTTTACATACGCTTGAGTGGGGCCCTCAAGGAACCAAACTCAAAAGAAGTTATAAGATAGACTAGTCTAAGGGAAGAGTGGCTGATAAGAGATCAGTGGAGAAGCAACAATTACAAAGAGAGAGTGAACAGAGTGATGTAGTCCCAATAAGCTTTGTCCACTCTGAATTTGAGCCAAAGAAGGTATGCTTTGGTTCTATCTTTCCAAGCTGCCAGAGATGGGTTTATATGCCTGAAAATATAATTGTTCCGTTCCTTCCAGTTATTCCAGGCAACAATACCTAGCAGCTCAAAAAATAAATCTCTAGAAAATGTCCTTCTAGCAGCTTGCATGGCTTCAATACGGGAATGACCCAGATTCCAAGAAATGCCCACTTTTGTCCAACAGGACACACTAAAAGGACATAGGAAGATTAAATGGTTGAGACATTCTTCAGCGCCGGAGTCGCAAAGGACACAATTAAAGCCATCATTAATGTTAAAATGTCTCTGTTTCAGCATGTTACGGGTATTCAATCTATCAGCCAGAAGAAACCACATAAAAACTTTAAGTTTCATATGAAACTTTGATTTCCAGATCCACGCAAACGAAGGAGGTGCCACGATCTCTTTATGACAGTGCTCATAGAATTTTTTAGGTGAGTAAGTCTGTCCCCATTCATAAGTCCATGAATCCGTTGTGCCCGTGCGGTTTAGAGTATCCGGTTTAAGAGATCTCACTGCCTGAAGTTCCCCAAACACTTCTGGAGAGAGGGGTACATGAAACATGTTGGACCATTCTGTGGTTGCATAGAAATCCTCAACCGAGCAATCCTCATTGATGGCGTACGAGAAAAGACATGCAAAGCGTGTGGATAAAGGGGTCCGATGCCACTTGTCATGCCAAAATGCAATATCCTGTCCATTACCTACCAGAGCGGAAGATATACCTCTAAAAATTAGCATGTGTTTGTAGATTTGCTTCCACCATAAGGAACCACAAAGCGATGATGCATGTGGAATAGACATCGAATAATAAGAATCCCATATGAGACGAACCCATGGTAGATCAACCCTATTATAGAATTTATCAAGAAATTTGATTTTATGGTTCACTTTTATATGATTTTGATGGACTAACCTATTGACCTAGTGCCCAGTGCCAGTTCTTCTTTCTTGGCTATTTTTCTTTCACAGAAAATCCATACCAAACGAAGTCCAATTGCCATGAAACTTTATGGTGGTTTTTTGGACAAGAAGAGACTAACGAAGCCTCAAAGGTGGACTAGACGGAGTCCTAGGGAGCCACGGGCTCAGCCCCCACTCCCCCCCGAGCATGTCGGGTGAGCTCGTGGGTCCCTCGGAGACCCCCTGACGTGAAACCAATGCCAAAAATTCCTATAAATACCAAAACCCCCTAAAGAAACCTAGAACTTCCACGCCAGTGCCGCAAACCTCTGTTTTGAAGCGATCTCATCTAGAGGCCTTTTTCGGCACCTGCCGGAGGGGGAAATAATCACCGAAGGCCATATTCATCATCCCGGCGGTCTCCATGACAAGGAGGGAGTAGTTCAACCTCAGGGCTGAGGGTATGTACCAGTAGCTATGTGTTTGATCTCTCTCTTGTGTCCTTGATTTGGCACGATTTTGATGTATCACGATATTTGTTAATATAGTTGGATCATATGGTGTTTTTTCCCCTCTATCTTGTTGTGATGAATTGCGTCTTGCTCTTTCAGGTTTCATTATGTTGGATTGAATACTGGATTTGAGATCACTTGATGTATGTCTTACATCTGGATACCCGTGGCGACAATGGGGTTTTCTATTGAGTCACTTGATATATGATTTGGTAATCAACTTGCGGATACCCGAGGTGACATCAAGGTAATCTAGGCATAGGGGTTGATACACGTTTTCGTCCTACATTCTCCAATAGAAACTTTGGAGTGATTCTTTGTCACATGTTGAGGGATTGTTATATGATTCAATTATGTTAGCACTATTGAGACATTGCACTACTGAAAGTATGAACCTAGACCATCTTTTTAAGCATTGATATACCATTTTGCGCATTGTTTGCTACTTGATACCATGCTATTTTTATTATTTCAGATTACAAAAACCTATATATATACTATCCATACTACACTTGTATCACCATTTGATCGCCGAACTAGTGCACCTATACAATTTACCATTGTATTGGGTGTGTCGGGTACACAAGAGATTTCTTGTATTTGATTGTAGGGTTATTTGAGAGACCATCTTCATCGTACACCTCCCATAGATTGATAAACCTTAGGTCATCCACTTGAGGGAAATTTGATGTTGTCCTACTAAACTTTTTGCTTGGAGGCCCAACAGAGTCTACAAGAAGAAAGTTGTGTGGTCGACATCAAGCTCTTTTCTGGCGCCGTTGCCGGGGAGTTGAGTGCTTCAAGCTATATCCATAGATCTTGCAATTGAATCTTTTTGTTTCTTGTTCACTCACTAGTTTGGTTTTATAAAAAATGGAAGTGAAGTTGCATCAAGTTCTTTATCTTTATGGTGTCTTTCTTGAAAATGATGGGTGGAAAATTGTGTCAGAGTGTTAGAAGAAGAATTCAATAAAATGTTTGGCATAAAATCTTTGAATGATAAGCATGATTGCAATATTGTTAGTATGCTTGCTATGAATATCATAATACTAATGATCATTGTACTAGTCATGATAAAAAGGTTTCTTATAAGCATGTCAATTTTTGTGGAGTGCATAAACTTTGTGAAGACATACCTTATAGGGATGATAGATTTTGTAAAAACCATAAACATGATAAAACCAATTGGTGGCTTAAAGTGATAAATGAATTTCCTACAAAATTATGCTCTCTACATCCCATTAGTTGTGAACTTTGTAATAAGGTTGGTCATCTTAGTTTCCAATGCATACTTTTTCATGATCGACTCTGGCCAAATATTGTAATAACTTGATCACCCTTGAACTTCATAATGAACTTTTTCTACTTTGGGGTGTGAAGAATTGACACATAAAAATAGTTGGTTTGAAGAATTCATGTTCACAGACAATACTGAAACTAATCTACAGGAAATCTATATGTTTTGTGTGGTAAATTGCAATGAGAATGCTTATATTGCCAACTATCAAAAGACGGGAAAACCAATATAATATAAAAGGAAAAGTAATGGAAGGGTAAAGATTTCCCCTTTCTCTCCTATTGTCTCTCGTGATGAAACAGGCGATGAGGAGGAGCTTCTTATCCATCAATCTCTTCAATAAGAAGCTCAGAAGAAATAATTGAACCCACACATAATGTGGGGAAGAAGAAGAGGAAGAGAGGAAGGACAAGATAAGATAAAACGGTAACTCTCCCAAATAATGTTGCTCCTACTGTTGTTGTGCCTCATGAGAATGAATAAAAAATAATTATGGAAGATGATATACTTGATGATGATTTTTTTTTTGGTCTTATGGCACAATGTCTGAAGGAACTATGGAGGATGATTTTGTTATGCCTATTACTTGTTGTGATAATTATGATTGGGAAAATAATGGCACTTCTTATATTCTTGAAAATCATTTTGGCACCAACTAGGAAAATTATGATAATAGTAATTGTTATACTATTAGTGCTATTCATGATATTAGTGATAAGAGTGATTATGCCAATGATATGCAAAGCCACAAGCTTGGGGATGCTATGTTTGATGAGAATGACATGTTTGAGAATTTATTTGCTGTAAATAATATTTCCCCCTACTTTGTATTATCAAATGTATTATGATTGCATGCCTCCTATTTATGATGATTGCAATAATTATGAAAGTGGGTTTGGAAGAGTGTCAACTTTTGGTAATAATTATGCCACTATTTTGGAGGGTGTTGAATCTTATTATAATGATAAAAGTAGTTTTGGAGAGCTCATGACTTTATTTAGTAATGATTCCACTATCTCTGAAGAGGTTTCAATTGATTATGATGAGCACAAAGTTCCTACTTATGATGATTATTGTGATGATACTTATCTTATAAAAGGGGGTGATGATTATCTTTATGAAGTTTGTCATAATTATGATTACCCTTCTACTGAATATTACTCTTTTAATGTGGAAGCAATTTATAGTATTCAAGTTTTATATGATATTGTCATGCGTACGACCATCTATGGGATCATGTGATCTCTTGCGGTTCGACTGGAGGGATCGACAAGCGCAAAGAGTGGAGCTAGCTGGAAACTCACAGGGTTTACCCAGGTTCGCGCCATTGTGAAGCGTAAAACCCTACTCCTGCTTTGTGTATTGAATGTGTATGTGCCCAATAACATGGAGTGCACATCCAGAAAGGTGCTTGGGCATGCAGCTATGCGTGCAAATGGACAGGGTTTCAACCTTTCTTAAGGTAGCCATGGGCCTCCTTTTATAGATTAAGGGGTCACCACAATGGCAAAATGGAAATATACACTGTAAATAGTGGCTATAGTGCCCCATACCTAACTCTTACAGGTTAGGACAAAGGCATTTAATGCACCATGAGGTGTCTCGTGGATGGAACTCCCCAGCAAGGATGGACATCTTATTCCTTTGACACATCATTTGGACGGGTGTCATCAAAGTTGTATCTTCGGCAGTGAGCTGCCACATGCCGAGACAAACTCACCTAACTGCCTGCCCGCTCGACACCACATCGACAAGTGACAACCTGACCGATGAGATGGAGCGGAGGCAGCGCAGTGGGATTCTTGCCGTGCCCGGAACTTGCCGGGCGTCGAGAGCACTCCCCGGCAAGGATCTTGCCGGGTTCGCAAGTTGCATCCTTAGAGTTACTAGTGCAGAAAAGCCTAGCTATGGCATGCCAAAAACAGCCTTGGTGGCGTCGACACCCGACACCACCAATATGGCGCCATTGTTAAAAATTAGTGCCGGCGTTGTACCCTATGCCAGCATTATTTTGAATGGTAATGGCATGCTACGTGGACAATGCCAGCACTAATATTCATCAGTTGTGACGTTGCATGTTGTCCCGACGCCAGTATTTGCTTTTCAAATTTGAAATAAAAGTTGTACAACTGCGATCGCCACCAAAATGATAGCATAATCCAGTTTAAGAACAATAAATATGTCAACTATAAATAGACCCAATAACAGCATTTACGTTCAACAATGCACTTATTGATATAGTTCAACAAAGTAGGCAATGTAACACACATGAATGTACAAGTTAAAATAAATAGAAGTGATAATAACATGACATCTTGCATGCATTCCAACTAGCTAACTACGACTTTTCGACGGGCGGAGTCAAGGTCATAGTCAGGAGTAAGTGAACCATCATCGCTGCCAGCAGGCCTGTAGTAGACCATGATCTCTTCACAATCGTAGTCGAGGTAGAGCATGACTCTCTCCCCAGGTTCCATCTCGTACACAGTTGCAAGGGCTTTCCAACCAGGGCAACCGAAATAGGTGTGGTTTGCTTCGTTGGTGACAAGAAAATTGAATTGTTGGGCCATCAACATCTTCATGAGGGTGCACTAGAATGTGATGGTGGCATCTACTAGAACTCGAAACTTCTCAAAGAAGTCACGCCTTGCCGCAAGGGATGACCTGAGCAAAATCTATAATACCTAAATAGTTCATCCCCACTACTCTATTTCTCTTGACATGCAGCCTATCCACCTCAGCAGCCATGCCACATCAGCAATCACTCTTATTTATCTTCATGTGCAGCTTGCCACCTCAGCATTCTTTTTTTCAAGAAATCGTGCTGGTAACCGAACCGAAGCGGGCCTCTTTTGGTATTCCTGTAACCGACGAGTCAGTGTAATAACCGATAAAGAGAAGCCCACTAGAAGCCCATCGGTCTCTGTCTTCATATCTCCTGTATCTGCCGAAGAGGAGGGCAGCAGAACCGACGACGCCGTAACCATGAACCACCACCGACGCACCACTCCGGCCTTCTTCCATGGCAACAACCCACCCCCCGCGCGCGAGCCAAGGTAGCCACATATCCAGGTTGTCGTCAGGCGCGCAGCCCGCTGTGCTTCACAGATCCAGGCACACCGGCCAGATCTCCCGCCGAGCACATAGTGGGACCCCGTCGCTACCCTGCGGCCTCGACGCGCCCAAACCCGACAACCTGCCCTGAAGCAATGACGCCGCCGCCTCTCGGCGACCTCCCCTGCCCCCGCTAAATTTCCCTGTGGAGTGGCATCGCTCCATCCTCTCCAACCTCAGGTTCGTTCCAGTGACTGGTGGGCATCGCTTCACAGGCGGTGCCCCTTGCCTGGAGTTGCTCCACTGCGGCATGTTGGAGGTCCGGTCCTTCAACCTGCGTGCCTCCTCCTCTTGGCCTTGATAACTCCTCACGCTGCTGTTGATTTCTTCCAAGGTTCTCTCCCTCACTACCTCCCTTGCTCAAATTACCGTGGGTTTTGCTTCAGTATAGATGTCACCGTAGAATGGAGTTCAATTGGTGTATTGGATAAGTTTATCTATATTATTAAATACACTTAGTTTACATAGTTTTTGTCAAATTATGATACATTATGCTGCTATCTTTTCGTACCAGGTTATAGTTCTATCACTGAATCAGTCTGCAAATTAGTGTTTGTTTTGAGGAGATTTTGTTGTTAGTACTCTGCAGCACGTTTGTTTGGCTTCGAGAACAGAGGGGCTCCTGTATGTTTACTTCTTAAAATAGAACTCACAGTATCAATCGGACCATCATGCCATGAATTGTCAATGAACACCAGATGGCACCATTATGAAGTATCTGGTAGGTGACTTTGTGATGCAGGGGATGTTAAGATATATGAAGAGATCGACTGATGGGCTTCTATTGGGCTTCTCTTTGTCGGTTATTACACCAACTCATCAGTTACGGAATACCAAAGAGGCCCGCTTTAGTTACCAGCATGATTTGTTGGAAAAAGTTCTGAGGTGGAAAGCTGCACCTGAAGATAAATAAGAGTAACTACTGATGTGGCAAGGCTACTTTGGATTATCGATGCATAACATTATGCTTATTTCACTATTCTTGCAGATCGGTTCTCTTTTGTCATGAAGTTGGGGAGGACTTCGGCCACATAACAACTTTCATTTGAAATTTAAATGATACAAATCAATGGATTTGATGTCATACCGCTCATGTTTTGGCACTGTACCGACAAACTTTGTGATCTATATTGCCATCTCAATAGATGAAGACATTGATTAATATTAAAAGTGCATTCATATTTTGTCATTTAACACCATGTCGAGTATATCATTGACAACAAATGGTTGCTTTCTGCTGGAAAATTACTTCATCTCTGCACTATAGTCAATGGTGGGATATGTTTTGTTTTCAACTAAGAAACTAAACAGTTCCAACACTGTTTTTATATTTGCAGTTGTGAACATCATGTTAGTAGGCTAAGGAGATTTAAGTTGCTACCCATAAGTAATACTTCAATGGTGAATTACCTTCTCCATTGTAGAGCTATCTTTTTAAGGTATGGCATTCCAAATCATATTCTGATTTTACATTTACAATGCTTTGTTCATTCCTAATTATTGTGACCTCCATGGTATGCCGCCTAAATCTAGCAAATAATCACCGGTTATTTATGGTTCTTTATTTGTGCATCACCAGTTGTGAAGGGTTCAGTATATCACTTCACTTAACTTTGTTGCTATATTCATACGTACTTTTCTATCAAATATACATGATTTCATTTCTGTGGTTGGTTTAGACTCATTGGAATATTCAATATTTTTCCTTAATTTTCTTGTGGGAGCAACCCAATATTTACCCAAGGAGTAGTGAAGTGGGTACTCTAACAGTCATCTTTCCTTTGCTTTAAAATGTTTTGGCATTTCCAACTAATGTTCTATTTTACTATGTGTACCATGGGGCAAATCTTTATGAAATATCGTAGAGAACCTCGACACCGACGGTGTTCTCCTTTCTGAACAAACCATTACCAATCCAGGTACCATCAGATTTGTGGTCATGTTTTTTTTTCCTATTTATTACTCGCACTCTTACAATTTTCTGCCCTTTCACTTGTGTTGTGGCAAGGGCTCTTTTTGTATTGTCTCATGGCAATATTTTTTCTTCCCAATTGTATAGTTCATCTATACGGAGAATAAATGTAAAAAACAAACATGGGATGTGTTCTTGGCTTATTGCCCCGTTCTGCTACATGATGCATCTGTCATTTTCCCCATGCCATGACATCCTGTGATTAATCTTTTTGTAGGATCCATTTACTGCTATTTTGTATAACAACCAACTTTCTTATTCTTAATCATGAGCTTTGTCCCCTGACATCTACTGTTGCTAAGCCGATAGGGCTCCTGGTTCCGTGGTGTGCTTAGTCTTTGGTGGGCATATTAATAGTTGAGGGCTCTCCTGACCATTACCCACACGAAAGATTGCAAACAGCTGATGGGCAACTCTCAAGTTCCAATCCATTTCAGTTTGCTTTAGAGATCTTTTGCCAGCTAAAGTGCTCATGTTGAGTAATATAATTGTACTTTTCTTGGATTTTTCATTTGTCTTCCAATGCCGATGGAGGAAAGGCATCTAAATTATTGGAGGGTTAGATATTTTGAAACAAAATGTTAATAAACTATTTGCCATGGAAATTGTTGTCTTGAGACTAGGTACATTTGGAAAGTATGTAACTGCCAAGTCTCTGATAATGCAAATAAACTATTTTCCATGGAAATTTTTATCTTGAGACCTGGCACATTTGGAAAGTATGTAACTGCCAAGTCTCTGATAATGCACTTCCAAACATTTTTATTGATGAGGAATTCCCGTTGTTAGCTCCGACATAGTCCTGAATACACGAGAGTCAAAAGTAAACAGCTGCGCCCCCCTCTCCCCCCCAAAAAAAACAAAAACATGTTCATCAAAATTACCATTTTATGTAATCATCAATGTTTTTTTACCTTACATTCCCATAGCAACGCGCGGGGAATCATCTAGTTGAATTAAAGAACTAGCTAGTTAGACAATTTTGGCCAAAACCGTATACATCACATATGAGAAACTCAATCAGAACATGTTGAACTTAAACATACCGTCCTAGTGAGGAAGTCATTTGGGAGATCTATGAAGAACTTCTTATCCCTTTAACATCTCAGTGAACCACAGGTTTCACATGGGGCATCCATTTACTGATTTCATCAAGTTGAGAAAATTAAGCATACATAACAGATGCATATAGATATAATGCAACATAAGCAGTTAGTACGAACTAGCGTTATCCGACCATCTAGATATTAACACATACTTGTAATTAAATAGTTATACAAACCATGCATAGTTCAAACATAAAACATGCATAAAATTAAACAGTTCATACAAAATAGGTAGCGCGCACTAAGCTAGTGGCCAGAGGGACCGGACTTGTGGTCGTGCCTAGTGCACCTACGACGACACCCCTCGTGACCCTCCTCCTCACACTCCAAGGCAACCCACTCTATGGGATCCTTCTCTGCGCTCTTCCTGGCTGCATACAGAAGTAGCATCATCTTGTTGGTCTCCAAGAGTTTGTCATCTCTCGCAAGCTCGCTCACCAATGGGTCGAAGAACTGTATCTCAGCCTGTTTGTTCTCCTTCTCCTCAGCCCTAGTGCATATCCTGATGCTGTTCGGCGTGAGGAACTTCGCGTACTCACGACACTCCGGGAAGTTCAGTGTCGCCCCTTCCTCAAAGAACTCTACTGCCATGGCATCATAGGCGCGCACCGCTAACTCCGGGGTGTCCCAATGGCCAAGCTCATGGATGACATTGTCCTTCCTAATCGTGGCATGGTGCTTATTTCCCTTCGGTCGCACACCACAAAACTTTGGAGCCATCTGTGACGGTGCATATATAACTAACAAGTTAGTAAAAAATTGGCATATTAATGAGTACCTGCAAAACCTACAATCTATAATGTAATAAAACGTACACTACAGCTACACTAAAATCATAGTCTACAACTACAGTAAATTCTTACACTAAAATTCTACACAAAAATCTACACTACGAATTCTACATTACTCGATCTTACACACAAAATTCTATATTATTCTTACACTAAAAATTCTACATTACTCTATCTTACACACAAAATTCTACATTATTCTTACACAAAATTCTTACACTATGAATTTTACAGTACTACTATATTACAATAAGAATTCTACACTACAACTACACAAAAATCTACACTACGAATTGTACACTACTAATGTTACAATAAGAATTCTACACTACTAATATTATAATAAGAATTCTACACTACTTACTATTACACTAAGAATTCTAAACTACTAGGACTATTACCCTACACTACACTATGTAGCTAGAACTCACCAGCGGTGGCAGGAGACGGCGAGGGGGCGTTGCGGGGTCGAGATGACGGGGGCAGTGGGGTGGAGATGGAGGCGATGGCGACGGGGACGTTGACGGGTGCGGTGGGTTGGAGGCGGAGGCGAAGACGACGGGGATGGCGATGGTTGAGGCGGACACGACGCGGACGGCGGGGTGGAGACACATGCGACGGCGATGGGGGCGGCGGGTTAGAGGCGGAGGCAGCAATTTGCGGAGGGTGGGGATAGAACGAGAGGTGTGTGTGTGTGGGGGGGGGGTTAAATTTTAATCCGGCCGGGGGCGGCGGGGTAATTGCTGGCGTTGGCCAACGCACATTGTTATTATTTTTAATTTTTATTAATTTTTCTTTTTAATTTTTATGCGTCACGCACATTGTTTTTTATATTCATATAGATTTTTCGTTTAATATTTTATTGGTTTATTTTCCTACTATTTATTATATTTTTAATTTTATATTCTATTTTATTAATTATTGTGTGTAAATATGTAAACATACAAGACCAATAATTAGAACACGACATCGATCTCATTAATCTGGCCTAGATACATAATAGTTGAAGGATGAAAATAATAACAAATGTATATAACTTCTGTTATACTACTCTTGATCTAGACTAAGAACATCATCACTACAATGACTCCCATGAGAATAAATGCTGCCACCGATCCAGTTGGGAGAATGAGGCCAAGCATAACACCAGCTAAAAGTGCATATCGAAGCATCTTGAATTTTTTATTTGGCCGCGCATCACATCAGTCTTGAGTTGCATCTCATCTATCTGTTGTCTTACTGGTCCAATGGAGTACTGGAGCAACTCCCTGACGTACTTCTGCACGAGATCAATCCATATCCATGTGTAGCAATATTTTGTCCCTAACGCTTGTGGATCACAATATACACACACATATTCATGTGAGTGACACTAACTAGACGATATATAGAGTTGAATTATGCAAATTAGCAGAAATAGATCAAGAGGTTTTTCCTGTGTTATTACCTTTCCACGGTTAGCGCAGATGTAGAACTCTCGCTCTGGATTCCATTCCATGTGTGACATATGCTTATCAGCAAGCATCGACAGCCGCAAAGTAGCACAGGTGCCCTTGCTCGATTCCTGGCAGCTTCGGCTCCGGTGGCATAGCTGTCAGATCGAATGGACATCGCACTGCAGCGGGATTATTCGCTGGATAGGGCCGGCTGCATTGTCCGTGGAGAGCTCACGTCGTAGCCAACGGGGCCATAAGAGAGCTTGGCCAAGGCGGCGGAGTCCCAAACCTTCGACACACCCCGCCGACGTGGGCTCACACGCAGGGCTTGTGCCGATTCGACAAGCTCCTGTGGGTCCATTGTCACCAAAGAAGCTAACTAAGATGGAGTAGAATTTTGTGGAGAATGGAAGTGAATGTATTTGAGAAACAAGGGCTGCCAACACTTCTATATATAGGCAAAACTTAGTGCTGCTGTTTCAAACAGTGGCACGACAGCACTAGATTACGTATCTATGGCGTCTCTGAAAATCGCACGGTAGCAGTATCTTGCAACTGGTCACGACACCTGGGCCCATATAGTAGTGGCATTAGTAGAAATATTCACGCCAGCGCTACTAAATTATAGCCGACGTGCCAGTTTGGCCTACGCCAGCACTGTTTGAAAATAAATAGTGCTGGCGATGGAAAATGGCGCGCCACCAACGAAAGTTGTGGCTAGATGTTTTTCCACTAGTGAGTTGATCGTCTATATTCTTCTGAGATCTTCTTTGCTTCTTATAATTTGATCTTGATTTTGGCTTTAGTTATCCTTCAGCAAGCCTTGCCATCAGGAAGGCTGCTACTGCATGTGCATAAGTCTGGGGTATTAAGGACCCCGTTCTTAATACACCGATAGGAGCCCCCAGGCCTGGGCGCCACACGCATGTGAGGCATCATTGGGCTAGGCCCAAAACAATGCACAGGCATGCATGACGAAGAATAACTGCCAAATCTGGCATAATCTTCTCTTTTACTACGCCCTCCATCCACGCATATTACGTGCAAGTTGTGGGATTGGCAAAATTGGGCGGACGCTGGGGTAGTGTGCCTGTCAATGAACGGTCGCTTCAAATAACAAAGAACCAGCCCCCTCGCCCTCCCCATAAAGAGGAGGCAACGAAGGGCGTTGCTCATTCACCTCTTCCCCTTCCAATCTGCGATCCACCATCATATTCTACCTCTCGTCCTCCCTTCCCCTCCTATTCTTCCAAAAAGCACCACTGCAATGGTGAGGGGAAAGGGTTGAGCTCGTGCATCCGCCGTTGCCGCGAGGGCTTCTCCTTGAGACCATGTGCGCATCCTTGCCACAGCCGTGGAGATAGGCTCCAGCGCTCGTGGATGGACCATGGCCTGCGGTCGCGGAAAGCGCAGCATCCAGGGCCGGGGTGTCCAAGGGGGAGCGCTCGCCATTTTACCCCAGGCCATTCTGCCCTAGGAGAGACTCATACGGAGGATACGACGCATGAATTTGTAGTGGCACTGTGCCATCGGCCATCTAGTTGGCTGCGTCTCCCAAACCCCTTCTCCAGGGCGATGGTGGGCAGCTGGCTGTCCGGCCTGTGGCTGCAGGTGGACAGCTGTTGCAACGGCCCTGTCTAGGTGGCTGTTGAAACTTCTTCCAATGGCTTTATGTATCTGACACGGGGATGGAAATCCTTTGTCCGTGCTCACAACCTAGGACAAGGACACCGTCTCCATTTCAGGCTGGTTGGATCTGATATGCTCTTCATGAAGTTCTTCGGGGCTTCTCATGCTCACCTGGAGTGCTTCGCGGAGAGCTCGAGCAGCAGTGACGCTAATTCCTCCAGCTAGAGTGAAGACGACGAGAGCTCTCCAATCGTCAAGATCGAGGACGACGATTCCAACTAAGTGTAGATAGTACTCTTAGTCGAATCTTGAAGACGGATCATATCCCGGTGAAGTTATTTTCCTTTTGCTCTTGTATCGCACCCAATGTAACTCTGCAGGGACGCAAGAAAACATTGTTGGGCACCTTTAAATGAAATTCTACTATTTATTATGTTTGATGAATGCATGTTGTTTCTCCTTGTTCAGTTCTATTTTTGCATGATGTGTACCCTATGCTTATTGGAAACTTGCCAGTGCGCACACTTGCCACGAGTGCTTGAGGAACGGATCCTTAGCAGCGTGCTGGGAGTGCCGCTGCCGGCAAGGTAACTTGGCTGTCACAGTGCAACTACTAATCTTGTCGAGCGGACTCATGGCAAGACAAGAGCGCAATCTGATTACGACAAGGTTCCTTCACGTGCAGGTTTTCCATACAAAAGCCAAAAAGGTTCAAGGGAGAATAGCTCTACAACAAAGAAATTTTGTTTGAAAGTTTTTCAACTTAGCATTTCTTTGTTGTACTTCTTGTCGTGGAATATTAACTTGAACGTCACTTGTTGGTGTCCATACCATCACTCCCCCCGATAAACATGCACGCAAGGCAACCTTCTGTCCATTGAGAAAAAGAAAGGAGAGAAAATAATGATATGGAACCTTGACGGCCCGTTAATCATCCATACAAGGCAAACATATCACAACATCACAGAGAAACACATATCATTAAACATGTGCATTGACAAGAGTTGTGAAATACTTAGCTTTATATCATTTATGAACAGGGTCTACGTCTAGCTTTGTACAAAGCATTACATGCTTTGCCAGCCAACTTGTACAAAAGGTGGTTGCTGGGCAGCCCGGCAACCCGCGCCTTATGGGTAAAACTTGCGAAGATGCTCAATGTTCCATGAGTTATGCACTGGAGTGTCATCTTCGGTCTCTAGGCGGACAGCGCCAGACCTAGTGACTCATATTACCCGGCAAGGGCCTTCCCACTTCGGCGTCAACTTTTTTGAATTCTTGGCAGACTGAACTTGCTGAAGAACAAGGTCACCTTTCTCAAGGCTCCGGCATTAACCTTGCAGCTGTGATAGTGGCACAAGGCTTGCTAGTATCGTGCAACACGTACAGCTGCCTGGAGACGATCTTCCTCAAGAAGCGTGGCATCATCTTGACGCAACTGCTCTTGCTCAAGCTCATCAGAAGCGAGCACTCGAGGTGACCCGTACATGAGTTCCGTGGGGAGCACTGCTTCTGCCCCATAGACTAGGGAGAATGGTGTATGGCCAGTGGCTCGATTTGGTGTTGTTCTGAGTGACCAAAGAACTGTCGGCAACTCATCAATCTAGCGTCTACCACACTTGTGCAGCTTGTTGAAAGTTCTTGCCTTGAGCCCAGACAACACTTCAGCATTTGCTCTTTCCGCCTGGCCGTTGCTCCTTGGGTGGGCAACTGATGCAAAGCATATCTTGCTACCAAGGTCATCAAGGTACTTCATGAAGGTGCGGCTCGTGAACTATGTGTCGTTCTCGGTGATGACCCTGTTGGGCACTCCAAAATGGCAAACTAGTCCTTCGAAAAACTTGACGGCTGATTGTGCTATCACCTTCCTCACCGGCTCCACTTTTGGGCACTTTGTGAACTTGTCTATTGCTACGTACAAGTACTCAAAGCCCCGGACAGCACGTGGGAAGGGGCAAAGTATGTCAAGCCCCAAGACCAAGAAGGGCCAGGAGAGAGGGATTGTTTGAAGAGCTTGAGTTGGCTGATGTGACTGCTTTGAATGGAACTGGCATGCTTCACACTTGGTTACTAGCTCAGTAGCATCCTGGAGGGCAGAGGGCCAATAGAAACCTTGCTGGAAAGCCTTGGTAGCAAGGGCTCTTGATCCTATGTGTGAGCCACATGTCCCCCCATGTATCTCCGCCAATAACTTTTGTCCATCTTCCCAATAAATACACTTCAATTTCACCCCATTTGGTCTCTTTCTGTATAGGTCATTGCCGATAAACTGATACATACTGGACTGACAGGCTACTCTTTCAGCTTCTTCTTGATCTTCCAAAAGTTCTCTAGTTTGAAGGAAATGGACAATCTTTTCGCCCATGCCGGAGCCTGTGGCTCGACGACAAGGACAAAAGGCATCTCTTCAGGTGCAGGAGCGCTTGTCTCGATGGCAAGAACTTGGTTCTTTTTTGGAGCCTGCTGCTCATCGGCAAGCTTGTCGTTGTCTCGGGCAACATCCTTGCCGGCAGCTTCCGGGAGCTCAGTAGGAAAGTACTTGCTTGAATTCAACTTCCCTTGTTTTGCACAAGCGATGGTGTGACGGATGGTTGAGTCAAGTGGAGCACACAATTTCCTGGTTCCACAGGTAGCTTGAGTACGGCACATTTTGACAGATCATTTGCAATGTTGTTCTCTGCACGATGAATGTGCTTTGTTTGCAATCCGTCAAAGTGCTCTTCCAATTTTCTCACTTCATCAACAAATGCTTCCATCAATGGGCTCTGATAATCTTTGTTAACTTGTTTTACAACTAATTGCGAGTCACCTCCAATAATGAGCTTTCTGATTTCAAGGTCTGCTGTGATCCTGAGACAGGCAACCAGTCCTTCATACTCAGCAGTGTTGTTCGTCGCCTTCTCCCTAGGGAAATGCATCTGAATCACATACTTGAGGTATTGTCCTGTGGGTGTAGCAAGAAGCACTCCGGCATCAGTGCCTTGCAGCGACAAAGCCCCATCAAAGTACATGATACAGTCACGAGTTGTTTCCTTGCCAGGGAGAGAGGTTTCTGGAATTTCTTCGTCCAGTGTTGGCGTCCATTCTGCAATGAACTCTGCCAAGGCTCTGCTCTGAATTGTTGAAGTGCTTTCAAACTCGAGTTCAAAGCTTGACAATTCCAACGCCCACTGAACAATCATGCCTGTTGCATCTGGATTTCTCAAGATTCTTTGCATTGGAAAGAGAGTGACGACTGTGATTTTGTGTGCTTGAAAGTAGTGGCGCAACTTCCTTGATGCCATTAGAAGGCCAAAGTGCAATTTTTGCATACCAAAATATCTTGATCTAGCCCCCAGGAGAAGGGAGCTGACAAAATAGACTGGGTGTTGCACCAACTTCTTCTTCTGCACAGCTTGCTGGTCTAATCCATCTACTTGCTCTATGCTTGACTTGTTGGTGCCAGGACTTGCCAGAGAATATTCCGGCTCATCATTTGCCGGGGTTACATCCATTGCTTCTTCATTTCCAACTTCCCTCTCCGCCACTAGTGCAACACTGACCACTTGATTCATTGCCGCCAAGTATAATAGTGACGGCTCTTGCGGTCTTGGCACAACTAGTGTTGGCACAGAATAGAGCTACTTCTTAAAGTCTTGCAGCACTACCTCCACTTCCGAAGTGCATTTCATTGGACCTACCTTTTTCAAGATTTTGAAAAAGGCAGGGCACGCTCAGCAGACTTGGAGATGAACTTGCTTAGCATAGTAATGCAGCTGACAAGGCGGCGCACATCCTTGACGCGCTTCGGTGCTTCAATCTGCTCAATTGCTTTGATCTTGTCAGGATTGGCTTCAATTCCATGTTGAGAAACAAAGAACATGAGAAGCTTGCCGGATGGGATGCCAAACACACACTTCTGTCGGCAGATTAGCAAATGTTTCTTCTAAATCTTGTATCAGTGTTGCCTTGTCCTTTGTTTTGACCACTATATCATCCATGTACGCTTCCACATTTCTATGCAGCTGGGGCTCAAAACCAATCTAGGTTTATCTTGGAAATGTTGAACCAGCACTCTTTAATCTGAAAGGCATACGTACAAAGCAGTACATGCCACATGGATTAATGAATGCGGTCTTTTCTCCATCTTCCTTTCACATGAATATCTGATGATACCCAGAGTAGGCATCAAGAAATAACAGCAGATCACATCCGGCAGTGGAGTCAACAATCTGGTTGATACGCTGCAAGGAAAATGGGTCTTTGGGACAAGCTTTGTTGATATCAGTGTAATCAATACACAACCTCCATTTCCCATTTACTTTGTGCACGACAACTAGATTGGCCAACCACATTGGATGGAGTACACCTGTGACTAATCCTGCCGCTTCCAACTTATTTATCTCTTCAACAATAAACTGTTGCCGTTCCAAAGCTTGATTCCGCACCTTCTGCCTGACGGGCCGCGCGTGAGAGCAGATGGCAAGGTGGTGCTCAATTACCTCCCTATGAACACCGGGGATGTCATATGGTTGCCATGCAAACACATAAACAATCACCCGTGGGAAGGCAACAAGCCCGCTTTCCTATTTGTCATCAAGGGTGGAACTTATGGTGAAAGTTCCTCTCGTGCCATCCTCCTTGGCGGGCACCTTCTTGGTTTCTGGTGGAGCAGCATTGTTATTTTTTCTCTTGCCGGCAGAGCTCTCTGGCACATCCTCGACGGGAGCGCAGCATTCTAAAGAGGCGCGCATGCCGAAGTCAGTGTTCTTGCCGGTCTTCCTCCTCTTCCTCCCCCGGGAGCTTGGTCGGCAGGAGCAAGTGCCTTGGCGGCAGATGCTGCAACTGCTTCCCGATAGAGTTGATTAGCGCAAATCAACGTATCATACTTATCAGAGTGGATGGTGATGACACTTATCGGCCCAGGCATCTTCAGTGTGTTCTAGGCATAATGAGAGGCTGCCATGAACTTTTCAAGTGCTGGGCGTCCAAGAATCCCATTGTAAGGAAATGGAATCTGGACGACGTCGAAGACAATCTTCTCTGTCCTGTAGTTGAGTTCACTGCCAAACATCAACAGCAAAGTGATCTTACCCTTTGGCCGGCTCCTTCCTGGATTAATTCCCTGGAACATGCGAGTCTTCTTCAGATCCTCGTTGAAAATCTGCAGCCTCTTGATCATGTCAGGTGAGATCAAGTTGAGAACAGCCCCACCATAAACTAGCATTTTCGTCACCTTGATGTTGCGGATTGTTGGTGAAACCAACAATTGCAAGCACCCGACCGTAGTTGTGCAATCAAGGTGGTCTTCAGTGTAAAAAAATGATGGGCGTGTTGGACCATCTCAAGGGCTTGTGGGCTCCCACTACCAGCTCTGTCGCATTGACCTCACGCACCCACTGCTTGACTTGGCGGTGAGAAGAGTGTAAGGATGCACCTCCGTCAATGCACATTGCTTCTGTGGCCTTCTGGAACTCAGCCTCACTAGACCTGTCATCATCGCCTTCATCCTCGTCATCATCATCCTCTTTCTTCTTGTCTGGACATCTTGCAGGCTTCTCCTTCTGCTGCTTGGTGTTGTTGCGGTGACCTCCTCTTGCCCGATCCATTTGCACCGTCAGCCTTTTCCTTATCTCTCTTCTCATATTCATCCTTCTACTTCTCGGCAAGTTGCTCAACTTGCTGGCAGTCTTGGAGGTCATGGCTCTTGGTGCGATGGATCTTACAGTACTGTTTACCGGAGCCCCCGGCCTAGTCAGTAGCCGCCAAGGCTTGGCACGAGGAACACCCGGCAACATCCTTGCCAGAGCCCTCAGCCTTCAACTTCTTGGTAGGACCACCATTGACGGATCCCTATACAACAAGTCCAACCTTGCCCTTGTGCTTCTAGTTGCGCATGTGATTTTTCTTCTGCGAGGTAGTAGCGTCGTCATGATCTTTCGAATCTGACCCTACGCCAACCTCCTCCCTAGGAAGTCTCCTCCCTTCTTCAGCCCGTGCACACTTGTCAGCCAGAGCATAGAGCTCGGCGACGTCCCTCACCTTGGTCATGGCCATCTCTTCCTGCATCTTGCGGTTCTTCACGTTCTGGCGGAATGCGGCAATGATTGCTGTGGAGTGGATATCGGGAATGTTGCGCTGTACATGGCTGAAACTCTGTATGTACTTGTGGAATGACTCGCTTTCCTTCTGCGGAATCAACTGCAGATCAGTTTCTTACCGTGGAACATTGTGGCTGCCTGTGAAGGCACCCACAAATTTGTGGCACAAGTCTGCCCAGTAGGAAATGGAATCTTCCGGCAAGTTCATCAGCCATGATCTGATGTTTGGTTTTAGCGCCAACGGGAAATAGTTGGAGAAAACATTGTCATCACGAGCTCTGGCAGCTTGCACCACAATGGTGTAAATGCTCAGGAACTTTAATGGGTGCGTCTTGCCGTCGTACTTCTCCAGGTCTGGCTTGAAGTTCCGGGAACTGGGCCACTAGACTTTCCGCAACTCACGGGAAAAAACTAGACAACTGACCTCGTAAGGTAAGCCGCCATTGTTCCCTGGCGCAGGCTCATCAACTGCGGACCCTGCATGACTGTCAGATTGATGGCGTGCTTCCCGTCATCGTTCGATGGTAGTACGGGCATCTTCTCCACACCATTCTTGCAGAACTTGGTGCTGATCGCAGTGAGCTCGCGGATCAGACAACGCCATGGACGCGTCTACATGGGCATCGACCCACTGGCTTTGCTGTTGAGGTTGTTGCTATCATGGAGGGGACTGCACCGTGGGCTCTCTACCTCCAGTCCTTTTTCCAGCAGCACATGCCAGAGCAACAGGCTATTGCTGCGATGGCCCTGCCCACTGCGGCTTGTAGTTGTTGGTGAAGCCAACAAGACTCTAAATGGTGGCTCTCCAATCCTCCATCTTGTCCACTATGGGAGGAAACTCTAAGAGTAGCTGTGCACGCGCCCGGGCTTTTTCTGGCGTGGAGGGCATGGAAAGGCGTAAGGAACGAGAGGTGTTCTTGCTTCCAACTAATCTAGAAGCAGCCCTGTCTCGAACCTGCGACCTCAGCCTATAGTTTCCAGTGTGCTGGCGTGCATGTTGGCCTTGTGTATCTTGAGGATGATCCACATGACCTTTGCCGTGGGGACGCTCTGAGCTACCAACGCCATGACGCTGCTCATCGCGCGCGGTCTGAGATGGCCGCAGCGTGTGCACTGGCATGGGCATCTTGGAGTCTGCACTATTTTCCCTAGAGTTCGCTGCGCCACCCACAGGCGGCACGTCCCCATCCTTGGACCTGGTAGTGTGTGGGTTGTTGTCGTTGCAGAAGATGCCACTCTCCTGACTGTGATTGCCAAAGCGTCGCGGAAGCTGCTCCTGGCCCCCGCCTCCTCCGCCTCCGCCACTTGCACCACCGCATGTGCCATCGCCTGTCTGCAAAAGCACTGGTAGCTTGGACGTCGACGGAGTGACCACCACTATGCCCTTCTTCTTGGCCGCCATGGCAGTGAAGCTGATGATGAAGCTGACACGCTAACTGCTAACTCTCGTTCGCACAAGCGATCCCCCTGTCTGGCGCGCCAAAGATGTCATGCGTACGACCATCTATGGGATCATGGTGATCCCTTACAATTCGACTGGAGGGATCGACGAGCAGAAAGAGCGGAGCTAGCTGGAAACGCACAGGGTTTACCCAGGTTCGAGGCGCTGTAAAGTGTAAAACCCTACTGCTGCTTTGTGTATTGAATGTGTATGTGCCCAATTACATGGAGCGCATGTTCAGCAAGGTGCCCAGGGGTGCAGCTAAGCATGCAAATGGACAGGGTTTCGACCTTTTTTAAGGTAGCCATGGGCATCCTTTTATAGATTAAGGGGTCACCACAATGGCAAAATGGTAAATATACATTGTAAATAGTGGCCACAGTACCCCATACCTAACTCTGACGGGTTAGGACAAATGCATTTAATTCACCGTGTGGAACTCCCTAGCAAGGTTGGTCTCTCCTTCTATGCCGTTCACCCATGTACCTCTTATTCGTTTGACACATCATTTGGACGGTTGTCAATGAAGCTGTATCTTCGGCACTGAGCTGCCACGTGCCTAGACAAAGCTCACCAAACTGCCTGCCCACTCGACACCAGATCGACAAGTGACAACCTGACCAATGAGGTGGAGCGGTGGCAGCGCAGTGGGATTCTTGCCGGGCCCGGAACATGCCGGTCTTCGTGAGCGCTCCCCGGCAAGGATGTTGCTAGGTTCCCAAGTTGCATCGTTAGAGTTGATCTTCTGTATTCTTCTGAGATCTTCTTTGCTTCTTATAATCTGATCTTGAGTTTGGTTTTAGTTATGCTCTGACAAGCCTTGCCGTCGGGAAGGCTGCTACTGCCTGTGCATAAGTCTGGGGTATTAATGAGCCCATTCTTAATACACTGAAAGATACTCCCACTACTATAAATGAGAAGAGAATTTCTTATGAGAAGAGTAATAAATTTTCTATGCTTGTGGATCATGAAAAGAATGCTTTATGTGATAGCTATATTTTTGAATTCATTCATGATGCTACTGAAAATTATTATGAGAGAGGAACATATGCTCTTACATATCTCAATAGTATCTAGATTCCTCTCTATGTGTTGAAAGTTTCGAAGTTATGCTTGTTTTGCCTTCCTATGCTAGTTGATTCTTGCTCCCATAATTTGTTTGTTCACAAAATCCCTATGCATAGGAAGTGGGTTAGGCTTAAATGTGCTTGCCATATGTTTTATGATGCTCCCATTTTGTTTCAATTCTTTACTTTTATCTGAGCGTCGTTGAAATCATCATGCCTAGCTAAAAAGGCTATAAAGGAAAGCGCTTGTTGGGAGACAACCCAACACTTATACCTTATATTTTGGTGTGTTCACATGATGAAGATACTATAGTAATCATGTTTTGTATCTTTCATTTCAATAATGTGCCAAGTAAATCCTTTGGTATAGTTTGGATACTTGTTTATTTGGTTCTGTGCAAAAACAGAAAGCCAGTGCATGAATTTATATAATTTACTGGACCGCAAAAAAATTCTGAATTTTTGTACATAGTATTGCTATGGAAATTTTCCTGTGTTGTCCTAATTTTTCAGAATATTTGAGTTAATGAAGTATGGTTTTTGTTTAGATCATTATAGACTATTCTATTTTTGACAGATTCTGTTTTTGATGCATAGTTTGCTTGTTTAATAGTTTCTATGGCTGACATTAGTCAATATAAATTATGCAAATGATAGAGTACAGTAGGCATTATGTGAGAAAAATTATGAATCTGGTATTTACAATACCAAAGTGAATGATTTATTATTTATCATACTAACCTATCTCATGAGTTTCGTTAAGTTTTGTGTGATTGAAGTTTTCAAGTTTTGGGTGAGATGTCGATGTGAGGATAATAAGGAGCGGGAAGCCCCTACGCTTGGGGATGGACAAGGCATCCCAAGGTAATATTCAAGGAAGACTCAAGCGTCTAAGCTTGGGGATGCACTGGATGGCATCCCCTCTTTCGTCTTCAATATTATCGGTAACCTCACTTGGAACTATGTTTTTATTCGTAACATGATATGTGTTATGCTTGGAGCGTCTTTTCATTTTGTTTGATCTTTGAATAAAATATTTAGATCTGAAAGTTTTAAATGAGAGAATCCACATATAGCTACTTAATTGTTTGACTACTCATTGATCTTCACATATATCTTTTGGAGTAGTTTGTCATTTACTCGCGTTCTCCGCTTATATCTTAAGACTAAATTGTTGAATAAATTGAATATCATAAAGTTGAAATTATATGTGCTTCATATGCTTATATCATGCCTAGTAGTAGTTTCTCATTTGCTTTTTAAAGTAAACTCTATTGAAGATTGACAATCACAATATTGGTCATACAAGCAATTCATGAATTATTAGTATATGGAAGAGAAATTTCACATACAATTATATTATCTTGGACATCTTTTATGATTGTGATACACATTTTACAAACTTGATCAAACTGGTTGAAGTTGGACAAGGAAGACAATGTAATGATTTATGTTTTGGTATATTTGCATAGAGTTATATTGTTATGGATCCTCCAACATGTAGTGCTTGTTTATAATCTTTGCTAGCCGAAATTTCTATACTAAGAGGGAATACTTTTTGTGCATCCTAATCCTTGAGTCAAGTTTCTTCCATGAGTGTCCACCATAGATACATATATGCGGTATTACCCTGCCGTTCCAAGTAAATTTGATGTGCCATCTCTAAAATCTTCAAATAAACATCTATTTTGTGTGCTCGTACCGCTCGTGGAGCGACGGGGCGGTCAATATATTCCATGCTAAGTGGGCTATTCTCATGATGTGAGTTTATTCACTTCTCCTTGCATGAGAGAGGCTGGTAATTGGGATGCCCAGTCCTGTTAAAAAAATAAAGATATAATAAACCAAGTTCCCCCTAGAAAGTTTATTGTTTGGAGGGCACCCGTGATTTCGGCTAGCCATGGCATGTGTTTGTATGGTTGAGGGGGAGTAAACTTTTCATTTCCACATGGGAACCGCCAATGATGTGTTTAGCATGGAAGATATTGAAATTCTTTATCGTGACATTCATAGGAAAAGCACACCACTCAAAGTGTATTCATCTCTGTTTTTAGCAATGAGCCCTGGCACCACTGCAAATCCCTACTTCCCTCTACGAAGGGAATATCTTTTATTTTTTCTATCAATTTTACTTTTGTTGTGTCAACTTCTTATTCCAACCTCAAGTATTCTCCACTTGGCAAGCATCATGTGTTCGGGAAAGATCCAGACACATATATCCAGTCAAATATATTTGATCATGAATTACTATATTGTTAACAATTATCTCTTGGATAATTAAGTTGGGAGACAAAATATTAAGCCCCTATCTTCCTCTGTGTTCAATGGATGCTACTTGTTCTAAAAATATGCTTTGAGTACTAGCAATCATAGAAGACTATATGATAATTGAGTATGTGGAGGTCTTACTTAGACTTTGTTGAAATTAAGATGCATTGTAATTGTTTGGTAACTAAGAATGTAGGTTGTTAAGTTTCAAGAGTATTCATTGTTTGAACCATAACATGTGCATTTATTGCTACCTTATCATAATGAGTTTTATGAGAAAGAGTTGTTGTTACGATGCTAGGGAAAGTGTTTGAATTTATCATTGATCAAACCTATTCATTCACACTTCATAAATTATTTCTTCTGTCATTTAGCTATTCGAGGACGAGCTGGAATTAAGCTTGGGGATGCTGATACATATATTTTGCATCTTGTTTTCCTACTGATATTTATTGCATTTTGGACTATTATTTTACTTTATGATACTATTCTTATGCCTTTTCTCTCTTATTTTGCATGTTTCACCTGAAGAGGGAGATTGCCGACACTAGGAATTCTAGACCGGAAAGGGGTGCAAAAGAGACAGCTATTTTGCACAAATCCAACTGACCTAAAAAATTATGGAGAATTATTTTGTAATATACAAAAAATACAGGTGATGGAATTACCAGAAGGGGACCTAGTAGGTAGCCACAAGCCTGGGGGCGCGCCCTACCCCCTAGGGTGTGCACCCCGAGCTTGTGGGGCCCCTGGCATGCCTCCGAGTCCCATCTTCTCCAATATGATGCCATTTGCCCTAGAAAAAAATCAAAAGAAGACTTTCGGGATGAAGCTCCGCCGTCTTGAGGCGGAACCTGGGCAAGAGCACTTTTGCTCTCCGCCGGAGCAATTCCGCCGGGGAAACTTCCCTCCGGGAGGGGGAAATCGAAGCCATCGACATCACCAACAACCCTCTCATCATGGGAGGACCAATCTTCATCAGCATCTTCACTAGTAGCATCTCATCTCAAACCCTAGTTCATCTCTTGTATTCAATCTCTGTCTCAAAACCTCAGATTGGTACCTGTGGGTTGCTAGTAGTGTTGACTACATCTTGTAGTTGATGCTAGTTGGTTTATTTGGTGGAAGATTATATGTTCAGATCCTTAATGATATTCAATACCCCTCTGATCTTGAACATGAATATGATTTGTGAGTAGTTACTTTTGTTCTTGATGACATGGGAGAAGTCTAGTCATAAGTAATCATGTGAATTTGGTATTCATTCGATATTTTGATGATGTGTATGTTGTTGCTTCCTTTAGTGTTGTCATGTGAATGTCGACTAGATGACACCTCACCGTACTTGGGCCAAGGGAAGCCATTGTGTAGTAATATGTAGATGATGGGTTGCTAGAGTGACAAAAGCTTAAACCCTAGTTTATGCATTATTTCGTAAGGGGCTGATTTGGATCCATATGTTTCATGCTATGGTTGGATTTATCTTAATTCTTCTTTTGTAGCTGCGAATGCCTGAGAAAGGGGGTAATCATAAGTGGGAGGCTTGTTCAAGTAAGAACAGAACCCAAGCACCGGTCCACCCACATATCAAATTATCAAAGTAGCGAACGCGAATCAAACAAACATGATGAAAGTGACTAGATGAATTCCCATGTGTCCTAGAGAATGCTTTGCTTGCTATAAGAGACTGTTCTGTCTTGTCCTTTGCTATAAAAAGGATTGGGCCACCTTGATGCACCTTTGTTACCATTACTACTTGTTGCTCGTTACAAATTACCTTGCTATCAAACTATCTGTTACTGATAATTTCAGTGCTTGCAGAGAATACCACTACTGCAGGATGCTGCTAACGCGACACTACAATCATAGACACTTCAATGAAACTGTGTGTGATGCATTAATCGCAAATGGTGATGTAATAAAACCGTCAAAAATGATATGAAATGTTTGTGATGGCGGAGACATCAAACACGATCCAGATTTTAGTTGCGTGTGCGATGCGTGGCATACGGTTGATCAATATGAACTGTTTGCGATGATCCAGAAAAACAGAAACGGGCAGCCAGATGAAGGTGTGTGTGATATACGGCATACAGTTCGCACCGATGAACCATTTGTGATGATCGAGTTGCACACAAACGATTCGGCCTAACAAGATGTGTGTGATACCCGGCAAAGAGGTCGGTAATCAGAATTGTGTGCGATCATTATAGACAGCGCATAAGATTTTTTTGTGAGCTGTGTGCTTGACAGGGGACACAATTCAAGAAACCAATCTATGGGCAATAATGTAAAATATCTCTATCGAATACATATTCCTAACTGTCTGCGATGAGATTGACAGGGGAAACAAAGATAACGAATTAATATTAGCGAACAGAAACAGAGATATATACAGTCTGCTTAATTTAGTCCTTCTTCTTGTTGTTGTTGGATGGCCCCGCGACATCGTCTTGGTGAGGACGCTTCTTGCCGCTGACCGTTGGCTTTACATCGTTGTTGTTGTCGTCCTCCTCCTCCTTGCTACTTCTTCAGCTTGCGTTGATTTTTCCCTTGAAGAGGAAATGGTGATGCAGCAAACTAGAGATAAGTATTTCCCTTAGTTATGAACCAAGGTATCAATCCAGTAGGAGGAACACACAAGTCTCCAATAGATGCACCTGCACAAACTAACAAACACTTGCACTCAACGCGAAAAAGGGGTTGTCAATCTCTTCATGGTCACTAGCAAGAGTGAGATCTAATAGAGATAGGTATAAAAGATAAGTAAAAGTGTAATATAAAGTAAATATAAATAAATTGCAGCAAGGTATTTTTGTATTTTTGGTTTTATAGATCTGAAAATAATATGATGGAAAATAGACCCGGGGGCCATAGGTTTCACTAGAGGCTTCTCTCTCGAAGAAAGCATACGGTGGGTGAACTAATTACTATTGAGCAATTGATAGAAAAGCGCATAGTTTTGATGATATCCAAGGCAATGATCATGAATATAGACATCACGTCCGTGACAATTAGACCGACTCCTGCCTCCATCTACTATATTAATCCACACATCGACCGCTATCCAGCATGCATCTAGTGTATTAAGTTAACAAGAACGGAGTAACACCTTAAGCAAGATGACATGATGTAGAGGGATAGATCCAAACAATATGGTAAAAACCCCATCTTTTTATCCTTAATGGCAACAATACAAATACGTGCCTCGCTACCGCTACTATCACTGGGTGAGGACACCGCAAGATTGAACCAAAAACAAACACCTCTCCCATTGCAAGATAGATCAATCTAGTTGGCCAAACAAAATCAATAGATCGGAGAGAAATACAAAGCTATCTTAATCATGCATAAAAGAGTTCAGACAAGACTCAAATAATATTCATAGATAATCTAATCATAAACCCACAATTCATCGGATCTGAACAAACACACCGCAAAAGAAGATTACATCGAATAGATCTCCAAGAACATCGAGGAGAACATTGTATTGAAGATCAAAGAGATAGAAGAAGCCATCTAGCTACTAGCTATGGACCCGTAGGTCTGTGGTAAACTACTCACACATCATCGGAAGGGCAACAAGGTTGGTGTAGAGGCCCTCCGTGATCGAATCCCCCTCCTGCAGAGTGCCGGAAAATGCCCCAAGATGGGATCTCACGAGAACAGAAGCTTGCTGTGGCGGAGAAGTAGTTTTGGTTGCCCTCTGGTATACGGGGAATATTTGGTTATTTATGGAGCTAAGATTAGGGTTAGGCGAGTCCCGAGGGGCCCACAAGCCTAGGGGCGTGCCCCTAGGGCTAATGGCCCTCTCGTGGCTCCTCTGGCCTCCTCCCGAAGTTTCATGGTTGTCTTCTGGTCCAAAAAAATCCTCAAAAAGTTTCGTTCCATTTGGTCTCCGTTTTTTATTGATTTTCTGTAAAAGACAAAAACAAGGAAAAAACAGCAACTGGCACTGGGCACTAGGTTAATAGGTTAGTCCCAAAAAATAATATAAAATAGCATATTAATGCATATAAAACATCCAAGATGGATAATATAATAGCATGGAACAATAAAAAATTATAGATACATTGGAGACGTATCAAGCATCCCCATGCTAAATTCCTGCTTGTCCTCGAGTAGGTAAATGACAAAAACAGACTTTTTTATGTGGAATGCTACCAAACATGAAGTAATCTTTCTTATTGTGGCACGAATATTTAGATCCATATGATTCAAAACAAAAGTTTAATATAGACATAAAAACAATAATACTTCAAGCATACTAATGAAGCAATCATGTCTTTTCAAAATATCATGGCTAAAGAAAGTTATCCCTACAAAATCATATAATCTTGTCATCCTCTATCTTCATCACACAAAGTATTTATCATGCACAACCCCGATGACAAGCCAAGCAATTGTTTCATACTTTTGATGTTCTAAAGCCTTTTCAACCTTCGCGCGATACATGAGCATGAGCCATGGATATAGCACTATGGGTGGAATAGAATATGGTAGTAGACAAAAAGGAGAAAGAAATTCTCACACCAACTAGGCAAATTAATAGGCTATGGAGATGCCCATCAATTGATATTGTTGCAAGTGAGTAGGGATTGCCATGCAACGGATGCACTAGAGCTATAAGTGTATGAAATCTCAAAAGAAAACTAAGTGGGTGTGCATCTAACTTGCTTGCTCACGAAGACCTAGCGCAATTTGAGGAAGCCCATCATTGGAATATACAAGCCAAGTTCTATAATGAAAAATTCCCACTAGTAATATATGAAAGTGATAACATAGGAGACTCTCTATATGAAGAACATGGTGCTACTTTCAAGCAAAAGTGTGGAAAAGGATAGTAACATTGTCCCTTCTCTCTTTTCTCTCATTTTTTCCTTTTTTTCTTCTTTTCCTTTTTTCTTTCTTTTTCTTTCTTTTCCTTTTTTTCTTGGGATCTTTGGACTCTTTTTTTATTTAAGTCTGGAGTCTCATCCCGACTAGTGGGGGAATCATAGTCTCCATTATCATTTCCTCACATGGGACAATGCTCTAATAATGATGATCATCACACTTTTATTTACTTACAACTCAAGAATTACAACTCGATACTAGAACAAAAATATGACTCTATATGAATGACTTCGGCGGTGTACCGGGATGTGCAATGATCTAGCATGACATGTATAAAATATATTAAAATATGAATGGTTACCAAGCCACAAATACTATGCCAACTATATGATCATGCAAAGCAATATGACAGTGATGGTATAATATACGAAACGGTGGAAGTTGCATGGCAATATATCTCGGAATGGCTATGGAAATTCCATAATAGGTAGGTATAGTGGCTGTTTTGAGGAAGGTATATGGTGGGTTTAATGCACCGGCGAAAGTTGCGCGGTACTAGAGAGGCTAGCAAAGGTGGAAGGGTGAGAGTGCGTATGATCCATGGACTCAACATTAGTCATAAAGAACTCACATACTTATTGCAAATATTTATTAGCCCTAAAAAAAGTACTAATATGCATGCTCCTAGGGGGATAGATTGGTAGGAAAAGACCATCGCTCGTCCCCGACCACCACTCATAAGGAAGACAATCAAAAATAAATCATGCCCCAACTTCATCACACAATGATAGAACATACGTGCATGCTTCGGGAATCACAGATTTTAACACAAGTATTTTTACTAATCCACAATTACTAACTAGCATGACTCTAATATCACCATCTTCATATCTCAAAACAAATGCAAGGAATCAAACTTCTCATATATTCAATGATCTTCATGAAAGTTTTTATTATATCCCTCTTGAATACCCATCATATTAGGACCAAATTCATAACCTAAGAAAATTGCCATACTATTTTAAGATTGTCAAAATAATATAAGTGAAGCATGAGAGTTCATCAATTTCTTCAAAATAAAACCACCGCCGTGCTCTAAAAAGATATAAGTGAAGCACTAGAGCAACTACCTAGCTCAAAAGATATAAGTAAAGCACATAGAGTATTCTAATAAATTCATGATTAATGTGTGTCCCTATTAGAAGGGGTGTACAGCAAGGATGATTGTGGCAAACTAAAAAGCAAACACTCATATAATACAAGAAGCTCCAAGCAAAACACATATCATGTGGTGAATAAAAATATAGCCTCAAGTAATTTTACCGATGGATTGAAGACAAAAGAGGGAATGCCATCCGGGACATCCCCAAGCTTAGATGCTTGCTTGTCCTTGAATACTACCTTGGGGTGCCTTGGGCATCCCCAAGCTTAGGCTCTTGCTACTCCTTATTCCATAGTCCATCAAAACTTTACCCAAAACTTGAAAACTTCACAACACAAAACTCGACAAAAAAACTCGTGAGATCCATTAGTATGATAAAACAAATCTCCACTTTTAGGTACTGTTGTGAACTCATTCCAATTTTATATTGGTGTTACATCTACTGTATTCTAACTTCTCCATGGTTCATAACCCCCGATACTACCCATAGATTCATCAAAATAAGCAAACAACACATCGAAAACAGAATCTATCAAAAACAGAACAGTCTGTAAAGACCCGAATATTAGTCATACTTATGTAACTCCCAAAATTCTGAAAAATTCGAACAACAGAGGAAATTCATATATCAATCTTGTGTAAAAAATTCAGAGTCTTCAACGCTCCAGTGAATTTCAACAATTCTGCTACTGGACGCAAAAGTTTCTGTTTTTCAGCAAAATCAAATCAATGATATACCAAAGCATCCCAAAGGTCTTGCTTGGCTCAAACTCTAATTAAAACACTAAAACATAATTATAACAGAAGGAATATTGTGTATTTATTCAAGAACAGAAGCAAAAAAAATTGGGTTGCCTCCCAACAAGCACTATTGTTTAACACCCCTAGCTAGGCATCCATGCTAGGCATAATACAAATATCTAGGTATTGTCATCTTTGGTTTTTAATTCCTCAATTGCACAACCATACCCCTTGGGGTTTTCATTAGTTTTATTGGTGATCATGTTCCTAGGTAGAAAATCAAGAAATTCGTTTATAGGGAGCGGTTCCTTAATAAATATGATAAAGTTGGGGCAAATACTAATCATCTTAAGATCCTCATTTCCTTTACTAGATGATCCACCCTTATTTTTGGGAACATAAATAAAGTTAGTAGTTTTATTAGGAGGAAATTTTGGATTAGTTTTAACTGTGGCAAAAGCGGAACCCAAATTGGTAATAATATCTTCTATCTTATCGATTCTAGTAGAACCTTGTTCTACCCTTTCTTCAATTATAGGCTCTTTCTCTTTTAGGATTTTTAAAGTGATTCCTACCTTGGATTCAATTTGACTGATGTGATTATGGATCTTCTTATCCAAACTTTCAATATGCTCAACGGTAGAAATTTTATTTTCAATAATATCAAGCCTTTGCATCACATGTTCCAAAGTTAAAGTTGTTTCATTAATCATGATTGGTGGGGATCCTACCAAATTTCCCATAGCATCAAAAGCATCCATAGGGCGACTACCCAAGAAATTACCCCCAGTAATAGTGTCTAGCACATATCTATACCAAGTAGTAACACCCACATAAAAATTTCGAAGAAGAACTGTAGTGGATTGCTTACGGGTAGATCTATACTGAGCATCACAAATTCTATAACAAGCATCTTTTAAATTCCCCCACCCCTTTGTTTAAAATTAAGGTCCTCACTTTCTGAGGCAACAACTACTATAGAAGGACTAGCCATGATAGCAAAGCAAGCAATCTAGCACACAAGCAAACAAAAAGATGAAAGGAAAGAAGGCGAATAGAAAGGCAAATATTTTTGTCTTTTTCTGAAAATGTTTTAGAAGTGGGGGAGAGGAAAATGAGAGGCAAATGGCAAATAATGTAATGCAAGAGATGAGAGTTTATGATAGGTACTTGGTAGGCTTGATGTAGAACCTCCCCGGCAATGGCACCAGAAATTCTTCCTGCTACTTCTTGAGCTTGCGTCGATTTTTCCCTTGAAGAGGAAAGGGTGATGCAGCAATGTAGAGATAAGTATTTACCTCAGTTAAGAACCAAGGTATCAATCCAGTAGGACAAACACAGAAGTCTCCAATAAATGCACCTGCACAAACTAACAAACACTTGCACTCAACGCGAAAAAGGGGTTGCCAATCCCTTCACGGTCACTAGCAAGAGTGAGATCTAATAGAGATAGGTATAAAAGATAAGTAAAAGTGTAAAATAAAGTAAATATAAATAAATTGCAGCAAGGTATTTTTGTATTTTTTGTTTTATAGATCTGAAAATAATATGATGGAAAATAGACCCGGGGGCCATAGTTTTCACTAGAGGCTTCTCTCTCGAAGAAAGCATATGGTGGGTGAACAAATTACAGTTGAGCAATTGATAGAAAAGCGCATAGTTATGATGATATCCAAGGCAATGATCATGAATATAGGCATCACGTTCGTGACAAGTAGACTGATTCCTGCCTCCATCTACTATTATTACTCCACACATCGACTGTTATCCAGCATGCATCTAGTGTATTAAGTTAACAAGAATGGAGTAACGCCTTAAGCAAGATGACATGATGTAGGGGGATAGATCCAAACAATATGGTAAAACCCCCATCTTTTTATCCTTAATAGTAACAATACAAATATGTGCCTCGCTACCCCTACTATCACTGGTTGAGGACACCGCAAGATTGAACCCAAAACAAAGCACCTCTCCCATTGCAAGATAGATCAATCTATTTGGTCAAACCAAATCAATAGACCGGAGAGAAATACAAAGCTATCTTAATCATGCATAAAAGAGTTCAGAGAAGACTCAAATAATATTCATAGATAATCTGATCAGAAACCAACAATTCATCGGATCTCAACAAACACACCGCAAAAGAAGATTACATCGAATACATCTCCAAGAATATCGAGAACATTCTATTGAAGATCAAGGAGATAGAAGAAGCCATCTAGCTACTAGCTATATGAACACGTAGGTCTATGGTAAACTACTCACACATCATCGGAAGGGTAGCAAGGTTGGTGTAGAGGCCCTCCATGATCGAATCCCCCTCCGACAGAGTGCCGAAAAAGGCCCCAAGATGGTATCTCACGAGAACAGAAGCTTGCGGTAGAGGAAACGTATTTTTGGTGTGCCCTCTGGTATACGGGGAATATTTGGGTATTTATGGAGCTGAGATTAGGGTTAGGGGAGTCCCGAGGGGCCCACAAGCCTAGGGGGCTCCCCCCTGGGGTGCACCTCTAGGCCATGTGGCCCTCTCGTGGCTCCTCTGGCCTCCTCCCGAAGTTTCGTGGTTGTCTTCTGGTCCAAGAAAATTTCTCAAAAAGTTTCGTTCCATTTGAACTCCGTTTGGTATTGATTTTCTGTAAAAGACAAAAACAAGGAAAAAACAACAACTGGCACTAGGCACTAGATTAATAGGTTAGTCCCGAAAAATGATATAAAATAGCATATTAATGCATATAAAACATCCAATATGGATAATATAATAGCATGGAGCAATCAAAAATTATAGATACGTTGGAGACGTATCACTCCTCGTTCGAACATTCCTCCTCATCATCATCGTCGTCCTCCGACGGCTCCTCGTCTGTCTGGTTGTCGTCTGACGACTCCGAAGGCGGCATCCCTTCCATGATCCGAATATAATCGAGGTCTGGGCTCGACACTGGACTCAGGAAAGACGAGTGGGATGATTCCCATGTTGACCTATCATCGGGCGCTAGACTGCTGGCGGAACTGTCGTCCTCGCTGTCGCTCGACATGGCTGCGGTACATATACAAACCGCGAGAGTGCGAGATTGTAGAGTGTGTGCAAGTGTGTGGCGTGGCCAGCCGGGGATAATGAAGATGGTGGACACTTAAGCGGGGTATGTAGAGAAGAGGAATGTCAATTGAAGTGGGGGATTGACGTATTATCTAACCGTTGATATAATCTACCGCAATTATTTGTACCCAGTCGCTCCAAATTCCCCGGGTTGTGCAATTCTCAATGTGATAATTACACACACGCATTGGAGCGTCCAAATATGAAACAAGCATTTTTCACACTACTCCCTCCGTACGGGCAACCTAGGTGGGGGAAAAATGAGAGAACTTGATGATTATTTGCTAATCAATACCATTGCATGCAGAGAATTGACCATTGCATGTTATGCTAAGTAGTCTGAAGTCATTGAATGCATACAAGCCCCACGACTCCTATTGGCTAATTTATTTTTTCAGGACAAAAATCAGGGAACGAGTTTTGGGATTTTTTGGTTTTTGTAATGTGACTTATGCACCGGTACGAACGGAGTAGTACAGTTGGCAAGCAATACATTGAGCTCTTCTTATTGATGAAGCCAGTAATAATCAAACAAAACCCCTAATCATCATTGCAAACAGTGCATAGAAGCTGGCTAATGTGACAACAACAACTACACATGCTAGTTCCTTCTTGTCTCTTGCTTTCATCTGTTGCCTGTGATTGATTCTTTCTTGCTTCATCGTACTGATTGTACACTCTAGATCAGCCAGTTTCTTCTTCAACTTTATGTTATCTTCTGCGAGCTTGGTGATAACACTCCGAGCCCTGCCATGCCATTCTTCATCTAGCCAGTTAACAAAGGCACAAGCCTCATATCCCTGCCAATGTTAAATGGTATTCAGGATGAGCGGTGGCATTAACTCAACTAAAATGATGACTTAGCACTAACCTCTAAGGGGCAACTGAGAAACCGTCTGCCAATATCGAATCCCTCCATGCATACATGTTGAGCGGGGTGTGCCTGTGCACACAACTCAGCTTTTGGTACTTCTTGGTAGCGCAAAACTCAGAGTCGAACTCAAGTTGTGGGAGTCTGGAGACATACTCCGGATCCAGCAGCTGATCGCTTTCGTGTGTGGGGGGGGGGGTCATTCAGGACGGATTCAGTAGGGAGCTACTTTGGACATGCTCAAAAAGATCGGGATAGATTGGAACCTGACAGGACGATTCGGATCCATAGTACACCTCCCTTCTGATGACCTTAGGCAAGTGCTTGGTGGTGACCGCCATTGTGGCAGCGCTGCCGAGAGCGGCGATACGAGCAGGAGCAACCACACTGAAACCATCAGCACCACTCGTCTGCATTCCCGCAATGTCAGTGCCACGCGAGGGAATTTGGAGGCTATCTAGGGATTTGGAGAAATGGGGAAACTGTGGGCATATGCTAATGGTCAGAAACTACTTATCGCACTATATATGTTGTATACGGCACACGGTTTATACATGTTGTTTGTGTTAGGTATTACAACTTCACACATGATTTCCACACCAAACCGTGTGAGAAGACAACATAGGTGAGACACGGTTGCCGTGACATAACTGTATGTGATGTACTACACTGTATATATGGGTTGCAATAATTGAGTTACAGTAATATTTAGGGTAAATAGCCGCTCTGTGGATACCCATCAAAAACTAAAAACAGCCGCTCTGCAGATAGAGATGGCGGCGGTGGCGGCCGAGGCAGTGGCTACCAGAAAAGAGGTTAATCTTCGGTCGTGGGCGGTGGCAGCGTCATAGGAGGTCAATCCTTGGTCTGCGGTGGGAGATAGGAGGAGCTCAACCATCGAGGTCGGCGGTGGCGTGATTGGAGCACATCCATCGCGGTCGACGGCGGGATAGTGGAGGTCGAACTTCAGGCGGTAGCCCCACTAAGCTTTGCTCCTCGACCCTGCTGTCTTGGTGTGCCGCCGCATCGCGCTTCTCTGTTTGCTGGGTGGAGGTCGCCGCGTGGCTAATTAATTAAGGTATTCTTTTCATTGAGTGGCTTAATTAAGGTATTCAATTCATAAGGGTAGTGCTGTAGTACTCGTGTAAATTAACTGGCCATTAATTTTTGTCATCGCATGGCTGGACAACAATATTGAGCGCCCTCAGTAATTATGAAAATAAAATCTTGTGATTTATGCATGTATCTTTGGGCATCAGTTATTCTGTGTATTAATTTTGTTGTTTTTTTTAATTACCCTTCGTGTGGCGCAGATGGAATGATCTAAATGGATGAAGAATCAAAGAAGCTCGGATTTTGTCAGTGGCGTGACGGAGTTCATCAATTTGGCTGAAAGTACAAAGAAGAGAATTGGTAATGAGGATTACATCCTGTGTCCATGCAGTCATTGTGCCAATACAGAGTCACATAAACTTATAGCTGTCGAGTTCCACTTACTCACTTGGGGATTCATGGATGGATATACACGTTGGACCAGACACGGTGAAGAGCAGGTCATGGATGAATTTATCGAGGGCTGCGAGATGCCAAACCCCGGTCACAGTCACATGGATGTTGAATCTAACATCAGGGCTGAGGCGTCAAGCTACCAATGGAACACCGGAAAGCCAAAAACCCCACAGGAAAACCAATACAGTGACCCAAGCGATGACGACGACCTTGATATGCCAGATTTTGCTGCTATGATTGCAGATTTCAAGGGCCCAAAAAAATATATGATTGGGTACAAGGATCTGCCAACCATTGATGCAGACTCCAAGAAAGATTTGTATCCAGGTTTCAAAAAGAAATATTCCAAGTTTAGTGCCACATTGGCGCTTCTTAGATTTAAAGCAGGAAACGGTCTATCAAACAAGGGCTTCACAGAGTTGTTAGGTCTTTTCAAAGAAATTCTTTCGGAAGATAGTGTGCTCCCCAAAAGCACGAACGAAGCGAAGAGAATTGCTTTCCCATTGGAACTTGAAGTACAGAAGATACACGCTTGTATGAATGATTGTATATTATACCGTGGTGAATACAAAGATTTGTGTGCATGTTCCACATGCAAGCATGCGCGATACAAGCGCAGGAGAGCAAAGGACAAGTACAAATTGGATGACGAGATTAAGACAGGAATCCCGTTCAAGGTTGTTTGGTACTTACCTTTAATTCCAAGGTTGAGGCGTTTGTTTGCAAACCCTAGAGAGGCAAAAAGGTTGCGGTGACATCATGATGAGTGAACTACGAATAAATATATCAGGCACCCAAAAGATGGGGCTCAATGGGAGTTAATCGACAACAAGTTTGAAGACTTTGCCAAGGATCCTAGAAGTATAAGGCTCGGGGAGTGTACTGACGAGATGACTCCTTTTGGCGATATGAGCACCAAACACAGCACGTGGCCGGTGCTTCAATGCATACATAACCTTGCTCCTTGGTTGTGTATGAAGAAAAAATACATCATGATGTCAATGATTATCCAAGGCCCGAAGCAACCTGGAAATGACATTGACATTTACTTTCAGCTACTGGTAGAAGAACTACTGACATTGAGGGTAAAAATGCCTGCTGTAAAATGTTATGATGCTTACAAAAAGGAGTATTTCAATCTACATGTGATGCTGCTGCACACCATTCAAGATATGCCGACATTAGGAAACACATAGGGGCAGAAAACAAATGGAGATGTAGGGTGTGTCACATGCATGTATAGGACAGCTAGCAGATTTCTTCCCAGTTCGCACAAAACCATGTATTTGCGTCATCATAGGTTCTTACGGAAAATCACCCATACCGAAAGATGAAAGCTGAATTTGATGGTACGGCAGAGGTAGGTTTGGGCCCAAGACCTTATGCTGGGGAGGTGGTTCACAACATGGCTAAACAAATTAATGTTGTGCTTGGCAAGAACCACGCTTTGTCGGTGAAACAAACACCCAGGGATCAAGTGTTTAAGAAGAAATCGGTGTTCTGGGAATTACCTTACTGGGAGATTCTACGTGTACATCACTGCATCGATGTCATGCACGTAGAGAAGAACGTATGTGAAAGCATCCTTGGTACTCTGCTCAAGATTAAAGGTAAAACAAAGGATGGTGATGGTGCACGACTCGATATGCTTGGTGATCAATCAAAATGCAAGAGTGGAGCAGAATATGATAACAAATTCCTCCACGCTCGCTAGAGTTACAATTTTAGTATAAAATAAGCAACAGAGTTCTTCAACTATTTGTTGTTAGTTAAGACGCCCTCTTCCTACTCCGCAAACATCAGAAGTCTCGTGGATGTGATCTCAGGTAAAATGAAGTTGGGACACATGAAGTCGCATGATTGCCATGTAATGTTGACACAAATCCTCCCGGTGGCCATCAGGAATCTGATGGACACAGATATAAGAAACACACTCATTGAGCTCTGTGATTTCTTCAACAAACTATGGCAGAAAGTTGTAGATCCTGAAGAGTTGAATTATATGCAAGAGGATATTGCAAGAACATTGTCTAGCCTAGAGATGTTTTTCCCACCGTCATTCTTTGATGTCATGGTCCATCTCACTGTGCACCTTGTCGACGAGATAAAGTATTGTGGTCCTGTGTTTCTTTGCAACATGTATCCCTTCGAGCGGTTCATGGGAATACTGAAGCGCTATTATCGGAACCGAAGCCATCCAGAGGCAAGCATCCTACAAGGTTATACCGCAGAGGAGGTGGTTGAGTTTTGCACCGAATACATGAAACAAAGACCTATAGGTTTGCCCCTCTCTCGCCACGAGGGAAGGCTGAGAGGTAAACCTGTCCTTGCTGGCACGCAAAAGTCTGCAACCAGAGATTTGGCTGACAAAGCCCATTTGACGGTACTGCTTAACAGCCCAGTTCTCAGCGCTTATGCTGAGGAACACTTGGCGGAGATACGCCAAAGCTTCTTACCAATGGTGTATCCATTGGATGTGGAGATGAAGGAGCACAATAAGGACTACGCCAGATGGCTGAAGAATCGTTTGGCACAAGGATCCATGAATGACATTTCTACATGGTTGGCACAAAAGTCATCACCTACGGTGTTATGTACCAAGCGTATGACATAAATGGCTAGACGTTCTACACCGAGGAACGTGATGAGAAGACCTCATATCAGAACAACTCTATTCAAATAGAATGCATGACTGTTGATGAAGCTGATAAAAGGGTATACTATGGAACCATCAAAGAGATTTGGGAACTGTTGGCACATGAACACGTCACGTGTATCCTCGACACTGGGGGTGATGCACCGTAGCTCACGTCGAAGGAGACCCGACCGACAGTGCGATACGCAAGACAGTCGGCTGGTGCTTTTAGGACCCGAAACCCCACATGCACGGGAGGGACCCCGTAAGGGAGTGCGGCGGCTATGGGCTGCCCTAGGTCGATTCTCTTGCCCCTAGAGCCTCGGGATTCGCAGCTCTCAAACACGAAGAACAGCGAAGAACGAGAGAGAAAAATGATGGAGAGGTAAAACGTAGATAAAAAGTAGTATATTGATTTGTTCGATTGTGTGTTGTTTCAATCGGCCGTCCCTCCTAACATATATAAGAGGCGGCTGGACTTCCCTTACAAGTAAAGGATTCATCTAGGCTTTCCTTACAAGAAAATTACATCAATTCACGTCCTACAGTTCTAGTTTTAGTCCAACTCGGATTCAGCCCGAATCTGTCCCATACTTCTGTCCTGCTTCTTGTGTGGGCTGTAGAAATCGCATACTAACTCGGATGGAGTCGAGTTCAACATCAAACTTGTTCGCCTCGAAGATCTGCATAATACAATGCGGGCCACTTCTCCTTTTAAGGCCGACTTTATGACTTTTAGGGCCCATCTTTAACTGTGGGTCGGATTCAATTATGCAGTTTTTTGAACTCTTCGAGTCTTGTAACAACTTTGCAGGCCGTATACTATCTCCAATGATGATGACTCCAAAAGCAAAGTTGACCGTTTTGACGATACGCACAACTTCCGTTTCGAACACTTTTCTATCCGAGGTAATGTGAATAATCTTTTGAGCCCATCTCCAACTTCTGGTCGGATTGACTTTGACAGCTTCCACTTTCCCAGCAAGCTTTCTCCCGGCAAGCTTTCCACGCCGGCAAGGTTTCCACCCCGGCAAGCTTTCACACCGGCAAGGTTTCCACCCCGGCAAGCTTTCTACCCCGGCAAGCTTTCACATCGGCAAGCTTCCACGCCAGCAAGCTTTCACACCGGCAAGATTTCCACCCCGGCAAGCTTTCACACCGGCAAGATTTCCATGCCGGCAAGCTTTCACACCAGCAAGCTTCCATGCCGGCAAGCTTTCCACGCCGGCAAGCTTTTCCTTTTGCTGGCAAGCTTTTTACTCGGATTTCTCGACTGAAAATATAGCCTGATCTTGATTTGCCTCTCCAGGTCGCATACAACCTTGGATTGAGACAATTTATATATCAAAATTGATCGGATCGACGAGGCGAAGCTTTCTCGTGTTGAAGGTTTTTCGATTCAAGGCCATCTTGATGGCCAAATGACTCGCGCGACCCATCAGACAGGGTGTTTGGTACCTCGCGCCATATTTCCGTTTAGGTTCAGTCTGCAGTGTATTGTCTCTAACTTTTGCATACGAACTCGGATTGAGATGATTTATATATTAAAATCGATTGCCTCAATGAGACGAAGACAATCCATGTAGAGTGCTCCTTCATCCGAGGTCTTCTTGAAGGCGTAACCGGCCAAAAAGCACTTGGAACATTAAATTCTGCCACTCGGAGCATAGTTTCGGCCCCTAAGATAGGGTTGGATGATAATAACCTAAACATCAAAGTTGTTCCACTCGGCGACGTGAAACTTTTCATGCTGAAAACCCTTTCACTCGAGACCATCTCATTTTCTTTTTATGCCGTGCCAAAATCTGATGTCAACACATGCCCCCCTGTTTTTCGGCAAAGCTTGCATGCCGAAAAATAATATGCACGATATTTGTTCTAAGGACGATGTCAACACTCCATCGGCCATTTATATATCTCAGGGCGATAATTATGTATCGGCCATATTTGTGCTAAGGGCGATAATCATATATCAGCCATTGCCTACTTAGGCTTCTTGCCACACACTTGGGTGGTATTTCTTCATGTACTTGCCATTGAGAGCTCTAGGTAACAATGCCCCTTGTACAGATTCCACCAAATAAGAGTTTCCAGAAACTCCTCTTGTAATCCTAAAAGGACCTTCCCAACTCGGAGACCACTTCCCGAATTTTCTATCTCTTGAACCAATCGGTAGAATCACTTTCCAGACAAGATCGCCAATTTGAAAATTCTTCAACTTAACTTTCTTATTGTAAGCTCTTGCCACCCTCAACTTGTCTCTCTCTATGGCCTTTAAAGCAGTCAAACGTTTATCGGCAACCTCATCAATATTGTCCATCATCAAGTTATAAAAGTCTATTGCTGATAAATCATTTTGTTTGGCTATTCTCAAAGCATTCTAATTTACATCCACCGGTAAAACAACCTCTTGACCATATACTAGCTCATATGGAGTCACCTTCGTAGCACCATGCCTTGAGATCCTATGTGCCCACAAAGCTTCAGTCAACAACTCATGCCATCTTCTCGGATTGTCCTCAATCTTCTTCTTGATAAGCTTGATTAAAATTTTATTGCTGGACTCGGCTTGTCCATTAGCTTGGGCATAATACGGAGAGGAATTGAGCAACTTTATGTTATAAGATTCAGCAAATTCTCCGACTTCATGTGACATGAAAGATGAACCTTGATTTGTAGTTAATGTTTGAGGAATGCCGAATCTATGAATAATGTGCTCAGTTATGAATTGGATTACCTCTATATGTGTCATGTTCTTGAGAGGTACTGCCTCAGACCACTTAGTGAAATAATCGGTTGCTACCAACACGAACCGATGCCCCTTTGAGGAAGACGGGTGAATTTCTTCAATAAAGTCTAAACCCCATCCTCTGAAAGGCCACGGTTTGACAATAGGATGTAACATAGCAGCAGGAGCCAACTGAATATCACCAATTTTTTGACAAGCTTCACACCCTTTGTAATATCTAAAGCAATCATTAATCATAGTCGGCCAATAAAACCCAGCACGTCGTAGTAACCATTTCATCTTGGGAGCCGACTGATGAGTGCCACAAATACCTTCATGGACCTCTCCCATAGAAACTCTCGCTTGGTCCTCGTCCAAGCACTTTAAAAGAACATCATCAACCGTTCGGCGATAGAGATCATCATCTCTCATTGTGTATTTGAAAGCCATACACCGAACAGCCCTGTCCACCCTTCTACTAGGATCACACAAATAATCAATGATAAGTTTCCTCCAGTCTTGATTTTCTCCTGCATTGAATATTTCATTAGTGGCCGAAACGGTGGGCTCCGGTTCAGCCTCCCCTATGTTGGCAAGACTAGACATCGGCCTTTGAGAAATATGAAACATGTCATGATCAACATGATAGCCGGATGCTTGTTGTGCCAACTCATTTGCTCTCCAATTGTCATGTCTAGATATATGAGCAATGCTAAAATAATCCAAAGTAGAAATTATATCTAGGCATTTATCAAGATAAATATTAAGTGATTCGTCAAAACATTGAAAGACTTTGGATTTTGTTGCACTACTAATAACGAATCACCAAAAGCCTCAATATGTGTAGCACCTATGGCAAGCAACATCTCTAAGCCGAATAACAATGCTTCATATTCGGCTTGATTATTTGTGCAAAAATATTCTAAACGGCATGAGGCTTCAAAAACAGCACCATGAGGAGATATATAAACAATACCAACACCTTGGCCATTGCTACAAACTGAACCATCAAAATATAATCTCCAAGGTACTAATGAAACAAGGTTTATATCAACATCATGCTTGTCATTAATCCGATGCTCAACAATAAAATTAGCAACGATTTGGCCTTTCATGGATTTTAGAGATTCATAAGCCAAATCATATTCAATCAAAGCATAAGCCCACTTACCAATTCTACCACTAAGAATTGGCCTATGCAACATGTGTTTAATGATATCGATTTGACAAGCTACTATGCAAGCACTCAGTACTAAATAATGTCTCAATTTTGTGCAAGCATAATATAAGCATAGGCATAGTTTTTCAATAAATGTATACCTTGTCTCGGCGTCCAATAAACGCCTGCTCTAATATGTAATAGCATGCTCTTTTCCTTCGGTTTCTTGAGTCAAAACAGCACCAATAACACCTTCTTCTGCTGCAATGTAAAGCTTAAAGGGTTCCCTATGCTTGGGCACTTTCATCACCGGAGGAGTGCATAAATAGTTCTTGATCATATCAAACGCCTCTTGCTGTTTTGCCCCCCAAGTGAAATCAACATCATTCTTTAACCGAAGGATAGGAGTAAATGCATCAACTTTCCCTGACAGATTAGCTATGAACCTTCTCAAATAATTGACCTTGCCAAGGAAATTTTGCATATCTCTCTTGCATGTTGGAGCCTCCACTTTCTGTACGGCCTCTATCTTTTTGGGATCAATCTCTATGCCATCTTCATGAATAATGAAACCAAAAAACTTTCCAGCCGACACGCCGAATGCACACTTCAAAGGATTCATCTTCAGTCCATATTTTTTCATTCTTTCAAAAGCTAAGCGCAAATCGGCTAGATGAGATTCGAAAGCATCCGATTTGACAACAATATCATCAATATAAACCTCAAGTATAACACCAAGTAAATCATGAAAAATTAAATTCATAGCCCTTTGATACGTGGCACCGGCATTTTTTAATCCAAAGGTCATCACTGTCCACTCAAATAAACCAAGGAAACCAGGACATCGAAAAGCCGTTTTGGACATGTCCTCTTCGGCCATAAAAATATGGTTATACCCCGCATTACCATCAAGAAAGCTAATGACCTTATGTCCAGAAGCAACATTAATAAGCATATCGGCTATTGGCATGGGATACTCATCTTTAGGTGTAGCTCTATTCAAATCTCTGAAATCAATGCACACCCTCAACTTGCCGGAGCCTTTCTTCTCTATTGGTACAATGTTAGAAATCCACTCATCATACCTGCAAGGTCTAATAAAATTAGCTTTAAGCAAATGACCAATCTCTTCCTTGATCCGGTCATATGTTTTTGGATTAAACTTTCTGGTCGATTGCTTGTACGGTCTAAAACCAGCCTTTATAGGTAACCGATGCTCCACTAGCTCTCGGCTTAAACCTGGCATCTCATGATATTCCCATGCAAAGCAACAAACATATTCTTTCAATAGCTCGATCAACTTAGCTTTATGATCGGCTCTTAAATTTTCGTTTACAAATGTTGGCCTAGGAATTGAACCATCTCCTATGCCTATCTCTTCTAATGGATCGGCCAACGTAAAACCTTGTCCTAATTTATCCATATCATCTAACTCCTCTATAGATTCATACATATCATTCTCATTGGACCGATATTCAACAACACGCTTTTGCAACCAATCTGAGTTAGAATCCATTTAAATACATCATACCTTGGAGCCGATTACCACCAACCGGCTTTAAAGAAATGGGCACGAAACCATTCTTGGACGCACTGAGAAAATCAAACTCTGACAAGTCACGTCCCGTCAGGCAAGTAGCATTGGGATGTTGCCAATCCACTGATGCATCAGCCAACGCAACACAGGCCGAGTTATCCGCATGAATGACTTCCACTTCATCATCAACCCATTGGATCAAAAACTGGTGCATAGTGGATGGCACGCACTGGTTTGCATGAACCCAATCACGGCCTAGTATGACGTTGTAGTTACCTTGCACCTCAGCGACAAAGAATGCAGTAGCCAAAGTTTTGCTTCCGACTGTAAGCTCCACATACATTACACCTTTGGCTTCAGTTTTCTCTTTGCCTTCAAATCCATTAAGCACCATATTGGTCTTGATCAATTGTTCATCAGGCAAACCCAATTTTTTTAAGACCAAATATGGCATAAGATTCACCACAGCACCACCATCGACAAGCATTCTAGCAACCGGCGATCCATTAATATGACCTTTAAGGAACAATGGCTTCAAGTGTGTCACCGGTTCTTTTGGCTTCTCGAATATAGAATTTTTAGGACCAAAATCTAGCTGAGCTACTTCCCCTTCTTCATCTATAGCACAAAATTCAGCGGGTAAGTAAAACACCATATTGATATCCATACCTTCGCGGACCGGTGTAGGCTCATAATCCAACATATCATCTTCCTCCTCGGTCGTGTTCATCGATTATGAAATTTGTCCAAGCGAAGTGGAATCAATAGGTGATGGAGATGATGTAATAGCGGTGGCACGTCCTTCTTTGGTGGTGTAGGTGCCGCCGTGACGGATGTAGAAGCCACTGCACCTTGTATTTGTTTAGGCATCCATATTTGTTTTGTAGGTACCATGGGCCGAATGTCATTGAACAATTTATGTCTTTGCTTCTTGGCCTCCTGTTCTGCCATCTCTTGACTCCTCATGCGTTGCAGTCTCCTTTTTTTGTGACTTGGTCAGACCGGAAGGACACCACTTAGGCTGAGTATATTTTGGATCCCTCGACTTGGCCTTGCTGGTGCTAGCTTCATGATCATTAGCCATGGGACCTTGCTGGACAACAGCCACATCGTTATTGGAACCAGCCGGTTTTTTAGCAATAATCGGCTCTTTGATTATCAATTCTTTAGTGCCGATCATAATAGTTTCAGCAATAGTATTCTTCTCCTTTTGCTTGCTAGGCTCTGAAATTTCTGCACTTGGTGATTTAGCACGCCACACTTGCTTGCCAACCCTTTTTTGATTATCTTGCATTGGCCGATTGACACCATTGTTCAAACGGCCTCGTGTGGGCTAAGAAAGTCTCTCATGAATGGGCCTCCTTGGTTCTGCCCAACCCGGATGAAAAGCATAAGGGGCCATTGGGGGCTGCCACCATCCTCCATTGAAGTCTCCCATGTAGTATGGCGCATAGGGGGGTGGCGGCATCCATGGCCCCGGTGCCCATGACCCATATGGCCTTGCATGATGCTGACATTCTTCCCGAGGAGGTGACCTTGAGCGCTTCAAATTTGATGGCTGGTTAGAGCTAGAACCGGCCGCTTGACTAGCATACTTGGACAACAACATATCAAAAGTTGGCTTGATCTGCTTGTGCTGCACTTTAGCTTCATTCCTCTTCCATTTGCCAACTTCTGGACTCTTGGGCTTGACAAATTTAACACAAGTATTTTCTTGCACTGCGGTTCCCCCCCCCCCCCCCCCGAGTGCAGGATTCTTGATGATGATTTTGATCACCTCCTTGCCATCGGGTTGCTTATCAAGCACAACCTGTCTCCCCAAGACCTTGCCTCCCTCCTTGTCTTTCCTGGGCTCACCAACAATGATATTAGCTTTATTAGCAGATTTGGCTACCTCCGGCCGAATGAGTAGCTTCTTCCCCTCCAACTCCATGGTATTCATTAGAAAGGGTTGTTTATCAACTTGCATCTCAGAAAAGTTCAATCGTCCGTCATTAATGGCCGATTGTATCTGCCATCGAAAAACATTGCAATCGTTAGTAGCATGAGAAAAAGAATTATGATACTTGCAATAAGCGCGCCGTTTCAACTCTTCAAACGGCGGTAAAGTATGAGATATTCTAATAATTTTGGCTTGCAGCAAAGCATCAAATATTTTATCACACTTGGCAATGTTAAAAGTAAACTTCATCTCTTCATCATGATTCTTATGAATCGGTTTCAGATCATTGCAAGTAAAGGGTTTGGCCTTAGATGGCCAAACTAATTCAGTAGCATAGATATCACCCTAATCGTCCGAGTGATCACTATCATATTCAACCATGTTCATCTTAGGACGATCAACTTTATATCTATGCACTTCTTTGAGATCTTTGCTTCGGCTTTCACGAGCCAAAGCCCTTTGTCAGACTTGGTTGATATTTAAGAACTCATAGCCTTCTAGCTTTTCTCTAATTGGAGTTCTCAAACCACTAAGCACTAGGTCTGCCAAGTCTCTCTCGGTTATCATCAAACTATAACACCGGTTTTTTGTTTCTCTAAATCTCTTGACGTAATCGGAGACCGATTCATCATGCTTCTGTTCAACCGATGTTAGATGTGACAACTTGAGTTCATTGTCACCGCTATAAAAGTGATCATGAAATTTCTGCTCTTGCTGCGACCAAACCCGAATGGAACCATGTGGTAAAGAAGAAAACCATGAAAATGCAGTACCAGTTAATGATAAAGGAAACAAACGCACTTTCAATTCATTTAGCGAGCCTGCCTCACCTAATTGTGCTAAATATTGACTCACATGCTCCCACATGGTTTTTGTACCTTCTCCGTTAAACTTAACAAAATCTTGAATTTTATATCCCGGAGGGCACTGGATGGCATCAAAGTACTCGGGGTTCGGCTTTTGGTAAATCCGATTCCGAGGCAACTCAACTCCAAAATTCTCTCTAAGCATCTTAGCCATCTCCTCTCTAAAATTAGCTAGGGCATCGTCTGTAGTAGACGATGAAGCTTGTTGCAGTGGCATAGGAGGAGTAGGACTACTAGCTGTAGGTAGGAATTATGGCATGTATGCCAAACCATAGTTCGGTAGTGGCTGAGTGGTTGTACCTGTAGGTAGGGTTTGGTTCGGCGTTGCCACCGAACCTAGCATGCTCATGATAGGATTAATGGGTGCAGCCACAATCTGATTGGTTTGGGTAGGATAACAAGTCATCGGCACGGGAGGCGCCGATGAAATAGGTAAAGCCAGATTAGGGTTTTGCAGACTAGCAGCTATACCACCATTACCACTAGATGATTGAGATATATTCTTCTGAGCATTAGTATTTTCTAGGAAATTTTGATAAACCAGGTTGTTACCATCAGCAATACGACTCGCAATCTCAGCCCACTGCTCAGGAGAAAAGGCAGTACTTACAGAGGGTTTAACCTGCTCGGCTTGAAGAGGAGGGAACTTGGTTTCTTCAATCGGAGTGATGTTGCCTTGGCGATCCTTCTTGAACTTTGCAAGGAACTCCTGCAAATCCTTCTCCTCGCATGCCTTCTTGTACTCCTCATAGACTTGGCGATGATCGGCCGATACCTCATCAAGACTGGGCTTAATGATGTTATCGGCGTCTACCTCAGATGGCTTGGGAAGATCGGACATGGTGGATGATGATGATTGATCTTCAGTCCCCAGCGGAGTCGCCAAAAAGTGTGTTGACACACGAAAATGTCACGTGTACCCTCGACGCCGGGGGTGATGCATCGCAGCTCATGTCGAAGGAGACCCAACCGATAGCGCGATACGCAAGACAGTCGGCGGGTGCTTTTAGGACCCGAAACCCCACACGCCCGGGAGGGACCCCGTCAGGGAGTGCGGCGGCTATGGGCTGCCATAGGTAGATTCGCTCGCCCCTAGAGCCTCGGGATTTGCAGCTCTCAAACACGAAGAACAGCGAAGAACGAGAGAGAAAAACGATGGAGAGGTAAAACGTAGATAAAAAGTAGTATATTGATTTGTTCGATTGTGTGTTGTTTCAATCGGCCATCACCCCTAACATATATAAGAGGCGGCTGGACTTCCCGTACAAGTAAAGGATTCATCTAGACTTTTCTTACAAGAAAATTACATCAATTCACGTCCTACAGTTCTAGTTTTAGTCCAACTCGGATTCAGCCCGAATCTGTCCCATACTTCTGTCCTGCTTCTTGCATGGGCTGTAGAAATCGCATACTAACTCGGATGGAGTCGAGTTCAACATCAAATTTGTTCGCCTCGATGATCTGCATAATACAGCGTTGGCCACTTCTCCTTTTAAGGCTGACTTTATGACTTTTAGGGCCCATCTTTAACTGTGGGTCGGATTCAATTATGCAGTTTTCTGAACTATTCGAGTCTTGTAACAACTTTGCAGGCCATATACTATCTCCGATGATGATGACTCCAAAAGAAAAGTTGAGTGTTTCGACGATACGCACAACTTCTGTTTAGAACACTTTTCTATCCGAGGTCATTTGAATAATCTTTCGAGCCCATCTCCAACTTCTGGTCGGATTGACTTTGACAGCTTCCACTTTCCCGGCAAGCTTTCCACACCGGCAAGGTTTCCACCCCGGCAAGATTTCCATACTGGCAAGGTTTCCACCCCGCCAAGCTTTCACACTGGCAAGGTTTCCACCCCGGCAAGCTTTCACAACGGCAAGCTTCCACGCCGGCAAGCTTTCACACCGGCAAGATTTCCACCCAGGCAAGCTTTCACACCGGCAGGATTTCCATCCCGGCAAGCTTTCACACTGGCAAGCTTCCATGCCAGCAAGCTTTCCACGCCAGCAAGCTTTTCCTTTTGCAGGCAAGCTTTTTACTCGGATTTCTCGACTGAAAATATAGCCTGATCTTGATTTGCCTCTTCAGGTCGCATACTACCTTGGATTTAGACGATTTATATATGAAAATCAATCGGCTCGATGAGACGAAGCTTTCTCGTGTTGAAGGTTTTTCGATTCAAGGCCATCTTGATGGCCAAATGACTCGCGCGACCCATCAGACAGGGTGTTTGGTACCTCGCGCCATATTTCCGTTTAGGTTTAGTCTGCAGAGTATTGTCTGTAACTTTTGCATACGAACTCGGATTGAGATCATTTATATATTAAAATCGATCGCCTCGACGAGACGAAGACAATCCATGCAGAGTGCTCCTTCATCCGAGGTCGCCTTGAAGGCATAACCGGCCGAAAAGTACTTGGAACACTAAATTCTACTACTCGGAGCACAGTTTCGGCCCCTAAGATAGGGTTGGATGATAATAACCTAAACATCAAAGTTGTTCCACTCGGCGACATGAAACTTTTCACACTGAAAACCCTTTCACTCGAGACCATCTCATTTTCTTTTTATGCCGTGCCAAAATCTAATGTCAACAGGAACTTAACTATGTGAAAGTTAAGGTGGCATTATTCAGGTGCGCATGGATCCCTCTTAGTCAGGTAAAGGTTGATGATTACAAGAAGACGTGTGTTAACAAGACATTGATGGCATATCACTCAGACCCGTTCATTCTTGCCAGCGATGCTACCCAGATTTTCTATCTGAAAGACCCCTTGCATAAGAACTACAATGTACTGATGCATGGGAAGAGGATGGTACTGGGCATCGAGGATGTTGCTGATGAGGACGAGTATGATGAATTTGCTGAATTGCCATCCAAGGGATCACACACCATCCAAATAGAGAAGGCTAAAATCATCAGAAAACCTAAGTTCATTCAGGGTCAACGTAATGATCCCAGTTCCCCCATGTACATGGGAATTAAGCCGTAAGACTAGTTTTTATGCCTAACCTGCAACTTAATTCGTTCAATTTAGAACTGTCGCGTGTACTGAATTTGTGAGTTATGCCAGGTCTTCTGTTGATGTAAGAACCGTTAATATGTTGACCTTGATATGCTGTCAGCTCAGGCAATGAATTTGAACTGTTTATTATTATTATTATACCCTAGAGGTAGAACACTCAATTGATCCCACTCCAGTATGTGTCAACAGAAGATATGCAATCTAGTTTGCGAATAGCACATGGTTCATTCATGAAAGCCGTGTGCCGACCAAACCGCGCGCACGATGTGAGTCGTATGTTTTGATTGGCCAGAACCCAAACCCCACGGATCGTACGTCTGCACCATTGGATGCTCCCATATCGAACGACAATCCTCATCCCTTTCATCAACACATGCAGTTGCGGTTGGGATTTGATTTATATGCATAAAATGCACGTTAAATTCAAAAAATGTCTTAAATATAGCAAACGATATATGAAATGTGCCAGAAAATCAAACCCGTGGTATATTAGTGATTGTGTACTGTGGAAATTTTTATGAGGCCAAAGGATGAAGTCACCGGCCACTGGAGTTTGAATCGACACATCTCCTTTTGGAAACCATGATCGTTCTTGTGAGATGCTCCGGTTTCCAAGGAGCGATCATCAAAACTTGTGCGAACTTTACCAAAAAAATTCCACAGGGTCGTGAGCACGCCACGGTCACACACCGATTTTCATGATGTCCGGACTCCATCTGAATTTCTTGTAATTAAAATACCAACTAGGCCTACGCCGGTGGCCGCACCTCATAGCCGAAATGTTTGAAACTTGTCCTCGCTTCTCGGACAGTGGATGAAAACTCGCAAAGCGACACACAAATGATTTGTACACCTTCTTTGCTAACTAACACCCACATGTAGTTGTAGTAGGGTTTTGATTTTGTATGCACTAAATGCTAGGTAAATGCAAAAAAATGGCTTAAATATTGCAGACGAGACCTGAAATGGGCCAGAAAATCAAACCTAGGGTATATCGGTGATTGTTTATCGTGAAGAAAATTTTGAGGGGGAACGATCAAGTCACCAACGATTGGAGTCCAAAGTGCCGTGTCTCCCTATGAAAACCATGATCCTTCTTGTGAGATGCTCCGGTTTCCAAGGAGCGATCATCAAAACTTGTGCCAAACTTTACCAAAAAATTTCCACGAGGTAGTGAGAGCACGCCCCAGTCACACACCGATTTTCATGATGTTCGGACTCCATCTGAATTTCCTGTAATTAAAATACCAACAAGGACTACGCAGGTGGCCGCACCTCGCATCCGAATTGTTTGAAACTTCTCCCTGCTTCTTGGACAATGGATGAAAACTCGCATAGCAACACACAAATGATTTGTACACCTTTGCTAACTAACACCCACATGTAGTTGTAGTAGGGTTTTGATTTTATATGCACTAAATGCTAGGTAAATGCAAAAAAATGGCTTAAATATAGCAGACAAGACTTGAAACGGGCCAGAAAATCAAACCTAGGGTATATCGGTGATTGTTTACCGTGATTTTTTTTTCGAGGGGGGACGATGAAGTCACCGACGATTGGAGTCCGAAGTTTCACGTCTACTTATGGAAACCATGATCCTTCTTGTCAGATGCTCCAATTTCCAAGGAGAGATCATAAAAACTTGTGCCAAACTTTACCAAATTATTTCCGCGGGGTCGTGAGAGCACGCCATGGTCACACACTGATTTTCATGATGTCCGGACTCCATCTGAATTTCCTATAATTAAAATACCAACAAGGCCTACGCCTCTGGCCACACCTCGCAGCCGAAATGTTTGAAACATCTCCTCGCTAAGCGAGAACTTCCATGAACATTGTCCAAATAGGGCTCGCGATATACCGTTGGAAAGCTGTGGACAAGTGTATCATGATGTAAGTTAATTTTTTGGCAAAATCTAAGCGGCTTAAGAGCAGTTTTGAAAACAGTTGTTCTTCATACAAAAAACGTGAATCGTATTTTTGATCCCATTTCTAAATCATTTTTTGGAATGAGACAAATAATATGGCGTTGGAAAGCTGCTGCAAATGCGCTCCTTCCACATATAGAAAGTTTTCTCTAATTCACTATGGTTAAAGAGTAATTTGGAAAATCATAGAATTTCGCAAACCGAACAGCCGAGTCCGTATTTTCGATGCTATTTCTAAACAGCTAATCCAATTGAGGCAAATGATATGGCGTTGGAAATCTTACAAAAATGCGCTTCTTTTTCATGTACAAAGTTTTTCTAATTTTGAACGGTTTAAGAGTAATTTAAAAAACGGTCCAAGTTCCACCGAGTTCGTATTTTTAAGTTAATTTTATAACCGTTTGTCAGAATGCAGCAAATGATATGGCGTTGGAAAGCTTGAAGTGATGCGAAACTTTTTGGTATATAATGTTTCTCCAAATTCCTTACGGTTTTAATTCAATTTTGAAAATGGTTAAAAATGTTTTTTGGTCGTCATTTTTGCATACTTTGTCGGAATGGGGCAAATAATATACCGTTGGATAGGTATCAAAAATGCGAAACTTTTTTGTATATAAAGTTTTCTCTAATTCCCAGCCGTTTTCAAGTAATTTAGAAAATGGCGAGATCATGATTTCTACCTTCATCGCAAATGGAAATGCACTGCATGAAGTAGTTGAACTTCTGGGGCATGTCTGTTTGAACTTCACTCTGTTTTTCACATGCTATTTTTTGCCCACAACTCCCAAACCACTTACCGGAATTTAACAAATGATATAACGATGAAAAGCTATTGAAAACACGCAACTTTCCCGTGTTGATCAGTTTTTCATACTCGCGATGGTTCAAAAAATATTTTTTGAATACATAAAAACATGTTTTAAATGATATACATGAAAATCTTAAACGGTTATCGAAATGTAGCACATAATATACCGTTGGAAAGCTTATGAATAGCAGCAAGTTTTTCATGTAGACACGTGTTACAAATTCGTTGCCATTTGGGAGCAGTTTTTAAAATGGAAAAAACCTTTTTTTCAACATGTAAATGAACGACGGACGTCTCGCAAATGAATTTTGAACTATGCTAGGAGGAGCACGTGAACTTCTTGCAACAAACCTTTTAATTTTTTGTTTTCTATTCTTTTATTCTTATCTGAAACGCATTCCGTGTAGTAGTTGAACTTCGCGCTGTTTTCACCTTGAACTTTTGTCACGTATTTTTGTTCAACCTCTCTCACAAGAATTTTTCAACTTTCTCGGGCCGAGCACTTGAACTTCTAGCAACAAATTTTTTCGACTTTGCCTTTTTATTCTTTTTTTTCTCATACAAAAATGCACACCATGCAGTACATGAACTTCTGACTATTATCAATTTGAATTTCTCTATATTTCGCTTTAGTAACGGAAAAAGTCTGAGTTTTTTATAGACATCAAACCTCTCTAACTTTTTTATTTGAACTTCTTTGTGTATTTTTTTAGAAATGTGAAAATTGGAGTTTTGTTATCAACATCGAACTTCTTCATTATTTTCAATTGAACTTATTGGTTTTCTTCTTTAGTAACTGGAAAAATCCGATTTTTCAAATAAATATCAAACTGCTTCGCTTTCTCCAATTGAACTTCTTGGGTTTCTTCTCTAGTAACGTGAAAACTTGAGTTTTTTTATATACATTGAACTACCCCATTTTGAAAAATTGAACTTCTTGGTTTTAATCTTTAGTATTGGGGAAAATCTGAGTTTTTATAAACATCAAACAACTTCATATTTTATTTTTTTGGACTTCTTGATGTTATTGATTAGTAACGGGAAAAGTCCTAGTTATGTAATAAATATCTAACTGCTCAATCATTGTCAGGGAAACAACACCTATGGGATCGAGTGGATCCCTTCTACGGTTTGGCAGGGAGGAGGGGTGCTCGAAGAGCAGATCTAGGGATCAACACGGGGGATTTTTACCCAGGTTCGGGCCGCTGAGAAGCGTAAAACCCTAGTCCTGCTTTGAGTGTATATTCAGTGTTCTTGAGCTTCGGCTAGCTACTACGCATGCAAACTGGGCCAGAAAGTCCAAAAGTCCATCCCTGTATTGCCTTGGGCCTCCTTTTATACCAAGGGGCTACCATAGTGGCGTACAGGCATACAGGAGGTGTGAAGTGCTACAGTGCACGTGCTTATCTCTGGCGTCTTAGGACAAGTGCATTAAATGCGCTGCTTACGTGCCCTCTAACTTTATCAGGGATGGAAATAGAGCCCGTCCCATCCGTCGCCGCCTCACTCCGTCTTGACACACATCCAAGGTGACGCGGCATGCAGCGCCAAGCTGACTGGCTAGCCGCTGCGCTGGAGCGGTGGCAGGATCTTCACGAAGATCTGCATGCCACCACGCAGGTGCTTGCCTGGTTGGCTGGCTAATTGCTGTGCCGGGATGGCGGCAGGGCGGCGGAGCCTTGTCGTGCGTGAGCCTTGCCGTGGCCTCGCAATCGTCCCCGGCAAGAGTCTTGCCGGGGCCCCGCAGTCGTCCCCGGCAAGAACCTTGCTGGGAACTTTGCCTTCTGGTCTTCATGAAGATCTGCATGCTACTATGCATGTGCCCTTGAGTCTTGGTCTTGACGTTGGCGGTGTGTCAGAGGTCTCAACCTCAAGGGTGGTGGTCTTGCTAAGGCTTCCAAACCACCCCGGCAAGGGGCTTGCCGGGGCTCGCAAATCACCCCGGCAAGAATCTTTGCCGGGGGCTCAGCTTGATTACTGGCTCGGATGCCGCCTCGGTCATCTTGTATTTTGCCTCCAACTGCCCCCGCCAAGCCTCGCCGCAGGTGCAGCTACAACTGCTCGTGCACAAGTAAGGGGTACCAAAGGGCCCAAGCTTTAGTACACTGACAGGAGCCCCCAGGCCTGGGCCATAGACGAGTGCGAAGCGTCGTTGGGCCAGGCCCAAACAGTGCGCGGGCACGCGTGGCAGGGATTAACAGATGTAATCATCTCGTCTGTTGCGCTTCCCCATGATCCGCATTGGGTGCGCGACGTGGGGGTCGTGCGTGGAACGGTCGCAGTACGCCTGCGAAAAACGCCTTCATATCGAACAGTAAAGAGGCAGCCCCGCGCCTTCCCCATAAAAAGAGGAAACCGCAGGGGCGCTGCTCATTTACCCCCTTTGCCTTTCCCAATCTAGGAACTGCCGTCTTCTTCTTCTTCTTCCTCGAGCCCAGACCAGAGCTTCCTCCTCCGTTCGCTGCCGTGCCCTCATCGCTCCCGATCCCCCGCCCTCCCTTGGCTGCAATGGCACCCAAAATGAGCAAGGGAAAAGGAGCGTCCAAGGCGAGCGAGGGAGAAGAGGTGCCGGAGACCGAGCTGGCGAAGATGCGGAAGGAGCACGTCGTCTTCACCCCGACGCTCGGTGCGCGCGTGCTCAGGGATCGATACCTGTGCATGTGGGGGAGAGAGATGACGGGGCATCCCGCCACCCGCGTCATCCCTGCTTCTTGTGCCGTGCCTGCCCCAGATAAATTCCCTTTCTTCGTTGATTACCTCTATTGTAGGCTCTGCCCCCCATTTTCAGATTTCTTCAACAACATCATGTACACCTTCGGCTTCCATCTTTTGGATTTCACGCCGAACGCCCTGGTGTGTATGGCCATCTTCGCCCACCTCTGCGAGAACTTCGCCGGGGTGGTCCCCAATATGGCGCTCTTCCGCCACTACTTTATCCCTCGCATCCAGCCAGGAGGGGCTCTTTCTGGCTGCGTCACCTGGATCCCAAGGGCATTAGCCAAGCAGACGTACCTGGACGGGACCCATAAGGAAAAATGGGACGAATGGCGGGGCAGGTGGTGCTGGATCGTGGAGAAGGACACGCAGCCATTCTGTATGCCCCGGCAGATGAAATTGGTACATGGCGGCAACTGGGGCGACCTCTATCCACAAGACGAGAAGCTCATAGTCGCAACCACCAGAATCTATCGCCTCAAAGCCGCCGGGATCACGCTCGAGATGGTTGGGGCCGACTTCCTCCGCCGCCGCATCGCCCCTTTGCATAACAAGGGGAGGCTAGCTTGGGATTTCTGGAATGCGGCAGACATCATGAGGCTATGCCCCAGCCTGAATCGCAACTTCACGGTGATGCAGCACGCGGCCCTTTGCCAAAAGCTGTTCCAGCTCAAGGCCGACAAGACCGGCAAGCCGTTCAGGTTGCCGGCGGGGGTGATTCCCTTGTGCAACAACTCCGCCCTGACCTCAATCATCGCCATGATGCCGGTGTTCAACGCCCATGGCCTTGATAATACCTGCGCCGAGCCAGACGCGGAGCAGGTGTAGGAGTTCTTCGACAACTTGTCGGAGAGGACCGTCCGGGAAGAGACGCAGCTCATCCGCCCCACTACCGACGAGGAGGTGGCGTACATCGCCAACAGAGCGGAAGAGGCAGCCCTTGCCAAGGAGGCCGGCAGCGTCGGCTTTGTGGAAGACGAAGCCAGCCTAGAGGAGGATCTTGCCGAGTGGGGGGAGCCTGCCGGGGCTCACAGCGGCACCGCTACCGGGGGCTCTTCTGCCGAGGGGACAGCCGAGGAGACGGCTGAAGAGGAAGCTGAAGAGGAGCTGCATGAGGAGCCCCCAGCCCCGGGGAAGAAGAGACGCGTCCTCCGGCGAGCCGTCTCCAGCGAGCCAGTCCAGCAGGCCTCTTCGCATGAAGAGGGCCCCGGCAAGGGAGCGGCCGGCAAGGACTTGAAGCAGCAAGAGGCCCAGCCGCAACCTGTGTGCCATACGAGACGCTCGGTCGCGGCAGCAAAGAAAAAAGCGGCCGCTGCCTCCACCACGGCCAAGCGGCCCAGGACTCCATCCCCCCTCGCACGGGCACCATACCAGAGGCCGAATTCGACCTCTCCTCTTTCAGCCCGAGGAGGGAGGAGAGGCCAGAAGGAGAAGAAGTCGATGAGTAAGCATCTCACCGCATTCTTCATCCCCCTATCCTTTGTTTTGATTATCTTATCTCATTTGATCTTGTTTTGGTCTGCCCCTGCAGAGACACGGAGACGTTAGTGCAGAGGATGGCGAAGAAGGCCAAAACCTCGACGGGCGATGAGCCCCCGGCAAGCACTTCAAGCGCGCCGGAGATGATCACAATCAGCCCGGATCCCAGCACATGACGCAGCCCCCGACTCAGCCCCCAGCGTGAGCCCGTTACTCACTTTCTGCTGGCGAGTGTCGGGGTGTGTATCTTTACTGCTAACCTTGCCGGGTTCGTAGGAGAGGAACAGCGACAGGAGGAGCCGCTGAGGGCCACCCCCGACATGCCGCCCCCGTCAACCACACCGCCCAGGGGCGGGTCCCCGGCAAGGACTCCCACCGACAATCCCATTCACGTGTGGGAAAAGCTGGCGAGCACAGGCGTCGGCAGGTCCATCCTAGCAACGAGCGTTGTCAGGGAGGGGACCGCCCCTCCACCGCTCATCACAGGTAAACCGCCTGCTTCCTGGCCTTTGCCCTCCTTCTAGCGCCATTTTTCTGGCTTTGAGCTTCAATCTGGGTTTCATCTTGTTTCTTTTCTTTGGCTTTCAGATCCCTCCACGGTGGATCGAATGGATATCGACACCACCATCGAGGAGATCACCAAGGATGCCACCGCCGAGGCCGCCAAGGTTGCTGCCGACAAGGCCGCCAAGGATGCGCATGAAGAAACCGCCAAGGGGTCTGCTGGGGGGGCCGGCAAGGGGACCGGCGACCTACTGACGGCATCCCTGCCGCAGGAGCACCTGGCGCTACATCGGTTCCGGAGTGCTCTGGTGCCGGGGAGATGGTGGTTGAAGACCAACCGTCAACTTTCGAAGCCCCTACCTCAAGCAGGTATCTGAAGATAGGCGACGACCTGTTCGTCAGCATCACGGGGACGGCAAGCACCGGAGCGCCATCCGAGGGGGAGGTTTTTGACGAAGAAGTCATTGCCGCCACCGGGCTCCAGGTTGTCGATGAGCCGAGCACCAGCAGCAGCAGTTCCAAGGAGGACCAGCTCCTCCAAGCTATGAGCAGCAACTTTCATAAGCTCCAGGAGCTTCACCATGCCCGCAAGGAGAAACTGGACTCCAGGATGGCGGTTGTTGACGTGGCAGAGGCGGACTTCCAGAAGCGCGTCGAGCAGACGCAGATCTAGTTCACCGAGGCCCTGTAGGAGCTGAAGAATAGCCAGGAGTAGCTGAGCGAGCGTTGGAACGAGCTTCTCCTGAAGTAGTCCGATGTTGAGAAGGCCCAGGAGGAGGCCACCGCACAGGCCGCCAAGGACGACGCCAATCTAAGGGGGCGCCGCCACCTGCTCGATGCCCAAGAAGAGGACCTTGCCGCTCATGAGGAGGCGCTTATCGCTAAGCTCCATGGCAAGGATGAAGAAATTGAGTAGCTTGTCGCGCAGCAGACCCAAGAGCTGGAGCAGAAGCACAAAGACACACTCGACGCCCAGGTCCTGGATCACGCCGGCAAGTTGAAGGAGGCCGTCGACGCCGCCGAAGCCGCCAAGAATGAGCTGGCTAGGAAGGTGGAGAAGTTGGAGGTGGAGTTGGAGAAGCACTGCAAGGAGGTCTCGACGCAGAAGAGCGATAGAGACAAAACTGTCCACACCTTGGCGGAGCTGCAGGTCACCATATCTGACAAGACCAAACTGCTCTCCGAAGCCAAAGACTCCATTGCCGATCTGAATCTGAAGTTGACCACGCTGAAGGAGTCCCTTGAGAGCAGCAGGGCCCATGAGAAGACCCTGGCTAAGGACCTCCAGGAGGAGAAACAACTGCTTGAGAGCGCCGCTGCCACTTATAATGACTATGAGAAAGGCGTGAAGATCTGACTGAGCGCCTTGTCGATGTCGCAGAGAGGCTCACAGCACAACTATCCACCATGGGCCTGCCGACTTTTAGGTATTCCCACGAGGAGAGGGTGACTATGAGTGCCAGACTGACCATGTTCTTTGAGGCTGTCCTTGATGCCCTGAAGCTGCTCCGCTCTAGCCGAGCAAACAACCTGGCCAATGAATCCCGCAAGCTTTGTCGGGGCGTCCTTCTCAAGGTGCTCACCAAGGTGGCATACAGGAACCCTGGCCTCGACCTCAGCCAAGATAGCTTGCCGGCAGATGCGGACCACAGGGCGCTTGAAGAGCTTATCGCGCCCATCGTCAGCATGGTTGACCAAGTCAAGAGGGTGGAAGGCGAGCGCCGGGACTAGCCGCTTCTCTTTTCCTTGCCGGTATGAACTCGTGCCCAAGACAATTTATCTTAAGTTAGAACTGTGGCAACCATTGATGTAATATAACTTGCTGTGTTTTGGATCGAATGCATGCTATCTTCCTTGTTTGATATCTCCTTGTATGGCATACACCCTACACGTTTTTGGAAGGTCTTGCCGGTGCGCGCACCCTTGCCGCGAGTGCTATGAGGAATGGATCCTTAGCAGCCCGCTGGAGGTGTCGCTGCCGGCAAGACACCTTGCCACTCTTAGTGCAGCCACTTGAATTGCTGAGCGGACTCGAAATAGAGCAAGGGCACAACCAATTGCGACGAGGTTCCTTCACATGCAGGTTTTTCATACAAGAAACGAAACCATTCGAGGGAAACAAATTTACATTTAAAAGAAAATCACTCAAGGTTTCACAACTTAGCTTTTTTTTTTGCTGTTGTACTCTTTCCCGCAAGATGCCACTTCGAACATCGCCTGCTGGCGCCCACACTCTCTATCCCCCCCTGCAAACATGTATGCAAGGGAACCTTCTGTCCTTTGAAAAAAAGAAATATGAGAAAATAGGAACATGGAACCTTGGCGGTTCATCAGTGCTTGCTGGAAACGAATGTAGTACGATATCCTGGACAGGCATGCATGTAAATAAACATGGAAATCAATAAGAACTGTACATACTTAAACTTATTCAACTGCGCACAGGGTCTGCGCCTGGCTTTGTACATAGGGTTATATGCCTTGCCGGCAAGGCTAGTACAAAAGGGGGTTGCCGGGGGTCCCGGCAACCACGCCTCATGGGTAAAACTTGCGAAGATGTTCGATATTCCAGGAGTTGCTCACTAGAATGCGATCTTCGGTCTCCTAGCGGACTGCGCCGGGCCTGGTGACTCGTATCACCCGATAAGGGCCATCCCACTTTGGCGTCAACTTGTTGGAATTCTTGGTGGACTGAACGCGCCGAAGAACAAGGTCACCCTCCTCAAGGCTTCGGGCATGAACCTTGCGGCTGTGGTAGCGGCACAAGGCTTGCTGGTAGCGCGCGGCTCGCACAACAGCCTGAAGACGATCTTCCTCAAGGAGCGTAGCATCATCTTGCCGCAACTGCTCTTACTCAAGCTCATCATAAGCGAGCACTCGAGGTGACCCGTATATGAGTTCTATGGGGAGAACTGCTTTCGCCCCGTATACCAGGGAGAAAGGTGTCTGGCTAGTGGCTCGATTTGGTGTCGTCCTGATTGACCAAAGGACTACCGGCAATTCATCAATCCAGCGCCTTCCGCACTTGTGCAGCCTGTCGAAAGTTCTCGTCTTGAGACCCCGCAACACCTCGGCATTTGCCCTTTCCGCTGGGCCGTTGCTTCTTGGATGGGCAACATAAGAAAAACAGACTTTGCTGCCAAGGTCTTGGATATACTGCATGAAGGTGCGGCTCGTGAACTGTGTGCCGTTGTCAGTGATGACCCTGTTTGGCACACCAAAATGGCAAACTAATCCTTTGAAGAACTTGACGGCTGACTGTGCTGTCACCTTTCTTACTGCTTCCACTTCTGGCCACTTTGTGAACTTGTCGATTGCGACGTACAAGTACTCAAAGCCCCCGATAGCACGGGGAAAGGGGCCCAATATGTCGAGCCCCCAGACCAAAAATGGCAATGAAAGAGGGATCGTCTGAAGAGCTTGGGCTGGCTGATGAAGTTTCTTCGAATGGAACTGGCACGCTTCACACTTGTTTACTAGTGCAGTCACATCCTGGAGGGCAGTGGGCCAAAAGAAACCTTGCCGGAATGCCTTGCCGGCAAGAGCTCTTGATCCTATGTGAGAGCCACATGTGCCTCCATGTATCTCTGCCAACAGCTCCAGTCCGTCCTCCTGAGGAATGCACTTCAATTTCATGTCGTTCAGTCTTTTTCTGTACACGACATCGTCCACAAACTGGTACATGTTAGACCGACGGGCTACTTTCTCCGCTTCTTCCTGTTCCCCAGGGAGTTCCCCTGTTTGGAGGAACCGAACGGTGTGTTGTGCCCATGCTGGAGCCTGAGGCTCAACGGCAAGGACTAAAGGCATGTCTTCTGCTATGGGAGCGGTTGTCTCTACGGCAAGGGCTTGAGGCCCTGCCGGAGCCTGTCGCCCCCCGGCAAGCTTGGCGTCGTCCCTGGCAACTTCCTTGCCGGCAGCTCCTGGGAGCTCGGCGGGAGAGTACTTGCCGGGGCTCAACTTCCTTCGCTTATTCTGTCCTGCCGATGGTTCAACGGATGGCTGAGTTAGTTGGAGCACAAAAGTTCCTGGTTCCACAGGTAACTTGAGGGTAGCACGTTTTGACAGGTCGTCAGCAATGCTGTTCTCTGCTCGAGGAACATGCTCTGCTTGCAGACCGTAAAAACGCTCCTCCAACTTCCTCACTTCATCTACATATGCTTCCATCAGCGGGCTCTGATAATCTTTGTTGACTTGCTTGACGACAAGCTGTGAATCACCTCTGACGATGATATTCGTAATTCCAAGGTCTGCCGCGATCCTGAGACCGGCAAGCAGTCCCTCATACTCCGCAGTGTTGTTTGTTGATCTTTCCCGGGGAAAGTGCATCTGGACCATGTACTTGAGGTGCTCTCCGGTGGGTGCAATAAGTAGCACACCAGCACCGACGCCTTGCAGCGAGAAAGCCCCATCAAAGTACATAATCCAGTCGTGGCTCGTTTCCTTGCCGGGGAGAGTGGTCTCTTGAATTTCCTTGTCAGGCGTTGAGGTCCATTCTGCAATGAACTCTGCCAAGGATCTGCTCTGAATCATTGAAGTGCTTTCAAACCTAAGACCAAAGCTTGACAGTTCCAACACCCACTCCACAATCCTTCCAGTTGCATCTGGGTTGTGCAAGATCCGTTGCAACGGGAAGCGAGTGATGATGGTGGTCTCATGTGCCTGAAAGTAGTGGCGCGGCTTCCTCGAGGCCATAAGGAGGCTGAAGAGCAACTTCTGTACACCAGAGTATCTTGATCTAGCCCCCTACAAAAGGGAGCTGACAAAATAAACTGGGTGCTGCACCATCTTCTTCTTCTTTGTCACTCCATTTGCTTGCACAGATCCCACCTTGCCGGCATCAGACTCTGCTGGGGGCCCTGCCTTGCCGGCATCAGATCCTGCCGGGGGTCTTGCCTTGCCGGCACCAGACCCTGCCGGGGAGAGCTCCGGCTCGTCATCCGACAGTCTTGCCATTGCCGCTGCTTCCTCATCAACTTCTCTCTGTGCCACTAGCGCAGCACTGACCACTTGATTCGTTGCCGCTAGATACAGCAACAACGGCTCTTGTGGCTTAGGCGCGACTAGTGTTGGCGTAGAGGAGAGGTACCTCTTCAAATCTTGCAGCGTTGCCTCCGCTTCCGGAGTCCATTTCATTGGACCTGCCTTTTTCAAGATCTTAAAAAAGGGCAGGGCACGCTCAGCAGATTTGGAGATGAACCTGCTCAAAGCAGCAACACAGCCAGCAAGTCGACGTACATCTTTGACTCGTCTTGGTGCTTCAATCTGCTCAATCGCCTTGATCTTGTCGGGGTTCGCCTCGATCCCATGCTGAGACACAAAGAACCCGAGAAGTTTGCCGGATGGGACGCCAAACACACACTTCTCAGGATTGAGCTTGAGATTGTTCTTGCGCAAATTTGCAAATGTTTCTTCTAGATCTTGTGTGAGCGTTGCCCTGTCCTTGGTTTTGACCACTATGTCATCCATATAGGCTTCCATATTTCTATGTAGCTGAGGCTCAAAACCAATTTGGACTGCTCTCGCAAACATTGAAGTAGCACTCTTCAACCTGAAAGGCATTCATATAAAACAATATGTACCACATGGGGTGATAAACGCGGTCTTCTCTTCATCTTCCCTTGTCATGAAGATTTGATGGTATCCTGAGTAGGCGTCAAGGAACGATAGCAAGTCGCACCCGGCAGTGGAGTCCATGATCTGGTCGATGTGTGGCAAGGGGAAAGGATCCTTTGGACAGGCTTTATTGATGTCTCTATAATCAATGCACAGCCTCCATTTCCCGTTTGCCTTGCGCACCACCACCGGATTAGCCAACCATGTTGGGTGGAGCACTCCTCTAACCAAGCCTGCTGCCTCTAACTTCCTAATTTCTTCAATGATGAACTCTTGCCGCTCCAAAGCTTGCTTCCTGACCTTCTGCTTGATGGGCCGCGCATGAGGACATACAGCAAGATGGTGCTCAATCACCTCCCTGGGAACGCCGGGGATGTCAGATGCTTGCCATGCAAATGCATCAACATTCGCCCGTAGGAAAGCGATGAGCGCGCCTTCCTATTTGCTGTCGAGGGTGGAGCTTATAGTAAAAGCCCTGCCCGTGCCATCCTCCTTGACGGGCACCTTCTTAGTTTCTGGTGGTGCTGCCTTGGATTTCTTGCTCTTGCCGGTGGAGCTCTCTAGCACGTCCTCGACGGGAGCGCAGCACTCCGAAGAGGCGCGCTTGCCGGAGTGGGTGCAAGAGGTCTTGCCGAAAGAGGTCTTGCCGGGAAAGGTCATGCCGGTCTTCTTCCCTCCCGGAGCTTCAGCGGCAGGAGCAAGTGCTTTGGCGGCAGCTGCTGCAACTGCCTCTCGGTAGAGTTGGTCAGCGCAGATGAGCACGTCTTTCTTGTCAGAGTGAATGGTGATGATGCTCATTGGTCCGGGCATCTCCAACGTATTGTAAGCATAATGTGATGCCACCATGAACTTGGCCAGCGCCGGGCGGCCGAGGATCGCATTATAAGGCAAGGGGATCTTGGCGACATAAAAAATGAACCTCTCTGTCCTATAGTTCAGCTCGCCACCAAACGTAACTGGTAGCGTAATCTTGCCCTTTGGCTGACTCCTTCCTGGATAGATCCCTTGAAACATGCCCGTCTCTTCGAGATCTCCATCAGGAATTTGCAGCCTCTTAATCACAGTGGGCGAGATCAAGTTCAGACATGCCCCACCGTCAACTAACACTTTTGTCACCTTGAGGTTGCGTATCGTTGGCGAAACCAACAATGGCAAAAACCCGACCGCCGTTGTGCGATCAGGGTGATCCTCAATGTCAAAAATGATAGGCGTGTTGGACCATTTCAGTGGCTTCTGGGCATCGGACGATGGCTCTGCCGCATTGATCTCATGCGCCCACTGTTTTAGTTGGCGGTGAGAGGCATGCAACGAGGCACCACCGTCGACACACATGGCCTCTGTAGCTTTCTGGAACTCGTGTTCGCTGGACTCGTCGTCCTCATCATGATCATCATCTCCCTCTTTCTTGTCGCGGCCTCGAGCGGGCCTCTCTGGTTGCTTATCCTTGCTGCGGCGACCACCTCGGCTGCCACGCATCTTGCCAGACCCCTCAGCACTGTCCTGGCCCTTCTCCTTGTCTCGCCTTTCATACCCAGCTTTCTGCTTCTCTACAAGCTGTTCAACTTGCCGGCAGTTTTGGAGGTCATGGCCCTTGGTGCGATGGATCTTGCAATACTGCTTGTCGGAGCCCTCTGGCTTGTCGGCAGCCACCAAGGCCTAGCAGGCGGTGCACCCGGCAACCTCCTTGCCGGGGTCGTCAACCTTGGCCTTCTTGGCGGTGCCGGGGTTGCCGGATCCCTCGACGGCAAGCACTGTTTTACCCTTGCGCTTCCTGTTGCGCCGTCGGCCCTTCTTTGCCGGGGTGGCGACGTCTTCATCTGCGGAGTCACTTTCTGCGCCGCCATCTTCGCCGGGATATTTCCTTCCTTCTTCAGCCCGAGCACATCTATCGGCCAAAACATAAAGCTCGGCAACATCTCTAACCTTGTTCATTGCCAGCTCTTCACGCATCTTGCGGTTCCGCACATTCTGATGAAATGCGCTGATAACGGCGGCAGGATGAACATTCGGGATGTTGTACTGCACACGGCTGAACCTCTGTATGTATTTGCGCAAGCATTCACCATCTTTCTGTGGGATGATATGCAAATCACTTGCCTGGCCAGGAGCTTGGTGGCCTCCAGTGAAGGCGCCAACAAACTCGTGACATAGATCCGACCAAGAAGAGATGGAATCCTCTGGCAGGTGCATCAACCACGACCTGACGTTGGGCTTGAGTACCAACGGGAAGTAGTTGGAGAGTACCTTGTCGTCTCGAGCCCCAGCAGCTTGCATCGCAATGGTATAGATGCTCAGGAACTCCGACGGGTGAGTCTTACCGTCGTATTTCTCTCTGACCTCAGGCTTGAACGTGCGGTGAGTGGGTCACTGGAATCGCCGCAGCCCACGGGTAAAAGCTGGACAACCCACCTCGTAAGGCAAGTTACCAGAATCCCCCGGCGCAGGCCGATCTACAGTGGGGCCTGCGCGCCTATCAGACTGATGGCGCGCTTCCCATCGCCGCTCGATAGTGGTTCGAGCGTCTTCCTTGACTCGCTCTCGAAGAACTTGGCGCTGATCACGGTGGGCTCGTGGGTCGGACGACGCTGTGGAGCCGTTGTTACATGCCTTGACCCGATGAGCCGACAGCTGCTGTTGCTACCGTGGAATAGAAGAGTGCACCGTGGTCACCGCCCCTCCGGTCCTTTCGCCATTAGCACAAGCTGGCTCGACAGAGCGCCAGCACAAGGGCCCCGCCTGCTACGGTCCATCTTTATTGGCGAAGCCGACAAGGCTCCGGATGGTAGCTCTCCACTCGTCGAGCTTCTCCGCAGCAGGAGGGAAATCCAGAAGCAACTGCACACGCGCCAATGCTTCTGTTGGCGTGGGTGGCGGCAATAGCTGCGTGGATCGTGAAGCGCTCTGACTTCTAACCACGTTAGAAGAAGCTCTATCACGGTCCCACGGCCGCGCGCCATTTCTGCCAGCGTCCTGGCGTGCATGCTGGCCCGGCGCATCTCGAGAATGATGCAAAGGGGTCCTTCCATGGGAACGCTCATGATCACCCATGCCGCGGCGCTGCTCATCGCGCATGACCTGGGAAGGCCGCGGCGCATGCGCTGGCGGGGTGTCTTGGAGGTCGTCCTTCCGCACCGCCCGTAGACAGCACGGCTCCGTCCTTGGACCTGACGACGTGCGGCTCGTCGACGCTCGCGTGGCTTTGATCACCGGAGCGTCGTGGAAGCCTGTGGCCTCCACCCACGTCCATCACGTCGTCTGTCCACGCTGGTGCGGGCAGATCGACCAGAGATGAACCAATCGCCACGATGCTCTTCTCTTTGGAGACATGACGATGAAGATGTTGAAGAAGTCGACGCGCTGACGCCTAGATCAGGTTCATACAACCTCTCCTCCCCCTACCTGGCGCACCAAAGATGTCGGGGAAATGACACCTATGGGATCGAGTGGATCCCTTCTATGGTTTGGCAGGGAGGAGGGGTGCACGAAGAGCAGATCTAGGGATCAACACGGGGGATTTTTACCCAGGTTCGGGCCGCTGAGAAGCGTAAAACCCTAGTCCTGCTTTGAGTGTATATTCAATGTTCTTGAGCTTCGGCTAGCTGCTACGCATGCAAACTGAGCCGGAAAGTCCAAAAGTCCCTCCCTGTATCGCCTTGGGCCTCCTTTTATACCAAGGGGCTACCATAGTGGCGTACAGGCATACAGGAGGTGTAAAGTGCTACAGTGCACGTGCTTATCTCTGGCGTCTTAGGACAAGTGCATTAAATGCGCTGCTTACGTGCCCTCTAACTTTATCGGGGATGGAAATAGAGCCCGTCCCATCCGTCGCCACCTCACTCCGTCTTGACACGCATCTAAGGTGACACAGCATGCAGCGCCAAGCTGACTGGCTAGCCGGTGTGCTGGAGCGGTGGCAGGATCTTCACGAAGATCTGCATGCCACCACGCAGGTGCTTGCCTGGTTGGCTGGCTAATTGCTGTGCCAGGACGGCAGCAGGACGGCGGAGCCTTGTCATGCACGAGCCTTGCCGTGGCCTCGCAATCGTCCCCGGCAAGAGTCTTGCCGGGGCCCCGCAGTCGTCCCCGGCAAGAACCTTGCTTTGAACTTTGCCTTCTGGTCTTCACGAAGATCTGCATGCTACTACGCATGTGCCCTTGAGTCTTGGTCTTGACGTTGTCGGTGTGTCAGAGCTCTCAACCTCAAGGGTGGTGGTCTTGCTGAGGCTTCCAAACCACCCCGGCAAGGGGCTTGTCGGGGCTCGCAAATCACCCCGGCAAGAATCTTTGCCGAGCGCTCAGCTTGATAACTGGCTCGGATGCCGCCTCGGTCGTCTTGTATTTTGCCTCCAACTGCCCCCGCCAAGCCTCGCCGCAGGTGCGGCTGCAATTGCCCGTGCACAAGTAAGGGGTACCAAAGGGCCCAAGCTTCAGTATACCGACAATCATTTAAAGTTGAACTTCTTGGTCTTGTTTTTAATAGGGAAAATCTTGAACTCATTTTTTAGTTGACCTTTTTCGTATTGTAATAAACATTGGACTTCTCCGTTATTTAAATTTGAACCTCTAAGTTTTTTGTAGAAACGGGGAAAATCCATTTTCTCTATAAATTTTGAGCTGCTCTATTTTTTAATTTGGGCTTCTTGGGTTATTCTTTAGTAATGGGGAAAATCTTAATGTAGTAATAAACATTGAACCGCTCCGTTATTTGTATTTGAACTTCTAGGATTTTTTTAGAAATGGGGAAAATATGTTTTCTAACTAAACTTTTTTGAACTAATTTTTTTATTTTAGTTTGACCTTCCGTTGTGGGATATTTTGATGGTGTGTTCCTCTTTTATTCGAACTTGTTGCAATGAACATACTTTTCAGGGAATTTCATTAACTTCATTTTTTTGATTTCATTTACTTCACATTTTTTTGCTCGTGAATTCCCATCTTCTCTTTTTGAACTTCTTTTTTTTTGTCCGAAATCTCCATGTGTCGTCCTAAACTTCTACTGTACTTTTGTAGTTTCTTTTTGGTAAACTATTGGTTTGTTTTTCTATCATCATTTTTTTAGGATATGTAAAAGTAGTTTTTATTCTGTAAATTTCATCATTCTGCAGAAAAGTTTCGCCAAAATGGATGTGCATATGGAGTTGTGGGTGCACGCCCCAAGCCCTCTCTAAACAATGCGTAGCACTATACAACAACACAGATGTACAAGCTTGTCGAAGTGTGCTGACCACACGCGGTGGCGCAGATGACCAGAGCTCGTACTGAGCTTGCAACTGGATGGTGGTGTGCATCGGCTGGCAACATACTATGGCGGCCAGGGACGGTAGCTGGACTACGACGCACAGGGGACCACGGTGCCCGATGCGCGTGGGACGGCCAGCGGACCCGGTTGTAGTTCAGTCGAACGCTTGTAGTATTAGCTCCTTTGTGTTGACCAATTCCACCAAGAATAGGCCGAGCCGATGAGAGAACGGGAGCAAGGGTTGCTCCACCATGACCCAGTTGAAGAAGTTCAGTGCATCTCCATCTCTGCCTAGGCCACTTACCCATGCGCCTTCTCAGGCACAGCAGAGTAGCAGAGTGGAGGTTGCATGTTCGCCCGCGCCACTAGAACAACCTGAACTTCTGAACTTTTGAAGAGGAACAGAAAAATCAACCGATTCAGCCACAATCTCATAATTGTAACAAGTCCAGCACATCACAGCCGCTCCATTTTTACCTATGGTCTGATACACGTGGTGAAGGCCACGGCTGGCACCCAATGAAGGTCAGGTAGAGGCGCATGGTGACCAACAACCGCGGATGTGCAGAGCACTACCGTGGCAGATGCATGGCTACTGCCAGGAAGTGATCCATGGTGACACGTCGTGGTCTGAGGTCACCAGCGCGCGGGACAGCAGTGGGTAGCGGCAGCATACGGAGGTCGGCCGCGCTAACGGCAAGGGCGGAGGTTGCGGACAACGCGAGGGAGGCTGTGGGGATCGGGATGGTTCGGCGGCGGCGTGTGGCTGTGAGACTGTAGGGTAATGACCCGAGGTGGTGCAGAGGGAACGCCGCGGTGCGGGCAATGAGCTGCGGCCGGATGCGTGTGCACGGGATCCGCGGCCGGCGGCGCGTGGTTGGCCGAATTCGTCGAGGACAGGTTTGGGCGGAATGTTGCTAGCGGCAGATCCATGGGAGGAGGCAGGCGGCGAGGCCATGGGAGGAGGCCAGCGGTGAGGCCACAGGGGGAGGCTGTCGGTGGGGGCGTAGGAGGAGGATGGGGGGAGCACATGAAGGTCAAGACCTGCTCCAGCAATAGGTTAACGCCTCCTGCAGCTTCAAGAAGTGCCCAAACCCTATCAGATGCGCCACCATGAGGCCCCCCTGTGTGCACGTGAGCTGGTGGTTGCCGGCAAGTGGATTGCGATGGCGGCAAGGCTTCTGGTTGCGACCACAATTTGGTGGTGGGTGGCACGTCGAGGCCGTGGCGGCGGCGGAAGGAAGGGCGCCGGAGGCATGGGGCCGGTGGCGGGTGGCGCGTAGGGGCCGTGGGGGCGGTGGAAGGCGCGCCGGAGCCAGGGGCGGCAGCGGGTGGCGTGCCGAAGCCAGGGCAGCGGCGGGTGGCTACGAGTGCAGGTGGATTGGGCCAGAGAGGTGGTGCGCTGCGGGGCGGTAGGGTTCGGGAACACCTCGTCGGGCCCTTATAGGGCGGATCGTGATCAGAATAGTTATTCTAATACCATGATCATAATAGTGCTGTCCTATATATATACACACACACACACACAGCCGGTCTATTCTGCTAATATTAGCAGAATAATTATTCTGCTAACACTTCAGAACTGCACGCTCAACGCGAGGGCACTGCACTTTCTCTAGCAAAGGTACTGCAATACAGAGACTAGTGAACTTCGTGTCGGAAAAAACTGCAGGAGTTTTTTTCTGGTACTTTTTTCGCTCTAGTTTTTAAACCGTTTATCGGAATGAGGCGTGTAATATACCGTTGAGAAGCTATGGAATAGGCGCAACTTCGCCATGTACAAGTGTTTTCGAGATTCCTCACAGTTTAAAAGCAGTTTCGAAAATTGTGCGGCTCACGACGAGTGGCAGCGAGCGTTTTTTTGTGTTTTTTCTAAACCGCTCGTCGAAATGAATTAAATGATACGCCGTTGGAAAGATATCATCGAGGCGCAACTTTTTCATATGTATTATTTTCTCTAATTCATTACGGTCTAAGAGCAGTTTTAAATTTACTAAATTGCAGAATTCCATTTTTTGAAATTTTCGGTACTATTTTAACTCTAGTTTTTGAACCATTTGTTGAAACGAGGCATGTGATATGCCATTGGAAAGCTACGAACAAGGCACAACTTTCATATGTAGAAATGTTTTTGAGATTCCTTACGGTTTTATGTTAATTTTGAAAATCATGCGACGGACGATGAGTGGCAGCGGCCGCTTTTTCGTAAAAGAATTCAAACCGCTCGCCAGAATGATGCAAATGATACACCGTTGGAAATATATTGACGAGGCGCAACTTTTTCATTTAGAACACTATCTCTAATTCCTTACGGTTTAAGAGCAGTATCGAAATTACCGAAATGCGGACACTCTGTTTTTCGCGGCACCAAAATCAACATGTGTTCTGCATCAGAGAGGAGAACGCACTGCTTCAGACTGAAAACCGAACTGCATCGGACAGTCAAGTGAACTTTTTGATTTATTTTTTGTCGGACGTAAATTTTCTCGAACGAGTTTTTTGTTTTCTTTTCTTTTAATTTTTTTATGAACGAGAGTGGACCGCGGATACTAAGGCAAGTGAACCACATCATATATCAAAGTGAACCGCATTACCATCTTGTTGTTTCGCTAAATTTTTCACACTTTCATGTTAGGTGCAAGTGAACAGCATCAATCTCAAAAGTGAACCACATCTGGGGACCAAACGCACTGCAAGTGTTGATGTAGTTGACTGAATTTTGAGACATACGAAACAAATTACACTTCATACAGAGGGGTAATGAGCTGCTACACAAATGGATTGAACTAATTTTTTCAATCGTGCCACAAACCAAAAAAATTGAACTAGAAAAAGAACTGCACGAAATAGGTAGCCGAGCCACACGCGCGCGCAAACTGAGCTTCATGCCGCTCGGGCCGAACGAAGTGCACGTCCACAAAGAACGTACTGCTCCCCAAAACGACCATATATGTGGTAGTCGACAGAGAACTATGTGTTGTTCCGCAAGAGCACCACCGATGACCTACGAGAACTGCACAAATGAGAAAAGTAAACAGCGTGAAGAGAAAAGGGAGATGCACCCGTGAGAAAAATGAACTAGACATAAAAAAACACCCACGCCACACGCTCTGAACCGCATACGAGCATCCTAGGCAACTGAACCATTTGGAGATCCCTGGCGAAGTACACCAGTGGCTCAACGCCTTTTCCTGCTCAGACCAGTACGGCATTGCCTCAGGAGGGGTAAAAGCAACAAGTGAACTGCAAGATGTGAGACAAACTGGGAGATAACCTACGAGCTGCACACTCACACGCCGGTGAGCTACAAGCTCTGTAGGAAGGGAGGGATGGTGGTGTTGTGTGCTGGAGGTCGCTGTGTCCCGAGAGGAGCACAGTCTCCTCGTCGCGGAGAGGAATGGAGCCCGCACCGCCCGTCACTGGATGGACCGCGTCAAGGGGTCCTCTGCCCGAGGTCCTCGACTCAGAGCAAGGAGAAAGCCCGGCTGGATCCGAGCACGCGACGAAGGGCCGCGGCGATGCCGCCCGGTGGATCTTACATGCAGTGCTCCCCCCTTTATGACTACACCCCCTGCCAATGTAGAAGGGGGAGGTCAACGGTGGACGAGCCGGGCCTGACGAACTTCGAGGCGGGCTGAGGAGTGCAGGCCAGCGACCTCATGGAGGACTAACGAGAGGAGGTCGGCGGGGACATCCACCACCTAGATCAAGGGGGATTCATGGCGACACGGTGATCTCGAAATCCGGGTACACCAGGGGAGAACGGCGGCGTGGAGAGTGAAGGCCGACGGGTGCAGTGCTGCTGGATCCGGCGGCAATGGGGGCCGGCGATGGTGGTGGTGATTGCCGTGGCTGGGGAGGCCGCCTTGCGATGCAAAGAAGGGCGGGGCGGGACGGCGGGCGACAGCACCGGTGGAAGGTGGACGGAGGGTGAGGCGGCACGACGGTGGCCACGGTAGAAGGTTGACCGGGGTGGGGCGGCACGGTGGTGGGTGGGGCCGACCTCCCGCACATCCGCCGGAGCTGGGAGAGAGGGAAGTGGGGCGGGTCGTGGGAGGTGTCACCCGAGCAGGTGGGGGCGGCGCCGCCGGGGGGGGTGCAAGAGGTAGTTTGGTCGTGGGTGGAGTGGGGGAGGCAGCGGGTGGTGGGCACGAGGGGAAGGATTTTTTAGAGGGGCGGGGCGGTTCAGTTGGTCAACTCGGGGGTGGGCTCTGTGTGGGAGGGAGGTGTTAGCAGAATAAGCTTTTTGTTATTAGAATAAGACTCTTAAGAGTGTTATCATATATATTTGTTAATGAAGAACACCAGTTGTAAGTTTGAAGAAAATGCAAACTTGAGGAATTCGAAATTTTGAAGAATTTAGAAAAATGACGAAAAACTCAATTTTGAAGGTTTTCAACTATGGTTGGTAGCGTGACCCACCGTATACAAATGATGATTTCAGACACCGCGTACAATTGTCGTAGGGTTCTGAGAATCAAATTCTTCATTAATTTCTTCACACTTAAAGGGTTAGTCTTCATTGATTGAAGAAAAACGTTACTTCGTGTGTTGCACTTCAAAGTCATCAATTTTGCATAAGTGTTAGGATGTGTGTCCTTTCAAAGAACATTCGAAGATTCTAAGATATTTAGCTCACACCGCAACTTCCAAAATCTCTTTTCATCCAATGTGAAGATATCAGCCAGTTGTTCTGCAGTCTTCACGTGGTCGATGAAGATGTCACCCTTCAACACATGATCTCAAAGAAAATGATGATGAATCTGGATGTGCTTAGTCTTCGAGTGCTGAACTGGGTTGTGAGCAATCTTGATGGCACTCTCGTTGTCGCAATAGAGAGGCACGTTCTTCATATTGATGCCGTAATCCTTGAGGGTTTGTGTCGTGGTATCACACGGCCACCTATGGGGCCATCGGCCCGTTGTGGTTCGGCAAGGGGAAGAGCTCATTGCACGAAGAGTAGAAAGCATAGAGCAGCATGGCAATGATGACATGGGCAGTTTTACCCAGGGTCGGGCCACCGCGAGGCATAAAACCCTACTCTTGCTTTGGTGGATTGATGGAAGGACCATGGTGGAGACGTAGCGCTCTAGACCAGCAAGGTCGCCTCAGGATGAGAGCAGCTACGCGCGTACGAGTGTACAGGGGTCCGAATCCTCTCTAAGGTAGCCACGGCCCTCCTTTTATAGGTCAAGGGGTCACCACAATGGCAAAACAGTCATTTATCCAACGATTAGATAGCCACAGTGCAATCATACCTAACTCTGTGGACAGGACAGGGCGCATTAAATGCACCGCTTAGTTTCACATCGTGGCGAAGCCCGGCAAGCCTTGCGGTGCCATTCAGCCACCTTTTTGCCTGTCCGCGTGACACGACCCTGGACGGGTGTCATGTAGGGATGATCTTCCTCAGAAATGTCCTACCACGTACCAAATAACAGCCACTTAGTCACTTGGGGGCTCGACACCGCACCGATGGGTGACTTGCGTTGTTGTGCCGTGGAGCGGTGGAGGTTTGGCGGGGTAATCCGCCCTTGGCGTCCCTGGCAAGCCTGCCGGGGGAGTCTTGAGGCTTGTCTTGGGGTAACCTCGACCCCGCCAGGCTCGCCTGCCCGGCAAGAGAGGTTTTTCCTTAGTGATATCTTGCTTGTTTGGTTGGTCTTGGTCTTCTTGATCCGCCCTTTGATTTCTCAAAGAGCCATCTCTTCTGCTTGGCCTAGTCTTGGATGCCTGGTGTAGTTTGCTCTATTGCTATCGCGCCGGAGATCTGCCTGTGTGGGCACAAGTCAGGGGGAAACGTACACCCCTGTTTGTGTACCCCGACATAAGACCTCGGACCTGGGCCATACATGTCGCTGGGCATGTTGAGTTAGGCCCCAAAACGGTGCACGGACACACGTTGAAGATATGCGCTCCTCTCCTTCACGTTCGCTCCCATAAAGGAAAAAAGCACGGAGAGGCGCGGCTCATTCACACCCGTTTCTCCATCCTTCATCTTCTTCATCTCCCCCTGCAGTTCGGAGGAGGAGGAGCAAAGAGCAAAGGCATTACGGGGCACTTATCTTTTTTCGGTCTAAAATATGTAGGCACTTGCCGAACTTTAGTCTAAATTATGTAACTTCTTTATCCATGTTTGTGCTCTGTCAGATCTGTACTTGCTTATCAACACATTAATGAAAAAGACAAGCCTTGCCGGGTACTTGTGCATGTATCATGTCCATGCAGAGGTGAGGTGCCTCTATACGTTCAAGTAAACAAGTTTCCCCCGGCAAACTATCCTGCCGGTACCCTTAGTTTGCTGTCGTGGGGCGAGGCCTGCCGGGAATAAAACTATAAGACGGGACCGGCCCCTCGTCGAACCGTCTCCACCAAAGGCAACTGCGACCACCTTGCCCGAATCAACATTCGGGACAAAGGATGGGAGAACCTATGTTTCGAAGGTAGCGAGGTTTTCATATGCACAAGTTTTTACCTTACAGAACAGATATGGATAAGAAGAAACTTATCTGTTTGGCTTGCCGGGGATCGCTGTGTAGGCTTGTCTCCATTTCTTCTCTTTGGGACCAAGTCCACAGCAAGAACCCTGCAACTTAGTGCAGATGAAAACAGTGCTACATGCGACCTCATCTACATGATATGCTTATGCATGCATGCAATCTTGTCGGGGGCCCCCCAGCGCTTCGTTTATTCATCTGTTGCTCAAGGTCTGTGCCTGGCTTTGTACAAAGGGTTACACGCAACATCGGCAAGGCTTGTACAAAAGGGTGGCTGCTGGGCAGGGCCCGACAGCCGCACCTTATGGGTAGAACTTATGAAGATGCTCAATGTTCCATGAGTTTTGCAACTGAATGCCATCTCTGGTCTCCAGATGGACTGCGCCGGGTCTGGTGACTCGTACTACCCGGTAAGGGCCTTCCCACTTCGGCGTCAACTTGTTTACACCCTTGGCGGACTGAACACACCTAAGGACAAGGTCGCCTTCCTCATGGCTCTGGGCATGAACCCTGTGGCTGTGATAGTGACTCAGGGCTTGCTGGTAGCATGCAGCACGCGTAGCAGCCTGGAGACGGTTCTCCTCAAGTAGCACAGCGTTGTCACGCCGGTGTTGTTCCTGCGCTACTTCATTGTAGGCAAGCACTCGAGGTGATCCGTATATGAGTTCCGTGGGGATAACTGCTTCTGCCCCATAGACTAGGGAGAAGGGAGTCTGCCCGGTAGCTCGATTTGGTGCCGTACGGAGGGACCAAAGAACCACGAGCAGCTCGTCGATCCATCACCCACCGCACTTCTGCAGCCTATCAAATGTTCTTGTCTTGAGTCCTCGCAGCACTTCAGCGTTTGCCCTCTTAGCTTGTCTGTTGCTTCTAGGATGGGCAACAGAGGCAAATGAGACTTTGCTTCCAAGGGCATGAACGTATTGCATGAAGGCACGGCTTGTGAATTGGGTGCCATTGTCAGTGATGATCCTGGCGGGCACTCCGAAACGGCACACCAATCCTTTAAGAACTTGATAGCTGACTGTGCGGTCACCTTCCTCATGGGCTCCACCTCTGGCCACTTTATGAACTTGTCGATAGCGACGAACAAGAACTCAAAGCCCCAGGTAGCACAGGGGAAGGGGCCCAAGATGTCGAGCCCCCAGACCGAGAAGGGCCAAGGTTCATTTCCGAGTCTGCCGAGCGCGCCCTGCCGTTCTTCAAAATTCTGAAGAAGGCAGGGCCCATGAAGTGGACCTCGGAGGCAGAAGCAGCGCTGCGGGACTTAAAAGCCTATCTTTCCCCTTCTCCCACCTTGGTCGCTCCTAAACCACAAGAGTCGTTGCTGCTATATTTAGTGGCAACCAATCAAGTGGTTAGTGCAGCGCTGGTGGCGCAGTGGGAAGTGGATGAAGGAGCAGCTGCAGCTACTGTCCTCCCCGTAGAAGGAAGTGAACCAGTCGCGGCAAGCTTGGGTACAGATCAGGAGAAAGAAGAGCAAGGTGGTGAAGGCAATCCTAGGACCCCGGTAAAGAAGAAGGTGGTGCAGCGACCAGTTTACTTTGTTAGCTCCCTATTGCAGGGGGCTAGGTCAAGGTACTCTGTAGTGCCGAAACTAATCTACGGCCTCATCATGGCCTCGAGGAAGCTGCGCCACTACTTCCAAGCCCACGAGATCACAGTTGTCACCCGTTTCCCTTTGCAACGCATACTGAGGAACCCTGAGGCCACCGGTAGTATATTTGAATGGGCATTAGAATTGTCAAGTTTTGGCCTGAAGTATGAAAGTACGTCAACCATTCAGAGCAAAGCGCTGGCTGAGTTCATTGCAGAATGGACACCCACTCCAGACGAAGTGTCGCCGGAAACAGTTATCCCCGGCAAAGAGGCTCCCCAAGAATGGGTCATGTACTTTGATGGTGCCTTCTCATTGCAAGGTGCAGGGTCTGGCGTGCTCCTTGTCGTGCCCACCGGAGAACACCTCAAGTAAGTGGTCCAAATGCATTTTCCCCGGGAGAAAGCTACCAACAACACTGCAGAATATGAAGGACTCCTTGCCGGGCTCAGAATTGCAACAGAATTGGGGATTAAGAAGTTGATCATCCGTGGAGATTCGCAGCTTGTAGTGAGACAAGTGAACAAGGATTACCAGAGTCCATTGATGGAGGCGTATGTTGAAGAAGTGAGAAAGTTGGAGGAGCATTTTGATGGATTTCAAGCAGAGCACGTGCCACGTGCGGAAAACAGCATCGCTGATCATCTGTCAAAATGCGTTGCGCAAAAGCTTCCTGTGGAAACAGGGACTTTTGTTCTCCACCTGACTCAACCTTCCGTATCCCCGACAACAATGGCCAGAAAAAGGAGAAAGCTAGACTCCGGCAAGCCTTTACCGGCAGGGCCTCCAGAGGTCCCGGGTAGAGAAGCTAAAGAGAATAACTCCACTTCGCCTGGTGAGCTACACTCTTCCACAGAACCACAGGTCCTTGCGGTCAAGGTAGGCGCTCCCACGAGTGAGGAGGTGCCATTTGTCCTTGTTATCGAGCCTCAAGCTCCAATTTGGGCACGGCACATAGTCCACTACCTCCAAACTGGAGAACTTCTCGAAGAGCAAGAAGAAGCTGAAAGAGTAGCCCGGAGGGCCAGTATGTATCAGTTTGTCGATGACACATTATACAGAAGGAGGCCCAATGGTGTGAAATTGAAGTGCATTTGCCGGGAAGAGGGGACGGAACTATTGGCAGAGATACAGAAAGGCATGTGTGGCTCCAATATTGGATCAAGAGCCTTGGTTGGAAAAGCTTTCCGGCAAGGTTTCTACTAGCCCACGGCCCTCCAAGATGCAATTGAGCTAGTCACTAGATGTGAAGCCTGCCAGTTCCACTCCAAGAATATCCATCAACCTGCTCTAGCTCTCCAGACAATCCCTTTGTCATGGCCATTTCGGTCAGGGGGCTCGACATCTTGGGCCCCTTCCCCCGTGCTACCGGAGGTTTTGAATTCTTGTACGTTGCAATCGACAAGTTTACAAAGTGGCCGGAAGTGGAACCTGTGTCATGGGAAACCACGGCCACCTATGGGGACATGAGCCCCTTTTGGTTTGGCGGGGGGATGGGCACGTTGCACAAAGAGTGGACAAGCGTCCCACTGCATGGCAGAGATCACACGGGCAGTCTTTACCCAGGTTCGGGCCGCCGTGAGGCGTAAAACCCTACTCCTGCTTTGGTGGATTGATGGTGGATAATGGTGGTGGACGTAGCAGACTCGCCCGGCAAGGTCGCTCTGGGGGCGAGAGTGGCTACGCGCGTATGGATATGCGAGGGTCCAGCCCTTTCTACGGTCGCCATGGGCCTCCTTTTATAGATTAAGGAGTCACCACAGTGGCAAATCAGTCTTTGCGTACTGATTAGATAGCTAACAGTGCTATCGTATCTAATTCTGCAGGCTGACAGCACGCATTAAATATGCCGCTTAGTGTCACATCATAGCTCGCCCGGCAGGCCCTGCCGGGCTGTTTTGCCAGCATCGCGCCTGCTCGCTTGACACGTCTCAGGACGGATGTCATTTGGAGCTGTTTGCTGTAGGAAGTGGCTGCCATGTGGCAAAAAGCAGCCACTTAGTCACCTTGGAGCTTGACACCGCTTTGATTAATGACTTGCGTCGCTTGTGAGGTGGAGTGGCTTGCCTCCGCCAGCCCCGGCAGGCCTGCCAGGATGATCTGGGAGCTTGCTTCCGGGGCAAAACCCAACCCTGCCAGGCTCGCCTGCCTGGCAAGGTAGGTCCTTCCCTTAGCGATGCCTTGTTCCTCTGGCTCACCTTGGCCTTCTCGACTTGCACTTGGATCCTTGAAAGGAATTGATCCTCCTTGTTTGGTCTGATCTTGGTCTTGTAATCTTGTCTGTGGCCTGTGCATAGTCTGTGCAATGGACCCAGGGTCTGTTGCACCGACAGGAGCCCCCGGGCCTGGCACGAACGCGCTGATGGGCGTCGTCGGGGTAGGCCCTAACCAGTGCACAGGCAAAAATGTAAGGGCGGCTCCGCCCTTTGAGATCTTCTTTGCTTCTTCATTAACCTAAGTTTGGGTCAGTTTTCGGTTTTTCCACGCGTCATGCGTAACATTTAAGGGAGAAACTGAACCACGATCTACGGGCAGCCCACGCCCCACGATCACGAGGTAGGAAACTGCCATCCCACTTGCCTCCTACCCCAGGGTGCCTCCGCCACGTGTACCGCATGCATTGCGTAGGGTAGGTGGTGGACGCGGAGGGCACGGGAACAGGCGCCATGGCAAAAAGCCAGGCGTCGCCGATTGGTGTTGAGGGGTGGCTCTGATTCCTCGAGCTGTTGGAGGCGCGGGGGAACCGCATTGGAGGAGCAAGGTGGTCGCCTGCTGGATGGGAGGCCAGCCCCTTGCCTCTTTCTCCTATAAAGGGCGGTAGGAGTAGTGTGTCTGCTCACACACCTTCCTTCTCCCTTTCCTCAAAGCTTCCCTTGCTTGCCATGGTGAGGGGGTGAGGGCGTGGTGGTACTCCGGTGGTGGCGACGAGAACTTCTGCTCGACAGCGTCTCCCCCCTCCTCTCGATGATGTGGGGGTGGAACCTGCTGTGAGAGGAGGCGGAAGGGGGCACGGTCGAGGTCGTCGCGGTGTGCGCGGCCGAGGAGGCCGGGGCGGCGCCTCTACTGCGCCCATACCAGACGCTCCTCCCCCGATGGAAGGCCACGTCGAAGATCAACCCTTGGAGTTCGTCATCAGGCTGTATAAGCCTCCGCGCGGCTGCCTCCGCCTCCCCACTCCATTTGCAAGGGTGATGGAGCTTGAACAGCCGCGTGCACTGAGGTTGCACATGAGGGGCTGTGGGAATGGCGGCATGTGGGTGGATGTTGACTTCCCTGCTCCTCATGTTATGTACCTCCGCTGCGGCTGGAAGACCTTTGCTCGAGCCCATAGCTTGTCAGAGGGGCACGTTCTCCAGTTTAAATTAATGGAGAGCGGCCTACTTTCCGTCAAGGTCTTTGGGCGCTCGGGAGCTCGCTTAGGGTGCTGCGCGGAGAGCTCGACCGATGATGAAAGCTCCTCCTCAAGCGAAAGCGACGAGGAGGTCAGTGACGGTGATGACGACGGCAGCGACCGGAAGGGCGACGACTCCGACTCCGGCTGAATGTTGCCCGCACCATCTTCATCAGGCGGCAGCACCATCATCTCCACCTGCGTTTTCTCCCCGGCAAGGTAGTTTGCCGGGAAGTTGGATGCAGAGGTGGTGATGGTGCCCCCTGGCTCGTCCAGCAGTCCTTCAGCTGGACCCCGGCAGGCTTCCTCTCGGGCTGTAGCTCCGTTAGCCCTGCTGCGTCCTGCTGGCCTTGGTGGTGGCGGTTAATGGGTCGCCTCCGCCATTCTCTCCGTCATCGTCTTCGTCCATGCCCTCCTGCCCCCGCCGGGCATCCTCTCCTGGAGCCTGACTGGGTCAGGCTGAGCTTTCGCCCGGGCACTCCTTTTGCCCTCTTCGCCTTCTACCGCCGTGCCTCGGAGGAGAGGGACAAGAAAGGGCATTACGGGGCACTTATCTTTTTTCAATCTTAAATCTGTAGGCACTTGCCAAATTTTAGTTCAAATAATGTAATCTCTTGTATCCATGTTTATGTTTCGTGAGATTTGTACTTGTTGATCAGCATATTAATGAAAAAGATAAACTTTGCCGGGCACTTGTGCATGTACGATACCCATGCAGAGGTGAAACGCCTCCATACTTTCATGTAAACAAGTAGATCCCTGTAAGCTACCTTGCCGGTACTCCATAGGACTGCTGCCGTGAGGCTGAGCCTGCCGGACGCAGAACCCATTGGGAGAGACCAGCCCCCCACCAACCCCTTTTAGCCAAAGGCCACTACGACCATCTTGACTGAAGCAATGTTCGTGTCAGTAGATGGGAGCACCTTTGTTTCCGAGGTGGCGAGGTTTTCATATGCACAAGTCCTACTCACGGAACTTGTATGGATAAGAGACGAAACTTATCTATTTGGCTTGCCGGAGACTGCAGTGCTGGCTTGTCTTCGCATCCTCTTCCTAGGACTAAGTCTACGGCAGGCGCCTGCAGTTTATGCAAATGAAGATGATGCCAGATGCAATCTATCTACATGATCATGCAACCTATCTACATGAATCATGCGATGCTTATGACATGCTTATGCATGCATGCAACTTGTTGGGGGCCCCCAGCACTTCATTTATTTCTCTGTTGCTCAGGGTCTGCGGCTGGCTTTGTACAAGGTTTTACATGCAGCTGAGGCAAGGCCAGTACAACAGCTGCGCCTTACGGGTAGAACTTGCGGAGATGCTCAATATTCCATGAGTTTGCAATTGAATGCCATCTCTGGTCTCCAGACGAATTGCGCCAGGTCTGGTGACTCGTACTACCCAGTAAGGGCCTTCCCACTTTGGCGACAACTTGTTTGTACCCTTGCTGGACTGAACACGCCTAAGGACAACCTCGCCTTCCTCAAAACACCAGGCATGAACCATGCGGCTATGATAGCGACGCAGGGCTTGCTCATAGCATGCAGCATGCGTAGCAGCCCGGAGACGGTTGCACGGTGTCGTCACGCATGTGCTATTCCTGCGCTACTTCATCGTAGGCAAGCACTCGAGGTGACCCATAAATGAGTTCCGTGGGGATAACTACTTCTCCCCCATAGACTAGGGAGAAGGGAGTCTGCCCGGTAGCTCGGTTTGGTGTCGTTCTGAGGGACCAAAGAACCACTGACAACTCATTGATCCATTGTTTGCCGTGCTTCCGCAGCTTATCAAACGTTCTTGTCTTGAGTCCTTGCAGCACTTCAATGTTCACCTCTTAGCTTGTCCATTGCTTCTGGGATGTGCGACAGAGGCAAATGAGATCTTGCTTCTGAGGGCATGAACATATTTCATGAAGGAGTGGCTCATGAACTGGGTGCCGTTATCGGTGATGATCTGGGCAGGGACCCCGAAGCGGCACACCAATCCTTTCAAGAACTTGATAGCTGACTGAGTAGTCACCTTTCTCACGGAATCTACTTCCAGTCACTTTGTAAACTTGTCGATTGCAACGAACAAAGAATTCAAAGCCCCCGGCAGCTCGGGGGAAAGGGCCGAGGATATCGAGCCCCCAGACCGAAAATAGCCATGACAAAGGGATTGTCTGGAGTGCTTGGGCAGGCAGATGGATATTTTTGGAATGGAACTGACAGGCTTCACACTTGGTAACAAGCTCAACCGCATCTTGGAGGGCTGTGGGCTAATAGAATCGTTGCCGGAATGCTTTCCCAACCAAAGCCCTTGATCCAATGAGGGAGCCGCACGTGCCTTTGTATATCTCTGCCAGCAGTTCCTTTCCTCCTTCCTGGCAAATGCACTTCAATTTCACACCATTGGCCTTCTTCTGTATAGTGTGTCATCGACAAACTGATACATAATGGCCCTTCGGGCTACTCTTTCAGCTTCTTCTTGCTCTTTGGGAAGTTTTTCAGTTTGGAGGAAATGGACTATGTGCCTTGCCCAAGTTGGAGCCTGAGGCTCGGCAACGAGGACTAGCGGCACCTCCTCATTCGTGGGGGCGCATCCCTCGTCCGCGTGGACCAGTGGCCCGACAGAAGGGTGCACCCCGGCAATCGAAGGGGAGTTGTTCCCGGCAGGGTCCCTGCCAGGAGCCCCGAAAGGCTCTACCAGGAGAGGCTTACCGGAGTCCAATTTCCTCCTCTTTCAGGCCATTGTTGTTGGGGATACGGAGGGCTGAGTAAGATGGAGAACAAAAGTTCCTGGTTCCACAGGAAGCTTCTGCGCAGCGCACTTTGACAGGTGATTAGCTAAGCTGTTTTTCGCATGGGGTACGTGCTCTGTTTGCAACCCGTGAAAGCGCTCCTCCAATATCCTCACTTCCTTGACATATGCCTCCATCAATGGGCTTTGGTAATCCTTGTTGACTTGTCTCACCACCAGTTGTGAGTCTCCTCGAATGATCAGCTTCTTGATTCCCAACTTTGTAGCAATCCTGAGCCTGGCAAGAAGCCCTTCATATTTTGCTGTATTGTTGGTCGCCTCCTCCCGGCGAAAGTGCATCTGGACGACGTACCTCAGGTGCTCTCCAGTGGGATCCACGAGAAGCATGCCAGCCCCTGCACCTTGTAGGGAGAAGGCACCATCGAAATACATGATCCATTCTTGGGGCGCTTCCTTGCCGGTGATAACTATTTCCTGTACTTCTTCATCAGGAGTTGGCGTCCATTCTGCAATAAACTCTGCTAATGCCCTTCTCTGGATTGTCGATGTGCTTTCAAACTTCAGGCCAAAGCTCGATAACTCCAATGCCTACTCCACTATCCTACCGGTGGCCTCTGGGTTTTGAAGTATCCTTTGCAACGGGAAGCGGGTGACAACCATGATCTCATGGGCTTGGAAGTAGTGGCGCAGTTACCTTGCGGCCATGACAATGCCAAAGATCAATTTTTGCATGCCAGAATACCTGGATCTAGCCCCCTGCAACAGGGAGCTGATGAAGTATACTGGGCGCTACACCACCTTCTTCCTTGCTGTGTCCTTGGGGTTGCTTCCGCTGCCATGCTCCTCTTTGTCCTGATCCGTATCTAGCCTTGTCGGGCCGCACTCTTCCTCTTCCCCGGGTGGGACACTTGCTGAGGTGGCTGCTTCTTCTACTTCCCGCTGCGCTACTAGGGCCGCACTAACCACTTGATTAGTTGCTGCGAGATATAGCAACAACGGCTCTTGTGGTTTGGGTGCGACCAAAGTAGGCACAGAAGACAAGTAGGCCTTCAAATCCTGCAGTGCTGCATCTGCTTCCGGGGTCCACTTCATGGGTCCTGCCCTCTTCAAAATCTTGAAGAATGGCATGGCGCGTTCGGCAGACTTGGAGATGAATCTACTAAGCGCGGCAACACATCCGGTCAAACGCCTCACATCCTTAACTATCTTGGGTGCCTGTATCTGCTTAATAGCCTTGATCTTATCGGGGTTGGCCTCTATCCCGCGGTGGGACACAAAGAAACCAAGTAGCTTGCTGGAGGGAATGCCAAACACGCACTTCTCCGGATTCAGTTTCAAGTTGATCTTGCGCAGATTAGCAAATGTCTCTTCTAAATCCTAGATGAGGGTTGATCTGTCCTTGGTCTTGACCACAATATCATCCATATAGGCTTCAATGTTTCTGTGCAACTGTGGTTCAAAGCCAATCTGGGCTGTTCTTACAAAAGTGGACCCGGCACTCTTCAACCCGAAAGGCATGCGCACAAAGCAGTATGTGCCGCATGGGGTGATGAATGAGGTCTTTTCTTCGTCTTCCTTGGACATAAAAATCTGATGGTATCCAGAGTATGCATCCAGAAAAGAGAGAAACTCACATCCTGAAGTAGAATCCACGATTTGGTCGATGCGCGGCAAGGGAAATGGGTCCTTTGGGCATGCCTTATTCAGATCCGTGAAATCTATGCAGAGCCTCCATTTTCTATTAGCCTTGCGCACAACCACTGGGTTTGCTAACCATGTTAGATGCAGTACTCCTCTGACCAAACCAGTTGCTTCAAGTTTTTTGATTTCCTCGGCAATGAACTGCTGCCGCTCCAAGGCCTGCTTCGAAACCTTCTGCTTGATGGGCGGGGCATGTGGGCAGACAACAAGGTGGTGCTCGATTACCTCCCTGGGAACACCGGGATATTAGATGGCTGCCAGGCAAACACATCGATATTCGCCCGCAGGAAGGCAATGAGCGCGCTTTCCTATTTGTCATCAAGGGTGGCGCTAATAGTGAAAGTACCATCAGCGCCAGCCAGCCCTGCCGTGACCTTTTCACTTGGGGTGGAGCAGCCTTGGATCTCTTGCTATTGGAACTCTCTAGCGTGTCACGAGCGGGCGCGGCACATTCCATAGAGGTACACTTCCCGGATTCCTTGCCAGTGCCTCTGCTATGCTTTTCCTTGGCGGGAGCTGTGGCTTCCACGACCTCTGCCGCGACCGTGTCCCGGTACATCTTATCCACGCAAATAATTGCATCTTTCTTGTCCGACGAAACGGAAATGACGCCCATCGGTCCTGGCATCTTCAAGGTGTTGTAGGCATAATGGGATGCTGCCATGAATTTGGCCAGAGCCGGGCGCCCAAGGATCCCGTTGTATGGCAGGGGGAGGTCAACCACATCAAACACAACTTTCTCAGTCGTGTAGTTCAACTCTCCTCCAAATGTCACTGGCAATGTAACCTTTCCCTTAGGACGGCTCCTGCCGGGATTGACTCCTTGAAACGTGCCTGTGGCCTTAAGTTCTTCCTCTCCTATTTGGAGTTTGCTGATAACCTTTGGGGAAATCAGATTCAACCTGGCCCCGCCGTCAACCAGCATTTTTGTGACCTTGAGGTTGCGAATTGTTGGTGAGACCAACAACGGCAAGCACCCTACCGCAATAATGCGGTCGGGGTGGTCCTTTCCATCAAAGATGATGGGCGTGCGTGACCACTTGAGCGGCTTCCGAGAATCTGCCGCTGGCTCCACGACATTGACTTCACGCGCCCACTGTTTAAGTTGGCAGTGAGAGGATTGCAAAGATGCACCCCCGTCAATGCACAGGGCGTCAATGGCTTTCTGGAACTCCTGCTCACTGGTTTCCTCTTCATTCCCTCCATCACTCTCATTACTGCAATCCTCCTTCTCTCAGCCTTTGGCGGGTTTCCCTTGGTTCCGAGGAGCCATGCCGGGGTGATTTGCTTCACCACCCCGGCCCTTCCCGCCAGCGCCATTCTGACCTTTTTCCTTATCACACTTCTCATACTGAGCCTTCTGCCTCTTGACGAGCTGCTCAACCTGATGACACTCCTGGAGATCATGGCCCTTGGTCCGATCAATCTTACAGTACGGCCCATCACTTTTCCCAGCTTTCTCGGCAGCCGCCGCCTCCCGGCAGTCAGCGCATGCGGTAGCCTCCTTGCTAGGGGCTTCAGCCTCGGCCTTCTTGCCGGTACTAGGCGTGCCTGACCCCTCAACAGCCATCACTGTCTTATCCTTGCGCTTCTTGTTATGCTTCTTGCTCTTCTTCTTACTGATGGTTTCGTCGTCATCTTCTGAGTCGATGTCGACGCAATCTTCCTCTCCAGGAAGTTTCCTTCCCTCCTCCACCCGAGCACATTTGTCCACCAAAGTGTAGAGCTCCTTCACAGTCTTGGGCAACCGAACGTTCATCTTGGAACGTATCCTGCGGTTGCGCACGTTGGATTGGAAGGCAGCTATCACGGCAGCTGGGTGGATATCTGGGATATTTTTGTGGACTCGACTGAATCTCTGCAAGTACTTTCGTAGAGTTTCTCCTTCTTTCTGCTAGAGAAGCTGCAGGTCGCTGGGCCGCCCTAGTTCTTGATGGTCGCCCGTGAAGGCACCGATGAACTTGTGGCACAGGTCAGCCCAGGTCGAAATGGAGTTCTCCAGCAGGTGCATCAGCCAAGACCTCACATTTGACTTGAGGGCCAAAGGGAAGTAGTTGGCGAATCACCTTCTCATCTCTTCCCCCGGCAGCTTGAACAGCGATGGTGTAGATGCTCAAGAACTCTGCTGAGTTTAGTATCCCATCATACTTCTCGGGTATCTCTGGCTTGAACGTGCGAGTGGACGGCCAATGGACTTGCCGCAGCTCACGGGTGAAGGCAGGGCACCCAACCTCGAAAGGCAGGCACCCGCTATCTCCGAGCGTGGGCTCGTCGACGTCGGGGCCATCACACCCATTGAACTGGCGGGGGTTGTCGCGGCGCTGCTCGTCGATGACACGCGCGCCTTCCCTTCGCCTGCACTCCGGGGCACACCGTCGGCCTTGACGCACTCTAGGGTCTGACGAGGCCATCGAGACGTCATCGGGTGCTTGGTTTTGCGGCTCCCAGGCGGCTTGCCGTGGTGGGGATTGCACCGTGAGGGTGGCCCCTCCCGCGCGACCAGCCGCACGAGCCGTCGTTGCTGCCTGGGAAGGCCGTGGCGGTCCGGCCTGCTGTGATCCTTTTGCCTCGGCAAAACCAATCAAACTTTGGATGGTAGCTCGCCACTCATCCATCTGGTCTGCCGCCGTGGAAATCTCAACAGCAGTTGGGCTCGTGCCATGGCCTCTGAGGTAGTGCTTGGCATAGGTGATGGCGATGTAGATCGTAGTGTCGCTCGGCTCCTGATGTTGCCGGTGGCGACCGCGCCGCGCCCTTGCTGCTGCGAACCTGCCGTTTGGACATCATGATGATGCAACAGAGGCGCCTGAGGGCCAGCGGCTCCGTTGGGCATAGTAGCTGGGTCAAGCCGCCCTAGGGGTGACGCATGCCCTGCAGTCGCGCCCACAGCGGGGGCGGCCGGAGGGTTGCGATTCACCCCAGAACGAGCGTCATCACTGCGACTGTGCCCATTGGCGAGGATAAGGGGTTCAGGCGGAATGATCCCTCCATCTGTACCTTGTGGAGCATGGCCGTCGGGATGTTGCTGATGCTGTCCTTCCCCGGTACCTCCCGTTCCTGCTTCGGCCCCGTGGGAGGTGGTGACGGTGCCGCCTGCCTGACCACGTCCCCCGCAGCATACACACCCTCGCGAGCCCCTGCACTCCCCACGACGTCGGTGGTCGCGGGTGGCGGAGCCTTCGAGGTGGACGGGTGATTTGCAGCTCCGGGCTTCCTCTTGGGCACCATCGTTGATGACGCCGTCGGCGATGAAAATGTCGATGAAGATGACGCGCAACGTACGCTCTCGGTTTCGTGCAAGTGATTCCCCCTACCTGGCGCGCCAAAGATGTCATGGGAAACCACGACCACCTATGGGGCCATGAGCCCCTTTCGGTTCGGTGGGGGGATGGGCACGTTGCACAAAGAGCGGAGAAGCATCCCGCAGCACGGCAGAGATCACACGGGCAGTCTTTACCCAGGTTCGGGCCGCCGTGAGGTGTAAAACCCTACTCCTACTTTGGTGGATTGATGGTGGATAATGGTGGTGGACGTAGCACACTCGCCCGGCAAGGTCGCTCTTGGGGCGAGAGTGGCTACGCGCGTAAGGATATGCGAGGGTCCAACCCTTTCTACGGTCGCCATGGGCTTCTTTTTATAGATTAAGGGGTCACCAAAGTGGAAAGCAGTCTTTGCGTACTGATTAGATAGCTAACAGTGCTATCATATCTAACTCTATAGGCTGACAGAGCGCATTAAATACACCGCTTAGTGTCACATCACAGCTCGCCCGGCAGGCCCTGCCGGGCTGTTTTGCCAGCTTCACGCCTGCTCGCTTGACACGTCTCAGGACGGGTGTCATTTGGAGGTGTTTGCTGTAGGAAGTGTCTGCCATGTGGCAAAAAGCTGCCACTTAGTCACCTTGGAGCTCGACACCGCTTTGATTAATGACTTACGTCGCTTGTGAGGTGGAGCGGTGGAGTGGCTTGCCTCCGCCAGCCACGGCAGGCCTGCCGGGACGATCTGGGAGCTTGCTTCCGGGGCAAAACCCAACCCTGCTAGGCTCGCCTGCCCAGCAAGGTAGGTCCTTCCCTTAGCGATGCCTTATTCCTTTGGCTCACCTTGGCCTTCTCGACTTGCACTTGGATCCTTCAAGGGAATTGATCCTCCTTGTTTGGTCTGATCTTGGTCTTGTAATCTTGTCTCTGGCCTGTGCATAGTCTTTGCAATGGACCCAGGGTCTGTTGCACTGACAGCCTATGAGGAAGGTGACCGCACAATCAGCTATCAAGTTCTTGAAAGGATTGGTGTGCCGCTTCGGAGTACCCGCCAGAGTCATCATTGACAATGGCACCCAATTCACGAGCCGCGCCTTCATGCAATACATTCAAACCCTCGGAAGCAAGGTTTCATTCACCTCTGTTGCCCATCCCAGGAGCAATGGACAAGCTGAGAGGATGAACGCTGAAGTGCTGTGTGGGCTCAAGACAAGGACTTTTTATAAGCCGCAGGAGTGCTGCAGACGCTGGATCGATGAGTTGCCGGTGGTTCTTTGGTCCCTCTGTACGATACCAAATCGAGCTACCAGCCAGACTCCCTTCTCCCTAGTCTATGGGGTGGAAGCAGTGATCCCCGCGAAACTCATATATGGGTCACCTCGAGTATTTGCCTAAGATGAAGTAGAGCAAGAGCAGCACCGGCATGACGATGCCGTGCTCCTTGAGGAGAACCGTCTCTGGCTGCTGTGTGTGCTGCATGCTACCAGCAAGCCCTGCGCTGCTATCATAGCCGCAGGGTCCATAACCGGAGCCTTGAGGAAGGCGACCTTGTCCTTAGGTGCGTTCAGTCCGCCAAGGGTTCCAACAAGTTGACGCCAAAGTGGGAAGGCCCTTACCGGGTAGTACGAATCACCAGACCTGGCGCAGTCCGTCTGGAGACCAAAGAGGGCATCAAAATGCAAAACTCATGGAATATTGAGCATCTTCGCAAGTTCTACCCGTAAGGCGCGGCTGTCGGGCCCTGCCCTGGCAGCCACCCTTTCGTACAGGCCTTGCCAATGCGCAAGTAACCCTTTGTACAAAGCCAGGTGCAAACCCTGAGCACAGATAATAAAACGAAGCGCTGGCGCCCTAAAAACATGCATGCATGATTAGCTTAGCTTAAGGCTTGCCATGATCATATAGATGAGGTCATACGCTGCTATGTTTTCTCCTGTAACTAATTACAGGGCTCTTACCGCAGACTTGATCCTGGGAAGAAGAAACGGAAAACAAGCTTACATATTGATCCCCGACAAGCCGAATAGATAAGTTTCCATTTATCCATGCGTGTCTCTGTAAAAAGAAAACTTGTGCATAGAGAAACCTTGTCACCTTCAAAGCATTGTGCTCCCATCCTTTGCCCGAACGTTGCTTCGGTCAAGATGGTTGTAGTTGTATTTGACAGAAAAGGTTCGACAAGGAGCCGGTTCCCTTCTGTAGTTCTATGCCCGGTAGGCTACGCCCCGAGGCGGCAACAAAGGGCACCAACAACATAGCTTGCATGGAAAACTTGTTTACTTAAAAGTATAGAGGCGTTGCTCCTCTACATGGATAGGATACATGCACAATTACCCGGCAAGGCTTGTCTTTTTCATTAATATGCAGATAAACAAGTACATACCTTACATAACACAAACATGGATAAAAGAGATTACATATTTAAGACTAAAATTTGGCAAATGCCTACATGTTTTAGACTAAAAAAGGATTAAGTGCCCCATAATCCCTTTCTTGTCCCTCTCCTCCTAGGAACTATAGTGGGAGGTGAAGAGGGCGAAAGGAGTGCCTGGGCAGAAGCCCAGCCTAACCCCGTCAAGGCCTGCAGGATGCAGCCTGACAAGATCAAGAGGGCGCGGATGAAGGTGATGGGCGGGAAGAGCGGTTAGGCGATGCCCAAGTCACTGCCACAAGGGCTAGCAGGACATGGCAGTATGGACACCGGCAGGAAAGATAAAGCCGGAGTCCACAAGGAAGCCTGCCGGGGTCCAGCTGGAAGACAACTGGAGGAGGTGGACACACCATCCATAGCCAACACTCTGGCAAATCGCCTTGCCGGGGAGAGGATGCAGGTGCAGATGGTGGTGCCGCCGGCCTCCCGCTGACGGTGACGGTGCGGCTGGTGTTCTGCCGGAGTCGGAGCCATCGTCCTCCCATCGGTGCTGCCATCATCATCATCACTGTCCTCCTCGTCGCTGCCGCTCGAGGAGGAGCTTTCATCGTTGGTCGAGCTCTCCGCTCAGCACCCTAAGAGAGGACCCGAAAGCCCGAAGACCTTGACGGAGAGCAGGGTGGAGTCCATTAACTTAAAATGAAGGACGTGCCCTGCCGCCAAGCTGTGGGCACGAGTGAGGGTTTTCTAGCCGCGCCGAAGAAGCATGACATGGGGTGCGGGGAACTCTACGTTTGCTCGCATACTGCCGTTACAGCAGCCCCTCATGTGCAGCCTGAACCCCGGCGGCTGTTCAAGCTCCATCACCCTTGCGAATGGAGTTGGAAGCCGAAGGCGGCTGCGTGGAGTCCCACGTAGCTTTACGATGAATTCTAGTGGCTGGTCGCCAACGTGGCCTCCGTCCGGGCCCGAAGCAACTGGAGCAGGGCGATCAAAGCACCGCCCCGTCCTCCTCGCCCTCGGGCGCCACGACGACCACGTCCACGTCCTCTGCCACCCCCTCTCAAGACGGGCTCCGCCCCTCTGTCCCCAACAGGAGGAGGGAGGTGTTGTTGAGCAAAAACCCTCATCGCCACCGTTGGGGTACCACCACGCCCTCTCCCCCTTACCATGGTGGAGAGAAGATGTCAGAAGGAAGGAGGAGGAGTTCGGTGTGAGCAGGCACCTCGCCCACGTCCTCTTTTAAAAGCAAGCAGGGCCGGGGGCTGACTCCTCACCCAGGGGGCAACCGCCCCCTCCACCAATCCGACTATTCTGCGTCACCAATGGCGCATAGAATAAAGACCGACCTCCTGCGCCTATCCACGGCGCCTGGCCTTCTGCCATGGCACTCATTCCCGTGCCCTCCGCGTCCGCCACCAACCCTGTGCAATGCATGCGGCGTACGTGGCGGAAATGGCAGGGGCAGGGATCTATTGGAATGACAGTTACCGCCCCGTGAACGTGGGACGTGGGCGGCCCACAGATCGTGGCATAAATCTCCCCCACAATGTCTTGCACGACGCACGGGAAAACCGGAAACTGACTCAAGCACAGGTTAATGAGGAAGCAAGGAAAACATCAAGAAGTGAGCCACCACAAGCGCCCATCCTGTGTACTTGACAGTGCCTACCCCAACGGTGCTCGACAGCAAGTTCGGGCCAGGCCCGGGGGCTCCTATCGGTGCAACAAACCTTCACGTATGTTGACCAGACTGTACACAGGCGCAATAGCAAAGATACAATAGCACCAAGCTTCTAAGACGAGGCCAAGCCAGAGATATAGCTCTTTGAGGAATTAAAGGGCGGATCAAGAAGACCAAGACAAGCCAAGGGAACAAGATGCCACTAAGGAAAGACCTCCATTACCGGGCAGGTGAGCCTGGTTAGGCCGAGGCTGCACCAAAGACAAGTCCCAAGACCCCCCTGGTAGACTTACCAGGGGCGCCAAGGGTGGATCTCCCCGCCAAGACTCCACTGCTCCACCGCACAGTGACGCAAGTCACTTATCAGTGCGGTGTCGAGCCCCCAAGTGATTAAGTGGCTGTCATTTGGCACGTGGCAGCCATTTGGAAGGGTGATTCCCTCCATATGACACCCGTCCAGAGTCGTGTCATGCGGACATGTGGAATCCACGGTGTGACACCCAGCAGTGCATTTAATGCATTTTGTCCTAACTGCCAGAGTTAGGTATGATAGCACTGTTGGCTATCTAATCAATAGATAATGACTGTTTTGCCACTGTGGTAACCCCTTAGCCTATGAAAGGAGGGCCATGGCAACCTAAGAAAGGATTCAAACCCTTACACTCATACGCGCGTAGCTGCCCCCCCCCCCCCCCCCCCCCGAGGCGACCTTGCTGGGCTCGAGCACTACGCGACCACCATGGTCCTCTGTTCAATCCACCAAAGCAAGAGTAGGGTTTTACGCTTCACAGTAGCCCGAACCTGGGTAAAAATCACAAGCGTCACCTCTGACGTGTTGTCCCATGGCCTCCGCTCTTTGTGCAACGTGATCTCCCCCTGCCAAACCACAAGTGGCCGACGGACCCATAGGTGATCATGTTCCACCACGACAATCTACTACTGTTACTCCACACATCGACCGCTATCCAGCATGCATCTAGTGTATTAAGTTCGTGGAGAAACGGAGTAATGCAATAAGAACGATGACATGATGTTGACAAGATCTATTCATGTAGGAATAGATCCCATATTTTTATCATTAATAGCAACGATACAAAGGTGCCTCGCTACCCCTTCTGACACTGGGTGAGGACACCACAAGATCAAACCCATCACAAAGCACCTCTTCCCATGGCAAGAAAAATCGATCTAGTTGGCCTAACTAAACCAAAGATTCGAAGAAGAAATAGGAGGCTATAAATAATCATGCATATAAGAGTTCAAAGAAACTCAAATAATATTCATGGATATAGATCTGATCATAAACTCAAACTTCATCTGATCCCAACAAACACACCGCAAAAAGTTTTACATCAAATAGATCTCCAAGAGACCACTATATTGAGAATCAAAAAGAGAGAAGAAGCCATCTAGCTACTGCCTACGGACCCGTAGGTCTATGGTGGACTACTCACACATCATCGGAGAGGCACCAATGAGGATGATGAACCCCTTCCGTGATGGTGTTAGATTGGATCTCGTGGTTCTGGAACTTGCGTCGGTTGGAATTGTGTTTTGTCTGCTCTCCTAGGGTTTCTGGAATATTTGGGTATTTATAGAGCGAAGAGGCGGTGTAGGAGACCCCCGTGGGCCTCACAACCCACCAGGGCGCGCCTGGGCTCCTGGGCATGCCTTGGTGTCTTGTGGTCCCCATGGGCCTCCCCCAGGTGCTTCCTTGGCTCCCAAGTTGTCTTCTGGTCCAAAAAAATCTCCAAAAATTTTTGCTGCGTTTGGACTCTGTTTGATAGGGATATTCTTCGAAGTAAAAAACAAGCAAAAAACAGCAACTAGCACTGGGCACTATGTCAATAGGTTAGTCCCAAAAAATGATATGAAGTTCTTATAAAATGATTGTAAAACATCCAATAATGATAATATAACAACATGGAACAATAAAAAATGATAGATACGTTGGAGACGTATCAGAGATTTGCTAAACACAAGTATATCATCAAAGTAGACCACAACAAATATGCCAATGTATTTGCGAAGAACGTAATGCATCACACGCATGAACGTGTCGGGTGCTTCAGATAAGCCCATAGGCATACTAACAACTCACACAGGCCAAATTTTGTTTTAAAAGTAGTTTTTCCATTCATCACCTTCTTGAATGTGAATTTGGTAATAGCCACTTTTAAGATCAATTTTAGAGAAAATTGTGGCTCCACTAAGCTCATCTAGCGTATCGTCAAGGCATGGAATGGGATGTGTATAGTGAACGGTGATAGCATTTATGGGACGGCAATCAGAACACATGCGAAAACTAGCATCCCTCTTAGACACAAAAATAATAGGAATGGCACAAGGACTTAAGCTTTCATGAACATGCCCATTGTCAATCAGTTGTTGTACTTGCCTTTGTATTTCCTTGGTTTCTTCATGGTTGACGCGGTAGGGTGCCTTGTTCGGTAATGGTGCGCTGGGGATGAGGTTGATGCAGTGTTCGATGCCTCATAGTGGAGGTAGTCCTGGAGGTAGCTCATCGGAGAAGACATCCGTGAATTCCTGCACTAGATTAGCCAACACTAAAGGTAGATGATGAGAGGTGTTAGTTCTTTCCATTTCGTCCTTGCACACTAGGACATAGTGCATAACTCTCGATGAGTTCTCACACACTTCTCTCATCTCTCTTTCGGTAGCGAAAAGCACTAAGTTTTTCTTCTCACTCATCGTGGAGGCACTCGATTTGGGCTTGTGGCGCTCACTCTCTTTTTGGTGGCTCACTCTCTCACTATTCTCTCCATGATGGGTGGATCTGTGCTTGTCAGCGATCACTTGACTTGGTGACATAGGTCGTAGCACATACTCTTTTCCCTTCATCTTGAAGCTATAGTGATTGGATCGCCCATTGTGGGTGACACCGCGGTCGAATTGCCAAGGTCGTCCAAGTAGGAGATGGCAAACGGACATGGGAACCACATCACACTCCAATGTGTCTTCGTATGCTCCAATCTTGAAGGAGACTTGAACGGTGTGCTCCACTTGAATGGTGCTAGAGTCTCTAAGCCATTGGATCCTGTAGGGATGAGGATCCTTCATCTTGACCAATTGTAGCTTGGAACATAGCTCTTCACTTGACAAGTTGTGGCAACTTCCTCCATCGATGATGACATTGACGGAATGTCCATTGATGCCCTCTTTGCTGTGGAAGATGTGGGTCTTCGTCTTGTTGGTGTTGAAGTGTCAAGACCTTGGAGACAACGAGAGCGGGGCTCGAATCATTGTCACAAAATACTTGGTCATCTTCATCTTCATTCATGCGTCGGTGCATGGCCACGTGCTCTAGCACTTCCATTTCTTCCTCACTCATCGAGCCATAGGTGTCGTCATCGTTGGCAATCATGGTGCACCGTGTGGGGCACGCAAATGTCTTGTGGCCTCAGCCTTGACATGTGAAGCATTTGATGGAACTCATCTTCACGGTCTCATCCGGTGGAGTAGTTGATGATGAAGCTCTCGGCTTGAAGTTGCTTGTAGTAGGAGGACGACTTGAAGGTGTCGAAGTTTTCTTGTAACTTGACTTGTCGCCGTTGCTTGGTGTAGATTTCGTTGAGGTAGAATGCGTCGTAGTCGTTGAAGCTTGATTATATGAACCGTAGGTCTTGGAAGAGTACTTGTTGTATTTGTAGTCATCTTGCACTTGTTGCTCCGCCTTGGTAGCTTGGTGCACTAGCTCTAGGAGGTTCGTGTATGGTTGAAAATCCGCAATCTTCTTGATATGATGGTTGAGTCCATTCAAGAAATGTGCCATTGTTTGCTCCTCATCTTCCGTGGCATTGGCTCGAATCATGGCTATCTCCATTTCCTTGTAATACTCTTCAACAGACTTGGTGCCTTGCTTGAGAAGTTGCAATTTCTTGAAGAGGTCGCGGTTATAGTATGTGGGTACAAAGCGCGCTCGCATGACATTTGATTCCATGTTGTGATGGGTAGTTCACCCTTTGCTTCTCGCCTCTCAATGACTTGTTCCCACCAAATGAGGACATAGTCTTGGAACTCAAGTGATGCCATGGCAATTTTCTTCTCTTCTTCATAGTTGTGTAAATGAAAGATCTTGTCAACTTTCAATGCCCATGAAAGGTAGTCTTCGGGATCGTTGCTTCCGGAAAACTTTGGCATATTGCACTTGAGCTTGCCGTAGAGTTGCTCTTCATTGTGTTGTGGGTGATGGTGGTGATGCTCTTGGTGTGGTGGAGGGTCTTGAGCCGCTTGCTCCTCGTGCTCCTCTTGATTAGCTTGACGTTGAGGTCATGGGATTCTTGCACGGTTCCTTAATTCTTGCCACTCTTCAAGGCGTGCAGCTTCTTCTTGTCACTCTCGTTGGAGGGCCTCTTCTTATAGACGTACTTGGCAGTTGTGCTCTTGTATGTTTTGGGTTGCTTTGTGTAGAGCACGTTGGGCTTCAAGGGCTTGTTCCTCGCGGCGTAGTCATTCTTGTTGTACGGAGTCACCGTCTTGTTGTTCTTGTTGATCTTGGCAGATTGGAGCTTGCTCTTGTTCCATGGAATCATTTGCTTGGCAATGTAGTCGTTCACGTTGCCGGAGGCGGTCTTGTAAAGCATTGCCATGAAATGGGTTTCATCAATCTTGATGGTCTTCATGGTCTTGACAACGTTGTGTACGGGCTCGAGGTCGACTTGCATTTGAAGACGTTTCCAAAGAGCGACTTGAATGGCACCGTCTTGAGTATGATGAACTTGTAGAAGAGCGATTGGCCATCAAGTCTTGTATGTCTGCCTTGAGAGATACGATCGATGTGTCGAAGTAGTCTCTTGTATGTTGCTCGGATTGTCGCAAGTCAGTAGCGAGTATGTCCATGTGGTCGCCCAATGCTTCTTGTGCTTGACGCAAAGCTTTTTGCGCCCCGAAGAGTTAATTTTTGGTGACGTAGGTGTTCAGTTCTTCTTCTTGTTCGATGAAGAGTGGGTTGGTAGAAGTACTTGGCCTATCCATCATCGCAAGCAAATATGTGAGTGGAAGAATGGAAAGAACAAGACCAAATGTACCTTTTCTGATGTTGAAAAAAGATCAATGATCACTTAATAGTGTAGTAAGGAAATAGCATAATTGGTACCGGATCTTGTAGATTCTCACCCCTACACAAATAAAGCTTTTGGAGTAGCTTGGTGAGGATGGTGGTACAAAATTTATGCAATTGTCAGCTAGATTCAATAATGTTGAAAAATATTTGCAAATTCACAAGTGCAACAAGTAGACCAAGCAATATGTGGCACATGGCAATGCACGCACGTATAGATAAATGGGGTCGTGCAACCAAGGAACAAGCTCAAAATGTGGAACCCACGGAAAATTCTCTTGTTGCACAACACTAGAGAGACGCTACAATAGGCGGATACGAGACTGTGCACAACCTACAAAGCAAAAATGCACCGACTTCTATCCCAAGTATGCTACATGTGTATGATGTTCTGGTGATATGATCCTAAATAATCAAGTATGGCAATTTGATATGCAATGTGGTATGATACTATGGCTCTTGCTTACAAGCTTTTTGCCTATCTTTTTCTTTGCTTAAAAGCTTTTTGGCTCTTTCTCTTTTGAGCACTTTCTTTGGCCACTTATGAAAATTCTCACGAACCAAGATAGAAATTGTGTATATGCGGGAACAACCTTGTGACACAAGAGATGATATGATTATACCAAGTTGAGGTATGTATGCAATGGAATCGATGATCAGTAATGTGCACAAGTAACGTTGTCGGGAAATACTCAAATGGCTAGTCTCGATAGGAAAGTGACGCAAAATGGGCTCGGGGTTAACAATGCAATGACAAGGGAGAGTATACGAGGGTGTCGTCGAGGTTACCTCCCTTGCTTACGGTTGACGGTGTCAAGATGGTGAAGTGGTTGTTGTCGATGTCGATTCCATGACGAAGATGAGCGACGGTGATGTCGGTGTCAAACCGTCCCTAAGTAGCCGATACACGTTAGGAAATAGAAACTGCAACTCAAATTCTCAAAATGAAAGTCAAATGGTGGTAGCGGAAAGCGGTGGTATGACTAGGTATGTCAATGGGTTGGCGGAAATGGAATGCTGGTGGTCGAAGTGGGTATTCAAAAAGATGGCGGTGGCTGAAATTTTCGAGAGAAAATTTAGTTTGGTCAGTCGAAGTCGGATGATCCGGGTGCGGATCCGGCTGATCCGAGCTGGTCGGGATGATCCGGATCTGGAGTTTGATGGTCCGGGCAGGTCAACCAACTTGGGCTAGGGTTCGGGATGAATTCAAAAATCATGGGGAAAAGGAAATTTCGTGGATTTTTGGTTCGATTTCATGGTGGAGATGGTGGGGAATAGGTAGATCCACTTGCAACACAACGAATCCATGGATCAAATTCGACAAAACATCATCAAACCAACAAATCACAAAAAAAAGTGGGGCTATTTTTGATGGGGAATTTTCGAATTTAGGATAAAATCAACAAAATTAGGCTAGAAAACGAGGGGTAGGGACTCCAAATTCGTGATCAACGTGGCTCATGATACCAAGATGATGAAGGGTGGAACCCTAGGGGCCGATCTTTCATGATTTGGAGGGGTATTACCGAAGAACACGAAGAACACACGGAGAACAAATAAGAGGAAAACACTCAAACCAACTAGATCCAATCACACATGTGCTAGCTCCAAGTACACAAAGAGGGGAACAAAGATCCAAAGACAACAAAGTGGGATACAAGGGGTAGCTAGTTCATCTCCTTGAAGGAGGTCTTGAATCCACTAGGGGATCTTCCCACAAGGGGGTCTTGAGTCCACTTGGGGGATCTTCTGCTACGAGGCCTTGGTCTCCAATGGAGTAGGGGTACAAGTGGATGAGCAAAGCTTTATCCCCAAAATGAGCTATCACAATGCTAACCCTAAAATGGTGGATGAGGAGGAGTATATATAGTCTAGAGGGGCGAAGGGGTACATGGGCTTCGACCCAACTCATGCACACACGTAGTGTCCGGATGATCCAGGCTTCGGGCGTTCGGATGATCCAGCCATGTCGTGGAGGCTGCTGGCTGTCCGGATGTCCGGGTCCTGGTCCTTCCGGATGATTCGTGCCATGGTCCGGATGATCCAGCTTCGTGAGGAGGCTTGCTGTAGTCTTCGAGCATTGTAGCCGGATCATCCGGGCAGGGGTCCGGATCGTCCGGGCTGGGGCCGGATCATTTGGTCGGCGGTCTGGATCGTCCGGGCAAGTCTGGACTTGGCCTTTCTCTTCTCCTACTTCATGATTGCTTCTCTCCTTCAATCGTACTTGCTCCATATATTCTCCATGGCTGGCTCCTTGGTACCTGAGTATGCAAAGTGTTTCCGCTTGGGGTAGTAGCCATGTCTCATGCGATTCAAAAGGGAGTTGTGAGAGGAGTGATGTCACCTCAGTCTCGAGAGCTCTTGTACGTGCACGTGTCATGTGTCTGCTTGGCATCTGGTGATACGACGATGGGTCCATGGGGATGACCTTTGGATGCTCCGCATCACATCGTCTATCTTGTTGCATGGAATAAAATATGCCGTCTTGGAGAAACAGTCCACAACAACAAATACGAAATCTTTTCCATTTTGAGTTCTAGGAAAACCAACAACAAATATGCCGTCTTGGAGAAACGGTCCACAACAACAAATACAAATGGGATTGAGCTTTAGACTTAGCTTTGCGACATGTAGAGCAACGGTTGGTGTAGCGTGAGAAGTCACAAAACTTCTTGGGCCATAAGTAGTTCTTGGAGAGCGTAGCGAACGTCTTGTCACGTCCAAAGTGTCCCATAAGTCCTCCTCTGTGAGCCTCTTGCAAAAGCAACAAACGAATAGAAGACTCGGGGATGTAAAGCTTGTTAGCTCTCATTAGACAATCATCCTTGATGTAATATTGCTCCCAAGTTTTATGCGTAAGACATTTTGCATTAGGAATGGCAAAAGAAACATCATGCACATAGAAGTCTTTAATGTGCTAAAATCCAATGACATCCATTACAAGTTGAGTTACGAGCATGCATTTGTAGGATAAAGCGTTCGCCGTAACATTTTCCTTACCTTTGATATACTTGATAACATAAGGAAATGACTCAATGAACTCACTCCATTTGGCATGTCACTTATTCAATTTAGTTTGGCCCTTAAGGTATTTAAGCGTCTCATGATCCGTATGCATGACAAATTCACGAGGGTGAAGTTAATGCTGCCACACATGCAAGACTCTCACTAAAGCATATAACTCTTTGTCATAAATTGGGTAGTTAAGTTGCGCTCCGGAAAGTTTCTCACTAAAGTAAGCAATTGGGCGCTTCTCTTGCATTAACACACCTCCTGTGCTATTACCACTAGCGTCGCAATGTACTTCAAAAGTTTCATCAAAGGTGGGTAATGCAAGAAATGGAGCATGTGTAAGCAAATTGTTAAGCTCATGAAATGTGGTATCCTGGGATGGTCCCCAAACAAATGATGCATTCTTCTTGCTCAATGTGTGCATGCAATGGTGATGCAATGGTGCTAAAGTCCTTCACGGATCTATGATAGAATCCGGCTAAGCCAAGGAAGCTATGCACTTTTTGCAACTTGGTTGGTTGTGGCCATCAATTTTAGCTCCATCTACATGAACAACCTTAGAAGACACAACAAAACCCAAGAAAATAGGCTTTCCAACACCAAACGTCCATTTCTCCATATTAGCATAAAGGCACTTGTTTCGAAGAGTTTGCAAAATGGCTCTAAGATGGGTGACATAATCTTCTGGAGATTCGCTAAACACAAGTATATCATCAAAGTAGACCACAACAAATATGCCAATGTATATGCGAAGAACGTAATGCATCACATGCATGAACATGCCGGGTGCTTCAGATAAGCCCAAAGGCATAACTAACCACTCATACAAGCCAAACTTGGTTTTGAAAGCGGTTTTCCATTCATCACCTTCTTGTATGTGGGTTTGGTAATAGCCACTTTTAAGATCAATTTTTGAGAAACTGTGGCTCTGCTAAGCTCATCGAGCATATCGTCAAGGCATGGAATGGGATGCCTATAGTGAATTGTTATAGCATTGATGGGTCGGCAATTGGAACACATGCGAAAACTACCATCCCTCTTAGGCACAAGAATAACCGGAACGGCACAAGGACTTAAACTTTCACGTACATGCCCATTGTCAATGAGGTGTGCCTTAGAATTTTCTTGGTTTCTTCGGGGTTGACGTGGTAGGGTGCCTTGTTCGGTAAATATTCGCCGGGAATGAGGTTGATGCGGTGTTCGATGCCTCGTAGCGGATGTAGTCCCGAAGGTAGCTCATCGGGGAAGATGTCCGCGAACTCCTGTAATAGATTAGACAACACTAAAAGTTGATGGTGAGAGGTGGTAGTTCTTGCCGCTTCGTCTTTGCACACTAGCACATCGTGCACAACAGTTGAGGGATTCTCACACGCTTCTCTCATCTTGTCGCTCATCATGGAGGCACTCATTTTGGGCTTGTGGCTCTCACTCTCTTTTTGGTGGCTCACTCTCTCACTATTCTCTCCATGATGGGTGGTTGTTTGCTTGTTAGTGATCACTTGACTTTGCGACATGGGTCGTAGCACATACTCCTTTCCCTTCATCTTGAAGCTATATTGATTGGTTCTTCCATTGTGTATGATGCCGCGGTTGAATTGCCAAGGTCATTGAAGTAGGAGGTGGCAAACGGACATGGGAAACACATCACACTCCAATGTGTCTTTGTAAGCGCCGATCTTGAAGGAGACTTGAACGGTATGCTCGACTTGAATGGTGCTGGAGTTTCTAAGCCATTGGACCTTGTAGGGGCGAGGATGCTTCATCTTGACCAAATGTAGCTTGGAACATAGCTCTTCACTTGCCAAGTTGTGGCAACTTCCTCTGTCGATGATGACCTTCACGGAACGTCCGTTGATGCCCGCTTTGGTGTGGAAGATGTGGCAATGTTGGTCTTCGTCTCGTTGGTGTTGAAGAGTCAAGACCTTGGAGACAACAAGAGTGGGGCTCGAATCATTGTCACTAAAGACTTGATCGTCTTTATCTTCATTTACTCGCCGGTGCATGGCCACGTGCTCAAGTACTTCCATTTCTTCCTCAACCATGGAGTCATAGGTGCTGTCGTCGTTGGCGATCATGGTGCACCGAGTTGGGCACCCAAATGTCTTGTCGCCTCGGCCTTGACATGTGAAGCATTTGATGGAACTTGTCTTGACAGTCTCATCCGGTGGAGTTGTAGATGATGAAGCTCTTGGCTTGAAGTTGCTTGTAGTAGGAGGACGACTTGAAGGTGTTGAAGTTTTCTTGTAACTTGACTTGTCGCCATCACTTGGTGAAGCTTTGGTTGAGGTAGAAGGCGTTGTAGTCATTGAAGCTTGATTATAGGATCCGTAGGTCTTGGAAGAGTACTTTCCATACTTGTAGTCATCTTGCACTTGATGATCCGCCTTGTTAGCTTGGCGCACTAGCTTGATGAGGTTGGAGTAAGGTTGGAAGTCAGCGATTTCTTGATAGGATGGTTGAGTCCGCTCAAGAACCGTGCCATAGTTTTCTCCACATCTTCCATGACATTGGCTCGGATCATAGCGATCTTCATTTCCTTGTAGTATTCTTCAACAGACTTGGTGCCTTGCTTGAGGATTTGCAATTTCTTGAAGAGGTCGTGGCTATAGTATGTAGGCACAAAGCGCGCTCGCATGACATCCTTCATTTGATTCCATGACATCCCTAAACCTTTTGCTTCTCGCTCCTCAATGACTTGCTCCCACCAAATGAGGACATAGTCTTGGAACTCAAGAGATGCCATGGAGATCTTCTTTTCTTCTTCATAGTTGTGCAAACAGAAGATCTTGTCAACTTTCAATGCCCATGAAAGGTAGTATTCGAGATCGTTGCTTCCGGAGAACTTGCGCATGGTGAACTTGAGCTTGCCGTAGCGTTGCTTCTCATTGTGGTTGGGACGATTGTGATTGTGATGATGCTCTTTCCGTGGAGGAGGATCTTGAACCGCTTGCTCCTCGTGCTCCGCTTGATTAGCTTGACATTGAGGGTGTGGAATTCTTGCACGGTTCCTCATCTCTTGGCGCTCCTCAAGGCTTGCGGCTTCTTCTTGTCGCTCTTGGCGGAGGGCCGCTTCTTGTAGATGTACTTGGCGGTTGCACTGATTGATGGCTTTAGTGGATTCACATAGAGCATGTTGGGTTTCAAGGGCTTGTTCCTCACGGTGTTGTTGCTCTTGTCGAAGGGCTTCACCATCTTGTTGTTCTTGTTGATCTTGGCGTATTGGAGCTTGCTCTTGGACCGAAGGTTCATTAGTTTGATGCCGTAGGCATTCACGTCCACGGAGACGACCTTGTAAACCATTGCCATGGAATGGGTTTTGTGGAGCTTGATGATCTCCATGGTCTTGGCGATGATGCGAACGAGCTCGAGGGGGACTTGCATCCAAAGAAGATTGCGAAGAATGTCGACTTGAGTGGCTTCATCTGGAATAGGATGACGTGGTAGTAGAACAGTTGACCATCATGTCTCGTATGTCCTCCTTGAGGGATGCCATTGACATGTCGAAGTAGTCTATTGTATGTTACTCGGATTGTCGCAAGTCGGTAGCGAGTAGGTCGATGCGGTCGCCCAATGCTTCATTCTCTTGATGCAAAGCTCTTTGTGCACCAAAGAGGTGGTTCTTGGTGACGTAGTTGTTCGGGTCCTCATCTGGCTTGATGAATAGTGGATTCGAAGAAGTAGTTGGCCTATCCATCATTTCAAGCAAATATGTGAGTGGAAGAAAGGAAAGAACTATACCAAATGTACCTTAGCCGATGTTGAGAATGGATCAATGATCACTAAATAATGTAACAAGGAAATAGCACAATTGGTATCGAATCTTGTCGATTCTCACACCTACACAAATAAGGCTTTTGGAGTAGCTTGGTGAGGATGGTGGCACAAAATTTATGCCATTGTTAGCAAGATTCAAATATTGTTGACAAAGATTCTCAAATTCGCAAATGCAACAAGTAGACCAATAGCAATAGGTGGCACTCGGAAACACACACACGGATAGATAAAATGGGGTCGTGCAACCAAGGAATGAGCTCAAGATGTGGAATCCATGGAAAATGCTCTTGTTGCACAACACAAGAGAGACGCTAGCATGATTACTCAATAGGCGGATACGAGACTTGTGCACAACCTACAAAGCAAAAATGCAACGACTTCTATCCCAAGTATGTTATATATGTATGATGTTCCGGAGATATGATCCAAGATGATCGAATATGACAATCTTAAGGTAGTATGATGCTATGGTTCTTGATTAAAAGCTCTTTGCTTATGTTTCTCTTTTGCTTAAAAGCTTTTTGGCTCTTTCTCTTTTGATCTCTTTCTTTGGCCTCTTATGCAAAACTTCATGAACCAAGATAGCAATTGTAGATATGAAGTGACAACCTTGTGACACAAGAGATGATACTAAGATGTTTGTACCAATATGATATGGTATGTATGCAATGGGAATGATGATCACTAATGTGCACAAGTAACATTGCTGGAAATAATCAATGGCTAGTCTCGATAGGTAAGTGACGCAAAATGAGCTATGGGTTAACAAGGTAATGGCAAGGGAGTACACAAAGGTGTCGTCGAAGTTATCATCCTTACTTACGGTTGAGGGTGTCAAAATTGTGAAGTGGTCGTTGTCGATGACGAGTCCGTGGTGAAAATGAGTGGTGGTGATGTCGGTGTCGAACCATTCCTAAGTAGCCGAAACACGTTAGGAAACGGAAACCGTGACTCAAATTCTCAAAGAACAAAAAATGTCAAAATTGTCGGAGGTTTTAGCGGTTAAGCGATGGTGGTTGCGGAAAGCGGTGGTGGTATGCGGAAATGCAATGAGGGGTTATTGAAGTGGCAGTGCGGAAGAAGTAGTGGTGGCTGAAAATTTTTGGGCGAAATTTTTTTTGTTTCGTTAGGAAACGTAGGACGTCCGGTATGGGTCGGACGACTGATATGTGTCGAACGTCTGGTAACAACCAGATGTCCGGTGCCTAGACGATTTTGTGCTTCAAGAAGAACTCGAGGATTTCGTGGGGAAAAGAAATTTTTGGTCAAAATTCGACGGATTTTGCGGATGGAATTGAGGCAAAATATGGGGGAAAGCTAGATCCACTCATGGCAAAGCAAATCCATGGATCTAATCCAACAATACTTCATCAAGCCAACAAATCACAAAAAAATATTGTGAGGGCTACTTTTGGTGGGATATTCGAAATTGGACAAAAACACACAAAATTAGGCTAGAAAAAGAGGGTAGGGACTACAAATTCGTGATCAACCTTGGCTCATGATGCCAAGATGATGTAAGGTGGAACCCTAGGGGCTGATCTTTCAGGATTTGGAGGGCATCGCATGAAGAACACAAAGAACACACGAGAGGGGAAACGAGAGGCAACACTTAAATCAATGAGAAACGATCACACATGTGCTAGATCCATGAACACAAAGAGAGATACACGATCCAAACATAACAAGGGATGATACAAGCGGTCCGTAGTTCTTCATAATCCGTGATGAGATGGGGTCTTGAATCCATGAGGGGGTTCTTGTCACACCCTGATTTTCATGGCACAACATTTAGGATTAATTAAGCACAAAAATTGAGTCCAAAAAAAACTTTTGTGTTGATTTGGTCTCTGCTTTGATTTGGATTTTTGTTTGCTATTTGCAAGTGCTCTAAAAATTAAATAAATAGCTCCAACTCTTATAATCCTTCTCCTTGATCCAAAACTTTTCCCAATGATCATGCCATGTGTATAGGACAGAATAGTATTTTCTTGCAAAAATAATTTGGCCAAAATGTATTTTCTAAATTAGGTTTTCCAAAACCCCCTGAGTTAAGACTTGAACTACAAGTACTTAATTTGGGATGTGAAAAATCATTCAAAAATTATATTTGAATCCTATTAGATATAGGACTCCCAAAAACCACAAAAATATTATTTCAAAAGTTATTTTGCTAATTTATTTAAAGGCTCTTTCATAAGGCTAGAAATGGTCTTTAATAGGTTAAAATTATTTTAAAGTTTAAAAAATATTTTAGAAATTTTAGGGAGACTCAGTGGACATTTATTGTCCATATATATGAGTTTCAAGACATGGTCATGACCAAAATTTTGGACAAAACCCTCCAAAACCATTTCTGCATAATTCAAGGATTTGAATTATTTCTAAAAGAAATATTGTCAAATAAATCCAAGAAAATACTAGCAAGTCACAAATGCCTAATGTAATGATCTTGCCAAGTTTCATTCCCATCCAAATAGTTTTGGTGCACAAAAGTTCCCCAAAACCCTCTCTGCCCAAAACCAAATTTGAGCAACTCTACATTACGAACTGTCTCCTTTTGATCCCAATTTTTGTGGACATGCTCAAATCCTCCAATGATGACACTACACCAAGTGGTGCATCAATGAGAATAGAGTTGCATGACTAAATCTTGGAAAACCCATTTCTGTTGATTTCTAGGGTTTACAAAAGTTGCATTGGCCACTTTATCCTTTTGACCTCAAAATTGGTAGGAACTACTAATTTGTGGTGCCACTCACTCCTGTTAAGTCTCAAAGCAAGTTGGGCAACCTAATTAGCCCAAACTTGCGTCAAACACCTTCTGCTATTTTACCAAAACCACAATTTTCACCTCTTCCACTATTCTCCATGAGCTTAAGTTTTTGCCAGAGCTTACCCTAGACCCCTTCTACCCCTAGTAGCTTCCACTCATCCATAGATCAATGATGGAGGGGTAAAAACCCCCATTTATCTCTCTGAACAGCCACAACCCTCTCTCTCTCTCTAACCACCCTTCTCTCACCAGAGCCCCTCCAGAGCATCCAAAGCTCCTCCCCACTTGTTTACTTCCCCATAGAGCCCCTAGACACTAGAGGCCAAGCCTAGAGTGCCAAAAAAATGTCCATGCCAGCCAAAGGCATGCTCTGGAGCGTGCTATAGTGCGCCCTTGCACTATAGTCACCCTCTGCCCGATCCACCCGGCGACCTTGGGCCTCCCCCGCATGCCTACCGGAGCCCCTCGGCGTCCGCAACACGCTATGCCCCTGTCCCCCTCCTCCTTCTACCTCCTTCTGCCTCCCTCCGCACGCACGCTGGACGCCCAAGAGCTCCAATCAATGAGCTCACACATGCGATGCCCCTTACACTCCCCCGCTCTCTCTCTCTTTTCCTTCCCCTGGTCGTAGACCATCTCTACAAATGCCCCGGGCATGTTTCCACGAGCCACTGTGACCTCTAGCCTCGACTACGTCCTCGCCGGCGCACGAGTCCACGGTGAGCTCAGGGCAGGCTATTTAAGGCCACCTTGGACCCCGTTCTCTCCACCACTCGACCTCTCCCACTCCCTATCGACCACCTGGACCATCCACTCGTCCCTAGGAGGGCCCGAGCTCGAGATCGAGCTCGAGCTCCACCGCGTCGGGTCATCGTCGATCTCGGGGTACTGGCCCTCTCCGCCTCTTCTATCTATCGATCTCGAACCGCCGCACCTACCTGACCATTTCCCCTTTGTTTCCCCTCTCTATTGTAGCCAGAATTGACCGGGGCAAGCACCTCCCAAAGCCCCGTCGCCGGCTTCCTCGTCGCCGGCAAATCCCTGCACTCCCGCGACCAACTCCACCTTCTTCCGAACGGCAACACCACCCTGAGAACAACGGTGCCCTCAGATCATATCGCCGCCGGTGAGCTCGCCACCCCCTCTGGCCAGAGGTAGCCGACAACGGCCGTGGGGCCCGTCTGTCAGCCTAACACCATGACGGTAGGGTCCCACCCGTCAGGTTTAAAATGCACGCGCGCGCGTACCGGTTCGCTACATCAGCTGAAGGTGTATTTTGCTTTTACGCCTTTCATGTGGCAGCCTCGCACGGGTTGGATCCCCTCTGGGCCTGCTGCACTGTGGCCAAGTCAGCCCAGTTGCACAGTTCCTTTTCTCTTTTTCTTTATTTCTGAAACTTGCAAAAATTCCATAGAGATAAATATTTGTCCAAATGAGATAATTCCAACTCCTAAATTCTTCTAAAAATCCCACCTATTTAAGGACGTAACTTTCATGCAAATCCATCACACTTTTCTGTACTGTTGAAATTTAAATTCAAATTTGAGAAATTTAAATCCACATCAAAAAATCCATTTCTCTGATCCTATAGCTCCAATTCCAAAACTAAGAATTTTTGCATTCTTAGTTTTCACTCCATTATTTAAGAAATATAAGTTGACATTTTTATGAGCATTTTTAATTTTCTGTTTTGTGTTATTGCCTTATTGAGTGCCATTATTTTGCGACGTTAGATTACGACGTTGACGAAGGATTTGGACCAGAGACATTTGAAGACCCCGAGGACTTTGTTGAGCCAGGCAAGCAACCCTTTGACCATGATGAACCATTTTACATCGTAATAGCATTTTTCGTTGTTCCATCGAATGCATAATATCTTGAATGGCAACCTTGCTAGGCTTGCCTACGCTGCATACTTCATTGATACTTGCATTGTTCATGACTCTACCCTTGCTTAGAGACGTGTTGGTGGGAAGTAGATTGGTGGTATAATAGTTGGCTAAGCAAAACGGGGCAGAGTTCTGCATGGAAAGAAAAAGTGTGGTTTGACATAATTGCAAATAGACCCAGTGGTGCCACTAATGCCCCTGGGAGATGATGATGAACTAGGTCACTACTTGATGGAGAAGTAGCGTACCGAGGCTTGATGAAAGTGTTGTTTACAGAGAAGGATTAGATTTAAGATTTGTCGACCGTCCCAACCAAACATGCGCAACCACTGTACCCTTATATGGGAAAGGGCATTATTGATTACCTAGTTTGTGCTAGCATGGATGCTCGCCTTACTAGTGACGGGAGTGGCGTGTTCACTCTCGGGACGGGGTCGTGCATGGATAGGCGGCCATGACTGTTTTCACAGGCCTCCGGACACACCTTGATACCCCATGCTTGTGTTATGTGATGACTATGGGAGCGTGGCTCCGCAAAATTTATTATGTGACAATGTTAGGCACAGGGGCTGCTACCAATTGAGTGGACTCTATGTTAGTCACGGCTAGGGAAAGGTAGTGATCGGGTGCTTACCCCGGGTACTTGAGGTACCGCAGGTCGTGGATGACATGGAAGTTCCCCGGATCTTGTGGGTAAAGTGTGCAATGTGTGCAGAGTGTCAAACTATTCGAATAGCCGTGTCCACGGTCAAGGACAGTTGGGTGGTGGTGCTTAGACTATGTCCATATGTTTTTGACAAACAACACGGTTTGGTAATATTGTTGACGTGATTCATGAGGAAGTCACAATGAGCTTGAGCATGATTTATTCCTAACACTTTCTCGATGTTGATGTCTGTAACCTTCTGATACTTGTTGCAGACGCATTCATGACCTTAATAAGTGTTGATCATACTTGCATGAGAAAAGCCAGCTTTACGCAAAAATGCCAATTTAGTAGTAGAGCCTTGCATAATTATCCTGTTATCACACTTGGGTTGCTTGCGAGTACATTCAAATGTACTCACTGGCTTGTCCCTGGCTATTTACTTGGCCAGGCTTGGAAGAACAGGAATAAGATGGAGAGTTCTTCGGTGACGAACATGCGAGCTAGGACGCTTTTCCAGTCAGAATGCATGTAGGGCTAAGGCAGATGGCATGGGTTCATGCTATCATTGAGGATTTCCGCTACGAGATTATGAAGACTTGGCCACAAAGGTCATATTTGAGTAAAAAAGTATGTACTGGATGTAAGACTCTTGATATTCAGTTTCTGTGTGTTCAGTGAGCATTGATCTCTGGGATCACTATACATGTGCAATCGGTGATCACGACTTATGAGTCAGGGTCCCCACAGAGCTGGTATCAGAGCCATCCTGATTGTAGGAAGCCTTAGTTAGCATGGTCGTTAGTTAGGATAAAACTATTTCCAAGACTATCACTAATTTTCAAAAAACTATCTATACCTCTCTTCCCTTCTGAGTTTTTTTTCAGAAACTAAGATATATTTTCCTTATTGATCTCTTCCCCTTCAAAACTTTTGCAAATGGTCGCTAGCACCCTCATGCCCCTCACCACTAGATTCCTTGTAATCCTCGTGAGCAACCTCGAAAGAAACCACCTTGCCAGAAGTTTGGTCACATCTTTGGAAAACAAGATTGGCGACACCATGACAAGATGATACCAACAGAAGATACCTTCTTGAGGAATGAGGAAACGAAGACTCAGAAGATGGTGACACCCTTGACACTGCCCCAGGATGATGCAACCTTGGCCTACAATGATCAGGCGTAAAATATGCAAGATCATGATATACATCGCTAACAGAGCAACCCTGTCCTTACGTTGTTGTATCGGCAACCACCTGTGAATGAGAAACTTGCCAGTTGGTCCGCCACACTATAGTGAGCAGGAAAACGGTTCTCTTCGTCCCCCACTCTTGGTGTCAATGTTGTCACCAACGTGACCGACAGGTTGAACCTCTACCATGCCTTGTTGATGTTATTGCATAAAGGATTGCCTACCTAGAAGCCTCGATGCCTTAGAAGACAAGAAGGCACTATCATGATTACAAAGATAACCGAAGACCCGGACAATGGCAGCCACAAGGAACCACCTTCGCCCCATCAGCTTACCAAATGAGAAGTTGTCAAAGATTCTTCACGCCCAACCCGGATCATTTCATCGAACAACTACAAGAGACACAGCGACACCTGAGGAAGAACGAGAAGACTGAGAGTCCTTCTCTCAGACACACGAAGCAAGCACGACTACTGAGTCCGAGAACCCCTAGGGTAGGATGGGTCGTGTATCCCCTATGCGAACTCGAGTCCGTGTGATGGTTCAGATAGAACCATGATTGTGTGTTGCTTGTTTTTATTTGTTTGTGTTTTGATATAAGTCGCCCTTTTGCCCTAGGCAACAAAGTACGCGACTATATCACCTACCTTATTTTAATGCTTGTGTTTGGACTTTACGGCACTTGTTTGTTTGCACTTGCACTATACCACCCCCTATAGGCACACCCCTTATGATGCTTTTCCCCTTTCATCTATCTCGTTAACTGAAGACCAGCAAGACAAGATGCGTCGAGGATTCCACCTCGACCAACAACTGGCACTGAAGACTTCTGCTACTGCCTCCTCGACCAAGTGCAACCCCGTATGTTTACCCCTCAAGATTGGAAACCCATCGCTAGACCCTTCGAGACTTCACGGGATACCCCAGCTCGAATCCTTAACCATGTGCTTAACCTACAGAATTGCAAGAGAACCAGTTAAGCCTTAGTAACCTTTGCTCAGCACAGGGTTCATTATGGAACTAGTGGACATAGTGAACTAGCACATTATCATCCTAAGATAGCACCAGAACGGATGATGCCATAGGGAAGATCGTTTTGAGGATACATGATTAGTAGGCTAATGATTTGACGAGGCTATACTAGATACCGTGAGGAATACCTGAGACTCTTTGGTGGATTATGAGGCTTTCATGTTGGTAGATGAACTTGGTGGGATCATGATAATAGAGTAACATAACTTTCATTACCCCTAAGTAAATTGGATTTAGTAGGATAATTACGTTCGCAAGCTGAAATTCTTGGAGGTGTAAGGATTTGACTTAGCTAGGGGATATTGATAGGAGATAGTGGACATCATGATTGTGACTTTGGGGAAACATGTAGGAATTCTCGTAGGACATGAGATTTGGATTAAATAGATGATCCTAGTGGAGTATAGATGCTAAGTAAGTATACATGGCTCGGAGTAAATTGGATTTAGACTAATGATTTCGATCATGATGCCATGTTTCTCGGTGGACGATAAACTAGGAGATTGGATTAATTGCCGGAGTTGATTTAGCAATCCATATAAGCTTGACATTGTAAGTTACTTGACCCCGAGAATGGAAATTGGTGGACTTACCATAGTAAAGATAGCCATTTCAAGTATTTGGGGATTATAGGGACTTTAGGAGATCATGTGGAACACCATAGGCATTGGATTTATAGGATAAATGGATCATGTTGTGATTAGTGAAGTTAATGGGCCATTGGAGTTGATGCATAGGAAGGAAACAAGATTTTGGATTTGGCATACGACGTGTTTCCTTATGATAGAGATGCACTATCATGGACCTTGGAAGAATAAGCTGAGTACTTGGATTGTGATGTTTAGTCCAAGCTTAGCAGCTTGCATGTTTTACCCATGGATTTTAAATAAGGATAACCATACATATGAGTTTGGGGATAGTTGACATGTATGATTTTGTTATACCCCCTCCTGGTAGTCACGAGGATGAGAATAACATGAGTAATGATTGGAGTTGACTTATATGAAGTGATGTTTTTGGTGGTATAAGGTGATCTTTGTTTGAAGGATTAGATAGGACTATTGGCATCTAAGAACTGTGCTCAAGGATAAGATGATAGACGTTCACTCACATCCTAAGTTCCTTGAAACCCCTGCTAGGACCTTCTTAAATGGTGTAGCCCATTTTTGCTACCAAACCTCTAAGTTAAGTCTTATGGACAATACCCAACCCAAACCTTGCCACTATGGACACGAAGAGAGGAGAGGACCAAACGTTTCAGGAACACGCTAGGAACGTGCGTCCGTGATTACAAGGACAAAAGGCTGAAGATGACTGAAGAACATGCCTAGACAGCTTGGTCAAGCAGAAGATCATGACGGGGAGCCTACATGGACAAGCTTCAACACTCACCTAGATGAAGACCACAAGCGACTGAAGATCATCTGCCTTAAGGAAGTCAACGATTCCCCATCAATGGAAGGCGACACCAAGACTTTGACTCTTCTAGACTAACACGAGACATTACGAAGACGCTAACCAGCATGGGTAACCTCCAGGACCAACACGGACACACTACTTTTCCGCGTATTCCGACTTTGGGATACACACACCAGCGAGACCCTTGGCCAAACCTCGTTCGTCGAGCCTTTGACCACTAGCCAAACCTAACTTATTGCAAGAACCCCGTTCACATCTCGGATGAAGCCAAAAGATGCACTCGAATCTGTGTCATCAAGCACTTCAAGGTCCAGTGGAGCAACCACACCGAAGCAGAAGCAACATGGAACGTGAAGACTCCCTCACCTCTGAATTTCCGCATCTCTTTACCGCCTAGTTTAGGAATCTCGGGGACAAGATTCTTTTAACGGGGGTAGGTCTGTCACACCCTGATTTTCATGGCACAACATTTAGGATTAATTAAGCACAAAAATTGAGTCCAACAAAAACTTTTGTGTTGATTTGGTCTCTGCTTTGATTTGGATTTTTGTTTCCTATTTGCAAGTGCTCTAAAAATCAAATAAATCCTCCAACTCTTATAATCCTTCTCCTTGATCCAAAACTTTGCCCAATGATCATGCCATGTATATAGGTCAGAATAGTATTTTCTTGCAACAATAATTTGGCCGAAAAGTATTTTCTAAATTAGGTTTTCCAAAAACCCCTGATTTAAGGCTTGAACTACAAGTACTTAATTTGGGATGTGAAAAATCATTCAAAAATTATATTTGAATCCTATTAGATATAGGACTCCCTAAAACCACAAAAATATTATTTTAAAAGTTATTTTGCTAATTTATTTAAAGGCTTTTTCATAAGGCCATAAATGGTCTTTAATAGGTTAAAATTATTTTAAAGTTTCAAAAATATTTTAGAAAACTTAGGGAGACTCAGTGGACATTTATTTTCCATATATATGAGTTTCAACACATGGCCATGACCAAAATATTGGACAAAACCCTCCAAAACCATTTCTGCATAATTCAAGGATTTGAATTATTTCTAAAAGAAATATTGTCAAATAAATCCAGCAAAATACTAGCAAGTCACAAATGCCTAATGTAATGATCTTGCCAAGTTTCATTCCCATCCAAATAGTTTTGGTGCACAAAAGTGCCCCAAAACCCTCTCTGCCCAAAACCAAATTTGAGCAACTCTACATTCCCAACTGTCTCCTTTTGATCCAATTTGTGTGGACATGCTCAAATCCTCAAATGATGACACTACACCAAGTGCTGCACCAATGAGAATAGATTTGCATGACTAAATCTTGGAAAACCCATTTCTGTTGATTTCTAAGGTTTACAAAAGTTGCATTGGCCACTTTATCCTTTTGACCTCAAAATTGGCAGGCACTACTAATTTGTGGTGCCACTCACTCCTGTTAAGTCTCAAAGCAAGTTGAGCAACCTAATTAGCCCAAACTTGCATCAAACACCTTCTGCTATTTTACCAAACCACAGTTTTAACCTCTTCCACTATTCTCCATGAGCTCAAGTTTTTGCCAGAGCTTATCCTAGACCCCTTCTACCCCTAGTAGCATCCACTCATCCATAGATCAATGATTGAGGTGTAAAAAACCCTATTTACCTCTCTGGACAGCCACAACCCCTCTCTCTCTCTCACCACCCTTCTCTCACCAGAGCCCCTCCAGAGCATCCAAAGCTCCTCCCCACTTGTTTACTTCCCCCTAGAGCCCCTAGACACTAGAGGCCAAGCCCAGAGCGCCAAAAAATGGCCATGCCGGCCAAAGGCATGCTCTAGAGCGCGCTAAAGTGCGCCCTTGCACTGTAGCCGCCCTCTGCCCGAGCCACCCGGCGACCTTAGGCCTCCCCCGCATGCCTACCAGAGCCCCTCGGCGTCCACAACATGCTACGCCCCTGTCCCCGTCCTCCTTCTACCTCCTTCTGCCTCCCTCCGCACGCGCACCGGCCGCCCGAGAGATCCAATGAACGAGCTCACACGCGCAACGCCCCTGACACTCCCCGCTCTCTCTTCCTTCCCCTGGTCGTAGACCATCTCTACAAATGCCCCGGCATTTTTCCACGAGCCACCGTGACCTCTAGCCTCGACTACATCCTCGCCGGCGCACGACTCCATGGTGAGCTCAGGGCAGGCTATTTAAGGCCACCCCGGACCCCGTTCTCTCCACCACTCGACCTCTACCAGTCCCTATCGACTACCTAGACCATCCACTCATCCCCAGGAGGGCCTGAGCTCAAAATCGAGCTCGAGCTCCACCGCCTCGGGTCACCGTCGATCTCCGGGTATAGGCCCTCTCCGCCTCTTCTATCTCTCGATCTGGAACCGCCGCACCTCCCTGACCATTTCCCCTCTATTTCCCCTCTCTATTGCAGCCGGAATCAACCGGGGCAAGCACCTCCCGAGGCCCCACCGCCGGCTTCCTCGTCGCCAGCAAATCCCTGCACTCCGGTGACCAACGCCACCTTCTCCCGAATGGCGACACCACCCTGAGCACGACGGTGCCCTCAGATCGCCTCACCATCGAGCACATCGCTGCCGGTGAGCTAGCCACCCCCTCTGGCCAGAGGTAGATTACGATGGCCATGGGGCCCGTCTGTCAGCCACACAACCTGACGGCAGGGTCCCACCCGTCAGGTTTAAAACGCACGCGCGCATGTACTGGTTCACTACATCGGCCCAAGGCGTATTTTGCTTTTACGCCTTCGACATGGCAGCCTCGCGCGGGCTGGATCCCCTCTGGGCCTGCTGCACTATGGCCAAATCAGCCCAGTTGCACAGTTCCTTTTCTCTTTTTCTTTATTTCTGAAACTTGCAAAAATTCCACAGAGATAAATATTTGTCCAAATGAGATAATTCCAACTCCTAAATTCTTCTAAAAATCCCACCTATTTAATGATGTAACTTTTATGCAAATCCATCACACTTTTCTGTGCTGTTCAAATTTAAATTCAAATTTGAGCAATTTAAATCCACCTCTAAAAATCCATATCTCTGATCCTATAGCTCCAATTCCAAAACTAATAATTTTTGCATTCTTAGTTTTCACTCCATTATTTTAGAAAAATAAGTTAACATTTTTATGAGCACTTTTATTTTTCTGTTTTGTGTTATTGCCTTATTGAGTGCCGTTATTTTGCGACGTTAGATTACGACGTTGACGAAGGATTTGGACCAGAGACATTTGAAGACCTCGAGGACTTTGTTGAGCCAGGCAAGCAGCCCTTTGAGCATGATGAACCATTTTACATCATAATAGCATTTTTCGTTGTTCCATCGAATGCATAATATCTTGAATGGCAACCTTTCTAGGCTTGCCTCCATTGCATACTCCGTTGATACTTGCATTGTTCATGACTCTACCCTTGCTTAGAGTCATGTTGGTGGGAAGTAGATAGGTGTTATAATAGTTGGCTAAGCAAAACGGGGCAGAGTTCTGCATGGAAAGAAACAAGTGTGGTTTGACATACTTGCAAATAGCCCCAGTGGGTGCCACTAATGCCCCTGGGAGATGATGATCAACTAGGTCACTACTTGATGGAGAAGTAGTGTACCAAGGTTTGATGAATGTGTTGTTTACAGAGACGGAATAGATTTAAGATTTGTCGACCATCCCAACCAAACATGCGCAACCACTCTACCCTTATATGAGAAAGGGCATTATTGATTACCTAGTTCGTGCTAGCATGGATGCCCGCCTTACTAGTGACGGGAGTGGCATGGTCACTCTCGAGATGGGGTCGTGCTTGGATAGGCGGCCATGACTATTTTCACATGGCACCGGACACACCGTTGGTACCCCGTGGTTGTGTTATGTGATGACTATGGGAGTGTGGCTCCGCAAAATTTATTATGTGACAATGTTTGGCTTGGGGAATGCTACCAATCGACTGGACTCTATGTTAGTCACGGCTAGGGAAAGGTAGTGATCGGGTGCTTACCCCCGGTACTTGAGGTACCGTGGGTCGTGGATGACACGGAAGTTCCCCGGATCTTGTGGGTAAAGTGTGCAACCTCTGCAGAGTGTCAAACTATTCGAATAGCCGTGTCCACGGTCAAGGACAGTTGGGTGGTGGTGCTTAGACTATGTCCATATGTTTTTGACAAACAACACGGTTTGGTAATATTGTTGACGTGATTCGTGAGGAAGTCACAATGAGCTTGAGCATGAGTTATTCCTAACACTTTCTCGATGTTGATGTCTGTAACCTCCTGATACTTGTTGCAGATGCATTCATGACCTTAATAAGTGTTGATCATACTTGCATAAGAAAAACTAGCTTTACGCAAAAATGCCAATTTAGTAGTAGAACCTTGCATAATTATCCTGTTATCACACTTGGGTTGCTTGCGAGTACATTCAAACATACTCACTGGCTCGTCCTTGGCTATTTACTTGGCCAGGCATGGAAGAACGGGAATAAGATGAAGAGTTCTTTGGTGACGAACATGCGAGCTAGGATGCTTTCCCAATCAAAATGCCTATAGGGTTAAGGCAGATGGCATGGGTTCATGCTATCATTGAGGATTTCCGTTGCGAGTTTATGAAGACTTGGCCACAAAGTCATATTTGAGTAAAACGGTACGTACTGGATGTAAGACTCTTGATATTCATTTTCTATGTGTTTAGTGAGCATTGATCTCTAGTTTCACTGTACACGTGCAATTGGTGATCATGACTTATGAGTCGGGGTCCCCACAGTTCTTCGCTTGACGGGGTCTTGAATCCACTTGGGATCTTCTCCGCGGAGGCCTTGGTCTCCAATGCAGTATGTATCAAGTGGATGAGCAAAGCTCTATCTCTAAAATGAGCTAAACCAATGCTAACCCTAATAAGGGGGGGGGAGGAGGAGTATATATAATCTAGGGGGGCAAATGGGTACATGGGCCTCGGCCCAACGCGCTGTGCACAGACAGGCATCGGACGTCCGACTATTATCGGTCGTCCGGTGGCTCTCGAGGGTCCGGACGTCCGGTAAGGTTCGGACTTCCGAAGTTTTGGCTTGGTGTGGGTGCGGTTGGATTTCCAGTCGATGTCGGACGTCCGGTGGTTCGGTCGTCCGGAGGGCGTCGATCTTCTGACATTCCAGCTCTAGTCGGTCGGTGTCAGATATCCGGTCGATGTAAGACATCGGTGGCTGGAGAGTGTCGGTCATCCAGTCCTTGTTGGGCATCTGGTTGCTATAGCGCTTGCTTGCTAGGCCTTCTGGCTGTTGGGGCTTCCAGGCGTCGGGCGTTCGGTCCAGACCGGTCGTCCGGTAGCTGTAGGCTTTTGGCAGCTCCTTCGCTTGGTTGTTGCACATAGTGGCCTCGCCGTCTTGCCCATTGGTCGTAGCATCTTCATGTCCCTCATCCAGGTACCTGATCATACATAGGGTCTCTGCTTTACGTAGTAGCCATGTCTCACATGCATCAAGTGGTAATTCGGAGAGGAGCGAGTTCACCTTGGTTTCGATAGCACGGGCACAAGCTCTTGTCATAGGTTCACGTGGCGCTTTGGGAGATGTAGGTAGGTCCATGGGGATGACCATAGGATGCTCCGCATCAAACATGCTCAACGTGAATCAACTCAAGCCGTCAATGAGCGAAACCGCCAAGTATGTCTACAAGAAGAGGCCCTCCGACAAGAGCGACAAGAAGAAGCCGCACGCCTTGAGGAGCGCCAAGAGTTGAGAAACCGTGCAAGAATTCCACGTCCTCAATGTCAAGCTAATCATGAGGAGCACAAGAATCAAGAGGATCAAGCACCTCCACCCTGGCAAGAGTGTCATCAAAATGACAATCGACCCGCACGCATTGAAGAGAAATGCTAAGGCAAGCTCAAGTTCACCATGCCCAAGTTCTTCGGAAGCAATGATCCCGAAGACTACCTTTCATGGGCATTGAAAGTTGACAAGATCCTTCACTTGCACAACTATGAAGAGGAAAAGAAGATTGCCATGGCATCTCTTGAGTTCCAAGACTATGTCCTCATTTGGTGGGAGCAAGTTATCGAGCGACGCTGAGAGAGAGGCGAACCACCCATCACCACATGGAATCAAATGATGGATGTCATGCGAGCGCGCTTTGTGCCCACATACTATAGCCAAGACCTCTTCAAGAAATTGCAACTTCTCAAGCAAGGCACCAAGTCCGTTGAAGAGTATTACAAGGAGATGGAGATTGCAATGATACGAGCAAACATAACAAAAGACGACGAGCAAACTATGGCACAGTTCTTGAATGGACTCAACCATCCTATCAAGAAGATGGCTGACTTCCAACCTTACTCCAACCTTCTCGAGCTAGTGCACCAAGCTACCAAGGCGGAGCGTCAAGTGCAAGATGACTACAAGTATGCCAAGTACTCTTCCAAGACATACGGCTCCTATAATCAAGCTTCAATGACTACAACGCCTTCTACCTCGACCAAACCTTCACCAAGCACCGGCGACAAGTCAAGCTAAAAGAAATCTTCATCAATTTTGACACCTTCAAGTCGCCCTTCCTCTACAAGCAACTTCAAGCCAAGAGCTTCATCATCAACGACTCCAATGGATGAGACCGTCAAGACAAGTTCCATCAAATGCTTCACATGTCAAGGCCGAGGCCACACGACATTTGAGTGTCCAACTCGGCGCACCATGATCGCAAATGACGACAGAACCTATGACTCCATGAGTGAGGAAGAAATGGAATCACTTGAGCACGTGGCCATGCACCCGCGCGTGAATGAAGATGAAGATGCCCAAGTATTTTGTGACAATGATTCGAGCCCCGCTCTCGTTGTCTCCTAGGGCTTGACACTTCAACACCAACAAGCCGAAGACCAACATTGCCACATCTTCCACACCAAAGCGGGCATCAATGGATGGTCCGTGAAGGTCATCATCGACGTAGGAAGTTGCCATAATTTGGCAAGTGAAGAACTGTGCTCCAAGCTACAATTGGTCAAGATGAATCATGATCATTCCTACAAGGTCCAATGGCTTAGCGACTCCGGCACCATCCACGTCGAGCATACCTTTCAAGTCTCCTTCAAGATTGGAGCTTATGAAGACACATTGGAGTGTGATGTGGTTCCCATGACCGTTTGCCACCTCCTACTTGGACGACCTTGGCAATTCGACCACGGCGTCATCCACAATGGGCGAACCAATCATAATAGTTTCAAGATGAAGGGAAAGGAGGTTGTGCTACGACTTATGTCATCAAGTCAAGTGATCGCCGACAAGCAAGCATCCACCCATCTGGAGAGAATAGTGAGAGAGTGACCCACCACAAAGATAGTGAGAGCCACAAGCCAAAATTGAGTGCCTCCACGATGAGCGACTTGAAAAACTTAGTTCTCTTAGCCACCAAACAAGTGATGATAGAAGTGTGTGAGAACCCATCTAGTGTCACCCACTAGGTCCTATTGTGCAAAGATGAAACGGCAAGAACTAAGACTTCTCACCATCTACCTTTAGTGTTGTCTCATTTGTTGCAAGAATTCCAGGTCGTTTTCCCCGATTAGCTACCTCCGGGTCTACCTCCACTATGAGGCATCGAACACCACATCGACCTCATTCCATGCGCACCTTTACTGAACAAGGCACCATACCGCATCAACCCCGATGAGACTAAAGAAATCCAAAGGCAAGTACAACACCTCATAGACAACGGTCACGTACGTGAAAGCCTAAGCCCTTGTGCTGTCCCGGTTATTCTTCTGCATAAGAAAGATGGTAGTTTTCGTATGTGTTCCGATTGCCGTCCCATCAATGCTATCACCGTTCGTTATAGATATCCTATTCCACGCCTTGATTACATGCTACATGAACTTAGCGGAGCCACAATTTTCTCTAAAATTGATCTTAAAAGTGGCTACTACCAAATCCGCATTCAAGAAGTTGATGAATGGAAAACTGCTTTCAAAACCAAGTTTGGCTTGTATGAGTGGTTGGTCATGCCTATGGGCTTATCTGAAGCACCCGGCACTTTCATGCGTGTGATGCATTATGTTCTTCACAAATACATTGCAATATTTGTTGTGGTCTACTTTGATGATATAATTGTCTTTACCGAAACTCTAGAAGATCATGTAACCCATCTTAGAGCCGTTTTGCAAACTCTTCGAGATGAGCGCCTTTATGCTAACATGGAGAAATGCATTTTTGGTGTTGACAAGATTGTTTTCTTCGGATTTGTTGTGTCCTCTAAGGGTATTCATGTAGATGAAGCTAAAATTGATGCTATTAAAACAAGTGCGTAGCTTCCTTGGTCTAGCCGGTTTTTATCATTGCTTTGTCAAGGACTTTAGCACTATTGCATCACCATTGCACGCTTTGAGAAAAAAGAATGCATCATATGTTTGGGTACTATCCCAAGATACCGCATTTCATGAGCTTAAGAATTTGCTTACACATGCTCCATTTCTTGCATTACCCAACTTTGATAAAACTTTTGAAGTTCATTCCGATGCTAGTGGTAATGGAATAGGAGGTTTGTTGATGCAGGAGAAGCGCCCAATTGCTTACTATAGCGAAAAACTTTCTGGAGCGCTACTTAACTATCCCATCTATGACAAAGAACTATATGCTTTGGTGAGAGTCTTGCATGTGTGGGAACATTATCTTCGCCCTCGTGAATTTGTCATCCATACGGACCATGAGATGCTTAAATACCTTAAAGGTCAAACTAAATTGAATAAGCGACATGCCAAATGGAGTGAGTACATTGAGTCTTTTCCTTATGTGATCAAGTACATCAAAGGCAAGGAAAATGTTGTGGTGGACGCTCTATCCCGCAAATGCATGCTTGTAACTCAACTTGAATTGAATGTCATAGGTTTTGAGCACATAAAAGACTTGTATGCGCATGATCCTACTTTTGCTATTCCTTATACCAAATGTTTGACGCATACATCTTGGGAGTGATATTATATCAAAGATGATTATCTAATGAGAGCTAACAAACTTTGTATACCCAAGTCTTCTCTTCGTTTGTTACTTTTGCAAGAGGCTCATGGAGGAGGACTTATGGGACACTTTGGACACAACAAGATGTTCGCTATGCTCTCCAAGAACTATTTTTGGCCTGAGATGTTCCGTGACGTCTCCCGCTACACCAACCGATGCTCTACATGTCGCAAATCTAAGTCTAAAGCTTAATCCCATGGTCTCTATATGCCACTTCCTATTCCGTATCACCCATGGGAAGATATTAGTGTGGACTTTGTGCTTGGGTTGCCTAGAACTAGAAATGGCAAAGATTCCATATTTGTTGTTGTGGACCGTTTCTCTAAGATGCCACATTTTATTCCATGCAACAAGATAGACGATGCTTCACATGTTGCCAATCTCTTTTGTAGGGAAATCTTGCGTCTACATGGAGTGCCAAAGACGATTGTGATGCGGAGCATCCTACATACATCACCATGTTAAGAGTACATTCGGCAAGTGACACGTGCGACATCTACTTCACTTACATAAAGGTTAATCGTCTCCTTTACTAGTGTTCATTTGACCCCTTCGAGGATAGTATACTACTTGACATCCCTCTCGTGTGCATGCATATGTATTACCGGAGCTTCATCGATGACAAGGAGGACTTCAAGCTCAAGAGAACATCTACACCATCCTAGAAGGGAGAAGTAGGAGGAATAGGGACCCCAAGACGCGATGCACGGGAGGCCTCGGACCACCCTGGGTGCACGGCCTCCTACGCCCCGGGTGCCCGGACCCCCAGCCACCAACCGGGCGCGGCCCTTGACCACCCCGGGTGCCCGGGCCCTCAACCCCCGGGTGCCTGGTCCAGCGGCACCTAAGGTCACGGCCCCTCTGTCCACCCCGGGTGGCCGGGCTTTCACCACCGGGTGCCCGCATCCCCGGGTGCCCACACCCCGACCCCCCGGGTGCCCGCACCCCCGGGTGACCACACCCCTAAACCCTGGGTGCCTGGCCCACCTTCCCAGGCACCACCCCGAGTGCCCGATCCCTTTACCTCGGGTGCTCGGACCCCTCCGGTTGTGCCTGCGTGCACTTAGGGTCAAATGACCCATGTACCCTCATCTCCTCCCCAAATCCTCCTAGTCTATAAATAGACTTTCCCCTTCCTCTAGTTAGGGTCAGCTAAGTACATGATATGATTTTGAGAGCTTTGCTCCTATCTACCCTCTCCCATGGAAACCAAAACCTCCTAGGAGCAGAACCCTAGAGGGTATCAAGACCCCATCTAGGGAAGGATCCCCATCATAGGATCATCAAGACCTCATCTCCCTTTGGGATTTGGGATGAACTTTACCTTGTGATATTTTCCCTTTGATTGTTCTTGTACCTTATAAATATCATGTGTTTGTTGGTCTAGTGGATGTGTGATTGGACTTGTTCTTGAGTATTCCTCTTGTGATTTCCCCTTTTGTTCTTCGTGTTCTTCGCGTTCTTTGTGGATCCCCCTCCAATTCGTGAAAGATCTGCACTTAGGGTCTCCACCCTACAACATCTTGGATCAAATCCATGGTTGACACGAATTTGGAGTCACTACCCCTCGTTTTCTAGCCTAATTTTATTGCTTTTTGTCTCAATTCTAAAATCCCCACAAAAAATATCATACCATTTTTTTTTGCGTTTTGTTGGTTCATGTGAGTTTTTGTTGATTTTGATCCGTGGATCTAGTGTTTGGCAAGTGGATCTACCTCCCTTGGCGTTCCCTAGCCCCAATTTTTCTTTTTCCCCATCCAATTTGAAGATTGAAATCAAGTTCTTCCGCACCTAGTTCGAGATCTGATTTTTTTCCCAAAATCAAGGCTCTCGGCCTACCCTGGGTACCCGAACCCCTTTTTCCCGGGCACCCGGACCCCCGGAACATTTCCGGGCAAACTTCCTGACCACCCCGGGCCCCCGCACCCCCTTACCCACGGGCACTCGGATCCCCGGGCCACTTTCTCGCCCAACTCCCTGACCACCCCGGGCACACGCACCCTCTTACCCCCGGGTGCCCGCACCCCCCAGTTTCAGCCCACTTCTGAAAACCGTTTTGGCCATAACTAATTATTTCGGAGTCCGATTTTCGCGTTCTTTAGCTTATTTCGTAGCTATTGACATCCTCCATCCCACAAAAATACTTCCACCATCATTTGACTCCATCAAATTTTTAGAATTTTGGCATCTTTGCATAGGCCCTCTGCCTTAACTTAAGCACCACAATATAAAACTTCAACAGCCTAACCCATTTTGGCTCTTATTGCATTTGTGGTTATTTAAGTTGTGATTTGAGTCTCCTAAGGTGTTTCAGCTACTTAGGGACGGTTACATCTTCATCCACCACCGGACACTTGTATCGTTACATCGACTACATCCTCCACGAGTTTCCGCAACTAACGACGATCATCCATCCTTTGAGACCATCTTCAACCGGAAGCAAAGCCGGTTACTCCCCGACTTCGTGAAAGGTTAAGTGTGACGAAGGTATCCAATCCATCATAAAATTTTCCTTCCTTGCCATTATATATTGATAGCCCCACCATCTTTGCGAATACCTTCATACCTATTGAGACTAGCTATCCGAGTAATGTCGGACTTCCCAAAAACTTATGCACCATAGTGATACGATATCATATTGTTGCATTATTGGATATATCATATAGTGCAATTGTTTGCTCCCATGCATATCTTGTCATACTTGTCTCATGAATTTGGTTGAGGCTCAATAAGAAAAGTGGAAAGGAAGAGAAGAGCAAAAAAGACAAAAAAAGCTTTTAAGCAAGAAAAGAAAGATCATAAGCTTATAAGCAAAAGAGAGCTGAGCATGAAAAGAGATACTTGTGCATCAGGATACATGGAATAGGAAACATTATGTTTGCGTACATATAGGTTGGTGCCAAGTGGTGAATTGTGCCAAAGTGTGCAATCAAGCTACTGCTCTCCTAGTGTTTGTGCAACACAAGCTTAGTCTTCGTTAGGCCATTTTGTCTTGCTCATCCCTAGAGTTGCACAAGCCCCATTATCCCACTAGGTGTGTTTTTTTATTGCACTCCTCTATATTTGTGATCACTTGCTTTGCATTTTGAGTCCTTTGGATTTATTTCAACATTTACAATATCTTGGACTTCAATTTGCATGAATTTGTGCCACTTGTTCTAACCAAGCCACTCAATAAGCTTTACTTTGTAGGTGTGTGTGAATAAGTCCGGTATCAATTCCACTATTCTCTCAATTCACATTGAGTGAAACGGGATACATACTAAACTTTGGGAAAAGGTATCTTGGTATCGATTATCTCATTTCCTACTCACCTCTACTCGAGTCTTGGGATGGATAGGCAAAGCACAACATCTCCGGTCCTTGACCGCATCGAGCGACTCGCCATTGACATACGACACTCCAAAGCAAGGAAAAGGGACTACCTCGATGACAAGTTGGACGCACACATGGATGACATCTGAAACGTGTTGGCCAACTACAAGCCTTCTTCCCCTTCGTCATCTTCAAGGCGGAGACGCTCAAGTCGCAAATCTTCAGAGCGGCCACACGATCCAAGTACAACGCGGCACCTTCATCATCTTAGAGACAACAGCTAATGCGGAGCATCCTACGGACATCACCATGTCAAGAGTCCATTTGGCAAGTGACACGTGTGACATCTATTTCGCATACATAAAGGTGAATCATCTCCTTTACACGTGCTCACATGACGCCTTCGAGGATGGTATACTACTTGACACTCCACTCGTGTGCATGCATAGGTATTGTCGGATCTTCACGGACGATGAGGAGGAGTGCAAGTGCTAAGGATCACCTACACCATCCGCGAGGGAAGCTTGGAAGCTAAGATGGAAGAAGGCGGAGCTGCAACAAAGCTACAACCACCGGATGTCCGACGATCCATCGGACGTCCGACGCGACCACGCCCAGGCCAGCCAGAAGAACTGTGGCCACCGCGTGCTATAGCGGCCAGACGACCAACATGACACCAGACATCCAACACACTACAGCCACCGGACGACCGACCGCTACCGGAAATATGGCGACACTTGTCCAGAGAAGAAACGTCAGAAGTCCAACGCCCTCCGGACGACCGGACCCCCGCGAGCCACCGGACGACTGACAACCGTCGGACGTCCGACACTACCTGTGCACAACCGGGCCTTTGGCCTTATATCCCTCTCTCACTTACCCCTTCGTGGCTTAGACTATAAATAGACCAACCCCTCCTCATTTATAGGGTTAGAAAATATGATAGCTCATTTGTATGTGATTTTTGCTCCTTACCCCATCTCCTCTTGAGAGAGTGAGATTGATACACTCCATTGGAGTTCAAGACCTTCATTGGAGAAGATCCCTAGTGGATTCAAGACCCCATCTAGGGAAGATCCCTCTAGGATTGAAGACCTCAGTTTCTCCAAGGATTGGGATGAACTAGTGCCTTTGTTACCATCTTGTGTTGGATTCGGACCTTTGTATCCCTCTATGTGTATGTGGATTTAGCATATGTGTGATTGGATCTTGTTTTTTGGAGTGTTTCCTCTCTTGTGTTCTTCTTGTGTTCTTCGGGAATCCCCCTCCAAATTGTGAAAGATCGGCCCTAGGGTTCCACCCTACATCATCTTGGTATCAGGAGCCACGTTGATCACGAATTTGGAGTCTCCCCCACCGTTTTCTAGCATAATTTTACTTTGTTTCATCCTAATTTCGAAAATCCCCACCAAAAATAGCCCCAAATTTTTTGTGATTTGTTGGTTTGATGATGTTTTGTTGAATTTGATCCATGGATTTGCTGTGTTTCGAGTGGATCTAGCTTCTCCAGAATTTTCCCCAACTTCCATCCACGAAATCTTATCAATTTTGACCCTGAAATCCCCAATTTCCGCCCAAAATCGCGTCCCGGATCGGAAATCCCAAGTTGACCCAGACTCGTCGAACGTCCGACAATTTTCCAGACGTCCGGAGGCTTCCTAAGTACCAGACGACCGGTACTTACCGGAAATCCGATCCCCCTAACCAGACCCGAAACCTCGGAAGTCCGACAATTACCGGACGTCCGATACTAGTAGAAACTGACTTTGACTGATTTTTGTTTCGGCCATAACTAATTCATCCGGACTCGGATTTTGACGTTCTTTAGCTCGTTTTCAAGCTATTGACACCCCTCATCCCAAAAATATACTTTCAACAACATTTGACTCCATCAAAGTTTTGGAACTTTGGCATCTTTTCCTAGGCCTTCCACCATAGCTTTCCGCAACCTAACCCATTTTGATTGCCACTGCATTTGTGGTTGCTTGAGCTGTGATTCGAGTCTCCTAAGGTGTTTGGGATACTTTGGGACGGTTACTTTTTCAAACCACCACCATAACTTTCGAATAACCTTGCCCACCGTACACTTCCGCCACCTCAACTTAACCCAATTAGGGACGGTGATTTCGACTCCGGCTCGCATAACCCATCATTGCACTTCCGCGATCCCATTGAGTTTTCGCAAAACCACCACCGCATTCCGCTACCACATTTTGACATTTGTCGTTTGAGATTTTGAGTTCGCAGTTTTTCCGCTTCCTAGGATGTTTCGGCTAACTAGGAATGGTTCGACATCGACAACACCGCCGCTCAACTTTGCCAAGGATTTGACAGCGACCACCGTCACCATTTTGACACCCTAATCGTAAGCAAGAACAGTAACCTCTATATCATTTTGGTATCGTGGTATCTCATTATTGTACATTTATTCTTGCCATTGCATTGTTAACACCGGGCCCATTTTGCGTCACTTGCCTATTGAGACAAGCCATTGAGTATTGTCGGCAACGTTACTTGTGCACTTTAGTGATACTCGACCTGCACCTTCCATTGCATACATACCATATCATTTTGGTATCCTCATCTTGGTATTATCATATCATCTCTTGTGTCACAAGATTGTTCCCACATATACATAATTGCTATCTTGGTTTGTGCATTTCGCATAGTGGCCATAGCAAAAAAAGAGAGAAAGAATAAGCTTTTAAGCAAAGAAAAACAAAGAGCATGTAAGCAAATAGCCATAGCATCGCCACATTGCCTATCATACTACCATATTAATCATCTTCATTCATCGTGTGCGAATCACCAGGAACCACATATACATAGCATACTTGGGATAGAAGTCATTGCATTTTTGTCTTTTATAGGGTGTGCACAAGTGTCGTATCCGCCTATTGAGCAATCGTGCTAGCATCTCTCTAGAGTTGTGCAACAAGAGCATTTTCCGTGGATTCCACATTTTGAGCTTGTTCGTTGGTTGCACGACCCCATTTTATCTATCTGTGTGTGTGTTTCTGTGTGCCATTCTTTGCTATTGGTCTACTTGTTTCACTTGCGAATTTATGAATCTCTTTCAACATTATTGACTCTTGCTAACAATTGCATCAAATTTTTGTGCCACTATCCTCACCAAGCTACTCCAGAAGCCTTACTTGTGTAGGTGTGAGAATTGATAGGATCCAGTACCAATCGTGCTACTTCCATAATACCATATTGGGTGATCATTGATCCATCTTCAACATTGGATAAGGTACATTGGTCTAGTTCTTTCCTTTCTTCCACTCACATTTGCTCGAGTATTGTGATGGATAGGCAACGCACACCTCCTTCGGTATTCAACAACAATGATGAGTTTGATGCCATGAAGGACCACATCGGCACCAAAACAGATGCTCAAATGGAGGAGCTCAAAGCGCTCATCAAGGCCTACAAGCGGTCTTCCTCATCTTCGAGAAGACGCTCAAATGCAGATCCTTCCGAGATACCATCTCTGGCAAGATCACATCGACATCGACACCATCACCGACGAGAACATGAAGGTCAAGAGCTCAATACCAACCACCATTCTACGACTTCATCAACCTTGGCATCTTCGCCAAGCGACTTCAAGGCGTCTTCGCCTTTAGACATACTACATTTCGCCAACAAGCACCCCAAGATTACGCTCAAGAGAAGCTCCCCACGCTCTAGTCCGTGACTTCCATGAGCTACTACGACCTCGACACCAACCACAACATTCCTTTCTATGGGATTCAAGACCCCGAGGAGTATCTCGAGTGGGAGCGCAAGATGGACGACTACCTCAAGCTAGTTCAAGTCCCTTCCGAAGATCAAGTGAAGTGCGCCACAAGTAACTTCCATGACTACGCGTTGACATGGTAGCTTCATACACCTTCGAAGACCTTCAACATGAGTTGGCCCAAGACGAAGAGAGCTATGCGGTGAGATTTTTTGCCTTCCACCTACATGGAACATCTTCAACGCCAATTGGAGAAAACCAACGAAGGATCCAAGTCCATCGACGAGTACTTCAAGGAGATGAAGAAAGCCTTACGACAAGCCAGCGTGGACAACCCCATTCGGATGAAGTTCCACTTCTTGATGGGATTGAACAACGACATCTCCAAGATTATCTTCCGCAAGAACTACATGTCCCTCGACGATAACTACATTGGTGCTCTCAAGGCGGAACAAGAACATATGAAGGCGAAGGCTTCTTCACCCTAAGCACATTTCGCGATGACCAAGCTCCACGGTAATGAGCATGAGGGTAGTACCACCAAGATGTCCAAGCCTGACGAGCTCCAAGATGATGCTCCCAAGTTCTACTTCACCGCCATCCCTCTTTGTGACATTGATGATGCCGAGTCTAGCACAACTCTTTTTGAAGACGGAGCGGCGACGACTACGACTACGGAGTCTCTCAAGGAACATGCTTTGGAGGCTAGCGACAAGGTGGCGAGCAAGCATGATGTTTCCATCTTTGGAGGCGAAAGTGATGATGTGCCATCTTCGGCCTTCATCCACGGCGACGGTGACGAGATGATCGAGCATGGGATTTTCTCTTCGGTCGTGGAGGCGAGTGATGATGTGCCATCTTCGGCCTTCATCCACGGTGACGGTGATGAGATGGTTGAGCATGGGATTTTCCCTTCGACCACGACAACGTATGATGATGAGTTGAGTGACTTGTGCCACCATATTGAGAGTGAGAGTGACTTCACCACTAGCCACATATATGATGAGTTGCCCCAATTCCCATGTGAGGAGAGCCACAACCCCCACCACTTGAGTGAGATGAGTGAATCCACCATATGTGACTTTGAGTGCACCTATTTTGAGGGAGTGAGTGAGCCACCACAAAGAGAGAGTGAGATAGTTGATAGGTCATGTAAGGCCACTTTCAACACTAACAACTTAACCTCTACCTCTATTGTGTCTTCTCATTTGGTGCTAGGTCCCATATATGATGACACGCGGATCCTCGATGACTTTGTCCCCCCTATGGACAAGACGATGGCCATGGTGGAATATGATGCACCCCCCACATGGTTCCATCAAGTTGATGATGATGACCACCATTTGGTCTTTGCCACCTCACCTACACCACATGTGTGGAATGAGAAAGGTAACATAGGTGACATTGATGATCTTGTCCCACTAGTTGACATTAGTTGCTTGCATGATGATGATCTCCCTATTACCATGATTCATGCTAATGCAAATTCCTCATGCGATGATTTACCCATTTATGATGAGTTTGATGATTGCCATGTGGAGTCTATTAGTTGTAATGCCATGTTGCATAGGATTTCTTGTGATAATTCTCTCGGTCACATCATGTTTGACAATCCGCTTGACTTGTCATATGCTATGCATGAGATCAACCATATGTCATATTTGCAATCTCATCGTAGTAACTATGCATATGCCATTAAAATGAAGCCAATTTACACATATGGCATAGATTACAAACCCATGGTTATTGGCATTTGTTTCTCTTGTGATGATATTGATATGCTCCATTTGCATCATTTCAATCATATGAGATGCCATGACCACCTAGCTGCGGATATGCATTGTCTTAGATGTTGTCCATTTTCTTTGTATGATGTTTCCGATATTGCTCATGAGGAGACCCTCATAGTTTCCTCATACATGTTAGGAGATTTTGATCACTCCCATCCATTGCATGATCCCAATAATTATGTGCACAATATGCTCCCCATGAATAACAATGCTATTGATGTGCCATATAATTGCAAGCTCAATTTGTGTCCCCATCGTATTATACATAACAACTATTCTTTCACGATGGATAACATGTTCTTGTACCATGCATCAAATTTCTTTGAGCGATGCTTATCTTGTGCTAACTCTCACGTGCATATACACATCATGATGGATGATGTGTACATTTACCACGCACACACTTTCTTTGGTTTGTGTCACTTTTGTGTAGGTACCCATGAATACTTGTCAACCTCACAATCCCACGAGTTGACGAAACGAGCTCTAGAGAGCAACGATGACTTGGGATCCCGTGGATTATTTTTCACACCGTTCCCATCACGCAAAGACTTCGCGCATTTCTTCTACATGCCCTCACATGGTTATGGGTTATTGTCCATTATGTATCATTTGCCCATATTGCCATGTTCACTTTGCATGATATGCCCATTCCTATGCCTTTTCCATGCATTTGTGACCCATGCTTTGCATTACACATGATGATTGATTCTCATACTTGTATGTGTATTTGCATGTTTGGTGGAGATATTTCTTGTTATTGCCATGTTTGCTATCTACCCCATGCCTATGATGATACCGTGATCTTGCTTTGTTTTCGTGCTTGAGATATGTCATGTGCATTGCCTATGCCTACTATTTTCTCATATGACATGATTGCCATGATTTCCCCTAGTGTGTTGCATCTTCGCTCCACTAGTTTGCACGATATGATTGATATGCTTGCTTATGTTGCATCACCCATGATTCATACTTGCTCATTTCATGCGGTTGATGACAACCATTGCCATGCTTTGCACATGATTACTATTGCTTCTTGCCATATATCTCCATGTGTTGCCTCTCTCATGCTAGATGATTTGCCATGTATTGAGTGCAACAATGCTTTTAGTCTTGCTTATGAGATTGCCCCCATAGTATTCTCACATATATTTGGAGATTTTGACATATTTCTCGTGAAGCATGCTTGTCTTACTTCTTTGCACCATATACCTAGTGCCATGAATATTGCCATTGTTGCATCGTATTATTCATGCACTTGTGCTTCTAATGGTTATGTGCAAGAGAAGAGAACCATCATGATGGATGATGTGTTTATCTACCATTCGCATATGTTCTTTGCTTTGTTTTGTGCATGTTTCAGATACTTTGACTTTGTGTCAATTTCCACATCTTGTCAGTTGACCATTCGAGCTCTTGAGAGTGAACCACCATCAATCACGATGCTTCTACATTGTACTTGCTTGTGCTTCGGCATTGTGAAGGATGCACAAGGACATGCCTTCAAGGTGATATCCTTCTCTTTTGAGAACCACGAAACCATGAGCATGAATATTGTGGATCCTACTTCATGTGTTGCTTGCACCTTGACATATTACACACATGCTAGAGATCTTGCTTCGACTTATCATTGCCACATTGCCATGCCTCATGAAATATATACCTTGTGTGTTGCATCCAATTCTTGGATTACTTGTTACTATCATATGCTTGGTTGCAACAATGTCATTTCTTCACATATGCCATGTCCCATTACTTGTCACATGATTCACTTGATTGGCTCACACGTGATGAACTATTGCTCTTTCTATTGTGTTGAGTGACATACTATCTTAACTACACCCTATGCACGTTATGCTTGGATTGTCTTGCACTTGACCATGTGTTTAGACACTTCATTTTATTTGGTGTCGTGAATGCTTCCCATGCCTACCATAGACCTTTCCATGAGTGCTTGATGCATGTTTGCTATGACCTTGAGGTAGATGCTTGTTCACTTGTCAAACATATTTGCATCTCTACCTCACAATTGCATACTTGCCTATGATATCTTTGCTTGTGCTCGATTGATGTGCTTACATGCCATGTCACAATCCTTTGTCATGCCATATTCTATGCTTGACGATGACACTTGTTGGGTGAATCACCTCTTGAATACTTGGTTTTGCACTAACGCTAACCACATTTGTTTTTCCAAGTGTTTGTTGTCCTTACTCCTTTTGAAGGAATCACAAGATGGCACGACATTGGAGAGTGCCCATTCCGAGCTTGAAGATGATGAGTACTTGGTGATCGTCCATTTGTACATGGCGAAGCCATCTCTTTCCCATGGTGATTTGGTTTTCGATCCGAGGTCGGATCTTTCCTGAGGGGGGGGGGGGAGATGATGTGAAGCATCCTACAGACATCACCATGTCAAGAGTCCATTTGGCAAGTAACACATGCGACATCTACTTCGCATACACAAAGGTGAATCATCTCCTTTACACGTGCTCACTTTACCCCTTCGAGGATGGCATACTACTTGTCACTCCACTCATGTGCATGCATAGGTATTGTCGGAGCTTCACGGACGATGAGGAGGAGTGCAAGCGCCAAGGATCACCTACACCAGATGCAAGGGAAGCTTGGAAGCGAAGACGGAAGAAGATGGAGCTGCAGCAAAGCTACAGCCACTGGACGTCCGACGCGACCACGCCCAGGCCAGCCGGAAGAACCGTGGTCACCACACGCTACAGCGGTCGGACGATCAACATGACACCGGACGTCCGACACACTACAACCACCGGACGACCGACCGCTACCTGAAATCCAGCGACGCCTGTCCAGAGAAGAAGCGTCAGAACTCCGACGCCCTCCGGACGACCGGACCCCCGCGAGCAACCGGACGACCGACAACCATCGGACGTCCGACACTGCATGTGCGCAGCCGGGCCTTTGGCCTTGAATCCCTCTCCCACTTACCCCTTCGTGGCTTAGACTATAAATAGACCACCCCCTCCTCATTTCTTTGGTTAGCAAATATGATAGCTCAATTGTATGTGAGCTTTGCTCCTTACCCCATCTCCTCTTGAGAGAGTGAGATTGATACACTCCAATGGAGTCCAAGACCTCCATTGGAGAAGATCCCTAGTGGATTCAAGACCCCATCTAGCGAAGATCCCTCTTGGATTCAAGACCTCAACTCCTCCAAGGATTGGGATGAACTAGTGCCTTTGTTACCATCCTGTGTTGGATTTGGACCTTTGTATCCCTCTATGTGTATGTGGATTTAGCATATGTGTGATTGGATGTTGTCTATTGGAGTGTTTCCTCTCTTGTGTTCTTCTGGTGTTCTTGGGGAATCCCCCTCCATATCGTGAAAGATTGGCCCCTACGGTTCCACCCTACATCAACCGCCAAGAAACCCGCAAGCCACATGTGCATGACCACGAAGAACGCCATCGACTACAAGTTCAAGCATGACAACGTCACCACCAAGAGGAAGCTATGGCTACCACCACCACTTCGGCATCTTCGCCAAATGTTCTCAAGGCATCTTCTCATTTGGACATACGGTATCTTCACCTACTTCCCACATGTACGCCTACTTCGACATCATCAAGTCCAAGGTGACCACCTACAAGCAAGGGCGACACTTCCATCTTCGGAAGCCCCTCAAGTAAGATGCCCGGGCATGGGAAATTTCCGTTGGGCATGGAGACGAGCTATGAGGTGCCACATCATATGGTCCTCATACAAGACGGTGACAAGACGGTCGAGCAAGGGCCATCCCCTTCGACCACGGAGACAATCACAAACCTCTACAACAACATGAAGACGGCGCGCCAATGGGCCTCTTACTTTGAGTCAAGCTACGACACCGCACATGAGACATTATCATTGGTCTCGGAGGAGAGCGATGATTTACCACATCCTACGGTATTCATCTTTGGAGGCATTATGGATAAGGAGGTTGAGCATGGGACTATCCCTTCAACCAAGGAGGCGATAGGAGTTGAGCATGGAGACATTTGCACCTACATCTCTCCGACACCCACATATGACGAGATTCCCCAATTGCCATGTGAGGAGAGACACCACCCCATGAGTGAGTTGAGTGACTCCACCACATATTTGCATCACTACCTCACATTTACATGCTTGTTTCCATGATGACCTTGATGTGCTCAATCCATATGCTTACATGACATGACACAATCTTTTGTCACACCATATGATATGCATGATGATAACACTTGTTCGGTGAATCACCACTTGAATGCTTGGTTTTGCACTAACGCTAACCACATTTGTTTTTCCAAGTGTTTGTTGTTCTCTCTCCTTTTCAAGGAATCAAGAGACGGTGCGACATTGGAGAGTGCCCACTTTGAGCTTCAAGACTATGAGTACTTGGTGAACATTCACTTCTACATGGCGACGTCATCTCTTTCCCATGGTGAATTTGGTTTTTGATTTGTCGGTGCAACAAACCTTCACGTATGTTTCCCAGACTGTACACAGGCTCAAGTGGTAGAAATGCAAACTCCACCGAACATTCAACACAGAACCAAGCCAAAGAGATAGCCGTTTGAGGAATCAAAGGGCAGATCAAGAAGACCACGACAAGCCAAGACAGCAAGATATCTCCAAGGGAAAGCCTCCCTTGCCGGGCAGGCGAGCCTGGTCAGGTCGAGGCCACCCCAAAGACAAGTCCCAAGACTTCCCCCGCAAGGATTGCTGGGGCCACTAGCGGCCTACATCCACACCAAGACTCCACCGCTCCACCGCATCGCAACGCAAGTCATCCATCGGTGCGGTGTCGAGCCCCCAGATAACTAAGTGGCTATCATTTGGCATGTGGTAGCCATTTAGGAGAGAGATCACCTCTATATGACACCCGTCCAGAGGCGTGTCAAGCAGACAGGTGGGAGATGACTAAAGCGGCGTGGCAGGCCTGCCGGGCCGCATCCACAGCACGACACATGGCAGTGCATTTAATGCGCTTTGTCCTAACTACCAGAGTTAGGTATGATAGCACTGTTAGCTATTTATCGCTAGATGATGACCGTTTTGCCATTGTGGTAACCCCTTAGCCTATAAAAGGAGGACCGTGGCAACCTTAGAAAGGATTCGGACCCTCGTGTACTCATACGCGCGTAGCTACTCTCCCCAAGGCGACCTTGCTAGGCTCGAGCACCGCGCGTTCTTCACGGTCGCTCCATCAATCCACCAAACCAAGAGTAGGGTTTTACACTTCTCAGCGGCCCGAACGTGGGTAAAAACCACCAGCGTCATCACTATCGTGCTGTCCCATGGCCTTCGCTCTTTGTGCAATGCGCCGTCCCCCCTACAGAACCACAAAGGGGCCGATGGCCCCATAGGTGGCCATGTTCTACCACGACATCTTTGGCGCGCCAGGTAGGGGGAACGCTTGTGCGAACCCGAGGTCGAGAACAATGCGTTAGTATTCACCATCATCTTCTTCATCGTTGGTTTCATGATCCATGGCGCCCAAGAAGAAGTCCGGCGCAACTGCTCATCCTTCCACCGACAGGAGCGCAGGCGGTGCTGTCGTCGTTCCCCCTACGGTAGAGGCGGGAGCAGAAAACGCCGGAGGAGGGCAGCAGCAATAGCACTCCGACAGCCGTGCTCCACAACGCACGGGTGGAGAGAACGCTCAGTCTCCACCCCCCACCATACCGAAGGACGCAGCCACAGCAACAACACTCGCTCTGGTGTGAACCGCGGCCCCCTAGCTGTCCCTGTAACGGGCGCAACGGTGGGGCAAGCACCTCCCCCCGGGCGGGGTAACCAAGACGAAGCGCTGAATGGGGCCACCAACCCCGAGGCGCACCCTTCTCGCCACCGTACCGCCGTGGCGGCCGGCTCGCGGCGATGAGAGCACAGCACCGCCGCCACTGGTACTGGCAGGAGCCGAGTGACGTCGCGGTCTGCGTCATCGTCTATGCCGAGCACCGCTTCGGAAGCCATGGCGCGAGCCCAATACCTGCTAAGATTCCCACCAGCGGCCGATCAAATGGATGAGTGGAGAGCCTCCATCCAGAGTTTGATTAGTTTTGCTAAAGCAGGAGGATCGTAGCGGGAGAATCCACCACGGCACCCGCAAGCGACAGCCACGGCCCGAGCTGCTGACTGTGCTGAGGGGGCCACTCCAACGGTATAGTCCCCTCCGCGACGGCCAACGCAAGGACCACAACCAGAACCACACAACCAGGAGCCCGATGAGGTATCGATGGCTTCATCTGACCCTTGGGCCCTTCAAGATCAGTGGCAGGTCCTGGAAGATCGGTGGAGGGAGGACGCGCGTGTCACCATAGAACAACGCCATGAAACCCGCAGCCAATCTGACAGGCGCAATGGCCCAGACGTCGATGAACCCGCGCCCAGTGAAGGCGGATACTTGCCTTTCGAGGTTTGGTGCCCTGCCTTCACTCGCGAGCTGCGGCAAGTCCGTTGGCCATCTACCCGCATTTTCAAGCCAGAGACACCAGAGAAATATGATGGAAGGTTGAACCGGGCAGAGTTCCTGAGCATCTACACTATCGCTGTTCAAGCTGCCGGGGGAAGAGATGAGAAGGTGTTCGCCAATTACTTCCCTTTGGCGCTCAAGTCAAATGTGAGGTCATGGCTGATGCACCTTCCGGAGAATTCCATCTCGTCATGGGCTGACCTGTGCTAGGAGTTTGTTGGCGCCTTCACGGGCGGCCATCAAGAACTAGGACGGCCCAGTGATCTGCAGCTCCTTCCACAAAAGGAAGGGGAGAGCTTGCAGAAGTACATGCAGAGGTTTAGCCGGGTGCACAGAAACATCCCAGACATCCACCTGGCAGCTGTAATTTCCGCATTCCAGTCCAACGTGTGCAACAGGAGGATACATTCCAAAATGAATGTTCGGTTGCCCAAGACAGTGAATGAGCTATACACTTTGGCGGATAAGTGTGCTTGAACAGAGGAAGGGAGGTGACTCCCCGGGGAAGAGGACGGCGTCAAAGTCGACTAAGAGGATGACGACGATGCCATTGACCCAAAGAGGAAGAACAAGAAACACAGGGAAAAGGAAGTATTGGCTGTTGAGGGCTCTGGCACTCCTAGTACCAGCAAGAAGGCCAAAACTGAAGTCCCCGGCAAGGAAGTTGCCGTGTGCACTGATTGCCGGGAAGCTGCGGCGGTCGAAAAAGCTAGGAAGGTTGACGGGCCATACTGCAAGATCCACTGGACTAAGGGCCATGATCTCCAAGAGTGTCACCAAGTTGAGCAACTTGTCAAGAAGCAGAGAGCTGAGTATGAGAAGCGTGACAAGGAAAGAGACCAAGAAGGTGTTGGCGGGAAGGGCCAAGGTGGCAGAGGAGGCCACCATGGCAAGGTTCCCCAGCATCCAGAGAGGCTTGCAAGAGGCTGTGAGAAGACAGAAGGCGAAGACGAAAGTGATGGAGGGGATGAAGAGGAAACCAGTCAGCAAGAGTTCCAGAAAGCCACTGAGGCCCTGTGCATTGACGGAGGCGCATCTTCGCACTCCTCTCACCGCCAGCTTAAACAGTGGGCAAGTGAGGTCAATGCCGTAGAGCCAGCTGTAGACTCCCAAAAACCGCTCAAATGGTCCCGCATGCCCATCATCTTCGACGAAGAGGATCACCCTGACCGCACCACCACGGTAGGTGCTTGCCGTTGTTGGTTTCACCAACAATCCGCAACCTCAAGGTCACGAAGATGTTGGTTGACAGCGGGGCTGGGTTGAATATGATTTCCCCCAAGGTGCTCACCAAGCTTCAAATATCAGATGAAGAGCTCAAGATTACTGGCACTTTCCAAGGGATCAACCCCGGCAGGAGTCGTCCTAAAGTAAAGATCACACTGCCGGTGACGTTTGGAGGAGAATTGAAGTACCGGACCGAGAAGGTTGAGTTTGATGTTGTTGATCTTCCCCTACCGTACAATGGAATCCTTGGTCATCCAGCCCTGGTAAAATTCATGGCGGCATCCCACTATGCTTACAACACACTGAAGATGCCAGGACCGATGGGCGTCATTTTCATTCCGTCAGACAAGAAGAACGCAATCATATGCATGGATAAGATGTACCGAGATGCAGTTGCCACTGAGGCCGCGGAAGCTGCAGCTCCCGCCAAGGAAGGCAAGAAAGGGAAGAAAGCTAGCAAGGATACCGACAAGGAATCCGGGAAGCGCACCTCTTCAGAGTGTGCTGCACCTGTTGATGATTTGCCGGAGAGCTCCACTAGCAAGAAACCCAAGGCTGTCTCACCTGCGGTGAAGGAGGTCCCGGCAGGGCTGGATGGCGCTGGTGGTACTTTCACCATCGGCTCCACCCTTGATGACAAATAGGAAAGCGCGCTCGTTGCCTTCCTGTGGGCGAATGTAGATGTATTTGCCTGGCAAACATCCGACATCCCGGTGTTCCCAGGGAGGTAATCGATCACCACCTAGCTGTCTGCCCTCATGCCAGGCCCGTCAAGCAGAAAATGAGGAAGCAAGCTTTGGAGCGGCAACAATTCATTGCCGAGGAGATCAAGAAACTTGAAGCAACTGGTTTGGTCAGAGGAGTATTGCACCCAACATGGTTGGCGAACCCGGTGGTGGTGCGGAAGGCGAACGGGAAATGGAAGCTTTGCATAGACTTCACAGATCTGAATAAGGCATGCCCAAAGGACCCATTCCCCTTAATGCGCATCGACCAGATCGTAGATTCCACTTCCGGGTGTGATCTGCTTTCCTTCTTGGATGCACACTCTGGGTACCATCAGATCTTCATGTCCAAGGAGGATGAGGAGAAGACCACGTTCATAACCCCGTGTTGCACATACTGCTTCATGCGGATGCCCTTCGGGTTGAAGAGCACTGGATCCACCTTTTCAAGGCAATGCAAATTGATTTTGAGTCTCAATTGCACAGGAATATTGAAGCTTACATGGATGACATAGTAGTCAAGACCAAGGACAAGTCAACTCTCATTCAGGACATGGAAGAGACCTTTGCGAATCTATGCAAGATCAACTTGAAGTTAAACCCTGAGAAGTGTGTGTTTGGCGTTCCCTTCGGCAAGCTACTTGGTTTCTTCGTGTCCCACTGGGGGATAGAGGCCAACCCCGACAAGATCAAGGCGATCGAGCAGATTCAAGCACCCAAGACAGTCAAGGACGTGAGGCGCCTGACCAAATTTGTTGCCGTGTTGAGTAGGTTCATTTCCAAGTCTGCCAAGCACGCCTTGCTGTTCTTCAAAATATTGAAGAAGGCAGGGCCAATGAAGTGGACCCCGGAAGCAGAAGCAGCGCTGCGAGACTTGAAGACCTATCTTTCCTCTGCTCCCACCTTGGTCGCTCCTAAACCACAAGAGCCGTTGCTGCTGTACCTAGCGGCAACCAATCAAGTGGTTAGTGCAGCGTTGGTGGTGCAGCGGGAAGGGGATGAAGAAGCAGCCACAGCTACTGTCCCCTCCGGAGAGGAAAGTGAACCTAGCCTGGCAAGGTCCGGTGCAGATCAGGAGAAAGAACAGCAGGATAACAGAGACAATTCCAAGACTGCGACAAAGAAGAAGGTTGTGCAGTGGCGAGTGTACTTTGTCAGCTCCCTATTACAGGGGGCTAGATCAAGGTACTCTGGCGTGCAAAAGTTGATCTTTGGCCTCATCATGGCCTCGAGGAAATTGCGCCACTACTTCCAAGCCCACGAGAACACAGTTGTCACCCGCTTACCTTTGCAACGCATACTGAGGAACCCGGAGGCCACTGACAGAATAGTTGAATGGGCCTTGGAATTGTCATGCTTTGGTCTGAAGTATGAGAGTACATCAAACATTCAGAGTTGGGCATTGGCGGAGTTCATCGCGGAACGGAGACATCCCCAGATGAAGAAACACCAAAAACAGTTATCCCTAGCAAGGAGGCCCCCAAGAGTGGATCATGTACTTTGATGGCGTTGTCTCACTGCAAGGTGCTGGAACTGGCATGCTCCTTGTCGCACCCAATAGAGAACACCTCAAGTATGTGGTCCAAATGCCTTTTCCCCGAGAGAAAGCTACCAACAACATTGCAGAGTATGAAGGACTCCTTGTCGGGCTCAGGATCGCAACAGAATTGGGAATTAAGAAATTGGTCATTCATGGAGACTCACAGCTTGTGGTGAGACAGGTGAACAAGGATTACCAGAGTCCATTGATGGAGGCATACGTCGAAGAGGTGAGGAAGTTGGAGGAGCGTTTTGACGGATTGCAAACAGAGCATGTGCCACGTGCGGAAAACAGCATTGCTGATCATCTGTCAAAATGCGCTGCGCAAAAGCTTCCTGTGGAACCAGGGACTTTTGTTCTCCACCTGACTCAACCGTCAGTATCCCTGACAATAATGGCCAGAAAGCGGAGGAAACTGGACTCCAGCAAGCCTCTCCCGGCAGAGCTTCTTGAAGCCCCCGGCAGAGAGGTTGGCGTAAAAAACTCCACTTCGCCTGGTGAGCAGCACCCTCCTGCCGAACTACCAGTTCTTGCGGTTGAGATATGCGCTCCCACGAACGAGGAGGTGCCATTGATCCTTGTTGCCGAACCTCATGCTCCATCTTAGGCACGACACATAGTCCATTACCTTCAAACAGGTGAACTTCCCGAAGAGCAAGAAGACGCTGAAAGAGTAGCCCGGAGGGCCAGTATGTATCATTTTGTCGATAACACACTATACAGAAGGAGGCCCAATGGTGTGAAATTGAAGTGCATTTGCCAAGAAGAGGGGAAGGAACAATTGGCAGAGACACACAAAGGCATGTGCGGTCCCATATTGGACCAAGAGCCTTGGTCGGAAAAGCTTTCCGGCAAGGTTTCTACTGGCCCACGGCCCTCCAAGATGCAATTGAGCTAGTCACCAGATGTGAAGCCGGCCAGTTCCACTCCAAGAATATCCATCAACCTGCTCAAGCTCTCCAGACGATCCCTTTGTCATGGCCATTTATGGTCTGGGGGCTCGACATCTTGGGCCCCTTCCCCCGTGCAACCGGGGGCTATGAATTCTTGTACGTTGCAATCGACAAGTTTACAAAGTGGCTAGAGGTGGAGCCTATGAGAAAGGTGACCGCACAATCAGCTATCAAGTTCTTGAAGGGATTGGTGTGCCGCTTCGGAGTACCCGTGAGAGTCATCACTGACAACGGCACCCAATTCACAAGCCACGCCTTCATGCAATACGTTCAAACCCTTGGAAGCAAGGTTTCATTCGCCTCTGTTGCTCATCCCAGGAGCAATGGACAAGCTGAGAGGATGAACGCTAAAGTGTTGTGAGGACTCAAGAGCAGAACTTTCGACAAGCTGGGAGAGTGCGGCAGACGCTGGATCGACGAGCTGCCAGTGGTTCTTTGGTCCCTCCGTACGACACCAAATCGAGCTACCGGCCAGACTCCCTTCTCCCTAGTCTATGGGGCAGAAGCAGTGATCCCCACAGAACTCATATACAGGTCACCCCGAGTATTTGCCTACGATGAAGTAGACCAAGAGGAGCACCGGCATCACGATGCCGTGCTCCTTGAGGAGAACCATCTCCGGGCTGCTACGCGTGCTGCACGCTACCAGCAAGCCCTGCGTCGCTATCATAGCCGCAAGGTTCATGCCCGGAGCCTTGAGGAAGGTGACCTTGTCCTTAGGCGTGTTCAGTCCGCCAAGGGTGCAAACCAGTTGACACCAAAGTGGGAAGGCCCTTACCGGGTAGTACGAGTCACCAGACTCGGTGTAGTCTGTCTGGAGACCGAAATGGCATTCAGTTGCAAAACTCGTGGAACATTGAGCATCTTCGTAAGTTCTACCCGTAAGGCGCGGTTGTGGGGCCCTGCCCGACAGCCACCCTTTTGTACAAGCCTGGCCGATGCACATGTAACCCTTTGTACAAAGCCAGGCGCAGACCCTGAGCACAGACAATTAAACGAAGCGCTGGGGGGCCCCCAAAAACTTGCATGCATGCATAGCATAACATGAACATGCCATGATCATGTACATGCAATCATATGTTACCTTGTTTTCCTCTGCACTAACTGCAGGACTCTTGCAGCGGACTCGGTCCCAAAAAGAAGAAATGGAAACAAGCTCACATACTGATCCCCGACAAGACAAACAGATAAGTTCCTTTTTATCCATACATGTCTCAGTAAGAAGAAAACTTGTGCATAGAGAAACCTCGTCACCTTCGAAGCATTTGTGCTCCCATCCTTTGACTCGAATGTTGCTTCAGTCAAGATGGTTGTAGTGGCTCTTGGTAGAGAAGGTTCGACAAGGGGATGGTCCCCTTCCATAGTTTTGAGCCCGGCAGACCAAGCCCTGCGGCAACAAACGGAAGGCACCAGTAGGATAGCTTGCCGAAGAAAACTTGTTTACTTAAAAGTATAGAGGCACTCCTCCTCTGCATGGATATAGTACATGCACAAGTACCCGGCAAGACCATCTTTTTTCATTAATATGCGGATAAACAAGTACAAAGCTTACAGAGAGCAAACACGGATAGAAAAGGTTACATATTTGAAGCTAAAGTTTGGCAAGATCCCACATATTTTAGATTGAAAAAATATAAGTACCCCGTAATCCCTTTCTTGTCCCTCTCCTCCTAGGAACTACAGTGGGAGGCGAAGGGGGCAAAACGAGTGCTTGGACAGAAGCCCAGCCTGACAAGATCGAGAGGGCGCAGACGAAGGTGATGGGTGGGGAGACCGGCTAGGCGATGCCATGCTCACCGCCACCAGGGCTAGCAGGACACGGCAGGGCGGACGAAGCCGGAGTCCATGGGGAAGCCTGCTGTGGTCCAGCTGGAAGACTGCTGGAGGAGCCGGAGACACTATCCACACCCAACACCCCGGCAAATCACCTTGCCGGGGAGGAGATGCAGGTGCAGATGGTGGTGCCACCGGCCTCCCGCTGACGGAGACGGTGCGGCCGGCATTCTGCTGGAGTCGGAGCCGTCGTCCTCCCCATTGGCGCTGTCGTCATCACCGTCACTATCCTCCACATCGCTATCGCTTAAGGAGGAGCTTTCGTCGTCGGTCGAGCTCTCCGCGCAGCACCCTAAGGGAGCACCCGAATGCCCGAAGACCTTGATGGAGAGTAGGGCGGCGTCCATTAACTTGAAATGGAGAACGTGCCCAGCCGCCAAGCTATGGGCATGGGCAAAGGTCTTCCAGCCACGCCGGAGAAGCATGACATGAGGAGCGGGGAACTCTGAGGGAGTCCTAGATTAAGGGGTCCTCAGGCGTCCGGGCTACGTAATGTGGGCCGGACTGATGGGCCATGAAGATACAAGACAGAAGGCTCTCTCCCGTGTCCGGATGGGACTCTCCTTGGCGTGGATGGCAAGCTTGGCGCTCGGATATGAAGATTCCTTTCTCCGTAACCGACTTTGTACAACCCTAGTCCCCTCTGGTGTCTATATAAATCGGAGGGTTTAGTCCATAGAGGGTAATCATAATGAGATAGGCTAGACTTCTAGGGTTTTAGCCATTACGATCTCGGGGTAGATCAACTCTTGTAATACTCATATTCATCAAGATCAATCAAGCAGGACGTAGGGTATTACCTCCATAGAGAGGGCCCGAACCTGGGTAAACATCATGTCCCCCGTCTCCTGTTACCATCGACCTTAGACGCACAGTTCGGGACCCCCTACCCGAGATCCGCCGGTTTTGACACCGACATTGGTGCTTTCATTGAGAGTTCCGCTGTGACGTCGAAGACAGGGTTGATGGCTCGCCTTGTTATCAAGGACAATATCACCGCCGGAGGAGCCCTGGCCTCAGGACAAACCCTTCGGCTGGGCGGCTTTATCATGACCGCCCGTTCGGACGTTAAGCCGACGATGACTTCTCGGGTCATCGAAAATCGTCTCCGCGTTGACTCCGAATACTCCAAACGGATTGATCCGACGGAGTTGTCATCTTTAAACGAACTCCTGGATCGCATCGCCGCCTTGGGGGTCGCTACAGACTACGATTGGATTGGGCTTAGACCCGATCAGAGAGAAATCAAATCTCCACCGATCACCCATCAGATAGCGGTGGTAGAGGAGCAAAACAACAACTCTTCCCCCGTGTTGAGGATGAACTATGTTCGGATTTTCGAGCTCGAAGAGCCGGATACCTGTCTGCGGAACGGCGCGCCCTGTCCTCCGAACCTAGAATCGGACGATGGGCTCATAAAATCAGTCGATATCTCGGAGCCCGAACTATTAAGCTCGGAAGTTTCTCAAACTCCGGATCATAAACCGGGTCAGGGTTCGGATTTAAAGCCACACACCCACCCAGATATACGTGATCTCATGTAGGTACGACAGCAGTCTCAGGAAACAGTCCATCACTTTTGGGCCAGATTCCTCCTTGTCAAAGACAAGATTGAAGATTGCCGCGACGAAGACGCGATCTCAGTATTCTGCAAGAATTGCACGGACGAAGGAATCCTCAACGCCATCAACTGCTGTCGCGTATCACACTTCGCTGACTTGGCAACCATAGTAGAGAAGTACTGCGCAATGGAAAGCGCCTTGAAAACTCAGGCAGCTCGTCGGGAACCACTGGTTTCCACCCAACCCCTCGTCCGAGCAACAAAGATGCACCCCCATGGGGTGCCCGACCCAATAGTAAAGAAATCAAAGCCCATTACGGGGCGCGGAACCATTCTAGACGGATGGCTCGATAGGCCATGCAAAATACACACAACACTGGATACCGTACCAACTCACAGCCTTAGAGCATGTTGGATACTCCGGCAAGTGGCCAAGAGCGGCAAGAATATCCTCACCAAAAACACCTCAGAACAACACCCCCCGGAAGACGACGACCTCAGAGTATTGACGGTCATCGAGACCTTCGCTTCAAACAATAGGCACAAAAGGGCACTCCGCGACCTCGCCGAAGTCTGCCAAGTCGCAGCAATAAACCCCTGGAACGACACGGCCATAACTTTCAACGCCAGTGACGAACCAAAATCCAGTACAGTCCGGGCACCAGCTGCCCTGGTCCTCAGTCCAATCGTGGACGGCTTTCGGCTCACCAAAGTACTCATGGACGGCGGCAGCGGACTAAACCTCATCTATGAGGACACACTCAACAAAATGGAAATAGACAGTAGCCGCATCGAGCAAAGTACCACGACCTTCCGAGGAATCATTCCAAATCGGGAGGTGCGGTGCGCGGGAAAAATCACATTCGACGTGGTATTCGGCACGCCGGAGAATTATCGGTCCGAAGAGATGACCTTCCATGTGGCCCCTTTGAACAACGGATATCACGCCCTATTGGGGCGAGATGCATTTACACGCTTCCAAGCTATACCTCATTACGGGTACATGAAGCTCAAGATGCCCGGGCCTAATGGTATTATCACTCTTGCCAGTGATCCGGACATAGCACTCCGCGCCGAGAACAAAACCGCATCCCTGGCCCTCGAGGCATTGTTCGAAGCCCTCGCGGCCGAAGAATTAGCCGCACTACGCTCCACGGTGGATATGGACGACGTAATCCTGGACAAGCGACACAAATCCACCTCCTTCAAACCAGCAGACGAAATCATCAAATTTCAGGTCCACCCAACGGACCCCAAGAAGACAGCCTCTATCGGGGCACAGCTGGACCCAACGGTTGACGCCGCAATACGAGCGTTCCTACGCGAAAATTGGGATATATTTGCCTGGTACCCTTCTGATATGCCAGGAATCCCACGCAGGTTGGCCGAACACAGCCTCAATATATTGAAGGGATACAAGCCGGTCAAACAAACACTACGGCGCTTTTCCGAACCCAAACGACAAGCTATGGGGGAGGAGCTGGCCAAGTTAATCGGGGCTGGATTCATCTGAGAAATAAAACATTCGGACTGGCTAGCAAACCTGGTGATGGTACAAAAGAAGGATAAATCCTGGCACCTATGCGTCGATTTCAAAGACCTCAACAAAGTCTGCCCTACGGATCCCTTCCCCCTCCCCCGCATCGATCAGATCATTCATGCTACCGCAGGACACGACTCACTGTGTTTCCTCGACGCATACTCCGGATACCATCAAATCAAAATGAAGGAGTCCGATCAAGCCGCAACGACATTCATTACCCCATACGGGCCTTTCTGCTTCAACACTATGCACTTTGGGCTTAAAAACGCCGACGCTACCTACCAACGCATGATTCAAACATGCCTGGAAAAGCAAATCGGCAAGACAGTTGAAGCATACATGGATGATGTCGTCATCAAGACTAGACACGTTGAATCATTAATAGACGACTTACGTCTCACATTCGACAACCTTCGTGCATATGACATCTAGCTCAATCCGGAAAAGTACGTTTTCGGCGTTCCCGCTGGAAAGCTGTTGGGCTTCATTGTTTCCAATAGAGGAATTGAGGCAAATCCAGCCAAAATTCGAGCTTTGTCACAATTGGCTACACCAACGGACCTTAAGCAGGTCCAAAAACTGGCCGGATGGATGTCAGCTTTAAGCTGCTTTATCTCCAGACTTGGAGAAAAAGCATTGCCACTCTATCGCCTTCTCCGACGCACCGACCACTTCGAGTGGACGGATGCAGCAACGACCGGACTGGAAGAAATAAAGGCTCTTTTAGCAAGCAACCCAATCCTGGTCGCGCCAAACATCGGCGAACCAATGTTGTTATACATCTCTGCGACACACCAGGTGGTGAGCGCAGTGCTCGTCGTTGAACGAGAGGAGGACGGACACAAATTCCCGTTTCAGAAGCCGGTATACTATGTATCCACTGTCCTCACACCATGCAAATCCCGGTACCCTCATTACCAAAAGATAGCATACACGGTCTTCATGGCATCCCGGAAGCTACGACACTACTTCCAAGAATGCTCGATCACGGTGGCTTCCGAAGTACCACTCAATGACATAATAAACAACCGCGATGCTACGGGCCGGATTGCCAAATGGGCCATTGAGCTCATGCCATTCGACATAACGTATAAACCGCACCGTGCCATTAAATCCCAAGTATTGGCTGACTTCATCGCCGAATGGACAGAAGCCGAACTCCCTAAAGAGTACGGCACATATTCCAACTGGGTCATGTACTTCGATGGCTCCAAGATGCTGGCTGGTTTGGGAGCAGGCGTCGTCTTAACATCCCCAACGGGAGACACAGTCCAGTACGTACTACAAATCTTATATATAGACTCAAATAATGCAGCCGAATACGAGGCTTTACTGCATGGTCTTCGGATGGCCGTCTCCATGGGCATACAACGTCTGGAGGTGCGCGGGGATTCAAATCTCGCAATATCCCAAATAAATGGAGACTTTGACTCAAAAGATCCGAAAATGGCGGCCTATCGTAACGCTGTACTGAAAATATCAGCCCAGTTCGAGGGACTCGAGTTTCATCATGTGGCTCGAGAAAGTAATCAAGCGGCGGATGTCCTTGCTCGCATGGGAGCCAAGCGCGACCCCGTCCTGCCTAACATCTTTCTGGAATGGCTCTTCAAGCCATCCGTGGTGTGGCAGGATGAGAGCGGCAACACTAGCCCGGACCCGATCATACCCTCTGAGTCCGAGCACATTACCGATATCATCGGGGGCTCAGCCACCGAAGCAACACCATCGGCCCATCTCATAATGGCAGTAATTGCCCCATGGACCGAACCCTTCTTGGCCTACCTTAATAGGTGAGACCTCCCTGAGGATCCTAACAAGGCTCGCTGCATTATCCGGTGCTCGAAAGCCTACAAGGTCCATGACGGTGAGCTCTACAAGAAAAGTGCTACCGGAGTCCTTCAAAGATGTATCTCCGAAGAAGAGGGGCGGTAGCTCCTTGCCGAAATCCATGCTGGCCTTGGCGGTCACCACGCCGCGGCTCGGGCCCTTGTGAGTAAGGCTTTCCGTACAGGTTTCTTTTGGCCTACGACCCGAGCAGATGCACTGGACCTTGTCCAACGTAGTGTCGGATGCCAGCTTTTCGCTAATCAAAGCCATATGCTGCCTACTGCGCTACAAACAATCCCCATTACATGGCCTTTCACGGTCTGTGGGCTTGATATGGTCGGACCCCTTAAAGGGGGAAGCCACAAGAAAAAATATCTGCTGGTCATGGTAGATAAATTCACTAAGTGGATTGAGGCCAAACCGGTTAAAACGCCCGAAGCCGGACCAGTGATAGACTTTATATCTGGTGTCGTACACCGTTATGGTGTTCCACACAGCATTATCACAGACAATGGCTCCAACTTCACAGCCGACGAGGTGAAAACCTGGTGCGCGAACCTGGGCATCAAGCTCGATTATGCCTCCGTTTATCACCCGCAAACAAATGGTCAAGTCGAATGAGCCAATGGTCTTATTATGAGCAGCATTAAGCCCAGACTAGTGCGGTCTTTGAAGGAATCAGACAAGCACTGGGTTGAGGAGCTCGACTCCGTACTCTAGGGGCTGCGAACCACGCCCAACCGCACTACCGGATACACACCGTTTCTCATGGTGTACGGCGCAGAGGCCGTGTTGCCCTGCGACATTATGCATGACTCACCACGAGTGCGCATGTATGAAGAGAGAGAGGCCAAGCTTGATCGGCAGGACAACTTAGACGACCTGGAGGAGGAGCGCGACGTTGCAAAGGCCTGTTCCGCATTGTATGAACAACAGGCTAACAGATATCAAAGCAGGGAAGTGCGGGCCAAGACTTATAATGTTGGCGAACTCGTTCTACGCTTGCCAGAGAAGAAAAAGGACAAACTCAAGCCCAAATGGGAGGGTCCCTTCATCATTGACGAAGTTCTCACTGGAGGAGCGTACCGACTGCGTGATGCATCAAACAATCGCTTGGAGCCGAACCCATGGAACGCCGCCAGACTCCGAAGATTCTACGCCTAGAGCCAGACTCTTTGTTCGTCTTCTTCTCCCTTTTTGTCCGTTACCTTTTTTTTACTCTCTTTCGTTTTTTTCCTAGCTTTAAGCTCTTGTGCGGCTAAACCGCACACCTATGACGTACACATCCTTAAATATGTACATCCATAATACCTGGGGGCTTCTTGTACAGAAGCTTATTATTATTATTTTCCAAGCATCAAGCTCACCACATATGTGTCTTTCCTCATATGTACCTTTTCTTCGCCATTATATGCATCGTTATGACTTAAGTTTTGGCCAAGCTGGGTTGCCTGGCTCCTGTGCTTATGCCCTACGTTCCCGTTAGTTCAGCTAGGGCATAAAGGGAGCACCTCTGCGATTGTTACTGCCGGGTCATCCTGATGTGTACCTTAGACTGGGTGAAGCCGAAAGCTAGCGTTCTTAAGGGAATATTCGGTCGACGAACTAAAGATGTTTTTCTTTCACTCATTACACTATGAACCCCCAGATGCTATGTACACTGCGATTTTTTAATCACAGTTCGGACATGAACATTAACGCATGTTCACCCAGGGAAAGGAACCCCTAACGGAAATATTCTCTCTGGAAGATGTTTCTTACAATCACATGTAATATAACATAGCTAGCCGGATACAACTTGTCTGTTCAAGCAACTATGACCCCTACGCCTGGTTTCCACGCATACCCTGGTCTATATTACCGTGCGGGTATTCAGAAACACTCCGCACCTTCGGGTCCGGAGGTCGAAGCGAAAAGGTCCGCCATGACAATCGTTTTTACAATCCGGCTAGGGACAAATTTGTCAATCACATAGTCACTTAGACTCAAAAACGTCTTCCTCTATGCCGTCCAATAGGCTGTCTAGCTTACAATCCTGTTGGGACAATTCGGCGGCTACCTTTACTTGGTCATATACTAAACTAACCAGAATTTCTTTTTCGTCTGATCCTCGAGGTCCGACCCGAGCCATATGATTCGGATCAAGCTTGGTATACCGTGTTTTCACCATGGCCCAGGCCTCTCTCGCACCTTCTCGGCAGGCCGATATCTTCCATAATCGGAAACGCCTCCGTGCTCCTTTGAATAGCTGTACAAGTTCCTCCATACTTCCTGGAGGGGAGGCGGATGGCCACAAAGCCTTGGCAACACTCCGCATTGCCTACCGAGCTTGCTCGTGCATTTGCGACAGCTCTTGTAGCAGATCGCCTGAAGATCCGGACATTTCCTCATCGGGACGGCCGGTCAGCATACCTGCAGACATAAATCTGTCAGTTCATTTCCTCGCCGAATTACACGGTGGTAAGTTCAAAAGCATACTGAATATGCCGCCTCGTAGCCTCTTATTTTCCTTCACGGAGTCAGCGAGCTGGGCTCGCACATCTTTCAGTTCTTCGCCCAGCAGGGTGTTGGAATCCTGCAGCTTGTTTTTATCCTTCCTGACCCGTGTCAGCACACGTTCGCCCGCGGCCAGTAGCCTTTTGGCTTCTTGTTTATCCGCTTGCGCGATTTCAAGTGCCTCCTTCAGCTGATCTAACGATCCTGCCATGAGATATGCAACACTGTTAGCATTGCTGGTATATGATTATATTTTCTCGATGGAGGGGAACACTACCAGGCGACGCCTACTTGGATTTCTCCAATTCGGCGGTGGCAGCAGTTAGCTGAGTCCGACACTTTTCCAGTTCTTGAGACAATAGGTTGTTCTTCTCTGTAAGCACCTAGTTATACAACGATCCTTAAATCAGTTGTATCAACTGCTTCAAGTCTCGGGGGCTACTGGTATATAATTATCAGGTTTGTATGATGTGAACTTACCCGCATATCTTTCAAATGCTGGTCTATGGCTCTGGTAAGCCCGTCTCGAGCAGCTCGGATGTATGCATCAGCTGAGCTGAAGGCATTAAATGCCTCTTTTGTATAGCCGGGGTCGCGAAGAGCAGCCCTCCGGCGCCGATGATTCATGGCGCTCTCCACTTCTGAGTTTGTGACGGATACATCATCCGAATCCTCCGCCGAAGGACAATCCGGTGTCACTCCCGTATCGGCCCTCGTCTTTATGGCAGGTTCTGAAGCCTGGCTGTTGGGAGTGTGACTTGCAGGACCCTCGGACATAGTCCGGTGAACGCTCTTCCTGATGAGACACAAACAGACAATGTCACAGTTGGATGTGACTGCCAAGGGGCATATTTGCGAAGCCATACCTCTTTGATGACGGCTCGGTCGTGATTTCGTTTGCCTTCCTCTTCGAAGGCTTGCCCGATGTAGGCGCCGCTCTCTTTTGAGTCGCCTCTGGCGTAACATGGCGCGCCAAGCGCCTCCCCTTTGGAACACGAGACAGTGTGGTGGGTGAGGCAGAATGAGGAAGCTCTTTCGGAGGAGAGGTCTCCCGATTACTTACGTGTGAGGCAGGAAGGAGGCCGGGATAGTCGGCTATATTGGCCACTTCTGTGCCATCGTAGCTCGCCTGGTAAAATACTCCCCCCTCAAGCTCCACAAATATGTCTGGATCCTCTTCGAATCCGGGGTCAAGATCCCGGTTATGGTCCTCCGGCTGTGGAGCAGGGCTGTAGATCCCCGTGACCACCTTTCGCCATTCCTGTTACAAATGGACGGGTTAGTATCAATCAAAAGTGACTCATGGAAAGGATTGAGTATGGTGGTGGGATTAAAACTCACCCAGCTAGGAGGATTGTACATGGAAAATCCCTCTCGGTGTTTAAGACGAATAAATACCTCTGTCTCCCCGTTGTACAGATCGGCCAATATTTTGGCCAGAGCGGCGGGGGTGTCAGGACCTTTCCGGCCGCAGCGTGAGGCGTCGTCTTCCCCATTGTAGTGCCACATAGGGAGCCCTCCGAATTGGAGTGGCTGGACACCCCGCACTATGGAGATCGCCATTACCTCGATAATTGATAATCTGGACTGGGCGAGCATCTTGATCTTGCTCATTAATTGATGGATTTCTGCACTATCTTCCTCCTCAAGGCTCCTTGGGCGCTAGCTGTGGCGTTTCTTCAAAGGAGCGCTGGAAAATTCGGGGAGACCCATTCGGATTGGGTCAGGGAGAGCGATGTCCACAATATAAAACCACTCTGAAGGCCACTCCTCGGATGCCTTCTTCGGTGTGCCGGATAGGTATCCGGTCCAGGCTATGCGCCATACTTCGGCACCGCCCACCTCGAATATGGATCCATCTTGGGTACGAGGGACGAGGCATAATAGTTTTCTCCATAAATCAAAGTGGGCTTCATAGCCTAGGAAAAGCTCGCAAAGGGCAACAAAACCCGCGATGTGCAAGATAGAGGCTGGCGTGAGGTTGTGCAGTTGGAGGCCATAATACTCTAGGAGTCCTCGGAGGAAAGGGTGGATTGGAAACCCAACGCCTCTTAGCAAATAAGGAATGTAGCACACCCGTTCCCCCCTGGTTGGATTGGGGAAATTTTCCGCCAAAGCTTCGCCTGAGAAGGAGGTCAAACCTGCTCGAACAGGGACCAGATTCGCGGGGGGAAGATATCCCTGTGTTTGGAGCTTCACCAGCTGATCATGGGATACAGAACATCTTTCCCAATCGCCTTTTGTGGAGCCGTGGGGGCGAGCGGAAGAACTGGGAGCACTAGCCATGTTGGAATGGTTTCTCCTAGCAAGCTTTGAGGATTTCCCGCTTGGCGTGAAATGGATCTGAAGATCCAATCTCTTTAAATAGACGCCTTTCTTACATGGTCAGGGAGTTATGTGCAAAGATACGCCGACATCTCGTATTCGCTCGACACATGGAAACTGAAGTCATGAGGGCGTGGAAGCCGATGAGCACGACATTAAATGGAAGGCCGAATACAGCTCCTTGAGTCAGGTACATTGAAGTAATCGGAGGAGGAACCCACCTTGCAATGCCGAAGACAATCTGCGCTCCGGACACATCGTCATTGAAAGCCTGGTTCGGGGGCTACTGAGGGAGTCCTGGATTAAGGGGTCCTCGGGCGTCCGGGCTACGTAATGTGGGCCGGACTGATGGGCCATGAAGATACAAGACAGAAGGCTCTCTCCCGTGTCCGGATGGGACTCTCCTTGGCGTGGATGGCAAGCTTGGCACTCAGATATGAAGATTCCTTTCTCTGTAACCGACTTTGTACAACCCTAGTCCCCTCTGGTGTCTATATAAACCGGAGGGTTTAGTCCATAGAGGGCAATCATAATCAGATAGGCTAGACTTCTAGGGTTTTAGCCATTACGATCTCGTGGTAGATCAACTCTTGTAATACTCATATTCATCAAGATCAATCAAGCAGGACGTAGGATATTACCTCCATAGAGAGGGCCCGAACCTGGGTAAACATCATGTCCCCCGTCTCCTGTTACCATCGACCTTAGACGCACAATTCGGGACCCCCTACCCGAGATTCGCCGGTTTTGACACCGACAAACTCCACGTCCGCCCGCATGCTGCCATTGCAGCAGCCCCTCATGTGCAGCCTCAGCCCCGGCGGCTGCTCGATCTCCATCACCCTTGCAAATGGGGTGGGAAGCCGAAGTCGGCTGCGCGGGGGCCCGCACAGCTTGACGATAAACTCCAGTAGCTGGTTCACGACGTGGCCTTCGTTCGTGTCCTGAGCAGCCGGAGGAGGTGTGATCAAAATGCCGCCCCGTCCTCCTCGACCCCGAGCGCATGATGACCACAGCCATGCCCTCTCCCACCTCCTCTCGCGCAGAAGCTCTCGTCGCCACCACTGGGGTGCCACTACGCCCTCTCCCCCTCACCATGGTGGAGAGATAATATCAGACGAGGAAGAGATGGGTGTGAGCCAGCACCTCGCCCACATTCCCTTTTATAGGCGGACGAGGCGGGGGGCTGGCTCCTCACCCAGGAGGCAACCGCCCTGATCCACCAATCCGACTCCACTATGTCACTAACGGCACATGGAATCAAGACTGACCTCCTGCACCTATCCATGGCGCCTGGCTTTCTGCCTTGGCAGTCATTCCCGTGCCCTCCGCGTCTGCCACCAACCCTGCGCAATGCATGCAGCATACGTGGCATTGACGGCAGGGGCAGGGGAGTTAGTGGAATGGCAATTACCACCCCGTGAACCTGGGACGTGGGCAACCCACGGGTCATGGCGTAAATCTCCCCCACGACATCTTGCACGACGCATGGAAAAACCGGGAACTGACTCAAGCACAGGTTAATGAAGAAACAAGGAAAATATCAAGAAAAAGAGAATATCAGCGCAAGACCACCGCCTGTGTACCTGATAGGGCCTACCCCAACGATGCTCGGCAGAACGTTTGGGCTAGGCCCGGGGGCTCCTATCGGTGCAACAAACCTTCATGTATGTTGCTCGGACTATACACAGGCTCAACTGGTAGAAATGCAAACTCCACCGAACATTCAAGACAGAACCAAGACAGAGAGATAGCCCTTTGAGGAATCAAAGGGCGGATCAAGAAGACCAAGACAAGCTAAGACAGCAAGATATCTCCAAGGGGAAAGCCTCCCATGCCGGGTAGGCGAGCTTGGTCAGGTCGAGGCCACCCCGAAGACAAGTCCCAAGACTTCCCCGGCAAGGATTGCCGGGGCCACTGGCGGCCTACATCTCCGCCATGACTCCACCGCTCCACCGCATCACAATGCAAGTCATCTATCGGTGCGGTGTCGAGCCCCCAGATAACTAAGTGGCTGTCATTTGGCATGTAGCGCGCATTTAGGAGGGAGATCACCTCTATATGACACCCGTCCAGAGGCGTGTCAAGCAGACAGGTGGGAGATGACTAAAGCGCACGGCAAGCCTGCCGGGCCACATCCACAGCGCAACACATGGCAGTGCATTTAATGCGCTTTGTCCTAACTGCCAGAGTTAGGTATGATAGCACTGTTAGCTATCTAATCGCTGGATAATGACCGTTTTGCCATTGTGGTAACCCCTTATCCTATAAAAGGAGGACCGTGTCAACCTTAGAAAGGATTTGGACCCTCGTGTACTCATACGCGCGTAGCTGCCCTCCCCAAGGTAACATTGCCGGGCTTGAGGGCCGCGCGTTCTTCACAGTCTCTCCATCAATCCACCAAAGTAGGAGTAGGGTTTTACGCTTCTCAATGGCCCGAACCTGGGTAAAAACCACCAGCGTCATCACTGTCATGCTGTCCCATGGCCTCCACTCTTTCTGCCATGCGCCCTCCCCCCTACCGAACCACAAAGGGGCCGATGGCCCCATAGGTGGCCATGCTCTATCACGACAGATTCGAGGTTGGATCTTTCCCAAGGGGGAGGGGATGATGCGGAGCATCCTACGAAAATCACCATGTCAAGAGCCTGTTCATAAAGTGACACATGCGACATCTACCTCACATACATAAAGGTTAATCATCTCGTGTACATGTGTTCACTTGACTCCTTCAAAGATGGTATACTACTTGACATCCCTCTCGTGTACATGCATATGTATTACCAGAGCTTCATCGACGACGAGGGGGAGTTCAAGCACAAGAGAACATCTACACCATCCTAGAAGGGAGAAGGAGTAGGAAGAGGGACCCCAAGACGCAAAGCACCGGACGCCTCGAACCACCCTGGGTGTCTGGCCTCCTCCGCCCTTGCTGCCAGGACCCTCGGGCACCAACCGGGTGCGGCCCCTGACCACCCCGGGTGCCCGGCCCCTCAACCCCCAGGTGCCCGGTCCGGCGGACCCAAAGGGCACGGCCCCTCTATCCACCCCAGGTGCCCGGGCTTTCACCATCGGGTGCCCGCATCCCGACCCCCTGGGTGCCCGCACCCCTAAACCTCGGGTGCCCGGTCCCTTTACCCCGGGTGCCCGAACCCCTCCGGTTGTGCATGTGTGCACTTAGAGTCAAATGACCCATGTACCCTCATCTCCTCCCCAAATCCTCCTAGACTATCAATAGACTTTCCCCTTCCTCTAGTTAGGGTCAGCAAAGTACATGATATGATCATGTGAGCTTTGCTCCTATCTACCCTCTCCCATGGAGACCAAGACCTCCTAGGAGCAGAACCCTAGAGGGTATCAAAACCCCTTCTAGGGAAGGATCCCCATCATAGGATCATCAAGACCTCATCTCCCTTTGGGATTTGGGATGAACTTTACCTTTGCTATTTTCCCTTTGATTGTTCTTGTACCTTGTGAATATCATGTGTTTGTTGGTATAGTGTATGTGTGATTGGACTTGTTCTTGAGTGTTCCTCTTATGATTTCCCCTTTTGTTCTTCATGTTCTTCATGTTCTTCGTGGATCCCCCTCCAATTCGTGAATGATCTCCACTTAGGGTCTCCAACCTACAACAGATGCTCTCGGACCGCGACGTCAAGTTCCTTGGCTACTTTTGGAAGACGCTATACACCAAGCTCGGAATCAAGCCATAGTCTCTTCAGCATACCATCCACAAACCGATGGCTAAATGAAGGTCACGAAGCGGACGCTATCCACTCTCCTACGTGTGTTGATTAAGAAGAACATTAAGGAGTGGGAGGAGTGCTTACCCATCGCTGAGTACGCCTACAACCGAGCAAGACATTCGACTGCCGGCAAGTCCCCCTTCGAGGTCATCTACAGTTTCAAACGGTTGTCCCCATTGAACATTGTTTCGCTACCACTGCAAGAGCACATCAACATGGACGCGAGTGCATGGATGAACTATCTCAAGAAGGTGCATGAAGAAACTAGACAAGGAATCGAGCGCCAAGTACACCGTCTCGCGACCAAGATCAACATCAACAAGCATCCAGTGCTATTCAACACCGGAGATCTTGTGTGGCTACATCTTCGCAAGGACCGCTTCCCTAACGAATGCAAGTCCAAGCTTCTGCCTCAAGCCAACGGACCCTTCAAGGTGCTAGCACACTACAACAACAATGCCTACAAGATCAACATCCCACGCGACAAGTACAACATGACCGATACCTTCAACCTCAAGGATCTCCCTACCATGGTGATGAGGTTTTTGATCCAAGGTTGGATATTTCCCAAGGGGGGAGATGATGCGGAGCATCCTTTGGTCATCCCCATGGACCTACTGATGTATCACCAAGTGCCAAGTGGACCGATGACACGAGCATGTGCAAGAGCTCTCGAGACCGAGGTGACATCTCTCCTTAGTGATATTCCATATGACCCACTTGAGACATGGCTACTACCTAAATCTGGAATGCTATGTTTGCTTAGGTAACAAGAAGACACGCTCGGAGATGCTCGTGAAGATGGACAAGTCCCCAAGTACATGGATGAATAGGAATGACGAAAGGGACCGAAGACAGCTCCTAGGACCCGGACATGCAGCCACAACCCCGGACATCCGGCCCCTGAAGGTGACTATAGCAGCAGCATCCCAACCGACGAGCTACAGGTCCCACACATCCGGCCCGATAGCCCGGACATTCGGTGCCTCCCCGGAAATCCGTCCCCCCATCACAGAACATCACTGAAGAGGAGTCCTGCCAGTCCGGACATCCGGCCCCCATGGCCTGGACATCCGGCCCCACCTCGAATGCCAAGAAATCCGGCCGAGCCCCGAAAATCTGACCCCATCTTCACAGTACGCAAGTCCACGCCAGCCCGGACATCCGGCCCCTCCCCGAAGGCCCGGACACCCGGACCGACGCCCGGACATCCGGCCCCTCCTGCCTTTGCGTAGTGCATCTGGGCCAAAGCCATTGTACCCCTTCACCCCCTAGACTATATATACTCCACCTCCACCTATGTTTTAGGGTTAGCACTGTGATAGCTCATTTTGGACAAAGAGCATTGCTCATCGACTTGTACCCCTACTCCATTGGAGACCAAGGCCTCCTAGGAGAATATCCACCAAGTGGATTCAAGACCCCCCTTGTGGGAAGATCCCCTAGTGGATTCAAGACCTCCTTCATGGAGATGAACTAGTTACCCTTGTATCCCCCTTTGTTGGATTTGGACCTTTGTATCTCTCTTTATCTATGTGGATCTAGCACATGTGTGATTGGATCTAGTTGATTTGTGTGTTTTCCTCTCGTGTGTTCTTCGTGTTCTTCGAGAACCCCCATCCAAATATTGAAAGATTGGCCCCTAGGGTTCCACCCTACATCAGTAGTCTTTGGGATCATTGCTTCCGGAGAACTTAGGCATGGTGAACTTGAGCTTGCCGTAGCGTTGCTCTTCAATGCGTGCGGGTTGATTGTGATGGCGCTCTTGCCGTCGTTGAGGGTCTTCAACCGCTTATGATGTGGATATATTCACGAAATATGATCATTCTGCTTGCTTAAGCAGGAAAGAAATATTGAGCCTCATTCACAAATATCACAAGGTGAATTCATTCCTAGTAGAACATGTTACTTTGATTCGGAAGAATTTTATACTGCCTTTGTGTTTGCATGTTTGTTTGATCAGATTTAAAGAGAAGACAAGCTTGGCACATGGAGATGAAGAATTGCAGCAAGAAGAATGCCTACCATTGTATAATATTAGCACATGCATGAGGGAGGAGAGGGAGGCAGGTGCACAACATAAAGAGAAGGAGAATCAGAACCAGACTCGGATTGACTGCCAGGAGGCCCGAAATTGATATACTTGAAGAACCCGTGTCCGTGCTCCAAATAAGGTGTGTAAATACAATTTGGAAAGCTTGAGTCGTGTGCTTTACAAATTGAATACCCGCAGCCCACAAATTGCGGTGACCGAGTCGTAGTCGTCAAAACAATATAGTGGTTGTTTCTGCCAGTTTTCCAGATAGAGTCGTTTAAGTTAGGAAAATTAGAGATATGGTTGATTTCGACCCCAACACTAGGTTGGACGTCCAGGGGTCTTTATATACCCTTGTAAGTCGTGGATTTTAGGGTTAGACCACATTTTGATTAAACTCATACCATACTGAATTTCTTTAAGCATTCCTGTGTATTCATATTCCTCTTTGCATCGATCAGCAATATTTATCTACACCAAATTCATTTCGATAGGTTGTATTTGCTACTGAAAGTCAAGTGATATATGTTGTTCCATTGGGAATTGGGAGATTCCAGAACCGCTTCGTGGTCGGCGGCTACGTGCGCAAGTGTGTGGTCTTGCGAATATCCATAGGGTTGAAGATCCGTCGCATTGGTATCGGGGGAACAATCGGAGAGTTCGAGATCATCTCACAAGTTATCCAGCAAGTTTATCACCGACATCATCCGCTCACTGAGAAGATTGGGCCACCTCTTATCAGCTTGTTCCTCGTGCTCCGGTCGGTTAGGTTCACGGGGAGGGTTGGAATTCTTGCCCGATTCCTCATCTCTTGGCACTCCTCAAGGCGTGCGACTTCTTCTTGTCGCTCTTATCGGAGGGCCTCTTCTTGTAGATGTACTTGGCAGTTGTGCTCATTGACGGCTTGTGTTGATTCACGTAGAGCATGTTGGGCTTCAAGGGCTTGTTCCTCACGATGTTGTCGCTCTTGCCGAAGGGCGTCATCATCTTGATGTTCTTGTTGATCTTGGCGTGTAGGAGCTTGCTGTTGGACCATAGGATCATTAGCTTGGCGACGTAGTCATTCACGTTCCTGGAGGCGGTCTTCTAAACCAATGCCGTGAAATGGGTTTTGTGGAGCTTAATGATATTCATGGTCTTGGCGACGATGCAGACGAGCTCGAGGAAGACTTGCGTCCGAAGAAGATTTTGAAGAATGTCGGCTTGAGTGGCGCCATCTTGAATATGACGATGTCATAGAAGAATAGTTGACCAACAAAGTACAATTTCCCTCCATTTGAGTAGACATCCTTGCGTTGATCTCTTCCATTTGTGCAGAAAGCTTATTGTTGAAGTAGTCTCTTGTACGTAGCTCGGATTGTCGCAAGTCGGTAGCGAGTAGGTCGATGTGGTTGCTCAATGCTTCATTTTCTTGATGCAAAGCTCGTTGTGCACCAAATAGGTGATCCTTGGTGACGTAGTTGTTCGGTTCCTTCTCTTGCTCGATGAAGTGTGGTTTTGAAGAAGTTGTTGGCTTATCCATCATTTCAAGTAAATATGTGAGTGGAAGAAAGGAAAGAACTAGACCAAATGTACCTTATCCGATGTTGAAGATGGATTAATGATCACTCGATAATGTATTATGGAAATAGCACAATTGGTACCAGATCTTTGTCAATTCTTACACCTATACAAGTAAGGATTTTTGGAGTAGCTTGGTGAGGATGGTGGAACAAAATTTATGCAACTGTTAGGAGGATTTAATAATGTTGAAATAGATTTGCAAATTTGCAAGTGAATCAAGTAGACCAATAGCAATAAGTGGCACGCGGAAACATATGCACGGATAGATAAATGGGGTCATGCAACAAAGAAATGAGCTCAAAATGTGGAATCCACGGAAAATGCTCTTGTTACACAACACTAGAGAGATGCTAGCACAATTTCTCAATAGGCGGATACGAGACTTGTGCACAACGTACGAAGCAAAAATGCAACAACTTCTATCCCACGTGTGCTATATGTATGATGTTCCGGTGTCTTGTCGTATGATGATCCAAAATGATTGAGTATGGTAGTTTGTATGCAATGTGGTAAGATGCTATGGCACTTGCTTAAAAGCTCTTTGCTTATCTTTTCTTTTTCTTAAAAGCTTTCTCTCTTTTGATATATTTTGTTGGGCACTTATGCAAAATGCACAAACCAAGTTGCAATTATGTATATGCGGCAAGAAACTTGTGATACAAGAGATGATATGATGATACCAAGATGCGGATACCAAGAGGATATGGTATGCATGCAATGGAAGTTGCGGGTCAAGTATCTCTAAAGTGCAGAAGTAACGTTGCCGGCAATACTCAATGGCTAATCTCGACAGGCAAGTGACGCAAAATGGGCTAGGGGTTAACAATGCAGTGGCAAGGGAATATACAATGGTATCATCGAGGTTACCGTCCTTGCTTATGGTTGGCTGTCAAATGATGAAGTGGTCGTGGTCGATGATGAAGATGAGTGGCGGTGATGTCGGTGATGAGTCATCCCTAAGTTGCCAAAACATGTTAGGAAACGGAAACCACAACTCAAGTTCGCAAAGATGGCCCAAATATTGTCGGAGGTGGTAGCGGGTAAGCGATGGTGGTTGCGGAAAGTGGTGGTGGTATGAGGTAGTATTGGTGGAAACCCGGTCAAAATTGGCAAAAGTTAGGTGGAAAAAGAAGTGGTGGAGGAGGTGTTGCCACAAGACGCCGATTGTTCGGGCTTGTGGGCCAGATGTCCAGGGGGCCGGATGTCCGAGGCTCCAAATCCTGGACGAACTCGAAGAACTAGGTGGGGAAACGAAAATTTTGGGGCAAAATTTATGTAATTTCGTGGATGGAATTGAGGGAAAAGTTGAGAGATGCTAGATCTACGAGTAACACATCAAATCCGCGGACCAAATTCAACAGAACTTCATCCAACCAACAAATCACAAAAAAATGGAGAAGGCTATTTTTGTGGGGATTTTCAAAATTGGGGCAAAATCAAAGCAAAATCAGGCTAGAAAACAATGGGGGAGACTCCAAAATCATGATCAACGTGGCTCATGATACCAAGATGATGTAGGGTGGAACCCTAGGGGCCGATCTTTCATGATTTGGAGGGGGATTCCCAAAGAACACACAAGAGGAAAACACACAAATCAACTAGATCCGATGACACATATGCTAGATCCACATACACAAAGAGGTGACAAAGGTCCAAATCCAACAAAGGAGGATACACAGTAGCTAGTTCATCCCAATCCGTGAAGAGTTGAGGTCTTGAATCCGAGATGGATCTTCTCTAGACGGGGTCTTGAATCCACTTGGGGGATCTTTTCCTAGGAAGCCTTGGTCTCCAACGGAGTCAAGGTACAAGTGGATGAGCAATGCTCTATCTCCAAAATGAGCTATCACAATTCTGACTCTAAAACGTTGGAGGAGAAGGAGCATATATAGTCTAGGGGGTGAGAGGGTACATGGGCTTCGGCCCGTGACTGTGCGCAGACAGAGGGGGCCGGATGTTCGAGCGTTGGGCCGGATGTCCGGGCCTTCGAGGGGGCCGGATGTTCGAGCGTTGGGCCGGATGTCCAGGCCTTCGAGGGGGGCCGGATGTCCGGGGTCGGTCTTCGACCGGCTCGGATGCGTTCTATGATGGACGGGTTAGATTTCTAGGCTGGTGCCTGATGTCTGGGCCAGTATGCTCCTCAATTTATTATGAAAACTCAAAATAAACATGCAAAATACAAAAAGGAAAAATAAATATGCATGCATGGATAATAGGGGAGGAGCTCCCCCAAGCTTAGGCTCTTGGCCTACTCTCTAGTCCATGTCCTCATCATCGTTGCCCCCCTGGCCAAAGTGTGGCCACTAGAAGGATGGGGTACTACAGGACGGACCTCCTGCTCCAGGGTGTGGTTGCCAGACAGAAAAGACTGCATGTTCCCACTCAGCAGGCTAATGTTGTTGTTAGCCTCATGGAGGTCCGTGCGGATCCCTCCTACCTGCTGTTGCAGCTGCTAAAACTCAACCCTAGGCACATAGTCATGTGGCTGCCCAAAGTGAACCTGTGGTGCATATTGTGGTGCTGACTGTGGTGGAAAGTTGGGTGCATGCTGAGGGGCATTACCCCATGCATCCCAACCATGGGCAGGGTCTGCTGCTGTAGCCTCCCACTCTGGTGCTGGTTCGGGTTGAGCAATGTTCCTGAAACCAGCCATGTGGCAGTACTCCTTGATCTCATCAATAGAGAGCACCCACATATCACATGTAGAAATAGTAAATGCTTGCGACAAGGGCAAGCAAACATCGATAGTGTGTGTGTTAGGTAGGGGGCATTGGTAGCAATGCTCCCTTTGCACGGGCCTGATGAAGTGAATGTTGGTCATAATCCTACGGTTGAGTGTCGTAGGACCTGGGACGTGCTGCATAGCATCAATATCGAGGTTGAAGTGCTCAGCAAGCCAAGTCACTATGCCTCCCACAACAATAACTCCCCTCGGCTACTTGTGCTGCATGCCGTGATGATGCAAGTTAGGCTTGGGGGTGTAAGCGGGGTGGAGTGCTGTGTGGAGCACACACATGTCATAGCTCGCCATGCCCTCGATGTTCTCTCTACCAAAAATAGTGTTGGCAAGAAAGATCATGAAGTAGCGAATGGCGGGGTTTTGGATACTCGATACCTTCCTCCCAGAGAGATCATGTTCATCGTTGATGGAGATGAGTTCCCATGAACCCAATGCTCAGAACCGTCGTGCCCCTAGTGTTGAGAACTCCCTAGTTCATAAAACCGAAGGCATCGCAAAACTGCTCCAGCATCATAGTGCGCTGGACTCGTCCGAGCATGAATGAGCAGCTTGCTTCCACTCTCAAGTCATCGAGAGTGTGGGAGAAGGTGGAGATGAGCTCCATGGTGATGCTGCGGTACATGAGGTAGTGGAAGTAACTAAAAACTCCCATCCCAACATTGTCCGCAAGCCATGAGAAGTCATTGTGAAGCCCATGGGACTCCAAGAACGCATCACACTTCCACTTTGTGGGGGTCATCCCTAGGTTGTTCATGCATTGGAAGTCCTTGTTAACAGCAGCACAGAGTTCATCACCCTTGTTCCGGGCATGGTGAGAGCGCGACCCCACAACCTTCTTCCCCGCGACAATCACCGATTTCATCATTTTCTACACACAACAAAAATAACAACAGAAAAATATAAGTTTAATGTGGGGATCGAGTTCTAATACTACCTAAGATTGATTCTAACCTATTACTTTGAATCCTAACATGCAAATCGACCGGAAATAAAAAATATTATACATCTCATCGGACATGAATATTGATGGAACCACCACCAAAACTTGCAAATAAACCATGGACCGAGGGAGAAACTCACCGAGGATGAAGATACATGGATCACATGAATGAAATCCGTGAAGAAACGAAGGTTTTGAAGGATTTTGGTGAGGGTTTGAGAGAGAGATGTGAGAGCTTTGCGCGCTGGGAGGAAGAAGAAGAAAACCTCCCAGCGCTGATGGCTTAGATTTATGCAAATTCGGACAAAATGGATGCTCATACGGGCGCGTGCATTTTTATGGAACGCCGTCTCACGTTCAAATCAGCCGATCTTGGGTTTACATACCTGAAACAAGCACTCAAATAGGCGCACGTGCTCGTTTGAAACACCATCGTTAAACCTGTTGATGGATGGATGTTCTGGGCGAAGGGAGAAACGGGCGCTCGAACGTCCGCTGGCGCTCGCTTGGAAGGCCGCCATTCATTCTGTTCCCACGAACACTCCTGGTTGAAGAACAAAATGACCACTAAAGTGGACAACCACCCCCGTTCAGAACGCTGTCCTTCTCTCTGTGAGTTTTGACTGATTTCGACGAGAGTTTCATACGACCGCGCAAATGGGAGCTTGCAGTCGTATGAAACACCGTCGATCTCCCTGTTCTTTTCTGTGTTTCTTCTAAACTTTCACACGACCACGCATGCGGGTGGCGGTTCATGTTTGATAATTCATCGTTCTCCCTGTTTCTTTCCTCCTTTTGTTTCTTCTCCTAGTACCTCTTTCCAACACTTCTCCTTCAACAACAACATTAAAAGCAATTTTTTCAAGGGATTTTCATCAGTTCACTTATGAGAGCAAAATATTGATTTAAACAAAGATAAGATTTTACCAAAAAAATAATGGGTTGCCTCCCATTAAGCGCTGGTTTTTAGGTTGCTTAGCTCAACCTCTTACCTTGGCACTTTATCAAGTATCAGGTGGTCGTGGGTTTTCTCTGCTCACCGTACATATTCATTTGGGTGGTGGCACTACGTCACCCTTGCTCCTGGCTTCTTCGGGAAGTACTTGACTTTCTTCTTCACAAATTCTAAAGGTTACCTTCCCTTCTGAGCAATCTAGCGATGCACCTGTAGTATTAAAAAATGGTCTACCAAGGATAATTGATAATTTTTTGTCTTCGAGCATGTCAAGAATAATAAAATCAGTAGGTATAACATGCCCATGCAATCTCAACAGAATGTTTTCATCCATCCGCACTAGCTTCCTTGTGGATTTGTCTGCCATCTACAAAGTTATGCCTTTGGGTATGCTTTCAGATAAATTTAACTTGTGATAAAGGGTTAGAGGCATCACACTTACCCCTGCCCCTACATCACAAAGAGCATTATTTATATCAAGATTACCAATAGAACAACATATAGTGGGTATACCTGGGTCTGCCAATTTCTGTGGTATGTTGTTATTGAACGGATACTTCGTTATCATGGCAACCTGTTCCTTAAGAGTCATACTCCTTTTATTGTTCACAACATCACGCATAAACTTAGCAAAAGCAAGAATCTTTTACATATCAGTCACATGCATTGACATTTTAAGATCAGCTATGGCTTGTAGAAAATAAGAATATAATGCATCATTTTGAAGGTCGTCTTATAGCCTTGGGATAAGGGAGAGTTTTCTTAATTTTACCTTTATCTTTCCCTTTCTCTTTGCCTTTCCCTTTGTTTTTCGATGCTTGGCCACCAACCCTGTTGGTTGGATCAGGTGGTTGTTTATTTCTCTCCACCCTAGGCTCTTCCGCTTCTTCTGCTTCCGGAGTTTCTTCTTCATTGTTATTGCCATCAGTTGTTTCTGCATCGGAGTCAACTTGTTTTTCTACTTCTCCTTCATCTCCCTGAGTATCTTGATGGATCTGTTCTTTAGGTTCTTCTTCACCAAAGAGCAATTCTCTATTCTCTTGAGTTTGACTTTGGCTCTCCATTCTTCTTCGTTCTTGCTCTTTTTTATACCATTCTGGGCCCTTGGGATTCTACATTCTCTCACCATTTCGAGTAGATATTTCATTAGTAGATACAAGATTATCTAACTGGGCAAGAATCAAAGCTTGAGTTTCAGAGATTTGAATACATTGGGTCTCTATCATACGAGAGTGTTTATCAAGATTCTTTACCGCTTGGCTTAACCCATCCATTACCTTTTCATTATAATAAATACTTCTTCGGAAGTCTCTGCTGAAGTTATCTTGATGGAATTTAAACTTGTTCATTGTGTCTTAAAGCTCATCTTCCTGACGATAAATACTGAATATAGCCACTTTTTTCATTGATCTTGCTCAACAGGCTTACCTTTCTCTTAAGCTACCTTCTTGAATTCTTCCATGTCTTCAATATGGCATATCTTTCAAGTTGATTTGATAGGCTCTTCAATATTCCATTGCTCGTGTGCGGATACAATCTTCTCAATATGTTCTTTCCCTTCTTCAAGGAACAATGACATGAATTGTCCACCTGCACTTAGATCAAGAATGGATTATGATTCCTCATTAATTCCATGATAAAACATATGTAGTATAACATACTTAGCATAACCATGGTTAGGACATAAGGTTAAAATTTTGGAGTATTCTCCCAAGCTTTATATAAAATTTCACCGTCTTCCTGAATATATGAAATGAGGTTTCTTCTCAATTTAGTGATCTTCGGGCTCGGAAGGAATTTAGCCATAAACCTTTTAGCACACGTAATCCAGCTGGTTATAATGTTTTGAGGCAATCTACTATACCACTTCTCAGCATCATCTTTTAGAGAAAACCTTAAGAGTATCAATAGCACAAATTCTCGTGAAACATCTTTTAAATTAAATGTCCCACATAAAGTATCGAACATCATCAAATGTGCTTGCGGGTCTTCTTCTTCTTCAGTTCCTGCAAAAGCATGTTTTCTTACTCTACAAGAAGATCACAGTCAATCGAATACTCTTGAGCATAATTAGTAGGATAAACTATAGGAGATCTATACTGGAGCAAAGTGATCTCTACTAGTCTTCATTGGCTTTTTACTAATTGACATTTCTGCGAACAAGTGTTAGGCTCAACTGTTTCACAATTTTTGTATTTTTCTATTAATGAAGCTAGCCGCTCCTGAAGAAAACGAGTAATGTAATCTGGTAAATATGTTCTCCCTAAATGAGTAGATCCCCTGTGTGTTACAGGAAGCATCTACAATAACAATACCTGCCAAAAAAGTAGCCACAAAACAAATACTCTGCGCTTAGATCCCCGGCAACGGCGCTCGAAAATGCCTTGGTACCTGCAGACCAAACAGGGTAGTGTAGCACTTCCGCAGAAGTATCCCAATGATTAATCATCCCAACAAAGAGAAGAGGAGAGTATTTATGGAGGAATTTCTGTCACACACAAGGTGTCACAGCTCTAGTGTGAAGTACTGCTGGAGCTTCTACAGATACTGTTACTGTCCTGGATAAACGATAAACTAAATAGGCTAGTGAAATGGTGAATTTAAAAGTGTCTACTAGAAGACTAATAAAAGTAAATAACAAGAGCTTGAAATGTAAATGGTGTTTCCTGCAATGAAGAGATTAGGTGCGGGGAGCTTTCAGTTCATGGTAATAATATATGAATTGTGCCAGTGCGATGATAATACCAGTTACCTTGTATTGTACTCATAGCATTTGATATATACTTTCCATAGGTGGTTCTCACTACATTTATGAAACTCCTCAACTAGGGGTTACATTTCATTCTATGGTCCTGCTTCTCCGCTGCCATAGAGTGGTCGTTTCCATAATTAAGGTCATATGACCGGAACCAAGCAATAAGTTCAATGGATCACCATTATCTCATATTATCATTGGTTCTCATAGATATCTCCACCTATCACGTCAGAGGTCACAGAGTTCCTAAACAATATGTGTTACCTGTGTGGGTCTTGAGATCATGTTGCCTAGGCCCTTAAATTGGACAACCACTGGTACAATGAGGTGCTATACAAATGGTTTTTAACCACTTTCTGCGATGGCATTTTGAACCATCGCCAACTGAGTGTGGGCGATAGGGGGGGTCCTTCCACATGACCTTGAAACCGTTGGGGATAGGCCCTCTGATCACACACGCTGGGCAAAATGAGATCGTGTGCGACGGGCGAGCGATTAAATACAATTATACAGGCCTAATCGGTTTCGATCGTAAGTACATCCCACACAGTCAGTCCCAGACAAACATTTCCATTTGTTATGTACATTCCAAACATTCTATCCAAGGAATATGTTTCCCTTCTTATGTACATCCCACACAGTCAATCCAAGAAGTATGTTTCCGTTTGTATGTACATCCCACAAAGTCAATCGAGGGAAAATGTTTCTGTTCTTATATACATCCCACACAGTTTTATGTATAGCCTCGTGTGTGATATGTGTAACTATCACACACGCTCTGCCTTGGTTAAACGTTTGCTTTTATTCAACTACATCACACACGATGTGATGAAGAAAACTGTATGGCATTGGGCTATCCATCACAACCGCTTTTATTGCTAGAACCGTTTGAAAAGTTCCATGGCACATTTAGCAGGTTTATTAGTTTACAATTAATAATTCCAGTATTACGCAAATTCAATTTTCATATCGAACAACTGTTTGCCAATTTCATATCAGGCACATAAATATATTTTAACATCACAGTGCGATAGCTACCTGAAAACATCACAGTACAGCATATAGCTAGTTCACCTTCATAATAACAACATATTCATTTCCTAATCGAGATCATCCAGGCTCGTCTTATCCACCTCTGCTTTCAGTTCAGTAAGAACCTGTTTTGCACTGACCAACTGGGAAAGTGCCGCCTCCTTCGCCAACATCATCTTAGCAAAGTCTAATTTAAAAAATCTGAGCTCATTCTCCATCTTCCTCTTTTTTTCCCACATCTTGAAATATTCTTCAGCGTTGACAACACTTTCTCTAAGCCTACCTCTGTTCTCTTTCTCATACATGCTCCAGAGCTTTGCTAGGCACATCTTCAAAGACTGTGGCCACTCTTGATCAACCCACTCCAGGTAAAAACACTTCCGTTCATCCTATAATATTTAAAACTAGATCAGTAACAATTGTAGGGGAAATGGGTTTCTATCAACATAGAAAATCACCAAATACATATTTTGAAAAACTGAAGAAACAGGTTAATTATGACATATCTTCTCAAAAAGATAAATGTGCAAATGAATTAATTGCTACTGAGACAACAACCAAATTCTAAAACATCGGAAGCTATAATTAACTACAACAATGCTAAATGTTCTTAGTCATGTACTATAAATAACAAATTGAACATTTTATGAGGAAGCTAAATATAACTGCAACAGCATAGCGACAGTGTTTGGATTACATCAAATTGATACTAACAGCTGTGTACAGGCACAAATTTAGTAACATATAACTAATAGCACTAAGGCCGTCCACTATGTATGCCAAAACCGGTGTCAAGTGATACGTCTCCAATGTATCTATAATTTTTGCTTGTTCCATGTTGTTATATTATCATTCTTGGGTGTTTTACAATCATTTTATAGCAACTTTATATCATTTTTTGGGACTAACCTATTGACATAGTGCCCAGTGCCAGTTGCTGTCTTTTGCTTGTTTTTTACTTCGCAGAAAATCAATACCAAACAGAGTCCAAACACAGCGAAACTTTTTGGAGATTTTTTCTGGACCAGAAGACACCTGGTGGGCCAAAGAAGTACCAGAGGAGGGCTCCGAGGGGAGCACAACCCACCTGGGCACGCCTGGGTGCCCAGGCACGCCCTGGTGTGTTGTGCCCACCTCAACCGCCTCTTGCACAACCTCTTTGCTCTATAAATACCCTGAAAATCCAAAAACCCTAGGGGAGTCGACGAAACACAATTCCAGCCACCGCAAGTTCTAGAACCACCAGATCCAATCTAGACACCATCACGGAGGGGCTCATCATCCTCATTGGTGCCTCTTCGATGATGCGTGAGTAGTTCATTGTAGACCTACGGGTCCGTAGTTAGTAGCTAGCTGGCTTCCTCTCTCTCTTTTGATTCTCAATACAATGGTCTCTTGGAGATCTATTTGATGTAACTCCTTTTGCGGTATGTTTGTTGGGATCCGATGATCTTTGAGTTTATGATCAGATCTATTTATCCATGAAAGTTATTTGAGTTTCTTTGATCTCTGGTATGCATGATTACTTATAGCCTCATATTTCTTCTTCGAATCTTTGGTTTAGTTAGGCCGAATAGATCGATTTTTCTTGCCATGGGAAGATGTGCTTTATGATGGGTTCGGTCGTGCGGTGTTCTTTCCCAGTGACAAAAGGGGTAGCAAGACACGTATTGATTGTTGCTATTAAGGATAACAAGATGGGGTCTATTCCTACATGAATAGATCTTGTCTACATCATGTCATCATTCTTATTGCATTAATCCATTTTTCCAAGAACTTAATACACTAGATGCATGCTGGATAGCGGTCGATGTGTGGAGTAATAGTAGTAGATGCAGTGTCAGGCCCCTTTCTAGAATAAATCACAGAAAAGCCCCAAGTCACACCAGCCCCCAAGATCAACACAACTGGTGGACTTCCTTGATACAGATAACCAGTACAATATAATATTACACAAGGTTGAGTCCGAGGGATCAACAGAATTATTACAAACTCGCCCATATATGGCAGTGGCGGAATATGATAGTGGTGTGGTGGTGATACAATACTAGTACAATAAAATAGAGCCAAGCGTCGATCTATGGCTTGACTATTTATTTGTGTTACGGAAGCTCGGCGGATGATACATGTGGTAGACTCCTATCTCATAGGTTGACTGACTGGGACTCCTCTAGGCGTCGGGCTCGCTAGCGCAATCCTCCTCCACAAGCTCGTCCTCCTCCAAGTCTGGCCAAGTAAATAGCTAGGGACAAGCCAGTGAGTACGTTGGAATGTACTCACAAACATAATGAACAAAAGATATAATGAATGCATATGCTCAAGTTGGATCATGTTAAAATGCTCATGCTGACTAAAATCTTGGTCATGATATGACAATGATAAAATGATATGGAAGTAAATAAAGCACGTTAGTCATAATCAATCTTATTAAAAATAAAAGCAAATAAATGCCATGGGTAGTCTAGCCAGCCCAAGTGACAATCAGAAAAAAATAAGAGAAATGCCAATCGGGTGTCTAAAAGAGAGTTGGGTGACTACCCGAAAACTCAAGCAACGCCACGAAAGGTCTATAAAAAAAATGCCAGTCGGGTGTCAAAACTAATGCCACTGTCGGACTTGAAGAGAAATGCCAATCGGGTATCCACAAGAGTAGTGGCGTGATAAACCGCCTGTGAACTCGAGGGATGCCACGAAGAGGCCTTGAAAAGAAATGCCAATCGGGTATCCACAAGAGTAGTGGCGTGATAAACCGCCTGTGAACTTGAGGGACGCCACGAAGAGGTCTTGAAAATAAAACCGAATGCCCCTGGGTAGTCTAGCCAGCCCCTGAGACACTCAGGAAAAATAAAATAAGAGAAACGGGTTAGTCCACAATAATATGCATAACCATAATATTATTGATAAGCATAGCAAGATATTCATGGTAGCATCAGGGCGTCAATAATTATCCTACAAAATATTTCAGGCATATTACAATTATTTCCTCCAAAGACCGACACCGGGAGCGACACTTGACCCACCCAGCTAACACCCTTGACCATGGACAACGGCTATTCGAATAGGTTTAAACTCTGCAGAGGGTGTACTCTTTACCCACGTGTATGGGATTTCCTTAGTCAGTACCGTGACACTGACTAATTCCCATTACGGTCTTTGGGTTGAAAACACACCTGACCAGCACACACCAGAATAACCGTCCGGATGCCAGGAATCACCCAAATCATTGTTTCGGAAAAACTCTAAATCGGGGAGACAACAATCTCGAGTAGCATGGGATCACTATTAATACGCGCAGATTCCAAGGGGGGACCCCTTCTCGGCTAAGACCGGTAACACCCATGCCTCCTGACCCGATGACAGGATTTAGTCCATGGCCGTGGAAACCCTCATCATGGCCCTCTAGGTGGTGTGTACCCGGAAAGGCGTTAACAACTTACTAAGCCGTACCTTCCTTGTGGAAGAACCCGTGGCAGCACGGTATCCAGCTAGGTTTAATGGAACAAGACTCGATCTAGGCCGACTCAGGAGGTGTTGTTAATATGTCCGACATACTCCATATCTGTTACCGTGACACCACCATGTAAGAAAATGGCCCGTGCCTACTGGCACGTCCAAAGCAGAAGAAACACCTCTGAAATCTCAGATTCTCCATACATGTCAGAGTGGTGCTTGAGTAGTAGGCAAGCAAGTGAGAAAGAAATGACATGACCATACATGCATGCACTTGTGACATATGTGGTGCAACGTCCAAACCAATGCAAACATGCAAATGCAGACGCAATCACCGTATCCCAAGTTCAATAATGCTTGCCTTGTCCAAGGTAGTCAGGAGAAAACTCTTCAAAATTCCCGGCAAAGTTACCCTCTTCTTTTTCTGAAAAATTCGAATTCGAACTTAAATTAAATTTTTTTGCAACAGTACAAAAAGTTGACTCAAAACATATTTAAATAAATACTAAAAAAACTAGAGAGAAAAATTAGAATTTCAAAAAAAGAATCAACTCAAACAGAGTTGTGGTTTAAAAGTTATTAAACTTTCAAAACCAGGGGTTTTTCTGTAAAAATCCAGTCCCTGTGCGTTTATAAAGAAAATGCTTCGGGCATGAATATGCTTTTCAGCGTGGAAAGCGTAAACAGTGGAATACACTTTCGATTTAGATAGAGAAAAAGAAAAAGAAAGCGCGGGGTGGGGTCCACCTGTCAGAGGGGAGAGGGGAGACAGCGATCACCGGCGTTGATTGTTGGGGTCTTGGAGGGCAGCGATGGTCGGAATGTGACTGGGGTGGAGTGCCACATCGGAGGGTGGTGGTGGTGGTCGCCGGCGAGCACCCGAATGACGGCCAGGTTGACGGCGGTGGATGGTGGTTCGGGAGATGTGGGATTTCGCTGGAGAGAGCTCGGGGAGTGGAATTGAAGCACGGGATCGACGAGTTGGTGCAAAATATGACCCCTGGCAGGATTTGAGTGGTGGAGGTGGCGTGGTGGCGATGAACGGTTCGTGGACAATGGCGGCAAAGCGGTGGTCGGAGAGGAGGAAGAAGACCTCCTCGGGGTCAGGGGAGTGGCATAGGGGGCGATCGGGAGGTGGTGGAGGCGATGGGTGAGGAGAACGGGGCTTGAGAGGGCCTTTTATAGGCGATCCGAGGGTGGCCGAAGTAGAGTGGATGACGCCGGAGTAACTCTGGCCGCTGAGGTTGGTTTGGCCGGTGGTCAGGGTCGGTGCGGAGTTGATGAGGACGGTGGAGAGATCTGGAAGGATCGGCGTGGACGAGCTCGAGCTCCTCGAGCTTATCCCGGAGCGGGGCTCCCATACGGGTGCGGCGGCGATGAAGAACTCTGGTGACTGCCAGGAGGGGTCCAGAGAGTTGGGCGGCGAGGCGATGCTGCGGAGGGACGGACGTGTCGAGGGGAGGTAGGTAGGAGAGCGTTGAGGGCAATGATGGTGGCCGGTGATAGAGCTAATCTGCTCGGCTTGCCGCCGCCAAGGACGGAGGCAGGTGCACCGGCCTCCTCCTGTGCTGTCGGCGGTGAGGCACTGATGAGGAGGGTCCCGAAGAGCGATGCATTGAAGAGCAGCAGCGACGCCGTGAAGGAAAGGAGAAGGAGTGGAGTGCACGACAGCGATCCCCCCTCTCCGAATTTCTGAATTTTTACTTAATTTTTCCGACAGTGCTACAGTGTGTCCACCAAGTGTATGAAAAAATGCCAGAGGGTGCTAGGCATTGAAGGAATTTATGTGGATTTTTGTGGTAAAGTGTTGATGCAAATAAGAGGGCTTGGCAAAGTTTAAGAATTTTTGGAGCATTTTAAAATAGGTTTGGATCAGAAATATTGAATCTGGTCCAAATTTGAATTGAATGGCATTTGAAAATTTTGAACTATGGATCCCAATATTTTTGGTGAAATGGGTTGTGGGTACTATCTAGTTGCTCGGATAATTTTGGTGGGAGCAGGAGAATTGTTGAAAATATAGTTCCTTTGTAATTCCAAGAAACTATGCTTATTGAAAATTCCAACTTTGGAATTTATTTGGAATATGAAAAATATTTTTGTTGGGTGGGAGAGAGTTGGATACTATCCTAGAATGTGAGAATGACTTGTGGAATAAATTTGGAGTGGCAGAAAAATTGTTGGAAGATTTTAGAAGGGCTAGAAGGAAGTGAAAAGGCCATTTTCTTTGAAAATTTAATTATTCCCAAAAACTTTTCTGAATGAAAATTGTTTGAAAGCCTCCAAATTATTTATCCAAATAATTTAAACCTTTCAAAATAGAACCATTAAAGAAAATTTGAAACCCAATTAAAATTTGAAAGGGTTTTCAAATGGAAGAAAAGCGATAGGATCAAAAATCGTTTTTCAAAGAACTTATTTTTAAAGGAAAATTTTTTCTTAAATCCAGATGAATATTTTTGGGGTGTTACAACACATACCCCCCTTAGGAAAAATCTCGTCCCCGAGATTTCTGCTGTCCCTCAAATAGGTACGGATATTCAGTCCTTAGGCGATCCTCTCTTTCCCATGTTGCTTCTTCCTCGGTGTGATTACTCCACTCAACTTTGTAAAATTTTATTACATTCTGCCGGGTCCTCCATTCAGACTCCTCCAAAATCTTTATAGGACGTTCCCTATAGGTAAGATCTGGTTGGATATCCAGGTCTTGGTGCTGGACTTGTTTTTCTGGGTTACTGACACATCTCCTTAGTTGTGACACGTGAAACACATCATAAACATCTGATAATTCTGCCGGTAGCTCTAGTTGATAGGAAACCTTGCCTCTCCTTGCGATTACTTTGAATGGTCCAATAAACCTCGGTGCCAATTTTCCTTTGACTTTAAATCTCTGTAGTCCTCTTGTTGGAGATACTCTGAGATACACATATTCATCAAGCTCAAAACTGATTTGGCGGTGTTTTTTATCATAGTAACTCTTTTGACGGCTCTGAGCTGCTCTTAGTCTGTCCTGAATAAGCTTCACTTTTGTTTCTAACTCTTTAAGAACTTCGGGACCGAAGATTCGACTGTCTCCGGTCTCAGACCAATTGATTGGGGTATGGCACCTTCGTCCGTACAGGGCTTCAAAAGGTGACATTTTTATATGAGAACTCAGCGTATGGTAAACTGTCTTCCCAGCTAACTCCGTAAGTGAGCACACATGCTCTCAGCATGTCCTCAAATATTATCTAGAGACAAATTGGGTGCCTCTATCAGAGACTATGGTCTTGGGTACTCCGTGTAAGCAAACAATCCGGGAGAGGTATAACCTGGCAAGCCTCTGTGTGGAGTATGTGGTTTTTACCGGAATGAAATGTGCCACCTTGGTTAAATAATCTGTTATAACCCAGATAGCATCATTTCCGTGTCGTGACCTTGGCAATCCGACAATAAAATCCATTCCTATTACATCCCATTTCCATTCAGGCACTCTGAGTGGCTGCAATAGTCCTGCTGGCCTCTGGTGTTCTGCGTTTACACGATGGCATGAATCACAACGTGCGACATATACGGCTATATCTCTTTTCATCCCGTGCCACCAATAATTTTCTTGTAGATCCTTGTACATCTTTGTTCCTCATGGATGAATAGAATATGGAGTGGTATGGGCTTCTGCCAAAATTTGTGGCTTTAACTCTTCCTTATTAGGCACGCATAATCTTTTTCCGAACCATAAAATTCCCTGACTGTCAATGGTTAATTCGGACGCCTTGCCCAATTTTATTTTCCTCTTAATCCCCTTAATACTTGGGTGTCCTTTTTGGGCTTCTTTGATTTGATCCTCTAATGTTGGTTTTATCTCCAGTTGATTAATGGTTCCTTCTGTGACTAGGACCATATTGAGTTTGGCAAATTCTTGGTTGAACTCATGTTGTGAGAATTGCACACTATTGTTGCTGGTGCTGGGATTTCGGCTGAGGGCGTCTGCCACAACATTTGCTTTACCCAGATGATAATGAATTCCGATGTCATAATCCTTTATTAACTCAAGCCAGCGACGCTGTCTCAAGTTTAATTCTGGCTGGGTGAAAATATACTTAAGACTTTTGTCGTCTGTGTATATTTCACATCGTTTACCGAGAAGAAAGTGTCGCCATTCCTTGAGTGCATGTGTTACTGCAGCTAGCTGCAAATCATGAGTAGGATAATTCTCCTCATGTCGTCGTAGCTGTCTTGAGGCATATGCCATGACTTTTCCTTCTTGCATCAATACACATCCAAGGCCTTTCCTGGACGCGTGACAGTATATCTCAAAATTTCTGTGCACATCGGGCACGACCAGAACAGGTGCCGTTGTTAACCTCTTCTACAATTCTTGGAAACTTTTCTCACAGGCTTCAGTCCAATCAAACTTCTTATCTTTCTTGAGTAATTGGGTCATGGGTTTAGCTATGGTGGAGAATCCTTCAATAAATCTCTGGTAGTAGCCAGCCAGACCAAGAAAACTCCTGACCTCTGTCATGTTTGTGGGTTGCTTCCATCCTTGGACAGCCTTTACTTTACTTGGGTCCACTGCTATCCTATCTTGTGTCAGTACGTGTCCCAGAAAGCCAACTTCTCGTAACCAAAATTCACATTTACTGAATTTGGCGTATAGTTGGTTTTCCTCAATTCTTCCAGGACTATTCGTAGGTGTTGCTCGTGTTCCTCAGGTGTCTTGGAATAAATAAGTATGTCATCGATAAATACGACCACGAACTTGTCCAGATATTTCATGAAGACCTTGTTCATGAGATGCACAAAGTAAGCAGGAGCGTTGGTTAAGCCAAAAGGCATCACTGTGAACTCGTATAATCCATATCTGGTAGTAAAGGCAGTCTTGGGTATATCTGATGATCGGATCTTTAATTGGTGGTAGCCTGACCTCTAATCTATTTTTTATTAAACCTTGGCTTCTGCTAGCTATTTGAACAAGTCATTTATCCTGGGTAGCGGGTATTTATTTTTGATGGTGACCATATTGAGTGCCATATAATCTATACATAGCCTTAGGGTACCATCCTTTTTCTTAGCAAATAAAACTGGTGATGCCCATGGTGATGAGCTGGGTCGAACATAACCTTTTTCCATTAGTTCCTTAATCTGTTTCTTTGACTCAACCAATTCCGTTGGAGCCATTCGGTACGGCTTCTTATAAATGGGTGTCGTTCCAGGTGCCAATTCAATAACAAATTCAATTTCACGGTCCGGGGGCATTCCTGGTAACTCCTGAGGAAATACATCGGGGTACTCGCAGACTATAGGAACCTTACTTAATTCTGCTGCATACACTTGATTTAATTTCCTTGTGATGTGGAAATCCTCCTTGTGCCAAATTTTATTGTTTCCCCTTGCACTACTGGAATCAGGATCTTTGCCGTCAGCCAACTCTTTGCCATCAGCTAAAGGAAAGCTGACGGCAAAGAGAGAGCTGACGGCAAAGATCATGTTTGCCGTCAGCCAGCTCTTTGCCGTCAGCTAGCGGACGGCATAGAAGCTTTGCCGTCCGCTAGCAGACGGCAAAGAGGGAGGGTGGCCCACTAGCGAGAACCACCTAACGGCCACTTTCTTTGCCGTCTGCTAGCGGACGGCAAAGAAAGTGGCCAACCTAACGTCCGTTAGCTAGGCTCTTTGCCGTCTGCTAGCAGACGGTATAAAGAGCTGTGACCTAACTAAAACGCGGCCAGCGCGCGCCCCATCCCTCTCTCTGTCACATCTCTCTCTCCACTTCCCGAGCCACCGCCGCCCCTCACCAGCGCCACAACCCCCGTCGCCGGCCGCCCCGCCCCACCGTGCCCGGTGTCGCCTCCTCCCCTTGCCACCCCCTTCACCTTCCACCCCCCTCCCTTCCGTCCCCACTCCACCACCCATCTCTTTCCTCCCCTCACTTCCGCCTCCCCTCCCCCTTCCCTATCCTTCCGCCCTTGATGGGCTCGCTCCTTTCCGACCCACTTTCCTCCTTCCTCCCCTCCCCTCCCCCTTGCCCTCTCCCCCCTCCTTCCCTCCCCGCTCCCGCCATTCCCGCACCCGTTCTTCCTTCCTCCCCTCCCTTGTGGCCGCGCCGCCCCGCCCCTCCTCGTGGTGAGTTTTTTTTTCTATTTTTTTAGATTTAGTTTATGTTTGTTTAGTTTAGGTTAGGTTAGTTTAGTTTAGTTTAGGTTAGTTTAGTTTATTTAGGTTTCATTTTTATTTTTTAAGAATAAACAAGAAAGATGAAAAAAGAAAGTAAAAGAAGAAGAGGAAGAAAAAGAAGAAGAGGAAGAAGAAGAAGATAAAAAAAGAACAATAAGTAGAAGAAGAAGAAGAAGAAGAAGAAGAAGAAGAAGAAGATGAAACAAAAGAAGTAGAAGTAGAAGATGAAAAAAAGAAGTAGGAAAAGGGGGCGCCCGGGGACGAGCGGGTTAGGGGGTTCCTCGATGTCGATGGAACCCTAAATAGCAAGTATCGTCGGTGCGAGATACATGTGGCCGTCGGTGTCGAACACTACATCCACGTCCCACAAGTGACGCCGGCGTCCGGCGTCCCGCAGCAACAGTTCTCGGGGTCGATGGCGGTCGAACACCTTTGCGAATTTGTCTTGCAGCCTCTGCGATGATGATTAAAAGCCAAGTGTTGAAACTTGAAACACCCAAACTGACTCAAATCGGTTTGGTTGTTTGAAGTTTCAAAACTTGGCTTTAATCCTCATCGCATAGGCTGCCAGACAAATTCGCCAAGGTGTTCGACCATCATCGGCCCCCAGAACTATTGCTGCGCGCGGGACGCCGGGCGCCGGCGGCACTTGTGGGATGTCGATCTAGTGTTCAACGCCGAGCACCACATGTATCTCGCACCGATGATACTTGCTATTTACGGTTCCATCAACGATGAGGAACCCCCTAACCCACTCGTCCTGTTGTAAATATTTAGTTAGGTTGACGGAAAAAAAAGCTATGTTAATCATCTTTCGATTTAAATGTGCAGTTTTTTCATCGCTGCGAGGGTCTAGTGTTCGACGAGCTCCGCCCCTGCGTTCGTGGGTGAGCACAAATGACATCTCCTCCTCCCCCTTCATTTGCTCTGTTCCGGTCTTCGTGCTGATGAAACTTGCTACCTATAGGTGTCTTCAATCATCAGTATGCGTGACCACTATGCATCTCGCATTCGAAAGGGTTACATCTATAAATATGCATGCATTTGCATATTTATAACCATGATTCTTTTGAATTGTCCAACGTTATCCATGGACAGCCCGAGTATGTGTAGATTGGGCTCGTTTTCCCATATGCTCTGCTCCGGATCTGATGCAGAATTTCGTCAGTGCCTCCCTGTTGTTGTCCGGGTACACATCTTCTCTGCTTATTGCCGAGACGTGTATCAGGAGAACAGCTGGGAGGTGCTACCGAAATTTTGCGTCAGATCCGGAGCAGAGCATGGGAAAACGAACCCAATCTACACATACTCGGGTGGGATTAGGACCTATCTTTACCTATTAGAGTCTAGGTTGCATGGATGTAATAAAAGTGACAAACTCCATTAACTGATGAATATATACATGCTGATTTATATATATATATCTTATGTGTCCAGTAGCTAGGCAAGATGAGTGATCGTGCATGTATGTACACCAGTCACACTAGTCAGAAAGACATGACCATTGAATGGTTAACAAAAACCAAGGGGTTTCTGAGAGCCACATTTGCAAATGGCCAGAGGACAACATGGTGCCCCTATGCCGGATGCAACAATTGGCACAAGAGGACAGAGGATGAAATGGGCAAACACCTGCAGAAGAGGGGTTTTACGCCAGATTATACAGTGTGGACATTTCATGGCGAGTCTGCCCAACGTGCCAGAGCTGAGGTGCTTCGTTGTCGCACCGAGGAGCATGGTACCGGGATGCAAGACATGGTGCAAGACTTTGATGTTGCTCGGGACTCGGACGATGAGATGGAGGAATCTGCAAAGGCCTTCAACGAAATGTTGGAGTCTTCAAAATGTCCTCTCCACGAGCACACTGAGCTTTGTCAGCTGGATGCCATCTCACAAATAATGGCTCTGAAGGCTCATTTCAACATGGGCAGAGAATGCTACAACACAATGATGACAGTATTTGAACGTTTTCTACCCAAAGGCCATGTACTACCTGCAAACCTGTACCAGTCAGACAAAATCCTCCGTGCTCTTAAGATGCCCTATGAGAAGATACATGCCTGTGAAAAAGGATGTGCCTTATTTAGGCTTCAGTATGCGGACTTGAACTATTGTCCCATTTGCAAGTCATCCAGGTATGTTGTGGTAGACAACGGTATGGGTGAGAATACGCAGACCAAAATCCCCGTTAATGTTCTTCAGTATATGCCAATCATACCAAGACTTCAACATCTTTTCACGGTCGAAGAGACGGCCAGACAGATGACATGGCACAAAACGGGCAAAAATATCCAACTAGATGCAGATGGGAAGCTGATGATGGTGCACACATCGGACGGTGAAGCATGGAAGTTTTGATGACAGATGACATCGCATTTGTTGTGATGAGGGTAAGTTTTCTCTAGTGTTTTGCTTAACAAATGCATAATTAGCTTATTTTCCTCCTAAATGGCATAATTACCTAAGTTAGATAAAAATGGCATTTTTACCTACCTTAGTTAGAAGAAGAAGAAGATAAAGAAGAGGAGAGGAGAAAAAGAAAGAGAAGAAAAATTCTTCTTCTTCTTCTTTTTCTTCTTTTTCTTCTTCTTCTTCTTCTTCTTCTTCTTCTTCTTCTTCTAGCTAGTCTTCTTCTTCTAGTCTTCTTCTTCTTCTTCTTCTTCTAACTTTCTTCTTTCCCAATTTGTAGATTTGCTTTCAATGAGGAAGCTTGCATTGATGGAGTCTACTCTTCTCGTTGTGCTTCCTTTTTGTTTTGATTTTGTAGGATGAACAATGTGAAACTTGCTACCTATATATGTATGTATGGATGAAACCATTGTATGCTTGTTGTTGGATATGTTGGCTAGCTATATATGTTGCATATGGACTTTTGATTTGGTATGTATATGTGTTGGATGATCATATCCATATGGCAGGGATATGATTTGGTATGTATATGTGTTGTTATGCTTGTTGAAAGTATTCTCAAATGTGTATGTATATATATATTTGTGAAATTCTGTGAAATTGAATGAATTTAAGAAAAAATAGAAAAAACAGGGGCTGTACAGGCTCTTTGCCGTCTGCTGGCTGACAGCAAAGAGCTTTGCCGTCTGCTAGCAGACGGCAAAGCTGCCACGTGGCAGCTACCTGTGCAACCTGGGGTGCACTGGGCTGGCCTATTTGGCAGCTTTGCCGTCTGCTAGCAGATGGCAAAGACCTTTGCATCTTTGGCGTCTGCCAGCAGACGGCAAAGCACGCCGTTAACCCCCTAACGGACCTAACCTGCCACGTGTGCCGTCCAGGCTCTTTGCCGTCTGCTGGCGGACGGCAAAGACCATTTCATCTTTGCCGTCCACCAGCAGACGGCAAAGAATCCTTTATCGTAGCTTATTCAGCCGGACCTGTTGCCGTCTGCTGGCTGACGGCAAAGGCCATTGCCGTTCGTAAAGCATGCCTTTGCCGTCCGCCATGGCAGACGGCAAAGTGCCTGATTCCTGTAGTGTTGGCAGCTTGTAAGAGTCATTGTGCAGTTGTAGCAGTCTATGAAACCTTTATGTTTGGTTAACCAATCCATTCCCAGAATAACGTCCAGATCGACTGCCTCCGGTACAATAAGGTTGGCTAAAAATACCATTCCTTTGATCTCAATATTCACATCCTTGCAGTACCATTGTGTGCTTTGCTTCGATCTTGGGGACTGAATAACCATGGAATTTTGCAAAGGCGAAAAGAAAATTGATTCTTCGAAGCGAAACTTTTTGAGATACATGAATGGGAAGCTCCAGAATCAAATAAGACTGTAGCATTAATTGAGTTGACAGGAAACGTACCAAACACAATATCTGGTGCATTTTGTGCCTCCTCAAAGGTCACGTGGTTGACCTGTCCCTTCCTTTGGTTGTTATTGGGGTTGAAGTTGTTGCGTTTTGGAGGTGTGTTTGTACCACGGCCATTATTGTTGGGCTTGGGGGTATTATTTCCTTGCTTTGGGTATTGCCTAGAGTAATGCCCTTCTCGTCCGCAGGCATAATAGGTGATGCCCGGATAGAATGTTGTATCTTTGGTCCTGTTGTTGAAAGCACTGCGGTTCTGTTGTGGTGCTATAGCTGCAGGTCGGGGTAGCGGAGTTGCTGGTCGGGGTGTTGTAGGCTTCTGAAATTCATTCTTGGGCCTGTTGTTGCGAAACTGAGCTGTCTGGTTCATACGGCGCTTGCGTATTTCGTTCATGTTGCGGTGCTCGTTGTCCAGTATAATTGCCTTGTCCACAAGTGTCTTGAAATCAGGAAAGGTTTGGACCACCAGTTGGCACTTCATAGACGGGATAAGTCCATCGAGGAATTTTTTCCATCTTTTTTCCTTCTGTCATGAATTCGTCGTTGGCGTATCGGGCCAGCTGGGTAAACTGGTCCAAGTACTGGGCTACCATGGTGCCTCGCTGCTTGAGATCCTCAATCTCCGTTTTCTTCAATTTCATAATACTGTTAGGAATATGTGCTCCCCAAAAGTTTTCCTTGAACTGCTCCCATGTCATATTGCCTCCGTTGGGGTGAGTGTGGCATACGTTTTCCCACCATGATGCTGCTGTACCAGAAAAATAGTGCGGAGCGTACAACACTTTTTCCTGGTCCGTACACTGGGCAATAACCAATTTCCTTTCAATATCATGTAGCCAGTCGTCTGCCTCCAACGGATTGTCTGTGTGAGTAAAGACCGCTGGATGGGTCTTCTGAAGCTCAGATAATTTTGACCTGTGCTGATTTTGTCCCTGGTGATTTCCCATTTTGATTAAGTGCTGCATCATCTCTTGGTGCTGTTGCTGGCTTTGCTCATACAGACGACATACTTGTGAGAAGGCTGAATTGTTACTCTATTGACATGTCTGTCCCTGTGTAAAATTATTTCCCATTTGCCTAAAATTGACCTCAGGTGGGTTGGGCATTGAGCGAGTCCAGGGACGATGCATTTTCTTTCTGGGGTATTTGTGTAACATCGATGAGAAAAGGAATTAAGAGAAACAAAATAAAGTTTTAAAAGACTAAAAATAATTTCCCCCTAAACGTAAGTGCAAAAAGGGTAACAGGCTATGTTACACATGCAGTTTTAATTATACATGCCAGACTTTATCATACAAGCATGGTTTAATTATACAGGATGCTCACAGAAACGGTATACTACATGACCACTTATTTAAACTAGCGTGCTACTCTGCCCTCTCAGCGCTCTATGGTCTGAGTCTACTACTCGCCATCTTACAAAAGAAGAAAAGAAACAGAAAATAAACATTTAACAACTGCGCTCTCAGAAAGGTCGTCTGCAGTGGGAGGCCTCGTCTGTCATCACGGAGTGTCTGGAACATCAAGGGCCCTGCCGAGGGTGAGTCCCAGATGAGGTGCTGATGACTCGACCTCCTCCTCCTCCCCCTCCTCGGGAATAGTCTCCAGTCGGGCAGACGTCGATGCCATGCCTGCTGGGGGTGGCACCGGGCTCGTCGGGGTGGAGCTCTGACTGGAATGGGCGCAGCCAAGCGGCTAGCCTCATCATTCGGGGATGAGTGCTAAATCGCGGAACCGTGAGGAGGATCATATGGTGGGGTAGGGATGCGAGGAGCGCGAGGCGAGGGGGAACGGTACTCACTCCTGCGGGGAATCCTCGTACGAGCTAAGTCCATTCGTGCAGCAAGATGGTCATCCACCAGAGAGGTGAAGACTGACTCTAGTGACATGATGTACTGGACAAGGGGCTCGATCGCCTCGTCCCTTTCTCCCACAGTGCAGGAGAAAGCATAGTGGCTGGTGTATGGAACATGGCATGGCAAGTAGTGATAGGGACGGGTCTGCATGACAGGCAGGATGTCCCTGAGATGAGCGATAGCCTCACAGGCGGCCATCTGGATAGCATGCCTCTCAGAGGGCATGACACTCCCCATAAAGCGGTAGTTGCGAAAAGACGAGGCACTTTCGCCCCGAATATATACCGAGGCCTGGTACATAGTCAGGGTGTCCGTAATCCTGTCAGGGAAAACGGTGTACTCTGGACGGCTCAGAGATCTCATCGCGTCTCTAGCGATGACGGTGAGAAGACGGGAAAATCCTGCGGGCTCCTTGGTGAAGATCTGGGATGAACAGCCGCCACCAGCCATCTACAATAGTGTAGACAAAAATCCAAATAGTCATATCATAAGTATATGATGACCAAGGAAAATTTGCTACAATGCATGAGATGCATGCTAAAAAAATGTTAGTACTAACTCGAGTGCTAGCAATTGTGCCTAGGGCTTCCTACAGATAGCTTGGCTCTAGTACCAAGGTCTGCCGGGCCCCTTTCTGGAATAAATCACAGAAAAGGCCCAAGTCACACCAGCCACCAAGATCAACACAACTCGTGGACTTCCTTGATACAGATAACCAGTACAACATAATATTACACAAAGTTGAGTCTGAGGGCTCAACAGAATTATTACAAACTCACCCATATATGGCAGTGGCGGAATATGACAGTGGTGTGGTGGTGATACAATACTGGTTCAATAAGATAGAGCCAAGCGTCAGTGTGAGGCTTGACTATTTATATGTGTTGCGGAAGCTCGGCGGATGATACATGTGGTAGACTCCTATCTGACAGGTTGACTCACTGGGACTCCTCTAAGCATCGGGCTCACTAGCGCAATCCTCCTCCACAAGCTCGTCCTCCTCCAAGTCTGGCCATGTAAATAGCTAGGGAAAAGCCAGTGAGTACGTTGGAATGTACTCTCAAACATAATGAACAAAATATATAATGAATGCATATGCTCAAGTTGGATCATGTTAACATGCTCATGCTGACTAAAATCTTGGTCATGATATGACAATGATAAAATTATACGGAAGTAAATAAAGCATGTTAGTCATAATCAATCTTATTAAAAATAAAAGCAAATGAATGACACGGGTAGTCTAGCCAGCCCAAGTGACATTCAGAAAAAATAAGAGAAATGCCAATCGGGTGTCTAAAAGAGAGTAGGGCGACTGCCCGAAAACTCAAGCGACGCCACGAAAGGTCTAGAAAAGAAATGCCAGTCAGGTGGCAAAAGTGAAGCCACGGTCGAACTTGAAGAGAAATGCCAATCGGATATCCACAAGAGTAGTGGCGTGATAAACCTCCTGTGAACTCGAGGGATGCCACGAAGCGGTCTTGAAAAGATATGCCAATCGGGTATCCACAAGAGTAGTGGCGTGATAAACCACCTGTGAACTCGAGGGACGCCACGAAGAGGTCTTAAAAATAAAACCGAATGCCCCGGGGTAGTCTAGCCAGCCCCTGAGACACTCAGGAAAAATAAAATAAGAGAAAAAGGTTAGTCCACAATAATATGCATAACCATAATAATATTGATAAGCATAGCAAGATATTCATGGTAGCATCAGGGTGTCAATAATTATCCTGCAAAATATTTTAGGCATATTATAATTATTTCCTCCGAAGACCGACACCGGGACCGACACTTGACCCACCCAGCTAACGCCCTTGACCGTGGACAATGGCTATTCGAATAGGTTTAAACTCTACAGAGGGTGTACTCTTTACCCACGTGTATGGGATTTCCTTAGTCAGTACTGTGACACTGACTAATTCCCATCATGGTCTTTGGGTTGAAAACACACCTGACCAGCACACACCAGAATAACCTTCCGGATGCCAGGAATCACCCAAAGCATCGTTTTGGAAAAACTCTAAGTCGGGGAGACAACAATCTCTAGTAGCATGGGATCACTATTAATACGCGCGGATTCCAAGGGGGGACCCCCTCTCGGCTAAGACCGGTAACACCCATGCCCCCTGACCTGATGACAGGATTTAGTCCATGGCCATGGAAACCCTCATCGTGGCCCTCTAGGTGGTGTGTACCCGGACAGGGGTTAACAACCTACTAAGCCGTACCTTCCTTGCGAAAGGACCTGTGGCAGCACGGTATCCACCTAGGTGTAACGGAACAAGACTCGATTTAGGCCGACTCAGGAGGTGTTATTAATATGTCCGACATAGTCCATATCTGTTACTGTGAGACCACCGTGTTGGAAAATGGCCCGTGCCTACCGGCACGTCCAAAGCAGAAGAAACACCTCTGAAATCTCAGATTCTCCATACATGTCAAAGAGGTGCTTGAGTAGCTCGCAAGCAAGTGAGAAAGAAATGACATGACCATACATGCATGCACTTGTGACATATGTGGTGCAACCTCCAAACCAATGCAAACATGCAAATGCAGATGCAATCACCGTATCCCAAGTTAAATAATGCTTGCCTTGTCCAAGGTAGTCAGGAGAAAACTCTTCGAAATTCCCGGCAAAGTTCCCCTCTTCTATTTCTGAAAAAATTCGAATTCAAACTTAAATTAAATTTTTTGGCAACAGTACAAAAAGTTGTCTCAAAACATTTTTAAATAAATACTAAAACAAACTAGAGAGAAAAATAAGAATTTCAAAAAATGAATCAACTCAAATAGAGTTGTGGTTTAAAAGTTATTAAACTTTCAAAACCAGTGGTTTCTCTGTAAAAATCCAGTCCCTGTGCGTTTATAAAGAAAACTCTTCGGGCATGAATACGCTTTTTAGCGTGGAAAAGCGTAAACAGCGGAATATGCTTTCGATTTAGACAGAGAAAAAGAAAGAGCGGGGTGGGGTCCACCTGTCAGGTTCAAAAATTTGAACATGCGCGTGAGGACAGAGGGGAGACAGCGATCATCGGCGTCGATTGCCGGGGTCTTGGAGGGCGGCGATGGTCGGAACATGACCGGGGTGGAGTGCCGCATTGGAGGGTGGTGGTAGTGGTCGCCGGCGAGCACCTGAATGGCGGCGAGGTTGACGGCGGCGGACGGTTGTTCGGGAGATGTGGGATTTCGCCGGAGAGAGCTCGGGGAGTGGAATTGAAGCGCGGGGTCGACGAGTTGGTGCAAAATATGACTACTGGCAGGATTTGAGTGGTGGAGGTGGCGTGGTGGCGATGAATGGTTCGTTAACAGTGGCGGCGGAGCGGTGGTCCAAGAGGATGAAGAAGACCTCCTCGTGGTTAGGGGAGTGGCATAGGGGGCGATCGGGAGGTGGTGGAGGCGATGGGTGAGGAGAACGGGGCTCAGGAGGTCCTTTTATAGGCGATCCGAGGGTGGCCAAAGCAGAGTGGATGATGCCGGAGTAACTCCGGCCACCGAGGTTGGTTTGGCCAGTGGTCAGGGTCGGTGCGGAGTTGATGAGGACGGTGGAGAGCTCCGGAAGGATCGGCGTGGACGAGCTTGAGCTCCTCGAGCTTATCCCAGAGCGGGGCTCCCGTACGGGTGCGGTGGTGACGACCAACTCGGGTGACTACCAGGACTCCAGAGAGTTGGGCGGCGAGGCGATGCTGTGGAGGGACGGGCGCGTGGAGGGGAGGTGGGTAGGAGAGCGTTGAGGGCAGTGATGGTGGCCGGTGATCGAGCTGATCTGCTCGGCTTGCCGCAGCCGAGGATGGAGGCAAGTGCACCAGCCTCCTCCTGTGCTGTTGGCGGTGAGGCGCTCATGAGGAGGGTCCCGGAGAGCGATGCATTGAAGAGCAGCAGCGACGCCGTGAAGGAAAGGAGAAGGAGTGGAGTGCACGGCAGCGATCCCCCCCTCTCTGAATTTCTGAATTTTTACTGAATTTTTCCGACAGTGCTACAGTGTGCCCACCAAGTGTATGACAAAATGCCAGAGGGTGCTAGGCATTTTAGGAATTTGTGTGGATTTTTGTGGTAAGGTGTTGAAGCAAATAAGAGGGCTTGGCAAAGTTTCAGAATTTTTGGAGCATTTTAAAATAGGTTTGGATAGGAAATATTGAATCTGGTCCAAATTTGAATTGAATGGCATTTGAAATTTTTGAACTGTGGAACCCAATATTTTTAGTGAAATGGGTTGTGGGTACTATCTAGTTGCTGGGATAATTTTGGTGGGAGCAGGAGAATTGTTGAAAATATAGTTCCTTTGTAATTCCAAGAAACTATGCTTATTGAAAATTCCAACTTTGGAATTTATTTGGAATATGAAAAATATTTTTGTTGGGTGGGAGAGACTTGGATACTTTCCTAGAATGTGAGAATAATTTGTGGAATAAATTTGGAGTGGCAGAAAAATTGTTGGAATATTTTAGAAGGGCTAGAAGATAGTGAAAAGGCCATTTTCTTTGAAAATTTAATTATTCCCATAAACTTTTCTGAATGAAAATTGTTTGAAAGCCTACAAATTATTTATCCAAATAATTTAAACCTTTCGAAACAGAATGATTAAAGAAAATTTGAAACCCAATTAAAATTTGAAAGGGTTTTCAAACAGAAGAAAAGTGATAGGATCAAAAATGGTTCTTCAACGAATTTATTTTTAAAGGAAAGATTTTTTTTAAATCCAGAGGATTACTTTTGTGGTGTTACATGCAGGCAGGAGTCGGTCTACTAATCTTGGACGTGATGCCTATATAATGATCATTGCCTGGATATTGTCATAATTATTTGAAGTTCTATCAATTGCCCAACAGTAATTTGTTTACCCGCCGTATGCTATTTTCTCGAGAGAAGCCACTAGTGAAATCTATGGCCCCCAGGTCTATTCTTTGTCATATTTGCCTTGAGATCTATTTTTATTTGCTTTTGTTTTCAGATCTATTATTCTAAAAACCTAAAAATACCTTGCTGCACTTTTTCTTTATTTATTTTATTTTGTTTTATTGCGAGATCTATTTATCCAAAATCATACAAACCAATCTATCTTTTACCCGAGAGGGATTGACAACCCCTCTTACGCGTCGGGTTGCAAGTATTTGTTCTTTGTGTGCAGGTACTGTTTACTTGTTGTTGCTTGGTTCTCCTAATGGTTCGATAACCTTGGTTTCATAACTGAGGGAAATACCTACCGTAGCTGTGCTGCATCATCCCTTCCTCTTCGGGGAAAACTGACACAGACACGAGCCATTATCAAGACAACTGTTGCTACATTTGGCACCGGTGCCCAGCACAGGCGAGCCGATGCGGCGGAAAAAAGATCAAGGAAATGCACTCCGGAGCACTTAGTTGCTCCGATGCCTAGTTCCTTCGTCCCATAAAGATTTAGTATTTTACTGCTTGGCTGCTCGGATGTGTGGACCAAAGTTGGCTGCACAAACTGCTGAGCTGTGCCAAATAATTTTCTAGTGGCACCGCTGATGAGATGGCAACATTTTTAGATACTAGGTACAAAATATGACACTGTCTTAACATCCAGAATAACATAGCACAGTGACAGTGTCTGAATCACATCTAACAAATGATTTGTAACAACGAAAGTGGGGCTAACCTTCTCTCCACATGCCAGAAACTTCCTCCCACTGTCCACAGATTCAAACACACCTAACTTCACACATGGAGATTAATGGTAACAATGAGCAGGCAGATCTTCAGCCACCCAGCTCCATTTGCTGCAACTGATGGTCCTAGGGAGCTACAGGAGGAAGAAATGACTCAAATCGACCGCCGGGTTAAAATCCTTCATTCCAAGTCATAACCTAAAAGAGAGAAGAGAGGCATACACGGGTGGTGAAAGAGTCCTCGGAGGAGGAGGAACCGCTGGAGAGGTCATTGAAGAAGACCATGGCGACCCCGGCGGTACGATGCGAGACGGCGAGAGCGAGGAAGCAAGCGAGGAAGCGGCTATAGCTTCGAAAAGAAGGAAGGAGGAAATAGGGGAAATGTGACTTGTGGTCGGGGAGAAAAGGGGGTGGGGAAGGGGGGTAGATATTTCGGCGTTAGGCCAAAAAATTTAGTAATTACACAAAAGAGCGTACAACACACAGATCACACTTACTGAATCGAGCAATTTTAGTAATTAAACAGAGCCAGTTGACCTAAACATTGCTCTAACAAAAGACCAGCATTAAATACAAAGCCTAAGTACTCATAATTTTAACAAAGCTGCTGCCGCGCCGGCCTATGCATCGTCGGTGTGAGATGAGACGTCGATGACTTGTCTTGGCGACATGACGCCGTTGGTGGACTCCGTGTCCTCCCTGCTGAAGTCGACCACGTCCTCGTCCTCGTCCTCGGCGCCGCCCTCAAGGTTGTAGTACTCGTAGTAGTGGCTGGGCCAGAGCCCGATTTGGTACTCCACCACCGATTCCTCGACGGATAGACTCTTCTCTACCTCGACCTCAGCCACGCGCAACTCCTCCTCTCGGTGCTCCTCGATCTCTGCCTCCTCCTGCATCTCCAGCTCCCGCTCGGCGATCTCATGAGGAAGAAGGTGCTCCATGGCCACCAACGCCTTTTCGGACGTGGGTTGCATGCTGGATTCCGAGTTGGCCTGGAATATCTTGGCGTGTGCATCCTCAATCTTGGCGTGGATGGCCTCGACCCGGACCAGGGCGACATCGGCGGCACGGACGGTAGCTCGATCGCTCTCGGCGTTTGCAGCCATCGTTGCAGCAGCTGCCCTGTCGGTTGCCACAGGCGCTCTCTCGGCGGATGCGGCCGCACTCAATGCAGATGCAACGGCACACTCGGCATAGGCGGCCGCACTATCGGCGTAGGCGACACCGCTCGGGGAGGACGCGGCCACCGTACGGGCCCTCATCAACCGTTTCCACGGTGTCATCTTTGCAAGAAGGGGTTGCGGGAATGGGGATCGGGATTCGTGGATTCGGGGGTTGGCGGCACTAGAGCAGATGAAGTCGGCGAAGCTTTAGGAGGAAGACTTAAATAGACCCACGAATTTTCATCGCAAACAGTTCCTACAAAAAAAACTGTGTGTGATGTTGTTGATATTTTTTATTAGCTGTGAAAGACGAATTTGGACTAAAGTGGCAACGGATGGTATTTTAAATGTACGATAAAATTTGAAGTACTAATACAACTGTCATGTCAAAATTTGGAAAATTTCAGGGGTCATTTGACCTTTTAAGACATTTAAGTGATTTTCTAGCCATTTAATGACCGTAATTCAAATTTGAACTGCATGTACATGCAACAGCTAACCATAACGGTTTGAAAATTCATATTTGTGTACTTGTGTGTGAGTTAATTCCATGTGCAGTAAATTGGAAGGAATTTTCAAACATATTAGTCTCACGGCTATGACACAAAGCATGGAGTGCCATGGCATTTAAATTCCAGAAAATTAAAAAATGATCAGAAACACATGAAACCTTGCTGGACGTAATGGCATGGCAGCAAAATGGTGTGGTAAAGAAATTGGCCTGTTTGACGAAAGTTTGGACACACACCCCTCACAAACCGGAGCAACTCACTAGAAGGCTCGTTGTTCCGAGAGGGAATATGCATGTTTCATGACGAACGGGCGATAGCCTCCTCTTATGGCCTTCAAAAAATTTCTTCAGTTAACATGCACTAATACAACTGTCATGTGAAAATTTGGAAAATTCCAGGTGTCATTTGACCTTTTAAAGATATTTAAGTGATTTTCTAGCCATTTAATGACCGTAATTCAAATTTGAACTACATTTACATGCAACAGCTAAGCATAACGGTTTGGAAAATCATATTTGTGTACTTGTCTGCTAGTTAATTCCATGTGTAGTACATTGGAAGGAATTTTCAAACATATTGGTGTCATGTCCTCGACACATGCATGGAGTGTCATGGCACTTAAATTCCAAAAAATTAAAAAAAGATTAGAAACACATGAAGCCTTGCTTGATGTAATGTCATGCCACCAAGATGATGTTGTCAAAAATTTGGCATGTTTGACCAAAGTTTGGACACACACCCCTCACAAACCGGAGCAACTCACAAGAAGGCTCGTGGTTCCGAGAGGGAACAATGCATGTTTGATGATGAACAAGCGATAGCTTCCTCTTATGGACTTCAAAAAAATTCTACATTTAACGTGCACTAATACAACTGTCATGTGAAAATTTAGAAAATTCCAGGGGTCATTTGACCTTTTAGCGGACTGAATCCGTCGAAGAACAAGGTCGCCTTCCTCAAGGCTTTGGGCATGAACTTTGCGGCTATGATAGCGGCGCAAAGCTTGCTGGTAGCGTGCAGCTCGCACAGCAGCCTGAAGACGATTCTCCTCAAGGAGCAGAGCGTCATCTTGCCGCAGTTGCTCTTGCTCGAGCTCATCATAAGCGAGCACTCGAGGAGATCCGTATATGAGTTCCGTGGGGAGAACTGCTTCCGCTCCGTAGACCAGAGCGAAGGGCGTCTGGCCGGTGGCTCGATTTGGTGTCGTTCTGATTGACCAAAGAACCACCGGTAACTCATCAATCCAGCGTCTTCCGCACTTTTTCAGCCTTTCAAAAGTTCTGGTCCTGAGACCGCGCAACACTTCAGCATTGGCCCTCTCTGCTTGGCCGTTGCTTCTCGGGTGAGCAACAGAGGCAAAACAAATCTTGCCGCCAAGGTCTTGGACATACTGCATGAAGGTGCGGCTTGTGAACTGCGTGCCGTTGTCGGTGATGATCCTGTTAGGCACACCGAAACGGCAAACAATTCCTTTGAAGAACTTGACAGCTGACTGCGCTGTCACCTTCCTCACTGCTTCCACCTCCGGCCACTTTGTGAACTTGTCGATAGCAACGTACAAGTACTCAAAGCCCCCGGCAGCACGGGGGAAGGGGCCCAGTATGTCGAGCCCCCAGACCGAAAATGGCCAGGAGAGAGGGATTGTTTGAAGAGCTTGAGCTGGCTGATGTAATTTCTTCGAATGAAACTGGCACGCTTCACACTTGGTTACTAATGCAGTCGCATCCTGGAGGGCGGTAGGCCAAAAGAAACCTTGCCGGAATGCTTTCCCGGCAAGCGCTCTTGACCCTATGTGAGAGCCACACATGCCCCCATGTATCTCCGCCAACAGCTCTAGTCCATCCTCCCGAGGAGTGCACTTCAATTTCACACCGTTTGGTCTCTTTCTGTATAGAACGTCATCGACGAACTTGTACATAACAGACCGACGGGCTACTCTCTCCGCTTCTTCTTGTTCCTCAGGGAGTTCACCTGTTTGAAGGAAATGGACAATGTGCCATGCCCATGCTGGAGCCTGAGGCTCGACAACTAGGACTAAAGGCATCTCCTCTGCCGGGGGAACATTTGTCTCGACAACGAGGGCCTGAGGCCCTGTCGGAGCCTGTTGTTCCCCGGCAGGCATGTCGATCCCGGCAACTTCCTTGCCGGCGGCTCCGGGGAGCTCTGTCGGGAAGTACTGGCCAGAGTTCAACTTCCTTCTTTTTTCTTGCCGCATCGATGGTGCCACGGATGGTTGAGTCAATTGGAGCACAAAAGTTCCTGGTTCCACAGGCAACTTGAGGGCAGCACGCTTTGACAGGTCATCAGCAATATTGTTCTCAGCACGAGGAATGTGCTCCATTTGGAGACCGTCAAAGTGCTCTTCCAATTTCCTCACTTCATCTACGTAGGCTTGCATCAATGGACTTTGATAGCTCTTGTTAACCTGCCTGACGACAAGCTATGAATCGCCTTTGATGACGAGCTTTTTGATACCAAGGTCTGCCGCGATCCTAAGACCGGCAAGCAAACCCTCGTATTCCGTAGGGTTGTTGGTCGAACTCTCCCGGGGAAAGTGCATTTGGACTACGTACTTGAGGTGCTCTCCGGTGGGTGCGACAAGCAGCACGCCAGCACCGGCGCCTTGCAGCGAGAAAGCCCCGTCAAAGTACATAATACATTGATGATCGATTTCCTTGCCGGGGAGAGTTGTTTCTTGAACTTCTTCGTCTGGCGTCGGGGTCCATTCTGCAATGAATTCTGCCAAGGCCCTACTCTGAATTGTCGAAGTGCTTTCAAACTTAAGGCCAAAGCTGGACAGCTCCAACGCCCACTCCACGATCCTGCCGGTTGCCTCCGGATTTTGCAAAATCCGTTGCAACGGAAAGCGAGTGACGACGGTAATCTCATGTGCTTGAAAATAGTGGCGCAGCTTCCTTGAGGCCATAAGGAGGCCAAAAAGCAGCTTCTGCACCCCAGAATATCTTGATCTAGCCCCTTGTAAAAGAGAGCTAACAAAATAAACTGGGCGCTGCACCACCTTCTTCTTCTGCACAAGTTCTTCTGTTTGCGCAGATCCTGTCTTGCCGGGATCAACCCTTGCCGGGGAAGATCTTGCCGCATCATCAGGCGGTCCTGCCGCTGGTGTTGCTTCCTCATCAGCTTCTCTCTGCGCCACCAACGCAGCACTAACCACTTGATTTGTTGCCGCCAGATACAGCAACAACGGCTCTTGTGGTTTAGGCGCGACTAGCGTCGGCGGAGAAGAAAGGTATTTCTTCAAATCTTGCAGCGCTGCCTCCGCTTCCGGAGTCCATTTCGTTGGACCTGCCTTCTTCAAAATTTTGAAGAAGGGCAGGGCGCGCTCAGCAGATTTGGAAATAAACCTGCTTAGAGCAGCAACACAGCCGGCAAGACAACGCACATCCTTGACGCGTCTCGGCGCTTCAATTTGCTCAATGGCTTTGATCTTGTCGGGGTTCGCTTCGATTCCCCGGCAAGATACAAAGAATCCGAGGAGCTTGCCGGAAGGAACACCAAACACGCACTTCTCAGGATTGAGCTTCAAGTTGATCTTGCGCAAGTTTGCAAATGTTTCTTCTATGTCTTGAATGAGCGTTGCTTTATCCTTTGTTTTGACCACTATATCATCCATATATGCCTCCATATTTCTATGGAGTTGTGGCTCAAAACCAATCTGGATTGCTCTGGCGAATGTTGAACAAGCACTTTTCAACCCGAAAGGCATTCGTATGAAACAATACGTACCACATGGGGTGATAAAGGCGGTCTTCTCTTCATCTTCCTTTGCCATAAAAATCTGATGATACCCTGAATAGGCGTCAAGGAAAGACAGGAGATCACAACCAGCGGTGGCATCCACAATCTGGTCAATGTGCGGCAAGGGAAAGGGATCTTTTGGATAAGCTTTATTGATATCTGTATAATCGATACAAAGCCTCCATTTCCCATTCGCTTTTCGCACTACAACCGGGTTGGCCAACCAGGTTGGATGGAGCACTCCTTTGACCAGTCCTGCCGCCTCCAGCTTCTTAATTTCTTCGGCGATGAATTCTTGCCGCTCCAAGGCCTGCATCCTGACCCTTTGCTTGACGGGCCGCGCATGAGGACAGACAGCAAGGTGGTGCTCAATCACTTTCCTGGGAACGTCGGGGATGTCAGACGGTTGCCACGCAAACACGTCGACATTCGCCCGCAGGAAAGCAACGAGCGCGCTTTCCTATTTGTCATCTAGGGTGGAACTTATGGTGAAAGTTCCCCCCGTTCCGTCCTCCCTGGCAGGCACCTTCTTGGTTTCCGGCGGGGCAGCCTTGGACTTCTTGTTCTTGCCGGTGGAACTCTCTGGTACGTCCTCGACGGAAGCGCAGCACTCCGAGGAGGCGCGCTTGCCGGAGTTTGCGCCAAGGTTCCTGCCGGTCTTCTTCTTCCCCCCCCGGAGTTCCAGTGGTAGGAGCAGATGCCTTGACGGCAGGTGCTGCAACTGCTTCCCGGTAAAGTTGATCGGCACAGATGAGCGCGTCCTTCTTATCGGAATGGATAGTAATGATGCTCAACGGCCCGGGCATCTTCAACACATTGTACGCGTAGTGTGATGCCGCCATGAACTTAGCCAGCGTTGGCCGACCAAGGATCCCATTGTATGACATGGGGATCTTGGCGACATCAAACACCACCTTTTCGGTCCTGAAGTTAAACTCGCTGCCGAATGTTACCGGCAGCGTGATCTTGCCCTTAGGCTGGGTTCTTCCCGGATTGACCCCTTGAAACGTACCCGTTTCCTCGAGGTCTTCGTCGGGAATCTGAAGCATTGTGAGCACATCTGGTGAGATTAAGTTTAGGCCTGCCCCGCCGTCAACTAACATCTTCGTCACCTTGAGGTTGCGAATTGTTGGGGAAACCAACAATGGCAAACACCCGACCGCAGTTGTGCGATCAGGGTGATCCTCGGCGTCAAAGATGATAGGCGTGCTGGACCACTTCAGAGGCCTACATGCATCGGGGGATGGCTCTGCCGCATTAACCTCCCGCATCCACTGTTTAAGTTGGCGGTGGGAAGAATGCAGCGAGGCACCCCCATCAATGCACATAGCCTCCGTAGCCTTCTGGAATTCCTGCTCACTGGATTCATCATCTTCCTCATCATCATCTCCTTCTTTATCTCGGCCCCGAGCGGGCCGATCCTTCTGCTGCTTGGCCTTGCCGCGGTGACCCCCTCGGCCACCGCGTTTCTTGCCGGACCCCTCAGCACCATCTTGGGCCTTCTCCTTGTCTCGCCTCTCGTATTCGGCCCTCTGCTTCTCGGCAAGCTGCTCAACTTGCCGGCAGTTCTGGAGATCGTGGCTCTTAGTGCGATGGATCTTGCAATACTGCTTGCCAGAGTTCTCCGACTTGTCGGCAGCCGCCAAGGGCTGACAGGAAGGGCACCCGGCAAGATCCTTGCCGGGGTCACCAACCTTGGCCTTCTTGGCGGCGCCGGGGTTGTCAGATTCCTCGACAGCAAGCATGGCCTTGCGTCCGCGCTTCCTGTTCCGCCGCCCGCCTTTCCTTGATGGGGCCGTGGCGTCTTCATCCTCGGAGTCGCCTGCCGCGCCAACAGCCTCACCGGGGAGTTTCCTCCCCTCTTCAGCTCGAGCGCACTTGTCGGCCAGGGCATAAAGCTCGGCAATACTCCTGACTTTGTTCATCGCCAGCTCTTCCCGCATTCTGCGGTTACGCACGTTCTGGTGGAACGCGCTAATGACAGCGGCAGGATGAACGTCGGGAATGTTGTACTGCACTCGGCTGAACCTCTGCATAAACTTGCGCAGGGACTCGCCCTCCTTCTGAGGGATGATGTGCAAATCGCTCTCTTGGCCAGGAGCTTGGTGGCCTCCAACGAAGGTGCCAACAAACTGATGGCACAGATCTGACCAGGAAGAAATGGAATTCTCCGGCAGATGCATCAACCACGACCTGACGTTGGGCTTGAGCACCAACGGGAAGTAGTTGGCAAGTATCTTGTCATCTCGGCCCCCGGCAGCCTACACTGTAATGGTGTAGATGCTCAGGAACTCCGAGGGATGGGTCTTTCCGTCATACTTCTCCGGAACCTCTGCTTTAAAGGTTCGGGAATTGGGCCACCGGACTTGCCGCAGCTCACGGGTAAACGCCGGAGTCCCTACCTCATAAGGCAAGTCTCCTACGTTCCCTGGCGCAGGCTCGTCGACAGCCGGCCCTGCGCGCTTATCAGAGTGATAGCGCGCTTCCCGTCGCTGCTCGATGGTTGTTCGAGCGTCCTCTTTGCCTCGTTCCTGGAGAACCAGACGCTGATCACGGCGCATCCGTGGATCGGACGACACCGTGGAAACTTCTTCATGGCGGTCGACTTGCTGAGTTGTCGGCCACCGCTGATGCCGCGGAGGGGAGTGCACTGTAGTTGCACCACCTCCGGTTTTCTCTGCACCGGCTCGCGCCGGATCGATGGGCTTCCGCTGCGAGGGCCCTGCCTCTTGCGGTCCATCCTTGTTGGCGAAGCCGATAAGGCTCTGGATAGTAGCTCGCCACTCCTCCATCTTCTCCGGGGCGGGAGGAAAATCAAGGAGCAGCTGTGCACGTGCCAAGGCTTCCGCTGGCGTAGGTGGCGGTGACAAGTGCGAGGTACGTGAGGTGCTCTGACTCCTAACCAAGTTAGAAGGAGCACCGCCACGGTCACGCGACCGCGCACCACCTCCGCCGGCAGCTCGATGTGCATGCTGGTCCCGTGCATCTTGGGATCTATGCGCAGAAACCTTTTCATGAGGACGCCCCGAACCACCAGCGCCATGATGTCGCTCATCTTGCACGACCAGAGTAGGTTGCGAGGCTTGCGCCGGCACGGGAGCTCCAGCAGGCGCCCTTCGATCCCTAGAGTTAGTTGTGCCACCCGTAGGCAACACAGCACCATCTCTAGATCCAGCGGCGTGCAAGTTACCACTGCCACTGCGAATGATACCGCTCGCTTGGCTTGGGTCACCAAAACGCCGCGGGGGTTCTAGTCCTCTTCCTTCTGCACCCACACCGTCGCCTGTTTGCGAAGGCGCAGGCAAAACGGACCCGGACGGTTGCGCTGTCGCAGCGCTCTTCTTCTTGGGCGGCATGATGATGAAGATGATGAAGAAACTAGGGCGCCGACCACCAGATCAGGTTCACGCAACCTTCAATCCCCCTACCTGGCGCGCCAAAGATGTCGGGGTACGACACCTATGGGATCCCGAGAGATCCCTTTACGATTCGGCGGGGGGAGAGGTATACGCAAAGAGCAGAACCAGTGATCGACGCGGGAAGTTTTTACCCAGGTTTGGGCCACTGATCAGCGTAAAACCCTACTCCTGCTTTGTATTCTTATTGATGTTCTTGAGCCCAGCCTTCAGGAGCGCTCGCAATGAACAGACACGTTACTGTGCCGAAGCGGTGGCACAGTGGCAGAATCTCGCCGGGCACCGAATCTTGCCGGGCGCCAAGCCTTGCCGGACGCCAAGCCTTGCCGGGCGCCAAAGGCCATCCCGGCAAGGATCTTGCTGGGGAGGCTGGCCTTCGGATTTCAGTCCTGCTTGTCTGCTGATCCTTAGATCTCTGACTTGATGATTTCCTTGATGGCTTGAATCGACCTCGAGCTGATCCCGGCAAGCCTTGCCGCAAGGATGGCTACAACTGCCCGTGCACAAGTACGGGGTACTAGTGGCCCAATACTTAGTACACCGACAACGACACCTATGGGATCCCGAGAGATCCCTTTACGATTCGGCGGGGGGAGAGGTATACGCAAAGAGCAGAACTAGTGATCGACGCGGGAAGTTTTTACCCAGGTTCGGGCCGCTAATCAGCGTAAAACCCTACTCCTGCTTTGTATTCTTATTGATGTTCTTGAGCCCAGCCTTCAGGAGCGCTCGCAATGAACAGTACGTTCAAAGAGCAGCTATGCATGCAGGATGGGCCGGAAGTTCTCCTCCTCTGTAGCAGTTGCCTTGGGCCTCCTTTTATATGCTCAAAGGGGTCTCCACAGTGGCAAAATGTACATACATTGAGGTGTAAAGTAGCTACAGGGTATCATTCCTAACCCCAGACGGATTAGGACAAGTGCATTTAATGCACCGTGAGGTGTCCGTTTAGGTGTCCTCACTTTCTTGGGAATGGAAAAAGGGGCCATCCCATCAGCACCGCTTAAGCTCTCCCCCACTGGCGCGTCGCCACGCATCCAGAGAAGGACCCAAAATGTCAGACACGTTACTGTGCCGAAGCGGTGGCACAGTGGCAGAATCTAGCCGGGCGCCGAATCTTGCCGGACGCCAAGCCTTGCCGGGCGCCAAAGGCCATCCCGGCAAGGATCTTGTCGGGGAGGCTGGCCTTCGGATTTCAGTCCTGCTTGTCTGCTGATCCTTAGATCTCTGACTTGATGATTTCCTTGATGGCTTGAATCGACCTCGAGCTGATCCCGGCAAGCCTTGCCGCAAGGATGGCTACAACTGCCCGTGCACAAGTACGGGGTACTAGTGACCCAATACTTAGTACACCGACACAACTCCAGCGCCCACTCCACGATCCTGCCGGTTGCCTCTGGATTTCGCAAAATCCGCTGCAACGGGAAGCGAGTGACGACGGTAATTTCGTGTGCTTGAAAATAATGGCGCAGCTTCCTTGAGGCCATAAGAATGCCGAAAAGCAACTTCTGCACACCAGAGTCTATCGATCTAGCTCCCTACAAAAGGGAGCTAACAAAATAAACTGGGCGCTGCACCATCTTTTTCTTTTGCACTGGTTCTTCTGTCTGCGCAGATCCTGTCTTGCTGGGATCAGTCCTTGTCGGGGATGATCCTGGCGTGTCACTTGGCGCTCCTGCCGCTGGTGTCGCCTCCCCATCAGCTTCTCTCTGCGCCACTAGCGCAGCACTAACCACTTGATTTGTCACTGCCAAGTACAGCAGCAACGGCTCTTGTGGCCTAGCCGTGACCAGCGTTGGCGGAGCAGAGGTATCTCTTCAAATCTTGCAGCGAAGCCTCAGCTTCCGGAGTCCATTTCATTGGACCCGCCTTCTTCAAAATTTTGAAAAAGGGCAGGGCGCGCTCAGCAGATTTGGAGATAAACCTGCTTAATGCAGCAACGCAGCCGGCAAGACGACGTACATCCTTGACGTGTCTTGGCGCCTCAATCTGCTCAATAGCTTTGATCTTGTCGGGGTTCGCTTCGATCCCTCGCTGAGATACAAAGAACCCAAGAAGTTTGCCGGAAGGAACGCCGAACACACACTTCTCAGGATTGAGCTTCAAATTGATCTTGCGCAGATTTGCAAATGTTTCTTCTAGATCTTGTATGAGTGTCGCTTTGTCCTTGGTTTTGACCACTATGTCATCCATGTATGCTTCCATGTTTCGATGCAGTTGAGGCTCAAAACCAATTTGGATTGCTCTCGCAAATGTAGAACCAGCACTTTTCAACCCGAAAGGCATCCGTATAAAACAATACATACCACATGGAGTGATAAATGCGGTCTTTTCTTCATCTTCTTTTGCCATGAAAATCTGATGATACCCCGAGTAAGCATCATGGAACGACAGTAGGTCACAACCAGCGGTGGAATCCACAATCTGGTCGATGCGTGTCAAGGGGAAAGGATCTTTTGGACAGGCTTTATTGATATCTGTATAATCAATACATAGCCTCCATTTTCCGTTCGCCTTGCGCACTACAACTGGATTGGCTAGCCACGTTGGGTGAAGCACCCCTCTGACCAAACCTGCCGCTTCTAGCTTCCTGATTTCTTCGGCAATAAATTCTTGCAGCTCCAAAGCCTGCTTTCTCACCCTTTGCTTGACGGGCCGCGTGTGGGGACAGACAGCAAGGTGGTGCTCAATCACCTCCCTGGGAACACCGGGGATGTCAGATGGTTGCCATGCAAACACATCGACATTCGCCCGCAGGAAGGCAATGATTGCGCTTTCCTATTTGTCATCAAGGGTGGAACTTATGGTGAAAGTTCCTCCCGTTCCGTCCTCCTTGGCGGGCACCTTCTTTGTCTCTGGTGGAGCAACCTTGGACTTTTTGTTTTTGCTGGTGGAACTCTCTGGTACATCCTCAACGGGGGCGCAACACTCCGAGGAGGTGCGCTTGCCGGAGTTTGCGCCAAGATTCTTGCCGCCGGTCTTCTTCTTCCCCCCGGGAGTTCCATCGGCAGGAGCAGATGCCTTGATGGCAAGTGCTGCAACTGCTTCCCGGTAGAGTTGGTCGGCACAAATGAGCGCATCCTTCTTGTCAGAATGGACAGTGATGACACTCAACGGCCCTGGCATCTTCAGCACATTATATGCGTAGTGTGATGCCGCCATGAACTTGGCCAACGCTGGGCGGCCAAGGATCCCATTGTATGACATGGGGATCTTGGCGACATCAAACACTACCTTCTCCGTCCTATAATTGAGCTTGCTACCAAATGTTACTGGTAGCGTTATCTTGCCCTTCGGCTGGGTCCTTCCTGGATTGATCCCTTGAAACTTGCCCGTTTCCTCGAGATCTTCATCAGGAATTTGCAGCCTCTTGAGCACGTCTGGTGAGATCAAGTTCAGCCCGGCCCCACCGTCAACTAGCATTTTTGTCACCTTGAGGTTGCGGATTGTTGGTGAAACCAACAATGGCAAGCACCCGACCGCAGTTGTGCGATCAAGGTGATCCTCAGCGTAAAAAATGATAGGCGTGTTGGACCACTTCAGAGGTTTACGTGCATCGAACGATGGCTCCGGTGCATTAACCTCACGCACCAACTGTTTGAGTCGACGGTGGGACGAATGCAACGAAGCGCCTCCGTCAATACACATGGCCACTGTGGCTTTCTGAAATTCGTGCTCACTGGACTCATCATCTTCCTCATCGTCATCATCACCCTCTTCCTTGTCACGGCCTCTGGCGGGCCTCTCCTTCTGTTGCTTAGCCTTGCCGCGGCGGCCTCCTCGGTCACCACGTTTCTTGTCGGACCCCTCAGCACTGTCTTGGGCCTTCTCCTTGTCTCGCCTCTCGTACTCAGCTCTTTGCCTTTCGACAAGTTGTTCAACTTGCCGGCAATTTTGGAGATCGTGGCCCTTGGTGCAATGGATCTTGTAATACTGTTTGCCGGAGCCTTCCAGCTTGTCAGCGGCCGCCAAGGCCTGACAGGAGGCGCACCCGGCAACTTCCTTGCCGGGGTTGCCAACTTTGGCCTTCTTGGCAGGGCCAAGGTCCACGGATCCCTCAACAGCAAGCACAACCTTGCCTTTATGCTTCCTGTTTCGCCGCCGGCCCTTCCTTGTCGGGGCGGCAGCATCCTCGCCTTCGGAATCGCCCCCTGCGCCAACATCCTCGCCGGGGAGTCTCCTTCCCTCTTTAGCTCGAGCACATTTATCAGCCAGAGCATAAAGCTCGGCGATATCCCTGATCTTGTTCATTGCCATTTCTTCCCGCATCTTGCGGTTACGCACGTTCTGACAGAACGCACCGATAACAGTGGCGGGATGAACATCAGGGATGCTGTACTGCACACGGCTGAATCTTTGGATATATTTGCGCAGAGGCTCGCCCTCCTTCTGAGGGGGATGAGATGCAAATCACTTTCCTGGCAAGGGGTTTCATGGCCTCCAACAAAGGCGCCAACAAATTGATGGCACAGATCTGACCAAGAAGAAATAGAATTCTCCGGCAGATGCATCAACCACGACCTGACGTTGGGCTTAAGCACCAACGGGAAGTAGTTGGCAACTATCTTGTCGTCTCGGCCCCCGGCAGCCTGCATCGTGATGGTGTAGATGCTTAGGAACTCCGACGGATGGGTCTTGCCGTCATATTTCTCCGGGACTTCTGGCTTGAAGGTTCGGGAATTGGGCCACTGGACTCGCCGCAGCTCACGGGTAAACGCTGGACTACCTACCTCGTAAGGCAAGTCGCCTGCGTGCCTTGGCGCAGGTTCATCGATAGCAGGTCCTGCGTGTTTATCAGATTGGTGGCGCGCTTCCCGTCGCAGCTCGATGGTAGTTCGAGCGTCCTCCTTGCTTCGTTCCCGAAGAACTTGACGCTGATCGCGGCGCATCCGCGGGTCGGACGACACCGTGGAATCATCATCATGGGCGTCGATCTGCCGGGTTGTCGACCGCCGCTGCTGTCATGGAGGAGAGTGCACCATGGTCGCACTGCCTCCAGTCTTCTCTCCATCAGCTCGTACCGGATCGACGGACCGCCACCGCGAGGGCCCTGCCTGCTGTGGCCCATCCTTGTTGACGAATCCAATGAGACTCTGGATGGTAGATCGCCACTCTTCCATCTTCTCTGGAGCAGGAGGAAAGTCGAGGAGTAGCTGCGCACGTGCCAAGGCCTCCGCCGGCGTAGGTGGCCGAGACAGGTGCGAAGTATGTGAGGTGCTCTGACTCCTAACAATGTTAGAAGGAGCACCGTCATGATCTCGTGACCGTGCGCCACTTCCACCGACAGTTTGGTGTGCAAGCTGGGCCTGCGCACCTTGGGGTCGATGCGCAGACGTTCTTTCATGGGGGCGCCCCGAACCACCAGTGCCATGGTGCTGCTCGTCGCGTGCAACCTGTGATGGCCGCAACGCTTGCGCCGGCGCAAGAGTCCTAGGAGGCGTCCTCCGATCTCTGGAGTTTGTTGTGCCGCCCGTAAGCAGCTTAGCTCCATCTCTAGATCCAGTGGCGTGCGGGTGGCCGTTACTGCTGCGGGCGATGCCGCTCGCCTGGCTTGGATCACCAGAACGCCGCGGAGGCTCTAAACCTCTACCTTCCACATCCACGCCGTCTCCCGTACGCGAAGGCACGGGAAAAACGGGCGTAGATGGTAGTGCCGCCGCAGCACTCTTCTTCTTGGGTGGCATGGTGATGAAGACGATGAAGGAACTGACGCGTTGATCACTGGATCAGGTTCGCGCAACCCCTTACCCCCCCTACCTGGCGCGCCAAAGATGTCGGCATACGACACCTATGGGACCGCGGGGATCCCTTCTACGGTTCAGCGGAGGGGAGAGGTGTGCACAAAGAGCAGAACCAACGAACAGTGCGAGGGAATTTTTACCCAGGTTCGGGCCGCTAATCAGCGTTAAACCCTACTCCTGCCTTAGTTTATTGTTTGGGTGTTCGTCCCAGTTCCAGGAGCGCTTGCGATGAACAGTACGTTCAAGCAGCAGCTACACATGCAGAATGGGCCGAGAGTGTTCCCCCCCTGTAGCAGTTGCCTTGGGCCTCCTTTTATATGCTCAAAGGGGTCTCCACAGTGGCAAAATGTACATACATTGAGGTGTAAAGTTGCTACAGGGTAATCATACCTAACCACTGACGGTTTAGGACAAATGCATTTAATGCACCGTGAGGTGTCTGTTTAGGTGTCCTCATTTCTTGGGGATGGAAAAAGGGAATGTCCCATCAGCACCGCTTAAGCTCTCCTCCACTGGTACCCTGCCACACATCCAGGAATGGGCCCAGGATGCCAGGCTGATTGCTGTGCTGAAGCGGTGGAACAGTGGTAGAATCTTGCCGGGACGCAAATCTTGCCGGGCTCAAGCCTTGCCGGGTTTCGTGAGTCACCCCGGCAAGATCTTGCCGGGGGCCTGGGCTTCGGTCTTCAGCCCTTATTAACTCCTGATCCTTTGATTCTTGGTCTGAGCGTCCCCTTGACAATCTTGCACTATTCTCCAATTATTCCCCCGACAAGCCTTGCCGCGGGTTTGGCTACAACTGCACGTGCACAAGTATGGGGTACTAAAATCCCAACACTTAGTACACCGACAGGAACGCTCCAAGGAAGCCCACACACCAGCCTAAAGGTGTATATGAAGTAACCGAGATCGATTTAAAGTCTTGGGCTCCAACTAAACCAGATAAAGCACGCACGAGGTTCAGGAGTGTGTGCGGATTTGTTGGCAGGGCAAGGCTCAACATTAATCTGCCAGGGTTTTGGAAGGCTGACACAGAAACATGGCAAAGGATAGTCCGGGAGATCATGGATCACTTCAATGTTCCAGAGCAGTGGAGAATGCAGGTGGAACATGCTGCACTGAAGAAGGCTAGGGATGCTTGGAGAAACTGGAAGCACGTGCTGTACAAGAATTACTTGAGTGAAGGCAAGGACCCAATCCCCGCATACCCCCAAATTACAAAGGCAGATTGGGCAGAATTCAAAAGGGTCAGGGCAACTACAAAGTTTGCTGAGAAGAGTGCCAAGTAATCGGAACTTCAGAAGAGGAACACACACCCCAAACATATGGGTGTGGCAGGATGCTACAGCATGAAACCGATATGGGACCAGGAGGACAAAGAAGCAGTAGCGGCGGGTGGGAAACCGGCCTTTAGTGAAATCAGGGGCGAACGCGCTAGAGACTACTTGCGGGCACGTGCAAGGAGGCGTGATGACGGAACTTATTACTTTGAAAACTCACATGACGAAGAACTGTATCGCGTGATGTTAAAGCCTTCCAAGATCCCTGGAAGGTTCTACAGGAACTCAGGGCCATGTGACATTCTGTCCGATTTTCTGGAAACAAGAGAGACCCCTGGCTGTGTAAGGGGTATTGGTGTTAATGTCCCGCACAAGAGGGCTTTCACACTCATCAAAGAAGAGAGGCTCAGCATGAAAAAAGCGAGGAGTGAAATGAAGCAGAATGCATTGTATGAAAGGTTGGGGAAGGACATGTATCCGGCTGTTCGAAAGGATATCAAGGAGTCAATGATGATGCAGAAGACTCTATCACTGACAGATAGCCAGCAGATGGGAGGGGAGGCGGGCATGGAGGATGCTGGTTATTGCGCGACAACACCGCACAAGAGTAGCTGTGCATCAGCTGACCCCAGCGACACTGAGACTGCAGCTGCTCATGATGATGCTATATCTGATCTATCTGGAATGAAAGACAGACTGAAGGGCGTGCTTACACATTATGAAGGTACATTAAAATGTGCAACAGCCTGGGTTTACCCACCCTTCTTGGAAGAGGGCCTCTTGTTGGACAATGTGCCATTGAAGTCGGGCTGTGTGAAGTGCTACGTGACTGAAGTAAAGCCTGGATTCAATGAATTTGCCTTGAAGAATGCCCTAGGAGACTTTGATGAGAAAAGGACCTTGGGATAAACACTGTTACATCACATCCAGTGGCCACGAAAGGAAATAGAATTCATGGATGAGATCCCTGAAGCCCCGCCAAGAGCAACCAATGTCGCCCCTCAACCGGTGACACTCTCATTGCCATAGGAGCTCTCGCGTGCTTCCCCCAAAGAACCTAATGCTCGTAATCCGACAGCTGATGCATCAACCTATGATGAGCCGGCCTGACTTTGTGCCGTACAGGCCATGTCATCGTCCGCCCCAGAGCAGCCAGTGGCAAGGCCTACAACTGCTGAAGATGCACCACCGGTTTAGATGCCGGCCGCTGAAGCAGCGGGTGGAGACCCAGCTGCAGCACATGCTCAGTAGACCAACTTGGTGGAACGGACTCCTAAGCAGTCTAATGCTTCGGAACTGCCTGCTAAGCAGTCTGTAGGTCCAGAACCAACTGCTCATTAGTCCGTCGGTCCGCAGCCGTGTGATCAGCATACCAATGCGCTAGCACTTCCTGCTCAGCAAACCAACGCGTTGGCACGGCCTCCTCAGCACACCGACAAGTTGGCACCACCTGTGCAGAAACCTGACATAGCTTCAACGCATGGTCAGCAGTCCGATGCCTCTGCTCCTATAGCCCAGCAGTCCGTCACAGCATCACCCCCAGCTCAGTGGTCCGGCATAGCTAAACCGTCTGCTAAGCAGTCCGTCAAAGCTTCACCGTCTGCTCGGCAGTCTACCGTTCAGCCAACCAGACGTTCTACCAGAAGTGCTTCAAGTACCAAGAAGGAAGCGGCCAAAAAGGCTGCACCCGTGAGGAAGCACACCGTGCGAGCGACGTGGAAAGAGAATGATTGCCTCTTACTTAAAGCACTCATCGCCCAAAACCAAATTAACAGCAAGTTGTTCGAATCGGGGAGTAATATTATTTCTGACGGCATGGATGATGAAGAAATATCTTTCCAGCTTGCTAAAAATAAAGCAGACGTACTTGAAGCACGCAATTACGTCCATGGCCAGCCATTTCTTGTTGGCGAATACTTTGATGTTGCCGCGAGTTACATAAATATTGCATGGATCAAACGTCAGCAGGTCATCATGTTCTGCTAGTCCACTACAATAGAGATCAGTTCTGACATGATGCTGGTTCCATTAGTGTGGGTTTCGAGGACTTACATCTCTTCTTCAACTTCAACGAGCTCGATGCCACTCTTGTTAGATGCCTGATTTTGTAAGTACTTAACAAACTCTGATCAACTTCTCCATACAAGGCTGTAAATGATAAACAGCTAACTGCATTTTATTCCTCTCAAGGAATTGAACACGCAAAGAAAAAGGGAGAGTGTGTATTTCATAGATCCTGCATTAGCAAATGGCACAACATTACATGGTAAGGATGAACGGGAGTGGGCCATTAACACGGTCGTCCGTATCTTCGAAAACACGTCCCATGCAGAATCATTTCTCTAGCCATATCATGAATGATAAGTCAAGTAAACAACCACGCATACACAGATTGTCTTTCAGATTTCGACATAATTTGTAAGTTCATGGCTTTATTAATATGTAGCAATCACTGGATATTTATATTCATTGTTCCAAACAAGACCACAGTTTACTACATGGATTCTCTCAGAGAGTCAACAAACGCTCAGGATCTGACGCATCTTCAGCAATTCATGGATAGGTATTGAATTCTATGATGTTGAAATTAATTTGCATTCATATCTCGTTCAATAATTGATGTTGTCAAAATTCATCTTCATTTGAAGTGTGCTCGCATTGTGGAAAACTAAACCAGGGAACTTGTTCAAGAGGGAACTACCTCTGCAACACGAGATCATTTCTCCGGTAACACACCGAAATCCGTTATTTTCGGAAAATATATCCAATAGTCTGCAAATACCTTTTCTTACGCTAGTCAAATGTTCAAGTTTCTAAATAAACCTCTTTCTATTTCTGTCCAAAGAAAAAAATACATCTAACACCGGTTAGGTTGTTCCTAACAGGACAAATACATGACTAATTATGTACAAAAAATTTCAGTCTCCTCAGCAACAAGCAGGGACTAACCTTTGTGGATACTATGTTTGCAGACACATGATCTCCATCTGCAACTCTGCTGATAGTTGTGAAGATGCTCGCGAATTAGTACCACTAAGTCTATCTTAATTAATATCTTCTACTCCACTCATATGGCACTTTCTGACCTTAAAAATACTGTAGCTCATCTTAGAACCGAGGACCCCTGAACCGCTCCCCGCTGGTGAATTGCTGATGGTTCGGAGATTTATCGGCGACTTCTTCTTGAATCACTACATTAATCCCACTGGTGATAATGAAGATTTCAGCATGCGTTCTCCTGAAACATTGAGTAAGAGTTAGCCGCTAAACATATATGCATGTATCCATTGTTTTCCATTTGATGAGGTCTTCGTATTTCATACACTATGATTAATTATGTAATGCATATATGTGTCGACAAATCATTGGAATTTAGCTACCATTCGTTCAATTGCAATTGTTGTGAAATCTGATGAATGTTCTTCCTGTGGACACTATTTGTTCAATTGAATATTGTGGCGAATTTGCTTTTTGCATGCCGATTCAAATGCGATATTTTTGTTTTAACCTGGCAATTGCTCCACACACGGTTCAACTAAATGAGTGTGTGCGATCCACATCGGAAAGCATACATCAATCATAGTGGAACCGTCGGTGATACACAGCAGATCGCAAACGATTTGCAGCACTACTACGTGTGCGTAGGGGCTCTGAAACTGTTTGTGATATCACGTTATCACACACGAGAGCTCGGAGTAAACCGTGGCCAATGTAAAATACAATCCCAGTCGTAAATTTTTCAGGAAATGTGTGGGATCCCAAACGAAAAGCATGCGTCACTCTTGCCGCAACCGTCGGTGATACACAACAAATCACAAACGGTCTACAACACTTGTATGTGTGCGAAGGGGCTCCTGAACCATTTGTGATAGAACATTATCACACACGGTAATTGTGGGGAAACGTGTGCGATGGAGTCTAGCATGGCAGATGGGTTCCGCAGAAAACTCGTGTGCGATGGGGCACATATCGCACATAGTTCATATGTTGGCCCATGTGCCTTACATACTGTTTACCAAACGGTTCATTACGACACACCGTTTGGTTTCACTGCGTCATTAGAAACGTTTAATCACCGATCCCACAGATGCGAATGAATTTAGAGTGTGCTGCATCACATACGATTACATTTGGCAAGGCCTCTGCATCATGGCTCCATATCCCCAACGGTTTCTTGGTCGTGTGCGAAGGACCCCCCCTATCGCAGTCACTCACTTGGCAACGGTTTAAAATGCAGCCGCGGAAAGGGGTTAAAAACTGTGTGTATAGCACCTCACTATACCAGTGTATCCTCACCAAGCTACTCCATAAGCCTTACTTGTGTACGTGTGAGAATTGACAAGATTCGGTACCCATTGTGCTACTTCCATAATACCATATTGGGTGGTCATTGATCCATCTTCAACATTGGATAAGGTACAAGTGGTCCTCCTCATCTTCGCGAAGACGCTCAAGTGCACATCCTTCTGAGCTACCATCTCTGGCAAGATCACATCAGCATCGACACCATCACCGACGAGAACGTGAAGGTCAAGAGCTCAACACCAAACACCGCTCGACGACTTCACCATCTACCTTGGCATATTTGCCAAGCGACTTCAAGACATCTTTGCCAAGCGACTTCAAGGCATCTTTGCCAAGCGACTTCAAGGCATCTTCTCCTTTGGATATGCGGCATCTTCGCCAACAAGCACCTCAAGACTATGCTCAAGAGAAGCTCCCCAAGCTCAAGTCCGCGACTTCCACGAGCTACTACGACCTCGACATCGACCACAAGATTCCTTTCCATGGAACTCAAGACCCCGAGGAGTATCTCGAGTGGGAGCACAAGATGGATGACTACCTCAAGCTACTTCAAGTCCCTCCCGAAGATCAAGTGAAGTGCGCCACAAGTAACTTCCACGACTACGCGTCGACATGGTGGCTTCATATACCTTCGAAGACCTTCAACATGAGTTGGCCCAAGATGAAGAGAGCTATGCGGCGAGAGTTTTTGCCTTCCACCTACACGGAACATCTTCTACACCAATTGGAGAACACCACACAAGGATCCAAGTCCATCGACGAGTACTTCAACAAGATGAAGAAAGCCTTGCGACGAGCCGGCGTGGACGACCCCATTCGGATGAAGTTCCACTTCATGATGGGATTGAACAACGACATCTCCAAGACTATCTTCCTCGAGAACTACAAGTCCCTCGATGACAACTACATTGGTTCTCTCAAGGCGGAACAAGAACATATGAAGGCCAAGGCTTCTCCACCCCAAGCACACTTCGCAACGACCAAGCTCAAAGATGGAGAGCACGAGGATAGTACCACCAAGATGTCCAATCCCGATGAGCTCCAAGACGACGCTCCCAAGTCCGACTTCACTGCCATCCCTCTTTGTGGCATTGACGATGTCGAGTCTACCACGACTCTTTTTGAAGACGACACAGCGATGACTACGACTAGGGAGCCTCTCAAGGAACATGCTTTGGAGGAAAGCAACACAGTGGCGAGCAAGGTTGATGCTTCCATCTTTGGAGGCGAGAGTGAGATGATCGAGCATGGGATTTTCCATTCGGTCATCGAGGCGAGTGATGATGTGCCATCTTCGGCCTTCATCCACGGCGACGGTGACGAGATGGTTGAGCACGGGATTTTCCCTTTGACCACGGCAGTGTATGATGATGCGTTGATAGACTTGTGCCACCATATTGAGAGTGAGAGTGACTTCAGCACTAGCCCCATATATGATGAGTTGCTCTAATTCCCATGTGAGGCGAGCCACAACACCCACCACTTGAGTGAGATGAGTGACTGTCAGTACAACAAACATTCACGATTGTTGCCCGGACTTATACACAGTCGTGCTGGCATCACATGTCCGGTACCAACATACAAAGCATGGCCAAGCCAGAGAAACCGTTCTTTGTGAGATCAAGGAGTGGATCAAGGAGACCGAGACAGCAGAACATCTCCTTGGGAAGGCCTCCCTTGCTAGGCAGGAGAGCCCGGCCTAGTCGAGACCAACCCAAGGACATGTCCATGATAACCCCGGTAGGCTTGCTGAGACCGCCAAGGCCAAGAACCCCCGCCAAGGCACCACCGCTCCACCGCACAGTGACGCAAGTCACTTATCGGTGCGGTGTCGAGCCCGCAAGTGATTAAGTGGCTTCCACTAAGCACGTGGCAGCCCATCAGAAGGCAGATAACCCTCACATGACACCCGTCCAGAGGCGTGTCGAACAGATAAGCAGAAGATGGTTAAGCGGCAAGGCAGGCTTGCCGGGCTTCACCCTGAGTATGACAGCTAGTAGTGCATTTAATGCACTTTGTCCTAACTGTTAGAGCTAGGTATGATAGCACTGTTAGCTATCTAATCACCAGATAAAGACTGTTTTGCCACTGTGGTTACCCCTTGAACTATAAAAGGAGGTCCAAGGCTACCTAGAGAGGGATTTGGACCCTCGCACACTTGTACGCACATACCAGCTCTCCCCGAGCCCACCTTGCGGGGTTAGAGCGTTGCGTGTGCATCGTGTTCCTCCATCCAATCCACTAAAGCAGGAGTAGGGTTTTACGCTTCCCAGTGGCCCGAACCTGGGTAAAAATCACCAGAGTCCTCGTCGTCGTGCTACCTCATGGCTTCTACTCTTTGTGCAACGTGACCTCCCCCTTGCCGAACCACAAGGGGCCGATGGCCCCATAGGTGATCGTGTTCTCCCACGACATCTTTGGCATGCCAGGTAGGGTGGAATCACTTGCACAAACATGAAGCTGTGAGCAGCGCGTCAATCATTGTCATCATCATCTTCATCCATGGCGCCCAAGAAGAAACCCGGCGCTACCGCACACCCTTCCACTTCAAAGGCCCCCTCGCACGTGGCCACGGACGCCGTAGGCGCCATAGCGGCGTTGGGTGAGGCAGGTACCACGGGAGACGCGACCGTCGCAGGCGGCGCCATCATTGTGTCCCCCGTGGACGAAGCTGGAATGAGAGGCACTCGGGAGGGCAACGTCAGCAACAACATCCCAACGGGCATGACCCAGAAGCCACGGGTGAAGGGAACGTTCAGTCTCCACCACCTCACCATGCTAACGGGCGCAGCCACAACAACGATGCCCGCTCTGGTGCAAGTCGTGACCCTCTAGCCGTGCCTACCACAGGCGCGGCTACTGGGCACGCACCTTGTCTGGAGCGAGGCGAACAAGGCGGAGCACCGAACGGGGTTGTCGATCCCCGAGCGCGACCCACTCATCACCAGACTGCCTTGGCGACCGGTTCGCGACGGCATGAACATGGCGACGCCCCTACTGGTACTACCAGGAGTCAGGCGACGTCGCGGTCTGCCTAATCAGCTACGGAAGCCATGGTGCGGGCCCAACTCCTACTGAGATTCCCATCAGCGGCTGATCAAATGGATGAATGGAGGGCCACCATCCAGAGTTTAATCGGCTTTGCTGAAGCTGTAAAATCGCAGCAGGCAGAGCCATTGCAGCACCGGCGAATAGCAACAGCAGCCCGGGCTGATGGCTGTGTCGAGGAGGCCGCGCTGACGATGCAGTCTCCTCCGCGACAACAGACCTAGAGGCGACATCAGCAAGAACAGCATGTCCGCGAACCCGACGAAGCATCGATGGCCTCCTCTGACCCACGAGCCCACCGGCATCAGTGGCGGGTCCTAGAAGATCGGCGGAGGGAAGATGCGCATGTCACTATAGAACGACACCAGGAGACCCGCCGTCAATCTGACAGGCAAAATGGCCTGGACGTTGATGAACCCGCACCCAGTGATGGTGGGTACTTGCCTTATGAGGTTGGGTGGCCTGCCTTCACTCGTGAGCTGCGGCAGGTCCGCTGGCCATCAGCCCAGGTCTTCAAGCCAGAGTTACCAGAAAAATACAATGGAAAGTTAAACCCAGCAGAGTTCTTGAGCATTTACACTATTGCCGTTCAAACTGCCGGGGGCAGGGATGAGAAGGTGTTCGCCGACTACTTCCCTTTGGCACTCATGCCAAACGTGATGTCGTGGCTGATGCACCTGCCAGAGAATTCCATTTCATCATGCGCTAACTTGTGCAATGAATTTGTTGGCGCCTTCACGGGTGGCCACCAAGAGCCCGGGTGGCCCAGTGACCTACAAGTCCTTCCATAGAAGGAAGGGGAGAGCTTGCGGAAGTATATGCAAAGGTTCAGTCGAGTGAACCGTAACATTCCAGAGATACATCCAGCAACTGTGATTGACGCGTTCCATAATAATGTGCGCAACAGAAGGATACGGTCCAAAATGAACGTCCGGCTACCCAAGACCGTTAATGAGTTATACACATTGGCTGATAAATGTGCTCGGGATGAGGAAGGAAGGTGACTCCCCGGGGAGGAGGATGGTGTCGAGGTCAATTCAGAGGACGACGATGAGACCACTAACCCAAAGAGGAGAAGCTGGAGACGCAACAGGAAGCGCAAAGATAAGTCAGTATTGGCCGTTGAGAGCTCTAGCAATCTCAGCACTGGCAAGAAGGCCAAAACCGAAGCCCCCGGCAAGGAAGCTGCTGCATGCGCTGATTGCCGAGAGGCTGCGGTGGCAAAGAAAGCTGGGAAGTCCAATGGGCCATACTGCAAAATTCACCGCACTAAAGGTCATGATCTTCAAGAATGCCACCAAGTCGAGCAGCTTGTCAAGAAGCAAATGGCAGAATATGAGAAGCAAGACTGGGAGAAAGACCAAGAGGGTGCCGGAGGAAAAGGCCGTGGCAATAGAGGGGGCCACCGCGACAAGGCCCCGCAGCAAAAGGAGAAACCTGCTAGAGGCCATGAGAAGAAAGGAGATGGTGAGAGTGATGAAGGGGATGAAGAAACCAGCGAGCAAGAATTCCAGAAAGCAACCGAAGCCATGTGTGTTGACGGGGGTGCGTCTTTGCACTCCTCTCACCGCCAGCTCAAGCAGTGGGCACGTGAGGTCAATGCCACGGAGCCAACTGCAGATTCCTGGAAGCCACTCAAGTGGTCCCGCATGGCTATCATCTTTGATGAAGAGGATCATCCTGACCGCACCAGTGCGGTTGGATGTTTGTGGTTGTTGGTTTCCCCAATGATCCACAACCTCAAGGTCACCAAAATGCTAGTTGATGGTGGGGCTGGGTTGAACTTGATATCCCCTAAGGTGGTTGCGAAACTGCAGATCCCCGATGAGGAGCTCAAGGCCATGGGTACATTTCAAGGAATCAACCCCGGCAGGAGCCGGCCCAAGGGGAAGATCACATTGCCTGTGACATTTGGCGGGGAGCTAAACTACCGGACCAAGAGGGTCGTGTTTGACGTGGTTGGGCTTCCCTTGCCTTACAATGGGATTCTTGGTCGTCTAGCTCTGGCAAAATTCATGGCAGCATCCCACTATGCTTATAACACCTTGAAGATGCCAGGGCCGATGGGTATCATTTCCATTCCATCAGATAAAAGAGATGCAATTATATGTGTGTTTCAGATGTATCGAGAAGCTGTAGCAGCTGAGGCTGCAGAAGTCACAGCTCCCGCCAAGGAAACAAAGAAGGGAAAGAAAGCTAGCAGAGATGCCGGCAAGGACTAGGGTAAGCGCGCCTCTTCGGAGTGCGCCACACCTGTTGAGGACTTGCCGGAGAGTTCCACTAGCAAAAGGCCCAAGGCTGCTTCACTTGCTGTGAAAAAGATCCAGGCGAGGTAGGATGGCACTAACGGTACATTCACCATCAGCGCCACCCTTGATGACAAATAGGAAAGCGCGCGTGTTGCCTTCCTGCGGGCGAATGTCAATGTGTTTGCTTGGCAACCATCTGACATCCCCGGTGTTCCCAGGGAGGTAATCGAGCACCGTCAAGTAGAAGGTCAGGAAGCAAGCTTTACAGCGGCAGCAGTTCATTGTCAAAGAAATCAAGAAACTTGAAGCAGCTGGTTTGGTCAGAGGAGTGCTGCATCCAAGATGGTTAGTGAACCCAGTGGTAGTGCGCAAGGAAAATGGGAAATGGAGGCTCTGCATTGACTTCACAGACTTGAATAAGGCATGCCCGAAGGACCCTTTCCCCTATCGTGCATCGATCAGATTGTAGACTCCACTTCCGGGTGTGATCTGCTTTCCTTTTTGGATGCGTACTCCGGGTACCATCAGATATTCATGTCAAAGGAAGATGAAGAGAAGACCGCGTTCATAACTCCATGTGGCATGTACTGCTTTGTATGCATGCCTTTCGGGTTAAAGAGCGCTGGATCCACTTTCGCAAGAGCAGTACAGATTGGTTTCAAACCACAGCTGCACAGAAACATTGAAGCTTATATGGATGATATAGTGGTCAAAACCAAGGACAGATCAACACTCATTCAAGATTTGGAAGAGACCTTTGCAAACTTGCGCAAGATCAATTTGAAGTTAAACCCTGAGAAGTGTGTGTTTGGTGTTCCCTCCGGCAAGCAACTTGGTTTCTTTGTGTCACACCGAGGGATAGAAGCGAACCCCGAAAAGATCAGAGCGATCGAGCAGATACAAGCACCCAAGACTGTCAAGGATGTGAGGCGTTTAACTGGATGCGTTGCCGCGCTGAGTAGGTTAATTTCCAAGTCTGCCGAGCGTTGTCGGTGCAACAAACCTTCACGTATGTTACCCAGACTGTACACAGGCGCAATGGCTAAGATACAACAGCACCAAGTTCCCAGGACGAGACCAAGCCAGGAAGATAGCTCTTTGAGGAATCAAAGGGCGGATCAAGAAGACCAAGACAAGCAAAGAATACAAGATGTCACTAAGAAAAGACCTCCCTTACCGGGCAGGCGAGCTTGGGCAGGTCGAGGCCTCGCCAAGAATAAGTCCCAAGATCTCCCCGGCAGGCTTGCCGGGGCCGCCAAGGGCAAATTTACCCGCCAAGACTCCACCGCACAGCGACGCAAGTGACATATCAATGTGGTGTCGAGCCCCCAAGTGATTAAGTGGCTATCATTTGGCACATGGCAGCCATTTGGAAGGGAGAATCCCCCTATACGACACCCGTCCAGAGGCGTGCCATGCAGACAGGTGGAAGATGATTAAGCAGCGTGACAGGCTTGCGGGGCTGCATCCTCAGCGTGACACCTAGCAGTGCATTTAATGCCCTTTGTCCTAACTGCCAGAGTTAGGTATGATAGCACTGTTGGCTATCTAATCAGTAGATAATGACTATTTTGCCACTGTGGTAACCGCTTAGCCTATAAAAGGAGGGCCATGGCAACCTAAAAAAGGATTTGGACCCTTGTACACTCATACGCGCGTAGCTGCTCTCCCCAAGGCGACCTTGCCGGGCTTGAGCGTTACGTGTCCACTATGGTCCTCTCTTCAATCCACCAAAGCAGGAGTAGGGTTTTACGCTTCACAGCAGCCCGAACCTGGGTAAAAACCACCAGCATCACCTCTACCGTGCTGTCCCATTGCTTCCGCTCTTTGTGCAATGTGATCTCCCCCTGCCGAACCACAAGGGGCTGATGGCCCCATAGGTGATCGTGTTCCACCATGACATCTTTGGGGCGCCAGGTAGGGGGCAGCGCTTGCGCGAACCCGAGGTCATGAACAGTGCCTCAATCTTCATCATCATCTTCTTCATCGTTAGCTTCATCATCCATGGCGCCCAAGAAAAAATCCAGCGCAACAGCTCACCCTTCCACCTCAAAGGCCCCCTCGCATGCAGCCGCCAATACTATGGGTGTTGCAGCGGCGTTGGGGACGCGGACGCCGTGTGGGACGAGACCGGCACAGGCGGCACTGCCATCATTCCCCCTGCGACTGAAGCGGGAGCGGAAGACGTCGAGGGAAGGTGGCATCAACAGCATCCCGACGGCCGTGTTCCACAAGGCGCGGGTGGGGGGAATGTTTAGTCTCCGCCTCCCCACTGCACCAGATGGCGCAGCCGCAGCGTCAACGCCCGCTTTGGTGCCAGTCGCGACCCCCTGGCTGCCCCTACTACAGGCGCAACTACGGGGCACGCGCCTTCCCCAAGGCAGGGCAACCAAGACGAAGCGCCAAACGGGGTCGTCGACCCCCAGGCGCACCCTTCTCGCCATCGTACCGTCGTGGCGGCCGGCTAGCGGCGACAAGAACACAGCGCCACCACTAATGGTACAATCAGGAGTCGGGCGACGTCGCGGTCTGCATCATCATCTATGCCAAGCACTGCTTCGGAAGCCATGGCGCGAGCCCAACTCCTGCTAAGATTCTCGCCAGCGGACGATCAGATGGATGAGTGGAGAGCCACCCTCCAGAGTTTGATCGGTTTTGCTGAAGCGGAAGGATCACAGCGGGCAGGGCCGCCACGGCGTCCGCAAGAAACAACCACGGCCCGAGCTGCTGACCATGTTGAGGGGGCCACTCCAACGGTGCAATCCCCTCCACGACAGCTAGCGCAGAGGCCGCAGCCCGAGCCACGCGACCAGGAGCCTAACGAGGCATCAATGACTTCATCTGATCCTCGAGCCCGTTGAGTTCAGCGGCAGGTCCTGGAAGATCAGCAGAGGGAAGACGCGCGCGTCACTATAGAACGACATCGTGAAACCAGCCACCAATCTGACAGGCGCAATGGCCCAGACATAGACGAACCTGCGCCCAGTGAAGGCGGATACTTGCCTTTTGAGGTTGGGTGCCTTGCCTTCACTCGTGAGCTGTGGCAAGTCCGTTGGCCATCTGCCCGTGTTTTCAAGCCAGAGATATCAGAAAAGTATGATGGAACGTTGTTCAAGCCGCCGGAGGAAAAGCTGAACCCGACAGAGTTCTTGAGCATCTACACCATCGTTGTTCATGCCGCCGGAGGAAGAGATGAGAAGGTGTTCGCCAACTACTTCCCTTTGTCACTTAAGCCAAACATGAGGTCATGGTTGATGCACCTCCCGGAGAATTCCATTTCGTCCTGGGCTGACCTGTGCAATGACTTTGTTGGTGCCTTCATGGGCGGCCATCAAGAACCAGGATGGCCCAGCGATTTGCAGCTCCTTCCACAAAAGGAAGGGGAGAGCTTGCGAAAGTACATGTAGAGGTTTAGCCGGGTGCACAGGAACATTCCAGATATCCACCCGGCAGCTGTGATTGCTGCATTCCAGTCCAACGTACGCAACAGGAGGATATGTTCCAAGATGAACGTCCGGTTGCCCAAGACTATGAATGAGTTGTACACCTTGGCGGATAAGTGTGCCCATACAGAGGAAGGGAGGCGGCTCCTCGAAGAAGAGGATGGCATCGAAGTTGACACAGAAGATAACGACGATGCCACTAACCCGAAGAGGAATAACAAAAAGTGCAACAAGAAGCGCAAGGAAAAGGCAGTACTGGCTGTTGAGGGTTCTGGCACTCCTAGTACCGGCAAGAAGGCCAAGACCGAAGCCCCCAGCAAGGAAGTTGCCACGTGCACAGATTGTCGGGAGGCTGCGGCGGCCGAAAAGGCTAGGAAAGCTGATGGATTGTACTGCAAGATCCATCGAACCAAGGGCCATGACCTCCAAGAGTGTCACCAAGTTGAACAACTTGTCAAGAAGCAGAAAGCTGAGTACGAGAAGCGTGATAAGGAAAGAGAACAAGAAGGTGCTAGAGGGAAGGGCCCATGCGGCAAAGGAGGCCACCGCGGCAAGATTCCCCAGCATCAAGAAAAATCTGCTAGGGGCCGTGATAAGAAGGAAGGTGATGACGAAAGTGATGAAGGGGATGAAGAGGAAACTAGTGAGCAAGAATTCCAGAAAGCCATTGAGGCCCTATGTATTGACGGAGGCGCATCTTTGCACTCCTCTCATCGCCAGCTTAAATAGTGGGCGCGTGAGGTCAATGCTGTAGAGCTAGCAGCAAACTCCCAGAAACCACTCAAATGGTCCCGCACGCCCATCATCTTTGATGAAGAGGATCACCCCGACCGCACCACCGCGGTAGGGTGCTTGCCATTGTTGGTTTCACCAACAATTCGCGACCTCAAGGTCACAAAGATGTTGGTTGACGGTGGGGTAGGGTTGAATCTGATTTCCCCCAAGGTACTCATCAAGTTGCAAATATCAGATGAAGAGCTCAAGGTTACTGGCACTTTTCAAGGAATCAACCCCAGCAGAAGTCATCCTAAGGGAAAGATCACACTATCGGTAACGTTTGGAGGAGAATTGAACTACCGGACCGAGAAGATTGTGTTTGATGTGGTCGAGCTTCCTTTGCCGTACAATGAGATTCTTGCTCGTCCAGCTCTGGCAAAATTCATGGCGGCATCCCACTATGCCTATAATACTCTGAAGATGCCAGGACCAATAGGCGTCATCTCCATCCTGTCGAACAAGAAAGACGCAGTCATATGCGTGGATAAGATGTCCCGGGATGCGGTTGATGCCGAGGCCGCAGAAGCCGCAGTTCCCGCCAAGGAAAACAAGAGAGGAAAGAAAGCTAGCACGGGTACCGGCAAGGAATCCGGGAAGCGCGCCTCTCCGGACTGCGCTGCACGCGTCTATGATTTGCTAGAGAGTTCCACTAGCAAAAGATCCAAAGTTGCCCTGCCTGCTGTAAAGAAGGTCCAGGTAGGGCTGGGTGGCACTGATGGTACATTTACCATCAGCTCCACCCTCGATGACAAATTGGAAAGCGCGCTCGTTGCCTTCCTGCACATGAATGTCGACGTGTTTGCTTGGCAACCATCTGACATCCCCGGCATTCCCAGGGAGGTAATCGAGCACCACCTTGTTGTCTGCCCTCATGCTTGGCCCGTCAAGCAGAAGGTCAGGAAATAAGCTTTGGAGCGACATCAATTCATTGCCGAAGACATCAAGAAACTCGAAGCAGTTTGTTTGGTCAAGTGAGTGTTGCATCCAACATGGTTGGCGAACCCAGTGGCGGTACGCAAGGCGAACGGCAAATGGAGGCTTTGCATAGACTTCACAGATCTAAACAAGGCATGCCCGAAGGACCCTTTCTGTAGCGACCCAACCCGGTAAGAGTCGAAGTCTCTGTGCTTACCGTGCTAGTCCCTGGATCAACTTGCTAGCACACACAGTACTAGATGAAATAACAGAAATAACACACATCTCTTTATTACATCGGTAGTCCAGGAGCAATACATTTATTACAAAATAGGGCATAGAGCCAAATAAACAAATACTGCGAAAGCAAAGTAGTAAATGAGTCCAACTCCACGAGCAAGGTTGAGTGTAGAACATCGACCTATCGCACCTTAATCCTCGTCAGATATATCTGCAACATGATAAGTTGCAGCCATATAGGTCAGTACATTGAATGTACTCGCAAGTCACATCATAAGTATAATGAACCTATTTGCACATGAAATTTGGCTGGTGGAAAGCTCTAAGTTTAGTTGTTGCATAAAGCTAGTTTTTCCCTAGAATAAAAGATATTATTCTACCTCTACAGTAATAGCATAGGATGAGTTGGCAAACCCAACTCAATCCATTCCCAAAGTTTCATTTAAAACCCAACAATTTAAAATTAAGGGTGATGAGATCTCCCGGCATTTCCACTACTAGATGCTCAAGTTGTCCGTAACCGGGGACACGTCTAATCAATTAGGTTGACACTCTGCAGAGGTTGTGCACTTTTCCCCACAAGACTCGACCACGTCCATGATCGGAAGATCGAGACATAGTCTTTTGAAAGTGTTCCCCCTTAACCCATGGATAGGCCGGTACACCTACCATAATCTACATCTGCTATCCTATCTCGGAAGGGGTCACAATAACTACTCAACTAAGCTAGAGCCCATATTGGCTTGTGGCTGCACACGTAAGCTTCTAGACATGAAAATACGTCTGATCCCTTTGATCCTGAGCGGACGGACCACTAGTGGTGCACCACCATGGATTTCCCATGCATGCCCCACTATACTTTGCCACCATTCAAACCAGTTTCCGTCCAGGTAGTTCATTAATTATCTTAGGTCTTGTTTACTACATTGTCACTCATACTCTATAATGATCACTCCCCAATCCACATCTACTTTAGCGAAGCAACATAATGTAAAACGGTGCTGACAAAGTTGTAAGGTTCAGACCTACCTCAATGAACTACTTGGTGTAAAGCATAGCCATCCGGCATAAATTCCTACCATGCAGTCCTACCGCAAAGAACTAAGTGCATAATAAAAACACAGGAAATGAAAACATGATCAAGATGCAACTTGCCTTGGTACTGCTGGTTGAATTCTAGAGACTGATAGTATTCTGCTTCGCACTCCGGACAATCTATCGCAAAGTAAATAAACATACATAAGCAATCATTCCAGAGAACCAAAATAACATGCAAAGCAAAAAGTCTCGGAAAAACCAAATGAACATACAACACACTTAGCTATCACAAAAATATTCTAAGTGCCAAACAACCTATGACATATGGTTCAAAAAGTGATGTGAACTATAGTGCATACTAGGCATATAGGTGAAAATATCAATGCACAGATCCTAGTGTGTGAACAATATTGTGAGATTGGTTCAAGTGATAGGGTTTGGCTACAGTGACAAAGTGCAAAAAGAATCGACTTAATCAGAGCAACGGTTTAGGAGATATGGCCAGTTAAAGTTTGAATTCAAATCTGAATAAAGTTCAAATTTGAATCTGGCAAAAGTTTACAAAAAAGATACCACTGGATAGATTTAAACAATACAAAGAATTTTCCGTTGGTTTCATCGAGTTTGGATCTACGGTTAAAAAGTTGTGACTACTCGAAGTTTAGGGACTAATCTGTGATAAAAGGGACTAAACAGTGAAGAAAAACTATAACAAACAGGTCGCTGGCCACATGGCGGCTCGTGGCTGGCGGAGCAGCGTTCACTGCGGCAGCTATACGGCGAACGGCCACTAAATAAAAAAAATAGCTATGCGGTGGCTAACTAAAAATGACCGGCCCGGTTTAAAATAAACCGGCGGTTAACCGCATACCAGTTCACTAAATAAAAAAATGACTAAGATCTAATCTAGGCCGTCTAGGGTAGATCGAACGGTCGAGGGTGGGGCTGTGGCTGTGGCTCACAGTGAGTGGTGGTGGTGGCCGGCGACGATGAAGACGGCGGCGCGGCGTCGGAGACGAACGGGGCGCGGCTATGGCGGTCCTCGACGTCGGGGAAGAAGTCGGGGAGGTCGGGCGTGGCGTGGGCATCACGGTGGTCGTGGTGGCGTTCGTCGGTGGCGTCGGGATGGGGCGGGGCAAAGGCGGCGGGGCTCGGTGCTCCGGCGGCTCCGGCGTCGACGGTGCGGCGGCTCCGATGACACCTAGGGGCAAAAATCGTGTCAAACGGATGCGGCTCGGCGAGCTAAGAAAATTGAGGGTCAGGGTGGTCTACGGGCGACGAAATGCTCCGGCGAGTGGTGCGGCTCCGGTGAGATGCGAACGGGCGGCGCGGCGGATGTGAGTGGCATGGGATGAAGCAGGACGGCGGGTTGGAAGAGGGGGTCAAGGGGCTTTTATTGGCGAGGGCAGAGGGCTCGGGGTCGTCAGATAAGGCCTCATCCACGAGAGAGCCGAGCGGCGGTTGCGGGAGGTTGGGGGTGATGGGCGGGGCCCACATGTCGTCGAGTGCAGGAGGGCGAGCGAGAGTGAGGCGAGGGGTGGTCGACCGGTGTGGGGAGGTCTCGGGCGCGGGAGATCGGCCTTGGGCCAAATGGCCAGCTGGGCCGGTCGGGCCGCTCCTGGGCCGAACCTAGTTTCGGTCCAAGCTGCGGTGAGCATGTGCATTGTGTTTTGTTTTACAGAAAAACTTTTGGAGCTCAGAGCATAGTGAACATTAATTCCAGCTCATAAGATTTTGAAAAAATATTTCCCTAATGCATTTAATGCACTTTTTGCAAATAAAATAAATACCAAATAAACTCCAAAAACTTTAAATAATATTCAAATGAAATTTCCAACTCTTTTATAAGTTTGAGGAAGTCATCTTATCCCCTCTTTTTTTTTCTTGAGTGGAAAAATTATTTGAATACTTCAAAAACTCCAAAATGCAATAAAATATGATATGCATTGAATGATTCTACTAACATCCAAATTTTAAAAAAAATTGGGATGTTACAAACCTACCCCCCCCTTAAGATGAATCTCGCCCTCGAGATTCAGGTTGGCTAGCGAAAAGGTGTGGATGGTCCTGCCTGAGATCTTCCTCTCGTTCCCAAGTAGCTTCCTCCTCGGTGTGGTGACTCCACTGAACTTTGCAGAACTTGATGATCTTGGTATGAGTGATTCTCTCTGCAATCTCAAGAATCTTAATAGGCTTCTCCTCGTAAGTCAGATCGCTCTCCAACTGAATTGCCTCCAGTGGCACTATATCTCTCAATGGAATATCTGCCATCTCTGCATGGCACTTCTTCAGCTGGGAAACATGAAACACATCATGAACTCCTGACAAAGCCTCTGGTAATTCTAACTGGTATGCAACCTCTCCTCTGCGTTCCAGAACTTTGTATGGCCCCACAAATCGTGGTGCTAACTTTCCCTTCACTCCAAATCTCTTAATACCTCAATGTGGAGACACTCGAAGATATGCTCTATCTCCCACTTCATAGGTCACTTCCTTGCATTTAGCATCGGCATAACTCTTCTGCCTTGACTGAACTATCTTAAGTCTGTCACGAATCAGTTTGACCTTCTCCTCAGAATACCTGATCAAATCTGGTCCAAACAATTTGCGATCTCCAACTCCATTCCACATCAAAGGTGTCCTGCATTTCCTACCATACAATGCCTTGAAAGGGGCCATCTGCAAACTGGCTTGATAGCTGTTGTTGTATGAGAACTCTGCATAGGGTAAGTTATCATCCCAGCTAGATCCATATTCTAGCGCACAGGCTCTCAACATGTCCTCCAAAATCTGGTTGACTCTCTCGGTCTGTCCATCTGTCTGCGGATGAAAAGCTGTACTGAACTCTAGCCTGGTACCCAAAGTTTCATGTAACTGATTCCAAAACTTTGAGGTAAACTGTGTTCCTCTATCTGATACGATGCTCCTCAGAACTCCATGCAGACATACGATCCTGGTCATATATATCTTTGCTAGCTTAGCACTTGTAAAGGTGGTTTTCACTGGAATGAAGTGAGCAACCTTGGTCAAACGATCAACTATCACCCAAATGGAATCATAACCTGAACGGGTCCTGGGTAACCCCGTGATAAAGTCCATACCAAGTCTGTCCCACTTCCAATCAGGTATTGGCAACGACTGAAGTAAACCTGCTGGTTTCTGATGCTCTGCCTTTACTCTCTAACATACATCACATATTGCCACATAATCGGCAATTTCTCTCTTCATACCGGCCCACCAAAAACTTTCCTTCAAGTCCAAATACATTTTGGTGTTTCTTGGGTGTATCGAGTATGGTGAGTCATGAGCCTCCTGAAGAATCAACTTCCTGATCTCTGGATCATTGGGTACACAAATCCGTTGCTCAAACCATATTCCATGTTCATCCTCACGGAATCCTTTTGATTTCCCTTTGCTCATCATTTCCTTTATATCAGCAATACCTTGGTCCAACTTCTGGGCTTCTCTGATTCTTCCCAACAAGGTGGACTACACCTCGAGTGCGGCAACATAACCTCTTGGAACTATTTCCAACTGAAGGTCTCTAAGGTCATCACATAGCTTCTGAGGTAAACCTCCTGTTGTAAGGGTCTTAACATAACTCTGACGGCTCAGAGCATCCGCCACAACATTGGCTTTTCCTGGATGATAATGCAGACTCATGTCATAATACTTTATAAGTTCCAACCATCTCCTTTCCCTGAGATTCAACTCCTTCTATGTGAAGATATACTTCAAACCCTTGTGATCTGTATAAACATCACAACGATTCCCAATAAGATAGTGTCTCCAGGTCTTGAGTGCATGCACTACGGCTGCAAACTCCAAGTCATGTGTGGCATAGTTCAACTCATGAGGTCGAAGCTGTCGTGAGGCATAAGCTACAACTTTTCCCTCTTGCATAAGAACACCTCCAAGTCCCTGACATGAAGCATCAAAATACACCTGAAAGTCCTTGTGTACGTCAGGCAGGATTAGCACCGGGGTTGTAACCAAACGCTTCTTCAACTCTTGAAAGCTGGCTTCACACTTCTCATTCCAAACGAACTTGGTGTCCTTCTTCAACAATGATGTCATGGGCCTTGCGATCTTGGAGAATTTCTCAATAAACCTCCGGCAATATCCTGCAAGTCCAAGGAAACTGCGAATCTCACCAACTGTGGTGGGTGCCTGCCATTTTGTGACTGCCTCTACCTTGGTAGGGTCCACTGTAATCCCTTCACCTGACACAACATGTCCAAGAAATCTGACTTCCTTCAGCCAAAACTCACACTTGCTGAACTTGGCATAAAGTTGATGTTCTTTGAGCTTCTCCAACACTAAGCGCAGATGTTCCGCGAGTTCCTCCTCATTCTTGGAGTAAACCAATATATCATCAATGAATACCACAACGAACTTATCCAAGAACTCCATGAATACATTGTTCATCATGCTCATAAAGTAGGCAGGGGCATTAGTCAAACCAAAGGACATGACTATATACTCATAAAGCCCATACCTTGTGGTAAAAGTTGTCTTGGGTATATCTTTCTCATGGATCTTCAACTGGTGATAACCCGATCGAAGATCGATCTTAGAGAAAACACTAGCTCCTTCTAGCTGGTCAAACAAGTCATTGATCATCGGAAGGGGATACTTGTTCTTGATGGTCACCTCATTTAGAGAACGGTAATCCACACACATCCTTAAGGGTCCATCTTTTTTCTCCACTAAGAGTACTGGGGCTCCCCAAGGTGATGAACTCGGGTGAATATACCCTTTCTCCAACAACTCCTTAATCTGCTTCTTAACTTCCTCCAAATCATTAGCAGGCATCCAATACGGCCTCTTGGGGATAGGTCCTGTGCCTGGCAGCAACTCAATCAAAAACTCAATCTCCCGATCTGGAGGCATACCCGGTAACTCCTCCGAAAATACATCGGGATAAACCTTCACCACTGGTACTTCTTCCTGGACAACTCCCGTAAGAGAGTTCACCTGAGTCCTCTTTGGCTTAAGCCTGGATACATACTTGATCCTCTTCTTCTCTGGGGTGGTGAGAAAAATTGATCTACTAGCACAATCAATGTTTCCCTCATACTCGGACATCCAATCCATCTCTAGGATTACATCCAACCGTTGCGACTCTAGTATGATCATATCTATGGGAAAAACATGTCCCCCTATGTTCAAAGGCAACTGGAAACATACCTGACTAACCATAGACTCTGCTCCTGGGGAATTCACTAGAATGGTTGACTTAAGAGCTATGGTAGGCAAATTATGTTTATCCACAAATCCCCTTGATATAAATGAATGTGATGCACCAGTGTCAAAAAGAATGAGTGCTGGAAATGAATTAACCAAGAACTTACCAATCACTACGTCAGGTTGCTCATAGACCTCTTCCACATTGACATGATTCACATGCCCCTTAGTGAAAGGATTGGGCTTCTTGCCTCCAGAATCCCCATTGCCATTTCCATTTCCATTCTGTGTCTCGGGACACTCGTTGGAGTAGTGCCTTGTCTTCTTGCACTTGAAGCAGGCAATGTGACTCAGATCCTTCTTCATCGTTGTAGAAGAGTTGAAATGCTGCCGATTTCCATTTCCTCCATTGCCATTGCCATGCTTGTGATCATGGTGGTTGTGTCTGTTTCCTCCATGCTGAATGTGGCCTCCATGGTTATGATGATTCCCTCCAAACTTGCTAGTGCCTGATCCAGAACTTCCTGAGTACGAGCTGTAGCAGGGTTTCTGCTGAACTCCAGAGTTATACTTCCCGTGACCGTACTTCCTCTTACGGTTCTCCATCTGCTGGTGCTTGCCTTTGAGAATGGTAGCCTTGTCAACCAGCTCCTGATAGTTTGCAAAGGTCGCCACAGTCAACTGAACTCCCAACTCATTGTTCAGTCCCTCCAGAAACATCTCCGGTCTGGCTGCATCAGTGGCCACATCATCTGGGGCATAACGGGCCAGCCTACTGAACTCATCAACATACTGAGATACCGTACGTCCTCCCTGGCGCAAGCTACGGAAATCCTTCTTCTTCAAACTCATGGCTCCAGATGAGACATGATCAGTGTGGAACGCCTGCTGGAACTGAGTCCAAGTCACACTCTCCGTGGGGTATGTGGTGGTGTAGTTCTCCCACCAGGCAGCTGCCGGTCCATTCAGCTGGTGGGCATCAAATGTCACCTTCTCCGCGTCATTGCATCCTGCTGTGGCCAGCTCCCTTCCTATCTTGCAGAGCCACTCATCTGCGATGATTTGCTCCGTGCTGCTGGAGAACACGGGTGGGTTCATCCTCAGAAATCGGGTAAGACTGTCAACTGGCGGTGGCGGCGGTGAGTTGTTGTTGTTGTGGTTCTCGTTCTGGATGAGCATCTGCATAAGAACATTCTTCTGCTGGATCAGTTGGGTGAGCTCCGGCAGAAAGTTGAATCCGGGGTCACGTCTCGGAGGCATCTGATGGGTTTAGAGTGGATGAGAAGTTAGAATAGAATAACGGTCTAATGAGTAAAATCACACTACCCATATGAAAGTGCAACTAATCCCAGGGTGGTTTTGGTAATTCATAACAACATATAGCTCATTGAACTAATAACTTTTCAAGATGATTATTTCAGATAGTTCAATGATTGGCATGGCATGGACTAGAGATGTGGAACCCTCAAAATGCTAAGGACAAATATTGGCAAAAGCTCAAGACTCTACATTTCTATTTTAATGATCCAAGATCACATTGAGTCCATAGGAAAAGCCAATACTATTAAAAGGGGATGAGGTGTTGCTTAATGGTCTACTTGCTCAAAATGCTTAGTGATATGCTCCACAGCCCTCAACCATCTTCTCATATCCAAATATGTCCTACACCTAAAGTTAAACTCAGCCCCACCGATTTGATCTATCCGGCGCCACCGAGTTCACTTGACATAGCCATAGCCAGAAACCCTAATCAGTTCGGTCTGACCGATAGGGATCTCGGTCTCACCGAGATAGGATTGCAAACTCTCTGTTTCCCTTCGTAACATTTCGGCCTCACCGAGATGAGCGATCGGTCCCACCAAGTTCGCAATGCAAACTCTCTGTTTCCCTTTCGTAACGTTTCGGTCTCACCGAAAGGAGCGATCGGTCCCACCGAGTTTGCATGACCAACTCTCTGTTTGCTTATTACTAAAATCGGTCTCACCGAGTTCAACTAATCGGTCAAACCGAGATCAAGTTTTGCCCTAACCCTAGCTCATCGGTCCCACCGAGTTGATCATATCGGTCCCACCGAAAAGCCTAACATTCACATTTTTTACTGGATCGGTCTCACCGAGTTTACCTATTCGGTCTGACCAAGTTGGCTCATTTGTGTGTAATGGTTAGATTTTGTGGGGAGGCTATATATACCCCTCCACCCTCCTCTCCATTAGAGAGAGAGCCATCAGAACGTGCCTACACTTCCACTACTCATTTTCTGAGAGAGAACCACCTACTCATGTGTTGAGACCAAGACATTCCAATCCAACCACAAGAATCTTGATCTCTAGCCTTCCCCAAGTTGCTTTCCACGCAAATCATCTTTCCACCATAGCCAAATCTGTGAGAGAGAGTTGAGTGTTGGGGATACTATCATTTGAAGCACAAGAGCAAGGAGTTCATCATCAACACACCATATATTACCTTTCGGAGAGTTGTGTCTCCTAGATTGGTTAGGTGTCACTTGGGAGCCTCCGTCAAGATTGTGGAGTTGAACCAAGGAGTTTGTAAGGGCAAGGAGATCGCCTACTTCATGAAGATCTACCTGAGTGAGGCATGTCCTTCGTGGGCGATGGCCATGGTGGGATAGACAAGGTTGCTTCTTCGTGGACCCTTCGTGGGTGGAGCCCTCCGTGGACTCACGCAACCGTTACCCTTCGTGGGTTGAAGTCTCCATCAACGTGGATGTACGATAGCACCACCTATCGGAACCACGCCAAAAATCTCCGTGTCTACATTGTGTTTGCCTCTCCAAACCCCTCACTTTACCTTCATATGCAATGATTTACATTCCGCTGCTATACTCTTAGAATTGCATGTGTAGGTTGATTGCTTGACTTGTGCTAAGTTGTTAAAATCTGCCAAGACTTAAAATTGGGAAAAGACTAGATTTTTATTTGGTATCAGAGCTTTGGTCTCCATTTGCCTTGATATCCATTGCTTTGGTGATCATAGCCTTGGTTTCACAACCTAGGAGAGTATGGCGTCTAGCGTGGGAAATTACCACCGTAGAGGTCCTTTGATGGTACTAATTTTGCTAGTTGGAAGCATAAGATGAAAATGCATATTCTTGGACATAACCCCGCCGTTTGGGCTATTGTGTGTATTGGCTTGCAAGGGGAATTCTTTGATGGAAGAGAACCGAATCATGAAGCAATTGCGGAAGAATTGAATATGTTGCAATACAATGCTCAAGCTTGCGATATCCTCTTCAACGGATTGTGCCCCGAAGAATTCAACAAAATCAGCCGCCTTGAGAATGCAAAGGAAATTTGGGATACTTTGATTGATCTGCATGAATGTACCGAGTCCGTCAAGGAATCCAAATTGGATGTGCTTCAAAGTCAACTTGACAAGTTCAAAATGAAGCATGGTGAAGGTGCCGCTGAAATGTACTCTAGGCTTCCTCTCATCACAAATGAGATTGTCGGCTTAGGAAGTGAAGAGATGACCGGCAAATTCATCATCAAGAAGATCCTAAGAGCCTTGGATGGAAAGTATGATACCGTGTGCACATTGATCGAAATGATGCCCAATTACAAAGATCTCAAGCCAACGGAAGTCATTGGTAGAATTGTTGCTCATGAGATGTCACTCAAGGATAAAGAAGAGCTTCACAACAAGTCTTGTGGTGCTTACAAAACTTCATGTGATGCTCCTACATCATCAAGTGAGAAACAAGTCTTCAATGAAGAATTGAGCCTAATGGTGAAGAACTTCAACAAGTTCTATAAGAGTAGAATCAAAGAAAGAAGTCACAAGTCAAGGTCCTACAATGACAAAAGATCTTCTAGTCGTGATCGCAATTGCTACAATTGTGGAAGACCCGGACATTACTCTAGTGAATGTACGGCTCCCTACAAGAGAAGAAAAGACTCACCTAAAAGGAGAAGCAAAAGAGAAGAATCACCTCCGAGAGAGAGAAGGAGTAGAGATGATCATTATGAACGAAGACCCTCTCGTAGAAGCAATGATTCGGAAAGGAAGGACAAGTCATCAAGGAGCTACACAAGACGAAGACATCAAGCCCATGTTGGTGAATGGGTATCCGGTTCTGATTCCGACAACTACTCCGAGAGAAGTTATCACTCCGACTCCGAATATACTCAAGATGAAGGTGTTGCCGGTCTTGCACTAGTGTCATCCAACTCCTACGACATATTTGATTCACCAAATGAAGGGATTGGAAGATGCTTCATGGCTAAAGGCCCCAAGGTATCACACCCCGAGTATGTTGATTTCAATAGAGATGAGGATGACTTGCTAGGTGATGATGATTTACTTGTTGACAATTCTAGTGATGAAAACTATGATGAAATTGCTCTTAATCATGCTAATCAAGATGAAACAAATGACAATGTTAAGAAGGAGATTGAGCATCTAACTAAAGAACTAAACAGTCTTAAGTTAGCTCATGAAACTACCTTAGAAGATCATCAAGAGCTTTTAAAGACTCATGAGAAGCTACGCTTTGGAAAGCTCAATCTAGAGCAAGAGCATGAGTTCTTAAAAGCAATCAATGATGATCTTCGTAAGAAAAGTTCTTCTTACATTGCCAAGCGTTTACTCTTGTCTACTAACATGCCACAAGTAAAATTTAGCAACAAGAGTAAGAAAGATTCTTCGTCTAGTAGTAACAATAATCATGTTAAATCCAATATTGTTTCTTCTAGTAGTTCTCTTGATTCCACTAATGATTATCTTAGCCAAGTTACACTTGAGCAAGAAAATAGCTTATTGAAGGGAATTATAGAGAAAGGTGTTTACAAGAGCCTTGCCGGAAGTAAGCAATTTGAGGAAATTGTACGCAAGCAAGGAAGGCACCGGAAGAATCAAGGTGTTGGTTTTGAACGCAAGTTCAATGCCAATGGAGTTGAGTGGGAAGAAGATCAATACCCCAAGACGAAGTTTGTTCCTCAACAAGAGAAGTATGACCCCACTTCTTTCAAGGGAACACAAGCTCAAGAAGATCTTCCACCACAAGACCACAAACTAAAAGGCAGGGACAAGCTTCAAGAGGAGATTGATGCATTTGAAGAAGCTCATAAGGCCTTGGTCAAGTGGGTTCCCAAGACTACATTAAGTTCTACTTCATCAAGTATGACTACAACTCCAAGGATTCCCATCAAGATGATGTGGATCCCGAAGAAGAAGAACTAGAGAGTTCTTGAGGGTGACTCTGCCAACATACTTCACTCATATTCATTTTGGCAGGAACAAGTTCAAACAACTTCCACATCTTGCACTAGTTCAAGGAGTCACAAACCCTCTTGTTGGTAAGACAAGGGACAAGGTAACCTAATGCTTTCATGGACATCATCATATGTGTGAAGTTCACTCTATGTCTATGGATATCCTTGCATGTTCCTTGTGGGACTAACCCATGTAGGTATTGAAAGTGCAACTCACTCCAAAGGATTGCTCCAAATGATCTACATCAACATGAGCATCCACATCTTCAACACCTACATGAAGTCATCATCGACAAAACCCAAGGTTAGTTCATCCCTCATAAGGGGGATATCACATCTAGGGGAGCTTTACTCTAAGAATTGAGCTAAAGCAACTCTAATGGTGTGAACACAACAATGCTTTATGTAAAAGTGGTAACCCCACTTGTGCTTAAACGATGAATATGACCTATGATCAAATGTTCTCATTTGACTCCTAAGTCAATATACTCATATATAGATTACCTTGTCGGCGTACGACACCTATGGGATCCCGAGAGATCCCTTTATGATTCGGCGGGGGGAGAGGTATACGCAAAGAGCAGAACCAGTGATCGACGCGGGAAGTTTTTACCCAGGTTCGGGCCGCTGATCAGCGTAAAACCCTACTCCTGCTTTGTGTTCTTATTGATGTTCTTGAGCCCAGCCTTCAGGAGCGCTCGCAATGAACAGTACGTTCAAAGAGCAGCTATGCATGCAGAATGGGCCAGAAGTTCTCCTCCTCTATAGCAGTTGCCTTGGGCCTCCTTTTATATGCTCAAAGGGGTCTCCACAGTGGCAAAATGTACATACATTGAGGTGTAAAGTAGCTACAGGGTATCATACCTAACCCCTGATGAATTAGGACAAACGCATTTAATGCACCGTGAGGTGTCCATTTAGGTGTCCTTACTTTCTTGGGGATGGAAAAAGGGGCCATCCCATCAGCACCGCTTAAGCTCTCCTCCACTGGCGCGTTGCCACGCATCCAGAGAAGGACCCAGAATGTCAGGCTTTGTCACTGTGCCGGAGCGGTGGCATAGTGGCAGAATCTCGCCAGGCGCCGATCCTTGCCGGGCACCAATCCTTGCCGGGCGCCAGGGCTTGCCGGGCGCCGAGCTTTGCTGGGAACCAAGCCTTGTCGGGCGCCGAGGCTTGCCGGGCTCCACGGGCCATCCCGGCAAGGATCTTGCCGGGGAGGCTGGCCTTCGATTACCAGCTTTGCTTATTTGTTGATTCTTAGATCTCTGACTTGATGATTTCCTTGATGACTTAAATAGACCTCGAGCTGATCCCGGCAAGCCTTGCCGCGAGGACGGCTACAACTGCCCGTGCACAAGTAAGGGGTACTAGTGGCCCAATACTTAGTACACCGACAGACCTAGTCATCGCAAAATTGCTTGATAGATGCTAGAGTGTTTGTGAATGCTTTGCCACATATTTCATTTTCTATCTTATTGTGTGAGCATGTTGGTTGCATATTTTTCTCATTCAAGGACATCCATTTGTTGCTTTGATTGATTGGCTTTTCTTTTGCCAAATGGATGGACAAGAATGCCTAAGTACTCCCTCTAGCTATCTATGCTTTTCTCATCTCGTACTCTATTCATGCTACATCACAAAGTTTGATCAAGTCATATTCGGACCCTCCAGGTGAGGAGCACTCGGAGCCACCGATTTGTCATAGACTTAAACTTCCAAAACCTCTTAGTGTATTTCGGTCTGACCGATTCATCCCTTTTGGTCATACCGAGTTCATTAAGTTGATTTAGGTTTTAATCTCGGTGCAACCGATTTGAACCATTCGGTCACACCGAGTTGCAGCAACCGCTTGCGATTCTGTCACCGACAGGGTCTGGATATATATACCCGGGTTGAAAATTTGGAAATTCCTCCAAACCTCTTCGCCCGCGCCTATCCAGCTCTGCCGACTCGTGGTCTCCGGATCGTCTCCTCATCGCCCGCGACCTCCTGCCACTGGTCTTCGCCGCCGTCGACGGGAATCGTCACCACCGTCGTCGCCATAGCGGGTTCATCACCAAGTTAGGGTATGAACTCGACCCTTTATGCTTTCCTCACTCCGATTCTTAGCACAAAGTTCAATGCCATGATTCTTGTCACGATTGAAATAGTTCTATCTAGTCAAAACTTCCTTTAGATTAGTTTTGATCCAAAAACTTAGGGTTAGGTTTCCGCCGAACTCATCTCGGATCGACCGATTTGAAAGATTTGGTCTCACCGTTTTGGCCCAGGCCATTGCACATGTACTACTCGGTCTGACCGAAGTGTACAAATCAGTGTGACCGAGTTTACTTTCTCAGTGAAACCCTAGCATCTCGGAGTCACCGAACTGTGTCTCGGTCTGACCGATTTCACATGTTTAGACTCTAAAGTTGCTTCGGTGTCACCGAGTTTGTCATATCGGTAGCTCCGAAATGCTTTCTGCAGAAAACTAAAATTAAGTTTTTGAGTCCTTTTGCCAAAATAGCTGCACTTTGTGATGCTCATCTACTCTATCTCAATCCATCTGTTCACAGGGTCAGTTTCAGCTATGTCAGACCAGAGTGACAGCCAGAACAAGTCAGAAGAGCACCAGAATCTCAGTGAGGGCACTCATCCCTCAAGCAGCTATGATGATGGAAGCAGGAGCACACCCAGCAATCTGCCTAAGGCTGCTACTAGGCAGAGGAAGAAGAAAACCTCAGACTTTGAAGATGAGAACTGCAGCTGACCAGAAGAGATCATGTGGCTATGCCCCACACATTCAGATGCTCATCAACTCCAAGGTGGGCACAGGCACATATCTGCTAGATAAAGAGCACCTTCCCTTGATGCCAGATTTTGAGGATAACACAGTTGTCATGGATGCTTCACATCCTACTTCTGTTGAGTCACAGGAGAAGAGAGAGAAGGCAAAGGCTAAAAAAGCTTCAAAGATTCCAGATGCCTCAGTTGCAAATCTCAAGACCAAGCAGGACCAGCTCAGCTATCTGCTTGAAGCCACAGTGAGTATTGATAAAGGATTAACCACCCTGACTCAAAACAAAGAAAGTCTTGAGAGAATCATTGAAACTAAGTTTTATGATCTAGACTTGAAGGTCACAGAGATTCAGACTGTAGTTGAGCAACTACAGGAAGAAGCAGAGGAGAGGAGAGGAAGATCTACCACTGATGCTTATTAGAGGGTGCCTAGAGCACAAAGGCCAGCAGTTGTGCCAGTCACTGACACCAGGGCCACAACTTCTGCACCTGCAGCCACAGCCTTAGTTGCCCCTCCAGTGGCCACCCCTCCAGTTCCTCAGACATCAGCTGAAGTCTTTGCCGATGCTGTTCTCTCCACGCCATCTTCGCACTCTGGAGCTCCTGGAGATCGTGCTTAGAGTGCCGTATAGCACTATGCATTTTCAAGCTTTTTGGTAACTTGTTGCCAAAGGGGGAGAAAGTGTATAGATCATAGGCTTCGAGAGAGAGAGAGTGTGTTTTGCTTTATTTGTCTCTCTTGCTACTTATTTGGTCGTTTGTTTGCTACTTATTAGTGCTTGTGTGTGAGACACCTCTTATGATCATGTGATTGATCATATTTTTCTTAAATATGTGTGCTTGAATGATGTTATCTTATCATTTGTGTATGATCAATCATATTTGTCTTGGTGATAAGTGCATGCTATCTATACTTTATCATTTTGAGCGCTCCACCAAGATGTATGTGACATGGAAGAGTAACCCATGATCCTAATCGATTGTGCATTTGCATTCAAAAGCAAATCATAAGTAATACAAAAATTTAGGGGGAGCTCTTGCTTATCACATACTTCTCAAAGTGACAATATGTTTCATTCTTATTATCATTTGTCGAAGCTTTGATCTATAAAGGGGGAGAATGAAAGTGCAACTAATCCCTGGGTGATTTTGGTAATTCATAACAACATATAGCTCATTGAACTAATAACTTTTCAAGATGATTATTTCAGATAGTTCAATGATTGGCATGGCATGGACTAGAGATGTGGACCCCTCAAAATGCTAAGGACAAATATTGGCAAAAGCTCAAGACTCAACATTTCTATTTTAGTGATCCAAGATCACATTGAGTCCATAGGAAAAGCCAATACTATTAAAAGGGGATGAGGTGTTGCTTAATGGTCTTCTTGCTCAAAATGCTTAGTGATATGCTCCACAGCCCTCAACCATCTTCTCATATCCAAATATGTCCTAAACCTAAAGTCAAACTCGGCCCCACCGATTTGATCTATCCGGCGCAACCGAGTTCACTTGACATAGCCATAGCCAGAAACCCTAATCAGTTCGGTCTAACCGATAGGGATCTCGGTCTCACCGAGATAGGATTGCAAACTCTCTGTTTCCCTTCGTAATGTTTCGGCCTCACCGAGATGAGCGATCGGTCCCACCGAGTTCACAATACAAACTCTCTGTTTCCCTTTCGTAACATTTCAGCCTCACCGAAAGGAGCGACCGGTCCCACCGAGTTTGCTTGACCAACTCTCTGTTTGCTTATTACTGAAATCGGTCTCACCGAGTTGAAGTAATCGGTCAAACCAAGATCAAGTTTTGCCCTAACCCTAGCTCATCGGTCCCACCGAGGTGATCATATCGGTCCCACCGAAAAGCCTAACGTTCACATTTTTTACTGGATCGGTCTCACCGAGTTTACCTATTCGGTCTGACCGAGTTGGCTCATTTGTGTGTAACGGTTAGATTTTGTGTGGAGGCTATATATAACCCTCCACCCTCCTCTCCATTAGAGAGAGAGCCATCAGAATGTGCCTACACTTCCACTACTCATTTTCTGAGAGAGAACCACCTACTCATGTATTGAGACCAAGACATTCCAATCCAACCACAAGAATCTTGATCTCTAGCCTTCCCCAAGTTGCTTTCCACTCAAATCATCTTTCCACCATGCCCAAATCTGTGAGAGAGAGTTGAGTGTTGGGGAGACTATCATTTGAAGCACAAGAGCAAGGAGTTCATCGTCAACACACCATCTATTACCTTTTGGAGAGTGGTCTCTCCTAGATTGGTTAGGTGTCACTTGGGATCCTCCGTTAAGATTGTGGAGTTGAACCAAGGAGTATGCAAGGGCAAGGAGATCGCCTACTTCGTGAAGATCTACCCGAGTGAGGCAAGTCCTTCGTGGGCGATGGCCATGGTGGGATAGACAAGGTTGCTTCTTCGTGGACCCTTCGTGGGTGGAGCCCTCCGTGGACTCACGCAACCGTTACCCTTCGTGAGTTGAAGTCTCCATCAACGTGGATGTACGGTAGCACCACCTATCAGAACCATGCCAAAAATCTCCGTGTCTACATTGCGTTTCCCTCTCCAAACCCCTCCCTTTACCTTCATATGCAATGATTTACATTCCGCTACTATACTCTTAGAATTGCATGTGTAGGTTGATTGCTTGACTTGTGCTAAGTTGTTAAAATCTGCCAAGACTTAAAATTGGGAAAAGGCTAGATTTTTATTTGGTCAAGTAGTCTAATCACCCCCCCTCTAGACCTACTTTCGATCCTACACCATATGCACATGATAGCAGTAAAATTTCAAATCACGCCAATTCAATTTCAATCAAAGAGGTTCACATGAATAATCAATCCTAAGGTAAGCCATGTCACAAGGTTTGACAAGGTCTCACAAATGAATAAAACTAATCGGATAACGAAATTGAATTCCTAATCTCTCACGGTGGTATAAAATCTAACTCTCATCGAATGAGGACCAGTCAACCATGTTGACGTCGGGTGTCCTTGCATCACTCTCTGTGTTGTAATATCCGAGCTTGTCATCCTAGTCCTTGTCCTGGCTGACATAATCTCCATAAGAGTGATCCTCCTGGATGTTCTCTCCCTCATCTAGCTTCTCCTCGGCCTCCTCAAGCTCAAGCTTTAGGTCGTCGATTTTCTCTTGTAGTGCGTCCAGCTCTCCCTCATGCTCGATGTGAGCATCCTGGAGCTCCTCCTCAAGCTCGGCCTTGCGTGTCATGAGGTTCTTGATGACGATCATGTTGTCGGTCAGCTCGAACTCCATCATACGAATGTGCTCCTCCATTGCCTGGATATGGGATGCTATCGTCTCGTCCTCCAGGGTACGCACCACGTCTCCATTCACGTCGTGGCGTCCGTACATCACAAAGGAGGTCCTCTTGAGGTCCTCGTCATACTACTCCCGAATACATCCGAGAGCAATGTGAGCAGCGATGCCCCTGCCTAAGCCCCATGATGCAGTATCCAGATGGAACTCAATGGGCTTGGTGCGTTCTCTGATGATGCATCCGGGGATATGGGCATTGATCCTCCAACGCGTCTCCTCGGGCAACGTGGCAGTGAAGGTTCCAGTGAATGTGGGCAGCCCAATCTTCAGGTGCTTCACGATCTTAATCAGCTGACGTCCAAAGGGCTTGGTCGCATCGGGCTGCTCAAACTCAACAATGGCAGATGACATCTACATTTCGAAAGAGAGAAGAAATTAGTACTGAAGCAGAGAAAGTACGAGACCAAAGGATATATAGGGAAGTTGTAAAAATAAAGTTTTTATCCTATGGCTTTCCATTTTCTAGGGGTCGCGTCGTACAATCATCGTGTGCTTTGATACCATCTTGTAGCGACCCAACTTGGTAAGAGTTGAAGTCTCTGTGCTTACCGTGCTAGTCCCTGGATCAACTTGCTAGCACACACAGTACTCAATGAAATTACAGAAATAACACACATCTCTTCATTACATCGATAGTCAAGGAGCAATACATTTATTACAAAATAGGGCATAGAGCCAAATAAACAAATACTACGAAAGCAAAGTAGTAAATGAGCCCAACTCCACGAGCAAGGTTGAGTGTAGAACATCGACCTATCGCACCTTAATCCTCGTCGGATATATCTGCAACATGATAAGTTGCAGCCATATAGGTCAGTACATTGAATGTAGTAGCAAGTCACATCATAAGTATAATGAACCTATTTGTACATGCAATTTGGCTAGTGGAAAGCTCTAAGTTTAGTTGTTGCATAAAGCTAGTTTTTCCCTAGAATAAATGATATTATTCTACAACTACAGTAATAGCATAGGATGAGTTGGCAAACCCAACTCAATCCATTCCCAAAGTTTCATTTAAAACCCAACGATTTAAAATTAAGGGTGATGAGATCTCCCGGCATTTCCACTACTAGATGCTCAAGTTGTCCGTAACAGGGAACACGGCTAATCAATTAGGTTGACACTCTGCAGAGGTTGTGCACTTTTCCCCACAAGACTCGACCACCTCCATGATCGGAAGATCGAGACATAGTCTTTCAAAAGTGTTCCCCCTTAACCCACGGATAGGCCGGTACACCTACCATAATCTACATCTGCTAGCCTATCCCGGAAGGGGTCACACTAAGTACTCAATTAAGCCAGAGCCCATATTGGCTTGTGGCTGCACACGTAAGCTTCTAGACATGAAAATACATCTGATCCCTTTGATCCTGAGCAGACGGACCACTAGTGGTGCACCACCATGGATTTAACGTGCATGCCCCACTGTACTTCGCCACCATTCAAACTAGTTTCCGCCCAGGTAGTTCATTAATTATCTTAGGTCCTGTTTACTACATTGTCACTCATACTCTATAATGATCACTCCCCAATTCACGTCTACTTTAGCGAAACAACATAATGTAAAACGGTGGGGACAAAGTTGTAAGGTTCAGACCTACCTAAATGAACTACTTGGTGTAAAGCATAGCCATCCGGCATAAATTCCCACCATGCAGTCCTACCGCAAAGAACTAAGTGCATAATAAAAAAATACCAAGAGAAAACATGATCAAGATGCAACTTGCCTTGGTACTGCTGGTTGAATTTTAGAGACTGATAGTATTGTGCTTCGCACTCCGGACAATCTATCACAAAGTAAGTAAACATACATAAGAAATCATTCCAGAGAACCAAAATAACATGCATAGCAAAAAGTCTCGAAAAAACCAAATGAACATACAACACACTTAGCTATCACAAAAATATTCTAAGTGCAAAACAACCTGTGACATATGCTTCAAAAAGTGATGTGAACTATAGTGCATACTAGGCATATAGGTGAAACTATCCATGTACAGATCCTAGTGTGTGAAAAATATCGTGAGATTGGTTCAAGTGATAGGGTTTGGCTACAGTGACAAAGTGCAAAAAGAATAGACTTAATCGGAGCTACGATTTAGGAGATATGGCTAGTTAAAGTTTGAATTCAAATCTGAATAAAGTTCAAATTTGAATCTGGCAAAAGTTTACAAAAAAGATACCACTGGATAGATCTAAACAATACGAGGAATTTGCCGCTGGTTTTATCGAGTTTGGATCTTGGGTTAAAAAGTTGTGACTACTCGAAGTTCAGGGACTAATCTGTGATAAAAGGGACTAAACAGTGAAGAAAAACTATTACAAACAGGTCGCTGGCCACGTGGCGGCTCGTGACTGGCCGAGCAGCGTTCACTGCGGCAGCATTACAGCAAACGGCCACTAAATAAAAAAAACAGCTATGCGGTGGCTAACTAAAAATGACCGGTCCGGTTTAAAATAAACCGGCGATTAACCGCGTACCGGTTTGCTAAATAATAAAACGACTAAGATCTAATCTAGGCCGTCTAGGGTAGATCGAACGGTTGAGGGTGGGGCGGTGGCTCACAGTGAGTAGTTGTGCTGGCCGGCGACGATGAAGACGGCGGCGCGGCGTCGGTGACGAACTGGGCGGCGGCTACGGCGGTCCTCGCCGTTGGGGAAGAAGTCGGGGAGGTCGGGCGCGACGTGGGCGTCACGGTGGTTGTGGTGGTGTTTGTCAGCGACGGGGCAAGGCAAAGACGGCAGGGCTCGGTGCTCCGGCAGCTTCGGCGTCGATGGTGCGGCAGCTCAGACGGGACCTAGGGGCAAAAATCATGTCAAACGGATGGGCCTCAGTGAGCTAAGAAAATTGACATAAAAGTGAGGGTCGGGGTGGTCTACGGGCGATGAAATGCTCCGGCGAGTGGCGCGGCTCCGGCGAGATGCGAACGGGCGGCGTGGCGGCTGTGAGCAGCATGGGACGAAGCGGGACGGCGGGGTGGAAGAGGGGGTCAAGGGGCTTTTATAGGCGAGGGTAGAGGGCTCGGGGTCATCGGATAAGGCCTCATCCACGAGAGAGCCGAGCGGCGGTTGCGGGAGTGCGGCGAGGATGTTTATCCCGAGCGGGGTGAGCGGGAGGTTGGGGGTGATGGGCGGGGCCCACATGTTGGCGAGTGCAGGAGGGTGAGCGAGAGTGAGGCGAGGGGCGGTCGGCCAGTGTGGGGAGGTCTCGGGCACGGGAGGTCAGCCGTGGGCCAAATGGCCAGCTGGGCCGGTCGGGGCGCTCCTGGGCCGAACCCAGTTTCGGTCCAGGCTGCGGTGAGCGTGTGCGTTGTGTTCTTTTTACAGAAAAACTTTTGGAGCCCAGAACAAAACCAAATGAATTAATAAAAATACCAAAACCATTTCTAAAATCATTATATAATATATAGAGCATAGTGAACATTAATTCCAGCTCATAAGATTTTGAAAAATATTTTCCTAATGCATTTAATGCACTTTTTGCAAATAAAATAAATACCAAATAAACTCCAAAAACTTCAAATGAAATTTCCAACTCTTTTATAAGTTTGAGGAAGTCATATTATCCCCTCTCTTTTTTTTCTTTAGTGGAAAAATTATTTGAATATTTCAAAAACTCCAAAATGCAATAAAATATGATACGCATTGAATGATTCTACTAACATCCAAATTTTAAAAAAATGGGATGTTACACTTTCCCCTTGCCGCGTATCGACCAGATTGTGGATTCCACTTCCGGGTGCGATATGCTTTCCTTCTTGGATGCATACTCCGGATACCATCAGATATTTATGTCTAAGGAAGACAATGAGAAGACTGCGTTCATAACCCCATGTGGCACGTACTGCTTTGTGCGGATGCCCTTCGGGTTAAAGAGTGATGGGTCCACTTTTGCAAGGGCAGTGCAAATTGGGTTTGAACCTCAGTTGCACAGGAATATTGAGGCTTACATGGATGATATAGTGGTTAAAACCAAGGACAGATCAACGCTCATTCAGGACTTGGAAGAAACCTTTGCAAACCTGCGCAAGATCAACTTAAAGTTGAACCCTGAGAAGTGTGTGTTTGGCGTTCCCTCCGGCAAGCTGCTTGGTTTCTTTGTGTCTCACTGGGGGATAGAGGCCAACCTCAACAAGATCAGAGCGATCGAGTAGATTCAAGCACCCAAGACAGTCAAGGACGTGAGGCGTTTAACTGGACGTGTTGCTACGCTGAGTAGGTTCATTTCCAAGTCTGCCGAGCGCGTCCTGCCGTTCTTCAAAATTCTGAAGAAGGCAGGGCCCATGAACTGGACCCCAGAGGCAGAAGCAGCACTGCGGGACTTAAAAGCCTACCTTTCCTCTTCTCCCACCTTGGTCGCTCCTAAACCACAAGAGCCGTTGCTGCTATATTTGGTGGCAACCAATCAAGTGGTTAGTGCAGCGCTGGTGGTGCAACGGGAAGTAGATGAAGGAGCAGCTGTAGCTACTGTCCTCCCCGAAGAAGGAAGCGAACCAGTCGCGGCAAGGGTGGGTGCAGATCAGGAGAAAGAAGGGCAGGGTGGTGAAGGCAATCCCAAGGCCACGATAAAGAAGAGGGTGGTGCAGCGACCAGTCTACTTTGTTAGCTCCCAGTAGCAGGGGGCTAGGTCAAGATACTCTGGAGTGCAGAAATTGATCTTCGGCCTCATCATGGCCTCAAGGAAATTGCGCCACTACTTCCAAGCCCACGAGATCACAGTGGTCACCCGTTTCCCTTTGCAGCGCATAATGAGGAACCATGAGGCCACCGACAGGATAGTTGAATGGGCATTAGAATTGTCAAGTTTTGGTCTGAAGTATGAAAGTACCTCAACCATTCAGAGCAGAGCGCTGGCGGAGTTCATTGCAGAATGGACACCCACTCCAAACGAAGAGACGCCAGAAGCAGTTATTCCCGACAAGGAGGCACCCCAAGAATGGGTCATGTACTTTGATGGTGCCTTCTCATTGCAAGATGCAGGGGCTGGTGTGCTCCTCATTGCGCCCACCGGAGAACACCTCAAGTATGTGGTCCAAATGCATTTTCCCCGGGAGAAAGCTACCAACAACACTGCAGAATATGAAGGGCTCCTTGGCGGGCTCAGAATTGCAACGGAATTGGGGATTAAGAAGTTGATCATCCATGGAGATTCGCAGCTTGTGGTGAGGCAAGTTAATAAGGATTACCAACGTCCATTGTTGGAGGCATACGTCAAAGAAGTGAGGAAGTTGGAGGAGCATTTTGATGGATTGCAAACAGAGCACGTGCCACGTGCGGAAAACAACATCATTGATCATCTCTCAAAATGCGCTGCACAAAAGCTACCTGTGGAACCAGGGACTTTTGTTCTCCATCTGACTCAACCCTCAGTGTCCCCGACAATGCCAGAAAAAGGAGGAAATTGGACTCCGGCAAGCGTCTCCCGGCAGGACTCCCCGAAGTCCCTGGTAGAAAAGCTGCCGAGAACAACTCCACTTCGCTTGGTGAGCTGCACTCTTCCACAGGATCACAGGTCCTTGCGGTCGAGGTAGGCGCTCCCACGAGTGAGGAGGTGCCGTTAGTCCTAGTTGTCGAGCCACGAGCTCCAACTTGGGCATGGCACATCGTCTGCTACCTCCAAACCGGAGAACTTCCTGAAGAACAAGAAGAAGCTGAAAGAGTAGCCCGGATGGCCAGTATGTATCAATTTGTTGATGACACGTTATATAGAAGGAGGCCCAACGGTGTGAAATTGAAGTGCATTTGCCGGGAAGAGGGGAAGGAACTGTTGGCAGAGATAAACAAAGGCATGCGTGGCTCTCATATTGGATCAAGAGTGTCGGTGTACTAAAGTTTGGGTCCTTTAGTACCCCATACTTGTGCACGGACGGTTGTAGCCGTACCAGCGGCAAGGCCTGCCGGGGGTTAGCTGGAAGCAAGTGCAAGACTATTAAGAAGGCATTCAAACCATTGACTAGAAGACAGAAGCCCAAGGGCCATATCCCTGGTAAGACACTTGCCGGGATGGCTTGCGAAGACCCGGCAAGGCTCGCACCCAGCAAGATCCCGCCACTCTGCCACTGCTCCAGCATAGCGACCAGACTGTCATTTGGGTTTTGTCCTCCTGGATACGTGTCATGGCACTAGTGGTGGATGGGCTTAAGCGGTGCTGATGGGACGGGCCCTTTTTCCGTCCCCAAGAAAGTAAGGGACACCTAAACGGACACCTAAATGGAGCATTTAATGTGTTTGTCCTAATCGTCAGTGATAAGCATGTAAACACTGTAGCAACTTTACACCTCTTGTATGTACTGTACGCCACTGTTGGTGACCCCTTGAACGTATAAAAGGAGGCCCAAGGCATAGCTACAGAAAAGAGGACACTCTAGCCCATTCAGCATGCGTAGCTGCTGCTCGAACATACTGTTCACTGCGAGCACTCCTGAGGCTTGGGCTTAAACACCCACAATAAACCAAACCAGGAATAGGGTATTACGCTTCTCAGCGGCCCGAACCTGGGTAAAAATCCCCTTGCATTGATCGTTGGATCTGCTCTTTGTGCATACCCCTCTCCCTGCCGAACCGTAAAAGGGATCCACACGATCCCATAGGTGCCGTACGCCGACAAAGAGCTTTGGTTGGAAAAACTTTCTGGTAAGGTTTCTACTGGCCCACGGCCCTCCAAGATGCAATTTAGCTAGTCACCAGATGTGAAGCCTGCCAGTTCCACTCCAAGAATATCCATCAACCTACTCAAGCTCTCTAGACGATCCCTTTGTCTTGGCCATTTTCGATCTGGGGGCTCGACATCCTGGGCCCCTTCCCCCGTGCTACCGGGGGCTTTGAATTCTTGTACGTTGCAATCATAAAGTTTACAAAGTGGCCGGAAGTGGAGCCCGTGAGGAAGGTGACCGCACAATCAGCTATCAAGCTCTTGAAAGGATTGGTGTGCCGTTTCGGAGTACCCGCCAGAGTCATCACTAACAATGGAACCCAATTCACAAGCCGCGCCTTCATGCAATACGTTCAAGCCCTCGGAAGCAAGCTTTCATTCGCCTCTGTTGCTCATCCCAGGAGCAATGGACAAGCTGAGAGGATGAATGCTAAAGTGCTGCGTGGGCTCAACACAAGGACTTTTGATAAGCTGCGAAAGTGCGGCAGACGCTGGATTGACGAGCTGCCGGTGGTTCTTTGGTCCCTCCGTATGACACCAAATCGAGCTACCGGCCAGACTCCCTTCTCCCTAGTCTATGGGGTAGAAGCAGTGCTCCCCAGGGAACTCATATACGGGTCACCTCGAGTATTTTCCTATGATGAAGTAGAGCAAGAGCAGCACCGGCATGACGATGGCGTGCTCCTTGAGGAGAACCGTCTCCGGGCCGCTGGGCGTGCTGCATGCTACCAGCATGCCCTGGGCCGCTATCACAGTCATAGGGTCCATGCCCGGAGCCTTGAGGAAGGCAACCTTGTCCTTAGGGGTGTTCAGTCCGCCAAGGGTTCCAACAAGTTGACTCCGAAGTGGGAAAGCCCTTACCGGGTAGTACGAGTCACCGGACCTGGCGCAGTCCATCTGGAGACCGAAGATGGCATCAAAATGCAAAACTCATGGAGTATTAAGCATCTTCGCAAGTTCTACCCATAAGGCGCGGCTGTCGGGCCCTGCCCTGGCAGCCACCCTTTTGTACAAGCCTTGCCGCTGCGCATGTAACCCTTTCTACAAAACCAGGCGCAGACCCTGAGCAGAGATAATAAAACGAAACGCTGGCGCCCTAAAAACATGCATGCATGATTAGCTTAGCTTAAACTTGCCATGATGATTTAGATGAGGTCATATGTTGCTGTGTTTTTCCCTGCACTAGCTACAGGGCACTTCTCGTGGACTTGATCCTTGGAAGAAGAGATGGAAAACAAGCTTACATATCGATCCCCGACAAGCCTAACAGATAAGTTTCCTTTTATCCATACACGCCTCTATAAGAAGAGAACTTGTGCATAGAGAAACCTTGTCACCTTCGAAACATTTGTGCTCCCATCCTTTGATCCGAATGTTGTTTCAGTCAAGATAATTGTAGCAGCATTTGACAGAGAAGGATCGACAAGGAGCCAGTTCCCTTTTGTAATTTTAAGCCCGGCAGGAGGCAACAGCGGAGGGCACCGGCAAGATAGCTTGCTGGGAAAACTTGTTTACTTAAAAGTATAGAGGCGTTCCTCCTCTGCATGGATAAGATACATGCACAAGTACCCGACAAGGCTAGTCTTTTTCATTAATATGCGGATAAACAAGTACAGACCTTACAGAGCACAAACATGGATAAAAGAGATTACATCTTTAAGACTAAAATTTGGCAAATGCCTACATGTTTTAGACTAAAAAAAGATAAGTGCCCCATAATCCCTTTCTTGTCCCTCTCCTCCTAGGAACTACGGTGGGAGGCGAAGAGGGCTAAAGGACTGCCTAGGCAAAAGCCCAGACTGGCCCCGTCAGGACCTGCGGAACGCAGCCTGACAAGATCGAGAGGGCGTGGATGAAGGTGATGGGCGGGGAGAGCTTCTAGGCGATGCCCTGGTCACCGCCACCAGGGCCAGCAGGGCACGGTAGCCTGGACACTGGTAGGAAAGACGAAGCCGGAGTCCACGAGGAAGCCTGTCAGGTCCAGCTGGAAGACTCCTGGAGGAGGCGAAGGCACCATCCATGCGCAACGCCCCGGCAAATCGCCTTGCCAGGGAGAAAATGCAGGTGCAGATGGTGGTGCCGCCAGCCTTCCGCTGACGGTGACGGTGCAGCTGGTGTTCAGCCGGAGTCGAAGCCGTCGTCCTTGCCATCAGTGTCGCTATCATCACCGTCACTGTCCTCCTCATCGCTGCCGCTCGAGGAGGGGCTTTCGTCATCGGTTGATCTCTCCGCGCAGCATGCTAAGCGAGCACCCGAATGCCCGAAGACCTTGACCGAGAGCAGGGTGGCGTCCATTAACTTGAAGTGAAGGACATGCCCCGCCATCAAGCTATGGGCACGAGCGAAGGTCTTCCAGCCACGCGTGAGAAGCATGACGTGAGGTGCAGGGGACACTATGTCCGCCCGCATGCTGCCATTGCAGCAGCCCCTCATGTGCAGCCTCAGCCCGGGTGGCTGTTCAACCTCCATCACTCTTGCGAATGGAGATGGAAGCCGAAGACATCTGCGCGGGGGCCCACGCAGGTTGACGATGAATTCCAGTGGCTGGTCCCCGACGTGGCCTTCGTTCGGGCCCGGGGCAACTTGAGGAGGAGCGATCAAGGCACCGCCCCTCCATCCTCGCCCCCAGGCACCACGGCAGCCACGTCCTTGTCGTCTACTGCCTCCTCCTACGCTGGGCTCTGCCCCGGCGTCCCCAACGGGAGGAGGGAGTCGTTGTCGAGCGGAAACCCTCGTCGGCACTACTGGGGAACCACCACGTCCTCTCCCCTTACCATGGTGGAGAGGAGATGTCAGAAGGAAGGAGGAGGAGATGGTTGTGAGCTAGTACCTCGCCCACGTTCCCTTTTATAAGCGAATGGCATCGGGGGCTGGGCCCTCGCCCAGGAGGCAACCTCCCCGCACCACCAATCCAACTCCTCTGCATCGCCAACGACGCACAGAATCAAGACCGACCTCCTGTGCCTATCTGCGGCGCCTGGCTTTCTGCCATAACACTCAATCCCATGCCCTCCGCATCCGCCACCAACCCTGTGCAATGCATGCGGCATACGTGGCAAAAACAGTAGGAACGGGGGAGCTAGTGGAATGGCACTTATCGCCCCGTGAACGTGGGACGTGGGCAGCCCACGGATCATGGCAAAAATCTCCCACACAACATCGTACATGACACACGCGAAAACCAGAAATTGACTCAAGCATAGGTTAATGAAGAAGCAAGGAAAATATCAAGAAGGGAGCCACCGTGAGCACCCTGCCTGTGTACCTGATAGGGCCTATCCCAACGGTGCTCGGCAGCATGTTCGGGCCAGGACCGGGGGCTCCTGTCAGTGCAACAAACCTTCACGTATGTTACCTAGACTGTACACAGGCGCAATGGCAAAGATACAACAGCACCAAGTTCCCAAGACAAGACTAGCCAGGAAGATAGATCTTTGAGGAATCAAAGGGTGGATCAAGAATACCAAGACAAGCCAAGAAAACAAGATGTCACTAAGAAAAGACCTCCCTTACTGGGCAGGCGAGCCTGGGCAGGTCGAGGCCTCGCCAAGAACAAGTCTCAAGATCTCCCCGGCAGGCTTGCCGGGGCCGCCAAGCGAAAATATCCAAGCCAAGACTCCACTGCTCCACCGCATAGTGACGCAAGTCACCTATCAGTGTGGTGTCGAGCCCCCAAGTGATTAAGTGGCTATCATTTGGCATGTTGCAGCCATTTGGAAGGGAGATTCCCCCTATACAACACCCGTCCAGAGGTGTGTCATGCCGGCAGGTGGAAGATGATTAAGCGGCGCAACAGGCTTGCCGGGCTGCATCCTCAGCGTGACACCTAGCAGTGCATTTAATGCACTTTGTCCTAACTGCCAGAGTTAGGTATGATAGCACTATTGGCTATCTAATCGGTAGATAATGACTGTTTTGCCACTGTGTAACCCCTTAGCCTATAAAAGGAGTGCCATGGCAACCTAAAAAAGGATTCGGACCCTTGTACCCTCATACACGCGTAGCTGCTCTCCCCGAGGCGACCTTGCCGGGCTTGAGTGCTGCGTGTCCACCACGGTCCTCTCTTCAATCCACCAAAGCAGGAGTAGGGTTTTACGCTTCACAGCGGCCCGAACCTGTGTAAAACCACCAGCGTCACCTATGTCGTGCTGTCCCATGGTTCCGCTCTTTGTGCAACATGATCTCCCCCCTGCCGAGCCACAAGGGGCTGATGGCCCCATAGGTGATCGTGTTCCACCACAACATCTTTTCACACCCGGAAGTGCAATCCACAATCTGGTCGATACGCGGCAAGGGGAAAGGGTCCTTCGGGCATGCCTTGTTTAGATCTATGAAGTCTATGCAAAGCCTCCATTTCCCATTCGCCTTGCATACCACCACTGGGTTCACCAACCATGTTGGATGCAACACTCCCCTGACCAAACCAGCTACTTCGAGTTTCTTGATCTCTTCGGCAATGAATTGCTGCCGCTCCAAAGCTTGTTTCCTGACCTTCTGCTTGACGGGCCGAGCATGAGGGCAGACATCAAGGTGGTGCTCGATTACCTCCCTGGGAATGCTGGGGATGTCAGATGGTTGCCAAGCAAACACATCGACATTTGCCCGCAGGAAGGCAACGAGCGTGCTTTCCTATTTGTCATCGAGGGTGGAGCTGATGATAAACGTACCATCAGTGCCACCCAGCCCTACCGGGGCCTTCTTTACAGCAGGCGAGGCAACTTTGGATCTCTTGCTAGTGGAACTCTCTGGCAAATCATCGACGAGCACGGCGTACTCTGGAGAGGCGCACTTCCCAGATTCATTGCCGGTATCCCTGCTAGCTATCTTTCCTCTCTTGTTTTCCTTGGCGGGAACTGCGGTTTCTGCGGCCTCGGCAGCGATCGCATCCCGGTACATCTTATCCACACATATGACTGTGTGTTTCTTGTCCGACAGGATGGAGATGACGCCCATTGGTCCTGGCATCTTCAAAGTATTATAGGCATAGTGGGATGCCGCCATGAATTTTGCCAGAGCTGGATGACTAAGAATCCCATTGTACGGCAAAGGAAGCTTGACCACGTCGAACACAATCTTCTCGGTCCGGTAGTTCAATTCATCTCCAAACATTACCGACAGTGTGATCTTTCCCTTAGGACGACTTCTGCCGGGGTTGATTCCTTGAAAAGTGCCAATAACCTTGAGCTCTTCATCTGATATTTGCAACATGCTGAGTACCTTGGGGGAAATCAGGTTCAACCCAACCCCGCCGTTAACCAATATCTTTGTGACCTTGAGGTTGCGGATTGTTGGTGAAACCAACAATGGCAAGCACCCTACTGTGGTGGTGCAGTCGGGGTGATCCTCTTCGTCAAAGATTATGGGCATGCGGGACCATTTGAGTGGTTTCTGGGAGTCTGCTGCTGGCTCTACGGCACTGACCTCACGTGCCCACTGTTTAAGCTGGCGGTGAGAGGAGTGCAAAGATGCGCCTCCGTCAATGCATAGGACCTCAGTGGCTTTCTGGAATTCTTGCTCCCTTGTTTCCTCTTCATCTCCTTCATCACTTTCGTCATCACCTTCCTTCTTCTCACGACCCCGAGCTGATTTTTCTTGATGCTGGGGAATCTTGCCACGGCGGCCTCCTCTGCCCTTCCCGCCAGCACCTTCTTGGTCTCTTTCCTTATCACACTTCTCGTACTCAGCTTTTTGCTTCTTGACAAGTGGTTCAACTTGGTGACCCTCTTGGAGGTCATGGCCCTTGGTCCGGTGGATCTTGCAGTACGGTCCATCAGCTTTCCCAGCCTTTTCGGCCGCCGCAGCCTCCCGGCAATCAGTGCACGCGGCAACTTCCTTGCCGGGGGCTTTGGTCTTGGCCTTCTTGCCAGTACTAGGAGTGCCAGAACCCTGAACAGCCAGTACTAGCTTTTCCTTGCACTTCTTGTTGCGCTTTTTGTTCTTCCTCTTCGGGTTAGTGGCATCGTTATCATCTTCTGAGTCAACTTCGATGCCATCCTCTTCTCTGGGGAGCCACCTCCCTTCCTCTATACGGGCACACTTATCCGCCAAGGTGTACAGCTCATTCGCAGTCTTGGGCAATCGGACGTTCATCTTGGAACGTATCCTCCTATTGCGTACGTTGGACTGGAATGCGGCAATCACAGCTGCCGGGTGGATATCTGGAATGTTCTTGTGCACCCGGCTAAACCTCTGCAAGTACTTCCGCAAGCTCTCCCCTTCCTTTTGCGGAAGGAGCTGCAAATCACTGTGCCATCCTGGTTCTTGATGGCCGCCCGTAAAGGCACCAACAAACTCATTGCACAGGTGAGCCCAGGACGAAATGGAATTCTTCGGTAGGTGCATCAGCCATGACCTCATGTTTGGCTTAAGTGCCAAAGGGAGGTAGTTGGCGAACACCTTCTCATCTCTTCCTCCGACGGCTTGAACAACGATGGTGTAGATGCTCAAGAACTCTGCCGGGTTCAGCCTTCCATCATACTTTTCTGGTATCTCTAGCTTGAAAACACGGGCAGATGGCCAACGGACTTGCCGCAGCTCGCGAGTGAAGGCAGGGCACCCAACCTCGAAAGGCAAGTATCCGCCTTCACGGGGCACGGGTTCATCTACGTCTGGGCCATTGCACCTATCAGATTGGCAGCGAATTTCATGATGTCGTTCTATAGTGACACGCGCGTCTTCCATCTGTCGATCTTCCAGGACCTGGCGCTGATCTCGACAGGCTCGAGGATCAGATGAGGCCACTGATGCCTCGTCAGGTTCATGGTCGCGTGGCCCGGGAGAACACCTCAAGTATGTGGTCCAAATGCATTTTCCCCGGGAGAAAGCTACCAACAACACTGCAGAATATGAAGGGCTCCTTGCCAGGCTCAGAATTGCAACAGAATTGGGGACTAAGAAGTTGAACATCCGTGGAGATTCGTAGCTTGCGGTGAGGCAAGTTAACAAGGATTACTAGAGTCCATTAATGGAGCCATACATCAAAGAAGTGAGGAAGCTGGAGGAGCCTTTTGAGGGATTGCAAATAGTGCACGTGCCACGTGCGGAAAACAGCATCGCTGATCATCTGTCAAAATGCGCTGCACAAAAGCTTCCTGTGGAACCAGGGACTTTTGTTCTCCACCTGACTCAACCCTCAGTGTCCCCGACAACGATCACCCAAAAAAGGAGGAAATTGGACTCCGGCAAGCGTCTCCCGGCAGGACTCCCCGAAGTCCCCGGTAGAGAAGCTGTCGGGAACAACTCCACTTTGCTTGGTGAGCTGCACTCTTCCGCAGGATCACAGGTCCTTGCGGTCGAGGTAGGCGCTCCCATGAGTGAGGAGGTGCCGTTAGTCTTAGTTGTCGAGCCACGAGCTCCAACTTGGGCACGGCACATCGTCCGCTACCTCCAAACTAGAGAACTTCCCGAAGAACAAGAAGAAGCTGAAAGAGTAGCCCAGAGAGCCAGTATGTATCAATTTGTTGATGACACATTATATAGCAGGAGGCCCAACGGTGTGAAATTGAAGTGCATTTGCCGGGAAGAGGGGAAGGAACTATTGGCAGAGATACACAAAGGCATGTGCGGCTCTCATATTGGATCAAGAGCCGTGGTTGGAAAAACTTTCCGGCAAGGTTTCTACTGGCCCATGGCCCTCCAAGATGCAATTGATCTAGTCACTAGATGTGAAGCCTGCCAGTTCCACTCCAATAATATCCATCAACCTGCTCAAGCTCTCCAGACGATCCCTATGTCTTGGCCATTTTTGGTCTGGGGGCTCGACATGCTGGGCCCCTTCCCCTGTGCAACCAGGGGCTTTGAATTCTTGTATGTTGCAATCGACAAGTTTACAAAGTGGCCAGAAGTGGAGCCTGTGAGGAAGGTGACCGCACAATCATCTATCAAGTTCTCTAAAGGATTGGTGTGCCGTTTCGGAGTACCCGCCAGAGTCATCGCTGACAATGGCACCCAATTCACAAGTCATGCCTTCATGCAATACGTTCAAGCCCTCAGAAGCAAGGTTTCATTCCCCTCTGTTGCTCATCCCAGGACCAATGGACAAGCTGAGAGGATGAACGCTGAAGTGTTGCGTGGGCTCAAGACAAGGACTTTTGATAAGCTGCGAAAGTGCGGCAGACGCTGGGTCGACGAGCTGCCGGTGGTTCTTTGGTCCCTCTGTACGACACCAAATCGAGCTACCGTCCAGACCCCCTTCTCCCTAGGTTATGGGGCAGAAGCACTGCTCCCCACGGAACTCATACGGGTCACCTCAAGTATTTGTCTACGATGAAGTAGAGCAAGAGCAGCACCGGCATGACAATGCCGTGCTCCTTGAGGAGAACCGTGCCGGGCCGCTGTGCGTGCTGCACGCTACCAGCAAGCCCTGCGCTGCTATCACAGCCGCATGGTCCATGCCCGAAGCCTTTAGGAAGGTGACCTTGTCCTTAGGTGTGTTCAGTCTGCCAAGGGTTCCAACAAGTTGACCCCGAAGTGGGAAGGCCCTTACCGGGTAGTACGAGCCACCAGACCTGGCGCGGTCCGTCTGGAGACCAAAGATGGCATAAAAATGCAAAACTCATGCAATATTGAGCATCTTCGCAAGTTCTACCCATAAGGCACGGCTGTCGGGCCCTGCCCTGGTAGCCACCCTTTTGTACAATCCTTGTCGATGCGCATGTAACCGTTTGTACAATGCCAGGAGCAAACCCTGAGCACAGATAATAAAATGAAGCGCTACCGCCCTAAAAACATGCATGCATGATTAGCTTAGCTTAAACTTGCCATGATCATTTAGATGAGGTCCTATGCTGCTGTGTTTTCCCCTACACTAACTACAGGGCTCTTGCCGCGGACTTGATCCTGGAAAAAAGAGACGGAAAACAAGCTTACATATCGATCTCCGACAAGCCGAACAGATAAGTTTCCTTTTATCCATACACTCCTCTGTAAGAAGAAAACTTGTGCATAGAGAAACCTTGTCACCTTCGAAAAATTTGTGCACCCATCCTTTGATCTGAACATTGTTTCGGTCAAGATGGTTGTAGCGGCATTTGACAGAGAAGGATCGACAAGGAGCCGGTTCCCTACTGTAGTTTTAAGCCTGGCACGAGGCAACAACAGAATGCACTGGCAAGATAACTTGCCGGGAAAACTTGTTTACTTAAAAGTATAGAGGCGTTCCTCCTCTGCATGGATAAGTTACATGCACAAGTACACGGCAAGGCTTGTCTTTTTCATAAATATGTGGATAAACAAGTACAGACCTTACAGAGCACAAACTTGGATAAAAGAGATTACATCTTTAAGACTAAAATTTGGCGAGCGCCTACATCCTTTGAAATAAAAGGACAGATGCCTCATAATGCCTTTATTGACCTCCTTCTCCGAGGGTTCATCCCGAGTGCAAAAAGGGTAGAATGAGCGCCTAGGCGAGGCGTGCGCGGCAGAAGGCACCAAGAGAGCTTCCCCCGGTAGCCATTTGAAAGAGGCTGGTGATGATGGTGCCGGGGCAGGGAAGAATCAAAGAACGGAGTAACAAGCAGGCAGTACGAGACGAAGGCATCGGTGCCATTATACTCCGACATGACGGCCTACCACCCACCTTCCTCATCTTCGCCAGTTTCCTCCTCGTCACTGTCGCTCAGGGAAGACGTCGGGCCCCAGGCCCGTCACTTCCCTAGGAGAGGCTGCTGACGGTGGTGGCGGCGCCCAAGGCGCATTGAGGACACCGCCCCCCCCCCCCACCTTGGTGGGCAGGAGGGCGTCACCATCTTCAACATCGCCCTCGACCTCACCGGAGAGGGAAGCGCTGGGATCACCAAAGATCCCGAGCACAGCATCACAGGCGGGCACCAGAAGTCCTAAAGACTCCGCCAACGGGCCTTCAAACTCCTGCAGCCCGCGGCAAAGGTGACACCCCTGCCCTGGATGGATAGCTATTGTGGAGGGTGCGAGCGCCCTGCCATTTCAGAATGGCGTGGTGCCTTCCACACTGGAGTGGATGCGGCGGTCATAGGTGCACTGCCACCAGCTGCGACTGCTCCAACCACAGCCACTACATCTCCCGCGGCCGCGGACCAAACTCACTCCCCGAGTATCAACACGAGCCTCTGGGATCACTACTCCAAAGCCGAGGCCCGAAGCCGGGCCTCGGCCTCTTTCCCTCGGCATAAAGGAGAAGAAGGCAAGCAAGAAGAAGGAGAAGATACGAGGGTGAATGCCTCCATTCCCCCTCATGCTCCCTTTTATAGACGAGCTAGGACCGGGGGCTGGTGCTCCTCTTTCCCCGCCCCCCCCAGGGGCTCCTTCAAATCCAACCCGTTTATGCCATCAACGGTGGCTGGACTCGTCGACCGCCCTCTCGCACCAATCCGGGGCGGGCAGATTTCTGTCACGGCGCTCTTTCCTAAGCCATACACATATGTTACCTACCCCGCGCGATGCATGCGGCATACATGGCGGAGGGGACGAGCATGGTGGGAAGAGTGAAATGGCAGTTACCTCCCAGTGAACAAAAATCATTCACGGGCCATTACAGAGATGGCCCCACCGTGTTCGGCGTCGCGCGACGTGCGGGAAAACCGAAAACTATCTCAAGCACGGGTTATAAAGAAGCAAGGAAAATATCAAGAAGGGAACCACCGCGAGCACCCTGCCTGTGTACATAATAGGGCCTACCCCAATGGTGCTCGGCAACACGTTCGGGCCAGGCCCGGGGGCTCTTGTCGGTGTAACAAACCTTCACGTATGTTACCCAGACTGTACACAGGCGCAATGGCGAAGATACAAGAGCACCAAGTTCCCAAGACGAGACCAAGCCAAGAAGATAGCTCTTTGAGGAATCAAAGGGCGGATCAAGAAGACCAAGACAAGCCAAGAAAACAAGATGTCACTAAGAAAAGACCTCCCTTACTGGGCAGGCAAGCCTCGGCAGGTCGAGGCCTCGCCAAGAACAAGTCCCAAGATCTACCCGGCTGGCTTGCCGGGGCCGCCAAGGGCAAATATCCCCACCAAGACTCCACCGCTCCACCGCACAGTGACCCAAGTCACCTATCAGTGTGGTGTCGAGCCCCCAAGTGATTAATTGACTGTCATTTGGCACGTGGCAGCCATTTGGAAGGGAGATTCCCCCTATACGACACTCGTCTAGAGGCGTGTCATCCAGATAGGTGGAAGATGATTAAGCGGCGCGACAGGCTTGCTGGGCTGCATCCTCAACGTGACACCTAGGAGTGCATTTAATGCACTTTGTTCTAACTGCCAGAGTTAGGTATGATAGCACTGTTAGCTATCTAATCGGTAGATAATGACTGTTTTGCCATTGTGGTAACCCCTTAGCCTATAAAAGGAGGGCCATGGCAACATAAAAAAGGATTCGGACCCTTGTACACTCATACGCGCGTAGCTGCTCTCCCCGAGGCGACCTTGCTGGGCTTGAGCGCTGCGTGTCCACCACGGTCCTCTCTTCAATCCACCAAAGCAGGAGTAGGGTTTTACGCTTCACAGCGGCCCGAACCTGGGTAAAAACCACCAGCATCACAGATATCAAGTTCTTGAAAGGATTGGTGTGCCATTTCGGAGTACCCTCCAGAGTCATCACTGACAATGGCACCCAATTCACAAGCCGCGCCTTCATGCATTACGTTCAAGCCCTCGGAAGCAAGGTTTCATTCACCTTTGTTACTCATCCCAGGAGCAATGGACAAGCTGAGAGGATGAATGCTGAAGTGCTGCGTGGGCTCAAGACAAGGACTTTTGATAAGCTGCGAAAGTGCAGTAGACGCTGGATCAATGAGCAGCCGGTGGTTCTTTCGTCCCTCCGTACGACACCAAATCGAGCTACCGGCCGGACTCCCTTCTCCCTAGTCTATGGGGCAGAGGCAGTGCTCCCCACGGAACTCATATATGGGTCACCTCGAGTATTTGCCTATGATGAAGTAGAGCAAGAGCAGCACTGGCATGACCATGCCGTGCTCCTTGAGGAGAACCATCTCCGGGCCGCTGTGCGTGCTGCACACTACCAGCAAGCCCTGCACCGCTATCACAGCCGCAGGGTCCATGACCGGAGCCTTGAGGAAGGCGACCTTGTCCTTAGGTGTGTTCAGTCCGCCAAGGGTTCCAACAAGTTAACGCCAAAGTGGGAAGGCCATTACCGGGTACTACGAGTCACCTGACCTGGCGCAGTCCATCTGGAGACCGAAGATGGCATCAAAATGCAAAACTCATGGAATATTGAGCATCTTCGCAAGTTCTACCCGTAAGGCGCGGCTGTCGGGCCCTGCCCCAGTAGCCACCCTTTTCTACAAGCCTTGCCGATGTGCATGTAACCCTTTGTATAAAGCCAGGCGCAGACCCTGAGCATAGAAAATAAAATGAAGCGCTTGCGCCCAAAAAACATGCATGCATGATTAGCTTAGCTTAAACTTGCCATGATCATTTAGATGAGGTCATATGCTGTTGTGTTTTCCCCTGCACTAACTATAGGGCTCTTGCCGCGGACTTGATCCTAGGAAGAAGAGACAAAAAACAAGCTTACATATCGATCCCCGACAAGCCTAACAGATAAGTTTCCTTTTATCCATACACGCCTCTGTAAGAAGAAAACTTGTGCATAGAGAAACCCTGTCACCTTTGAAACATTTGTGCTCCCATCCTTTGATCCGAACGTTGTTTCAATCAAGATGGTTGTAGCGGCATTTGACAGAGAAGGATCGACAAGGAGCTGGTTCCCTTCTGTAGTTTTAAGCCCGGCAGGAGGCAACAACGGAGGGCACCGACAAGATAGCTTGCCGGGAAAACTTGTTTACTTAAAAGTATAGAGCCGTTCCTCCTCTGCATGTATAAGATACATGCACAAGTACCCGGCAAGGCTTATATTTTTCATTAATATGGAGATAAACAAGTACAGACCTTACAGAGCACAAACATTGATAAAAGAGATTACATATTTAAGGCTAAAATTTGGCAAATGCCTACATGTTTTAGACTAAAAAAAGATAAGTGCCCCGTAATCCCTTTCTTGTCCCTCTCCTCCAAGGAACTACGGTGGGAAGCGAAGAGGGCAAAAGGAGTGCCTGGGCAGAAGCCCAGACTGACCCCGTCAGGACTTGCGAAACGCAGCCTGACAAGATCGAGAGGGCGCGGACGAAGGTGATGGGTGGGGAGAGCGGCTAGGCGATGCCCTGGTCACCGCCACCAGGGCCAGCAGGGCATGGCAACATGGACATCGGCAGGAAAGACAAAGCAGGAGTCCACGAGGAAGCCTGCCTGGGTCCAGCTGGAAGATTGCTGGAGGAGGCAGAGACACCATCCATGCCCAACGCCCTGGCAAATCGCCTTGCCGAGGAGAAGATGCAGGTGTAGATGGTGGTGCTGCCAGCCTCCCGCTGATGGTGACGGTGCGGTTGTTGTTCAGCCGGAGTCGGAGCCGTCGTCCTCCCCATTGGTGCCGCCATCATCACCGTCACTGTCCTCCTCGTCGCTACCGCTCAAGGAGGAGATTTCATCGTCGGTTGAGCTCTCTGCGCAGCACCCTAAGCGCGCACTCGAACACCCGAAGACCTTGATGGAGAGCAGGGTGGCGTCCATTAACTTGAAGTGAACGACATGCCCCGCTGCCAAGCTATGGGCACGAGCGAAGGTCTTCCAGCCACGCTGGAGAAGCATGACGTGAGGTGCAGGGAAATCTACATCCGCCCGCATGCTGCCATTGCAGCATCCCCTCATGTGCAGCCTCAGCCCGAGTGGCTGTTCAACCTCCATCACTCTTGTGAATGGAGATGGAAGCCGAAGACGGCTGCGCAGGGGCCCGCAAAGCTTGACGATGAATTCCAGTGGCTGGTCCCCGACGTGGCCTTCGTTCGGGACAAGGGCAACTTGAGGAGGAGCGATCAAGGCACCGTCCCTCCCTCCTCGCCCTCGGGCACCACGGCAGCCACGTCCTCATCCTCTACCGCTTCCTCCTACGCTGGGATGCGCCCCGGCATCCCTAACGGGAGGAGGGAGGCATTGTCGAGCGGAAACCCTTGTTGGCACTACTGGGGTACCACCACATCCTCTCCCCCTTACCATGGTGGAGAGGAGATGTCAGAAGGAAGGAGGAGGTGATGGCTGTGAGCTAGTACCTCGCCCACGTTCCCTTTTATAAGCGAACGGGGCCGGGTGTTGGCCCCTCGCCTAGGAGGCAACCACCCCGCTCCACCAATCCCACTCCTCTGCGTTGCCAACGGCGCGCAGAATCAAGACCGACCTCCTGCGCCTATCCGTGGCGCCTGGCTTTCTGACATAACACTCATTCATGTGCCCTCCGTGTCCGCCACCAACCCTGCGCAATGCATGAGGCATACGTGGCAAAAACGGCAGGAACGGGGGAGCTAGTGGAATGGCAGTTATCGCCCCATGAACGTGGGACGTGGGCAGCCCATGGATCATGGCATAAATCTCCCCCACAATGCCGTACACGACGCGCAAGAAAACCGAAAACGGACTCAAGCACTAGTTAATTAAGAAGCAAGGAAAATATCAAGAAGGGAGCCACCGCGAGCGCCCTGCCTATGTAACTGATAGGGCCTACCCCAACGGTGCTCGGCAGCACGTTCAGGCCAGGCCCGGGGGCTCCTGTCAGTGCAACAAACCTTCACGTATGTTACCCGGACTGTACACAGGCGCAATGGTGAAGATACCATAGCACCAAGTTCCCAAAACGAGAGCAAGCCAGGAAGATAGCTCTTTGAGGAATCAAAGGGTGGATCAAGAAGACCAAGACAAGCGAAGAAAACAAGATGTCACTTAGAAAAGACCTCCCTTACCGGGCAGGCAAGCCTAGGCAGGTCGAGGCCTTGCCAAGAACAAGTCCCAAGATCTCCCCGACAGGCTTGTGGGGGCCGCCAAGGGCAAATATCCTCGCCAAGACTCCACCGCTCCACCGCACAGCAACGCAAGTCACCTATCAATGTGGTATCGAGCCCCAAAGTGATTAAGTGGCTGTCATTTGGCACGTGGCAGCCATTTGGAAGGGAGATTCCCCCTATACGACACCCGTCCAGAGGCGTGTCATGCAGACAGGTGGAAGATGATTAAGCGGCGTGACAGGCTTGCCGGGCTGCATCCTCAGCGTGACACCTAGCAGTGCATTTAATGCACTTTGTCCTAACTGCCAGAGTTAGGTATGATAGCACTGTTGGCTATCTAATCAGTAGATAATGATTGTTTTGCCACTGTGGTAACCCCTTAACCTATAAAAGGAGGGCCATGGCAACCTACAAAAGGATTCGGATCCTTGTACACTCATACGCGAGTAGCTGCCCTCCCCGAGGCGACCTTGCCAGGCTTGAGCGCTGCGTGTCCACCACGGTCTTCTCTTCAATCCACCAAAGCAGGAGTAGGGTTTTACGCTTCACGGCGGCCTGAACCTCTGTAAAAACCACTAGCGTCACCATTGCCGTGTTGTTCCATGGCTTCCGCTCTTTGTGCAACATGATCTCCCCCCTGCCAAACCACAAGGGGCTGATGGCCCCATAGGTGATTGTGTTCAACCACGACAAGTGTGCCTTGCCTTTCTTCAAAATTTTGAAGAAGGCAGGTCCGATGAAGTGGACCCCGGAGGCAGAAGCAGCGCTACAAGACCTAAAAGCCTACCTTTCCTCTGCTCCCACCTTAGTTGCTCCTAAACCGCAAGAGCCGTTGCTGCTATACTTAGCGGTAACAAACCAAGTGGTTAGTGCAGTGCTGCTGGTGCAGCAAGAAGTGGATGAGGAAGCAGCTGTAGCAACTGTCCCCTCCGGGGACGAAACTGGACCAGTCACAGCAGGATTGGACAGAGATCAAAGGAACGCAGAGCAAGTTAGCGAAGGCAATCCCAAAACCAAGGCAAAGAAGAAAGTGTTGCAACGGCCAGTGTACTTTGTCAGATCCCTATTGCAGGGGGCTAGGTCAAGGTACTATGGAGTGCAAAAGCTGATCTTCGGCCTTATAATGGCCTCGAGGAAACTATGCCACTATTTCCAAGCCCACGAGATCACTATTGTCACCCGTTTCCCGCTGCAGTGCATATTGAGGAACCCCGAAGCCACCGGCAGGATAGTTGAATGGGCGCTAGAGTTGTCCAGCTTTGGCGTGAAGTACGAAAGTACCTCAACTATTCAAAGCAGAGCACTGGCAATGTTCATTGTAGAATGGACGCCCACTCTAGATGAACATGTAACAGAGACAGTTATCCCTGGCAAGGAGGCACCTCAAGAATGGATCATGTATTTTGACGGAGCTTTCTCGTTGCAGGGCGCTGGAGCTGGCGTGCTTCTCGTTGTGCCCACTGGAGAGCATCTCAAATATGTGGTTCAAATGCATTTTCCCCTGGAGAAGGCCACCAACAACACTTCTGAGTATGAGGGGCTCCTTGTCGGGCTCAGAATTGTAGTGGAGTTGGGAATCAAGAAATTAGTCATCCGTGGGGACTCGCAGCTCGTGGTGAGACAAGTCAATAAAGATTACCAGAGTCCGTTGATGGAGGCGTATGTAGAGGAGGTGAGAAAGTTGGAAGAACACTTTGATGGGTTACAAGCAAAGCACGTGCCACGTGTGGAGAACAACATTGCTGATCACTTATCAAAGTGCGCCGCACAAAAGCTCCCTATGGAACCAGGAACTTTTGTCCTCCACCTAACTCAACCCTCAGTGTCCCCTTCAATGATGGCCAGAAAAAGAAGAAAGTTGGACTCCGGCAAGTATCTCCTGGCAGGGCTTCCTGAAGCCGCTGGTAGAGAGGCTGCCGGGAACAACCCAACTTCGGTTGGTGAGCAGCACTGTCCCGCGAAACCACAAGTTCTTGCGGTCGAGGTGAGCGCTCCCACGAACGAGGAGGTGCCTTTAGTCCTTATTGTCGAGCCGCAAGCTCCAACTTAGGCATAGCACATAGTCCATTTCCTTCAAACAGGAGAACTTCCCGAAGAGCAAGAAGAAGCTGAAAGAGTGCACCGAAGGTCAAATATGTACCAGTTTATTGATGATACACTATACAGGAAAAAGGACAGATAGTGTGAAATTAAAGTGCATTTGCTGGGAAGACGGACTGAAGCTGTTGATACGTCTCCATCGTATCTACTTTTCCAAACTCTTTTACCCTTGTTTTGGACTCTAATTTGCATGATTTGAATGGAACTAACCCGGACTGACGCTATTTTCAGCAGAATTGCCTTGGTGTTATTTTTGTGCAGAAATAAAAGTTCTCGGATTGACCTGAAATTTACGGAGAATATTTTTGGAATTAAAAAAAATACTGGCGAAAGAATCAACCAGAGGGGGTCAACACATTGGCCACAAGCCTGGGGGGTGCCCCCCTGGGCGCACCTAGGTGGCTTGTGGGCCCCCTGGAGACCCTCCGACTTCAACTCCGACTCCATATAACCCTATTCGGGGAGAGAAAAATCAAGGAGATCCCTAGTATCCACTATGTTATGAGATTGATGTTGATATGACTTTGCTATGCTTAATGCTTGTCACTAGGGCCCGAGTTCCATGATTTTAGATATGAACCTATTATGTTTTCATGAATATTTTGTGTTCTTGATCCTATCTTGCAAGTTGTAGACACCTATTACGTGTTATGATCCGCATACCCCAAGGTGACAATAATTGGGATTCTTTCCGGTGATTACCGTAGTTTGAGGAGTTACATGTATTCACTAAGTGCTAATGCTTTGGTTCGGTTCTCTATTAAAAGGAGGCCTTAATATCCCTTATTTTCCATTAGGACCCCGCTGCCACGGGAGGGTAGGACAAAAGATGTCATGCAAGTTCTTTACCATAAGCACGTATGACTATATACGGAATACATGCCTGCATTATATTGATGAATTGGAGCTAGTTTTGTGTCACCCTAGGTTATAACTGTTGCATGATGAATGCCATCTGACATAATTATCCATCACTGATCCATTGCCTACGAGCTTTTCACATATTGATCTTTGCTAAGTTACTTTGTCGTTGCTACTGTTACAATTACTACAAAATTGCTACTGTTACTTTTGCCACCATTACCATTACTTCCATACTACTTTGCTACTCAATATTTTGCTGTAGATATTAAGTCTTTCAGGTGTGGTTGAATTGACAACTCAGCTGCTAATACTCGGGAATATTCTTTGGCTCTCCTTGTATCGAATCAATAAATTTGGGTTGAATACTCTACCCTCGAAAACTGTTGCGATCCCCTATACTTGTGGGTTATCAAGACCTTTTTCTGGCGCTGTTGCTGGGGAGCATAGCTCTATTCTCTGAGTTACTTGGGATTTATATCTGTTGATCACTATGAGGAATTTGAAAGATAACAAAACCAAGATTTTTCCCTCTACTACGAGGGGAGGTAAGGAATTGCCATCTAGCTCTGCACTTGATTCACCTTCTATTTTAAGTAAGCTTGGGACGCCACCACCTGCTAGTAATTCTGATATGTCGCAAGTAATTGATGATGCTACTTATGCTATGCATGATGCTTATGATGATACTACTACTTTGCTTGGTAACACTGTGCCACTAGGTGAATTTCTTGATGAACAACTTGCTAGGGTTACAGAGAATGAAATTACTGAAACTGATGAAATTATTAAAACTGAAGATTATGATTCTCCCCCTAGATATGAAGTGCCTAAGGTACCTGAGGGTTATATTATGAATGAAGAAACTGCTAGAGACTTTTTTGCTTGCAATGATAGAAATGATCTTGAGAAATTGTTAGCTAAGCTGAAAGAAAAATCTTTGAATGCTAGAATGCAATATGACCCTAAGTTTGTTACTTCACCTATCTTTGTTACTGATAAAGATTATGAATTCTCTGTCGATCCTGAGTTAATTACTTTGGTTGAATCCGATCCTTTCCATGGTTATGAATCTGAAACAGTCGTGGCACATCCTACTAAATTGAATGATATAGCCACCCTATTTGCTCATGAGGAAAAAATTTGCTATTACTATATTCTTACGTTGTTTCCTTTCTCTTTAAAGGGTGATGCTAAGATATGGTTTAATTCTCTTGCTCCTGTTTGTGTGCGTAGTCCCCAGGATATGATATATTACTTCTCTGAAAAATATTTCCTGCTCATAAGAAACAAGCCGCCTTACAGGAAATATTTAACTTTGTGCAAATTAAAGAAGAGAGTCTCCCACAAGCTTGGGGGAGGCTTCTCCAATTACTTAATGCTTTGCCTCATCATCCTCTCAAGAAAAACGAAATACTTGATATCTTTTATAATGGACTAACCGATGCTTCTAGGGACCACCTAGATAGTTGTGCTGGTTGTGTTTTCAGGGAACGAACTATTGAACAAGCTGATATATTGAGCAATGATAATGATTGTACTCTTCCCGAACCACTACCTAAGCCAACTCCGAAGAAAAGAGGTATTCTATTTCTCAGTCCTGAAGATATGCAAGAGGCAAAGAAATCTATGAAAGAAAAAGGTATTAAAGCTGAAGATGTTAAGAATTTACCACCTATTGAAGAAATATATGGTCTTGATAACCCGACAGGTAGTAGAGGTAAATTCTCTCTATAGATTTGATGAAGGTGATATTCCTCATAATAAGTCTGCTAGTCAATGCTTGGATGAATTTGATAACTTTATTGTTAAACAGGAAAATTTCAATGCTTATGTTAGTAGACAATTGAAACGTAATGCTTACATGCTTGACCGCTTAGGTGATTATATGTGTAGAACTATTAACGGTCTTAAGCTTATCAGTAAACATGCTTCCATGGTGAAAACTCAAGTAGAACAAGTTCTCAAAGCACAGAATGAGTTGTTGAATGAGATGAATAGTAAGAACAATGATAATGTTGTTAGAGTTATGACTAGAGGTGGTAAAATGACTCAGGAACCTTTGTATCCTGAGGGCCATTCTAAGAGGATTGAGCAAGATTCTCAGAGAATTAATATTGATGCACCTAGTCCTCCTAGTAATAAAAAGAAAAGGAATGATGATAGGACTTTGCATGCTTCTAGTGAACCTATTATAGGCACACCTGAGAATCCAAATGATATTTCTATTTCTGATGCTGAAACACAATCTGGTGATGAGCATGATCCTAGTAATAATGATAATGATGATGTTCATGTTGATGCTCAACCTAGTAATGATAATGATGTGGAGATAGAACCTGCTGTTGATCTTGATAACACACAACCTAAGAATAAAAGATATGATATGACAGACTTTGTTGCTAGGAAGCATGGTAAAGAAATAGAACCATGGGTTCAGAAACCCATGCCCTTTCCTCCTAAATGATCCAAGAAAAAGGATGATGAGGATTTTAAGCGCTTTGTTGAAATGCTTAGACCCGTCTTTTTGCGTATGCGTTTGACTGATATTCTGAAAATGTCTCCTTATGCCAAGTATATGAAAGATATTTTTACAAATAAAAGAAAGGTACCGAAAGCTAAAATTTCCACCATGCTTGCTAATTACACATTTAAGGGTGGAATACCGAAGAAACTAGGAGACCCTGGAATACCAACTATACCATGCTCCATTAAAAGAAATTATGTTAAAACTGATTTATGTGATCTTGGAGCCGGTGTTAGTGTTATGCCTTTTTCTTTGTATCGTAGACTTGATTTGAATAAGTTGACACCTACTGAAATATCTTTACAAATGGCCGATAAATTAACTGCTATACCAATCAGTGTTTGTGAGGAAGTGCGTGTTGTGGTTGCAAATGTTACTATCTTAACGGACTTTGTTATTCTTGATGTGCCCGAGGACGACAGTATGTTGATCATCCTTGGTAGACCCTTTTTGAATACTGCAGGGGCTGTTATTGATTGCAACAATGGCAATGTCACTTTTTATGTCAATGGTAATGAGCATATGGTACACTTTCCGAAGAAACAACCTCAAGTGAATAGTATCAACTCTATTGGAGAAATTCCAACAATTGCTATTGGAGGTTTTAAATTCCCTCTTCCTACTGTCAAGAAGAAATATGATATTCTTATTGTTGGGGACATGTATATCCCCGATGAGGTAACCTAGTGCTATTCGAAAATTCTCTGGTTTCATGTCATTCGGAAGAAGTTTGTTAATAAGACTTGATCAACCTTATTAATGGATTCCTTTTGACGGGCATGAGATGGATGAATTAGTAAACACAACTTTCTGTACCCACTTTTTACTTTCTATTATTTAGAATAAATAAAGCAAAAATACCATTATTTTTCTGTTTTCTGAATTATCCGAGCAATAAAAATGTCCCAAAAATAAAAGTACTCCAAATGCCCTGAAAATTTTGTACGATTTTTTTAGAATATTTTAGAATTTCTGGCACTGAGAACACACCAGGAGACAGCACCAGTGGGCCACAGGCCAACAGGGTGCACCCACCACCCCTAGGCGCGCCTAGGTGGCTTGTCAGTCCCACGTGGGTCCCCCTCACTTATTCCAGCACCCATCCACTTCGTCTTCCTCCAGAAAAAATCCCACCATTGCTCAAACCCGTGTTCTAGCTCATTTTGCAGCCATTTTCGATCTCCTTGTGCAAAGCTCCATTTGCAAAACTATTTTGGGGGATTGTTCTTCATTATGTGACTCCTCCAATGGTCCAATTAGTTTTTGTTCTAGTGCTTTATATATTGCAAATTTTTGCTGCTGTGGTGACCTTGTTCTTGAGCTTGCATGTCAAATTTGTATGATCCGAAGTAGTTTTGATGCATGATATAGCCTCTAGGCACTTGTGGGAGTAGTTGCTATCAATTTTGTTGAGTTTTGTGCACTTTTATTTTGAGTCACTAAAAATTTCAGAAATTTTCAGAGGAAGAAAATGATGAGGAGATTGTTAAGAGGCTCTTCAAGCCAGGGTTCTAAAGAAAATGAAAAATGAGGGGAAGAAGAAGCCCAAATACAATCTTCCCCGCACCGCGGAGGTTCGGCCGTGTGAATGGCCAAGTGATGCATTCTTGGGGGCGGCCGGAATTTATGATGATTTCTATTATTTGGCGGGGAATGTAGGCATCACCGACTTCCTCCATGATAAGTGTGACCAATACCTCTTACTCACTAATACGTTCGCACAAAATTTCCACTTTCATTCTAGGGAGGACCCTTCTATGGTAGAGTTCCACTTATATGATGTGCCTAAGCGAATGTCACTTTATGATTTTTGCAATGTTTGCAAAATACCTTATGAGGGCAGCATCACCGAACCACGTCCTAGAGATGTGGAGGACTTTATTGGTGAAACTACTGTGGGGGAAGAGAGAGGGGTGTCGGACGCGAGAGTGTCTAGTTTACATTTTCCTGTTTTATGCTATTATTCATTATTTGCTGGGAGATGTTTGATTGGTCGTGGGGAGAGTGGAGGCCTTAGTGCCCCTGACCTTGCCATTTTATGCCATGCTCTATACACCGATAGAACTTTTAGTTTGGGCGCTATGGTTGCTCGACGGTTGAGCTTAAACCGTTCGAGGGGTCCTATTTGCAGAGGTATCTATGCTTCTCGCCTAGATGAACATTTTGAGATACCCATTAGGCTTGATGAGAAAGAGGAGATGCTGCTACCGACTAGATATTTGGACTATAACATTATGGTAGTGCATGATTTTATTAAGAAGGATAAGGAAAAGAAACTCCTCTACAACTTAGTATTTAGTCAGGGTACTTGTGAGACTATTGCTCTGCCTGCTTCTTCTTTGTTCGATATTTATTCAGACAGGTACACTATTATGCCCAAGGACATCTACAGATTTTGTGGTCTGTCACAACCCCCAGTACCTAAGCCAGCACCAGTCCCTGATCCATATCACGAGCCAGTTTTTCAGTGGGAGCCACAGGAGCTCGCCAACCAGTGGAACCCTCAGGACCCTCTGGAGTATCGAGAAGAGGGTTATTTTGAGCCGTGGCCCTAGACCAACTTAGTCCAAAAGCCTAAGCTTGGGGGAGTACGTATTTCTCACCGACATTACATTCATGTTCACACATTCATTCCAGTTGTTGGTGTTCATACTTTTTCATTGTATTATCCATGTTAGTTTATTTTTCTCGCTATCTTCTTGTGTGTTTGAAAAACTTTGAGAAAATCCAAAAAATTAGTTTTAGTTTTACTTTCTAGTTTGCTTAGTAGTAGTAAAAGAAAACCCAAAAAGATTTCTCGTTCTTCTTTTGCTTGTTGGGAGCTTTCCCGTGTAAATAGTTTTTCTTGTTCTTGTTTTACTTTCTTCAGAAAAACAAAACTAAAAAAATATTCCAGTGTGTTTCTTTGAATCTCTTTTTCTTTTTCTTTGGGTCGTAAGGAGAAGACCACGATGAAAATGTTGAGTGGCTCTCATATGCATTATTGTTGACCTAACAAAGAGCCCATATTACTTTGTCTTCTCCTTTGAATAAATGTTTGCAGATTCTAGTTTAGTCCAATGCACGTGCATTATTATTATTATTCACACCGTTCTGTCATGCAAGTGAAAAGGCAATAATGACGATATATGATGAAATGATTGAGATGGAGAAAAGCTGGTACGAACTTGACCTATTTTGTTTTTGTAAATATGATTAGCTCATCGTTCTTGATTCAGCTCATTATGAACGAAACATGTTTGCAATGACAATTAGAGATTATAGTTACTCATGCCATGCTTAATTAGCTAGGAGTGTATGATGGTTTATCTTGTGTGCCAACATGCATTTTAAAATGGTTATGATGAAGTATGATAGGATGGTATCCTCCTTTGAATGATTCAAGTGGCTTGACTTGGCACATGTTCGCGCATGTAGTTGAAACAAAATCAACATAGCCTCCACGATATTTATGTTCGTGGTGATTATCTATACCTAATATTAAAGGACAGATTGTTTCTCCACTATTTTTGGTCCATCGATGTTTTTCATACGTTTTTTGTTTTTCTTCCATCGCTGTTTTATGTTAAAAAAAATTAAAATAAAAAGCTATCGCACGGACTTGAACCCCTACCCACTTACATCCAGCCGCAATGCAACAACCAGTCCACCTAGACACAATGTTTGTTGAAAAGATAGAGGAATATTTCCTTATATATACACCTCTCCCGCGCGCCCTATTGGGCCGGCCCATTAGCGGGGAGGGACTCCCCTTTTTATTATTTCGTTTTTTCTTTTTATTTTTTCTATTTTTCCTCATTTAAAATAATTTGGGATTTCAAAAGAAAATGTGAATATTGAAAAATGTTTTAGGAACCGTGTGCCCTATTAGGCTGGCCCATGATCGGGGAGGGACACCACTGTTTTCTTATTTCATTTTTACTTTTTTTCCTCTTTAAATAATTTGGGATTTCAGAAAAGTTCCAAATTAAAAAAATGTGAATTTTGAAAAATGTTTCAGAAGTAGTAAAATGTTTATGAATTTAACAAAAATTCTGTGAATTCAAAAAATGTTCATTAATTTTTAAAACAATGTTCACAAAAATAAAAAATGATCATGAATTTCAAAAAAAAGTTCATCGATTCAAAAAATATTCGCTGATTCAAAATCTTCATGCATTAAAAAAATAATGTTCGTCAAACAAAAAATGTTCATTAATTTCAAAAAATGTTCACCCATTCCAAAAATGTGTACCTGTTGAAAAAAAATGTTCACAAGTTATAAAAAAATGTTCATCCATTCAAAAAATAATCATCTTGCTCTGTAAGAAAATTTCCAATTACTCACAACAATATTCATCGAGATGCCATCAACCTCCTAGATTTTGTTGATGGTTTGATTGTTGTTGGTGGCTGCACGCAACATGATCCGTGCAATCCATGGTCATGAACAAGATGTTGCAAACTCCATCATCGCCTCGATGAGCTCATCGAAATTTTGCCCCGATGTAAAATTCGTGTCACTTTGTTGCCCTAATCCCTTTTTTATATATACTAATTATTAAATTAATATTAAAGGAAGGAAGGATTCTTCCGTTCAATAATAGTTTTGGCCGTCATCTATCTACCAATGTACCACAAACCTTTTATGTTTCTCCGACGCGTGGGCTGAGCTAGGCTGCTCCACACTTTTTTCTTTCTTCGATTCAATTGTGGAGCAGCGAAAAATAATACGTTTCTTTTTCTCCCCTACGTCGGCCAAGATGGGCCTATTCCGAAACATTTTTTGCTTTCTTCTCATTTGATTGTGGCATGGAGGCGAGAATGAAACTATGAAGCCGCAAACTGAACTGTGATCATTTAGCAAAGACGGTATGATTGAAAGCATAATTCTTTATCATCTTGAGAATAATTGTCGTGGATCATAAATTAAATAATGGTTTATATTTTAGTCTATGCTATGAAAGTTAAATTTTCTCCTGTTGCAATGCACGGGCATTTTTGCTAGTATCCTACTCATGCTTGCATTCAATGTTGGTTAATCTCAATGCATTGTTTATGGCCGTTGTCGCTCTCTAGTTGGTCGCTCCTCAATCTTTTGCTAGCCTTCACTTGTACTAAGCGGGAATACTGCTTGTGCTTCCACTTCCTTAAACCCAAAGTTGTTCCATATGAGTCCACCATACCTACCTATATGCAGTATTTACCTGCCGTTCTAAGTAAATTTGCATGTGCCAAACTCTAAACCTTCAAATAATAATCTGTTTTGTATGCCCAAATCGCTGATATAGTGACTAGGGGCTGTCAGTATCTTCCATGCTAGGTGGGTTATTCTCACGATGAGTGTTTATTCACTTGTCATTCACGAGAAAGTGGCTGGCATACAGGATGCCCAGTCCTATGATCAAAAGATCAAAAATCAAAATACAATAAATAAACTAAACTCCCCCAGGACTGTTGTTGGTATGGACGGTACCCGTTGTTTCGGATCGGCCGTGGAGTGTGATTGTTGGTGGAGGGAGAGTAAAAACTTTACCATTCTGTTTGTGAACCGCCTATAATGTATCTAGCATGGAAGATACTGAGATCTCTTGGTTGTTATGTTGACAATGAAAGCATACCGCTCAAAATTATATTCATCTCTGTTTTAAAAGCTCGAGCTCTGGCACCTCTACAAATCCCTGCTTCCCTCTGCGAAGGGCAATCTATTTACTTTTATTGTTGAGTCATCATCCTCTTATAAAAAGCACCAGTTAGAGTGCACCACTATCATTTGTATGCTTTGTTATTAATTGATATTGAGTATGACTGTGACTGGATCTCTTTTGCCATGAATTATAATGTCTAGTCAGCCCTTGGTCTTCAGAGGTGCTCTGCATTTATGTTTTGCAGTCTGAGAAAGGGCTAACGAGATACCATTTTGTCATATCATATCATGATTGTTTTGAAAAAAGTGTTGTCATCCGAGATTTACTATTATTGCTCGCTAGTTGATTATGCCATTGATATGAGTAAATGTGAGACCTAAATGTTATTGTGAATATGGTTAGTTCATAATCTTTGCTGAAAACCTAAACATTAGTTAGACATATTTACAACAACAAGATCAAACAGAGTTTGTAAAATTTTTTCTTTGTCACTTTCAGTTTGTCAACTAAATTGCTTGAGGACAAGCAATGGTTTAAGCTTGGGGGAGTTGATATGTCTCTATCGTATCTACTTTTCCAAACTCTTTTGCCCTTGTTTTGGAATCTAATTTGCATGATTTGAATGGAACTAACCCGAACTGATGTTGTTTTCAGCAGAATTGCCTTGGTGTTATTTTTGTGCAGAAATAAAAGTTCTCGAATTGACCTGAAAATGTACGGAGGATATTTTCAGAATTAATAAAAAATACTGGTGAAAGAATCAACCAGAGGGGGTCCACCCATTGGTCACAAGCCTGGGGGGCGCCCCCCCCCCCCCGGGGTGCGCCTAGGTGGCTTGTGGGCCCCTTGGAAACCCTCCGACCTCAACTCCAACTCCATATAACCCTATTCAGGGAGAAAAAAAATCAAGGAGAAGAGTTCATCGCTTTTCACGATACGGAGCCGCCGCCACCTCCTGTTCTTCCTCGGGAGGGCAGATCAGTAGTATGTTTTGGGCTCCAGAGAGGGGAAATCGACGCCGTCGTCATCATCAACCATCCACCATCACCAATTTCATGATGCTCACCGCCAGGAGTGAGTAATTCCATCGTAGGCTTGCTGGACGGTGATGGGTTGGATGAGATTTATCATGTAATCGAGTTAGTTTTGTTAGGGTTTGATGCCTAGTATCCACTATGTTCTGAGATTGATGTTGCTATGACTTTGCTATGCTTAATGCTTGTCACTAGGGCCCGAGTGCCATGATTTCAGATCTGAACCTATTATGTTTTCATGAATATATTTGTGTTCTTGATCCTATCTTGCAAGTTGTAGACACCTATTACGGGTTATGATCCGCATACCCCAAGGTGACAATAATTGGGATTCTTTCCGGTGGTTACCATAGTTTGAGGAGTTCATGTATTCACTAAGTGCTAATGCTTTGGTCCGGTTCTCTATTAAAAGGAGGCCTTAATATCCCTTAGTTTCCATTAGGACCCCGCTGCCACGGGAGGGTAGGACAAAAGATGTCATGCAAGTTCTTTACCATAAGCACGTATGACTATATACGGAATACATGCCTACATTATATTGATGAATTGGAGATAGTTCTGTGTCACCCTATGTTATAACTGTTGCATGATGAATGCCACCCAACATAATTATCCATCACTGATCCATGGCCTACGAGCTTTTCACATATTGATCTTTGCTAAGTTACTTTGCGGTTGCTACTGTTACAATTACTACAAAATTGCTACTGTTACTTTTGCCACCATTACCGTTACTTCCATACTACTTTGCTAGTCAATATTTTTCTGTAGATATTAAGTCTTTCAGGTGTGGTTTAATTGACAACTCAGCTGCTAATACTTGAGAATATTCTTTGGCTCCCCTTGTGTCGAATCAATAAATTTGGGTTGAATACTCTACCCTCGAAAACTATTGCAATCCCCTATACTTATGGGTTATCAGCTGTTGGCGGAGATACATGGGGGTATGTGTGGCTCTCATATTGGATCAAGAGCCCTGGTTGGAAAAGCCTTCCGGCAGGGTTTCTACTGACCCACAGCCCTCCAAGATGCAACTGAGCTAGTCACCAAGTGTGAAGCCTGCCAGTTCCACTCCAAAAACATTCATCAGCCAGCTCAAGCTCTCCAGACGATCCCTTTGTCCTGGCCATTCTTAGTCTGGGGGCTTGACATCTTGGGCCCCTTCCCCCGTGCCACCGAGGGCTTTGAATTCTTGTACGTTGCAATCGACAAGTTTACAAAGTGGCCTGAGGTGGAGCCAGTGAGGAAGGTGACTGCGCAGTCAGCTGTCAAGTTCTTGAAAGGATTGGTGTGCCGCTTTGGGGTTCCCAACAGAGTGATCACTGACAACGTCACCCAGTTCACGAGCCGCACCTTTATGCAGTACATCCAAAGCCTTGGAAGCAAGCTCTCCTTTGCCTCTGTTGCTCACCCACGGAGCAATGGGCAAGTTGAGAGGACGAATGCTGAAGTGTTGTGAGGGCTCAAGATGAGAACTTTCGACAAGTTGCGGAGATGCGGCAAGCACTGGATCGATGAGCTGCCGGTGGTTCTTTGGTCACTCAGGACGACACCAAATCGAGCTACCTGGCAGACTCCCTTCTCCCTGGTGTACGGGGCAGAAGCAATACTCCCCACAGAACTCATATACGGGTCACCTCGAGTACTTGCCTACGATGAAGTAGAGCAGAAGAAGCTACAGCATGACGATGTTGTGATCCTCGAGGAAGATCGTCTCTGGGCCGCTGTGCGTGCTGCATGCTACCAGCAAGCCTTGCGACGCTATCATAGCCGCAGGGTACACGCCTAGAGCCTTGAGGAAGGCGACCTTGTCCTTAGGCGCATTCAGTTTGCCAAGGGTTCCAACAAGTTGACGCCAAAGTGGGAAGGCCCTTATCGGGTAGTACGAGTCACCAGACCTGGCACAGTCTGTCTGGAGACCGAAGATGGCATCAAGTGCAAAACTCATGGAATATTGAGATCTTCGTAAGTTCTACCCGTAAGGCGCGGCTGCCGGGCTCTGTTCCCGGCAACCACCTTTTGTACAAGCATTGCCGCTGGGCATGTAACCCTTTGTACAAAGCCAGGTGCAGACCCTATGCAAAGATAATAAAATGAAGCGCCGGCGCCTAAAACTTGCATGCATGTATATTTTGATATGACTTTGCCATGATCATTTAGAGAGGGTCGTATGCTGCTATTTTTCCCCCTGTACTAACTACAGGGCTCCTGCCACGGATAAACTCCCAAGGAGAAAGAGTGAGAACAGGCTTGCGTATCGACCCCAGGCAACATAAATCAGATAAGTTCCCCTAGCCATCCATAGTGTACCTCCATGTGAAAAACTTGTGCGTAGAAAAACCTTGTCACCCTTAAACATTTGTGCTCCCATCCTTGGATTCGAAGATTACTTCAATCAGGCTGGTCGCAGTGGCATTTGGAAGAAAGGGTTGACAAGGGGCCAGTTCTCTCCCATGCTCCTAGCTCGCTAGGCTGACCCCTGCGGCAGTAACGGGAGGGACCGACAAGATATCTTGCCGGGAAACCCTTGTTTACCTGGAAGTATTGAGGAGTCGATCCTCAGCATGAATGTGATACATGCACAAGTACCCGACAAGCATTTTTTTTCATTAATACGCGGATAAACAAATACAGATCATACAAAGTACAAACATGGATGGGAGGGTGCATAATTTAAGATAAAATTTGGCAAGTGCCTACATGTTTTAGATTGAAAAAAGATAAGTGCCCCGTAATGCCTTTCTTGTCCCTCTCCCCCTAGGAGCTACAATGGGAGGTGAAGAGGGCAAAAGGAGTGCCTGGGCAGAAGCCCAGCTTGACCCCATCAGGGCCCATGGGACACAGCCTGAGAAGATCGAGCGGGGCGGGGGCGAAGACGCTGGACGAAGAGAGCGGCTAGGCGATGCCCTGGTCACCACTGCCAGGACCAGCGGAATGCGGCAGGAGGGTCACCAGCAGGGAAGATGAAGCCGGAGTCCACGGGGAAGCCTGCCGGAGTCTAGCTGGAGGAGGCAAAGACATCCACACCCAACGCCCCAGCAAATCGCTCTACCTGGGAGAAGACCAGGCCCAGATGATGGTGCCGCTGACGCCTAGGTGACGGTGACGGTGCATCCGGCGCTCAGCTGGAGTCCGAGCCGCCGTCCTCCCGCTCAGTGCCGTTGTCATCGTTGTCACTGTCCTCTTCATCGCTGTCGCTCATGGAGGAGCTTTCGTCGTTGGTCGAGCTCTCCGCGCAGCACCCTAAGTGAGCATCCGAATGCCCGAAGACCTTGATGGAGATCAGGTTTGCATCCATTAAATTGAAATGGAGGACGTGCCCCTCCGCCAAGCTATGGGCACGAGTGAAGGTTTTCCAGCCGTGGCAGAGAAGCATGACATGAGGTGCGGGGAACTCCCCGTCCTCCCGCATGTTGCCATTACAGCAACCCCTCATGTGCAGCTTCAATGCGTACGGCTGTTCAACCTCCATCACCCTTGCAATTGGAGTAGGAAGCTAAAGACAGCTGCACAGAGGCCCGCTTAGCCTAACGATGAACTCCAACGGCTGGTCCCCGACATGGCCCTCCATTGGAGCCATGTTAATCGGAGGAGGAGCGACCGGAGCGCTACCGTGTCCTCCTCGGCCCCGAGCGCCACGGCGACCACGCCCACATCCCATGGCACCACCTTGTGCGTTGGATTCTGCTCCTACATCTCTAGCTGGGGCGGTGAGGCGCTGTTGAGAATAGACTCTCGTCGCCACCGCTGGAGTTCAACCATGTTCCCTTCCCCTCACCATGGTGGCAGAAAGCACAAGGAGAAGGAGGAGATGTCTGTGGGTGAGCCCTTCGCCCGCGCCTCCTTTTATAGGGGAGCATGGCCAGGGGCTGGCTCATCACCACCCAGAAGGCAACCGCCCCACTCCACCAATCCAGTCCCTCTGCATCGTTGACGATGTCCAGGATCGATGACCGCCTCCTGTGCCTATCCACGGCACCGAGCTTTCCGCCATGGCACTCATTCCCGCGGCTTACGCGTCCGTCACCAACCCTGTGCAATGCATGCAGCGTACGTGGCAGAAACGGGAGGCATAGTGGGATGGATGAAATGGCAGTTACCTCCCCATGAACATGGGCAGCCCATGGGCCATTACGTGGGTAACCCCATGTCGTTCTGTATGACTCACGGAAAAACTGGAAACTGATTCAATCACAGGTTAATGAAGAAGCAAGGAGAATATAAAAAGAGACATAAATCCCACCGTGGCATGGCTCCGGTGCTCACCTTTGTATTTGTTGGGGCCTACCCCAACGATGCTCGGCAGCACGTGTGGGCCTGGCCCGGGGGTACTGTCGGTACAACAAACATTCACGATTGTTGCATGGACTTATACACAGGCGTGCTGGCATCACGTGTCCGGTACCAACATATAAAGCGTGGCCAAGCCAGAGAAACCATTCTTTGTGAGATCAAGGAGCGGATTAAGGAGACCGAGACAACAGAACATCTCCTTTGGAAGGCCTCCCTTGCCGGGTAGGAGAGCCCAGCCTGGTCAAGACCACCACAAGGACAAGTCCAAGATAACCCCGGCAGGCTTGTCCGGACCACCAAGGCCAAGAAGCCCCGCCAAGGCGCCACCGCTCCACTGCACAATGACGCAAGTAACTTATCGGTCTAGTGTCGATCCCGCAAGTGATTAAGTGGCTTCCACAAAGCACGTGGCAGCCCATCGGAAGGCAGATTACCCTCACATGACACCCGTCCAGAGGCGTGTCGAATAGATAAGCAGAAGATGGTTAAGCGGCACGGCAGGCTTACCGGGCTTCACCCTCAGCATGACACCAAGCAGTGCATTTAATGCACTTTGTCCTAACTGCCAGAGTTGGGTATGATAGCACTGTTAGCTATCTAATCACCAAATAAAGACTATTTTGCCACTGTGGTTACCCCTTGAACTATAAAAGGAGGTCCAGGGCTACCTAGAGAGGGATTCGGACCCTCGCACAGTTGTACGCACGTAGCAGCTCTCCCGAGCCCACCTTGCTGGGTTAGAGCGCTGCGTGTTCATCGTGTTCCTCCATCCAATCCACTAAAGCAGGAGTAGGGTTTACGCTTCACAGCGGCCCGAACCTGGGTAAAAATCACCAGAGTCCTCGTCGTCGTGCTGCCTCATGGCTTCCGCTCTTTGTGCAATGTGACCTCCCCCTTGCCGAACCACAAGGGCCGATGGCCACATAGGTGATCGTGTTCTCCCACAACAGTGACTCCACCATATGTGACTTTGAGTGCACCTACTTTGAGGGAGTGAGTGAGCCACCACATAGAGAGAGTGTGATAGTTGATTGATCGTGTGAGGACATTTTGAACTCTAACGACATAACCTCTACCTCTATTGTGTCTTCTCATTTGGTGCTAGGTCCTATATATGATGATGCGCCGACCCTCGACAACTTTGTCCTTCCTTTGGACAAGATGATGGCCATGGAGGAATATGATGCACCCCCACATGGTTCCATCATGATGACGGCGACCACGACTTGGTCTTTGCCACCTCACCTACACCACATGTGTGGAATGAGAAAGGTAGCATAGGTGAAGGTGATGCTCTTGTCCCACTAGTGGACTATCTTGACATTGATTGCTTGCATGATGTTGACCCACCTATTGCCATGCTTGATGCTAGTATGATTTACCCATTTATGATGAGTTTGATGATTGCCATGTGGAGTCTATTAGTTGTGATGCCATGTTGCATAGGATTTCTTGTGATAATTCTCTCGGTCACATCATGTTTGACAACCCACTTGACTTGTCATATGCTATGCATGAGATCAACCACATGTCATATTTGCAATCTCATCGTAGTGACTATGCATATGCCATTAAAATAAAACCAATTTGCACTAATGGCATAGATGACAAGCCCATGGTTATTGGCATTTTTTTTCTTGTGATGATATAGATTTGCATCGTTTATCTCATATGCCATGCCATGACCACCTAGCTTCGGATATGCATTGTTTTGGATGTTGTCCATTTTCTCCATATGTTGTTTCCAATATTGCTCATGAGGAGACCCCCATAGTTTCCTCATACATGTTAGGAGATTTTGATCCATCCCATCCATTGCATAATCCCAATACTTGTGTCCACCATATGATCCCCATGAATAAAAATGCTATTGTTGTGCCACATACTTGCTCTAATTTGTGTCACCATCCTGTCATTCATAATAACTATTCTTTCATGATGGATGACATGTTCATATACCATGCTTCAAATTTCTTTGAGCGATGCTTATCTTGTGCTAACATTCACGTGCACATACACATCATGATGGATAATGTGTACATTTACCACACACATAATTTCTTTCGTTTGTGTATTTGTTGTGTAGGTACCCATACTTCCTTATCAACCTCGCAAGAGCACGAGTTGACGAAACAAGCTCTAGAGAGCAATGATGACTTGGGATCCCATGGATTGTCGTTCCCACTGCTCTCTTCACACAAAGACTTCACGCATTTCTTCTACATGGCTCTCACATGGTTATGGGTTATTTTCCATTACATATTCTATGCCCATCTTGCCATGTTCACTTTGCATGATATGCTCATTCCTATGCCTTTACCATGCATTTGTGACCCATGCTTTGCATTATACATGATGATTGATTCTACTACTTGTATGTGTATTTGCAAGCTTGGTGGAGATATTGCTTGTTCTTGCCATGTTTCCTTTGTGACCCATACCTATGATGATACTTTGACCATGATTTTCTTTCGTGCTTGCGTTATGTCATGTGCATTGCCTATGCCTACTATTTTCTCACATGACAAGATTGCCGTGATTTCCTCTAGTGTGTTGCATCTTCGCTCCACTAGTTTGCATGACATGATTTATATGCTTGCCTATGTTGCATCACCGATGATTCATACTTGCTCGTTTCGTGCGGTTGATGACAACCATTTTCATGCTTTACACATGATTGCTATTAAATGTTGTCATATGTCTCCATATGTTGCCTCTCTCATGCTAGATAATTTGCGATGTACTGAGTTGTAGCGACCCGACCTCAAACGGTCAAGTCTCTGTGTATCTATGCCATCCCTGGATCAGTATGCTGGCACACACAGTACATCAATGTATATATCAAAGTGCAATAACATGTATAAATAACGTAAAACTGATATATACCTTATAAGTCTCAGCGGAAACAAACAATCAGGTGTGGAGTCCCATCAACGCCATCGGCAAGTTGAGTGTAGACCGTAACCCTGTATCGTAACTCTTACTCATCGAAGAAATATCTGCAACATGAGACGTTGCAGCCGTGTAGGTCAGTACATTGAATGTACCGGCAAGATCACTGTAAGAAAAACAGATGATAAACTATACTATATGTAGTATGGCTTTGTGGCTCTGTATCTGAGTTTTGTTTGCGTAAAAGCTAGTTTTATTTTCCCTAAATCAAAGGAAATAACTGGTGTGTATACTACGGAGTTATCTATCATGACATGGTTCCACCAACCGATGTCTCATAGCCCAAATCATCATAAGTTGCCCACAATTAAGTTATCAATCCGGTGTTGAGAGTTCCGAGATAGATCCAAGTCCAGAGGCTCAAATTGTCCATAACCGGGGACACGGCTAATCGATTAGGTTTTAACCCTCTGCAGAGGTTTGTACACTTTACCCGCAAGATTCGATCCCTCTTTTTTACGTTCTCGCACTTCAGGGTGTTAGAGAACAAGACGACCGAAACATGGTCTTCCGAAGAGTTCCCCTGACCACTGTCTGGTCCTCATCCAATCCTACCATAGTTCTACATCTGCTAGCACCGTCCCAGCCAGAGTCACAACTAAGATCAACCAAGCCAGAGCCCATAATGACTTGCGGTTGCACAGGTAAGCTTCCGGGCATGAAGTATTCTTCCATCTCTTTGAGTCTGGGTGAAGCTTTCCACAAGATGTCATGGCGCTTCTCCATGCATCCCGTGTCATCCACTGGTTTCTCCAGGGTGCCCATCAAATCCGTCCTTCACCCAGTAGTGTGTATTGAATTCTTGTTGAGTCTCGAAATCTTGAGGTCTTGAAGTCCTGAAGATGCAGTCCTTGCCGATGCCATCATGAAGTTGTCGACATTGACGTAGGGGGTCCTTCATACTCACACCACTCCCGAGCACTCATACCAACCCCGTCTACTATAGCGTAGCATTTAAACTACATAACGTCCCGGGCTTGATAACAGGGAGATGGGTTCCTACCTCATGCATTCTACTCAACTACAAGAAGTCAATAACACTACTGGAGGGATCATGAATGGTGACACTAAATGCAATAAAAACATGGGTATGAATAACATGGTCAAAGTGAACTTGCCTGGTATAACTTGTTGAAGATAAAACGCTCTCAGAAACTTGATAAACTAGTCGTCACTCTCCGATGAAATCTATACAAGCAAGCATAGTATTCACATAAGCAAACATTCTCGCACTCAATCATAACAATCAAAATAACATCGAAATTGAAATAGGATCGAAGGCAAAAACCAAATAAAACTCCAAATCACTGAAATAAACTTATAGTGCTAATCTACACCACAACAACTCTACTTAATAACAAGTAAAAAGCCTAAAACAATTACTTAACACAAGATAAAAATAATTATTCACTAAATAACAGAAAGTATTTTTCCAATAATAATTCTAGCAAAACAATAAAATAATACTATTACTACTACTAGCAATATAGTCATGCACAAACAACACCTAGAACCTCAAGAATACTAAGTCTAAATAATCCTAAAATTTACCTACTATTAAAAAACAGAAATATATGCTACACTAGCGAAAACTAGCAAAGAAAATATTAAAACTAATTAATAATAATTAAATTACAAACAGGACTAAAACAGAGTAAAAAGTACAGTTTACAATAAAAAGCTAATTTAAATAAATCAATAACATGCAAACTAAACACTACTACGTAGCTAGTCTAATAAGAAACCAGTAGCAAAAAGAATCGGTCAAAAATAATATTCCTAACTCAAAATATCTTAAATCTAGTGATTTGAGAAATTCCAAACAAACTGAGATTTAAACTACTCAAATATGAATTCTAATTGCACTAACAGAAACTTCATAAAATTTGTGATCCAACGCAGTTGGAATCACTCAAAAATACCTCGTAGATAATTAACTATGGATTTTACAAGATTGAAACTATTCTGTTTTAAAAACCGAACGAAGAAAAAAAAAATTGAACAGTAGGTCGGGATTTACTGTAGCAGTTCCGGTGATGGGGTTCTGGTTGAGCTCCAGCGACGTCCTCCGGTGGTCCTCCGGCATCGAGGAAGGGACGGTCGGGGGCGGCAGAGCGGGGCGGAGCGAGTGGTGGGGTCGGTGGGTGGCGGGGATGGCCGGAGGTGGCGGGACGGGGCGGCAATGGTGGCGGTGGTCCGGCGAACTCCGGCGAGGTGGCGCGGTAGCGTGGGGCGAGGAGGGCGGCTCTAGGGGCGGGGATGGATACTTGAGGTGGCTATTTATAGGGTGGGGGAGGTCAGTTTGGAGGAGGGGGCAAGGGATTTTGCGAATCCCACAATCTCCGGCGATGGCCGGCGCGGCTGTGCTCGGGAACGAAATCCTGTTCGTGAGGAAGGAGATGATCTGGCGCGATCGGGCCGGATTTGGCCCAAAAAAAAATACCTTTCCTTTTTTAAAAGATTCCGCGAAGAAAAATCATTTTAGAAAATAAAATATAGGAGTATTATATATCAAAATGATCAGAAAAATAAGCCCAATTTAATGGGATACTTTCTAGGGGAAAATAAAACACTTTTTGAAAAATCATTTTTTTAATTCAAACAAAAATCCAAATGACTTTCAAAACTCAAAGGAAAAATTATTCCAACATTTTTGGGGTGTCATGTTACTCCCTCTCAACACTTTTGTTTCAAGTGTTCTTTGTCAGAAAAGTTTTTGAATAAAATTCAAATGCCACTTTGAGTTAAAAAACAAAATTTAAATGACAAATTCAAATGAAATTTTTCTTTACTTCCCACTCTCTTTCATTGAAGAAATCATGAGGATCATTGAGTGGCATGAAGTTTGAAATATTTCCAAATTCAAATATTTTCAAGCAGAAACATTTTTTTTCGAAAGTCCTTTTATTCCCTCTCATTCAAAGCTTCAAAAGTTTAAAATTCCAATCAATTTCACTCAATCAATCACTCAACAATCAATCAAACAATCATATATTTTAATTATTATAACATTCCAAAATTTAGAATTTTGGGATGTTACATGAGTGCAACAATGATTATAGTCTTGCTAATGAGATTTCCAACATAGCATTCTCACATATATTTGGAGATTTTGACATATTTCTTGTGAATCATGCTTGTCTTACTTCTTTGCACCATATACCTAGTGCCATGAATATCGCCATTGTTGCATCATATTATTCATGCACTTGTGTTGATAATGGTTATGTGCAAGAGAAGAGAAGCATCACGATGGATGATGTGTTTATCTACCATGCGCATACATTCTTTGCTTTTGTTTGTGCTTGTGTAGGATCATTCTTCGTGTCAACTTCCACTTCACGTGAATTGACCATCCGAGCTCTTGAGAGCAAGCCTCATACATTCTACCCCGACTCGCTTCTACATCGCACTTGCTTGTCTTTCGGCATTGTGAAGGATGCACAAGGACATGCTTTCGAGGTGATATCCTTCTCTCTTGAGACCCCCGACACCATGAGCATGAATATTGTGGATCATACTTCATGTGTTGCTTGCACCATGACACATTGCACACATGCTAGAGATCTTGCTTTGACTTGTCATTTCCACATTGACATGCCTCATGACCTATATATCTTGTGTGTTGCGTCCAACTTGCGGATTATTTGCTCCTATCATATGCTTAGTTGCAACAATGTCATTTCTTCACATATGCCATGTCCCATTGATTGCTACATTCTTGCATTGATTGCCTCACACATAATGAATGCTCTTTCTATTGTGTTGAGTGCCACACTATCTTCACTTCACCGTATGCATGTTATGCTTGGATTGTCTTGCACTTGACCCATGTGTTTAGACACTTCATTTTCTTTGGTGTTGTGAATGATTCATATGCCTACCATAGACCTTTCATTGAGCAATTTCTAAATTCTCGCTATGACCTCGAGGTAGATGCTCATTCTCTGGTCACACATATTTGCATCGCTACCTCACATTTACATGTTTGTTTCCATGATGTCCTTGATTGTGCTCAATTTACATGCTTACATACCATGTCACACCATATGCTATGCTTGATAACGACACTTGTTGGGTGAATCACCGCTTGAATGCTTGGTTTTGCACTAATGCTAACCACATTTGTTTTTCCAAGTGTTTGTTGTACTTACTCCTTTTGAAGGAATCACAAGGCGGTGCGACATTGGACAGTGCCCATTTCGAGCTACTAGATGATGAGTACTTGGAGCACGTCCACTTCTACACGGTGAAGCCATCTCTTTCCCATGGCGATTTGGTTTCTGATCCGAGGTCGGATCTTTCCCAAGGGGCCGGGAAAGACCGGCCGCGAGTACCTCATGCGCTGGACCAAGCTCTGGAACAGCTGTGAGGGGTCCATGAGGTTCAAGCTATCCAGTACTTCGTGAGCGGCTGCCGGGATGGCACCCTACTCAAGCACAAGCTCTTGCGCTCTGAGTCGACCACCATGGCCGCGCTCATGGTCACGGCGGACAAGTACGCCACGGGTGACTCTGCCATGAAGGTTCAAGTGGTGTTGGATGCCACCGGCAAGGCGTTGCTGGCACCAACTCCCAAGCCGGCTGGCGAGAGCAGCCGCCAGCAGAACAACAAGCGCAAGGTCGAGCAGCCGGCTCCCCGCTACGACAACCGCCTTGTCGCTACCGCCGACCAAGCGCCCGCAGCCAAGCCGACCTGAAATCGGCATCAGTGAACCGGCAAGACCGCTTGGCAACCCGCCATGAGCTTCCAGGAGATGCTCGACGCCCCCTGCAAGCACCACAGCGGCGCAAGGCCGTCAACGCACACGCTCCGGTAGTGCTCCATCACCAAGCGCATCATGAGGGGCGACATCACTCTGCCTCCTCATCCGGCACCGGGTGCGGGGCAGCCACCTCCGCCCCTGGCAGCCAGCGCCAGGCGCGATGAAGCTTACCCCAATGCAAACGATTGCTACGTCATCTTCACCGGCATGGGTGCCGACAAGCACAGCGAGCGCCTGCTCTGGCAGGAGGTGAACACTGTCATCCCGGTCGTGCTTGAGTACATGCACTGGTCGGAGCGCCCGGTTAGCTGGATCTGGGAGGACCACCCAGCCATCATGCCCACGCCGGGTGGCTACGCCCTCGCCCTCGACCCCACCATAGTCGCCAAGAAGTGCACCTGCAAGTTCTCCCGAGTCCGCATTGATGGCAGCAGCAACATCAACATCCTCTTCCGCGACACCATGACCAAGCTCGGCATCGAAGCGAGGCAGCTGGAGTTGACCCGGACAGTGTTCTACGGCATCGTGCCGGGTCTCTCCTGCTCCCCCATCAGTCGGATCCGGCTCGACGTCCTGTTTGGCACCCACGATCACTTCTGGCGCGAGCCCATCTGGTTCGAGGTGGTGGACCTGTCCAGCCCCTACCACGTGTTGGTGGGCCGGCCCGCACTGGCAAAGTTCATGGCGGTTCCCCACTACGCCTACCTGAAGATGAAGATGACGGGTCCCAAGGGCCTCATCACCGTTGTCAGTGACTACAAGAAGTCCCTGGAGTGCACCCGTGCCGGCGCCAAGCTAGCCTAGTCACTGGTCATTGCCGAGGAGCGGCACCAGCTCGACCGGATCGTAGCGCTGGCTGGCGAGCAGCCGGCTGTGTCGACTCCGGCCAAGGAGTCGGCTGGCGAGGCCTCCTTCCAGCCATCCAAGGACACCAAGAAGGTCAAGCTCAACCCGTCCAACCCCAGCTGCAGCTAGTACGTGGTTGTGGGCACCCGCCTCAGCAGCAAATAGGAAGGCAAGCTCATCGACTTCCTCTGTGAGAATCGGGATATCTTTGCATGGTCCCAAAAGGACATGCCAGGTGTTCTGAGGAAGTATGACGAGCACAAACTTCACATCCGCAAGGACGCCAAGCCTGTCCATCAACCCCTACATCGGTTTCCAGAAGAGAAGAGAAGAACCATCAGTGAAGAAGTCGCCCGGCTGCTCGCAGCCGGCTTCATCATGGAAGTGTTTCACCCCGAGTGGCTGGCCAACCCAGTCCTCATCCTGAAGAAGAACAAGACTTGGCGCATGTGCATAGACTACACCAGCCTGAACAAGGCCTGCCCCAAGGATCCTTTTGCCCTCCTGCGGATAGATCAAGTGATCAACTCCACGGCCGGCTATGAGCTCTTGTCCTTTCTGGACGCTTACTTCGGCTACCACCAGAACAAGCTGGACCCAGCTGACGCCCTGAAGATGTCCTTCGGGGCATACTGCTACATCACCATGTCGTTCGGCTTGAAGAATGTCGGCGCCACCTTCCAGCAATGCATGCAGAAGTGCCTGCTACAGCAACTCGGCCACAACGTGCATGTCTACGTCAACGACATCATGGTGAAGACCAAGCAGCACCTCGCACTCCTAGACGACCTCAAGGAAACCTTCGCCAACCTGCGCCTATACGAGATCAAGCTCGCCATGGAGAAATGCATATTCGGCTTGCCGGCCGGCCAGTTGCTCGTCTTCCTCGAATCGGAGCGCGGAATCGAGGCTAACCCAGAAAAAATCAAGGCCATCGAGCGTATGCGCAGGCTAACCCGGCTGCGCGATGTCCAGAAGTTCACCGGGTGCTTGGCCTCTCTCAGCCAGTTTCTCAGCCGGCTGGGCGAGAGGGCCTTGCCCCTGTATCAGTCGATGAAGAAGATGTCGTCATTCGAGTGGAACGACCAGGCGGACGAAGCTTTCCAGGAGCTCAAGCACATGCTCTCCACCGCACCCGTTCTGGCCACACCGGCTGACAAGGAGCCGTTGTTGCTATACATCGCCGCCACCTCGCGTGCGGTCAGTACGGTGCTGGTGATCAACCGCCTGGAGGAACGCAAGATCCAGCAAATCCAGCGCCCGGTCTACTACCTGAGTGAAGTGCTCTCTGCCTCCAAGCAGAACTAGCCCCATTACCAGAAGATGTGCTACAGCATGTACCTCACCGCCAAGAAGCTGAAGCAGTACTTCTAGGAGCACACCATCATCGTGATCAGCACGGCCCCCATCAGCGAGATCATGGTTTCCGGAATGCGTCCGGCCGGGTGGCCAAGTGGGCCATTGAGCTGGCTAGCCACACAATCTTCTATGAGCCCCGCGCCACCATCAAGTCCCAGGCACTAGCCGACTTCCTCGTTGACTGGACGGAGACCCAGTACCTGCCGCCGCCGCCCAACTCAACGCACTGGCGCATGCACTTCAACGGCTCCAAGATGCGATCTGGCTTGGGAGCCGGCATTGTGTTGTCTTCCCCGAAGGGCGACCGGCTGTGATAAGCGTTGTAGATCCACTTTGCTGCCTCCAACAATGTCGCTGAGTACGAAGCCCTCATGCACGGGCTCTGGCTGGCCAAAGAACTCGGCATCCGGTGCATCTTCCACTACGGCGACTTGGACCTAGTGGTGCAGCAGAGCTCCGTCTAGTGGGACGCCCGAGACGCCAACATGGCCAGCTACCGCTTCCTGGTCCAGCAGCTTTCCAGCAACTTTGACGGCTGCGAGTTCCTCCACATGCCACGCATGGAGAACGAAGCCGTCAACATGCTAGCCAAGATAGGCTCCACCCGGCAAGCCATCCCATCCAGCGTCTCCCTCGAGCACTTGCGCAAGCCGTCCATCAAGCCGTCTCTGGATTCCGAGTCCATCTTCATCCTGGATGACGCCGTGGCTCACCCACCCAACCCTGGAGATCCCGGCCCAATCGCAGGGGCTGCCGGCTCCATCCCGGGGGCTGCCAACCCTGTCCCGGGGGTGCTGTCTCCAACCCGGCGGCCGCCGTCTCCAGCTCGGGGGCCCAGATCCCATCCAAGCGGCCGTCTTCACCGTGGTGACGGCTCCGTCATGGACCCAACCAATTCTTGCTTTCTTGGAAAGCGGAGCCCTTCCCATGGACGAGACCGAAGCCTGGCAAGTGCAGCACCGGGCATCCGCCTACAGCATCATCAACCACGAGCTCATCAAGCGCAATGCGATGGGCATTTTCCAGCACTGCGTCGAGCAAGACAAGGGCACAGAGATCCTCCTCGACATCGACCAGGGCGAGTGCGGGCACCACGCAGCCTCGAGGTCCCTGGTGGCTAAAGCTTTCCGCCATGGTTTCTACTGGCCCACGGCCCTCAAAGATGCCAAGTCACTCATCCTCAAGTGCGAGGGCTGCCAGCGCTTCAGCAAGCGCAGTCACCAGCCGGTTTCGGCCCTCCAGACCATCCTGATCACCTGGCCCTTTGTCGTCTGGGGGCTCGACATGGTGGGGCCCTTCAAGACCGCTCGAGGCGGCATGACACATTTGTTGGTGGCAGTCGACAAGTTCACCAAGTGGATCGAGGCGTGGCCGATCAAGAAACTAGACGGGCCGACGGTCATCCAGTTCATCAAGGACATCGCGATGCACTACGGCGTCCCGCACAGCATCATCACGGACAATGGCACCAACTTTGCCAAGGGCGCGCTGGCGCAATACTGCTCTGTGTCCGGCATCCGGCTCGACCTGTCTTCCGTCGCCCATCCCCAATCCAATGGCCAGGTCGAGCGGGCCAATGGCCTGATCCTAGCCAGCATCAAGCCGCGGCTCATCGAGCCCCTCGTCCGCTCACCCGGTAGCTGGCTCAACGAGCTACCGACCGTCCTCTCAAGTCTCCGCACAACACCAAATTGGTCGACCAGGTTCACCCCGTTCTTCCTCGTCTACAGAGCCGAAGCCGTCATCCCGACCGACATCGGGTTTGACTCGCCACGAGTCACCATGTACATTGAAGCCGAATCCAAGGAAGCCCGCGAAGACGGCGTCGACCTGCTCGAGGAGGTGCGCCTATTGGCCCTCAGCCAATCGGCCATCTACCAGTAGAACCTGCAACACTACAATAGCAAGAAGATCAACCCCCTCGCATTCCGCGAGGGCGACCTCATACTCCGACTCGTCTAGCAGCAAGCTGGCCAGCACAAGCTGGCCTCCCCATGGGAGGACCCCTTCATCATCAACAAGGCCCTATGCGACCGCAACGCATACTACCTCATCGACGCACGCAAGCCGAACAAGCACAAGAGAGACACAGCTGGTGAAGAAACAAGCCGGCCATGGAATGCAGAACTCCTCCGCCCGTTTTATAGTTAGCTGAATGCACGTATGTATCGCTAACTTTTGAAGTTTAATGAAAGCAGCAGGACCCCCGAACGACACTCGGGGGCTACCTTTTCTATCAAATGTTGTGTCCCGCACACCTTTGTGATTTCAACCTTTCCCGCCGGGTCGGTTCATCCGGCTCGGGGGCTCGGGGGCTAGCCGGCCCAATCACACCCTACCGTCCCCCTTAGTCCATTTCGGCGTGTCCGAGTCGCCAAGGTCCTCCCCTTCGCCCTAAGCCACAGTCCGACTTTGGCTTCTCGGCCGGCAAGAACAAGGGAACAAACGCACTGGCACACAGAACTCGGCTAAGTTGGATCATCCTGGTTGATCCATCTGGCTCCCTCGCACTAAGTGTTGTACGACTGGCTGCGTGCCAGCCAGCTTTGCCGCCTGCCGCCAGCCGGCCCAGTGGGTGTTTCGCTCGCGCTCAAGGTCTAAAAAGCCTAAGTATGGCACGCCCTTTCCCAAGGCCGAACTCCTTGTCACAGACTGGAACCCGGCTGTTTGACTAGCGGGAGGGAGGCCCAAAGAGGGGGCAAGCAAGAAAAAGCCTAAGAACAGAAAGCAAAAGCGCAAATACTCGCGAAAATATTTACATCACCAAAACGCCCACGGCCGGAGTTCATTACATTCCCTTACACCCCCACTGAGTCGACTTGTCATTTGACAAAGTTCAAAGATAAAAAAAGGAAGGTCGGCCTCAGGCGGTGGCCGCATCGGGTTGCGCGCTCGCCGACTCCTCCGCACCAGCCGTAGTTGCTGTTGCGACATTAGTTTGCGCCGGCTCCTCCGCGCCGGCCTCCGGGTCCACGGAGACGCCGGTGTCGTCCAGCGTGGTCTCGTCATCCGCGTAGGCATCTGTCTCATTGGACCTGCCGGCCGGGTCATTGAACGCCAAGCCAAAGTCATCGGGCGGAAGCTCCCCACCGTCTTCCAGCCGCTCCACCTGGAACTTGTCGTGCGCAGCGAACGAGGCGAGATAGCTGGCCCGCCCGGTGATTCGGTGTGCCCGCGCCTGTAGGTAGGCCTCTGTGCCGACTCGCTGGGCCACTAGGTGGTCTAGACTTAGGTCCGGATACCACGACATGGCGAAGCACAGAGCCAAGTCCGCGCCGACATGGGCCACGGAGACATGCCACGCATGAAGTCACGCCGGGCCGGCCTCCAGCCAGCGCGCCAGCCGCATGAAGCTGCTGGGCTCCACCGCACCCGGCCAGAGGGCCGCCACCATAGCCAACCCGGTCGTAGACAGCCTTGCCATCTGCTTGTCCAAGGTCCTCAGACGGGCCTCGGCAGCAAGCATGATTTTCGAGAAGGTCCAGGCGGCGTACGGGTCGATCACGGCGCCCGCATCCGCCTGGGTCATCCGGTATGTGCGCACGGTCATGTCCGCCTTTTCCTGCATCTCTGGGAAGAACTCTGGCAGACAACGAGGAGAAATTATCAGCTATGTAAAGGTTCGGCCGGCTCGAAACCCGGCAGAACAGATGGGGAAATACTTACTGATGAGGAGCTCGTCTAGATGCTACGCCTCGCATAGCAAACCATTTCGCTCCAGGTCCCATGCGTGGCCGCGGGACTCGAGCGCCTTCTCAAGCTCGGCGTGCTTCTCGACGGCCATCTTCAGCTCGTCATCCTTCGTGGTGGCGCCTTCTCGAATTCGCCCTTCAGCCGGACAAGCTCCGCCTGGTTTGCCTCCACCGCCTTGGCGGCCTCCGCCTTCAACCGCTCCACCTCGGCCTGGAGCTCGCCGTTCTCGGCGGCCGCTTAGTCACGCTGCTGACCGGCTTTGGTCAGCCGGGCTCGGAGATCCGGCACCTGGTCCGCGGTGGCTGCACGACAAGACGTCAAGTCAGATGCCAAAAAATATAAAAATACCTTAAGATTCAACCCAACTGCTTCACAGTTAGCCCGAATCTCGGGGGCTACAACCAATGGGTGCGCTAGCGCGTCCCACTGAAAGCACGCAAGATGTACCTTGGGCAAGACGAAGCTCCTCCTCCTTGGCGGCAAAATCCGCCTTAACCTTGTGATGCTTCTCCAGAAGCCGGTTGTGAATGCCGACTCAGAAGCCATCCAGGTGCTGCAGGAAAGCAAGAGTTAGAAAAAAAACTACAAAAACACTTTAAGATTCAAGCCAACTACTTCGTAGTTGGCCTGAATCTCGGGGGCTACACCCAGTGGGTGCGCTGGCGCACCCCCACTGATCACCCACAAACCAAGCCAAGGAAAGAAGAACTTACCACCACGGAGCATTCCAGCTCCCGCGTCCGCTCTAGCTCGCTCTGGACAAAGGCGTGTAGCCAGTCCGCGCGTCCACAGAGATGCTGGCGCACAGCGTCCATCGCTGCCTCCTCCTGGGTGCGCGGCCCGACCACGGCCTCACCAGCTCTGGCTCGGGGCTGCTACGACCTAGCGGCAGGGCCGCTCCCTGACGCTGCTTGCGGCAGCCTGATGACCAAGGCGTGCTCACCTCCCACCGGCTCCTCTACGGCCGGCATCGACTCCGGTGCTCGGGCCGGCGTCGCCTGCGGTGCTCCGTCCATGGCGGCATCTTTCAATCGCCCCTCTCCTCCGACCTTCACTCACTCGACCATGTCGTTCCGGGGCGGGGTGTCCACGACAGCCTCCTCGACCTCCGGGTTGTCGATGGCCGCCTCTCCCCGCCCGTCCGGGTCATGCCCCTCATCCGCCTGGGGCTCAATGATGGTATTGGCCTGAGCCAGGCCCTCCGCCATCTCCGGCCAGGCCAGGGCCATGGCGGCCCTCTCCCTCGCATCGGCGGCCCTCACCCAGGCCTGGGCCGAGCCCGCCGCCAGCTCCTCCTCGGCCTTGTTCTGGTCCCGCCAGGCAAGGCACTCCATGTCCTCCGGGTCCAGGCTGAGGTCCTCCTCGGGAGAATTCTCCACCCGGTTGATGGCGCTGCTCCGGGTCCTCCGGAACACGAAGTTGCCTTCGGATGCGGCCACCGTGGCCGCTAGCGCCAAGTCAAGGGGCGTCCTACGCACCAAGAAGATAACATGAGAAAATGCTGAAGGAAATATGCCCTAGAGGCAATAATAAAGTTGTTATTTATATTTCCTTATATCATGATAAATGTTTATTATTCATGCTAGAATTGTATTAACCGGAAACTTAATACATGTGTGAATACATAGACAAACAAAGTGTCACTAGGTTGCCTCTACTTGACTAGCTCGTTAATCAAAGATGGTTAAGTTTCCTAGCCATAGACATGAGTTGTCATTTGATGAACGGGATCACATCATTAGAGAATGATGTGATTGACAAGACCCATCCATTAGCTTAGCACGATGATCATTTAGTTTGTTGCTATTGCTTTCTTCATAACTTATACATGTTCCTCTGACTATGAGATTATGCAACTCCCGAATACTGCAGGAACACCTTGTGTGCTATCAAACGTCACAATGTAACTGGGTGATTATAAAGATGCTCTACAGGTGTCTCCGATGGTGTTTGTTGAGTTGGCATAGATCGAGATTAGGATTTGTCACTCCGATTGTCGGAGAGGTATCTCTGGGCCCTCTCGGTAATGCACATCATATGAAGCCTTGCAAGCAATGTGACTAATGAGTTAGTTACGGGATGATACATTACGGAACGAGTAAAGAGACTTGCCGGTAACGAGATTGAACTAGGTATTGAGATACCGACGATCGAATCTCGGGCAAGTAACATACCGATGACAAAGGGAACAACGTATGTTGTTATGCGGTTTGATCGATAAAGATCTTCGTAGAATATGTGGGAGCCAATATGAGCATCCAGGTTCCGCTATTGGTTATTGACCGGAGATGAGTCTCGGTCATGTCTACATAGTTCTCGAACCCGTAGGGTCCGCACGCTTAACGTTCGATGACGATCGGTATTATGAGTTTATGTGTTTTGATGTACTGAAGGTAGTTCGGAGTCCCGGATGTGATCACGGACATGACGAGGAGTCTCGGAATGTCCGAGAGGTAAATATTGATATATTGGAAGATAGTATTTGGCCTCCGGAAAGGTTTCGGAAGGTTCCAGATATTTATCGAAGTGCCGGAAGCGTTATCGGAACCACCGGAGAAGTAATGGGCCTTTTTGGGCCTAGGGGAGAGAGAGAGGGGCAGCCAAGGGCTGGCCGCGCGCCCCCCATGGGCCTAGTCTGAATTGGACTAGGGGGAGGAGCAGCGCCCCCTCCTTCCTTCTCTTTCCTCCTCCTTCCTTCTTCTCCTAGTAGGACTAGGAAAGGGGGGAGTCCTACTCCTACTAGGAGGAGGATTCCTCCCCCCTTGGCGCGCCTATGAGGGCCGGCCAGCATCCCCCTCCCTCCTTTATATACGTGGGGAGGGGGGCACCCTAGGACATACAACTTAATTGTTTTAGCCGTGTGCGGTGCCCACCTCCACAGATTTCCACCTCGGTCATATTTTCGGAGAGCTTTGGCGAAGCCCTGCCGGAATCACTCCATCATCACCGTCACCACACCGTCGTGCTAACGAAACGCTCCCTCGGCCTCAGCTGGATCAAGAGTACGAGGGACGTCACCAAGCTGAATGTGTGCAGATCGCGGAGGTGCCGTACGTTCGGTACTTGGATCGGTTGGATCGCGAAGACGTCAGACTACATCAACCGCGTTACTAAACGCTTCCGCTTTCGGTCTACGAGGGTACATGGACACACTCTCCCGCTCGTTGCTATGCTTCTCCTAGATAGATCTTGCGTGATCGTAGGAATTTTTTTGAAATACTACGTTCCCCAACAGTGGCATCCGAGCCAGGTCTATGCGTAGATGTTATTTGCACGAGTAGAACACAAAGGAGTTGTGGGCGTGGGTGTATACATATTGCTTGCCGTTACTAGTTGTTACTTAGTTCAGTGGTATTGTGAGATGAAGCGGCCCGGACCGACATTACGCGTACGCTTACGCGAGACTGGTTTCACCGCTACGAGCACTCGTTGCTTAAAGGTGACTGGCGGGTGTTTGTCTCTCTTACTTTAGTTGAATCAGTTTCAATGAAGATGGTTCTTTTATAAGATCAAAAAGCAATCACTACACCACGTTGTCGTTTTGATGCGTAGGTAAGAACGGTTCTTGCTAGAAGCCCGTAGCAGCCACGTAAAACTTGCAACAACAAAGTAGAGGACGTCTAACTTGTTTTTGCAGGGCTTGCTATGATGTGATATGGTCAAGACATGATGTGATATAATTTGTTGTATGAGATGATCATGTTTTGTAACAGAGTTATCGGCAACCGGCAGGAGCCATATGGTTGTCGCTTTATTGTATGCAATGCAATCGCCATGTAATTGTTTTACTTTATCACTAAGCGGTAGCGATAGTCGTAAAAGCAATAAGTTGGCGAGACGACAACGACGCTACGATGGAGATCATGCGGGAGCGCCGGTGACGATGGAGATCAGGTTGGGGCGCCGGTGACGATGGAGATCATGACAGTGCTTCGATGATGGTGATCAAGAGCACAAGATGATGATGGCCATATCATGCCACATATTGAATTGCATGTGATGTTAATCCTTTTATGCATCTTATTTTGCTTAGTACGGTGGTAGAATTATAAGATGATCTCTCACTAAATTTCAAGGTACAAGTGTTCTCCCTGAGTATGCACCGTTGCTACAGTTCGTCGTGCCGAGACACCACGTGATGATCAGGTGTGATAAGCTCTACGTTCACATACAACGGGTGCAAGCTAGTTTTTCACACGCAGAATACTCGGGTTAAACTTGACGAGCCTAGCATCTGCAGATATGGCCTCGGAACACTGAGACCGAAAGGTCGAGCGTGAATCATATAGTAGATATGATCAACATAGTGATGTTCACCAATGAAAACTACTCCATCTCACGTGATGATCGGACATGGTTTAGTTGATTTGGATCACGTGATCACTTAGATGATTAGAGGGATGTCTATCTAAGTGGGAGTTCTTAAGTAATATGATTAATTGAACTTTAATTTATCATGAACTTAGTACCTGATAGTATTTTGCATGTCTATGTTGTTGTAGATCAATGGCCCGTGCTACTGTTCCTTTGAATTTTAATGCATTCCTAGAGAAAGCTAAGTTGAAAGATGATGGTAGCAACTAGACGGACTGGGTCCGTAACTTGAGGATTATCCTCATTGCTGCACAGAAGAATTACGTCCTGGAAGCACCGCTAGGTGCAAGACCCGCTGCAGGAGCAACGCCGGACGTTGTGAACGCCTGGCAGAGTAAAGCTCATGACTACTCGATAGTTCAATGTGCCATGCTTTACGGCTTAGAACCGGGACTTCAACGATGTTTTGAACGTCATGGAGCATATGAGATGTTCCAGGAGTTGAAGTTAATATTTCAAGCAAATGCCCGGATTGAGAGATATGAAGTCTCCAATAAGTTCTATAGCTGCAAGATGGAGGAGAATAGTTCTGTCAGTGAGCATATACTCAAAATGTCTGGGTATCATAATCACTTGACTCAGCTAGGAGTTAATCTTCCGGTTGATAGTGTCATTAACAGAGTTCTTCAATCACTGCCACCAAGCTACAAAAGCTTCGTGATGAACTATAATATGCAAGGGATGGATAAGACAATTCCCGAGCTCTTCGCAATGCTAAAGGCTACAGAGGTAGAAATCAAAAAGGAGCATCAAGTGTTGATGGTCAACAAGACCACCAGTTTCAAGAAAAAGGGCAAAGGGAAGAAGGGGAACTTCAAGAAGAACGGCAAGCAAGTTGCTGCTCAAGTGAAGAAGCCCAAGTCTGGACCTAAGCCTGATACTGAGTGCTTCTACTGCAAAGGGACTGGTCACTGGAAGCGGAACTGCCCCAAGTATTTGGCGGATAAAAAGGATGGCAAAGTGAACAAAGGTATATGTGATATACATGTTATTGATGTGTACCTTATTAATGCTCGCAGTAGTGCCTGGGTATTTGATACTGGTTCTGTTGCTAATATTTGCAACTCGAAACAGGGACTACGGATTAAGCAAAGATTGGCTAAGGACGAGGCGACGATGCGTGTGGGAAATGGTTCCAAAGTCAATGTGATCGCCGTCGGCACGCTACCTCTACATCTACCTTCGGGATTAGTTTTAGACCTGAATAATTGTTATTTGGTGCCAGCGTTAAGCATGAACATTATATCTGGATCTTGTTTGATGCGAGACGGTTATTCATTTAAATCTGAGAATAATGGTTGTTCTATTTATATGAGTAATATCTTTTATGGTCATGCACCCTTGAAGAATGGTCTATTTTTGTTGAATCTCGATAGTAGTGATACACATATTCATAATGTTGAAGCCAAAAGATGCAGAGTTGATAATGATAGTGCAACTTATTTGTGGCACTATCGTTTGGGTCATATTGGTGTAAAGCGCATGAAGAAACTCCATACTGATGGACTTTTGGAATCACTTGATTATGAATCACTTGGTACTTGCGAACCGTGCCTCATGGGCAAGATGACTAAAACTCCGTTCTCTGGAACAATGGAGCGAGCAACAGATTTATTGGAAATAATACATACTGATGTATGTGGTCCGATGAACATTGAGGCTCGCGGCGGGTATCGTTATTTTCTGACCTTCACAGATGATTTGAGCAGATATGGGTATATCTACTTGATGAAACATAAGTCTGAAACATTTGAAAAGTTTAAAGAATTTCAGAGTGAAGTGGAAAATCATCGTACCAAGAAAATAAAGTTTCTGCGATCCGATCATGGAGGAGAATATTTGAGTTATGAGTTTGGTCTTCATTTGAAACAATGCAGAATAGTTTCGCAACTCACGCCACCCGGAACACCACAGCGTAATGGTGTGTCTGAACATCGTAACCACACTTTATTAGATATGGTGCGATCTATTATGTCACTTACTGATTTACCGCTATCGTTTTGGGGTTATGCTTTAGAGACGGCTGCATTGACGTTAAATAGGGCACCATCTAAATCCATTGAGAGGACACCTTCTGAACTGTGGTTTGGCTAGAAACCCAAGTTGTCGTTCCTTAAAGTTTGGGGTTGCGATGCTTATGTGAAAAAGCTTCAACCTGATAAGCTCGAACCCAAATCGGAGAAATGTATCTTCATAGGATACCCAAAGGAGACTGTTGGGTACACCTTCTATCACAGATCCGAAGGCAAGATATTCGTTGCTAAGAATGGATCCTTTCTAGAGAAGGAGTTTCTCTCGAAAGAAGTGAGTGGGAGGAAAGTAGAACTTGATGAGGTAGTAGTACCTTCTCTTGAATTGGAAAGTAGTTCATCACAGAAATCAGTTCCAGTGATACCTACGCCAATTAGTGAGGAAGCTAATGATGATGATCATGAAACTTCTGATCAAGTTACTACCGAACCTCGTAGGTCAACCAGAGTAAGATCCACACCAGAGTGGTACGGTAATCCTGTTCTAGAGGTCATGTTACTTGACCATGACAAACCTACGAACTATGAGGAAGCGATGATGAGCCCAGATTCCGCAAAATGGCTTGAGGCCATGAAATCTGAGATGGGATCCATGTATGAGAACAAAGTGTGGACTTTGGTTGATTTGCCCGATGATCGGCAAGCCATAGAGAATAAATGGATCTTCAAGAAGAAGACTGACGCCAACGGTAATGTTACTGTCTACAAAGCTCGACTTGTTGCAAAAGGTTTTCGACAAGTTCAAGGAGTTGACTACGATGAGACCTTCTCACCCGTAGCGATGCTTAAGTCCGTCCGAATCATGTTAGCAATTGCCGCATTTTATGATTATGAAATTTGGCAAATGGATGTAAAAACTGCATTCCTGAATGGATTTCTGGAAGAAGAGTTGTATATGATGCAACCCGAAGGTTTTATCGATCCAAAGGATGCTAACAAAGTGTGCAAGCTCCAGCGATCCATTTATGGACTGTTGCAAGCATCTCGGAGTTGGAATAAACGTTTTGATAGTGTGATCAAAGCATATGGTTTTATACAGACTTTTGGAGAAGCCTGTATTTACAAGAAAGTGAGTGGGAGCTCTGTAGCATTTCTAATATTATATGTGGATGACATATTGTTGATTGGAAATGATATAGAATTTCTGGATAACATAAAAGGATACTTGAATAAAAGTTTTTCAATGAAAGACCTCGGTGAAGCTGCTTATATATTGGGCATCAAGATCTATAGAGATAGATCAAGACGCTTAATTGGACTTTCACAAAGCACATACCTTGATAAAGTTTTGAAGAAGTTCAAAATGGATCAAGCAAAGAAAGGGTTCTTGCCTGTGTTACAAGGTGTGAAGTTGAGTAAGACTCAATGCCCGACCACTGTAGAAGATAGAGAGAAAATGAAAGTCATTCCCTATGCCTCAGCCATAGGTTCTATCATGTATGCAATGCTGTGTACCAGACCTGGTGTGTGCCTTGCTATAAGTTTAGCAGGGAGGTACCAAAGTAATCCAGGAGTGGATCACTGGACAGCGGTCAAGAACATCCTGAAATACCTGAAAAGGACTAAGGATATGTTTCTCGTTTATGGAGGTGACAAAGAGCTCGTCGTAAGTGGTTACGTCGATGCAAGTTTTGACACTGATCCAGATGACTCTAAGTCACAAACCGGATACGTATTTATATTGAACGGTGGAGCTGTCAGTTGGTGTAGTTCTAAGCAAAGCGTCGTGGCGGGATCTACGTGTGAAGCAGAGTACATAGGTGCTTCGGAAGCAGCGAATGAAGGAGTCTGGATGAAGGAGTTCATATCTGATCTAGGTGTCATACCTAGTGCATCGGGTCCAATGAAAATCTTTTGTGACAATACTGGTGCAATTGCCTTAGCAAAGGAATCCAGATTTCACAGGAGAACCAAGCACATCAAGAGACGCTTCAATTCCATCCGTGATCAAGTCAAGGAGGGAAACATAGAGATTTGCAAGATACATACGGATCTGAATGTTGCAGACCCGTTGACTAAGCCTCTCTCACGAGCAAAACATGATCAACACCAAGACTCCATGGGTGTTAGAATCATTACTGTGTAATCTAGATTATTGACTCTAGTGCAAGTGGGAGACTGAAGGAAATATGCCCTAGAGGCAATAATAAAGTTGTTATTTATATTTCCTTATATCATGATAAATGTTTATTATTCATGCTAGAATTGTATTAACCGGAAACTTAATACATGTGTGAATACATAGACAAACAAAGTGTCACTAGTATGCCTCTACATGACTAGCTCGTTAATCAAAGATGGTTAAGTTTCCTAGCCATAGACATGAGTTGTCATTTGATGAACGGGATCACATCATTAGAGAATGATGTGATTGACAAGACCCATCCGTTAGCTTAGCACGATGATTGTTTAGTTTGTTAATATTGCTTTCTTCATAACTTATACATGTTCCTCTGACTATGAGATTATGCAACTCCCGAATACCGGAGGAACACCTTGTGTGCTATCAAACGTCACAATGTAACTGGGTGATTATAAAGATCCTCTACAGGTGTCTCCGATGGTGTTTGTTGAGTTGGCATAGATCGAGATTAGGATTTGTCACTCCGATTATCGGAGAGGTATCTCTGGGCCCTCTCGGTATTGCACATCATATGAAGCCTTGCAAGCAATGTGACTAATGAGTTAGTTACGGGATGATACATTACGGAATGAGTAAAGAGACTTGCCGGTAACGAGATTGAACTAGGTATTGAGATACCGACGATCGAATCTCGGGCAAGTAACATACCGATGACAAAGGGAACCATGTATGTTGTTATGCAGTTTGACCGATAAAGATCTTCGTAGAATATGTGGGAGCCAATATGAGCATCCAGGTTCCGCTATTGGTTATTGACCAGAGATGAGTCTCGGTCATGTCTACATAGTTCTCGAACCCGTAGGGTCCGCACGCTTAACGTTCGATGACGATCGGTATTATGAGTCTATGTGTTTTGATGTACCGAAGGTAGTTCGGAGTCCCGGATGTGATCACGGACATCACAAGGAGTCTCGGAATGTCCGAGAGGTAAAGATTGTTATATTGGAAGATAGTATTTGGCCTCCGGAAAGGTTCTGGAAGGTTTCGGATATTTATCGGAGTGCCGGAAGGATTATCGGAACCACCGGAGAAGTAATGGGCCTTATTGGGCCTAGGGGAGAGAGAGAGGGGCAGCCAAGGGCTGGCCGCGCGCCCCCCCATGGGCCTAGTCCGAATTGGACTAGGGGGAGGGGCGGCGCCACCTCCTTCCTTCTCTTTCCCCCTCCTTCCTTCTTCTCCTAGTAGGACTAGGAAAGGGGGGAGTCCTACTCCTACTAGGAGGAGGATTCCTCCCCCCTTGGCGCGCCTATGAGGGCCGGCCGGCCTCCCCCTCCCTCCTTTATATACGTGGGGAGGGGGGCACTCTAGGACACACAAGTTAATTGTTTTAGCCGTGTGTGGTGCCCCCCTCCAAAGATTTGCACCTTGGTCATATTTTCGGAGAGCTTAGGCGAAGCCCTGCCGGAATCACTTCATCATCACCGTCACCATGCCGTCGTGCTAACGAAACTCTCCCTCGGCCTTAGCTGGATCAAGAGTACGAGGGACGCCACCGAACTGAACGTGTGCAGATCGCGGAGGTGCCATACGTTCGGTACTTGGATCGGTTGGATCGCGAAGACGTTCGACTACATCAACCGCGTTACTAAACGCTTCTGCTTTCGGTCTATGAGGGTACGTGGACACACTCTCCCGCTCGTTGCTATGCTTCTCCTAGATAGATCTTGCGTGATCGTAGGAAATTTTTTGAAATACTACGTTCCCCAACAAATGCAACAAAGGCGACAAGCAGAAGTCAGCAAAAGCACTTACCCAATCACCGTCGGAATGGCCTACCTCGGTGGCACGACCAGGGTGGCTCGGCGCGCCTTCTTGGCGGTTGTCTTGCCGCGCTGGGCGGCACCTCTGCTGCGCATTTTGGGGCCGGCTTCGGCAGCATCGCGTCCTTCCCGTGCGGTCGGCGTCCCGCCGCCGGGTCACGGGACGACCCGACCTCGGCCGTCTTCTTCGGCCGTCTTGGGGGGTCGACGCTGCCGTCTCCTCCCATCATTGGCGCTGCAGCATCAACGCCTGTCAGGATCTCCTTGTCGTCATCCGGCCAGTCTTGCAAGAGGTCTGGGTGCAGAGTCTTACCCGCGTGGCACCCCGCGCCGGCTTCACCGCCAGCCAGCTGTGTCTCAGTCGGCTCTGTGTTCTTGGCGAAGGACTCCTCCCAGTCCGAGCCGGCCTGCTCGGTGCCCAATACCTGTGCCCTCGGTCCATCACGGGTTTGTTCGATCGCGAGCAGCAGCCTCTCCCTCGTCGCGCCATGAAAAAAGAAGAGTTGGGACATAGCAAAAAATGGAGACCAGGGCCTTACCACTGGCGGCGGGCGCTCCTTGTGGTAGGGCGCCTTCCCAAAGTGCCACTCGGCAGCCATCCCAGCCTTGAAGATGGCATTCACCCAGTCGGTGACCTGCTTCAACGTCAATTCCCGAGCCGACATCCGGGTGGGATCATGGGGCCCGTCCATCTCGGCGGTGGTGTGGACCCGGCGCTACAGCGGGAGGACCTGGCGCTCGATGAAGGCGGCGATGAGGTCAGTCCCGGCAACCCCTCGCATGTCGTCATCTCGCCAATCCGGCTGCAGAGATTCAGCACTGCCTACAGCGGGTTCTTAGGGTGATAACTCCAATTCATCTTGGCGAGTGGCTGCTCATTGATGAACGGAGGCAGGTTGATGCAGTCCGCCTAGATGTTGGGCACGTAGAAGAAAGAATTCTACCACTTCTTGGCAAAATCCTCCAAGGGCATCTTGGGGAACGGGCCGTGCGGCCAGCCTGAGATGACGGCGGCCCCGCAGTCAGACATGGCCCTGGCCCCCAGTCCCTGTTTCTTGAGGAAGAAGAAGCAGGCCCACAAGTCTATGTCCGGTTCCACTCCGAGGTACCCCTCGCAGAGGGTGGTGAAGCCGGCAAGCTGCAGCACGGCATTGGCACCAAGATGGTGTAGCTGCAGCCCGAAGAAATTAAGGAAAGCTCGGAAGAAGTCGCTCGCGGGAAGACCGAACCCGCGCTTGAAGTGGCTGGCGAAGACCACGCGTTCGCCCTCCCACGGCTGCGGCTCGGTCTTGCCAGTCGGCGGGCATGCGGCCACCATCGTCGCCGGCGGCGGCCGCCTGGTGTCGCGAAGATACTGTATCTCTTCCTCGTCGGTCAGGGACCCCTCCCAGGAGCCCTTCAGCCGCACCATTGGCATAACCTTGCGGAGGCACGTGACGCGGCTACTAGGAGGAGGCCAAAGCAGTCGCTAGACGCTGCGGGCAGAGTCTGAGTGCCGCGGCGGAGGCGCGCTCGAGGCTGAAGGAGGAGGAGAGGAGCAAGACGAAGGGAGAGCGAGGGAAGTGTGTGCGAGCGTTTCTGCCGCCCCCTCCCTCCGTTTTATAACCGCCGCAAGATGTGGGGAAGTGGGATCGGCTGCGCCCATGATTCCACTTCCCCGCATTATGTGGGCCCGTTTCCCCCCACGACTTAACTACAGGAAGAAGCACAATCGTCCGCGACGGCTGATACGTCTCCAACGTATCTATAATTTTTTATTGTTCCATGCTATTATATTATCTGTTTTGGATGTTTTATATGCATTAATATGCTATTTTATATTAATTTTGGGACTAACCTATTAACCTAGAGCCTAGTGCCAGTTTCTGTTTTTTCCTTGTTTTTGAGTTTCGCAGAAAAGGAATACCAAACGGAGTCCAAACGGAATAAAACTTTCGCGATGATATTTCTTGGACCAGAAGGAAACCAGGAGACTTGGAGATGAAGTCGGAGGAGCCACGAGGCGGCCACAAGGACGGAGGACGCGCCCAGGGGGTAGGGCACGCCCCCCAGCCTTGTGGGCCCCTCGTGCACCTCCTGACCTAATTCTTTCACCTATATATAGTCATATATCCCCAAACGAATAGGGGCATCCATGAAAACACTTTTCCACCGCCGCAACCTTCTGTACCCGTGAGATCCCATCTAGGGACCTTTTCCGGCACCCTGCCAGAGGGGGATTCGATCACGAAGGGCTTCTATATCAACACCATTGCCCTTTCGATGAAGCGTGAGTAGTTTACCACAGACCTACGAGTCCATATCTAGTAGCTAGATGGCTTATTCTCTCTCTTTGATTCTCAATACCATGTTCTCCTCGATGTTCTTGGAGATCTATTCGATGTAATACTTTTTTGCGGTGTGCTTGCCGAGATCCGATGAATTGTGGATTTATGATCAGCTTATCTATGAATATTATTTGAATCTTCTCTGAATTCTTATATGCATGATTTGATATCTTTGTAATTCTCTTCGAACTATCGGTTTGGTTTGGCCAACTAGATTGGTTTTTCTTGCAATGGGAGAAGTGCTTAGCTTTGGGTTCAATCTTGCGGTGTCCTTTCCCAGTGACAGTAGGGGCAGCAAGGCACATATTGTATTGTTGCCATCGAGGATAAAAAGATGGGGTTTTCATCATATGTCTTGAGTTAATTCCTCTACATCATGTCATCTTACTTAATGCATTACTCCGTTCTTTATGAACTTAATACTCTAGATGCATGCTGGATAGCGGTCGATGTGTGGAGTAATAGTAGTAGATGCAGAATCATTTCGGTCTACTTGACATGGACGTGATGCCTATATTCATGATCATTGCCTTAGATATCGTCATAACTTTGCGCTTTTCTATCAATTGCTCGGCAGTAATTTGTTCACCCACCGTATTATTTTCTATCTTGAGAGAAGCCTCTAGTGAAACCTATGGCCCCCGGGTCTATTTTCCATCATATAATCTTCTACTTTTCATCATACAAGTTTTCGATCTACTATTTTGCAATCTTTTACTTTCCGATCTATAAAAAAAAATACCAAAAATATTTACTTTATCGTTTATCTATCTCTATCAGATCTCAATTTTCCAAATAACCGTGAAGGGATTGACAACCCCTTTATCACGTTGGGTACAAGTTGTTTGATTGTTTGTGTAGGTATTCGGTGATTTGTGCGTTGTCTCCTACTGGATTGATACCTCGGTTCTCAAACTGAGGGAAATACTTATCTGTACTTTGCTGCATCACCCTTTCCTCTTCAAGGGAAAAACCAACGCAAGCTCAAGAAGTAGCAGGAAGAATTTCTGGCGCCGTTGCCAGGGAGATCTACGCCAAGTCAAGACATACCAAGTACCCATCATAAACTCTCATCTCCTGCATTACATTATTCGCCATTTGCCTCTCATTTTCCTCTCGTCCACTTCTAAAATGATTTTTAGAAAAACACAAAAAGATTTGCCTTTTTATTCGCCCTTCTTCCCGTTCGATCTTTTGTTTGCTTGTGTTACCATGTGCCTTCGTTTTTCTTGCAACTTCGCTTGCTAAAAGCTTATGGATCCTCATCCACTTGCTAATCTTTTTAAGAGATCCAATTATGATGAACCAATTGCTAGTGAGTTTTGTGCACTAGATTATCTTTATGAAGTTTTGCTTGCAATTTGTGAATCTAAATATTGTGATGAAGTGTTAAAAGAAGAAATCTATGAAGTGATTCACGATAGCTCCTTGGATGAGAAGCATGATTGCAATGGTTCTACTATAAATTCTATTAATGTCAGTTGTGCTAATGATATGCAAAACCCTAAGCTTGGGGATGCTAATTTGGCTATGTCTACTACTTGTTGCAATGATCATGATTGGGGTGATTCTTCTTATGATCTTGAAATTTTATTTAAGCCCCATGATAAATATGAGATTGATAATAATGTTTGCAATAATATTGATAGTGGGTTTGGAAGAGTGTCAACTTTAGATCCCACATATTTGGAGAATATTCAATCTTATGAAATTTTTGATAAAAGTGGGTTTGGAGAGGTCATGACTTTAGTTAATGTTAATCCCACTATTTTGGAAGAGTGTCAACTTAGCATGCATGTGGATCGTGTTGAGAATATGTTATGTGATAGCTATATTGTTGAATTTGCTTATGATCCTACATGAAATTATTATGAGAGAGGAAAATATGGTTGCAGAAATTTTCATGTTACTAAATTACCTCTCTTCATGTTGAGATTGCTATCGTCTCTTTCTTCTTCCTTGCATATGCTAGTTTTTGCTTGTCTTGATAATTTGTTTTCTTATAAAATGCCTATGCATAGGAAGTATGTTAGACTTAGATGTGTTGGTCACGTATTTTATGATGCTCTCTTTGTGCTTCAATTCTTCTCTTTTATGTGAGCATCATTGAAATTATCAATGTCTAGCTAAAAGGCTTTAAAGAAAAGCGCTTGTTGGGAGACAACCCAATATTTTTATTTTCTGTTTTGCAATAAATAATTCATCTATCCTCTGGTTAGATGTGGTTTTATGTTTTAATTAGTGTTTGTGCCAAGTAAGACCTTTGGGATGGCTTACGGTGATAGCTGATTTGATCTTGCTGAAAAACAGAAACTTTTGTGTCCAGTATCAGAATTTTATTAATTCACTGGTGCGTTGAAAAACCATTAATTTTTTATACGATATTGACATACAAATTTCATCCGTTTTACTAATTTTTAATAATTTTTGGAGTTATATAAGTATTAGAAAAATTCGGATCTTTGCAGACTATTCTGTTTTTGACAGATTCTGTTTTTCTTTGTGTTGTTTGCTTATTTTGATGAATCTATGGGTAGTATCGGGGGGTATGAACCATGAAAAAGTTGGAATACAGTAGATATTACACCAATATAAATAAAGAATGAGTTCACAATAGTACCAAAGTTGTGATTTATTTTCTTATACTAACGGAGCTTATGAGATTTTCTGTTGAGTTTTGTGTTGTGTAGTTTTCAAGTTTTTGGGTAAGGATTTGATGGACTATGGAATAAGGAGTGGCAAAAGCCTAAGCTTGGGGATTCCCGCGGCACACCAAGGTAATATTCAAGGACAACCAAGAGCCTAAGCTTGGGGATGCCCCGGAAGGCATCCCCTCTTTCGTCTTCATCTATCGGTAACTTTACTTGAGGCTATATTTTTATTCATCACATGATATGTGTTTTGCTTGGAGCATATTTTATAATTTGAGTATTTGCTTTTTAGTTTGCCACAATCATCCTTGCTATACACACCTTTTGAAAGGGACACGCATGAATCATGATTTATTAGAATACTCTATGTGCTTCACTTATATCTTTTGAGCTAGGCAATTTTGCTCTAGTGCTTCACTTATATCTTTTTAGAGCACGGCGGTGGCTTTATTTTATAGAAATTGTTGAACTCTCATGCTTCACTTATATTATTTTGAGAGTCTTTAAACAGCATGGTAATTTGTTTTGGTTATAAATTTAGTCCTAATATGATAGACATCCAAGAGGGATATAATAAAAACTTTCATATAAAGTGCACTGAATACTATGAGAAGTTTGATTCCTTATGATTGTTTTGAGATATAAAGATGGTGATATTAGAGTCATGCTAGTGAGTAATTGTGGATTTGAGAAATACTTGTATTAATGTTTGTGATTCCCGTAGCATGCACGTATGGTGAACCGTTATGTGTTGAAGTCGGAGCATGATTTATTTATTGATTGGCTTCCTTATGAGTGGCGGTCGGGGACGAGTGATGGTCTTTTCCTACCAATCTATCCCCCTAGGAGCATGCCCGTAGTACTTTGTTTCGATAACTAATAGATTTTTGCAATAAGTATGTGAGTTCTTTATGACTAATGTTGAGTCCATGGATTATACGCACTCTCACCCTTCCACCATTGCTAACCTCTCTAGTGCCGCGCAACTTTCACCGGTACCATACACCCACAATATACCTTCCTAAAAACAGCCACCATACCTACCTATTATGGCATTTCCATAGCCATTCCGAGATATATTGCCATGCAACTTTCCACCGTTCTGTTTATTATGACACGCACCATCGTTGTCATATTGCTTTGCATGATCATGTAGTTGACATCGTATTTGTGGCAAAGCCACCGTTTATAATTCTTTCATACAAGTCACTCTTGATTTATTGCACATCTTAGTACACCACCAGAGGAATTCATATAGAGTCATATTTTGTTCTAAGAATCGAGTTGTAATTCTTGAGTTGTAAGCAAATGAAAGTGTGACGATCTTCCTTATTAGAGCATTGTCCCATGTGAGGAAAGGATGATGGAGACTATGATTCCCCCACAAGTTGGGATGAGGCTCCGGACAAAAAAAAAAGAGGCCAAAAAAAATGGAGAAGGCCCAAATAAAAAAAATGAGAGAAAAGAGAGAAGGGGCAATGTTACTATCCATTTACCACACTTGTGCTTCAAAGTAGCACCGTGATCTTCATGATAGAGAGTCTCCTATGTTGTCACTTTCATTTACTAGTGGGAATTTTTCATTACAGAACTTGGCTTGTATATTCCAATGATGGGCTTCCTCAAATTGCCCTAGGTCTTCGTGAGCAAGCAAGTTGGATGCACACCCACTTAGTTTCTTTTTGAGCTTTCATAAACTTATAGCTCTAGTGCATCCGTTGCATGGCAATCCGTACTCACTCACATTGATATCTATTGATGGGCATCTCCATAGCCCGTTGATACGCCTAGTTGATGTGAGACTATCTCCCTCTTTTTGTCTTCTCCACAACCACCTTCTATTCTACCCATAGTGCTATGTCCATGGCTCAAGCTCATGTATTGCGTGAAAGTTGAAAAAGTTTGAGAACATCAAAAGTATGAAACAATTGCTTGGCTTGTCATCGGGGTTGTGCATGATTTGAATATTTTGTGTGATGAAGATGGAGCATAATCAGACTATATGATTTTGTAGGGATAAGCTTTCTTTGGCCATGTTATTTTGAGAAGACATAATTGCCTTGTTAGTATGCTTGAAGTATTATTGTTTTTATGTCAATATTAAACTTTTGTTTTGAATCTTATGGATCCGAACATTCATGCCACAATAAAGAAAATTACATGGATAAATATGTTAGGTAGCATTCCACATCAAAAATTCTGTTTTTATCATTTACCTACTCGAGGACGAGCATGAATTAAGCTTGGGGATGCTTGATACGTCTCCAACGTATCTATAATTTTTTATTGTTCCATGCTATTATATTATCTGTTTTGGATGTTTTATATGCATTAATATGCTATTTTATATTATTTTTGGGACTAACCTATTAACCTAGAGCCCAGTGCCAGTTTCTATTTTTTCCTTGTCTTTGAGTTTCGTAGAAAAGGAATACCAAACGGAATAAAACTTCCGTGATGATTTTTCTTGGACCAGAAGGAAACCAGGAGACTTGGAGATGAAGTCGGAGGAGCCACTAGGCGGTCATAAGGATGGAGGGCGCGCCCAGGGGGGTAGGGCGCGCCCCCCACCCTTGTGGGCCCCTCATGCACCTCCTGACCTAATTCTTTCGCCTATATATACTCATATATCCCCAAACCAACAGGGGCATCCACGAAAACACTTTTCCATCGCCGCAACCTTCTGTACCCGTGAGATCCCATCTAGGGACCTTTTCCGGCACCCTGCTGGAGGGGGATTCGATCACGGAGGGCTTCTACATCAACATCATTGCCCTTCCAATGAAGTGTGAGTAGTTTACCACAGACCTACGGGTCCATAGCTAGTAGCTAGATGGCTTCTTCTCTCTCTTTGATTCTCAATACCATGTTCTCCTTGATGTTCTTGGAGATCTATTCGATGTAATACTTTTTTGCGGTGTGTTTGGCGAGATCCGATGAATTTTGGATTTATGATCACCTTATCTACGAATATTATTTGAATCTTCTCTGAATTCTTATATGCATGATTTAATATCATTGTAATTCTCTTCGAACTATCGGTTTGGTTTGGCCAACTAGATTGGTTTTTCGTGCAATGGGAGAAGTGCTTAGCTTTGGGCTCAATCTTGCGGTGTCCTTTCCCAGTGACAGTAGGGGCAGCAAGGCACGTATTGTATTGTTGCCATCGAGGATAAAAAGATGGTGTTTTCATCATATTGCTTGAGTTAATTCCTCTACACAATGCCATCTTACTTAATGCATTACTCCGTTCTTTATGAACTTAATACTCTAGATGCATGCTGGATAGCGGTCGATGTGTGGAGTAATAGTAGTAGATGCAGAATTGTTTCGGTCTACTTGGCACGGACGTGATGCCTATATTCATGATCATTGCCTTAGATATCGTCATAACTTTGCGCTTTTCTATCAATTACTCGGCAGTAATTTGTTCACCCACCGTATTATTTTCTATCTTGAGAGAAGCCTCTAGTGAAACCTATGGCCCCCGGGTCTATTTTCCATCATATAATCATCTACTTTTCATCATACAAGTTTCCGATCTACTATTTTGCAATCTTTTACTTTCGATCTATAAAACAAAAATACCAAAAATATTTACTTTATTGTTTATCTATCTCTATCAGATCTCACTTTTGCAAATAACCGTGAAGGGATTGACAACCCATTTATCGCGTTGGGTGCAAGTTATTTGATTGTTTGTGTAGTTATTCGGTGATTTGTGTGTTGTCTCCTACTGGATTGATACCTTGGTTCTCAAACTGAGGGAAATACTTATCTCTACTTTGCTGCATCACCCTTTCCTCTTCAAGGAGAAAACCAACGCAAGCTCAAGAAGTAGCAACGGCCACAATAAATCCCCGCGCGTGGGCTAAGGGCACGGCATGGCGAGGCCCGGCCCACTATCGCGTCCCATCACGCGCGTGGCCTGGCAGGGCCTCTCTGGCCATTGTTCACCAAATGGCGACGCCTCAGGCCACGGAAGGCCCGTCCTTTCACTTCCAGACTCGGCTGATGCCTCTGTTTCCCGATCGTGCCGGGGTGCCGCGATCCGGCTTCTGAAAGTCGGCACACAGTGGGTGTTGCCGGGACCCGGCGGTCGCAAGCTTCATCAACCCAGCCGCCTTCTCAAGGGGGCAAAACTGTGAAGGCCCCCCTGCTTGAAGCCGGCGAGCCTTCACAGCTTCGGGGACTACTGTCGGGGGATGGACCCCGGGCAGGCAACGGAACCCGGATCTATTTCAAAAACATTGGGGCAGGCAAAGCCCCTCAATATGGCTTGCCCCTGGCCGGCTCCCCAATGTGAGCCGGTCGGGTGCTGCGACCCGGCCAGCCGGCTAGCGCATGTCGGCCGTCCATAAGAAGTCAACCCACAAGACCAGCAAGCTTGGCAACAGTGCTCCCCCTTTACACCAGCCCCGGCGGGCGCAGCGGCGCTCCCACGTCCCCACCCGGGGCAGGTGGTGTCCTGGGGGCACGGCCCTGTAGCAAGGCGGTGCTGACCATTCCATGATGCCTGGCGAGGCGTGCCATAGTACACCGCAGCCGGCCGTACCCGTGCCCGGCGGGCCCGGTACGGCCCGCACTCGGCGGACCTGGCAAACCCGGCGGCCCCACTTGCCGGCTCCTAGACACTGGCACCAGGGCCCCGTGCCCATGTAATATTACCATTGCAACCCCGGGGGCCAGCCTATAAGACCCCCCGGGGCCCCGCCATGCAAGGGGTCGGACAGAACCTTAGTAGAACTCATATCCACACACACATGGAGAGGGAGCAAGCCTATGCACTGGCCTGTCTTCCTTCCTCCTCAAAACAGCTCAAGGAGCAAGCTTGTATCCACCTCATATAAACCACACTCGGCAGGACTAGGGGTGTTATCTCTCCGGAGAGCCCCGAACCTGGGTACGTCTTGCGTCCCCCGCTCGCTCGTACCAACCTCTCCTCTAGAGCCCACCGGTGCCCTCTTGCCTGTTCCTCTCTTTAGCCATCCCATGGCATCTGCCGTGAGCTCACCACAACAGTATTTGTTTCTCTTGCGAAGATATTGCTATGCTACCCTTGCAAAATTTGTGCAATGTATCCCATATGTCATGCCATGAAAATGATTGTACATCGCATGATCCCATACATTGTGTGCATCATCCCATGAATAAAACTTCTACAGATGTATATGGTGATGCATTACAAATTCCTTGCCATGAGAATGATTATCGATTGCATGAATGCATCCGTGTATGCACCATATGCATACCATTCATGATAATGCTCAAGATATCACTCGTGATGCATTACACAATTTGAGTCTCCATTATGCTATACATAACAACAAACCTATCATGATGGATGACATGTTTCTATATCATGCATCTCATTTATTTTAGCATTGGATATTTTGAGCTAACCAACACTTGCACGTATGCATCATAATGGATGGTGTGTACATATACCACGCACACACAATTTTTTCTTTGTCTTTGTTTTTTTAAGCACTTACGAACACTCATCAACCTCACAATCCCATGAGTTGACGAAATGAGCTCTTGAGAGTAACGATGCTTTGGGATCCCGTGGATTGTCTTTCACATTGTTCCCTTCGTGCAAGGACTAAGCGCATCTCTTTTACTTGGCTCTCACACGGCTATGGGCTATATACCATTTGTTACTTTATGCACATTTTCATGTGTTCAGTTTGCATGATACACCTCTTTCTATTACGTTGGCATGCAATTGTGACCCTTGCTTGCATTTACCCATGATTCACAATTATACTACTTCTATGAGTATTTGCATGCTTGGTGGAGATACTAGTTGCTATTGCCATGTTCTATACATGCTCCATGCTCTTTTTGATTCTTGTGTTGGGAGAGTCATGATGTCCCATTGCTATTTACATAGGACTTCTTGCCAATACAATGATGATACACTACTCATATCTTGTTTTCATGCTTGTGATATGTCATGTGCATTATATATGACCGCTATTTGCACATATGACATGATTGCCATGATTACCTCTAGTATGTAGCATCTTCGCACTACTAGCTCGCATGACTTGTTTACTGCGAGTGCTTGCCTTGTTACATCATCTGTGATACATAACTGCTCATTGCATTGGGTTGATGGCGTATATTGTAACGCCTCGGAACCGACGCTCCAGATGCCTTCCATGTTTTTGTTGTATCCACTTTATTTATTTTTTTGCTTGTTGCATTTCATCAGGTCATCATGCGCATTTCATCCGTATGTTTTCATAAAACCCGTAGTCGTTCACAGTTGCCACATCTTCCTCGTCTCAGTTGACCTTTGTCAGGCCCCTTTGTCTTTGTCGACCTCTCTCAGAACCCCTCTCGCGCACTTCCGAAACTTCCCCGAACCTGAAATGGGTTGTCGTTACCGATGGATCCGGATCAACCCCAAACATCCCTAAAATTTCTTTGGTTTCTTCTTTGACTCTCCTAACCTAATTATCTCGATCGTCCGATCCAAATCATATGATCCAAACTTCCCTCCTTTTCATATATATAGTCCACCCCTAGTCCATTTTGGACAGACCCTAAAATATAGGACATTTGTCCCTCCGCCGCCGCCGCCGCCGCCCCGTCTCATCACCCACATCGGGATCTCCATCCCACCAATCCATCCACTCCACCCTGCCTCCGACCATCTCCCTCATTTTCCGTCACCACCAACCCCTCCTCGCGCTGGCCGTCTGTGGAGCAAGCAGAGAAGCCGCACCATCGGAGCTCCATCCCTCTGTCCAACTGCGCCGGATCACCAGGTCTCCTGCCTCGCTGCCGGTCGCAAGCAGCAGCAGCCATCAGAGGCCCCAGCGCCCCTCGTCCGCGAGCACCCGAGGCCCTGCCTCCTCCTCGTCGCCTCGCACCTCACCCCAGCATTCCCGACCGCCTCGTCAGCCCCGATGCTGGAGACGGTCACCTCCAGGAGCTCGTCCCCATGCTCGCCCCGACGCCAAAGTGAGGAGTTCCCCTCGGCCCCGGTTCCTGCAGCTCCTCTAGGCCGGCCCCGTCGCGCCACCTCACCCTTCCCTTCCTTCCTCCAGTTCTTTCCTTCTCCTCTCACATCCCGCCCCTATCTGTGTTTTTGTCGCAGAAGCACCATGCCATGGCTGTGCCCCACCGAAGCTTGGAGCTCCTGCCGACAGCCACGGTGCTCCTCTTCCCCGCCGTCCCTCTGTCCCGGATCTGGCGCCCGCCGCGTCCCGGACCTCAACCGCGGCTCCGCCGCCTCGCCAAGTCCCGCAAACGTCCGCCACTGCCGTGCCTTCTTCCTCTGCTTCTGCATCAAGCAGGAGGAGGACGCCCCTGCCTCTGCCTCGCTCGCCTCGCATTGACTGCGACCACTCCATGCGCCTGGGCAGCCTCCCCATCGGCTGTTGACCAAGGCCCAGCATCGCCAGCTCCCCAAGGCCCAGGGTGAGCAGCCCCCTGGCTTTTCCTCTGTTGGGCTTCCTGTTCGGATTCGGCCCGTGTAGGGTTTTTTCCAGATCTGCAAATTTGCCTAATTATCCAGAGTTTACAGTTTTGCAGAAAAACCCTTCACGTTCATGCATTTAATAACTCCAGAACAGTGCATCATATGTAAATACTTTATATATGTAAAATGCTTAGAATTTCATCTAGTTTCATAATATGCCACTTTCATCCATGTTTAAAATGTTTAAATTGCTGTTTGCATTTAATTTGCATAAATGCCATGCTTAAATGATTTATTTCGTAACTAAATAACCGTAGCTCCAAATTAAATAAACTTTATATGTAAATGGTCTAGAAAAATGCATAGATTAACATGGTGCACTTTATTATACTGTTTAATAACAATAAAATATGGTTTAGGTCAGAACAGTATCAAATTCAAAAATTGCATATGAGGATTGTTCGGAATTGTTGCTTGTTGTTTCCGGCCTCATTTAAACTTGCCTAAATAGTTAGTTTACTTATGCTTCCCCTCTTGCCATGGTTAACAACATTTAATATTGTTGGGTACATAAACGAGAGCAAACTAAATAATCGAATCGAATGTGGTGTTTCGTCAATATGCAACTCGTTGCATATTGAGCTCCACTTAATTTGTAGTATTGTTTGTTGCACTTGCCATGCCATGACTCATTAAACCGGACATGCATCATAGTTGGTTGCACATCATGTCATGTTTATGCGATGGTTGTTTACCATGTTGTTTTCTTCTTTCCAGTTGTGCTTCTTCTCGATAGTCCCGATTATGTTGCGATTGTGAGGATCCGTTCGACTAAGTTGGTTCGTCTACTTCATGGACTCGATCTTCTTTCTAGCGGGATTTCAGGCAAGATGATCATTACCTTGGATACCACTACTATCTTTGCCTGCTAGTTGTCTCGGTGCTATCGCTACCACTTGTTTATCAAGCCTCCCAATATGCCATGATAAGCCTCTAACCTTTTTCACCATCCCAACAAACCGTTGTTTCGCTATGTTACCGCTTTGCTCAGCCCCTATTATAGCGTTGCTAGTTGCAGGTGCAGTTTCAGGTTGTTCCATGTTGGGACATGGATATCATGGGATATCACAATATCTCCTATTTAATTAATGCATCTATATACTTGGTAAAGGGTGGAAGGCTCGACCTTTTGCCTGGTGTTTTGTTCCACTCTTGCCACCATAGTTTCCATCATACCGGTGTTATGTTCCTTGATTTTGCGTTCCTAACACGGTCGGGGTTTATGGGCCCCCCTTAACAGTTCGCTTTGAATAAAACTCTTCCAGCAAGGCCCAACGTTGGTTTTACCATTTGCCTAATAACAACTAAAACTTGCATAGGGACTTTTCGGACCCCGAGGATAATTAATTAACAACCTCGGTCCAGTGCTCCTCATGAGTGTTGGTCCAAACCGGGCAACCTGCGGGGCCACCACAAGGAAACTCGAGGTCTGGTTTTACTCGTAGCATGACCCATCCGATCGTGGCCTGAGACGAGATACGCGCGGCTCCTATCAGGGTGTCGGCACGTCGGGAGGTCTTGCTGGTTTTGTTTTACCATTGTCGAAATGTCTTGTGAATTGGGATTCTGAGCTTGATCGGGTTGTTCCGGGAGGAGGATTTTCCGTTGTTGATCGTGAGAGTTTGTGATGGACTAAGTTGGGACACACCTGCAGGGTTTAATCTTCTGAAAGCCGTGCCCGTGGTTATGTGGCAGATGGGAATTTTTAATATCTGATTGTAGAGAACTTGACACTAGATCCGAACTAAAAACACCAACCACGTGCGTTACCGTGACTGTCTCTTTTCGAGTGAGTTCAAGAAGAGAATACGGTGGGGTTATGTTTGACTCATAAGTAGTTCAGGATCACTTCTTGATCATTACTAGTTTGCGACTGTTATGCGTAGTTTCTCTTCTTATTCTTGTACTCGTAAGTTAGCCACCATACAATGCTTAGTGCTGCTACAACCTCATCACTTATCCATTCCATACCCATTAAGCTTTGCTAGTATTGATACCCATGGTAATGGGATTGTTGAGTCCTCGTGGCTCACAGTTTACTACAACAACAGTTGCAGGTACAGGTAATGCGATGCTTATGACGTGAGAGCGATGCTTGCTTGTGTTGGAGTTCTTCTTCTGCTTCTTCTTCTTTGATCAAGGGATAGGTTCTGGGTCGAGAGCCTAGGATTAGCAGGGTGGATGTCGTTCTTCTTTTTCGTTTGGTTTCATCCGTAGTCGGATCCTGCTCTTCTGTATGATGATTGCTAGGTATTGATGAATTGTTGTATTCATGTTGTAGCTTGTGGCGAGTGTAAGCCTTTATCTTGTATTCTCATCTATTCAGTACATGGTATGTTGTAATGATATCCACCTTGCTATGCGCTCGAAATGCGATTGTGCCCCAATCATGAATTCATCACGTGATTGGGATAAAATCGCATCTTGGGCGCTACAAGTTGGTATCAGAGCCTTACCGACCGTAGGAGCCCCCTTGATTGATCGAACCGCTGCCGTTGTTGAGTCTAGAAATAAAAACTATTTTGAGTCTAGTTATATCGGAGAGTAGGAATTCTTTTTACTCCTCATCCCCATCGTCGCTCTGGTGAGGACTCGTGACACAGGTGTTTTGGATCCATCTCTCTCCTTTTTCACTCAAAATTTTTTTGGATCACGAGGGTATTGTTGGAATCGCTCCGATATCGGTGTGACGGGAATTCTGTCTTGGTGCCTCCTGTCTGACTTGACTTCTTCCGGGGAGTTGAGCTCCAAGGGGTTCTTGTCACATTCGCGATCGTTTCTGTTCCGGAATACCAGAGGACGCCGACATCGAAAACGCTTCTATACTCTTTGTGGTGAGAGTAGTTTGGTGCCACCCAGTACTGGGGAGAGTGACCAGATGTATTGCCACAGCTAGTATATCGGATGTTTTTTGAAGGTCTGAGGTACACGATTTTTGAGTTTTTCTTGGTTATGTGTTGACGGATGGATACAGTTGGAGTGTAGGATTTGTTAGTTGTGTGAGATATTTGTGCCTCCCTGTATCCCCAACACCAGATTGCACAACCAGAAAGTTTCGGGAGTTCATAGGTGGGAATTCAAGTAGTTACCCAGGATTTCTTTTCGACAGATGTATGAGTTGAGATTGGGGTCCAACGTCTAGTGGTTCGTTTTTCACGGTCGATTTACAGTGGTCGCGAGACGTCTTAAAGAATCCTTGGCTATGCTGATTCGGGGACGTCTCGTTTGTCATTCATGATGTCCGCTGTACGTCGTGCCCATGGGGCCTCATCGCGGACACTTTGGGTGAAATCTCTATCATATGTTTGTTTCTGGCTTATTTTGCAAGCCAAATCCTTTGTTTAATTTTGAGTTGTGGTATTCGAGTTGCTTCAATGTCAAGTGTTGATTCCATACCTTTCCTAAGTGGTGTTCTCATATTTCTATGTGAATACTAATCCTTCGTGATAATCGAGATTGTCATGCCAATTCTTTTCAACTGACGTGCTTCTCTTCAAGTGGATCCGATCATTTCAACATTCGCAAGATCAGTTCTAAGTTTTCTCAATGGTGTTCATTCCATCCATCCCAAGTTATCTTTATTTTTCCACCCTCCCACCCTTCTTCAAGAAGTAAAAAATTCTCAATCCAGTATCCATTTTATTCGTGTGAAATTTCTTCATCTTCATAGCCGATGATTTCTCATGAAGATGCTCAGGAGCTTCAAGTTCATCATTCTTCGTTATCATTTTCTTCCCCGGTGGAGTCAATTCAAGCTTCGGTGTTGAGCATATTCCTTTCATTTGTACAATGCTTTCCCATGCCGGTGCACCTCATAATCATTCCCCGCTTGCTAATCAATTGTTTCGAAGTGCTGAAGATATCTCAGAGGATTCACGTTTCCTTTCTCAATCCGTTCAAAGTATTTTGATGTTGTTATCTCATACAAGCCTTTCAAATCAAACGGTGCATTATCGCTTCCTAAGCAATATTTTCCAACGGTGTTTCTTTTGAGTGGGCCCTAACCCACAGGTCTTTTCCTAGGATCTTACCTGACTCTTCTATTTTTTCCAGAGTTATTCTCAAATTCTTTTCAAAGTTTGACGTAAGGATGAATTATCATCAGTCATATGCCTTTCCAAGATCGCTCTCAAATTATTTTCGTCTTTGGATCAACCTTTTCTCTTTTCATTCTTCCGGAGTGTCTCAGCAATTTTGGTGGTGTTCTCATCGTCATTCTCATCTTTGAAGATCGAAGAAGATTTTTTCCTAAATCTTGGCCCGTTTTCTTGAAGATTCATGGTTCTAACTTCATGCCATCCTGATAATTGTTTTCGATTGTGAGAATTCTTTTCATAAGCATCCGAAGCATTTCAGGAGTTATTTCCTTTCTTGATCATCTAAAGGCTATCATTCCAGAAGAATTCATCATTTTCAATTTTCTGCTCTCGTTTCCCCATTCTTAACGGTGCATCGTTCAAGTATTCGCTAGTCAGCTAGTGATCTCTTCGTTCTCTTGTGTCTCAAGTCCCTCAAGTACCTTCGTCGTTTTCTAATTCTTCCCGGTGATTCGTTCTCTTTTCTTCATTCATTTTCAATTCTTACGATGGTTTGTTTAAGATTCCTCTTCGATTGGTATCGTATTAATTCATTTGTTCCTTCCAACTCCAACCGGTGATTTGTTGAAGAACTTCCCAAGTTTGCGCTATATCTCTCCTCAATCCTTGCAAGAAGAATAAGTTGCGTGCCAAATCCGTTTGTCATCAATTTAGTTTGATGAAGGATGAGCATAACATAATTCTTATTCTTGTGTCATCCAAGTGTTGAATTCCTTCTTCCGGAGTTTGTTCATGATGAAGTAATTCTCGGTTTCTAGTTATTCATCTTTCTTGTCCGGAGTTCAAAGTTTTCTCATTTCGTAGCTCCATCTAAATCATTGCAAGGCTTCTACTGGAGTTCTTTTCAACTTTTCCTTCCGTTGGATCATTCTTTTATTACCGGAGTTCTTCATGGAGGCTCTACATGGTGGTTCATTAAAGATTTAATTCATTCCCGAAGTGTTCTTCAAGATTCCTGTTGGAGGAGTCCAAGCATTCTTCATCTTGCATTCCGAAGTGCCATTCTTTCTCTCTTATCTTTTGAGGTGATGTTATGTCATTCTTGATAATTTCCCTTCGTGTTTCATGATTCACAAGTTTTCAAGAGTGACAAATTTAAACCCATCATTTTCAATTCATTCAAGAGATCTTTTCAACCAGTCAATCTCTTTGTTGGAATTATCTTGGTAGAGTTTTCACCTGAAGCCTTCCCTAAGGAATGTTGCTTATTGTGGTGCCTCTCAATAGTCTAAGTTTTCTCCTATCCTCTTGGTGAAAGAAGTTTCTCTCTCTTTGTTGATCGCAAGCAATCAATTGTATTTCGTTAGCGGCAGAATTTCACCTCAAGTTTTGAGATGCTTATATAAGCCCACAGGAATCATATCTTTTCATTGTTGATCATCCATCAACTCCGTTCAATCGTTCTTTGTAAAGGATGCTTTTCATATTCAATTGTGGTGGAGGTTGTCATTTTCATCTTCGTTCTTTTCATTCCATCCTTTCTTTTATTCCGGGGGCATTGTGTTGTTGCTCTTGTCAAGCATCATCCCATCTCGTCTAGTTCATGTTCTGTTCCTTCTTTCTATATTCAATCGGAGTGTTGTTCGAATTCTTTCTCTTCCTTTATAGCCCGTTTCAACCGGAATGGTTGCAAATTCTTCCTTGTCCCTTGATTCATGTCTTTGCAACCTCCAAGGTTCACATGGTGTTCCTTATTTCTCTTTTCTACCGGAGTGTTTTCAACTTCGTTCATCTCAATTGTCTTCTTTCTTTCAAGTTGTTCAACCTCTCAAGGTTCGTGGTTTCACTCATTTGTCAAAGAAGCAACTTTGTTCTACCTCTTCCTCTTTTGCTTCTCTCTGGTGCCATCCTTAGATCTCGGGACGAGATCTCTTGTAAGTGGAGGAGAGTTGAAACGCCCCGGAACCGACGCTCTAGACGCCTTCCATGTTTTTGTTGTATCCGCTTTATTTATTTTTTTGCTTGTTGCATTTCATCATGTCATCATGCGCATTGCATCCGCATGTTTTCATAAAAACCGTAGTCATTCGCAGTTGCCGCTTCTTCCTCGTCTCCGTTGACCTTTGTCAGGCCCCTTTGTCTTTGTCGACCACTCTCAGACCCCCTCTCGCGCGCTTCCGAAACTTCCCCGAACCCGAACCGGGCTGTTGTTACCGATGGATCCGGATCAACCCCAAACATCCCTAAAATATCTTCGGTTTCTTCTTTGACTCTCCTAACCTAATTATCTCGATCGTTCGATCCAAATCAGATGATCCAAACTTCCCTCCTTTTCATATATATATAGTCTATCCCTAGTCCATTTTGGACAAACCCTAAAATCTCCCTCCGTTCCATAATGTAGTGCCTATAGATTTTTTATAAAGTCAAACTTTACAAATTTTAACCAAGTTTATAGAGAAAACTATTTATATATACAATGTCAAATATATAAAATATGAAAATACATCTTACGATGAATCTAATAATATATGTTTGGCATTCTAAATGTAAATGTTTTTCTTCATAAACTTGGTCAAAGTTTGTAAGGTTTGACTTTTTAAAAAATCTATAGGCACTATATTATGGAACGGAGGGAGTAGGACATTTGTCCCTCCGCTGCCCCGTCTCATCACCCACATCGGGATCTCCATCCCACCAACCACGCCGCGCCACAATCCATCCACTCCACCCTGCCTCCGACCATCTCCCACATTTTCCGTCACCACCAACCCCTCCTCGCGCCTGCCGTCTGCTAGAGCAAGCAGAGCAGCCGCACCACCGGAGCTCCATCCCGCTGTCCAACTGCACCGGATCACCAGGTCTCCTGCCTCGCCGCCGGTCGCCAGCAGCAGTAGCCATCGGAGGCCCCAGCACCCCTCATCCGCGAGCACCCGAGGCCTTGCCTCCTCCTCGTTGCCTCGCACCTCACCCCGACGTTCCCGACCGCCTCATCAGCCCCGATGCTGGAGACGGTCACCTCCAGGAGCTCGTCCCCGTGCTCGCCCCGACACCCGAGCGAGGAGTTCCCCTCGGCCCTGGTTCCTGCAGCTCCTCCAGGCCGGCCCCGTCGCGCCACCTCTCCCTTCCCTTCCTTCCTCTGGTTCCTTCCTTCTCCTCTCACGTCTCGCCCCTCTCTGTGTTTCCTCACAGAAGCACCACGCCATGGCCGCGCCCCACCGAAGCTTGGAGCTCCTGCTGGCAGCCACGCTGCTCCTCTTGCCCGCCGTCCCTCTGCCCCGGATCTGGCGCCCGCCGCTTCCCGGACCTCACCCATGGCTCTGTCGCCTCGCCAAGTCCCGCAGCCGCCTGCCACCACCGCACCTTCTTCCTCTACTTCTGCATCGAGTAGGAGGAGGACGCCCCTGCCTCTACCTCGCTCGCCTCGCGTTGACCGCGACCACTCCACGCGCCTGGGCTGCCTCCCCTTCCGCTGTTGACCAAGGCCCAGCATCGCCAGCTCCCCAAGGCCCAAGGTGAGCGGCCCCCTGGCCTTTCCTCTGTTGGGCTTACTGTTGAGATTCGGCCCGTGTAGGTTTTTTTTTCAGATCTGCGAATTTGCCTAATTATCCAGAGTTTACAGTTTTACAGAAAAAGCCTTCATGTTCATGCATTTAACAACTCCAGAACCGTGCATCATATGTAAATACTTTATATATGTAAATTGCTTAGAATTTCATCTAGTTTCATAATATGCCACTTTCATCCATGTTTAAAATGTTTAAATTGCTGTTTGCATTTAATTTGCATAAATGCTTGCTTAAATGATTTATTTCGTAACTAAATAACTGTAGCTCCAAATTAAATAAACTTTATATGTAAATGGTCTAGCAAAATTCATAGATTAACATGGTGCACTTTATTCTACTGTTTAACAACAATAAAATATGGTTTAGGGCAGAACAGTATCAAATTCAAAAATTACATATGATGATTTTTCGGAATTGTTGTTTGTTGTTTCCGGCCTCATTTAAACTTGCCTAAATAGTTAGTTTACTTATGCTTCACCTCTTGCCATGTTTAACAACATTTAATATTGTTGGGTACATAAACAAGAGCGAACTAAATAATCGAATGTGGTGTTTCGTCAATATGCAACTCGTTGCATATTGAGCTCCACTTAATTTGTAGTATTGTTTGTTGCACTTGCCATGCCATGACTCATTAAACCGGACATGCATCATAGTTGGTTGCACATCATGTCATGTTTATGTGATGGTTGTTTACCATGTTGTTTACTTCTTTCCGGTTGTGCTTCTTCTCGATAGTCCCGGTTATGTTGCGATTGTGAGGATCCGTTCGACTATGTTGGTTCGTCTACTTCATGGACTCGATCTTCTTCCTAGCGGGATTTCAGGCAAGATGATCATTACCTTGGATACCACTACTATCTTTGCCTGCTTGTTGTCTCGGTGCTATCGCTATGTCGTGCTACCTACCACTTGTTTATCAAGCCTTCCAGTATGCCATGATAAGCCTCTAACCTTTTTCACCATCCCCGCAAACCGTTGTTTGGCTATGTTACCGCTTTGCTCAGCCCCTATTATAGCGGTTCTAGTTGCAGGTGCAGTTTCAGGTTGTTCCATGTTGGGACATGGATATCATGGGATATCACAATATATTTTATTTAATTAATCCATCTATATACTTGGTAAATGGTGGAAGGCTCGACCTTTTGCCTGGTGTTTTGTTCCACTCTTGCCGCCATAGTTTCCGTCATACCGATGTTATGTTTCTTGATTTTGCGTTCCTAACACGGTCGGGGTTTGTGGGCCCCCCTTGACAGTTCACTTTGAATAAAACTCTTCTAGCAAGGCCCAATATTGGTTTTACCATTTTCCTAATGACAACTAAAACTTGCATAGGGACTTTCCGGACCCCAAGGATAATTAATTAACAACCCCGGGCCAGTGCTCCTCATGAGTGTTGGTCCAAACCGGGCAACCCACAGGGCCACCATGGGGAAACTCGAGGTCTGGTTTTACTCGTAGCTTGACCTATCCGATCGTGGCCTAAGACGACATACGCGCGGCTCCTATCACGGTGTCGACACGTCGGGAGGTCTTGCTGGTTTTGTTTTATCATTGTCAAAATGTCTTGTGAACCGGGATTCCGAGCTTGATTGGGTTGTTCCGGGAGGAGAATTTTCCTTTGTTGATCGTGAGAGTTTGTGATGAACTAAGTTGGGACACCCCTGTAGGGTTTAATCTTTCGAAAGCCATGCCCACGGTTATGTGGAAGATGGGAATTTTTAATATCCGATTGTAGAGAACTTGACACCAGATCAGAACTAAAATACACCAACCGCGTGCATTACTGTGACTGTCTCTTTTCGAGTGAGTTTGAGAAGAGAACATGGTGGGGTTATGTTTGACTCGTAAGTAGTTCAGGATCACTTCTTGATCATTACTAGTTTGCGACCGTTATGCGTAGTTTCTCTTCTTATTCTTGTACTCGTAAGTTAGCCACCATACAATGCTTAGTGCTGCTGCAACCTCATCACTTATCTACTCCATACCCATTAAGCTTTGCTAGTCATGATACCCATGGTAATGGGATTGCTGAGTCCTCGTGGCTCACAGTTTACTACAACAACAGTTGCAGGTACAGGTAATGCGATGCTTATGACGTGAGAGCGATGCTTGCTCGTTTTAGAGTTCTTCTTCTGCTTCTTCTTCTTTGATCAAGGGATAGGTTCCGGGTCGGGAGCCTAGGATTAGCAGGGTGGATGTCGTTCTTCTTTTTCGTTTGGTTTCGTCCGAAGTTGGATCCTGCTCTTCTGTATGACGATTGCTAGGTATTGATGAGTTGTTGTATTCATGTTGTAGCTTGTGGCGAGTGTAAACCTTTATCTTGTAATTCTCATCTATTCAGTACATGGTATGCTGTAATGATATCCACCTTGCTATGTGCTTGTGCCCCAATCATGAATTCATCACATGATTGGGATAGATTCGCATCTTGGGCGCTACATATATGTTCATGACTCTCACATGATTTGTCTTGATCATTGTCTCTTGTCTCCATTAGTTGCCTCTCTCATACCACTTGTAGTGAGTGCAACCATAATATGCTTATTGATCTTGGAGACTTGGACATCTTATTTGTGAAGCATGCTTGTTTGATTGTGCTTAATGCCTTTGGTTGTGCTAGAATCTTATGCCTACATACCATGCCCTAAACCCTTGTCCTTTCTTATGATAAGAATGATGAAAACACTTGTTGGGTATCTCACCACATGAATGATAGGTTTTGCATTTCCGCTAACCTCATTTGTTTTTCCGAGTGTTTGTCATGTTCTTTCATTTTGAAGGATTCACAAGGTGGTACCATCATGAGACATATTGGTTATGTGAAGGCGTAAATGATGTGCGACACCAATATTTTCGAGAAACTACTAAAGGTGAACTCCTTCCCTTTGAGTCATCCTCAAAGACGCATCTTAGATGGGTCATTCTTTCATTGTTGTCTCCTTCTTCTTCTCTACATGATACATATATTGGGTGGAGGACCGACATTGGAGATGGACCTATGGACCTTCAAGTTGAGGAGTGCTCGGACTTCGTGGATGCACCTACTTTGGAAGCACCACCGGACCACCACTTATGCCACGACATCGAGACATGGTACAACACTACCCATAACAAGTTTGCACCTTATGCATGGAGTGACTCACATTATGATTGCCTTGTTGCATCTTGTATTTCTATGTCATCCATGATATATGACCTTGTGCACTTAGCAAATTTGTTGTGATCTTCCTTGATGGCATATTCATACATCATGATCATATTGCCCATCATCAATTGCATGATCACATAATCACATTGAGCACAAATTGCCATGTTCATGCTCTTGATAAACAATCACACTATGACATCATTTTGCACAATGGTAGAATTTGCTTTGTCCACCGTAAAAATTACCACACCTTCGTGCTCGCATCAAATGCTTGTGCTCCCATGAATGCTTTACATATGATTCTATATCATCTTGCTTAGCTTCATGCGCCTTGTCCCAAAACCTATTGCCGGACGAACTCATGCTTACTTGATGGACACCTTCTGTGCGCTAACCATTGTATTTCTGAGTGTCATTTGTGTTTGCTCTTTTTGCATATATACCACTCCGGAGACACCTTGGAGTACTTGGATTGCGCCATTTCTACAACTTCGTCCAACTACAAGTCCGTCCACAACAACCGTTTCCATGGTGATGAGGTTTACAATCCTAGGTCGGATCTTTCCCAAGGGGGGGGGAGATGATGTGGAGCATCCTACAATTATCCCCATGTACACCAAGACTATTCCCCAAGCCCAAAGTGGACATACGACGAGACCTCGACCTCGAGCATACGCCATCAGACACAAGGTGAACCCGCTCCTAAATGCTTCCCCTTTTCATTCGAGTGAGACATGGTTGCCCCTAAATCAGGGATACTATGTGTGATCAGGTTCTTCGACGGTCCTGAAGAAGGAGCAGGAACAGTCAGCGTCAAGACTTGCGCAGAGTTTCTGCCAAGCCTGGAACTTCCGGCCACAGCACGGAACCTACTGCTCCCGGACCTTCCGGCCAGCCCAGAACCTCCGACCCTCGACCCTCCAGGTGACGCTCATATACGCCAAATCTCTGGATAGCCCAGACCATGCCCGGACCTTCATCAGAACCTCCGGCGCCCGGACCTTTCAGCCGTTCCAGGAACTTCCGGCCCTGCTTGCGCGCAGACACTCGGGCCAAGGCCCATATACCCTTTTGCCCCTCACTTACCCCTTCGTGGCTACCACTATATATACTCATCCCCCTCCTCCATTCTAGGGTTAGCATTGAGATAGCTCATACTAGAGATAGAGCTTTGCTCATCCACTTGACACTACTCCATTGGAGACCAAGGCCTCCTAGGAGAAGATCCCCCAAGTGGATTCAAGACCCCCTTGTGGGAAGATCCATCTTGGGTTCAAGACCTCAACTCCTCATCGATTGGGATGAACTAGTTCCTTTTGTATCCTCCTTTGTTGTCCTTGGATCTTTGTGACCTCTTTATGTATGTGAATCTAGTGCATGTATGATCGAATCTAGTTGATTTGAGTGTTTTCCTCTTGTGTGTTCTTGTGAGTTCTTCGTGTTCTTCGGGAATCCCCCTCCAAATCGTGAAATATCGTCCAATAGGGTTCCTCCCTACATCAGAGCCCGATGCTCTTTCATCAACATTTGAGGATTTATCCATACGTCATGATTCCTTATTAGTTGATTACGAGAAGTTGTCCAAAGATTTGCTGAAAAGGAATCAAGAGCTCATATCACTGAAGGAATCCTATGATGATCTCAAGAAGGAAAATGCTTCTCTCTTCGCTGAACAAACTAAAAAATTTCCTGATGAATTTGTGCCGCCATGTTTGAAATGTTTAGAGTGCAGCAATGATGATTCCACTGCTGAAACATCTGCTGTCGCTGAAACAAATGCAACTGTCACTGGTACATCGAGTTGTTATACAAATGGTTTTTAACCCGTTTCCTTTCCGGGACGGGGTTTTAAACCGTCGCCTTGCTTGTTTATGCGATAGGGGGTCCTTCCCACATGACCCAGAAACCATCGAGGATAGGGAGTAGGAATGCATATGTTTTCCAGAACAAAGCGTATGCGATGCCCGCATCTATCCCAAATGCTCCATCCTTGCTACTCGTGTTTGCTGGCATTACCATTGCACACGCTATTCTGTGGTGCAACGTTTATGATGCGCACCCCATCACAAAACAGTTCACGATTGTAAAGCGTGTATGATAAGGAGACTATCACACACATTCACTTCTCCCGAACCGTACGCGATATATAATTAAGAAGATTAGCTAATCATCATAAGAGTGTCGGATAGGATTACGAAACATTGGACCATCGTACCAGTGTCGTACAGGATAACTATCGCACCCGCTATTCTGTGGTGCAACATTTATGATGCGTACGACATCAGAAACAGTTCGTGATTGTAAAGCATGTACGATAAGGCGAGTATCACAAACATTTAATTTGCTCACACTGTTTGTGATATTGTCTGACATCATACATGCGTTGCAAATGGTAGCTGTGTGCATGGTCGCACACGTTTCCTCTTTGTGAACCGTGTCAGATTATGATGTATATCACACACATTTGTGCTTTACAGACCGTGTGCGTCGTAATGACCTATAGAGCGTATTTTCACCCTAATTTAATTGCTGCTATTTAAAATTGTACCAAATTTGAATTTGAAAGTAGGCTATAACTTTATTCATATCCATCAGGTTCAACAACCAATGCATTACTCGATTGACAGGTACATATGTTCAAGAATTGCATCAAAAAAAGAATTACATAAGCACCAAATAAAGAATGATGAACCAGGGTTGTATACTTGTACTATTAAAGACGGTAAAGAAGGAGGCGAAAGACACTCTGGTTGCTGAACAAGGTGAAGAGGAATGCCCATATCGTGCCCTACTCCATGCAGAAGGCACGCACGACTCTAGTCCAACCCCTTATGATGGCTGACCGCCCATCCTTCACTGTCTTCATGAGGACATCTAGATAATCATCGTGTTCTGGTAGAAATACTTTAACCTTTGCATGCCCACGAATCATTTAGTTTGAGAGGTAATCTTGAGTAAAGTACTTTGGGAACCAGTGCAAAGGAAAAAGATTCAGACATTGTCATCTAACACAACTCGTTATGGGCTGTAAAAAGAAGCCTACAGAGTTCTTACTTACCATCCTGCAGTTCACTGGTGTCTTAGATAAAGTGTAAACAAATAGTTTAATTGCCATCTTTTAACCCATTTTATTAAAAAAAATAAGATTCCTCTCTTGATGATGATTCATGAATATCTCATTGCCCCATACGCAAAAAGGGTCGAAGCGCGGATCTTTACCAATGACATATGTACCTAAAGCACCAAGTTAATATTAGAAGCTAAACAGCAATTAAACAATAATGTAGTACAACACTCCCTCTGTCCCATTATATAAGATCTTATTACATCCAATATACTCACATATTGGATGAATTAACATCTTATATTATGGGGCTGAGAGAGTTTGTTACATTGTTACAAATATTGGCCAATTAACTATAGTTAATTGTTGCTATGTTGTTGTTATTGTTGTTGCTGCTCTTCTATGTATATCTAGACATCATCCAACATTAAGGTAACACTCTTCCTTATTACTATGTAGCCTAGGATTGCATATTTAGACATTCAATACAATGCATATTGCTATGTAGCCTCAGATATATTAAATATGGCCCTAGTTAACCTACCGATAAATGGGCTACAGATATTCAGTTAAATGTCTGATTCAACGATTAATCCCTTATCAGCCCCCATCCTATATGGTACCACCTACCAATATCCTGAACAGTGAGTATATATAAGCCATGGGATGAAACTAACCTCGATGGAAAACAGCAGTCGTTCCCAATATTGTCCTGTGTAAGTACATCGAAAGGCATGTTAAGCACAATATGCTAAACATCCACCAAATATATCCATGGTAGACAACATAATCTCCAAATGATAGCTTCAGCATGCAGATTTAAGCACGCTAGTTAAGCAAAACAAGAAGTGGAAAGGTGTGTTAACTACAACAGGCCTAACATTTAACAACAAGCAAATATAGTCATTCAAACTGGTATTGTGCACATCTAAGTACACTTGTTATTGTTAAATAAAAATGGAAAGGCTGAAAGTGCAATCATGCCCTTAATCGTATTTTGATATTGATGACAGTATACACATAGGGGACTAATAATGTTTGTCAAGTATATCTCAGGTTTAGTCCCCTCAGGATCGTGTGTGTGGATCATGACTACAGAACATACATATATTGCTCAAGAACGAAGAAACAAGACTACTAGCTTAGGCTCTTTATGTTAGCTCTTGAGTATAGGGATCCCGCACTATTAAGAGGGGAACATGGGGTCTCGCGAAGGACTTGCTCAATAATCATCTTCCCATTTCACCATCTGATCTCTGTCTCTCTCGGACGTCCAATACCTGCCAGACGACCGGTACCCACCGGACGTCCGGTACTTCCTACACAGAGCCAAAACGTCGGATTTTCAGTCTTCTTCGAAAATCTGATGTATCCCTAACAAAGCCAAAACATCAGCCATCCGGTCCCTGTCGGACGTCCAGTGCCTCGGACGATTGATGAACACCAGAAATCCGGTACTCCTATCTCGAGCCAAAATGTCGGACGACCGGTCTTTTCCGGATGTCCGGTACCATTCAAACAGAGAATATATACCGGACGTCTGGTATTGTGTCGGCTGTCCGGTGTCTCCCATGACCTCGAACGACCGGTATGCCTCGGACGTCTGACAACTGCTGCACTCAAATGGCTCCAACGGCCACTTATTGAGGGATACTATAAATACCTCTCACCTATCCCGTGGGAGCTTTGACCATTCACTTTAAGCATCCCCAAGAACACATTTCACTCTCTCTCACACACTCATACACCAAATCTTAGATCCCAAAGGGATTTGAGAGCATTAGTGAGAAGTTGTCCACTCAAGTGATAGATCCACTCCTTCCCCTTCTTTGCACCAAAGGAATTTGTGATTTGAGCAAGTCTTGAGCTTTTCCCCATCGTTCTTGTTACTCTTGGAGGTTGGAGACTCCTAGGCGGTAGGAGTACTCCGGCGAGGAATCGTTCATTGTGATTACCCCCGAAAAGTTTGTGAGGGTTTGGAGACCACCCCAAGGTCTACCACTAGTGGTTGGGAATCACCTTCGTGGTGATATCTCAAAGAGAGAATAGGGTGAGCCTTCGTGGCGTTGGTGTGCCTTTGTGGTAACACCCACCTCTCTAAACGGTGACGTAGCTTCCCTCCAAGAAAGTGAACATCGGCATACATCCTCGTCTCTCGGAGTTGCGGTTATTACTAACCCTAGCTCCCTACTTGTGGTTACTTGTCTCATATTGTGCTTGCTTACTCATTTACTTGTGGTACATGTTTACCTTGCTTAGCTCTTAGTATCATACTTGCAATTGTTAGCCTCACCTTCATATTCCGCATTATTGCCTAAAAATTGCTAAGTAAGAATTAAAATTTGTAATTGTACCTATTCACCCCCCTCTAGGTCCATCTCGATCCTTTCAATTGGTATCAGAGCCTCGTGCTCTATTCTTGTGGCTTAACCGCCCTAGAGCGAGATGAACCCCGATGGGACTCCCCTTGTTGCAGAACCAAAGGAGAAGGGCACAGCTTCTTCTGAAGTCAAGTCCTTCACTTCTAAGGATCTGGAATGGGCCCTTGCTAAGCAAAAGGAGGAGCGTGATGCTTCTCTTGAGGCCTTGGTCCAAATGAGGTTAGCCACATTAACCATGATGCTCGCACCACTTTCGGGTGGTGCGGCCTCGAGGTCAACTGTGCCTACTCCTTCACTTGGCCAACAACCTCCTAGCAATGATCAATCTAGTGTTCCATGGCTTTATGCTAGACCTCAAGTAGAGAAACCTAAGTATAATCCTGGAGGAAAACCTCCTTTGCTTGATGACAGTTCCGATTTTGCTTTGTGGAGAGTTGGTATGCAGGACCATCTTAGGTACGCCAATGATGAAATGTTGGACATCCTGGAGCATGGCTACAACCCTGTCGATCCAAAGAATCTCACTCCAAGAGAAATTTATGACAAGCATCTCAACGACACCGCAATCATATGCATAAGAAAAGGAATGAATGATAAGCAAAGGAGACCTTACATACACATCACAAGTGCCAAGGAATTATGGGACAACATTGTAAGGACCAAGACCGGTACCTCCACTCTCCGGCTTGCTCAGTATGAAATTGCCAAGGGTCAATTGCAAAACTTTTATATGGAGAAAGGTTAATTCCCCAAGCATCTCCTTGAGCGTCTCATGACTCTCACCGCCGACATTGAGTCCTGTGATTGTGACAAGACACAAGATGGATTCAACTTGACTAAGCGATTTCTCGTGGACAAGTTACTTCATGCTCTTGCTCCATATCATCACCAAATGGTGTGGGACATAAGACAACATCATGGATTCAAGGAAATGACTTCGGATGACATCATATCCACCTTCCAACTATTCGAAGAGTCAAAGGAAAATGCTACAAAACATCATCTTGCCATGCATGGTACCTCAACATCAAAGATCAATCTTGCTTTGAAGGCCAAGCATGTATGTGAGGAAGAGCAAAGTGAAGAAGAAGAAGATGATGATGAAGATGGTGATGAGATTGACTCCGATGAGAGCCCTTCATATGAAGACATTGCCCTCTTTGTCAAGAAGTTTAGCGTGGGAAAATTCAAAGGAAGATTCCAGAAGAAGAAAGTGAGAAAATGCTACAACTGTGAAGAAACCAACCACTTCTCCAACGATTGCCCTTCTGAGAAGAGAGAAGACAAACCAAGGTTTCCCAAGACCTTTCCCAAGAAGAAGTTGCCAAATCCATTGAACTCCAAGCTCAAGAAGAGAGATGGGAAAGAAATGGTTGCTCATGAAGAATCCGATCCGGATGATGTTGGTGGTGTTGCTGGAGTAGCTCAAGATTCTCAAAACACCTTGAGGCTAGTCAACAAGAGTGGTGATGTTGTCACCTACAACTATATGAAAGACTACAAGGGCAATGCTCACAAGTGCTTAATGGCCAAGGCCGTTGTTGAAGATGGAGAGGACCAAAACTCTCCTGACAAGGTCAAGGTAACCCCACATTCAAATCCTCCTCTTTTCACTCCGTGTACTCCTTGTGATGAGTATCTTGATGCAGAGGATAATTATGATGATGATGATGATGATGATGATATAGATGATCCTATGCTTGCTAAACTAAATAAGTTCATCTGCTCCCTTAAAGGAAAGAAGCTCACTATGTTTCATATGCTTATGGAGATGGTGAGTAAGCACACCATCACCATTAAGGAACTCGAAACCCTCGTCACTGAGGAAAAGGAAAAGTTTGAAATCCTTGAGTGGAAAGTCCAATATGAGGAAGCACAAAATGATGAGCTATGCTTAAAAATTGGTGCAAACATTGATGTTCATGCTAAAAAACTTGCCTCCTTGAAAAAGGCCAAGATCAGCTCATGCAAGGAGTTGATGAATGATAAAAGTAAGCTTGTGGAATCTCATGCTTCTCTCTCTAAGGATTGTGAGCTTCTATCCGTGTCCCTCAAGACTAAGGAAGAGGAGCTCACCTTTCTTACAAATAGCTTTGAGACGCTCAAACTTACTTATCTTGAAACTCTAGCCAAGGTTTACTCTTCACCTATTATCAATGTTGATGCTTGTACTACTAACTCTAGTGGTAACCTAGCATCTATTCTTGAGGAAAATCGCTTTCTAAAGGCACAACTCGAGAGAGGACTCATGACATGTGCTCAAGGACAAAAGAACCTTAATGAGGTATTGAGCCAACACAATGAGGTGTTTGCCAAGGAAGGGCTCGGGTTTGACCCAAGCACAAGCAAGAAGAAGACGTCTTCTCAAAAAGTGCACCACCCCTCTCAAGGAGACATTTGTACGTGAAGGGCACAAGGAGACAGGCAAGGTTGTGAGTGGGAAGGCCACTAGGGGCATGCCCACTCTCAACAAGCCAAAAGAGTTCATGCCTCCATCCTATGTACTTCGTAAAACAAGGGATGGAGAAGTTTATGCTAAATTTGTTGGTCCTCGTAATGCATTCCAGTTCTATGCCATTTGGGTCCCTAAGACCCTTGTGACTAACTTGAGAGGTCCCATTGCAAAATGGGTGCCTCTAACCAAGTCATAAATTGTGTGTAGGTTGCTTTCTCTGGTGGAGTCAAATGGGTGATCGATAGTGGATGCACCAACCATATGACCGGAGATAGCAACTTGCTTTTTGATTTCATGGAAGCTATTCAACCATTTATGAGCATTGTGTTTGGTGGAGGATCAAAAGGACAGGTACTCGGGTTGGGCAAGGTGGCTATCACAAATGACATGTCTCTTGCTAATGTCATGCTTGTCCAATCCCTGAAATACCATTTGCTTTCCGTTCTCCAATTGGCTTCCGTTGGTTATGATACACTATTTGGACTAACGGATGTGAAAGTCTTTAAGAGAGATACTCTCGAAGTGGCTTTTGTTGGAGAGTTGGATGGCAACCTTTACACGGTTGATTTCTTGAAAGAGAGCACATTCCATGCAACTTGTCTAATGGCCAAGGCCGACAAGGGTGGCTATGGCATTGCCGGCTAGCCCATGTTGGCATGAGAAATCTTCAAGATCTCTTAAAGGGTAATCACATCCTTGGACTAACCAATGTCTCTTTTGAGAAAGATCGTGTGTGTAGTGCATGCATAGCCAGGAAGCAACATCAATCAAAGCACCCACCCAAGAATATTGTATCTACTTCATGGCCTTTGGAGCTCCTCCATGTGGATATTTTTGGGCCTCCTTCATGGGATAGTCTTGGTGGGAAAAAGTATGGACTTGTCATTGTTGATGATTACTCAAGATATACATGGGTGTTTTTCCTCAAGTCCAAGGATGAGACGAACATCACCTTCATTGATTTTGCCACAAGCCCAACACAAGTTTGACAAAGAAATCTTGGCAATAAGAAGTGATAATGGCTCCGAGTTCAAGTACTACACCTTGGAAGAATTTCTTAGTGATGAAGGGATTGGGCATCAATATTCCGCACCATACACTCCTCAACAAAATGGTGTAGCTGAGAGGAAGAACCGTACACTTGTGGAAATGGCAAGGTCATTGTTGGATGAATACAAGTCACCACATAGTTTTTGGGTCGAGGCTGTCAACACCGCATGCTATGCATCAAACCGGCTCTTCCTCCGCACGATATTGGAAAAGACTCCATATGAGCTCCTAACCAGGAATAAGCTAAATGTCAAGTACTTTCGTGTATTTGGGTGCAAGTGTTTTATCCTCAACAAGAGAGAACGGTTAGGAAAATGTCAATCCAAAACAATTGAGGGCATATTTGTTGGTTATGGATCAAACTTTCACGCCTATAGAGTCTACAACAAATCCAATGGATGTGTTGTAGAAACTTGTGACGTGGTGTTTGATGAATTTAATGGCTCCCATGGGGAGCAAGTTGATCTAAGTGATGCAGGTGAAGAAGATCCTTCTCAAGATATTTTGACCATGGGTGTTGGTGCTCTTCTTCCAATGGAACAAGAACCTCTTGATGATGAAGAAGATGGAAGTTTCACTCATCATCAAGCCATTTCAACACCCATACCACAACAAGATCCTATTGCTCAAACGATGCCCGTTGTTCAAGAACAAGAAGAAGATTAAGTCCTTCACCATGATCATATTCAAGAACAAGATCATCATTGAGAGCAAGAACAAGAAAGTGCAATACTTGATGATGAACCTCAACAAATGCAACATGAAGAAGAAGATCTTCCACCACACATTAATGATCCATATGTTGAGGATGTGGATGATGGAAATGAAGTTGAACCTCGTGAAACCCTAACCTCCATCATGCCATGAGTAGCTGGTCGTGTTGATGTTGATCAAATTCCTAACGGCATATCGGAAGGTAGAGTCACTCGTAAACAATTGACAAACTTTTGTGCTCACTTTTCGTTTGGCTCTAGTGTTGAGCCACCAAGGTACAAGATGCATTGATGGACAATGATTGGCTCATTGCTATGTAAGAAGAGTTGAACAGTTTTGAATGCAACAAAGTGTGGTCATTAGTCAAGAGACCAACTAAGGAACACAATGTCATTGGAACAAAATGGATTTTCAAGAACAAGCAAGATGAGAATGGTGTAATCATCCGCAATAAGGCAAGGTTAGTGGCACAAGGGTACTCACAAGTTGAAGGTTTGGACTTTGATGAGACCTTTGCTCCCGTTGCCCGTCTTGAATCTATTCGCATCTTACTTGCTTATGCTGCTTTCAATGGTTTTATGTTACATCAAATGGATGTGAAGAGTGCTTTCCTTAACGGTCCTCTACAAGAAGAAGTATATATATCACAACCACCTGGGTTTGTTGATCCCGATCACAAAGACTATGTGTATAAACTTCACAAGGCTTTGTATGGCCTCAAACAAGCACCCCATGCTTGGTATGATCATCTTAAGAAGTTTTTACTCGATGATGGTTTTGTGAGAGGGGTGATCGATCCCACTCTTTTTACTAAGAGGGAAAAGGGTGATTTGATCTTATGCCAAATCTATGTAGATGACATCATTTTTGGTTCTCCTAACATTCATGTGTGCAAGAAGTTTGCGGCCTTCATGACCAAGACCTTTCAGATGTCACTCAATGCGGACTTGAAGTTCTTTCTCGGATTTCAAATTCAACAATTTCAAGAAGGAATTTTCTTGTCTCAAACAAAATACCTCAAGGACATTCTAGAGAAGTTTGACATGACAAATGCAAGCCCATGTAAGACACCCATGCCAACAAAACTTGTTCTCACTGAAGACACCAACGGTATCCCTTTTGACCCATCTCTTTACCGCTCTATGATTGGTCCTTTTTATCTTTGTGCATCTAGACCAGGCATCATGTTAAGTGTAGGCATATGTGCAAGATTTCAAGCTTCCCCTAGGGAAAGTCATCGTAAGGTGGTTAAGTATATTCTTAGATACCTTGTTCACACCCCAAAGTTGGGTCTATGGTACCCCAAGGATGCAAAGTTTGATCTCATTGGGTACACGGATGCGGATTGGGACAGTGACAAAGTGGGACGGAAGTCTACCTCCAGTGCATGTCAGTTTCTTGGACGCTCCTTGGTAATTTGGTCCTCGAAGAAGCATAATTATGTCTCCCTCTCCACCGCCAAAGCTGAATACATTGCAACCACAAGTTGTGCAACTCAATTACTATGGATGAGGCAAACCTTGAAGGATTATGGTATCACTTATAGACATGTGCCTCTTCTATGTGATAATGAAAGTGCCATCAAGATTGCTGAGAATCCTATTGATCACCCTCGCACAAAACACATTGATATTAGGTATCACTTCTTAAGAGACCATGTGCAAAAGGATGACATTGATATTGCTCATGTTGGTATAGATATGCAACTTGCAGACATTTTCACCAAACCATTGGATGAAGCTGGGTTTTGTCAACTTAGGCGTGAACTTGGTATCTTGGAGTTTGACAACATTATGTGAAATCTAGTACCCATGCATGCATTTACTTCATGTCTTGTCTTGATGTAGGCATATATTTAGGGGGAGACACTCAACTCATGAGTACTCTCACCCTATATAATGCATAAAAAGAACAAACACTCTCAAAGTAACCATGTTCCTTGAACTATGGTGCTTTGAATGATGGAGTAGTGATTTTGAGCCCAAGGATAACATCTCCGCGGCATCACGACACACATACTCACACATGGTGGCCTTTGGCCACCGCCTCTCCTCGTGGGAGGGTTGCTCAATCATGTATGGGGTCCATAATATGTGTGTCTAGTTAATAATCATATGGTATCATCTCTGTCTAGTTGCCCATATATTTATATCATTCGCTTGTTCTTGTCTTTTGATTCATCTAGATCTTTCTAAGTGTTGTCTGTACAAACCCTTTTGCCGTTGGTCGTCCGATATTTGTCGGACGTCCGATGACTCATAGCCTCCGGTCGTCCGACACTGGTCGGATGTTTGGTCGCTGTGCAGAAATCGATGCGCAGTGCCTTTTGCCCCAGGCCTCGGACGTCCGAGGTTGTCCGGTCGTCCGTCGCCTGGCACTTACATCAGTCCCCGGACGTCCGACCTCTGTCGGTCGTCCAGTGAAACCCGCGGCAAATATAAAATCTGGGGATGGGATTGACCGGGCAGTTGCCCTATTTTCTCCACTCCCCACCCCGCGCCTGTGTCCGCCGCCACACCGCCTGGGGGTGGTTCTCCCACGCTGCCGCCGAGGAGCCGCATCGCCAATGATCCAGCCTCCTCTCCAATGATCCAGCCCCCCTCCTTCATCGATCTGGCTCGGGTATTCCCTCTGTCCATTTATGTGTTCCTCCTGGCGTTCGTATCCGTGCCCGGTAGTGATCCCCTTTCAATCTTGGATAATCTCTCAGGTGTGGTTCTCCCCACGATGCCAAAAATCAAAAACACCACTCACAAGAATGCCGAGGGTGTCTCTGCTCGCGGTATTTTTTGTTTTACCCGTTCTAATTTTCATCATTCCATTCACCATTCCTAGTACGGTCTCAATGTGAAAATCTCCCCTGTCCATGTATTTTTGGTTTCAGCTTCTCGTCGCAGTGGTTCTGATGACTCGCAAGAGCATCAATGTCCGTGCAAGCGAGCTGGGAAATGTCATGTGATCAAGGAGACCACTTGTACTGAGGGCTCTGACTACGAAGAGGAGTTGGAATATGAGGAGCGTGCTGAGTATGTGGCTATTCCAATCCGCCCTTCTGGTTCTCAAAGGGCCACCTACATGCCTACTCCTCCTTTGATACAGCCGAATGCGGATGGTCGGCGCATATCTCTTGAGGCTCCTCAGCTTCATGGGCGTGCCCTCAAGGACTTCACCAAAGTGCTCAAGCCTGCATATCTTAAGTTCCGTCGCGACATTGATCAATTTGAGGTGGTTCAAGACTCTCTGGATCAACGTTTCCGCACCAATGTTCAGGCAGACATCTACACCACCGTTGTCCTCCCAAAGGGACTCTCTCTGCACCACTTCATTGACTTGGAGCACATTTAGGCTCATCCCGTGAAGTACCCGGGTGCTACTGAACTCATTGAGTCATCCGGTCTTGCCGCTCCATTTGCATTTCAGCACGATTTTAACCATGCCGCTATACATCAGTTTTATGCCACATGCTTCTTTGGTCCAGACAAGACCGTCACCTAGATGACCTCTGACACCGAGCTCACTACCACTTATGCTTAGTTTGTCACCGCCCTGGGCTTTCCTAACATTGGATTAAGATCCATAAGGATGACACCAACCATAAACCCAAAGCTGTTGAGGCTTGTGGCTATCTTCTTAAGGACCTGGATGATCTTTCTGAGGAGGATAAGTTGAAGGATCTGAATCAAGTCTCTAATTGGAGATATCCTTTATACATCATTTATCAATGTGTCATTTGCACCATCTATCCCAAGATGGGTGACAAGGGATCCTGCAGCAGTTATTGCATTGATCTTATGTCTCGCCTCTATGAGTCTCCCAAAGGGAAGATCAATGTTCCTCATTTTCTGTGGCATGAAATCGGTCTTGCTAGCTTTCAGTACAAGCGGGCCTTCCCTCATGCTCCATTCATTCAGGCTCTCATTGAGAGTGTGGCTCCATTTCCTCTTGAACGGACTCATGTGCATGAGAAGTGGATTATTCCTCCTCACATGGCGAACGATTATGCTCCCAAGGGTTCCTCCAAGTCTGCCCCTGCTCGAAGGTCTGCTGCTAGGTCTCATCCTACCACTTCTAACTCTGCTTCTATTGGGCGTCTTGCCCGCTTTCTCGGGAAGGCCCACTCTACCATGATGAAGGCTTTTACCTTCCACTGCACACAAAACCATGATGTTTTCACTCGCATGATCACCTCCAAGAATGCCTTGAAGTCTTGTCTGCGTGACTCTGGGGCTACTGATGTTGGTGATGATGAGCATCTTCCGGCGGCTCCTCCTTTAGATTTTGGCTTTCCTTCAGGGCCTGAGTGGGCTGATTTCCTCGACGAGGCTGGTGGTAGTGGAGCTCATAATGATGATGATGATGATGATGATCTGTGATTTTCTGTCTGGTCCTCTTTGTCCCTTTTGGATACTTGATGCCAAGGGGGAGAACTAGTTATTGGTCTATCTATCTTAGGACTTGTTTTGTTATGTTGAACCAACCATGTTATGGTATTCATGTATGTTGAACCATTATGTTTTAATTGGGTGTATGACTTCATCTATGACTTTACGTATGAGGAGATATTATGATATTATGCCTTCATGGGTTGCTTCATGATTAGATGCCATTTTGTGTGAGCTATGCGTATCCGAAAATATTTTTGCTCATATGTTTAAAATGGTTATTACTGTGAGGGGGAGCTCTCCATATAATGTTCGTAATGATTATCACTATGAGGGGGAGCTCTCCATATTTGTGCATCTAGGCTTTGAAATACTCTTCGACAAATCTGCCCTAAGTATAGAACAATCTTATTATTTTTATTATGTATATATTGTCATCAACTACCAAAAAGGGGGAGATAGAAAGTGCAATCATGCCCTTAATCGTATTTTGATGCTGATGACAGTATACACATAGGGGACTAACAATGTTTGTCAAGTATATCTCAGGTTTAGTCCCCTCAGGATCGTGTGCGCGGATCATGACTATAGAACATACATATATTGCTCAAGAATGAAGAAACAAGACTACTAGCTTAGGCTCTTTATGTTTGCTCTTGAGTATAGGGATCCTGCACTATTAAGAGGGGAACATGGGGTCTCGCGAAGGACTTGCTCAATAATCATCTTCTCATTTCACCATCTGATCTCTGTCTCCCTCGGACGTCCGATACCTGTCCGAACGTCCGGTACCCACCGGACGTCCGGTACTTCCTACACAGAGCCAAAATGTTGGATTTCCGGTCTTCTCCGAAAATCTGATGTATCCCTAACAGAACCAAAACATCAGTCATCTGGTCCATGTCAGACGTCCGGTGCCTCGGATGACCGATGAACACCAGAAATCCGGTACTCCTATCCCGAGCCAAAATGTCGGATGACCGGTCTTTTCCGAACCTCCGGTACCATTCAAACAGCGAATATCTGTCGGACGCCCAGTATTGTGTTGGCTGTCCGGTGTCTCCCATGACCTCGGATGACCGGTATGCCTCGGACGTCCGACAGCTGCTGCACTCAAGTGGCTCCAACGGCCACTTATCAAGGGATACTATAAATACCTCTCACCTATCCCGTGGGAGCTTTAACCATTCACTTTAAGCATCCCCAAGAACACATTTCACTCTCTCTCACACACTCATACACCAAATCTTAGATCCCAAAGGGATTTGAGAGCATTAGTGAGAAGTTGTCAACTCAAGTGATAGATCCACTCCTTCCCCTTCTTTGCACCAAAGGAATTTGTGATTTGAGCAAATCTTGAGCTTTTCCCCATCGTTCTTGTTACTCTTGGAGGTTGGAGACTCCTAGGTGGTAGGAGTACTCCGGCAAGGAATCGCTCATTGTGATTACCCACGGAAAGTTTGTGAGGGTTTGGAGACCACCCCAAGGTCTACCACTAGTGGTTGGGAATCGCCTTCGTGGTGATATCTCAAAGAGAGAATAGGGTGAGCCTTCGTGGCGTTGGTGTGCCTTCGTGGTAACACCCACCTCTCTAAATGGTGACGTACACTACTGCATGATGCTGCTAACATGACACTACAATCAGAGACCCTTTGACGAAACTGTGTGCGATGCATTAATCGCAAACGGTGATGTAAAAAAACCGTCAAAAAAGATGCAAAACTTTTGCGATGGCGGATACATCAAACACTGTTCAGATTTTAGTTGCATGTGTGATGCGGGGCATATGGTTCAGTTCAATGAACTGTTTGCGATGAGGAAGAAGAACAGAAACGAGCAGCCAAATGAAGGCATGTGTGATATATGGCATACAGTTCAGTCGGATTAAGTGTTTGTGATGAGGCGGAACAACAGAATCGGGCAGCCAGATGAAGGTGTGTGCGATTGAGGGTATACGCTTCCAACGGATGAACTGTTTGCTATTAGGCAACACAGCAGAAACAGTCAGCCAGATCAATGTGTCTGCGATTGACGGCATACACTTCACGCGGATGAACTTTTGCGATTAGCCACAACAAACAGAAACAGTTAGACAGATCAACGTGTGTGTGCTAGACGGGCACACATTCTAATTAAAAGAAGCGTGCGCGATGGTAATAATGAGCGCGCACGGTTGTTGGAACAAGACGTGTGCTGACATCGCCTATTGCGGTGCACCCTATGGTGCAAACGCCACGTACGCGGCCGAGAGAGCGTGCCCACGATACGCCATCCGGGAATAGTGCCGCAATTAGAAATTATAGAACCGTCAATAAATTTTGAGCCTGCGTCCCGTCACATTCCAAATTACTACCACGCTATATTTAATTGCAAACCTGTTCACACCGATCAAAACCTAAATGGTTTCCCACTTAGGAGTGTATTAGTACTCGGTTATAAATACTTCAACTCCAAGATGACTGCACATTCCTCCTCAACTCCTCATCCACAAAAACAAACAAGTAATTCATCATCGTTCCCTTGCATCTGCCATGGCCAGCGTGAGTTCTGGGTCTAGAGATTACTACCAGGGAGAGGCGAGCATGGAAGCGAAATCACGAGAGATGTCCCGCCTCGCCGCGAAAGCAGCCGACATGTCCCGCCGCACGGCCGTAGCAGCACAGACGTCCCGCCGCACCGCCAAAGCAGCACAGAGGTCCCACCGCGTCGTCGATGCAGCAGACTGGTCCAGCCGCACCGCGGAAGTAGCAGAGATGTCCCGCCGCGCTGCGAATGCAGCAGAGATGTCCTCCCGTGCCGCGGAGGCCTGGGAAAATGTCTCGCGGGCAGGCGAGGACTCTCACAGGCGCATGCGCGCTATGCTCGATGACCTGATGGGTCGGATCTCCGACTGGATGAAGCAGCAGGATGAGATGAATGCCTCGTTTGAAAATGCTACCAGCATCATCCGTGGACTAGGTGAGGACAAGGCGAAGCTCCGCACCGAGCGCGACCTGCTGAGGCGAAGATCGCCGGAACGACTAAGCAGCACGAGGAGACCACTGCCTTGTTGCAGAGGACCGGCGTCCTCGTCAAGAAACTTATGGACAAGAATGCCATGCTTCGCATCGAGCGCCAAAGGATGGTGGAGGAATCCGTGGATGCTCTCAAGCAGCGTCTTGAGGACACGAAAGAGCTCATCGCCGCTCGCCACGGAGACTAGTTCCCGCGGTCTGCAGCAACGCATCAAGAAAGTAGAGATCAGCGAGCCAGATTGTTGTCTTCCTTCTTCTTTTGCCCTTGTGTATTTCGGGCGTTGCTGCATGTGGCTTTTTTAATTATCTTCCTAAATATGTAAGACAATTATTTTCCACTGTCATCGTCCTTATATTCATTAGTCTTGCTATAAGTCACAGTCGATGCTATATAGGTCCGTCGGATCTTACATCAAGATCCGTGCAAAACTTTCTTTCTAGATTTTCTTTTTTCTCTCTTAAATCTCAGTCGAGTGAGACATAGCCACGCCATGAAAAAGGGGCTCAGGCGCCATTAATGGAGATGTTGGGATGGAGGTGGGCGGTGGATAGAGGTCAAAGGGCTCTCCTCCCAATGAGCATGCGCAGGGGTCTGATCGCATGCCTCCCGTACTCAAATAGTTACCCCGCACGGCACCTCCTAGCCAATAAAAAAGGGGACACGTGGTAGCACGTAAATGGTAAGTAGAACGCCAACGGTTTCAATAATACTTGTGTTTCTGATTTGTAACGTGACAGAACTTGTTCCAAAATGACTTTGTTGATTGTTAATGTGTGCGCCTTCGCAAATCGGACAAAAAATTTACCACAGCATGTTGGTGCCATGTCATGACACCATGCCAAGTTTCATGATTTTCAGGTGAGTTTTGGATTTACGGGAATTTTAAAACCAAGTTTCTTGACGTTTCAGGCCGAGCCAAGACGCCCAGATGTTTGAATTCCATTCCCACTTCTTGCATGGGACCTAGAAATTCGCCCAAGTACACATAAATGATTTTCCAACTAACTTTTGTGCACTGGAGCATGCGCTTGTACTTCAAATTTGAATTATGTGCATTAAATGCCTGGAAAATCTATTAATGTATAAAAAAGGCCAAATTAACCCAGAATAATTCCAAAATTTAGCACGAAACTCCTATTTGGTCTAAGCTACCCGTGTAAAAAAAATCAAGGCGGGACAAGGCAGTGTATGTCGTTTCGCACACGGAGGTGATACGTTCCCTCTTGGAACCACGAGCCTTCTTGAGAGAAGCTCCGGTTTGCAAGAAGCTTATACCAAAGCTTGTCCCAATTCGGCCAAAATATTTACCACAGCATATTGGTGCCATGTCATGACACCATGCCAAGTTTCATGATTTTCAGGCTTGTTTTGGATTTATAGGAATTAAAAAACCAAGTTTCTCAATATTTCCAGCCGAGCCACAACGCCCAGATGTTTGAATTCCATTTCCATTTCTTGCATGGGACCTAGAAATTCACCCAAGAACACACATGTGATTTTTTAACCAACTTGGGTGCACTGGAGCATGTGCTTGTAGTTCAAATTTGAATTATGCACATTAAATGCCCAGAAAATTCAATTAATGTATAAAAAAGGCCAAACGAACCCGGAATAATTCCAAAATTTAGCACGAAACTCCTATTTCTTCTAAGCTATCTGCGTAAAAAAAATTAAGGCGGGAGAAGGCAGTGTATGTCGTTTCGCACACGGAGGTGACACGTTCCCTCTCGGAACCACGAGCCTTCTTGAGAGAAGCTCCGGTTTGCAAGATGCTTATACCAAATCTCGTCCCAATTCAGCCAAAAAAATTACCACAGCATGTTGGTGCCATGTCATGACACCATGCCAAGTTTCATGATTTTCAGGCGTGTTTTGGATTTACAGGAATTAAAAAACCAAGTTTCTCAATATTTCCAGCCAAGCCACGACGCCCAGATGTTTGAATTTCATTCCCATTTCTTGCATGGGACCTAGAAATTCACCCAAGGACACACATGTGATTTTTCAACCAACTTTGGTGCACTGGAGCATGTGCTTGTAGTTCAAATTTGAATTATGCACATTAAATGCCTAGAAACTCAATTAATGTATAAAAAAGGCCAAACGAACCCAGAATAATTCCAAACTTTAACACGGCACTCATATAGTTCTATCTTGCCTCTGTAAAAAATCAAGGGGGGGAGGCAGCGTATATCGTTTCGCACACAAAGGTGAAACGTCCCTGTTGGGGAACGTTGCGTGGGAAACAAAAAATTTCCTACGCTCACCAAGATCCAATCTTGGAGATGACCATCTAGGAGAGGAGAGATTGCATCTACATACCTTTGTAGATCACTAAGCAGAAGCGTTAAGAAATGCGGTTGATGTAGTCGAACGTCTTCGCGATCCAATCATGATCCGTCCCGCAAACTCCGATCTAGTGCCGAACGGACGGCACCTCCGCGTTCAACACACGTACAGCTTGATGACGCCTTCACCTCCTCGATCCAGCGAGCGATGGTGAAGTAGTAGCTCGAGTCCTCCGACAGCATGACGGCGTGGTGGCGGTGGTGGTGGAGAAATCTCAGCAGAGCTTCGCTAAGCACTACGGAGAAGAAGATGGCTATGAGGGAGAGGAAGGGCAGCACCGTGGCACGAATAGATCTGTATGGGTGCGGCTGCCCTCTCTCCCCTCCTCTATATATAGGGGGAAGGGTGGAGGGAGGAGGCGCCACTAGATCCAATCTAGGGGGCGGCGGCCTACAAGGGGAAACCCTAGATGGGTTTTGGCCCCCCCACCCCTTAGGAGACTTGGCCCCCAAGGCAAAGGGGTGGGAAACCCTAGGGAGGTGCCCCACCTCCTCTAGTAACGTGGGAAGGGGGCTTGGGGGGCGCACAACCCCTTAGTGGGCTGGTGTGCCCCCTCCCCTAGGCCCATGAGGCCCCCCAACACTTGCTGGGGCCCCCCCAAACCCCTTTCGGTCATGCTAATCATCACCCGGTACCACCGGAACACTTCTGGACTCCAATACCCTTCGTCCAATATATCAATCTTTGCCTCCGGACCATTCCGGAGTTCCTCGTCATGTCCGGGACTCCGAACAACCTTCGGTAACCACCATAATGACTCAACTATACTTATATCGTCACCAAACGTTAAGTGTGTAGACCCTACGGGTTCGAGAACTATGCAGACATGACCGAGACACCTCTATGGTCAATAACCAATAGCGAGAACTGGATGCCCATAATGGTTCCTACATATTCTACGAAGATCTTATCGGTCGAACCTCGATGTCAAGTATTCAGCTAATCCCGTATGTAGTTCCCTTTGTCTATCGGTATGTTACGTGCCTGAGATTCGATCGTCGGTATCTCCATACCTAGTTCAATCTCGCTACCAGCAAGTCTCTTTACTCGTTCCGTAATACAAGATCCCGTGGCTAAACCATTAGTCACATTGCTTGCAAGCTTCTTGTGATGTTGTATTACCGAGTAGGCCCTGAGATACCTCTCCGTCATACGGAGTGAAAAATCCCAGTCTTGATCCATGCCAACTCAACAGACACCCTCGGAGATACCTGTAGAGCACCCAGTTACGTTGCGACGTTTGATACACACAAGGTACTCCTCCGGTGTCAGTGAGTTGCATGATCTCATGCTCATAGGAACATATACTTGACATGCAGAAAACGATAGCAATAAACTTGACACGATCATATGCTACATTTATAGTTTGGGTCTTGTCCATCACATCATTCTCCTAATGATGTGATCCCATTATCAAATGACAACTCATGTCCATGGCTAGGAAACAATAGCCATATTTGATCAACAAGCTTGTCCGGTAGAGGCTTACTAGGGACATGTTGTTGTCTATGTATCCACACATATATCTGAGTTTCCGATCAATACAATTCTAGCATGGATAATAAACGATTATCACGAACAAGGAAATATGATAATAACCAATTTATTATTGCCTCTATGGCATATTTCCAATAGTCTCCCACTTGCACTAGAGTCAATAATCTAGTTCACATCACCATGTGATTAACACTCATAGTTCACATCGCCATGTGACTAACACCCAAAGAGTTTACTAGAGTCAATAATCTAGTTCACATCACCATGTGATTAACACTCAATGAGTTCTAGGGTTTGATCATGTTATGCTTGTGAGAGAGGTTTTGGTCCAAATGGTTGCTCCACTATACGTATCCGGTTTGCTACTCAGAGTCATCCGGATAGGTGTTAAAGCTTGCATCGACGTAACCCTTTACGCCGAACTCTTTATCACCTCCATAACCGAGAAACATATCCTTATTCTTCTAAGGATAATTTTGACCGTTGTCCAGTGATCCACTCCTGGATCACTCTTGTACCCCCTTGCCAGACACGTGGCAAGGCACACATCAGGTGCGGTACACAGCATGGCATATCGTATAGAGCCTATGTCTAAGGCATAGGGGACAACCTTTGTCCTTTCTCTTTCTTCTGCCATGGTCGAGCTTTGAGTCTCACTCAACTTCACACCTTACAACTTAGGCAAGAACCCCTTCTTGGACTGATTCATTTTGAACTTCTTCAAAATCATGTCAAGGTATGTGCTCTGTGAAAATCTTATCGGGCGTCTTGATCTATCTCTATAGATCTTGATGCCCAACATGTATGCAGCTTTACCCGGGTCTTCCTTTGAAAAACTCCTTTCAAACAACCCTTTATGCTTTCCAGAAACTCTACATTATTTCTGATCAACAATATGTCAAGCACATATACTTATCAGAAATGTTGTAGTGCTCCCACTCACTTTCTTGTAAATACAAGTTTCTTGTAAACTTTGTATAAACCCACAAGCTTCGATCACCTCATCAAAGCGTATATTCCAACTCCGAGATGCTTGCTCCAGTCCATAGAAGGATCGCTGGAGCTTGCATACCTTTTAGCATCCTTAGGATCGACAAAACCTTCTGGTTGTATCACATACAACCTTTCCTCACAAAAACCGTCAAGGAAACTTTGTTTTGACATCCATCTGCCAGATTTCGTAAATCAAAATGCAGCAACTGCTAACATAATTCCAACAGACTTTAGCATCGATATGAGTGAAAAAGTCTCATCATAGTCAACTCCTTGAACTTGTCGGAAACCCTTTGCGACAAGTCGAGCTCTACAAATGGTGACATTACCATCAGCGTCTATCTTCTTCTTAAAGATCCATTTATTCTCAATGGCTTGCCGATCATCGGGCAAGTCCACCAAAGTCCATACTTTGTTCTCATACATGGATCCTATCTCGGATTTCATGGCTCCTAGATATTTGTTGGAATCTGGGCCCACCATCGCTTCTCCATAGCTCGTAGGTTCATCGTTGTCCAACAACATGACCTCTAAGACAGGGTTACCGTACCACTCAGGAGTAGTACGTATCCTTGTCGACCTACGAGGTTCGATAGTAACTTCATCCAAAACTTCATGATCACTATCATTAGCTTCCTCTTCAACTGATGTAGGTGTCACAGAAACATCTTTCTGCACTTCACTACTCACTGGTTGAAGTAAAGGTTCAACAACCTCATCAAGTTCTATCTTCCTCCCATTCAATTCTTTCGAGAGAAACTCTTTCTCGAGAAAGGACCCGTTCTTAGCGACAAACACTTTGCCCTCGGATTTGAGATAGAAGGTATACCCAACCATCTCTTTTGGGTATCCTATGAAGACGCATTTCCCCGCTTTGGGTTCGAGCTTTTCTGGCTGAAGCCTTTTGACATAAGCATTGCAACCCCAAACCTTAAGAAACGACAACTTAGGTTTCTCGCCAAACCACAGTTCATACGGTGTCATCTCAACGGATTTAGATGGTGCCCTATTGAAAGTAAATGTAGTTGTCTCTAATGCATAACACAAAAAGATAGTGGTAGATTGGCAAGAGACATCATAGAATGTACCATATCCAATAAGGTACGATTACGATGTTCGGACACACCATTACGCTGTGGGGTTCCAGGTGGCGTCAGTTGTGAAACAATTCCACATTGTCTTAAGTGATTGCCAAACTCATAACTCAGATACTCTCCCCTTCGATCAGATCGTAGGAATTTGATCTTCTTGTTACGATGATTCTCAACTTCATTCTGAAATTGCTTGAACTTTTCAAACGTTTCAGACTCATGCTTCATCAAGTAAATATACCCATATCTACTCAAATCATCAATGAAAGTGAGAAAGTAACGATATCCACCGCGTGTTAACACTCATCGGACCGCACACATCAGTATGTATGATTTCCAACAAGTCAATTGCCCATTCCATTGTTCCGGAAAACAGGGTTCTAGTCATCTTGCCCATGAGGCATGGTTCACATGTGTCAAGTGATTCAAAACCAAGTGACTCCAAAAGTCCATCAGCATGTAGTTTCTTCATGCGCTTTACACCAATATGACCTAAGCAGCAGCGCCACAAGAAAGTGGTATTATCATTATCAACTCTACATCTTTTGGCCTCAATGTTATGAACATGTGTATCACTACGATCGAGATTCAATAAACCATTCACCTTGGGTGCATGACCATAGAAGGTATTAGTCATGTAAACAGAATAACCATTATTCTTTGACTTAAATGAATAACCGTATTGCAATAAACACAATCTAATCATGTTCATGCTCAACACAGACACCAAATAACATTTATCTAGGTTCAACACTAATCTCGAAGGTAGAGGGAGCGTGCGATGGTGATCACATCAACCTTGGAAACACTTCCAACACACATCATCACCTCGCCCTTAGCCAGTCTCCGTTTATTCCGTAGCTTTTATTTCGAGTTACCAATGTTAGCAACTGAACCGGTATCTAATACCCAGGTGCTACTAGGAGTACTAGTAAGGTACACATCAATAACACGTATATAAAATATACTTTTGTTGAAGTTGCCAGCCTTCTTATCTACCAAGTATTTGGGGTAGTTCCGCTACGAGCGACCGTTCCTCTTACAATAGAAGCACTTAGTCTCAGGTTTGGGTTCAACCTTGGGTTTCTTCATTGGAGCGGCAACTGGCTTGGCATTCATGAAGTTTCCCTTCTTGCCCTTGCCCTTCTTGAAACCAGTGGTCTTGTTAACCATCAACACTTGATGCTCCTTCTTGATTTCTACCTCCACGGCCTACCGCGAACTGCTCCGGGATCATCTCCATCCGTTGCATGTTATAGTTCATCACGAAGTTCTAGTAGCTTGGTGATAGTGTCTGGAGAACTCTGTCAATCACTTTATTATCTGGAAGATTAACTCCCACTTGATTCAAGCCATTGTAGCACCCAGACATTCTGAGCACATGCTCACTGGCTGAGCTATTCTCCTCCATCTTGTAGGCAAAGAACTTGTCAGAGGTCTCATACCTCTCAACACGGGCATGAGCCTGAAATACCAATTTCAGCTCTTAGAACATCTCATATGTTCCATGGTGTTCAAAACGCCTTAGGAGCCCGTATTCTAAGCCGTAAAGCATGGCGCACTAAACTATCAAGTAGTAATCAGAATGTGTCTGCCAGATGTTCACAACATCCACAGATGACGCTAAAGGGATTGGCACACCGAGCGGTGCATCAAGGACATAAGCCTTCTGTGCAGCAGTGAGGACAATCCTCAGACTACGGACCTAGTCCGCATAATTGCTTACAATATCTTTCAACTTAGTCTTTCTCTAGGAACGTATTAAAACTGGGAGCTATAGCGCGAGCTATTGATCTACAATATAAATTTGCAAAGGTAACTTAGACTATTGTTCATGATAAATGAGTTCAATTAATCATATTACCTAAGAACTCCCACTCAAATCGACATCCCTCCGGTTGTCCAAGTGTAACACGATCCAAATTCACCAACCCAAGTCCGATCATCATGTGAGATGAGGTGGTTTCAATGGTGAACATCTCCATGTTGATCATATCAACTATATGACTCGTGTTTGACCTTTCAGTCTCTTGTGTTCCGAGGCCATGTCTGTACATGCTAGGCTCGTCAAGTTTAACCCAAGTGTTCCGCATGTGCAAAACTGGCTTGCACCCATTTTATGTGAACATACAGTCTATCACACCCGATCATCACGTGGTGCTTCGAAACGATGAACTTTCGCAACGGTGCACACTTGGGGAGAACACAATTTTATCTTGAAATTTTAGTGAGGGATCACCTTATAATGCTACCGTCGTCCTAAGCAAAATAAGATGCATAAAAGGATTAACATCACATGCAAATCATATGTGACATGATATGGCCATCAACTCATGCTTTTGATCTCCATCTCCAAAGCACGAGCATGATCTCCATCGTCACCTGCATGACATCATGATCTCCATCATCATGTTGCCATCGGGGTTATCACGCCAACCATGCTTCTACTACTATTGCTACCGCTTAGCAATAAAGTAAAGCATTACATAGCGCTTAATGATTGACACACAGGTCATACAATAATTAAAGTCAACCCTATGGCTCCTGCCGGTTGCCGTATGCATCGACATGCAAGTTGATATAAACTATTACAAACATGATGATCTCATACATCAAATATATTTCATCATGTCTTTGGCCATATCATATCACAACATACCCTCCAGAAACAAGTTAGACGTCCTCTAATTGTTATTGCATGTTTTACGTGGCTGCTATGGTGAAAGCACAAGTGCTTCCTGGGTGATTTTGGTAATTAATGTCAACATATCTCTTGTTGGACTAATACTTCTATCTAGTATATTTCAGAGAGTTTAACAAAGGCGTGGCATGGACAAGAGGATGTGGAACCCCTTCAAGATGCTAAGGACACATGTTGGCAAAAGCTCAAGACTCTACATTTTTCATTTTAGTGATCCAAGATCACATTGAGTGCATAGGAAAAGCCAATACTATTAAAAGGGGATGAGGTGTTGCTTAATGGCTTGCTTGCTCAAAATGCTTAGTGATATGCTCCAAAAGCCCTCAACCACTTTCTCATTTTCACATTTGTCCTAAACCTAAAGTCAAACTCGGCCCCACCGATTTGATCTATCCGGTGCCACCGAGTTCACTTGACATAGCCACTGCCAGAAACCCTAATCAGTTCGGTCTCACCGATGGGATCTCGGTCTCACCGAGATGGGCTTGCAAACTCTCTGTTGCCTGTTGCAATCATTTCAGTCCTACCAAGATGAAGAAAACAAGGATGTACACCAAGATGAACCTCATCAACCTCCTTCTCCACCTCGACAAGAGAACGACAACATCAACAACGAAGAAGGCCAAGAGGAAGAATAAGATGTGGAAGAGGATATTCCACCCTGACCTAAACAAAAGCTCTCACGAGTTAGAGCAAGAGTCTCAAGAGATCATCCTGTCGAACAAATCTATGACGATATCCAAACCGGGAGAATTACGCGCTCTAAAACACGCTTAGCTAACTTTTGTGAGCATTACTCATTTATCTCTAGTATTGAACCAATGAAGATTGAAGATGCTCTAGAAGATCCGGATTGGATAAATGCCATGCATGAAGAGCTACATAACTTTCAGAGGAACCAAGTTTGGACATTGGTTGAGAAGCCCGACAACAACCACAACATCATCGGTACCAAATGGGTGTTTCGCAACAAGCAAGATGAAGATGGACAAGTCATTCGCAACAAAGCATGTCTCGTCGCCCAAGGATACACTCAAGTCGAAGGTATGGACTATGGTGAGACATATGCCCCCATTGCTAGACTTGAGTCCATACGAATCTTACTTGCCTATGCAAATCATCATGATATTACCTTGTACCAAATGGACATCAAAAGTGCTTTTCTTAATGGTGAAATTGAGGAGGAAGTTTATGTCAAACAACCTCCCGGCTTTGTCAATCCTAAGAAACCTAATCATGTTTACAAACTTCACAAAGCTCTTAATGGTCTTAAGCAAGCTCCTAGAGCGTGGTACAAATGCTTGACCAAGTTCCTTATTGAAAAAGGCTTTGAGATTGGAAAAATTGATTCAACACTTTTTACTAAAAGGGTTAATGGTGAATTATTTGTGTGCCAAATTTATGTGGATGATATCATATTTGGTTCGACTAACCCTCATTTTAATGAAAAGTTTGGAAGGCTAATGTTGGAGAAGTTTGAGATGTCTATGATGAGTGAACTCAAGTTCTTTCTTGGTTTGCAAATCAAGCAAACTAAGGAGGGTACCTTTGTCTCTCAAACAAAGTACACCAAGGACTTATTCAAGAAGTTCAACATGCAATAATGCAAAGGTATGAGTACTCCCATGCCTACTAGTGGACATCGTGGCTTGACCAAGGATGGCGAACCGGTTGATCAAAAGGTTTACCGCTCTATGATCGGTTCATTGTTATATCTATGTGCCTCCCATCCCGATATTATGCTTAGTGTGTGCATGTGTGCACGATATCAAGCGGCCCCCAAAGAAAGTCATCTTAAGGTTGTGAAAAGGATAGTGAGATACTTAATTCATACACCAAATTTTGGCATTTGGTATCCTAAGAGGTCTACTTTTGATCTTGTTGGCTACTCCGATTCGGACTATGCCGGAGACAAGGTTGATAAAAAGTTCACTTCGGGTACTTGTCAATTTCTTGGTAGATCTCTTGTGTCTTGGTCTTCCAAGAAACAAAACTCAGTATCCTTATCCACCGCCGAAGCGGAATACATTGCCGCCGGTTCATGTTGTGCTCAATTACTTTGGATGACCCAAACTCTTAAAGATTATGGGATTCATGTGAAACATGTTCCATTGCTTTGTGATATTGAGAGTGCTATTAAGATTGCTCACAATCCCGTGCAACATTCCCGAACTAAGCATATTGAAGTTCGTCATCATTTCATTCGAGATCATGTTGCTAAAGGAGACATTGATCTTAAGCATGTTCGTACCGATAAGCAATTGGCGGATATATTCACCAAACCGCTTGATGAGAAAGTATTTTGCCATTTGAGAGGTGAATTGAACATCATTGATGCTTCAAACTTGGAGTAGAAACTCCATTTGGATACATGCAAGGCATGAGCCTTTGACTAATCCTTGATATATTCTCTTATGATGATGATCATATGTCTTGGATCTATATTTGTACTCTTGCATGTTATCTAACCCCTGTAGATACTTGGATTAATCTAAATCTATGAGATTGCAACTCAATCATATCTTGAGCAATCTCTACATCACCAAGTTTCTACAAATTGGTGATTGAAGACAAGGAAGCACGAAACCCTTCAACATATCCTTTGACAATCTCTATATATCAAATTTCATTTGGTATCAAACCTCATGCTTGTCATTTTGGATACACAAGTGCTCTTCCTTGCAAGACTAACCCATGTAGGTAGATGAACTCAAACTACAAGTGGTGCTCCCAACTCTTGATGAGCTACATCAACCTTGAGCAACCCACACAAGTTCAACTACATGATCAAGATCAACACCACCACCCAAGGTATGTTATTCCATCTTAGAGAAGCTTTACCCCAATTCATGGGTCAAAGCAGCTCAACAAGATGTGAATACATCAAAATGCTTAAATGAAAAATGGCAACCCCATTTTGAGCTTAAACGATGAGTATGACCTATGATCAAGTGTTCTCACTTGACTCCACAGTCAATATACTCTAACATAGGTGATTTGTCGTCGACCAACTCTAGATGAAGTTCTCTTGCGCTTTTCTATGTTCTTGCATACATATTTCAAAAAAAAACTTCATCTATATTTCTTTTCTTTTCTCTGTTATGTTCTGCATTCCCTGCATCCAATTCATTGCAAATCTTTCAGTTAATTCCTTGCAAATCTTTGTGAGATCTTATTTGCCTAAGTGAGCTGAGATGACAATTGTTTTCTCTCTGTGTTGAAATCGGCCTCACCGATTTGTTCTTCTCGGCCAAACTGAAACAACTCGGTGCCACCGAAGCAAACAACTCGGAGTAACCGAATTCAATACTGAGAAAACACTTTGCCATTTGCATCCTGCATATTTGTTCCAGCTCCACTCGATGATTCTTGTCCTCTACCAGCATCTTATATTACATGTTGCTTTGTACTGTGACTCAAGGACCAAACCTACTTGACTCATGCTCCAGAAGATCCCTTCTTGGAAATTGATGTCAAAGGGGGAGAGAGAGCACATCAAAGCTTATCACATAAGAGAGAATGCACACCTTAAGCTTCTCCAGATGCTTATTTTCCATAGAGGAGAGAAGTCACATGTCTTCAAGAGGGGAAAGACATGTTAGTATGTGTTATGTTTGTTATGATTGTTTTACTCAGATTTTGTTTTGCTCTGATTTTGTTTTCCCTATCTTCTCCCATTATCTGATATATAAGATTCAGGGGGAGAGAGAGCTCATTTCCAAGGGAATAAAATCTTCGAATTCATTACTCTTTGGGGACATGTCAATATCCAAATAGAGTACTAAGTACTCACTCACTACATGTCATCCCAATCTTGGTACTCTTGTGGTTTACTGTTCCTGCTCTGCTTAGTAGATATTCCTGTGTTATCTATCCTTGTTTACTCAGGTTCATCTCTTCCAAAGCTAGCTTATGACCGCAAGGTAAGTATGTGCATCACACTCATGTGCATGATGATCTCTTGCTGATGTACATATTGTTTGCAAGAAGGAATCATGAACATTGAGGTACACTTCCTATATTCACATCATTTGCTCTGATGCATATAGCCAAGATACATGTAACTCATTGCTTACCCTGTCATGCTTATGCATTCACATGGTCTTATATCTATATTTACATGATTGCATACATGTAGGGGGAGCCTATGCATGTTGCATGTCTTTCCAAAGCTTTACTTGCTATTCTCTATATCTTTATCTAAAAGCTTTGATGTATGTTGTCATCAATTACAAAAAAGGGGGAGACTGAAAGCACAAGTGCTCCCTGGGTGATTTTGGTAATTAATGTCAACACATCTCTTGTTGGACTAATACTTCTATCTAGTATATTTCAGAGAGTTCAACAAAGGCGTGGCATGGACAAGAGGATGTGGAACCCCATCAAGATGCTAAGGACACATGTTGGCAAAAGCTCAAGACTCTACATTTTTCATTTTAGTGATCCAAGATCACATTGAGTCCATAGGAAAAGCCAATACTATTAAAAGGGGATGAGGTGTTGCTTAATGGCTTGCTTGCTCAAAATGCTTAGTGATATGCTCCAAAAGCCCTCAACCACTTTCTCATTTTCACATTTGTCTTAACCTAAAGTCAAACTCAGCCCCACTGATTTGATCTATCCAGCGCCACCAACTTCACTTGACATAGCCACTGCCAGAAACCCTAATCAGTTCGGTCTCACCGATGGGATCTCGGTCTCACCGAGATGGGCTTGCAAACTATCTGTTGCCTGTTGCAATCATTTCGGTCCTACCGAGATATGCCATCGGTCCCACCGAGTTTGCTTGACCAACTCTCTGTTTTGCTTATTACCAAAATCGGTCTCACCGAGTTTGTGTAATCGGTCAAACCGAGTTGAGGTTTTACCCTAACCCTAGCAAATCGGTCCCACCGAGTTGATCATGTTGGTCCCACCGAAAAGCCTAACGTTCACATTTTGAACTAAATCGGTCTGACCGAGTTTCAGTATTCGGTCCCACCGAGTTTGGTAAATTGTGTGTAACGGTTAGATTTTGTGTGGAGGCTATATATACCCCTCCACCCATTCTCCATTCGTGGAGAGAGCCATCAGAATGTGCCTACACTTCCAGCATTCATTTTCTGAGAGAGAACCACCTACTCATGTGTTGAGACCAAGATATTCCGATCCAACCACAAGAATCTTGATCTCTAGCCTTCCCCAAGTTGCTTTCCACTCAAATCATCTTTCCACCAAATCCAAATCTATGAGAGAGAGTTGAGTGTTGGGGAGACTATCATTTGAAGCACAAGAGCAAGGAGTTCATCATCAACACACCATCTATTACCTTTTGGAGAGTGGTGTCTCCTAGATTGGTTAGGTGTCACTTGGGAGCCTCCTTCAAGATTGTGGAGTTGAACCAAGGAGTTTGTACGGGCAAGGCGATCGCCTACTTCGTGAAGATCTACCCTAGTGAGGCAAGTCCTTCGTGGGCGATGGCCTTGGTGGGATAGACAAGGTTGCTTCTTCGTGGACCCTTCGTGGGTGGAGCCCTCCATGGACTCGCGCAACCATTACCCTTCGTGGGTTGAAGTCTCCACCAATGTGGATGTACAATAGCACCACCTATCGGAACCACGCCAAAAATCTGCGTGTCTCCAATTGCGTTTGCACAGTCCAATCCCATCCCTTTACATTCTTGCAAGTTGCATGCTTTACTTTCCGCTGCTCATATACTCTTGCCATGCTTGCTTGATATGTATTGTGAATGCTTAAACTTGTGCTAAAACTCTACCTTAACTTGAAGAAATTAAAATTTGCCACCTTTGTTTGTTGAGGGTCTAATCACCCCCCCCCCTCTAGACACCTCTTCTCGATCCTTTCATATAGGTATCTAGCAAGAACGATTCTTACCTACGCAAAGTCACAACGGTGATATGCAAGTTGCTATTTAACCTTCTACAAGGACCGCCTTTGTCAAATCCGATTCAAATAAGGTGGGAGTGACAGTGACCCGCCAGCCATCTTTATGCAATAAAGTCACAGGTCAGTCGATGGAACCGGTCTCATGTACGTGGACATGTAAGGTTGATCTGGGCCGCTTCATCCCACAATACCGCTGAATCAAGAAAAGACCAAGGAAGGAAGCAATCTGAATATCAACGCCCACAAACTCCTTTTTGTTCTACTCGTGATGTCATCTATGCATAGACCTAGCTCTGATACCACTGTTGGGGAACGTTGCATGGGAATCAAAAAAATTCCTATGCTCACCAAGATCCAATCTAGGAGATGACCATCTATGAGAGGAGAGAATGCATCTACATACCTTTGTAGATCGCTAAGCGGAAGCGTTAAGAAACGTGGTTGATGTAGTCGAACGTCTTCGCAATCCAATCACGATCCGTCCCGCAAACTTCGATCTAGTGCCGAACAGACGGCACCTCCGCGTTCAACACACGTACGGCTTGATGACGCCTTCACCTCCTCGATCCAGCGAGCGATGGTGAAGTAGTAGCTCGAGTCCTCCGACAGCACGACGGCATGGTGGCGGTGGTGGTGGAGAAATCTCAGCAGAGCTTCGCTAAGCACTACGGAGAAGAAGATGGCTATGAGGGAGAGGAAGGGCAGCGCCGTGGCACGAATAGATCTGTATGGGTGCGGCTGACCTCTCTCCCCTCCTCTATATATAGGGGGAAGGGTGGAGGGAGGAGGCACCCCTAGATCCAATCTAAGGGGCGGCGGCCTACAAGGGGAAACCCTAGATGGGTTTTGGCCCCCCTAGCCCTTAGCAGACTTGGCCCCCAAGGCAAAGGGGTGGGAAACCCTAGGGAGGCGCCCCACCTCCTCTGGTAACGTGGGAAGGGGGCTTGGGGGGCGCACAGCCCCTTAGTGGGCTGGTGTGCCCCCTCCCCTAGGCCCATGAGGCCCCCCAACACTTGTCGGGGCCCCCCGAAACCCCTTTCGGTCATGCTGGTCATCACCCGGTACCCCCGGAACACTTCCGAACTCCAATACCCTTTGTCCAATATATCAATCTTCACCTCCGGACCATTTCGGAGTTCCTCGTCATGTCCGGGATCTCATCCGGAACTCTGAACAACCTTCGGTAACCACCATAATGACTCAACTATACTTATATCGTCACCAAACATTAAGTGTGTCGACCCTGCGGGTTCGAGAACTATGCAGACATGACCGAGACACCTCTATGGTCAATAACCAATAGCAGGACATGGATGCCCATAATGGTTCCTACATATTCTACGAAGATCTTATTGGTCGAACCTCGATGTCAAGGATTTAGCTAATTCCGTAGGTAGTTCCCTTTGTCTATCGGTATGTTACTTGCCCGAGATTCGATCGTCGGTATCTCCATACTATAACACCCCCAGTGGTTAGCTACAGTAATCACTTTTGATAATGGCAGGTCATCATGATTAATAGTGCCAAATCATCATTAGCATCATATTGCATTTCAACTCCTAACTCAAATTCAAATTTAAATGAAAGTGGAAAATAAAAGTTGTCCAACATAAAATCTAAATTATTCATTAGATAGCCAGTAAATCAGAGACAATTCTAAAATTGAAACCAACATCTTTAAAATTGTTTGAATGTCCTAAAATAATAAAATAGTGGCAAAAATAATTAATTAAATGTGTTTTTCAATTAAATAAAATCCAAACAAAAAGATATGGACACCAAACCAATTTCTAGCAGTGACAAATATTGCACTGCAAATATTGGACTAAGTTACATATTTTGCAAAACTTATTTGGTGGCTAAACTAAATTGCAAAGCAGAAAAGAAAATAAAAAAAAACAGAAAAACAAAAACAAAAGAAAACGAAAAGGAAAAGGAAAGAATCCCCCCCACAACTGGGGCCTCGCCTAGCAAGCCATCGGCCGCCAGGCCGCCCAGTCGCCCCCGTATAAGCCCCCCCCCCCACCCCGCCCCCGTCCAGTCCACCACCAACCCTATCCTCATTCCCCCCCCCCCCCCCCCCCCTGCCCCCCTCCCCCCCCCCTCCCCTCCCTCCACCCCCCTGCCGCCCCCCCCCCCCCCCCCGCCCACGCGTGCGCTGGATCTGGATCGGCCTCGAGCCGATCCTCCCTCGTCAGTCCCCGCCGGCCATCGCCACACGACGCCCGCCCCGACCACCGCATCGCGTCGGCCCTCGGCGCTCGCCTGACGCCGCGCCCCATCGCCACCACCACCTCGCCGGAACCCCGCGCCGCCTCGACCTCGTCTTCGTCCACCGTCGCACGTCGCCGGCGCTCGTCCCCGACGCCTTCCGCTATCGTCCCCGTCCCCTCCTCGCCGGCCATCACCGAGCCTCGCCGACCCCCGTTCCCCAGCAACGCTGGTGAGGCATCGGCCTTCGTCCTCTCCTCCTCTCCGGCGCTCACCGCGCACACGCAGCTCCTGCACGCCCGCGCGCGCCTGCCGCTGCACCCTGCCCGCGCCGATGCACGCGCGCGCGCTCGCACGCCCCGCGCCCGCTGCCGGAGCTCGCCCACATCACGCGCGCCCGCAGCCGCGCTAGCCCCGCTGCTACCGCCCGCCTCCGCTGCTCGCCTGAGCTCGCCTTTCCGCGCCACCGCGCCCTTCTTCCCCCTGCTGCCGCTTGCCCTGGCCCGTGCCCGCCTCGGCCACTCCAGCCGCGCCCTGGCGCCACTCGCCGCGCCCGCAGCGGCCGACGCCCGTGCGCCCGTGCGCCCGCTGTGGCCGAATGGGCCACCGACGGCCGGCCCCCACTCCCCTGTGTCACTGACGAACGGGGCCCACTGCCCAGAAAAACAAATAATAAAAATTAATTAATAATTAATTAATTAATTTAATTAATCCTGTTTAAGTTAATCTAATTAATTAGTTAGTTTAATTAAACTGTAATTAGGTTAATTAACCTTAAATTAATCTAATCAGAGAATGACAGGTGGGACCCACACGTCAGCTTGACCAAGTCAAACGCACTGTTGACTGCTGACGTCATGATGACGTCAGCATACACTGTTTCGGATAATGTTGAATTTAAATAAATAATTAAATTTCTGGTATTGTTAAAAACTTTAGAAAATCATATAAAATAATCCGTAGCTCAGATCGAAAAACTTTATACATGAAAGTTGCTCAGAACGATGAGACGAATCCGAATGCGCGGTCCGTTCATCCGTCACGCGTCCCTAACTATCCGAACATGGAACCGTTCCCCTCTGGTCATCTGTCTGACAACTGTCCGGAACCGGGAAAACATTCCCGGATGGATTCCCCCTTCCTCGTTGTCGTGCAACCATACGTTAAGGCACACCCGGCACTGCGTATTGTCATGTCATGCTCTTGTTTGCTTTATATTTACTGTTTCCTCCCCCTCTTCTCTCTCGTTAGACCCCGACGCAGTTCCCGGTACCGACACAGCTCCGGAGCCCGGCGCCACCATTGACAACCTTGCCTTTGCCGCAAAGCAACCAGGCAAGCACCCCCCTGAGCATACCGATATCGCCCATTCTATTTCTCATGCTTGCATTAGAATTGCTGCTGCTGCTGCTTTACCTATTCTAATGCATAGCCTGTTTATTGTAACCTACTATTGATACCTTACCTGCTTGTCCTAAACTGCTTAGTATAGGCTGGGTAGAGACCTATCAGTGACCCCACTAGTCCCGACTGCCCCGCTGGATTATCAGAAGACACGATCAACGGGATTGAAGACCAGGCCCCGACACCGCACATCACCCCCTTAGTTGTAACAACACTGCATCGTTACTATCGAGTGCCGAGGGTGAAACCTCTTATAGCACTTCGGATGTTAACCCTGTAGAGTAGCTATTTGGTCGTGGTCATCGAGGGTGATTCCTCCTTCACCACTGCCGATAACGACGCGGTCGTGCAACACATCAAGTGTGAACCCATCGAGGGTGAATCCTCCTACGTTCAACTTGACAGTTACATCGAGAGGGTATCCGTCGAGGGTGATACCTCGGATTCCCTTGATGTTATGGACACACGGCTACTGTGACTTTACCCCTGCACCCTATTAGAAACGGGTCGGCCCCGAAGGCGACCCGAGGGAGTTACTTTAACTGCAGGACTGGAGAGACAGGCGGTACCGCCCAGTAGAGGGGGACCTGAGTTCCCGACAGTCTTTTGTGAGGCGGGTTGACCTGGATGGTGCCCGAGTGAGAATACGAGGGGTGGCCGGGCATTCTTGGCCCTTGCCGCAAGTCCTCGAGATGGGGTGATGGGGTCACATCGATCGTGAGTCTCTGCTCGTTACCGCACCCCCAAGGTACTAACGGTTTGGATATTTGATCTGAGTGGGCCTCTGGCCCGATAGCACTAACCACCACGTGGGCATAGTATGGGCGTTCTGCATCGTATGCATCAGCCGAAAGCTCTGTCAGACGTCTAGTTCAGCATGGCGGCACGGACGGACCGGCGCCTTCCTGTAGTGTTGGTGCCTGGCTTCACCGTGTGCGCAACGACCCGGAGGGCGAGGGGCGATGGCCAAGACCCCCTTGCGCTTAGGATGTAGACCGGCGGGGACCTCTCTGCTGAGCTCTAGGTAGGGCTGCGGTGTGTCGTTTGGCCGAGGTCGGGCATGACCCGGAAAAGTGTGTCCGGCCGGAGTTAAGCGAGCGTGGTGGGTAAGTTGGTGCACCCCTGCAGGGAAAAAAACATCTATCGATAGCCTGTCCTACGGTAATGGACACTCGGAGTTGTATCCCGATCGATATAGCTAGAACTTGAGATGAGACCTGGATATGAGGCTCTGGGATTGCTTCTCGCATGGAGTCGAGAAGGGATCTCAGGACGAGGTTGATGACTGTATGGCTCTGGGATTGCTTTCTCGTAGGGAGTTGAGAAAGAATCTCTGGGTGAGGTTGAGACTTAATGATACTGCTACTTTATATTGATCTGTTCTGCTCTCTTCTATTGCTGCAAGACTGATGAAGATGCTAGTCTTCGATAGGACTAGGCTTTCCTCTCTATTCTGGCATTTCTGCAGCCCAGTCCACATATACAGCCTTCCTTTGATAATGTTGCATATGTAGTGTAGATGCTTGCTTGCTGAGTACTTCGGATGAGTACTCACGGTTGCTTTGCTTTCTTTTTTCCCCATATTCATTTGATGCGACCAGATGACGGAGCCCCGGATAGAGCTGCCCCCGCCGACGATCGCTACTACTACCCCGAGGGTGGATACTACTACGAGTTAACTGACGACAAGGAGTAGGATTGGAGGGTCCCAGGCAGGAGGCCTGCGCCTTTCGATCGTAGTGTTTTATTTTGCCCCGCCTTTCTAAAGGCCTTTCTGTTTCTCTTTTAATATCTGTACTCAGATATCTGATGCTTCCGCTTACGCTTGTATGCCATCGAGCTATGTATTCGAGCCCTCGAGGCCCTGGCTTATAATATAAAGCTTGTATGACTTTATTTATGTTTTATAGTTGTGTTGTGATATCTTCCCGTGAGTCCTTAGGCTTGATCGTGTGCATTTGCGTGTATGATTAGTGCATGATTGGGCCGGAGGCGTCACACATACCTAGTTCAATCTCGTTACCGGCAAGTCTGTTTACTCGTTCCGTAATACAAGATCCCGTGGCTAAACCATTAGTCACATTGCTTGCAAGCTTCTTGTGATGTTGTATTACCGAGTGGGCCCTGAGATACCTCTCCGTCATACGGAGTGAGAAATCCCAGTCTTGATCCATGCCAACTCAATAGACACCCTCGGAGATACCTGTAGAGCACCTTTATAGTCACCCAGTTACGTTGCAATGTTTGGTACACACAAGTTACTCCTCCGGTGTCAGTGAGTTGCATGATCTCATGGTCATAGGAACATATACTTGACATGCAGAAATGATAGCAATAAACTTGACACGATCATATGCTACATTTATAGTTTGGGTCTTGTCCATCACATCATTCTCCTAATGATGTGATCCCGTTATCAAATGACAACTCATGTCCATGGCTAGGAAACCATAGCCATCTTTGATCAACGAGCTAGTCCGGTAGAGGCTTACTAGGGACATGTTGTTGTCTATGTATCCACACATGTATCTGAGTTTCCGATCAATACAATTCTAGCATGGATAATAAACGATTATCACGAACAAGGAAATATGATGATAACCAATTTATTATTGCCTCTAGGGCATATTTCCAAAAGTCCCCCCTCGGGAACCATGAGTCTTCTCGAGAGAAGCTCCGGTTTGCAAGAAGCTTATATAAAAACTTGTCCAAATATGGCCAATTTTTTTACCACAGCATGTTGGTGCCATGAAATGACACCATGCCAAGCTTCATGATTTTCAGGCGAGTTTTGAATTTACAAGAATTTAAAAACCAAGTTTCTCAATGTTCCCGGCCGAGCCACGACGCCCAGATGTTTGAATTTCATTCCCATTCTTGCATGGGACCTATAAATTCACCCAAAGACACACATGTGATTTTTCAACAAACTTTGGTGCACTGGAGCATGTGCTTGTAGTTCAAATTTGAATTATGCACATTAAATGCTTAGAAACTCAATTAATGCATAAAAATGCCAAACAAACCCGGAATAATTACAAATTTAAACACGACACTCATGTAGTTGCAAGTTCATTGAACATAAATGTTCTAGCAATTCAAACACCATCCTTTCCCTCTGTGACACCATTTTGTCTTTCAAAACATAATGAAAAAATCAAGTATACCACAAACAGTTTACTAGCAAGAATCATGTGGGATGCGATATAAAATATCTTGGCGCACCGTCTTGTCTGGCTTACGCAGGAAGCTTCGTCGTCTATAGTCCACTGCCCGCACTTGAACCACACTTGCGCGCCAGTTTCTCGCAGCACCGAGCGAAATTTTTCTGCCACCGCAGAAATAACTATCTCCCCGCCCCCTCCCTCCCACGAAAAGCCACATTTCCACTGTTCCTCCTTGCTTTCCAAGTTCAAACCTTCACTGCTGCTTACTGGCAGCTCAGCCTCCTCGCTGGCGACCCTTCTTCTTGCAGCGCCGCCTCCTCGCCGGCGACCCTTCTTCTTGCAGCACCGCCGCCTCGCCGCCAACCCTTCTTCTTGCTGCGCGGCTCCTCGCCGCCGACCCTTCTTCTTGCTGCGCGGCCTCGTCGATATGGTCATGTAATCCACACCACACCACACCCACACCATCCTCCTCCTTCCCCGTCCCACATGCCTCGACCGACGGTGAGACACCTTCTGCCAAAATCACTGGCCCCGTCCTCCAATTAAGCGCCGCCCACAGACATTTTGCACGTAGTATAACATGGAGCTCAGTAGCATCTGGCAGCGGAGAAGCAAATCGCGGCCGCACGCGCGCATGAGGTTGCTATGGCTGCCATGCGTGCCGACCGCCAGATCTTGGTGGAGCACCTCGTCTTCGAGGCCACCATCGACACCGCCACATGGTTGTCTACTTTAAAATATAGTTTGTGCAATTTTCTCGAGGCCACCGCCAGTGCCTTCTGCTACTTCTTGAGCTTGCGTTGGTATTTCCCTTGAAGAGGAAAGGGTGATGCAGCAAAGTAGAGATAAGTATTTCCCTCAGTTTGAGAACCAAGGTATCAATCCAGTAGGAGACAACGCACAAATCACCGATTACCTGCACAAACAATCAAACAACTTGCACCCAATGCGATAAAGGGGTTGTCAATCCCTTCACAGTTATTTGCAAAAGTGAGATCTAATAGAGATAGATAAACAATAAAGTAAATATTTTTGGTATTTTTGTTTTATAGATCGAAAAGTAAAAGATTGCAAAATAGTAGATCGGAAACTAATATGATGGAAAATAGAAGATCGGAAACTAATATGATGGAAAATAGACCCGGGGGCCATAGGTTTCACTAAAGGCTTCTCTCAAGATAGAAAATAATACGGTGGGTGAACAAATTACTACCGAGCAATTGATAGAAAAGCGCAAAGTTATGACGATATCTAAGGCAATGATCATGAATATAGGCATCACGTCCGTGTCAAGTAGACCAAAACGATTCTGCATCTACTACTATTACTCCACACATCGATCGCTATCCAGCATGCATCTAGAGTATTAAGTTCATAAAGAACGGAGTAATGCATTAAGTGAGATGACATGATGTAGAGGAATTAACTCAAGCAATATGATGAAAACCCCATCTTTTTATCCTCGATGGCAACAATACAATACGTGCCTTGCTGCCCCTACTGTCACTGGGAAAGGACACCGCAAGATTGAACCCAAAGCTAAGCACTTCTCCCATTGCAAGAAAAACCAATCTAGTTGGCCAAACCAAACCGATAGTTCGAAGAGAATTACAAAGATATCAAATCATGCATAAAAGAATTCAGAGAAGATTCAAATAATATTCATAGATAAGCTGATCATAAATCCACAATTCATCGGATCTCGGCAAACACACCGCAAAAAAGTATTACATCGAATAGATCTCTAAGAACATCGAGGAGAACATGGTATTGAAAATCACAGAGAGAGAAGAAGCCATCTAGCTACTAGCTATGGACCCGTAGGTCTGTGGTAAACTACTCACGCTTCATCGAAAGGGCAATGGTGTTGATGTAGAAGCCCTCCGTGATCGAATCCCCCTCCGGCAGGGTGCCGGAAAAGGTCCCTAGATGGGATCTCACGGGTACAGAAGGTTGCGTCGGTGGAAAAGTGTTTTCGTGGATGCCTCTGTTGGTTTGGGGATATTTGGGAATATATAGGCGAAAGAATTAGGTCAGCAGGTGCACGAGGGGCCCACAAGGGTGGGGGGCATGCCCTCCATCCTTGTGGCCCCCTCGTCGCTCCTCCGACTTCATCTCCAAGTCTCCTGGCTTCTTTCTGGTCCAAGAAAAATCATCGCGAAAGTTTTATTCCGTTTGGACTCCGTTTGGTATTCCTTTTCTGCGGAACTCAAAAACAAGGAAAAAAACAGAAACTAGCACTGGGCTCTAGGTTAATAGGTTAGTCCCAAAAAATAATATAAAATAGCATATTAATGCATATAAAACATCCAAAACAGATAATATAATAGCTTGGAACAATCAAAAAATATAGATACGTTGGAGACGTATCACCTTCTAGTGATTTGTCCTCTGTAATGTTAATATGCAATCTGATGTTCAGTTAACAGTTTGGTCCTCTGAAATGTAATGTTCAGTTAACAGTTTAGTCCAACAATTGCTACATTCCATAGTACTGTTCTCAAGCATTCTTTGTTTTGTTGACTGTCTTATCTTCTAGTACATGTTTCTATTCTGCAATGTCGTGCTCAGTTAACTGTTTTGGTTCATTTGGTCTGCTGTCCATTTAACTCTTTGGTTCAATTCTGCAATTTGATTTTCATTTGTTGTGGGTACAATTTTGTATTGTTATGCATGTGAGAAATAAATCGAATTTGGTTGTACTCAATACATATTCTACTGATAGTATGGCAACTCTCAGTTAACCTGATCAAGATCTTCCTTATATGTGTTGCAGGGAAACAATGGGAGACACTGCGGTTTACCATCGAGGTTTGCTCATGCATGGTCCTTTCACTAATAGCACATTATTGTGCAGTTGCAGGAATCATTCTAATATTTAGGTTTCTTACAATTTGGTCTTGCACAAGTAGGTCCTGCAGTCAGAGGCTTAGACCCATTGTTCGACCCATTTTGCATATGGGGAAATGAGATGTCCATGAATATCAGTCAAGTCAAGAAACTCAGAAAGATTGTTAGGATGAAGAAACTTGCGACGAATAACAGCAAGATCTTTGTTTGCACAATGAAGAAGACATCAGTCAACTATAGGATGGTACTAAATCTTTTACCCTGTTTTTACCCCTTGCGCCATTTCAAAGCAGTTCACCGATGATTACCTCTCAAACCACTTGCATGGTCAAGAGGCGAGGAAGGTATTCATTCACCACCCACGGTACAATATTGAAGTCTTCCTGAAGAGGACAAAGGTTGGGCGGGCAATTATCCATAGCCACTGGACTAAAGTTGCAAGGAGATTCAACATCACTGAAGGCTCAATATTTTCCTTCTGCTTCTGCAGTTTCCCATATGAGATTCATCTATCTATTTACCGTGTATGATGCTACTTTCCAAAGGTTTTCGATGTTGCATGTGAAACTTGGTGTTGTTGTGTAATGGCGTAACTAAGTGCTGAAGCTATCTAATGTAATTCGATTATGAAATCCTGGTTGCCGTTATACGGATATGAAATATCTGGTGTGTTTTACAAGAAATGTCAATTTGATTACTACATGGATTATCAATAATAGGCTAATTACCCTGCTTATTGGGGTTTTCTATTGCAGACGGTTACTCAGACAACACCGTGGGCGATGAACTAAAACAACCCACACGGCTTCTAGAAAGTAGGCGTGTTGGATCAACTAACAATCACACACGGCTTTTGGCAGAGAACTGTTTGCGTTAGGCCACCTTGCACAAATGTTTCCACACAAAAAACTATGTGTGATATACATACAATCAAAAATGTTTTTCTGGGATTCACCGTGTGGGATGTACATACGAACGAAAATGATTGGGTTTCGATGCCTCGCCCGATCGCACACGAGCTCATTTTGCCCCCGCCTGTGTGGCCGGAGGGCCTATCCCCGACGGTTTCTATGTCATGTGGGAAGGACCCCCTATAGCACACACTCACTAGGCGATGGTTTAAAACTCCGTCGCGGAAAGGGGGTAAAAACCGTTTGTATAAGACGTCTCTGCACTAGTGGTAGCTTCCCTCCAAGGAAGTGAACATTGGCATACATCCTCGTCTCTCAGAGTTGCGGTTATTACTAACCCTAGCTCCCTACTTGTGGTTACTTGTCTCATATTGTGCTTGCTTACTCATTTACTTGTGGTACTTGTTTACCTTGCTTAGCTCTTAGTATCATACTTGCAATTGTTAGGCTCACCTTCATATTCCGCATTATTGCCTAATAATTGCTAAGTAAGAATTAAAATTTGTAATTGCACCTATTCACCCCCCCCCCCCCTCTAGCTCCATCTCGATCCTTTCAAAGGCGTGTTAACTACAATAGGCTTAACAACAACCAAATGTAGTCTTTCATAGTGGTATTGTTGAAACTGGTATTGATGAAATTGAACTGCACAATTCATACTTGCACATATAGAACATCACATTGTGAATAACTGAAATAAACAAGGCATACTACAAACAACCAAATATAGCAATTGAAACTAGACATATGCAAACTACAAACAACCGAACAACCTAAAAATGTTAAAAGAGGCATATGCTCGCTACGACAAGCTTAACAGCAACCAAATATAGTCATTGCTATTGGTATTGTTGAAACCGGTATTAATGAAATTGTACTGCACAGTAAATAGTTTCAAATATAGAGCATCACTTTGTGAATAACTTAAATAAACAAGGCATACTACGAACAACCAAAGATAGCAATTGAAAACTGGACATATGCTAACTACAAACAACGAAAAAAAATGTCAAAAGAGGCATATGCTAGCTATAATAGGCTTAACAACAAGCAAATATAGTCATTCCTATTGGTATTGTTGAAACTGGTATTGATGAAATTGTACTGCATGGTAAATAGTTGCACATATAGAGCATCACATTGTGGATAACTGAAATAAATCAGGCATACTGCAAACAACCACATATAGCTATTAAAACTGGACATATTCTCACTACAAAAGGGGCTCAACAAAACAAATCATGGGTTCCCCCCTATGAAGAGGCATGGCAAAACAAATCATGGGTTTCCTCACTTGTCACAGATGGGCTCCTTCCCATGGGAAGAGCACGGACTCTGGGTGCGCTCATGATGTCGCAGATGGGCTCCTTCCCCTTGGAAGAGCACTGTTGTAGGGTGCCCTTCCTGATGTTGCAGATGGGCTCTTTCCCCTTGAAAGAGCCAGAGAGGGTGCCCACCTCGTGGTCGCTATCGTTGAGGTCTGACTTGGCAGCTGAGGATCCCAAGCCAGCGTCACAGAATGTGTCCTTCATAAATGATAAAAGGGGCTCGATAGCGATGTAGGATGGCAAATTCTTGACAGTGAGGCAGAGGAGATCAGCGGCGGGGCCATGGATGAGATCAACAGCGGTTGAACCCGAGGGGTTGCAGGTGGGCCACTTAACCTGTGACATAGCCCGCGTTAGGCCGTCGTGATCGACGACCTCGATGTTGTAGCCGGCGTCCGCGACATACCAACATACTCTAGCCCACTGATTGAGAGCCTGTGGCCAGTAATCATCGTTAGTTTCTCATCGACCACCTCGCTGACGTCAGGCGAAGAGGTCGCGATAAACCTCTTTTGGGTCATACGCTCCTTGAGCTCCGCGAGAAGCGTAACCGGGCTTAGGCTGCGATGCTCTGGAGTGCGGGATGGGGATGGGGATCTGTGGGAAGGGGGCGTTTGGTAGGCGTCATCTAAGAAACTCAGGGCGACTAGGGTATGGAGATTGGTGGGTAACCTGCACGGGCAAACTGGCAGATGTTGACGATGGAGGTCGCGCGGCAATGGTGGCGGCGACGACCTAGCTAGGGTTCGAGCAAGGGAGGGGTGGTGTGTGTGTGTGAATGGAGGTTTTGGGGGGGGTGTTATGTAGGGTGGAACCCTAGGGGCCGATCTTTCACGATTTGGAGGGGGATTCCCAAAGAACATGAAGAACACTAGGGGAAAAACAGGAGGAAACACACAAATTGACTTGATCACACATGTGCTAGATCGACATACACAAAGAGGTCACAAAGATTCAAGGACAACAAAGGAGGGTACAAAGGTAGCTAGTTCATCCCAATCCAATGACGAATGAGGTCTTGAATCCACTAGGGGATCTTCCCACAAGGGGGTCTTGAATCCACTTGGGGGATCTTCTCCTAGGAGGCCTTGGTCTCCAATGGAGTAGGGGTATAAGTGGATGAGCAAAGCTCTATCTCCAAAATGATCTATCACAATGTTGAACCTAAAATGGAGGAGGAGGACGAGTGTATATAGTCTAGGGGGCGAAGGGGTACATGGGCTTCGGCCCAACTCATGCACGCAGGCAGGGTCCGGATGATCTGGGCGCTCGTCCGGACCATCCGGGTGAGTTGTAGAGGCTGCGGGGGCTTCGCTTGTGCAGGTCTTGGTCCGGACGTCCGGGTCTGTCCAGGTGATCCGGGTCGGGGTCCGGATGATCCGGCTTCGCTGGGAGGCTTGCTATAGTCTTCGGGCGCTGTAGCCGGATCATCTGGGCCGGGGTCCGGATCATGCGGGCAAGTCCTGGCTTGGCCTTTTTCTTCTTTGTCTTCGTGATTGCTTCTCTCCTTCGATTGTACTTGCTCCTTACCTTCTCCATGGCTAACTCCTTGGTACCTGAGTATGCAAAGTGTTTCCATTTGAGGTAGTAGCCATGTCTCATGTGATTCGAAAGGGAGTTGTGAGAGGAGTGATGTCACCTCGGTTTCGAGAGCTCTTGCACGTGCGCGAGTCATGGGTCCACTCGGTACTTGGTCAGATGACGGTAGGTAAATGGGGATGATCTTGGGATGCTCCGCATCATCTCTCCCCCCCCCCTTGGGAAAGATCCGACCTCGGATCAAAAACCTCATCACCATGGTAGGGAGAGAGATCCTTGACGTTGAAGACGTCACTCACGTTGTACTTGTCGCGTGGTATGTCGATCTTGTATGCACTGTTGTGGTAGCGGTCGAGCACCTTGAAGGGTCCATCAGCTCGCGGTAGTAGCTTGGACTTGCGTTCGTTGGGGAAATCGGTCCTTGCGAAGGTGTAGCCACACAAGATCTCCAATGTTGAATAACATGCGGTGCTTGTTAATGTTGATCTTGGTCGCGAGTCGTTGTACTTGGCACTCGATGGCGTGCCTTGTATCTTCATGCATCTTCTTAAGATAGCTCGCTCGTGCACTCGCGTCCATGTTGATGCGCTCTTGTAGCGGTAGCAGTAGAATATCCAATGGGGACAAGGAATTGAAACCGTAGACAGCCTCAAAGGGGGACTTGCCGATAGTCGAATGTCTTGCGCGGTTGTAGGCGTACTCGGTGATGGGTAAGAACTCCTCCCACTCCTTGATGTTCTTCTTAATCAACACGCGTAGGAGAGTAGATAGCGTCCGGTTTGTGACCTCCATTTAGCCGTCGGTTTCTGGATGGTATGCCGAAGAGAATAAGAGCTTGATTCCGAGCTTGATGCAAAGCGTCTTCCAAAAGTAGCTAAGGAACTTGACATCACGGTCTGAGACAATAGTCTTTTGTACTCCATGTAGACATAGTATTTCCCTACAAAAGAGATTTGCAACATGTGAAGCATCGTCTATCTTGTTGCATGGAATAAAGTGTGCCATTTTAGAGAAACAGACCACAAAAACAAATACTGAATCCTTTCCATTTTGAGTTCTAGGCAAACCAAGCACAAAGTCCATACTAATATCTTCCCATGGGTGATATGGAATAATAAGTGAAATATAGAGACCATGGGATTGAGCTTTAGACTTAGCTTTGCGACATGTAGAGCATCGGTTGGTGTAGCGGGAGACGTCTCGAAACATCTTGGGCCAAAAGTAGTTCTTGGAGAGCGTAGCGAATGTCTTGTCATGTCCAAAGTGTCCCATAAGTCCTCCATGAGCCTCTTGCAAAATTAACAAATGAACAGAAGACTTGGGAATACAAAACCTGTTAGCTCTCATAAGATAGTCATCCTTGATGTAATAGCGCTCCCAAGATGTCTGCATCAAACATTTGGCTTAAGGAATAGCAAAAGTAGGATCATGCGCATACAAGTCTTTAATGTGCTCAAATCCAATGACATTCAATTCAAGTTGAGTTACAAGCATGCATTTGCGGGAAAGAGCGTCCGCCACAACATTTTCCTTACCCTTGATAAACTTGATAACATAAGGAAATCATTCAATGAACTCACTCCATTTGGCATGTTGCTTATTCAATTTAGTTTGACCTTTAAGGTATTTAAGCGTCTCATGATCCGTATGGATGACAAATTCATGAAGGCAAAGATAATGTTCCCACGCATGTAATACTCTCACTAAAGCAGATAACTTTTTGTCATAAATGGGATAGTTAAGTTGCGCTCCGGAAAGTTTCTCGCTAAAGTATGTGATTGGGCACTTCTCTTGCATTAACACACCTCCTATGCCATTACCACTAGCATCACAATGTACTTCGAAAGTTTTATCAAAGTTGGGTAATGCAAGCAATGAAGCATGTGTAAGCAAATTTTTAAGCTCATTAAATGCGGTATCTTGGGATGGTCCCCAAACAAATGGTGCATTCTTTTTGCTCAAAGCACGTAATGGTGATGTAATAGTGCTAAAGTCCTTAACGAATCTACGATAGAATCCGCCTAGACCAAGGAAGCTACACACTTGTTGCAAGTTGGTTGGTTCTGGCCAAGTTTTAATAGCATCAATTTTAGCTTCATCTACATGAACACCCTTAGAAGACACAACAAAACCCAAGAAAACAAGCTTGTCAAGACCAAATGTGTATTTCTCCATGTTAGCATAAAGTTGCTCGTTTCTAAGAGTTTGCAAAATAGCTCTAAGATGGGTGACATGATCTTCTAGTGATTCGCTAAACACAAGTATATCATCAAAGTAGACCACAATAAATATGTCAATGTATTTGCGAAGAACATAGTGCATCACACGCATGAATGTGCCGGGTGCTTCAGATAAGCCCATAGGCATAACTAACCACTCAAACAAACCAAACTCAGTTTTCAAAGCGGTTTTCCATTCATCACCCTCTTGAATGCGAATTTGGTAATAGTCACTCTTAAGATCAATCTTAGAGAAAATGGTGGCTCCGCTAAGCTTATCTAGCATATCATCAAGGCGAGGAATGGGGTATCGATAACGAACGGTGATAGCATTGATGGGACAGCAATCGGAACACATGTGAAACTACCATCTTTCTTAGGCACAAGAATAACCGGAACGGCACAAGGACTTAAGTTTTCACGTACATGCCCATTGTCAATGAGGTGTTGTACTTGCCTTTGTATTTCCTTGGTTTCATCGGCCTTGACATGGTACAGTGCCATGTTCGGTAAAGGTGCACCGGGATGAGGTCGATGCGATGTTCGATGCCACGTAGTGGAGGTATACCTGGAGGAATCTCATCAGGGAATACGTGCATGAACTCCTGTAATAGATTAGACAACACTAAACTAGATGGTGAGAGGTGTTAGTCCTTTCCGCTTCATCTTTGCACAATAGGACATAGTGGATGACACTAGACGGGTTCTCACACACTTCTCTCATCTCTCTTTTGGTATCTAATAGAACTAAGTTTTTCTTGTCACTCATCATGGAGGCACTCAATTTGGGCTTGTGTCGCTCACTCTCTTTTTGGTGGGTCACTCTCTCGCTATTCTCTCCATGATGGGTAGATGCTTGCTTCTCGGCGATCACTTGACTTGGCAACATGGATCATAGCACATACTCATTTCCCTTCATCTTGAAACTATAGTGATTGGTTCACCCATTGTGGATGATGCCGCAGTCAAATTGCCAAGGCCGTCCAAGTAGGAGGTGGCAAACGGACATGGGAACCACATCACACTCCAAGGTGTCTTCGTATGAGCCAATCTTGAAGGACACATGAACGGTATGCTCCACTTGAATGGTGCCGGAGTCGCTAAGCCATTGGACCTTGTAGGGACAAGGATGCTTCATCTTGACCAATTGCAGCTTCGAACATAGCTCCTCACTTGCCAAATTGTGGCAACTTCCTCCATAGATGATGACCTTCACGAAATGTCCATTGATGCCCGCTTTGGTGTGGAAGATGTGGCAACGTTGGTCTTCCTCTTGTTGGTGTTGAAGCATCAAGACATTGGAGACAACGAGAGCAGGGCTCGAATCATTTTCACAAAAGACTTCATCGTCTTCATCTTCATTCACTTGCTGGTGCATCGCGACGTGCTCGAGCGATTCCATTTCTTCTTCACTCATAGAGTCACAGGTGCCATCGTCGTGGGCGATCATGGTGCGCCGAGTGGGGCACTCAAATGTCTTGTGGCCTCGGCCTTGACATGTGAAGCATTTGATGGAAATCATCTTTATGGTCTCATCCAGTGCAGTTGTTGATGATGAAGCTCTCGGCTTGAAGTTGCTTGTAGTAGGAGGACGACTTGAAGGTGTCGAAGTTGACGAAAATTTCTTGTAGCTTGACTTGTCGCCATTGCTTGGTGAAGATTTGGCCGAGGTAGTAGGCATCGTAGTCGGTGAAGCTTGATTGTAGGAGCCGTAGGTCTTGGAAGAGTACTTGGCATACTTGTAGTCCTGTTGCACTTGTCGCTCCACCTTGGTAGATTGGTGCACTAGCTCGAGGAGGTTGGAGTAAGGTTGGAAGTCGGCGATCTTCTTGATAGGATGGTTGAGGCCATTCAAGAAACGTGCCATGGTTTGTTCCTCATCTTCCGTGACATTGGCTCGTATCATCGCAATCTCCATTTCCTTGTAATACTCTTCAACAGACTTGGTGCCTTGCTTGAGGAGTTGCAATTTCTTGAAGAGGTCACGGCTATAGTACGTGGGTACAAAGCACGCTCGCATGACATCCTTCATTTGATTCCATGTTCTAATGGGTGGGTCACCCTTTGCTTCTCGCCTCTCACTGACTTGCTCCCAACAAATGAGGACATAGTCTTGGAACTCAAGAGATGCCATGGCGATATTCTTTTCTTCTTCATAGTTCTGCAAGCGAAAGATCTTGTCAACTTTCAATGCCCATGAAAGGCAATCTTCGGGATCGTTGCTTCCGGAGAACTTAGGCATGTTGAACTTGATCTTGCCGTAGCGTTGCTATTCATTGTGTTGGGGTCGATGGTGATGACACTCTTGTCGTGGAGGAGGATCTTGAACTGCTTGCTCCTCGTGCTCCTCTTGATTAGCTTGACATTGAGGGCAAGGAATTCTTGCACGGTTCCTCATCTCTTGGCGCTCCTCAAGGCGTGCGGCTTCTTCTTGTCACTCTCGTCGGAGGGCCTCTTCTTGTAGACGCACTTGGCAGTTGCGCTCATTGACGGCTTGTGTTGATTCACGTAGAGCACGTTGGGCTTCAAGTGCTTGTTCCTCACGGCGTTGTCGCTCTTGTAGAATAGTGTCATCATCTTGATTCTCTTGGTGATCCTAGCGTATTGGAGCTTGCTCTTGTTCAACTTGATCATTAGCTTGGCAACGTTGTCATTCACATTCCGGGAGGCGGTCTTGTAAACCATTGCCATGAAATGGGTTTTGTGAAGCTTGATGATCTTCATGGTCTTGGCGACGATGCGGACGAGCTTGTGGGGGACTTGCATTTGAAGACGTGTCCAAAGAATATCGACTTGAATGGTGCCGTCCTGAGGATGACGAAGTGGTAGAAGAGCGATTGGCCATCATGGCTCGTAGGTTTTCCTTGAGAGATGTCGTCGATGTGTCAAAGTAGTCTCTTGTACATTGCTCGGATTGTCGCAAGTCGGTGGTGAGTTGATCGATGCGGTCACCCAATGCTTCATTCGCTTGATGCAAAGCTCATTGTGTGCCGAATAGGTGATTCTTACTGATGTAGTTGTTCGGGTCCTCTTCTGGCTTGATGAAGAGTGGATTCGAAGACGTAGTTGGCCTATCCATCATCTCAAGCAAATATGTGAGTGGAAGAAAGGAAAGAACTAGACCAAAATGTACGTTATCCGATGTTGAAGATGGATCAATGATCACTCGAGAATGTATTATGGAAATAGCACAATTGGTACCAGATCTTGTCAATTCTCACACCTACACACGTAAAGCCTTTGGAGTAGTTTGGTGACGATGGTGGCACAAAATTTTATGCAGTTGTTAGGAAGATCCAATAATGTTGAAAAGGATTCGCAAATTCGCAAGTGAAACAAGTAGACCAAAGTAATAAGTGGCACACGGAAACACACGCACGGATAGATAAATGGGGTCGTGCAACCAAGGAATGAGCTCAAAATGTGGAATCCACGAAAAATGCTATTGTTGCACAACACTAGAGAGACGGTAGCACGATTGCTCAATAGGAGGATACAAGACTTGTGCACAACCTACAAAGCAAAAATGCAACGACTTCTATCCCAAGTATGCTATATGTATGATGTACCAGTGAGTTTTCTCACGATGATCGAGTATGGTTTTTGATATGCAATGTGGTATGATGCTATGGCACTTGCTTAAAAGCTCTTATCTCTTTTGTTTTTTTTCTTTGGCCACTGATGCAAAATGCTCAAACCAAGATAGCAATGATGTGTATGCGGGAACAAGCTTGTGACACAAGGGATGATATGATGTATACCAATATGAGGTATGTATGCAAAGGAAGGTGCGGATCGATGATCACTAAAGTGCACAAGTAACATTGCTGTCGGCGTACGACACCTATGGGATCCCGAGAGATCCCTTTACGATTCGGCGGGGGGAGAGGTATACGCAAAGAGCAGAACCAGTGATCGACGTGGGAACTTTTTACCCAGGTTCGGGCCGCTGATCAGCGTAAAACCCTACTCCTGCTTTGTGTTCTTATTGATGTTCTTGAGCCCAGCCTTCAGGAGCGCTCGCAATGAACAGTACGTTCAAAAAGCAGCTACGCATGCAGAATGGGCCAGAAGTTCTCCTCCTCTGTAGCAGTTGCCTTGGGCCTCCTTTTATATGCTCAAAGGGGTCTCCACAGTGGCAAAATGTACATACATTGAGGTGTAAAGTAGCTACAGGGTATCATACCTAACCCCTGATGAATTAGGACAAACGCATTTAATGCACCGTGAGGTGTCCGTTTAGGTGTCCTTACTTTCTTGGGGATGGAAAAAGGGGCCATCCCATCAGCACCGCTTAAGCTCTCCTCCACTGGCGCGTTGCCACGCATCCAGAGAAGGACCCAGAATGTCAGGCTTTGTCGCTGTGCCGGAGCGGTGGCATAGTGGCAGAATCTCGCCAGGCGCCGATCCTTGCCGGGCACCAATCCTTGCCGGGCGCCAGGGCTTGCCGGGCGCCGAGCTTTGCTGGGAACCAAGCCTTGTCGGGCGCCGAGGCTTGCCGGGCTCCACGGGCCATCCCGGCAAGGATCTTGCCGGGGAGGCTGGCCTTCGATTACCAGCTTTGCTTATTTGTTGATTCTTTGATCTCTGACTTGATGATTTCCTTGATGACTTAAATCGACCTCGAGCTGATCCCGGCAAGCCTTGCCGCGAGGACGGCTACAACTGCCCGTGCACAAGTAAGGGGTACTAGTGGCCCAATACTTAGTACACCGACAGGAGCCCCCGGGCCTGGGCCATACACGAGTGCGAGGCGTTGTTGGGCTAGGCCCAAACAGTGCACGGGCACACGTGGCAGGGAATTAACTGCTCGTAAAGATCTTGTCTTACTGTGCCCCCACTACGCGCACGGAGCGCGCGATGTGGGAAGTGTGCCAAAAAGGCTGCAAACTGTTTCGCGCCCACAGAGGCGCATTCATATTGGGGTATAAACAAGGTGGCCCCGCTCCTTCCCCATAATAAGGAGAAGTCGTGGAGGCGCAAACCCATTCACCCCCCCCCCCTCTTCTTCCCAATCTGGCCATCGCCATTGCCTTCCTCTGCTCGAGCTCAGAGCGAAACCTTCCTTCCCTTCTGCTCGCCGCTCCCGCGCTTGTTCCGTCCTCCGGCTTCCATCTCCACGGTCGCCATGCCACCCAAGGCTAGCAAAGGCAAGGGCACGGACAAGGACAAGGAGCCGAAGGCTGAAGTCCCGGAAAGCGAGCTGGTGAAGATGCGGAAGAGGCTCGTCGTCTTCCCTTCGACGCTCGACGCCGAAACCTTGAAGGGGCGATACCAATGCATGTGGGCGAAGGGAACACAAGCTCACCCCGCCACACGCGTAATCCCAGGTGCTAATTCCAAAGGCGGATCGGACAGATACCCCTTCTTCACTGCGTACTTTTATTGCGGGCTCTGTCCACCTTTTTCCGATTTCTTCAACGACATCATGTATACATACGGCTTCCGCCTTCTTGATTTCACGCCGAATGCCGTAATGTGCATGTCGATCTTTGCCCATCTTTGTGAAAATTTTGCCGGCGTGATCCCCAATTCTGCTCTTTTCCGCCACTATTTCTATCCTCGAATCCAAAAAGGAGAGGCTCTCTCTGGATCTATCGCTTGGATTCCAAGGGCCTGGAACAAAGAGATATACCCAGATGGAGTTTACCGTGAAAAGTGGGACGAGTGGCGGGCCGAATGGTGCTGGATCCAGGAAGCAGATCCTCATCCTTTTTGCCATCCCCGGCGAAAGAAGGTGGTCCGCGGCAAGGATTGGGGCGATCTCGCAGCAGAAGACGAGAAGCTCACAATCGCCACTACCAGGATCCTCCGCTTGAAGGCTGCCGGGCTGACAATGGAGATGATCGGCTTCGACTTCCTCCGCCGCCGCATCGCCCCTCTGCAGAATAGGGGGAGGCCAGCCTGGGAGTATAAGAACGCAGCGGATGTCATGAGGCTGCGCCCCGGGCTGAACAACAACTTGACTGTTATGCAGCTTGGCGCTCTCCACCAAAAGTTATTCCAGCGCAAAGACAAGCACCGGCTGCTGGCAAGGATCGTCCCCTTGTGCAACAACTCTGCACTAGGGTCGATCATTGCCTTCTTGCCGATGTTCAACGCCCACGGCCTTGACCCGACCTGGGTCGAGCCAAGCGAGGAAGAAGCGCAGAAATTCTTCGACAATCTGACGGAGAAGCCTGTCCGGCAAGAGTCAGATCTTATTCGCGCCACCACAGATCAGGAGGTAGCATACATTGCTACCAGAGTGGAGGAAGCGAATCTTGCCGCCGAGGCCGGCAGCGTTGGCTTCACAGAGTGGGAAGCCAGCGATGCAGAGGTGGTGGTGGAGGCAAAACCTGCCGAGGAGAGCAAGGTTGCCGGGGAAGAAGGCGGCGCAGTCGCTGAAAGCTCATCCGGCGACGACACAGCCGAAGAGGAGATGCGAGAAGAGCCCTCGCCCCCGAAGAAGACAAAGCGTGTCCTTCGGAAAGCCGCATCGGGCGTCCCGGCAAGCCAGCCTACATCGAGCGGTGAATCCCTCGGCAAGAAAGTGGCCGGCAAGACCGGACCGCGGCAGGGGGCCCGTCAACAGCCCGCGCGGCGCGTGAGACCCACACCAGCGGCCACCGCCGGAGCGGCAGGAGGGTCTCGTACAACCGTGCCAGAAGCTGCCCCGGCGCCTGCCACAGCCAAGCGGCCCAGGACCCCTCCTCCGCCTCCCCACTCAGACGCCGCAACGGAGGTCGACTTCGACATCTCCGTCTTCAGTCCGGAGCGAGAGGAAGAAGAGTGAGTACCTGTCACAACTTCCACCTTGCAATCTGCCTCAGTCTTACTGACTTACTTGTATCGTTTCTGCAGTGACACAGAAACCTTGCTGGAGAGGATGGCGAAGAGGTCAAGGACTTCTACGGGCGACGAGCCCCCGGCAGGCTCCACTAGCGTGCCAGAGACCGTCATTGTGAGCCCGGAGTCTAGTCCTCAACGCAGCCCCCAGCGCAGCCCCCAGCGTAAGTTCATTGTTCTTCTTCCGCTGGCGGGTGCCGAGGTTTCCATTCTTGTCGCTGATATCTTCGGGTTCGCAGGAGAAGAACGGCAACAAGGAGAAGATTGCCCCATTGTGCCTCCTTCATCGACCGCTCCGCCCACAAGCACATCTCCGGCAAGAGATCCTGCCGACGAGCCTGTCCTGATTGAGGAGGAGCCGACAAGCACGGACTCTGGCAACCCATCCCCGGCAACCGGAGTTGTCGGGAGAGGCGAAGCCACCTCTCGACAGCCCGACGCAGGTACTCGATCACCTCAGAGTGCTAGTTATTCTTTTCCCCTTACTTCTTTATCTTTGATCACTTCAAACTTCAACCTTGATCTTATTCTGTTTTCCTCCTTCGCCCTTCAGAGTTCCCTGTGATGGAACACATGGACGTCGACGTTGTGATTGAGGAGACCGCCAGGGATGCTGCCGCCGAAGCGGACAGGATCGCTGCCAGCGAGGCCACCAAGGATGACGTTGTCGAGGCTGGTGGTGCTCTCGACGGGGAGGCCGCCAAGACAGCACAAGAGGAAACCGCCGAAGAACCTGCTGAAGGGGGCGACAGGGAGGCTGAGGACCGCACTGATAGCATTCCTGCCACAGGAGCGCCAGGCGCTACACCGGCCACAGAGCCCCCTGTTACTGGTGAGGCGGTCACTGAAGACCAGCCATCAGCATCTGAAGGCCCCTCATCCAGCAAGTACCTCAAGGTTGGCGAGAACCTGTTCATCAACTTGCCAAGGACGGCAAGCGCTGGGGCACCAGCCGAAGGAGAAGTTTTTGAAGAAATCATCGCTACTGCCGGGCTTGAAGTTGTCGACAATCCCAGCACTAGCAGCGGCAAATCTGAAGAGGATCAGCTCCTTCAGGCCATGGGCGAGAACTTCCGCAAACTCCAGGCTCTCCATCGCGCCCGGAAAGACAAAGCGGACTCCCGAATGGCAGTTGTTGAGGCGGCCGAAGCAGATTTCCAAAGGCGCGTCGCACAAATGTAGATCTAGCACACCGAGGCCCTCCAAGAGTTGGTTGTCGGCCGGGAACAAGTGAGCCAGCAGTGGAATGAGATCCTCCTGAAGCAATCAGACATGGAGAAGGCGCATGATGAAGCTGTTCAAAGGATTGCTGCCGAAGATGCCCTCCTGATGGGGCGCCGCGTTGCTCTTGATGCTCATGAGGAAGATCTCACTGCTCATGAGCAGGCGCTCGCCGCCAAGCTTTGCAGCAAGGATGAAGACATTGAAAATCTTGTCGCGCGGCGGACCCAGGAGCTGGAGCAGAAGCACAAGGAGGCGCTTGAAGCTCTAACCGCAAGTCACGCCGGCAAGCTCAAGGAGGCCGTCGATGCTACCGAAGCTGCAGAGGCCGCCAAGAACGGGTTGAGCGACAAAGTAAAGAGGCTGGAGATAGATCTTGATGAGAACGGCAAGGAGCTCTCGACAATCAAGGGGGACAGGGAAAAAACCCTCCACTCCTTGGCGGAGATGCAAGTCGCCCTGTCCGACAAGACCAAGCAGCTCTCCTCCGCGGCTGATGATATTGCGGTTCTGGAGCTGAAGCTGACCACGCTGCAGAAATCTCTCGAGGCCGGCAGGGCCCGTGAGAAGGCTCTACTCAAAGATCTCCAAGGAGAGAGGAACCTGCTCAAGAGCGCCGCCGCTGCCCAGAACGAGTACGAGAAGGGAGTGGAGTGGAGATCTGGACTGGTCGTCTCATCGCTGCCGCGGAGAAGCTTACCGCAGAACTGTCAACCATGGGCTTGTCGAACTTCAGATATTCTTCCGAGGAAAGAATATCCCCAAGCGCGAGATTGACGATGTTCTTTGAAAGCATCATCAACGCGTTGAGGGCGCTCCAGTCCAGCCGGGCGACCCAACTGGCGAACGAGACTCGCCGGCTTTGCCGGGCCGTCCTTCGCAAGGTGCTCCTTAAGGTGGTGCACAGCAATCCCGGCATCGACCTCTCCAGCGCACTCGGCCACCTGCCAAAGGATGCAAATGTTGAGGCGCTTGAGAAGTGCATCGCGCCGATCCTTGAGAAGGTGGACTCCATCAAAAGGATCGAAGGCCAGCGCAGGGATTGAGTGCTTCCCTTTTATTCTTGCCGCCATCATCTCATGTAAAAGACAGTTAAGTCTTGAGTTAGGACTGCGGCAACTCATGGATGTAATATAATTTAACTATGTTTAGGCTCATGCTAGCTACTTTCCTTGTCTGATTCCTTTATGTATGGAGTTCATCCTACGCTTACTGAAAAACTTGCCGGCGCGCAACCTGCCGCGATCGCTGGGTGCGGGACTTCAGCAGCCTGCCGGAGGCGCAGCGGCCGGCAAGACTCCTTGGCGTTCTCAGTGCAGCCACTTAAATCGTTGAGCGGACTCGAAACAAAATAAGGGCGCAACTGATTACAACAAGGGTTCCTTCGCGTGCAGATTTTCCATACAAGAATCGGAATCGTCTAAGGAAGCAACTTGGTAATGAAAGAAAAACTTGCTCTGAGTTTTTAGGACTTAGCTTTCTGTCTTTGTCCTTCCTCCGGCAAGCATACGATTCCGAACGTCACCAACTGGTATTCATGTCTCCCTTCCCCCCCCCCCTCCCCCGGCAAATGTGCACGCGAGGAATCCTTCTGTCTTTAAGAAAAAGAAAGAAGAGAAAAATAAAGAGATGAAACCTTGGCGGTTCGTTAGAACTTACCGGGATCAGGTGTTATACATCATCTTAGACAAACATGCATATATGAATGTGAACATGAGAATCAATAAGGAAATGTATAACACTTAATTTTATTCATCTGTGCTCAGGGTCTGCGCCTGGCTTTGTACAAAGGATCACATGCCTTGCCGGCAAGACTTGTACAAAAAGGTGGTTGCCGGGAGCCCCCGGCAACAGCGCCTTATGGATAGAACTTGCGAAGATGTTTGATATTCCAGGAATTACTCACTGGAACGCCATCCTCGGTCTCCAGGCGGACAGCGCCAGGCCTGGTGACTCGTACTAACCAATAAGGGCCTTCCTACTTTGGCGTCAACTTGTTTGAATTCTTGGCGGACTGAATCCGTCGAAGAACAAGGTCGCCTTCCTCAAGGCTTCGGGCATGAACTTTGCGGCTATGATAGCGGCGCAAAACTTGCTGGTAGCGTGCAGCTCGCACAGCAGCCTGAAGACGATTCTCCTCAAGGAGCACAGCGTTATCTTGCCGCAGTTGCTCTTGCTCGAGCTCATCATAAGCGAGCACTCGAGGAGATCCGTATATGAGTTCCGTGGGGAGAACTGCTTCCGCTCCATAGACCAGAGCGAAGGGCGTCTAGCCGGTGGCTCAATTTGGTGTCGTTCTGATTGACCAAAGAACCGCCGGCAACTCATCAATCCAGCGTCTTCCGCACTTTTTCAGCCTGTCAAAAGTTCTGGTCCTGAGACCGCGCAGCACTTCAGCATTGGCCCTCTCCGCTTGGCCGTTGCTTCTCAGGTGAGCAACAGAGGCAAAACAAATCTTGCCGCCAAGGTCTTGGACGTACTGCATGAAGGTGCGACTTGTGAACTGCGTGCCGTTGTCGGTGATGATCCTGTTAGGCACACCGAAACGGCAAACAATTCCTTTGAAGAACTTGACAGCCGACTGCGCTGTCACCTTCCTCACTGCTTCCACCTCCGGCCACTTTGTGAACTTGTCAATAGCAACATACAAGTACTCAAAGCCCCCGGCAGCACGGGGGAAGGGGCCCAGTATGTCGAGCCCCCAGACCGAAAATGGCCAGGAGAGAGGGATTGTTTGAAGAGCTTGAGCTGGCTGATGTAATTTCTTTGATTGAAACTGGCACGCTTCACACCTGGTTACTAGTGCAGTCGCATCCTGGAGGGCGGTGGGCCAAAAGAAACCTTGCCGGAATGCTTTCCCGGCAAGCGCTCTTGACCCCATGTGAGAACCACACATGCCCCCATGTATCTCTGCCAACAGCTCTAGTCCATCCTCCCGAGGAATGCACTTCAATTTCACACCATTTGGTCTCTTTCTGTACAGGACGTCATCGACGAACTTGTACATAACAGACCGACGGGCTACTCTCTCCGCTTCTTCTTGTTCCTCAGGGAGTTCACCTGTCTGAAGGAAATGGACAATGTGCTGCGCCCACGCTGGAGCCTGAGGCTCGACAACTAGGACTAAAGGCATCTCGTCCGCCGGGGGAACATTTGTCTCGACAGCAAGGGCCTGAGGCCCTGCCGGAGCCTGTTGCTCCCCGGCAGGCGTGTCAATCCCGGCAACTTCCTTGCCGGCGGCTCCGGGGAGCTCTGCCGGGAAGTACTGGCCAGAGTTCAACTTTCTTCTCTTTTCTTGCCGCATCGATGGCGCCACGGATGGTTGAGTCAATTGGAGCACAAAAGTTCCTGGTTCCACAGGCAACTTGAGGGCAGCACGCTTTGACAGGTCGTCAGCAACGCTGTTCTCGGCACGAGGGACATGCTCCATTTGGAGACCGTCAAAGCACTCTTCCAATTTCCTCACTTCATCTACGTAGGCTTGCATCAATGGACTTTGATAGCTCTTGTTAACCTGCCTGACGACAAGCTGTGAATCACCTTTGATAATGAGCTTTTTGATACCAAGGTCTGTCGCGATCCTAAGACCGGCAAGCAAACCTTCGTACTCTGCAGTGTTGTTGGTTGAGCTCTCCCGGGGAAAGTGCTTTTGAACTACGTACTTGAGGTGCTCTCCGGTGGGTGCAACAAGCAGCACGCCAGCACCGGCGCCTTGCACCGAAAAAGCCCCGTCAAAGTACATAACCCATTGCTGATCGATTTCTTTGACGGGGAGACTTGTTTCTTGAACTTCTTCGTCTGGCGTCGGGGTCCATTCTGCAATGAACTCCGCCAAGGCCCTGCTCTGAATTGTGGAAGTACTTTCAAACTTAAGACCAAAGCTGGACAACTCCAACGCCCACTCCACGATCCTGCCGGTTGCCTCCGGATTTTGCAAAATCCGTTGCAACGGAAAGCGAGTGACGACGGTGATCTCATGTGCTTGAAAATAATGGCGCAACTTTCTTGAGGCCATAAGGAGGCCGAAAAGCAATTTCTGCACACCAGAATATCTTGACCTAGCCCCTTGTAAGAGGGAGCTAACAAAATAAACTGGGCGCTGCACCACCTTTTTCTTCTGCACGGGCTCTTCTGTTTGCGCAGATCCTGTCTTGCCGGGATCAACCCTTGCCGGGGAAGATCTTGCCACGTCATCTGGCGGTCCTGCCGCTGATGTTGCCTCCTCATCAGCTTCCCTCTGCGCCACTAGCGCAGCACTAACCACTTGATTTGTCGCCGCCAGATACAGCAGCAACGGCTCTTGTGGTTTAGGTGCGACTAGCGTCGGCGGAGAAGAAAGGTATTTCTTCAAATCTTGCAGCGCAGCCTCCGCTTCCGGAGTCCATTTCATTGGACCTGCCTTCTTCAAAATTTTGAAGAAGGGCAGGGCGCGCTCAGCAGATTTGGAAATAAACCTGCTTAGAGCAGCGACACAGCCGGCAAGACGACGCACATTCTTGACGCGTCTCGGCGCTTCAATTTGCTCAATGGCTTTGATCTTGTCGGGGTTCGCTTCGATTCCCCGGCAAGATACAAAGAATCCGAGGAGCTTGCCGGAAGGAACACCGAACACGCACTTCTCAGGATTGAGCTTCAAGTTGATCTTGCGCAAGTTCGCAAATGTTTCTTCTAAGTCTTGAATGAGCGTTGCTTTATCCTTAGTTTTGACCACTATATCATCCATATACGCCTCCATATTTCTATGGAGTTGTGGCTCAAAACCAATCTGGATTGCTCTGGCAAATGTTGAACCAGCACTTTTCAACCCGAAAGGCATTCGTATAAAACAATACGTACCACATGGGGTGATAAAGGCGGTCTTCTCTTCATCTTCCTTTGCCATAAAATCTGATGATACCCTGAATAGGCATCAAGGAAGGACAGGAGATCACAACCAGCGGTGGCCTCCACAATCTGGTCGATGCGCGGCAAGGGAAAAGGATCTTTTGGACAAGCTTTATTGATATCTGTATAATCGATACAAAGCCTCCATTTCCCGTTCGCTTTCCGCACTACAACCGGATTGGCCAACCAGGTTGGATGAAGCACTCCTTTGACCAGTCCTGCCGCCTCCAGCTTCTTAATTTCTTCGGCAATGAACTCTTGCCGCTCCAAAGCCTGTTTCCTCACCCTTTGCTTGACGGGCCGCGCATGAGGACAGACAGCAAGGTGGTGCTCAATTACTTTCCTGGGAACGCCGGGGATGTCAGACGGTTGCCATGCAAACACGTCGACATTCGCCCGCAGGAAAGCAACGAGCGCGCTTTCCTATTTGTCATCTAGGGTGGAACTTATGGTGAAAGTTCCCCCCGTTCCGTCCTCCTTGGCAGGCACCTTCTTGGTTTCCGGCGGGGCAGCATTGGACTTCTTGTTCTTGCCGGTGGAACTCTCTGGTGCGTCCTCGATGGAAGCGCAGCACTCCGAGGAGGTGCGCTTGCCGGAGTTTGCGCCAAGGTTCCTGCCGGTCTTCTTCTTCCCCCCGGGAGTTCCAGCGGCAGGAGCAGATGCCTTGATGGCAGGTGCTGCAACTGCTTCCCGGTAAAGTTGGTCGGCACAGATGAGCGCATCCTTCTTATCGGAATGGATAGTGATGACGCTCAACGGCCCAGGCATCTTCAAGATGTTGTATGCGTAGTGTGATGTCGCCATAAACTTAGCCAGCGCTGGCCGACCAAGGATCCCATTGTACGGCATGGGGATCTTGGCGACATCAAACACCACCTTTTCGGTCCTGAAGTTAAGCTCGCTGCCAAATGTTACCGGCAGCGTGATCTTGCCCTTAGGCTGGGTTCTTCCCGGATTGACCCCTTGAAACGTACCCGTTTCCTCAAGGTCTTCGTCGGGAATCTGAAGCTTTGTGAGCACATCTGGTGAGATTAAGTTTAGGCCGGCCCCACCGTCAACTAACATCTTCGTCACCTTGAGGTTGCGAATTGTCGGGGAAACCAACAATGGCAAACACCCGACCGCAGTTGTGCGATCAGGGTGATCCTCGGCGTCGAAGATGATAGGCGTGCTGGACCACTTCAGAGGCCTACATGCATCGGGGGATGGCTCTGCCACATTAACCTCCCGCATCCACTGTTTAAGTTGGCGGTGGGAAGAATGCAGCGAGGCACCCCCATCAATGCACATAGCCTCCGTAGCCTTCTGGAATTCCTGCTCACTGGATTCGTCATCTTCTTCATAATCTCCTTCTTTATCTCGGCCCTGAGCGGGCTGATCCTTCTGTTGTTTGGCCTTGCCGCGGCGACCCCCTCGGCCACCGCGTTTCTTGCCAGACCCCTCAGCACCATCTTGGGCCTTCTCCTTGTATCGCCTCTCGTATTCGGCCTTCTTCTTTTCGGCAAGCTGCTCAACTTGCCGGCAGTCCTGGAGATCGTGGCCCTTAGTGCGATGGATCTTGCAGTACTGCTTGCCGGAGTTCTCTGACTTGTCGGCAGCCGCCAAGGCCTGACAGGAAGGGCACCCGGCAAGATCCTTGCCGGGGTCGCCAACCTTGGCCTTCTTGGCGGCGCCAGGGTTGCCGGATTCCTCGACGGCAAGCACGGCCTTGCCTCCGTGCTTCCTATTCCGCCGCCGGCCTTTCCTTGACGGAGCCGCGGCATCTTCTTCTTCTGAGTCGCCTGTCGCACGAACAGCCTCACCGGGGAATTTCCTCCCCTCCTCAGCTCGAGTGCACTTGTCGGCCAAAGTGTAAAGCTCGGCGATACTCCTGACTTTGTTCATTGCCAGCTCTTCCCGCATCCTGCGGTTACGCACGTTCTGATGGAACGCGCTAATGACAGCGGCAGGATGAACATCAGGAATATTGTATTGCACCCGGCTAAATCTCTGCATAAACTTGCGCAGGGACTCGCCCTCCTTCTGAGGGATGATGTGCAAATCACCTTCTTGGCCAGGAGCTTGGTGGCCTCCAACAAAGGCGCCAACAAACTGATGGCACAGATCCGACCAGGAAGAAATAGAATCCTCCGGCAGATGCATCAACCACGACCTGACGTTGGGTTTGAGCACCAACGGGAAGTAGTTGGCAAGTATCTTGTCATCCCGGCCCCCGGCAGCTTGCACCGCAATGGTGTAGATGCTCAGGAACTCCGAGGGATGGGTCTTGCCGTCATATTTCTCCGGGACCTCTGGCTTGAAGGTTCGGAGATTGGGCCACTGGACTTGCCGCAGCTCACGGGTAAACGCTGGAGGTCCTACCTCGTAAGGCAAGTCTCCTACGTTCCCTGGCGCGGGCTCGTCGACAACCGGCCCCGCGCGCTTATCAGACTGATAGCGCGCTTCCCGTCGCCGCTCGATGGTTGTTCGAGCGTCCTCCTTGCCTCGTTCCTGGAGAACCAGACGCTGATCACGGCGCATCCGTGGATCGGACGACGCCGTGGAAACTTCTTCATGGCGGTCGACTTGCTGAGTCATCGGCTGCTGCTGACGTCGCGGAGAAGAGTGCACCATAGTTGCACCACCTCCGGTTTTCTCTGCACCGGCTCGTGTCGGATCGATGGGCCTCCGCTGAGAGGGCCCTGCCTCTAGCGGTCCATCCTTGTTAGCGAAGCCGATAAGGCTCCGGATAGTAGCTCGCCACTCCTCCATCTTCTCCGGGGCAGGAGGAAAATCGAGGAGCAGCTGTGCACGTGCCAAGGCTTCCGCTGGCGTAGGTGGCGGCGACAGGTGCGAGGTGCGTGAGGTGCTCTGACTCCTAACCAAGTTAGAAGGAGCACCGCCATGGTCACGCGACCGCGCGTCACCTTCGCCGGCAGCTCGGTGTGCATGCTGGTCCCGCGCATCTTGGGATCTATGCATAGAAACCTTTTTGTGAGGACGCCCCGAACCACCAGCGCCATGATGTCGCTCATCTCGCACGACCTGGACAGGTTGCGAGGCTCGCGCCGGCGCGGGAGCTCCAGCGGGCGCTCTTCGATCTCTAGAGTTTGTTGTGCCACCCGTAGGCAACACAACGCCATCTCTAGATCCATCGGCGCGCAAGTTACCACTGCCACTACGAACGATACCGCTCGCTTGGCTTGGGTCACCAAAACGCCGCGGGGGTTCCAGTCCTCTTCCTTCTGCACCCACACCATCGCCTGTCTGCTAAGGCGCAGGCAAAGCAGATCCGGACGGTTGTGCTGTCGCAGCGTTCTTCTTCTTGGGCGGCATGACGATGAAGATGATGAAGGAACTAGGACGTCTACCACCAGATCAGGTTCACGCAACCTTCAATCCCCCTACCTGGCGCGCCAAAGATGTCGGCGTACGACACCTATGGGATCCCGAGAGATCCCTTTACGATTCGGCAGGGGGAGAGGTATACGCAAAGAGCAGAACCAGTGATCGACGCGGTAAGTTTTTACCCAGGTTCGGGCCGCTGATCAGCGTAAAACCCTACTCCTGCTTTGTGTTCTTATTGATGTTCTTGAGCCCAGCCTTCAGGAGCGCTCGCAATGAACAGTACGTTCAAAAAGCAGCTACGCATGCAGAATGGGCCAGAAGTTCTCCTCCTCTGTAGCAGTTGCCTTGGGCCTCCTTTTATATGCTCAAAGGGGTCTCCACAGTGGCAAAATGTACATACATTGAGGTGTAAAGTAGCTACAGGGTATCATACCTAACCCCTGACGAATTAGGACAAACGCATTTAATGCACCGTGAGGTGTCCATTTAGGTGTCCTTACTTTCTTGGGGATGGAAAAAGGGGCCATCCCATCAGCACCGCTTAAGCTCTCCTCCACTGGCGCGTTGCCACGCATCCAGAGAAGGACCCAGAATGTCAGGCTTTGTCGCTGTGCCGGAGCGGTGGCATAGTGGCAGAATCTCGCCAGGCGCCGATCCTTGCCGGGCACCAATCCTTGCCGGGCGCCAGGGCTTGCCAGTCGCCGAGCTTTGCTGGGAACCAAGCCTTGTCGGGCGCCAGGCTTGCCGGGCTCCACGGGCCATCTCGGCAAGGATCTTGCCGGGGAGGCTGGCCTTCGATTACCAGCTTTGCTTATTTGTTGATTCTTAGATCTCTGACTTGATGATTTCCTTGATGACTTAAATCGACCTCGAGCTGATCCCGGCAAGCCTTGCCGCGAGGACGGCTACAACTGCCCGTGCACAAGTAAGGGGTACTAGTGGCCCAATACTTAGTACACCGACAATTGCCGGCAATACTCAATGGCTAGTCTCGATAGGCAAGTGATGCAAAATGGGCTACACGTTAACAATGCAATGGCAAGGGGAATGTACAATGATGTTGTCGAAGTTACGGTCGAGGGTTTCTTGTTTGTAAGCAAGGATGTATGATGATGAAGTGGTCATTGGCGATGTCGAGTCCTTAGCGAAGATGAGCGTCGGTGGTGTCGATGTCGAATCGTTCCTAGTTAGCCAAAACACCCTAGGAAACGGAGAACGGCAACTCAAATTCTCTAATCAAATGTCAAATGGAGGTAGCGGAAAGCAGTGGTATGGCTAGGGTATGTCAAGGGGTTTGCGGAAGTGTGAGTGGTGGTGGTCGAAGATGGGTATGCGAGAATATGGCGATGGCTGAAATTTTCTTAAGAAAATTCACTTTGGTCAGGCAAAACCGGATGATCCGGGCTGGTCCGGATGATCTGGGTGTCGGTCCGAATCGTCCGGGCAGGTCAACCAGCACATGCTAGGGTTCGGGATGAACTCAAAATTGTCGGGGAAAAGAATATTTGTGGGGATTTTGGGTGGATTTCATGGTGGACATGGTGGGGAAAAGGGAGATCCACTTGCAACACAACGAATTCATGGATCAAATTCAACAAAACATCATCCAGCCAAAAAATCACAAAAAAATGGGTATGGCTATTTTTGTGGGGATTTTCGATATTGGACAAAAACACACAAAATTAGGCTATAAAAGTGGGGTAGGGACTCCAAATTCATGATCAACTATTGATGGAAATATGCCCTAGAGGCAATAATAAATGGTTATTATTATATTTCCTTATTCATGATAAAGGCTTATTATTCATGCTAGAATTGTATTGACCGAAAAATTAAATACATGTGTGAATACATAAACAAATACGGTGTCCCTAGTAAGCCTCTACTAGACTAGCTCGTAGATCAAAGATGGTTAAGGTTTCCTAACCATAGACATGTGTTGTCATTTGATAAAGGGATCACATCATTAGGAGAATGATGTGATGGACAAGACCCATCCGTTAGCTTAGCATATTGATCGTTCAGTTTATTGCTATTGCTTTCTTGATGACAAATACATATTCCTTCGACTATGAGATTATGCAACTCCCGGATATCGGAGGAATACCTTGTGTGCTATCAAACATCACAACGTAACTGGGTGATCATAAAGATGCTCTACAGGTATCTCCGAAGGTGTTTGTTGAGTTGGCATAGATCGAGATTAGGATTTGTCACTCCGAGTATCGGAGAGGTATCTCTGGGCCCTCTCAGTAATTCACATCATAAGAAGCCTTGCAAGCAAAGTGACTAAGGAGTTAGTTGCAATATGATGTATTATGGAACAAGTAAAGAGACTTTCTGGTAACGAGATTGAACTAGGTATAAAGATACCGACGATCGAATCTGGGGCAAGTAACATACCGATGGACAAAGGGAATTACATATGTTGTCATAAGGTTCTACCGATAAAGATCTTCGTAGAATATGTAGGAGCCAATATGGGCATCCAGGTTCCGCTATTGGTTATTGTCTGGATAGGTGTCTCGGTCATGTCTACATAGTTCTCAAACCCGTAGGGTCCGCACGCTTAACGTTCGTTGATGATATAGTGTTATATGAGTTCTGTGATTTGCTGACCGAATGTTGTTTGGAGTCACGGATGAGATCACGGACATGACGAGGAGCTCTGGAATGGTTTGGAGGTAAAGATTGATATATAGGACGATACTATTTGGACACCAGAAGAGTTTCAGGGCGTACCGGGTAGTCATCGGGTCACCGGAAGGGGTTCCCGTAAGGCCCGGGAAGTATATGGGCCAAGTGAGGGAACACACCATCCCAAAAGGGGCTGGTGCGCCCCTCTATGGTTGCCGGCCCTAGGGGAGGGAAGGAAAGGGAGGCGTCGGCCTTCCCCTGCCTTCCTCCTTCCCCCTTTGGGAAAACATGGCAGGGGAGGCGCGGCCAGGGTAGGAGCCCTAGGGCCGGCCGGCCACCTATTTGGTGCGCCTGGCTGCCTCCCCTCTCCCCCCCCCCCCCGACCTATATATATGAGAGGAAGGGGCGCCACACAAACCACGACAATTTCTTAGCCATGTGTGGCGCCCCCCTCCACAGTTTAGTCCCTCGGTTATATTTTCGTAGTGCTTAGGCGAAGCCCTGCGGAGTTAACTTCACCATCACCGTCACCATGCCGTCGTGCTGCCAGAACTCATCTACTACTTCGCCCATCTTGCTGGATCAAGAAGGCGAGGACGTCACCGAGCTGAACATGTGCTGAACGCGGAGGTGCCATACATTCGGTAATTGATCGGTTGGATCGCGAAGAAGTTCGACTACATCAACCGTGTTACCTAACACTTTTGCTTATGGTCCACGAGGGTACGTAGACATACTCTCCCCTCTCGTTGCTATGCATCTCCTTGATAGATCTTGCGTGTGCGTAGAAATTTTTTTGTTTTCCATGCAACGTTTCCCAACAGTGGCATCCGAGCCAGGTCTATGCGTAGATGATATGCATGAGTAGAACACAAAGAGTTGTGGGAGGTGATAGTCATACTGCTTACCACCAACGTCTTATTTTGATTCGGCGGTATTGTGGGATGAAGCGGCCTAGACCAACCTTACATGTCCAGGCACATGAGACCGGTTCCACCGACTGACATGCAACTAGTTTTGCATAAAGGTGGCTGGCGGGTGTCTATTTCTCCTACTTTAGTTGAATCGAATTTGACTATGGCCGGTCCTTGAAGAAGGTTAAAATAGCAAACTTGATGAATCACCGTTGTGGTTTTTGCGTAGGTAAGAACGGTTCTTGCTAGAAGCCCGTACCAGCCACATAAAACTTGCAACAACAAAGTAGAGGACGTCTAACTTGTTTTTGCAGGGCATGTTGTGATGTGATATGGTCAAGACATGATGTGATATATGTTGATGTATGAGATGATCATGTTTTGTAATATTGACAACCGGCAGGAGCCTTAGGGTTGTATCTTTATTGTATGAAATGCAAGCGCCATGTAATTGCTTTACTTTATCGCTATGCGTTAGCAATAGTTGTAGAAGCAATAGTTGGCGAGACGACCCCGACGCAACGATGGAGATCAAGGTGTCGAGCCGGTGATGATGGAGATCATGACGATGCGTTGGAGATGGAGATCAAAAGCACAAGATGATGATGGCCATATCATGTCACATATTTTGATTGCATGTGATGTTTATCCTTTATGCATCTTATTTTGCTTAGAACGGCGGTAGCATTATAAGATGATCCCTTCACTAAATTTCAAGATAAAAGTGTTCTCCCCAAGTATGCACCATTGCCAAAGTTCATCATTTTGAAGCAACTCGTGATGATCGGGTGTGATAGACTCTACGTTCACATACAACGGGTGTAAGACAGTTTTGCACATGCAGAATACTTGGGTTAAACTTGACGAGCCTAGCATGTACAGACATGGTCTCAGAACACTGGAGACCGAAAGGTCAAACGTGAGTCATATAGTAGATATGATCAACATAGACATGTTCGCCATTGAAGACTACCCCATCTCACGTGATGATCAGACATGGGTTAGTTGATTTGGATCATGTATCACTTAGATAACTTGAGGGATGTTTATTTAAGTGGGAGTTCATTAGTAACTTGATTGATTGAACTTAAATGTATCATGAACTTAGTCTTAATAGTTTTTGCATATCTATGTTGTAGGTCAATAGCTCGCAATATAGCTCCCTATAATTTTGATATGTTCCTAGAGAAAACTAAGTTGAAAGATGATAGTAGCAATGATGCGAACTGGGTCCGTGATCTGAGGATTATCCTCATTGCTGCACAGAAGAATTATATCCTTGATGCACCGCTAGGTGACAGACCTATTGCAGGAGCAGGTGCAGATGTTATGAATGTTTGGCAAGCTCGATATGATGACTACTTAACAGTTTAGTGCGCCATGCTTTACGGCTTAGAACCGGGACTTCAAAAACATTTTAAACGCTACGGAGCATATGAGATGTTCCAAGAGCTGAAATTGGTATTTAAGACTCATGCCCGTGTCGAGAGGTATAAGACCTCTACTTTGCCTACAAGATGGAGGAGACTAGCTCAGTCAGTGAGCATGTGCTCAGAATGTCTGGGTACTACAATCGCTTGAATCAGGTGGGAGTTAATCTTCTAGATAAGATAGTGATTGACAGAGTTCTCTAGTCACTATCACCAAGCTACTAGAACTTCGTGATGAACTATAATATGCAAGGGTTGACGAAAATGATTCCCGAGCTCTTCGCGATGCTGAAATCGGCGAAGGTAGAAATCAAGAAAGAGCATCAAGTGTTGATGGTTAAACAAGACCACTAGTTTCAAGAAAAAGGGCAAGGTAAAGAAAGGGAACTTCAAGAAGAATGGCAAACAAGTTGCCGCTCTCGTGAAGAAAGCCCAAAACTGGACCCAAGCCTGAAACTGAGTGCTTCTAATGCAAAGGAAATGGTCACTAGAAGCGGAACTGCCCCAAATACTTGGCGGATAAGAAGGATGGCAAAGTAAACAAAGGTATATTTGATAAACATGTTATTGATGTGTACCTTACTAGTGTTCGTAGTAGCCCCTGGGTATTCGATACCGGTTCAGTTGCTAAGATTAGTAACTCAAAACAGGAGTTGCAAAATAAACATAGACTAGTTAAGTGCGAGGTGACGATGTGTGTTGGAAGTGATTCCAAGGTTGATACGATCACCATCGCACACTCCCTCTACCTTCGGGATTAGTGTTGAACCTAAATAAATGCTATTTGGTGTTTGCGTTGAACATGAATATGATTAGATCATGTTTATTGCAATACAGTTATTCATTTAAGTTAGAGAATAATTGTTATTCTATTTACATGAATAAAACCTTCTATGGTCATACACCCAATGTGAATGGTTTATTGAATCTCGATCGTAGTGATACACATATTCATAATATTGTTGCCAAAAGATGCAAAGTTGATAATGATAGTGCAACATACTTGTGGCACTGCCGTTTAGGTCATATTGGTGTAAAGCGCATGAAGAAAGTCCATGCGGATGAACTTTTGGAATCACTTGATTATGAATCATTTGCTACTTGCGAACCATGCCCCATGGGCAAGATGACTAAAACTCTGTTCTCCAGAACAATGGAGCGAGCTAATGACATATTGAAAATAATACATACCGATGTATGCAGTCCGGTGAGTGTTGAAGCACGCGGCGGGTATCAATATTTTCTGACCTTCATATATGATTTGAGTAGGTATGGGTATATCTACTTGATGAAACACAAGTCTGAAACATTTGAAAAGTTCAAAGAATTTCAGAGTGAAGTGGAGAATCGTCGTAACAAGAAAATAAAGTTTTTATGATCTGATCGCGGAGGCGAATATTTGAGTTACGAGTTTGGCCTTCATTTAAAACAATGTGGAATTGTTTCACAACTCACACCACCTGGAACACCACGGCGTAATGGTGTGTCCACACATCGTAACCGTACTTTATTAGATATGGTGCGATCTATGATGTCTCTTACCGATTTACCACTATCGTTTTGGGGTTATGCATTAGAGACAACCGCATTCACGTTAACTAGGGCAGCGTCTAAATCCGTTGAGACGACACCATATGAACTGTGGTTTGGCAAGAAACCTAAGCTGCCGTTTCTTAAAATTTGGGGTTGCGACACTTATGACAAAAGGCTTCAGCCTGATAAGCTCAAACCCAAAGTGGAGAAGTGCATCTTCATAGGATACCCGAAAGAAACTATTGGGTATACCTTTTGCCATAGATCCGAAGGCAAAATCTTTGTTGCTAAGAATGGGTCCTTTCTAGAGAAGAAGTTTCTCTCGAAAGAAGTGAGTGGGAGGAAAGTAGAACTTGATGAGGTAATTGCACCTTCTCTCGAATTGGAAAGTAGTACATCAGAGAAAGCCATTCCCGTGACGCCTACACCAACCAGAGAGGAAGCAAATGATGATGATCATAAAACTTCAGATCAAGTTACTACTGAACCTCGTAGGTCGACAAGAACATGTTCCGCACCAAAGTGGTACGGCAATCATGTCATGGAAGTCATGTTGTTGGACAACAGCGAACCTACGAACAATGAAGAAGCTATGATAAGCCCAGATTCCGATAAATGGCTTGAGGCCATCAAATCTGAGATAGGATCCATGTATGAGAACAAAGTGTGGACTTTGGTGGATTTGCCTGATGATCGCAAGCCATAAAGAATAAATGGATCTTCAAGAAGAAGATTGATGCTGATGGTAATGTTACTATCTACAAAGCTCAACTTGTCACAAAAGGTTTTCGACAAGTTCAAGGGGTTGACTACGATGAGACTTTCTCACCCATAGCGATGCTTAAGTCTGTCCGAATCATGTTAGCAATTGCCGCATTTTATATTTATGAAATCTGGCAAATGGACGTCAAAACTGTATTCCTTAATGGATTTCTTAAAGAAGAGTTGTATATAATGCAACCAGAAAGTTTTGTCGATCCTAAAGGTGCTAACAAAGTGTGCAAGCTCCAGCGATCCATCTATGGACTGGTGCAAGCAACTCGGAGTTGGAATATATGCTTTGATAAGGTGATCAAAGCATATGGTTTTATACAGACTTATGGTGAAGCCTGTATTTACAAGAAAGTGAGTGGGAGCTCTATAGCATTTCTGATATTATATGTGGATGACATATTGTTGATTGGAAATGATATAGAATTTCTTGATAGCATAAAAGGATACTTGAATAAGAATTTTTCAATGAAAGACCTCGGTGAAGCTGCTTACATATTAGGCATCAAGATCTATAGAGATAGATCAAGACGCTTGATAAGATTTTCAATGAGTACATACCTTGACAAGATTTCGAAGGAGTTCAAAATGGATCAGTCAAAGAAGGAGTTCTAGCCTGTATTGTAAGGTGTGAAGTTGAGTAAGACTCAAAGCCCGACCACAACAGAAGATAGAGAGAGAATGAAAGTTATTCCCTATGCCTCAGCCATAGGTTCTATAAAGTATGCCATACTGTGTACCAGACCTATTGTGTACCTTGCCATGAGTTTGGCAAGGGGGTACAATAGTGATCCAGGTGTAGATCACTCGACAGCGGTCAAAATTATCCTTAGTTACCTAAGAGGACTAAGGAAATATTTCTCGGTTATGGAGGTGATAAAGAGTTCGTTGTAAAGGGTTACATCGATGCAAGCTTTGACACCGATTTAGATGACTCTGAGTCTCAATCTGGATACGTATTGAAAGTGGGAGCAATTAGCTATAGTAGCTCCATGCAGAGCATTGTAGACATGGAAATTTGCAAAATACATACGGATCTGAATGTGACAGACCCGTTAACTAAAATTCTCTCACAAGCAAAACATGATCACACCTTAGTACTCTTTGGTTGTTAATAACATGGCGATGTGAACTAGATTATTGACTATAGTAAACTCTTTGGGTGTTCGTCACATGGCGATGTGAACTATGGGTCTTAATCACATGGCGATGTGAACTAGATTATTGACTCTAGTGCAAGTGGGAGACTGATGGAAATATGCCCTAGAGGCAATAATAAAATGCTTATTATTATATTTCCTTATTCATGATAAAGGTTTATTATTCATGCTGGAATTGTATTGATCGGAAACTTAAATACATGTGTGAATACATAAACAAATACCGTGTCCCTAGTATGCCTCTACTAGACTAGCTCACTGATCAAAGATGGTTAAGGTTTCCTAACCATATACATGTGTTGTCATTTGATAACGGGATCACATCATTAGGAGAATGATGTGATGGACAAGACCCATCCGTTAGCTTAGCATATTGATCGTTCAGTTTATTGCTATTGCTTTCTTGATGACAAATACATATTCCTTCGACTATGAGATTATGCAACTCCCGGATACCGGCGGAATAACTTGTGTGCTATCAAACGTCACAACATAACTGGGTGATCATAAAGATGCTCTACAGGTATCTCCGAAGGTGTTTGTTGAGTTGGCATAGATCGAGATTAGGATTTGTCACTCCGAGTATCGGAGAGGTATCTCTCGGCCCTCTCGATAATTCACAACATAAGAAGCCTTGCAAGCAAAGTGACTAAGGAGTTAGTTGCAAGATGGTGTATTACGGAACGAGTAAAGAGACTTGCCAGTAATGAGATTGAACTAGGTATAAAGATACCGACGATCGAATCTCGGGCAAGTAACATACCGATGGACAAAGGGAATTACGTATGTTGTCATAAGGTTCGACCGATAAAGATCTTCGTAGAATATGTAGGAGCCAATATGGGCATCAAGGTTCCGCTATTGGTTATTGTCCGGATAGGTGTCTCGGTCATGTCTACATAGTTCTCGAACTCGTAGGGTCCGCACGCTTAACGTTCGTTGATGATATAGTGTTATATGAGTTATGTGATTTGGTGACCGAATGTTGTTCGGAGTCCTGGATGAGATCACGTACATGACGAGGAGTTCTGGAATGGTCCGGAGGTAAAGATTGATATAAAGGATGATACTATTTGGACACTGAAAGAGTTTCTGGGCATACCGGGTAGTCAACGGGTCACTGGAAGGGGTTCTAGTAAGCCCCGGGAAGTATATGGGCCTTATGGGCCAAGTGAGGGAACACACCAGCCCACAAGGGGCTGATGCGCCCCTCTATGGTGGCCGGCCCTAGGGGAGGGAAGGAAAGGGAGGAGTCGGCCTCCCCCTGCCTTCCTCCTTCCCCCTTTCCATCCCCCTTTGGGAAAACATGGCAGGGGGCGCGGCCAGGGCAGGAGCTCTAGGGCCGGCCGGCCACCTATTTGGTGCGCCTGGCTGCCTCCCCTCTCCCCCCACCTATATATATGAGAGGGAGGGGGCGCCACACAAACCACGACAATTGCTTAGCCGTGTGTGGCGCCCCCCCTACACAATTTAGTCCCTTGGTCATATTTTCGTAGTGCTTAGGTAAAGCCCTATGGAGATAACTTCAGCATCACCGTCACCATGCTGTCATGCTGCCAGAACTCATCTACTACTTCGCCCATCTTGCTAGATCAAGAAGGCGAGGACATCACCGAGCTGAACGTGTGCTGAACGCGGAGGTGCCGTAAGTTCGGTACTCGATCGGTTGGATTGCAAAGAAGTTCGACTACATCAGCCGCATTACTAAACGCTTCCGCTTACGGTCCATGAGGGTGCGTAGACATACTCTCCCCTCTCGTTGCTATGCATCTCCTTGATAGATCTTGCGTGTGCGTAGAAATTTTTTTGTTTTCCATGCAACGTTTCCCAACAACTATGGCTCATCATACCAAGATGATGTAGGGTGGAACCCTAGGGGGGATCTTTCACGATTTTGAGGGGGATTCACAAAGAACACAAAGAACACAAGGGGGAAACAAGAGGAATCACACAAATTGACTTGATCCAATCATGGATCCACATACAAAAAGTGGTCACAAAGATCCAAGCACAGCAAAGGAGGGTACAAAGGTAACTAGTTCATCCCAATCCTATGAGGAAAGAGGTCTTGAATCCACTAGGGGATCTTCCCACAAGGGGGTCTTGAATCCACTTGGGGGATCTTCCCCTAGGAGGCCTTGGTCCCTAATGGAGTATGGGTACGAGTAGATGAGCAAAGCTCTATCTCCAAAATGAGCTATCACAATGCTGAACCTAAATGGTGGAGGAGGAGGAGGAGTATATATAGTCTAGGGGGGCGAAGGGGTACTTGGCTTCGGCCCAACTCATGCACGCAGGCAGGGTCCGGATGATCCGGATGGTCCAGGTGAGTTGTAGAAGCTGTGGGGGCTCCGGTTGTCCGGGTCCTGGTCCGGACGTCCGGGTTAGTCCGGATTATCCGGGTCGGGGTCCGGATGATCCGACTTTGGTGGAGGCTTGTTGTAGTCTTCGGACGCTGTAGCCGGATCGTCCGGTCCAGGTCCGGATTGTCCGGGCTAGGGCCGGATCATCCGGACAGCGGTCTGGATCATCTGGGCAAGTCCTGACTTCGCCTTTTTCTTCTCTGTCTTCGCGATTCCTTCTCTCCTTCGATTGTAATTGCTAGCTTCTCCATGGCTAACTCCTTGGTACCTGAGTATGCAAAGTGTTTCCGCTTGAGGTAGTAGCCATGTCTCATGTGATTAAAAAGGGAGTTGCGAGAGGAGTGATGTCACCTCGGTTTCGAGAGATCTTACACATGCACGTGTCATGGGTCCACTTGGTACTTGGTGCGATGATGGTAGGTCCATGGGGATGACCTTAGGATGCTCCGCATCATTGTGTGGAGGGGGGCCAAGGTGGTGTTTGAGGAAATGTCGCGGCTACTGAAAATTTTACTAGGCGGGCGTAAATTGCCAGTGCTAGTGAAAATTTGGATCAAGGGATTGAAGCAGAGCGGAAGTAACAAACATTGCACACGGTCAAAGCATAATAATCATGTGCTATCAAACAGAAAAACCCTCCAGGCGAGCAGATAGTTTTGAGATTGCGAGGGATGCAAACGGGAGTAAAATGTCGGGGCTACTGAAAATTTGAATTAAGGGATTGAAGCATAGCGAGAGTAACAGACATCGCACACGGTCCACACATAATAATCGTGTGCTATCAAACAGAAAAATCCTCTAGGCGGATAGATATTTTTGAGATTGTGAGGGAAGCATGCGGGAGCAACAAACATCGCACACGGCCAAAACATAATAATCGTGGGCTATCAAACAGAAAAACCATCCAGGCCGGTAGATATTTTTGAGAGCGGGAGGGAAGCCTCGTGGAGCCCAATCTACTGTGCTGATGTGAGTGATAGGGGCACGGGCGTGGCACACGGGTAGTCTGAGGGAACCGTGTCTGTTGCATCCCCAATCGCGGATGGTTGGTGCATCCGACTCATCTACTATTTATAAATTTGGCAAAAAAAGTGGGAAAGGGTCAGAACATGAACACACTTGCATGTGGACCAAATATATGTATGAAAAGGGTGGTTTGATGTTCAAATACCCAATTTTTTCACAACTTTGATGTGGCACCTGTCGCACAAAGCGCACATTATTACTAGTCCGCCACCCCCCCACCCCCACTTCGTGTTGGTGGTAGGGGAATCCTAGCTATGAATGCATGCCCCCAATTAGCTAGGTTTGACATCTCACCCTACCGTAACACAAAACCTATAGGAGTCCATCATGGTCAAACCCCCCCTTTCGCTTCCAGTCAAAGGTGGATCGTGTGCGGGCCCAGTAATGTGTGCTTGTGGCGCAAGATGGGTGAGACCACATATCAACCACCTCTGGGTGGCCCTACTATATGTATGAAAAGGTTGTGGTGTGATAATTAAATACCCAATTCACAATTTTGATGTGGCACGTGTGCCTCGCAATTTAACCGGTCATCCCCGACACCTCGGAGGTTCTAGGAAGTGCGAAGTAGTGCCCCCCCCCCCCCCACACACACACACTGAGTCAATGGGAGAGGGCATCTCACCAAGACGTACTGTAACACGGACCAAGAAGAATCCACCTTGGTCGTATAACCTCTCTCGTTGTTGGTCAAAGCGATGGATGTCCACGCGGCCCCACAAATGGGCTAGCTTGTCGCCGATAACCACGCGAGGGAGTGCCCGAAGACAAAACCACTACGTGCATGTGGCCTAAACATATGTATGGAAGTGTTGTTTGGTGTTTGAATACCCAATGCACAACTTTGATGTGGCACCGTGCTTTGGAACCAGAAAGTCCCCACACAAGCGAGGGTTCACCACACGTAGCATATATGTACGTATGTCACCCCACTTTGAGCCGTTGAGAGGGATTCATGCGTACGCATGTGCTCAAACTTAGGTATGGAATCTCACCATGATCGCCCTACTATACGGTAACATGAACCAAAGAAGAATCCACCCTGGTAACCTCTCTCGTTGTCTGTTGAAATGATCGACGTCCATGCGGGCCCACGAATATATAGGCTTGTCGTCGATAACCAAACAAGGGATAGTGTCCAAAGACAACCACAGCATGCATGTGTCCCAAACATATGTATGGAGGTGCGTGATGCATGCATATGTTTGAATACCCAATGCACAACATTGATGTGGCACATGCATTAAAAATCGCATAGTCCCCACACAGAGCGAGGTTCATGACGCGTCGTGTGCTCGTCCCCCCCCCCCCCTGATGAGGACATCAATACCATTGTTACACCCACATCCCCTGCTGCTATACATACTAGAGCAATTACTAGAGCTCGCGCACACCAATTGAATTACCAGGTACTTTCGTTTCTGGGTAACAATTCTAATGTTCATGAGAATATGATGCTGCCTAAATTGGATACATTTGTGTTGGTTACTAATGAAGGGCCTAGCATGGACAAGAGGGATGAACACTGGAGCAGGATAAAGCATGGAGATGAAGGCATGCGTGAAGGGAACCAGAACGGCGTTTCTAGTGTAGATTTTAGCACTTTGAAGCCTCCTTGATGACATACAAGGACATGGACGAAATATACAAGATGCCCTTTCATAAATTTCGTCCATAGCTTATTTTAGGTGCTGCGCCACCTTATTTTTGGACCAGGCCCATGTAATTTTGAAATACAACTTCCTAGGCTGCTTTTAGAGTCCGTATGTGTGGGGAAATAGAATTAGGGTTGGTTTCGGACCACTCCTCCAAGGGGTCATGAAATTCCCCCCTACTCCTCCATATATGCAACCCTTAGGGCATCATTTAGACTTTGTGTTTTGTTTAGATTAAAGTTCGCCATAGCTGCAACTTCGCGTACTTCATTTGTGTTCAATGACCAGAACAAGATGTCACAGAACCCCACCTTGATCAATAAAGTTTTCCTCTTATATTCGCAATATCCAGATTGCAATCTCAGTTTCTTGCTTGTTCTTCATTTGCTTGTAGGAAATAGACCCTCATGATCAGGTTGATCGTGCTCCGGTGTGGTCAATAATCTCTCGGGGTTGGTTTAGCGATTTCTAAGGCACGACATCCTCGCACGCTCATAGTTGGATCGTCAAAGTCTACTCCTCTGAAAATGATAATCACCATCTCATCGAAAGACGGGACACCTTTGCCTCTATCAAGTGGTATCAGATTTCTAGGTTGCTTGGTGAGATTTTCTAGTTTTTCATAGTTTAGATCGAGTCTGTTCTTCATACCTACAGTCCACGTAAAAGCCAAAAAAAATTAGGGTTAGTTCATCATATCCGAACCAATCTGAGCCTTTGCATAATCTTTTTAGGGTTTTTCTTTATTGAATTTGCAGTTGCATCGTCGTGTCGAGTTGCTGGTCTTAGCGTCTACTCCTTTAGAGTTTCCAGTTCTGTCATAGTATGTCATGCCGCCGCACCATCTTCATCGTTGTTGCCATATACCACCACCACATCTCCGCCACCAATCCGAGTCCCTATACACCACCCCATATCCACCGACATTCCATAAAACCACCACATATATGCCGCCATCACGCCACCAGTCCGAGTTGCCACCATATACATCTCCGCCACTACACTACTGCAGGATGGTCCAAACGCGACAGTCCAATTAGAGACCCTTCGACGAAACTGTGTGTGATGCATCAATCACAAACGGTGGTGTAATAAAATCATCAAAAAAGATGCAAAATGTTTGCGATGGCGGTGACATCAAACACGGTTCAGATTGGAGTTGCGTGTGCGATACGTGGCAAACAGTTAATCCATAAGAACGGTTTGCGATGAGGCAGAACAACAGAAACAGGCAGCTAGATGAGGTTGTGTGCGATATACGACATACAGTTCACTCGGATGAACTGTGTGTGATTAGGCAACACAATAGAAACGGTTCAACTGAACAAGATGTGTGTGATACGCGGCAAACAGGTCCGTAATCAGAAATGTGTGCGAAGACCAATAATAACACAGACGATTGCTACTAATAAGCCGTGTGATTTGCTCTGTCTACAGAAGAATAACATATATATATATAACTAAAATAAACATCCAATTACATAAGTGACTATAAAGATCATTCGCACACACCTCAATAAACAATTGTATGCATTCTAAACTAGGAGAAACGATCGTCTAGTCATCTACTTCTTGTGACGCTCCCGCCACTGCTCTGTGGCTCGATCCCTCATCTAGGGCAGGAAGAAGACACTCCCTCATGTCAACGATCCGCCTGTACATCTCGTAGCTTGTGTATGCGTCCTTGGCCGCGTACTTGATGTGTTGTTCATCCAGTCTCTCATGCCAGACACTGTGCCAGGTGTTCTTGTCCTTCTTGCTCTCATCCTTCATCTTCATGTAGTAGGGGCCGATGATGGCCGAGGCGAGGTCAACCAGGGAGTTATGTTTGTTGTTGTCGCTGCCCCAGACCTTGTAGTGGTCCTGGATGTTGACAAGATTCTGGCATTTCAAGCCCGAAACCTTGAGCGCTTTTAGATCATTGGTGGTGTCCACCATAGCGAAACTGTAGTTGGAGCTGTTGATAAACCTGGAGAAATGCTTGCAAGGCCTTGTGGCCAGGTGGTAGTGCTAGACGAGGACGTCATGTCGCACACACAACTGGGCGATGGCAACCTTCTGATTGTGCCCGGCACAACCGATGGTGTACTCGAGGTCGAAGCTGACCACTTGGTACTTGTCCTCTGCAAGCAACTGCTCCATAGTTTGGATGGAGCTCTCCACCGAGACCGGCTCGTTCATGCACACCGCTGAGAGGGCCTTCCCCCTCACGTGGGTGTCCACTACGTGATGCGTGGTGAACTGCCCGCCGTTGTCGTCGTCGGCCGCTGGGAGCGCCATTGGAGCCACGGGAAGCGCCATTGGAACCACCGGATGTCCTCTCTATACGTGTCATCGTGGGTGTGCTTATTGTGTCATGTGGCGCGAGAGATGAAGGTAAATGGCCACAGGAATAAATGGGGGCCGGGCGGCCTGGATTCTCGGCGCGTCCGCATGGCAGTTTTTGTAGTGGGTAACTACATCATGGCGCCGCGCCCGGTGCAACCGCATGCACACGAACATGCGTGATCGTGCACCGGCCCCAAACACTGGCAGCGCGCATGGAGGGACGAGGGCAGAGGGCCCAGAGGGACGCGAGAGCAGAGCGCACGCAGAGGGATGCAAGCAGAGCGCGCCGCGGCCGCCTCAACCGCAAGCAACCACACGCATAGAGCAGTTGAACACGCAGGAAATGGTCGTCTACAAGCCGGCCAACAGTTGCATCGCTGCGTAGAGAGCGGCCATGAGCTACTACTGCCATCTTGGTCTATTAGTCCCCTTTTATATTCTGTGCCATATTTTGACCTTAAATTTAACCAACAAAATGTTAATGCATGTTACAAAAATTATATAATTGGAAACTATGTTCAAATACGAATCCAACGATATAATCTCTGGCGACATGCATTCATATTTTATTAGTTAAATCTCTAGTCAAATTTTGGCACAAAAATACATAGATGACTTATTAACTAGGACGGGGGTAGTAGGTAATTTAATCGCAAACATTTTTTATTTTATTAACCATATGTGTACGTGTCCTTTCGTCCTCCTCTCGCACGTCTTGTCACCCCGCTGCCGCAGACGGCTTAGAGCGCAAGCTTGAGCAGTGCGGGGGGCGTTCTTTTGGCCAAACGGTGGTGAGCCTGTTCCCGCGCAACCGCGCAGGTTCCCGCGCAAGCTTCCCGCCCGACTTGGTGAAATCCCCAAAATCCCAATGCTTACCGGCCTGCTATATAAACCCTCATGGCCGGCGAGTCTTGCGTCGCATTTTCCCCTCCCTCCCTGTAGCTTATCTCGTCTGCTTCTCCCACAATCGCCAATGGCACCGGTCCATCATCATCGCTCAGCCACTCAGCCGTCATCAAAGGATAGCTCCAGCTGGGAGGCTACACCGCGGCAGCGGCGCAGTCCCCGATGTAGTGTAGTGCACGTGGCGTCCCTGTTGGGTGTGCGCGGAACACCCACCACACGCTCCGCCTCCGCTGCCAGTCGGCAGCTGTTGCCGGCTGCCATTGCCGCCACCCCACCGTCTGCCGCCGTGGCCGCCACACCACCATCGAAAGCCAGGGCCATCGCCCGCTCCGCCGCCATGGCCCGAAGGCGGGAGGTGGCCATCAAGGCCGCCACCCCACTGCTGGCAACCGAGGCCATCACCCGCTCCGCAGTCGTGGCCCGAAGGCAGGAGGTGGTGGTCGTGGCCGCCACCCCATCGTCAGCCGCTGTGGCTGCCAGCCCACCGTCGACCACCGAGGTCATCACCCGCTCCACCACCGCCGCCCGAAGGCGGGAGGCGGAGGTGGAGGACCGCACGTGCGTCAGCGACCTTACACGCTACATTGAGTTCTTGCAGGAGGAGGAGGAGCGCCTCGTCGAGCACGCAAAGAGCCTTACCACCGCCGTTGCCGCAGCACATGCCGCCGCAGAGGCGAGGAATCAGGAGATCTACAAGGAGAACCACCGCTTCGAGTGGGGTCATCTGGAGCGGCAGAGGGCGTTCGAGGTGAGCGTCGCTGAAGGTGCAGCAGCGGCAGCCACCGTATTGCAGTTGTCTAGCTCGTCGGTAGGCTCCTCCTCCTCTGCCTCTTACTGAGCACGCTCGATGGAGGAGAGGCTGCCGAAAGCAGTACAAAGGCCCCTCCATAGTAGTAGTACTTAGGGGCTATTTTGTTCAGTTCATCTGACTATAGATGTGGTGGAACTGTACATAGTACTTAAAATTAGCTATTATATATAGTTGAACTAGCTATTTCAGTACGTGGTTGGCAACAATTGAGGAAAAGTTTAGTCGGTTCAGCTGTCGAGTTGAACTGTTTGTATAAAGAACGACTGCTTAATCTATGAATGAAATCTATGCTTAATTACTGAATTTTAGTTGCAAAAATTAGATAGTGCTAGTGATTTTTAGCTGCATATTTTGATAAATCGCAGTGTTACAAGGCTGACAAATGGCAATGTTACTAGATCAACAAATGTCAATCTTTCCAGTTTGACAAATGGCAATATACCCAATATGACAGATGCAAATCTTACCAAATTGTCTGTACGTGGTTGCACACGGGTCATCCAAAACAACCATTTGCGTTGAAGGGATGTACAAATCCTGCTCAGCACATTTTCTCTTGGCTTAGCGCCGAAGTCTGGCTTTGCATACCGTATTCAATCTGAACAGTTTGCGTTGAAGAGATGCACAAATCCTGTGCTACGAATTTTCCCTTGACTTACGGGGGAAGACCATAGCTCTCACTTTGCATACGAGTGTTCTATCTAAAACGTTTGCGATCAAGAGCTGCTCAAATCCTGCTCGGCACATTTTCCCTTGGCTTCCTGGGGAAGCTGTCAGTTTGCATACGGGTGTTCTAACTAAAACGTTTGCGATGAGTGTTTTATATTTAAAAACCACTGATGCTTTTTTAAAAGAAAACCGTCTGATAAGTCTATACATTAAGAGAGAAAACGCAAGTTTGTTCAAACCTTATCTTTCATTCAGTCACGCTGCGAATTTATATTCATATGATCGAGATACAGTATTAAACCAAAAAAAACTATTTCTGGCGGTGGCGGAGGCGGCGTGCCGCGCCGGCGTTGTCGTTGTCGTCCTCCAGGACGCCGTTCTTAAAGTCTTCAAGGCAGCACAAAATGTTCTTCACTTGGAAATCAAACATCATGTCGTCGCGCGATCGACGGGTGGGTTGCGGGAGGACGACAACTAGCGGCGCTGCGAGGTAGCGGTCGACGGCCGCGTCACATGCTGCTGAGGGGGGCGCACGCATGGGCACAGGCGCGGCGGGTGTAGGCAAACGCATGGGGACCGGCACCGCGGTGGGTGCAGGGGCGCGCACGGGCACGGGCGCTGGCGCTGGCACTGGCCTGTACACGAGCTCGCACGGGTCCGCGGAGACCTCGATGACGCCCACGGCTTCCAGCTCTACGATAGTGCGCGGCGACCAGCCCGTCAATGCTACGGGGATGGTCGCTGGCGCAGGCGCGGGAATGGGAGCTAGGACGGGCGCAGGGGCAGAAACCGCCGCGGCCAGCTCGTTCAGGGCCATGTCCATGAGGCCCCATTCCTCCTTATTTTCTATCTCCTCCGGCTCGGAGTCGACTTCACCAAACTTGAAGACTACTGGCAGATGATCCTTCTGCACCATGGCGTTGGTGGAGGTCTGCGGGAGGGAGGGGAATGGGAGGCAAAGAGTAAGGCCGCCCGTATTAAACAGCGGCTCGGGCGCCATTAATGGAGAGGATGCGAGCAAGGCGGGCGGCCATGGAAGTCAAAGGGCTCGCTTCCCAGTGAGCCTACGCAGCGTACAGCTCGCACGCTTCCCGGTGACCCTACGCACTGGAGGACAGCTTGCACGCCTCTCGGTCAGCCTGCGCATCGGACTACGCTCGCACGCCTCCCGTTCAGTCAAGCAGCTGTCCGCACGGCACCACTTATAGCCATTAAAAGATAGACTCATGGCGTCACGTGAATGGTTAACAGAACACACACAATTTAAATTATACAAATGTTTGAGATGTTAAAGTGGCAGCTATTTGTTTCAAAATGCCTTTGTTGGCTGTTATTTGAGTGCGCCTTCTCTCAAAATGGACACGAAAAATACCACAGCATGTCGGGTGCCATTCCATGATAGCATGCCAAGTTTCATGAATTTCAGACGAGTTTTGGATTTACTAGAATTTAAAAACAAAGTATCTCAACGTTTTGCCAGCAATCAACAGTGCCCTGGTGTTTGAAATTCATTCCCATTTCTTGCATGGGACCTAATCATGCACCCAAGGACACACATTCGATATGTCAACCCATTTTTCCGCACTGGAGCATGTGCATGTAGTTCAAATTTGAATTACGCACATAAAATGCCTAGAAAACCCAATTAATGTATAAAAATGTCCAAGCGAACCCCGAAAAATCCCAAAAATTGACACAACACTCCTGTCGTTCTATGTTGACACTAGAAAATTTTTGAAAGCAAGAAGAGGCAACGGATATCGTTTCATCCCCAAAGGTGGCACGTTCCCTACTGAAACCATCAGGCTTGTTGTGAGAAGCTCTGGTTTGCGAGAAGCTTAGACCCAAACCTGCCCCAAATGGGACAATTTTTTTTACCATAGCATGGTGATGCCGCTCCATGATAGCATGTCAGGTTTCATGAACTTCAGATGAGTTTTGGATTTACTAGAATTTAAAAACCATGTATCTCAATGTTTGCGGCCGAGCGACGGTGGCAAGGTGTTTGACATTCATTCCCATATCTTGCATGGGACCTAAGCATGCAACCAAGGACACAAATTTGATTTTTCAACCAATTTACATGCACTGGAGCATGTGCATGTAGTTCAAATTTGAATTATGCACATAAATGCATAGAAAACTCAGTTAATGTATAAAAATGTCCAAACGAACCCCAAAAATTTCCTAAAATTAACACAACACTCATGTTCTATGTTGACACTAGAAAAAAAATTGAAATCAAGAAGAGTTAATGGATATCGTTTCGTCCAGAAAGGTGAAACATTCCCTACCGTAACCATGAGGCTTGTTGTGAGAAGCTCTGGTTTGTGAGAAGCTTATACCCAAACCTGCCCCAAATGGGACAATATTTTTACCACGGCATGTTGATGCCGTTCCATGCTAGCATGTCAAGTTTCATAAATTTCAGACGCGTTTTCGATTTACTAGAATTTAAAAACCATGTATCTCAATGTTAGCGGCCGAGCGACGGTGGCAAGGTGTTTGAAATTCATTCTCATTTCTTGCATGGGACTTAAGCATGCAACCAAGGACACACATTTCAATTTTGAACCAATTTATACGCACTGGAGCATGCGCATGTAGTTCAAATTTGAATTATGCACATAAATGCATAGAAAACTCAGTTAATGTATAAAAATGTCCAAGCAAACCCCGAAAAATCCCAAAAATTGACACAACACTCCTGTTGTTCTATGTTGACATGAGAAAAAATTTGAAAGTAAGAAGAGGCAACAGATATCGTTTCGTCCCCCAAGGTGGCACATTCCCTACCGAAACCATCAGGCTTGTTGTGGGAGAAGCTCTGGTTTGCGAGAAGCTTATACCCAAACCTGCCCCAAATGGGACAATATTTTTAACACGGCATGTCGATGCCGTTCCATGATATCATGTCAAGTTTCATGAATTTTAGACGAGTTTTCGATTTACTAGAATTTTAAAACCATGTATCCCAATGTTAGCAGACGAGCGACAGTGTCAAGGTGTTTGACATTCATTCTCATTTCTTGCATGTGACCTAAGCTTGCAACCAAGGACACACATTTGATTTTTCAACCCGTTTTTATGCACTGAAGCATGTGCATGTAGTTCAATTTTTAATTATGCACATAAATGCCTAGAAAACTCAGTTAACGTATAAAAATGTCCAAACGATCACCGAAAAATTCCAAAATTTAACACGACATCCTATTGTTCTATGTTGACACCAGGAAAAAAATTGAAAGCAAGAAGAGGCGACGAATATCGTTTTGTCCACAAAGGTGACATGTTTCCCTAACGGAACCATGAGGCTTCTTGTGAGAAGCTCTAGTTTGTGAGAAGCTTATATCATAACCTGCCCCAAATGGGACAATATTTTTTACCCCAGCATGTTGATGCTATTCCATGATAGCATACCAAGGTTCATGAATTTTAGAAGGGTTTTGGATTTACTAGAATTACAAAAGCAAATACCTCAACGTTTGCCGGAGAGCCACGGTGTCATGGTGTTCGAAATTCATCCCCATTTCTTGCATGGGACATAAGCATAAACCCATGGACACATATATGATTTTACAACCCATGTTGGTGCACCGGAGCATGTGCATGTAGTTTAATTTTGAATTGTGCACCTGAAATGGCTAGACAACCAAGTTAATGTATAAAAATGTCCAAACGAACCCTGAATAATTCCAATTTTTTTTACGACACACCTATAGTTGCATGTTCACTATAGATAAAAGTTCTAGCAATTCAAACACCCTAAATTGCCGCTGTGACCCCATTATGTAATTCAAATCAAGATGAAAATCAAGTAGATCGCACACACTTTATTATCACCAACTGTGTGAGATGCAGTACAAAATATCTTGGAGCACCGTCGGAGTATAGCACTCCTATGGCTTACGCGAGAAGGTGCGTCGGCTACAGTCCATAGCCGGCGTGTCAAGCACACTAGCTCGCTCCCCAAATATCATTTCACTATTCAACCGTCGCCGGTGAAAGATGGGGACGTGGACCCGCGTCGTGAGGGTAACTTCGGCGGCCCACTCTGGCAAGAGCGCGGCCGCAGCAGCCATGCGCGTGCTAACAAGGTGCATGAGCGTGGCTGCAATCTGCGACCGGGCGGTCAAGGCAGCCCAAACGGCCGCAGTTGCTTCTCAGGTGGCGACAGCAACATCTGTCTTGAGGATAGCAACTGGCGAGAGTGGCACAGCAGCTGTCCGTTCTGCAGTGGTGGCCTTAGCCCTGATGGAGGCCGCCTGATGTCTACTACGCAACTTTATTCTTGTAGACTCGTGTTGGGCCTCCAAGCGCAGAGTTTTGTAGGACAGTAGCAATTTTCCCTCAAGTGGATGACCTAAGGTTTATCAATCCGTGGGAGGCGTAGGATGAAGATGGTCGCTCTCAAACAACCCTGCAACCAAATACAAGAAATCTCTTGTGTCCCCAACACACCCAATACAATGGCAAATTGTATAGGTGCACTAGTTCGGCGAAGAGATGGTGATAAAAGTGTAATATGGATGGTAGAAATATATTTTTATAATCTGAATAAATAAAAACAGCAAGGTAGCAAGTGACAAAAGTGAGCACAAACGTTATTGCAATGCTTGAAAACAAGGCCTAGGGTGCGTACTTTCGCTAGTGCAATCTCTCAACAATGCTAATACAATTGGATCATATAACCATCCCTCAACGTGCGATGAAGAATCACTCCAAAGTTCCTATCTAGCGGAGAACATAAGAATAAATTGTTTGTAGGGTACGAAACCACCTCAAAGCTATTCTTTCCGATCGATCTATCCAAGAGTTCATACTAAAATAACGCCAAAGGAAATTCAGATTCGTAATGCTCAATCCAACACAAAGAACCTCAAAGAGTGCCCCAAGATTTCTACCGGAGAAACAAAGACAAGAACGTGCATCAACCCCTATGCATAGATTACCCCAATGTCACCTTGGGAATCCGCGAGTTGAGTGCCAAAACATATATCAAGTGAATCAATATAATACCCCATTGTCACCACGGGTATTCATATGCAAGACATATATCAAGTGCTCTCAAATCCATAAAAGTATTCAATCTGATAAAATGAAATCTCAAAGGGAAAACTCAATTCATCACAACAAGATAGAGAGGGGAAAACACCATATGATCCGACTATATTAACAAAGCCCGCGATACATCAAGATTGTGCATCTCAAGAACATGAGAGAGAGAGAGAGAGATTAAACACATAGCTACTGGTACAAACCCTCAGCCCCGAGGGTGGACTACTCCCTCCTCATCGTGGTGGCCGCCGGGATGATGAAGATGGCCACCGGTGATGATTTCCCCCTCCGGCGGAGTGCCAAAACGGGGTCTAGATTGGTTTTGCATGGCTACAGAGCCTTGCAGCGGTGGAACTTCTGATCTAGGGTTACCCTGTGGGTTTTTGAAATATTTGGTGATTTATAGGGCAAAGAGGGGGTGCGGGAGGCCACCGAGGTGGGCACAACCCACCGGGGCACGCCTGGGGGCCCAGGCGCGCCCTGGTGGGTTGTGCCCCCCTCGAGGCACCCCTCCAGGTGCTGCTCTGGCCCATTGGATGTCTTCTAGTCCATAAAAAATCCACAAAAAGTTTCGCTGCATTTGGACTCCGTTTGATATTGATTTTCTGCGATGTAAAAAACAAGCAAAAACAGCAACTCGCACTGGGCACTATGTCAATAGGTTAGTCCCAAAAAATGATATAAAGTTGCTATAAAATGATTGTAAAACATCCAAGAATGATACTATAGCAGCATGAATACTTCATAAATTATAGATACGTTGGAGATGTATCACCGCCCACGACCATGTCGAGGCCGCCCACGCCCAGCTCATGGTGGTCACCGCACAAATCAAACAAAGCTTCTCCGACAACGGTCGGCAACCCACGGCCGAAGAGTTGGTAATCGCCGAGAGCGTTCGAGCAGCCGTCCGTTCCTCCGCCGCATACCTTGCCACGACGGAGCCCATCCAAGCCTAGATCGCGGCCGCCCACACCCAGCTCGTGGCGGCCTTTTCCAAAGAGATGGCGGACACGGATGGCGAGATGCTTGCCGAGTATGGTGTGATGGATGCCATGGAGCCCCTTCCCCAGGAGATCGTTAGGCGCGAGCTGGACATGGAGGAGGCGGCGGGATCGACGAGCACCAGCCGTAGTAGTACTCTTTGTTTTGTTTAATTAAGAGCGCCAGTCTTCAATTTGTTAGAGTAATGTTTAGGTCAGCTAGCTCTGTTTAATTGCTGAACTTGCTCAATTAAGAAGCGTGGGTGTGATGTAGTCTCCTTTGTATACCCAAATTATGCAATGACGTGGATGACCACTGTAACCAGGGAAATTCGAACCAAAATTTGCACGTTCAAACTCATGACACACGGGTTAAGCTATATGAATCGTTTGTGATGTTCACATATCATACACAGTGCTGAATAAGGGACCATGTCTGATGACACTTTGCGCGCTAGTTTTTTCGCTGCACCGATTCAAAAAAATTGGCTTCCGCGGAAATATCAACCTCCCCGCCCCCTCCCCCTTACCAAAAGCCACATTTCCCCTGTTTCCCCCTTCTATTCCAAGTTGAAACCTTCACTCCTTGATTGCAGCGCCACCTCCTCGCCGGCGATCCTCCTTCACGCTGCTCAGCCTCGTCTATCCAGGCAGGTAATCCACACCCGACCCCCATCCTCCTCCTCCTTCCACATCCCACATGCCCCGACCGCCGGCGCAACACCTTCCATCCAAATCACCGACCCCTCCACCAAATAAGCACCGCCCTAAGCCATGGTGCATGCAGTATAGCTAGTAGCTCAAGGAGCATTTGGTAGTGGAGAAGCAAATCACGGCCGCACGCGCGGATGAGGTCGCGAAGGCTGCCATTCGTGCCGACCCCCAGATCTTGGAGGAGCACCTCGTCGTCGAGGCCACCGTCGACGCCTCGCGCGCCGATGCCGCGACGCTGTTGGCTGCTTTAAATGACAGTTCATGGTGTTTTCTCGAGGCCACCCTCGGTGCCTTCGACAAAGACTACGAGGTGTTTTCTCAGCGTGCACGTGCTTACCTCAACTCGAGAGCCAGCAGGTTGGTGCCCGGAGCGGCTCAGGCAACTCACCACTACGACGAGGGCACCCACGATGTGGAGACCTCGCCCTCTTCCATGTCCAAGGAGCCAATCATCATCGATATCTCTGACGATGAGGAGTAGCTTGTCTTATTAGCTCACTATAAGGACCCATGTTCAGTTTGCTAGCTACGCCGGTTAAGCATGCTCGGTTTACCCGTTGCATGTGCTGCTTCTGCCTTTCCTTAACAAATTCTAGTGAATTGTGCTATCTACTTTTACCATGCAATCTGTTGCTCTAGTGTATATGTTCTATATGTCGTGCAATGTGGTGCTCACTTATTAACTGTTTGGTTAATTAGTTGTCGCCTTCAGTTAACTGTTTGGTTCAATTCTGCAAATGTGATGTTCAATTCTTCAGGCTGCAATTTTGTATTGTCTTCCATGTGAGAAATAAATCAAATTTATCTTTACAAAATACATGAGAAACAAATACAATTGCTATATTTCCAAGTTGTCAAGCATGCTTGGTTTGGTTAACTGTCTGATCTTATAGTATGTTATACATTGTGCAATGTGGTGCTCAGTTAATGTTTGGTTCATTTGTTGTGGTGTTTAGTTAACTGTTTGGTTCAATTTTGCAATGCGATGTTCAATTGTTGTGGGTGCATTCTGTTATTGTATACCATGTGAGAAATAAATCGAATTTGGCTGTACTAAATACATGAGAAACAAATACAATTGCTATATTTCCAAGTTGTTAAGCATGCTTGGTTTGGTTAACTGTTTGATCTTCTATTAGGAGTATGTTATATTGTGCAATGTGGTGCTTAGTTAATGTTTGGTTCATTTATTGTGGTGTTTAGTTAACTTCTTGGTTCAATTCTGCAATGCGATGTCCAATTGTCGTGGGTAGAATTTTGTATTGTTGTGCATGTGAGGAATAAATCGAATTTGGCTGCACTTAATACATGAGAAACATATACAACTGCTATATTTCCTTGTTCTTAATCCTGCTTGGTTTGGATAAATGGTTTTTCCATGTGGCTTGAATTAATCTGATGAATCTGCAATGTGCTTATTTTTCATCAACATATTTTATTGATAGCATGCGAACCCTCACTTAACCTGATGACTAACTACCTTATATGTGTTGCCGGGAAACAATGGGAAGCACTGAAGTTTACAATCAAGGTTTGCACATGCATGGTCCTTTGTCTAATTGCACATTATTGTGCAATTGCAAGAACCATTCTAATATTTAGGTTTTTAACAATTTGGTCTTGCACATGTAGGTCCTGCTGTCAGAGGTTTTGACCCACTGTTCGACCCTTTTTGCATATGGGGAAATGAGTTGTCCATGAATATCAGTCAAGTCAAGAAACTTAGAAAGATTGTTAGGATAAAGAAATTAGTGACAAAAAACAACAAGATCTTTGTCTGCACAATGAAGAATACATTAGTTCACTACAAGATGGTACTAACTATTATACCTTGCCTTTTTTTATTCCTTTACCCCATTTCCAATATAGAGAAGATATTTATGCACATCCTTGTTTTCAGGCCTTTCCAAAGCAGTTCACTGATGATTACCTCTCAAACCACCTGTATGGTCAGGAGGCGAGGAAGGTTTTCATACAACACCCATGGTTCAGTATTGAAGTGTTCCTGAAGAGGACGAAGGATGAACGGTCAATCATCCACAGGCACTGGCCTAAAGTTGCAAAGACCTCCAACATCAATGACGGCTCAATATTCGCCTTCCGCTTCAGCAGTTTTCTAGATGAGATTCATCTGTCTATGTACTGTCTATGATGCTAATTTCGAAAGGTTATAGATGTTGGATGTGAAACTTGGTGCTGGTGCAGTTGTGTAATGGGGTAGCTGAGTGCTGAAGCTATATGATGTTGTACTCTGATGTATTTCAATTATGAAATCATGCTTCCTTAATATGGAAATGAAATATATTGTGTGCTTAATATGAAATGTCAATTAGATTAATAAATGGATTATTAATAATAGGGCAATTAGCCTGCTAATGGCCAATTAGCCTGCTAATTGGGTTTTTCTATTGCAAACGGTTATTGAGAAAACACCATGGGCGAGGACCTCAGGCAACGCACATAGTTTCTAGGAATAAACCGTGTTGGATCAATGAACAATCACACACGACATCCTCTTGAAAACTGTTTGCGTTAGGCCACCTTGCGCAAACATTTACCACCTAAAAAGTGTGTGTGATGGACAGCCTTTGCCACACAGTTTCTTCTACGCACCGTGTGTGATGCATTCAATAACGCAAACGATAAAATTGTTAATATCATGTGCAATGGCAACGCTATCACAAACGATTTATTGGGGGAAATTGTGTGTGATGTACCTGCGAATGGAAACATTTTCCTTGGAGTGACTGTGTGGGATGTATATACGAACGAAAACGTACTTCTTGGATTAACTGTGTGGGATGTACATACTAACGGAAACGTATTCCTTGGACTGACTGTGTGGAATGTACATACGAACGGAAATGTTTACCGAGGACTGACTGTGTGGGATGTACTTACGACCGGAAATGATTTGGCCTGTATAATGGTATTTTTTTAGCACAACTATACGTATAACCGTATTTGAACGCTCGCCGGACGCACACGACCTCATTTTGCCGAGCGTGCGTGCCAGGAGGGCATATCCCCAACGGTTTATGGGTCATGTGGGAAGGACCCCCCTATCGCAGTCACTGCTAACCCACAAGTATAGGGGATCATTTGTAGCCTTCTTCGATAAATAAGAGTGTCGAACCCAACGAGGAGCTAAAGGCAGAACAAATATTCCTTCAAGTTCTATCGACCACCGATAAACTCTACGCACACTTGACGTTTGCTTTACCTAAAACGAGTATGAAATTATTTTGCAAGAATAAAACTATGAGTACTTTGCGAGAAAAAACTATGAATAAATTGCAAGGTAATAAAAGTGGATAGCTTTTGTCAACAAGAAAGTCATTTGTCCCTAGGCAATCGATAACAAGTACCGGTAATCATTCTTGTAATTTTATATGAGGGAGAGGCATGAGCTAACATACTTTCTCTACTTGGATCATATGCACTTATGATTGGAACTCTAGCAAGCATCCGCAACTACTAAATATCATTAAGGTCGTGAAACCCAACCATAGCATTAAGTATCAAGTCCTTTTTATCCCATACGCAACAACCCACTTACTCGGGTTTAAGCTTCTGTCACTCTCGCAACCCACCATAAGCGAATCATGAACATATTGCAACACCCTACAGCGGGGGTCCCTCACGTTTGCGCGAGACGGAGGGCACCGTAGGACAGCACCAAAAATAAAATATACAATCATACCAACCAAGATCAGGATTAACCCATAGGACAAAACGGATCTACTCAAACATCATAGGATAACCAAATATCATTGGGAAATAATATATGGAGATGAGCACCATGTTTAAGTAGAGATTACAGCAGGGAGAAGGGATGTTACACCGCTACATAGAGGGGGAGAGAGTTGGTGTTGACGGTAGCAAGATTGTTGATGTAGATCACCGTCACGATCCTTGCCCCGGCTGCACTCCGGCGCCACCGGGAGAGAGGGGGAGAGAGCCCCCCTCCTTCTTATTCTTCTTCCTTGGCCTCCCCCCTAGATGGGAGGAGAGTTCCCCCTCTGGTCCATTGCCTCCATGGCAGCGGAGGGGCGGGAGCCCCTCCGAGATTGGATCTCCCTCTCTGTTCTCTGTTGTTTCGCGTTCCCCAGATCTGGCCCTTCACCGTTTCTTAAATTCCCGGAGATCCGTAACTCCGATTGCAATGAAATTTTTACACGATTTTTTTCCATAAATTATCTTTCTTGCACCAGAGGAAGGGCCCCAACCGACGTTCGAGGAGGCCACAAGATACATGGGCATGCCAGGGGGTGCCCGGTGCGCCCTGGTGGGTTGTGGTCACTGTGGGCCCCCGTCTGCATTGATTCCACCTCCCAAAAATCATAAATATTCCAAAATAATTCTTCATAAATTTTTATCATGTTTGGACTTCGTTTGATATGGATTTTCTGTGAAACAAAAAACATGCAACAAATAGGAACTGGCACTGGGCACCGGATCAATAGGTTAGTCCAATAAATTATATAAAATGTTGCCAAAACTATGTGAAAGTTGTATAATATTGGCATGAAACAATAAAAAATTATAGATACGACGGAGACGTATCAGCATCCCCAAGCTTAATTCCTGCTCGTCCTCGAGTAGGTAAATGATAAAAAAAGATAATTTTTTATGTTGAATGCTACCTAGCATAATCTTGATCATATGTCTAATCATGGCATGAATATTACGACATAAGTGATTCAAAGCAATAGTCTATAATTTGACATAAAGACATCAATACTCTGGCATCCCAACAAACAATCATGTCTTTCAAAATATCAACGCTAAAGAAAGCTATCCCTACAAAATCATATAGTCTTGTCATGCTCTTTCTTCTTAACACAAAGTATTTATCATGCACAACCCCGATGACAAACCGAGCAATTGGTTCATACTTTTTAACGCGCTTCAGCCTTTTCAACCCTCACGCAATACATGAGTGCAAGCCATGGATATAGCACTACGGGTAGAATAGAGTATGATGATAGGGGTAAATATAGAGAAGACAAAAAAATAAGAAAGTCTCACGTCGACGCGGCTAACCAATGGGCTATGGAGATGCCCAGCAATCGATATCAATGAAAAGAGTAGGGATTGCCATGCAACTAATGCACTAAGAGCTATAAGTGTATGAAAGCTCAATATGAAAACTAAGTGGGTGTGCATCTAATCCTATAATGAAAAATTCCCACTAGTATATGAAAGTGACAACATAGGAGACTCTCTATATGAAAAACATGGTGCTACTTTGAAGCACAAGTGTGGAACTAGCATGCCCCTTCTCTCTTTGTTTTTTTTTCTTTTTTTTTCTTTTCTCTCGTTGTCCGGAGTCTCATCCCGACTTGTGGGGGAATCATAGTCTCCATCATCCTTTCCTCACTGGGGAAATGCTCTAAAAATGAATAATGATGATCATCACACTTCTATTTACTTATAACTCAAAAGAAATAAAAATTGCAACTCGATACCTATAACAAAGTATGACTCTATATGAATGCCTCTGGCAGTGTACCAGGATGTGCAATGATCTAGCGTAACATGTATGAAAAATGATGAATGGTGGCTGAGCTACAACTACTATGTGAGCTATATGATCATGCAAAGCAATATGACAATGAATGCTCAAGTCATCAAAACGGAAGCGGTGGAAGTTGCATGGCAATATATCTCGGAATGGTTATGGAAAGGCCATAATAGGTAGGTATGGTGGATGTTTTGAGGAAGATATAATAAGGCTTATGTGTGATAGAGCGTATCATATCACGGGGTTTGGATGCACCGGCGAAGTTTGCACCAACTCTCGAGGTGATAAAGGGCAATGCACGGTACCGTAGAGGCTATCAAATTGCGGAAAGGTAAGAGTGCGTATAATCCATTGACTCACATTAGTCATAAAGAACTCATATACTTACTGCAAAAGTTTATTAGCCCTCAAAGCAAAGTACTACTATGCATGCCCCTAGGGGGATATATTGGTAGGAAAAGACCATCGCTCATCCCCGACCGCCACTCATAAGGAAGACAATCAATAATAAATCATTCTCCAACTTCATAGCATAACGAGATACTATACATGCATGCTTCGGGAATCACAAACCTTAACACCAATATTCCTACTAACCACAACCATTTACTAGTACCTCCCACATATTACCATCTCTATATCGCAAAACTATTGCAAGGAATCAACCATATCATATTCAGTGATCCATAAGTTTTATGTAGGATTTTATGACTAACCATGCAATTGACCAATTCCTGTTGACTCTCTAAATAGATATAAGTGAAGCATGAGAGTTTAATTCTTTCTACAAAAGGCCATTCTCTAATAAATATAAGTGAAGCAAAAGAGCATTCTACAAATAATGGTTTTTTATGTGAAGAGAAACAGGCAATCCAAACTTCAAATGATATAACTGAAGCACATGAAGCATTCTATAAAGCCATACTCAAAAGATATAAGTGAAGTGCAATGAGCATTCTATAAATCAACCATGGAATATCTCATACCAGCATGGTGCATGAAATAAAAGTGAAAACTAAACACAAAAGACGCTCCAAGATCTACACATATCACGTAAACGAAACAAAGACGAAAACATACCGATACTTGTTGAAGAAAGATGGGATGCCTTCCGGGGCATCCCCAAGCTTAGACACTTGAGTCTCCTTGAATATTTACTTGGGGTGCCTTGGGAATCCCCAAGCTTGATCTCTTGCCTCTCCTCCTTCTTCTCATATCGGGCCCTCCTCGATCTTTGATCACTTCATCCACACAAAACTCAACAGAAACCTCGGTAAGATCCGTTAGTATAATAATGCAAATCACTACTCTAAGTACTATTGCAAACAAATTCATATTTTGTTTATGCATTTTAGCTACTGTATTATAATTTTTCCATGGCTTATACCACCGATAAAAATCGCTAGTTTCATCAAAACAAGCAAAACAATGCATCAAAAACAGAATCTGTCTTAAACAGGACAGTCTGTAGAAATCTGAACACCTACCATACTTATGTTACTCCAAAAATTCAGAAAAATTAGGAAAAAATAAATAATTTGTATATCAATACTATGCAAAAAGTTTCAGAAACTTTTGATGTCCATTAAAAAAATGTAAAATCATGCACTACAGCCAAAGTTTCTGTTTTTGCACCACACATACCAACAAGCAATCTAATCACCCTAAAGGCAAATCTTGGCACATTATTTTTATAATACAATGGATTTGTACAAGGGGATAATTATTTTTGTTGCAAAGTTTTTGTAATTAAGATTCACAAAGTTTCCATGGGCATGAACAAAGTTCAAGGCTAGCTCCCACTTTCACAATGCTCATCCCTCTCACTTTCACTTTTCTTTTTGTGAAGTTTTAAGTTCCCCTCTATATTTTTTTGTTTTTAAACTTTATAAAAGCACTCAACAAAAATAAATGAATCTCTAAAACTTCTGGGTTGTCTCCCTGGTAGCGCTTTCTTTAAAGCCATTAAGCTAGGCATAAAGTGCTCAAGTAATGAATCCACCGGGATCCCAAGGTATATCAAAGCCAATTTTAATTAACAATGATTTGGCATTTAGTAGTGAGCACAAATCAACATATATCATGCAATGACGAAGTCTAACTCTCTTCCTATGCATCGGCATGTCATACAAGAACAATTCATGCACATCAAGTAAAGGCCAATACATAGCATAAGCAGTTTCTTGCAATTCTACCGTGTTGGAAACATAGAGAGGCGGAGATGTAGTTCCTCTCTCATAATAATTGCAAGTAGGAGCAGCAAGCACATGCATATTACATTCATCAAAATTATCATGTGAAACGGTAAAAGGCAACCCATCAATATAATCCTTAATAAGAACAAACTTCTCCGATATAGTGTAGTTTGGAGAATTCAAAAAGATAATAGGACTATTATGTGTGGGTGCAATAGCAACAATTTCATTCTTAACATAAGGAACTATAGCAAGTTCATCTCCATAAGCATAATTCATATTGGCATCTTGGCCACAAGCATAGCAAGCATTAAGTTCATCAAAAAGGGATATTTCAAAAGAATCAATGGGATCACAGCAATTATCATAGGATTCATCCTTCGGTAAGCATGAAGGGAAATTAAATAATGTATGAGTTGAAGAGTTACTCTCATTAGAAGGTGGGCACGGGTAGCTAATCCGCTCTTCCTCCTTTTGTTCTTCACTCTCCTCGTCATCTTTTTCATCCAATGAGCTCACAGTTTCATCAATTTCTTCTTCCATAGACTCCTGCAAAATATTAGTCTCTTCTTGGACAGCAGAGACTTTCTCAATAAATATATCAATATCGGAATTGTATTTATAATTTTCATAGCAATATTTAAGGATGGCAAAATTTTCAGGTCTATAAACATCATCATCAAAAGCTTCATACTTTAAAAACAAAGATTCAATTTCAAAAGCATCCTTAAAAGCAACAAATTCTTCTATTCGTTCCACATCATAATAATCATATCTACCATTGGCATAAGAAGCCAAGGTTTCATTATCATTAAATTTGCATGAAAAGGGAAGGTGTGGAGAGTTCTTCCTAGAGCAACAAGTATAATTATATCTCTGGCATAAATTCCAAGCATACCAATGCAACATATCAATTTGATCCCATAATAATTTCCTTTTTGTGTCAAGCGATAATCCCAAAAGTATTCACGTTGATCCAATGTGTCTCCCATTATCAAGTTGAATGGGGTTTTCTCAGGATTATCGAAGTAGTGCATAATATTTTTCACATAACGAGAATCGAGGGTTTCAGGAGGTTCCCCATCTCCATGAGTAGAAAGTACAACTAATTGTTTTGGTGTTTCGTGTTCCATATCCATAACTAAAGATAGAGAACAACTTATAACAGGAAATAATAACTACTTAGTGATAAAGAAAACAAGCACACACGAGAATATTCAGCCCACGCTATTGCTCCCCGGCAACGGCGCCAGAAAAAGGTCTTGATAACCCACAAGTATAGGGGATCATTTGTAGCCTTCTTCGATAAATAAGAGTGTCGAACCCAACGAGGAGCTAAAGGCAGAACAAATATTCCCTCAAGTTCTATTGACCACCGATACAACTCTACTTACACTTGACGTTTGCTTTACCTAAAACAAGTATGAAACTATTTTGCAAGAATAAAACTACGATTACTTTGCGAGAATAAAACTACGAATAAATTGCAAGGTAATAAAAGTGGATAGCTTTTGTCAACAAGAAAGTCATTTGTCCCTAGGCAATCGATAACAAGTACCGGTAATCATTCTTGTAATTTTATATGAGGGAGAGGCATGAGCTAACATACTTTCTCTACTTGGATCATATGCACTTATGATTGGAACTCTAGCAAGCATACGCAACTACTAAAGATCATTAAGGTCATGAAACCCAACCATAGCATTAAGTATCAAGTCCTCTTTATCCCATACGCAACAACCCACTTACTCGGGTTTAAGCTTCTGTCACTCTCGCAACCCACCATAAGCGAATCATGAACATATTGCAACACCCTACAGCGGGGGTCCCTCACGTTTGCGCGAGATAGAGGGCACCATAGGACAGCACCAAAAATAAAATATACAATCATACCAACCAAGATCACGATTAACCCATAGGACAAAACGGATCTACTCAAACATCATAGGATAACCAAATATCATTGGGAAATAATATATGGAGTTGAGCACCATGTTTAAGTAGAGATTATAGCAGGGAGAAGGGATGTTACACTGCTGCATAGATGGGGAGAGAGTTGGTGTTGACGGTAGCAAGATTGTTGATGTAGATCACCGTCACGATCCTTGCCCCGGCGGCACTCCGGGGCCACCGGGAGAGAGGGGGGGAGAGCCCCCCTCCTTCTTCTTCTTCCTTGGCCTCCCCCCTAGATGGGAGGAGAGTTCCCCCTATGGTCCATGGCCTCCATGCCAGCGGAGGGGCGGGAGCCCCTCCGAGATTGGATCTCCCTCTCTGTTCTCTTTTGTTTCGCGTTCCACAGATCTGGCCCTTCACCATTTCTTAAATTCCCGGAGATCCGTAACTCCGATTGCGCTGAAATTTTTACACAATTTTTTCCATAAATTATCTTTCTTGCATCAGAAGAAGGGCCCCAACCGACTTTCGAGGAGGGCACAAGATACCTGGGCGCGCCAAGGGGTGCCCGGTGCGCCCTGGTGGGTTCTGGTCACTGTGGGCCCCCGTTTGCATTGATTCCACCTCCCAAAAATCATAAATATTCCAAAATAATTCTCCGTAATTTTTTATCACGTTTGGATTTCGTTTGATATGGATTTTCTATGAAACAAAAAACATGCAACAAACAGGAACTGGCACTGGGCACTGGATCAATAGGTTAGTCCAATAAATCATATAAAATGTTGCCAAAACTATGTAAAAGTTGTATAATATTGGCATGAAACAATCAAAAATTATAGATACGATGAAGATGTATCAGTCACTCACTTGGCGACGGTTTGAAACACCATCACAGAAAGGGGTTAAAAACCGTTTGTATAGCACGTCGTTGTACCAGCGCTAGTCCGAGTTGCCACCAGATACATCTCTGCCACCAGTCCGAGTTCCACCCGATTCATCTCCGCCACCAATCCTATTCCGAGTCTAGTATTTACTTCCCTGTTATTGATTTCCAGGTCACGTCCAACTACAAGTCGTGACCAAGTCGGAATCCCCAACTTCCCTGGCACGGGCAGAAGAAAAATAGTTCCAGTTTAAAAAAAACCAAGTCTGGAAAATTCTGGCTAGGCAGTTTTTAGGCCATTTGTAGTCTTTTTTGAAAAAAAATTGTTGCGGAGCAAAAAAAGAGGAAAAAATAGTGCAAAAAATGAAAAAAAGGAAAAAAAAAAAGAGATGCAGAGTGTGCTCCTCCCTTGTTTACGTGTAGCGTTGTAATTTTGTTAGTGTTCTAGGCTCGCGTCTCTAGCACGGTCTAGCCTAGGACCAGCACAATACCGTCGTTGAGCATTTATTCAACTTTGCATCTCTGAATTGATTATTGCTGACATTTTTTTCTACCATATCATAAGCCTCCCCAACTACACATATATCTACATCGTGCGTTTGACACCACCTGGCAATCGCTCTATCCAAGCTTTGAGGAGTTTTGACTACCATGGTAGCCGATCACCGCCTGCTGCTTGGTAAGAACTGGTAAGAACTTGTGATTAGCTTGACCGATTTGTGACTTTCCACCACATTCACTTAGTAGTTCGTAGGACATATTCTTGTGTGTTTCTATTGCTGCTAACCATGGCAGGATCACAAGCGCAAAATCTGGACTGGGAGAAGATGACAAAAAAGGAACTACATGATAAATTTCAACAAATGTTGGGTGAACAGGTGCAAGACATGATGGCCAGCTTTGTAAAGGCACCGGAGAGGATTGATGACATTGAGAAGACAATTGACACCAAGTTGGACGCCAAGTTCGATGAAGTACTCGCGCGTCTACCACAACCACTAGCCGCCTCTGCTGCACCACTGCAACAACATCAACAACCACCTCCACGTCGCGATCCAGCAGGACGAGCGAAGCGTGTTCCTCTTGAGCCACGACAAACTTCTGGTGCCGCTGCTACTGCTGTTGATGCTTATGTAGCTCCTGCTGCTACTCCAGAGGAGGAGGAGGACTATTACAAGGATGAGGTTGATCAAAATCAAAACTACGTGCAACCACCAGCACCACCACCACCAGGTCGCCCTCATGCATATAATCGCAACGGTAGGGTTGCACCACCACCTCAGGTATGAGATTATGACCATATTCCTAAACTGAAATTGAATATTCCATCGTTTGTGGGTAGATACATTCCTGATGTCTATCTTACTTGGGAGTTAGAAACTGAACAATGTTTCACATGCTTACAATATCCTGATGATAGACGTGTTGCTGTTGTTGTTTGTGAATTCACTAGTTTTGCTTCTGTTTGGTGGTATGAATATTGTAGATTATATCATGATAATATCCCTACTACTTGGACTGCTTTGAAAATTTCTATGCATACTCATTGGGTTCCACCATATTATCAACGTGAATTACTCCAAAAATTGCAGCGTTTAAAACAAGGAAAAAATTCTGTAGAGGAATATTATCAGGAATTACAAACTGGCATGATTAGATGTGGTATTGTTGAGGATAATGAAGCTATGCTTGCATGTTTTATGGATGTAGTAAATAGAGAGATTCAGACCATTCTAGAGTATAAGGAGTATAATAATATCACTCATTTATTCCATCTTGCTTGCAAAGCTGAACGTGAAGTGCAGGATCGACAAGCATTGGCGCGAACTAATTTTTCAGCAGGTCGATCTTCATCATGGACACCACGTACATCCTCTACTTCCACACGTCCTACTGCAGAACCGCCGACTTCAGCCACCAATTCCAACCGAGATACAAGAAAACAGGCACCACCACCACAATCTGCTAGGAGCACACCTTCTGGTCCCGCACAGAGCTCTTCTTCATCCATGGCATCAACAGGGCAAACACATGAGGTTATATGCCGTCGTTCCAAGGGTGGAGGTCACTATGTGAGCAAATGTCCATCTCCACGTGTGATGATTGTTACTGAGGATGGTGGGTATGACTCCGCTAGTGAGTATGATGAGGAGACTTTGGCTCTTATTCCAAGTGAAAAACACGATGGAGATGATTTTGAACATGAGACGCAATACATGGCTACTGAAGATGCTGACAGGTATGAGAGTTTAGTTGCTCAACGTGTTTTGAGTGTGCAGGTAACACAAGCTGAGCAAAATCAGAGGCACAATTTGTTCCATACAAAGGGAGTTGTGAAGGAACGTTATGTCCGTGTCATCATTGATGGAGGGAGTTGCAACAACTTGGCTAGCATGGAGATGGTGGAGAAGTTGTCTCTCACCACTAGACCACATCCAAATCCTTACTACATCCAATGGTTCAACAACAACGGCAAGGTTAAGGTAACACGTACTGTTCGTGTGCATTTTAGTATCGCTACATATGCTGATTATGTTGATTGTGATGTGGTACCCATGCAAGCATGTTCCTTATTACTTGGTAGACCATGGCAATTTGATAAAAAAATTGTACACCATGGTAGAAAGAATCTGTATACTCTTGTTCATCAGGATAAACATATTACTTTGCTTCCTATGTCTCCTGATTCCATTTTGAAAGATGATATTCATAGAGCTAGTAAAGCAAAATAGGAGCAAAATAAGAGTGAAAATCAGATTGTGGCAATAGAATTTGAGCAACAAATGAAGCCTAATAATAAACCTTCTAGTGTTGCTTCTGAAATTAAATTGAAAAGTGGATGTTTACTTGCCACCAAATCTGATATTGATGATCTAGATTTCAGCAAATCTATTTGCTATGCTTTTGTGTGCAAAGAGGCATTATTTTCATTCCAGGACGTGCCTCCCTCTTTGCCTCTTGCTGTCACTAACATTTTGCAGGAGTTCGCTGACATCTTTCCACAAGACATGCCACCATGATTACCACCTATTCGAGGGATTGAGCATCAGATTGACTTAATTCCCGGTGCTTCACTGCCAAACCGTGCGCCATTCCATACCAATCTAGAGGAGATGAAGGAGATTATGTGTCAAGTACATGAGCTGCTCGACAAAGGTTATATACAAGAACCTCTTAGTCCTTGTGTTGTTCCTATTATACTAGTGCCAAAAAAGGATGGTACATCGCGTATGTGTGTTGATTGTAGAGGCATTAATAATATCACTATTTGTTATCGTCATCCTATTCCTAGGCTAGATGATATGCTTGATGAATTGAGTGGCTCTACAATATTCTCCAAAGTTGATTTGCATAGTGGATACCATCAAATTCGTATGAAATTGGGAGATGAATGGAAAACAACATTTAAAACTATGTTTGGACTATATGATTGGTTAGTCATGCCTTTTGGGTTAAGTAATGCACCTAGTACTTTCATGAGATTAATGAATGAAGTTTTACGTGATTTCAATGGACAATTTGTGGTAGTTTACTTTGATGATATACTGATTTATAGCAGATCTTTGGAGGAACATTTGGAACATTTACGTGTTGTTTTTATTGCTCTTCGTGATGCACGTTTGTTTAGTAATCTTGGAAGTGCACCTTTTGCACCGGCCGAGTATCTTTTGTTGGCTATGTTGTTACTCCACAGGGAATTGAAGTTGATAAAGCCAAGACTGAAGCTATTGATAGTTGGCTGCAGCCCAAAACGGTCACACAAGTGAGGAGTTTTCTTGGCCTCGCTGGTTTCTATAGGCGTTTTGTGAGAGATTTCAGCACCATTGCTGCACCTTTCAAAGAGCTTACGAAGAAGGATGTGCCTTTTGTTTGAGGTACCGCACAGGAAGAAGCATTCACGGTATTGAAAGATAAGTTGACACATGCTCCATTACTCCAACTTCCTGATTTTAAAAAGACTTTTGAGGTTGAATGTGATGCTAGTGTAATTGGATTAGGATGTGTGTTATTACAAGATGGTAAACCTGTTGCATACTTTTCTAAAAAATTGAGTGGGCCTAGTCTGAATTATTCAACTTACGATAAGGAATTATATGCTCTTGTTCGGACTTTGGAAACATGGCAACATTATTTATGGCCCAAAGAATTTGTTATACATTCTGATCATGAATCTTTGAAGCACATTAAAAGTCAAGCAAAACTGAACCGTTGACATGCTAAATGGGTTGAATCATTCAGAATTTCTCTTATGTCATTAAACACAAGAAGGGCGAAGAAAATGTTATTGTAGATGCATTGTCTCGTTGTTATACTATGCTTTCACAACTTGACTTTAAAATATTAGGTTTGGAGACCATCAAAGATCAATATGTGCATGATGCTGAATTTAAAGATGTGTTGCAGAATTGTAAAGAAGGGAGAACATGGACCAAGTTCGTCATTAATGATGGATTTGTGTTCAGTGCTAACAAGCTATGCATTCCAGCTAGCTCCGTTCGTCTTTTGTTGCTGCAGGAGGCGCATGGAGGAGGATTAATGATACACTTTGGCATGAAGAAGACGGAGGACGTACTTGCTACACAATTCTTTTGGCAAAAGATGAGATGGGATGTTGAGCGTTTTGTTGCTCGCTGCACTACATGTCAAAAAGCTAAGTCATGACTCAATCGTCATGGTTTATATATGCCTTTGCCTGTACCTAGTGTTACATGGGAGGATATATCTGTGGATTTTGTTTTAGGATTACCTCGAACAAAGAATGGGAAGAATAGCATATTTGTTGTCGTAGATAGATTTTCGAAAATGGCACACTTCATACCATGTCATAAAAGTTACGATGCTGCTAATGTTGTTGATTTATTCTTTCATGAAATTATTCGCTTGCATGGTGTGCCAAATACTATTATTTTAGATCATGATACTAAATTTCTTAGCCACTTTTGGAGATGTTTATGGGCTAAGTTGGGGACTAAATTGCTTTTTAGTACTACTTGTCACCCCCAAACTGATGGACAAACTGAAGTAGTTAATAGAACATTGTCTACTATGCTTAGGGCTGTTTTGAAGAATAACAAGAAAATGTGGGAAGAATGCTTGCCTCATATTGAATTTGCTAATAATCGTTCACTACATTCTACTACTAAGATATGCCCTTTTGAAATTGTGTATGGTTTCCTACCTCGTGCACCTATTGATTTGTTGCCTCTTCCATCTTCGGAGAAGGTTAATTTTGATGCTAAACAACATGCTAAATTGATCTTAAAAATGCATGAGTTAACTAAGGAGAACATTGAGCGTATGAATGCTAAATATAAACTTGCTAGAGATAAGGGTAGAAAACGTGTTGTGTTTGCACCTAGAGATCTTGTTTGGTTACATTTGCGTAATAATAGATTTCCTGATTTGCGCAAATCTATACCTACTAATAAAGCAAGGTGTGTTTCGCCAATTTTTTCATCCGTTCACCGCCGAAAATATTTTTTTCTATCCGAGGTGGTACTAAATTTTTGTCCTTTCGTCCATTAGAAAAGGAAAGCGGCAGAATTCCGTACATGGGCCGCCCGCATTGTGGCCCAGCAAAGGCAGCCCATTTATTTTCTTGCCCACGCAGGTGAGAGAACCCTATTTATAGTGTGAGCGTGAAATAGTTGCAAATTCGCCCAGGCGCCCAAGCTAGACTGAACCATTTTCCTTTTTTTGTTCCGTGTAAAGTTTTATTTTCCATATCATTCTCTTTTTCTTGGTGGTACTAAATTTTTGTGGTCCATGTGCTAGAAAAGAAAAAAAAATGTCCAGAATTTCATACATGGGCCGCACGCGCTAAGGCCCGGAGAAGCCACCCATTTTTATCATGCCCACGCAGCTGGGAAACCTAATTTGTCGACGCGGGCGACATATAGTTGGAGCTTCGCAATGGTCGCCCAAAGTTCGGCCCGCCATTTTCATTTTTTCTGTGTTCTTTTTCAACTTTTCTTTTTCCTTTTTCCCTTCCAAGTTATTTTTCCCCATTTTTTCCAGAATTTCATTTTTTGTACAAATTTTCGTTCAATCTTCAGAATCTCAAAATTAGTTCCCATTTTCAAAAAAAATTGGAACTTTAATTTTAATTCTCGTTCCAAATTTGTTCAAAATTCAAAAAATGTTCGCATTTTTTCAAAAATATGCAAAATTGTTCTTGAATTTTTGAATAAATTGTGTATTAGAAAATAATAGAAATTCAAAAAATATTCCTTTTATGTAAATGTTCACAAATTTGATACAATGTTCATTATTAAAAACACATTTTTGAAAATGTTTTTGAATGTTCAAAACAAGTTTCCATTTTTAAAAATTGTTCACAAATTCAAACAATGTTTGTTTCTCCGCCTTAAAAATGGTTCCTGTTTTCAGAAAATATTTGTGAATTTAAAAAAATCTTCCTATTTCAAATTTTGTTTGCATTTTTCCAGAAATTAATGTTTTTAAAAAAAATGCTCGCATTATTTTTTAAATCAGGAGGTCACCACAACCTCGACAAGGAGGCGGACCTGAAGGAAAAAATGCATGAGCTGGGTAGTTGCCGCCACTCCGACCAACCCCACCACTATAAAGATCTCGCGGGCCAAACCTGGCCCGTGAGAACACTATAGCTCTCCGCTTTGTCGCCCAACTATTGTGGAGACCGTTTTGATGGACACATCAATTATCTCTCCCGATGCTTGTCCGAAAAATCTCTTCCCGTTGCAACGCACGGGCATATGTGCTAGTCAAAACTAATGCCACGTGTTGATGGTCCTTTTAAGGTGTTACAGAAAATAAATGATAATGCATATAAACTTGAGCTGCCTGCAGATTTTGGGGTTAGTCCCACTTTTAACATTGCAGACTTGAAGCCTTATTTGGGTGAGGAAGATGAGCTTCCCTCGTGGACAGCTTCATTTCAAGAAGGGGAGGATGATGAGGGCAGCAATACCATTGTTACACCCACAGCCCCTGCTGCTATACATACTGGAGCAATTACAAGAGCTCGCACATGCCAATTGAATTACCAGGTACTTTCATTTCTTGGTAACAATTCTAATGTTCATGAGAATATGATGATTCCTAAATTGGATACATTTGTGTTGGTTACTAATGAAGGGCCTAGCATGGACAAGAGGGATGAACACTAGAGCAGGATCAAGCATGGAGATGAAGATGCGCGCGAAGGGAACCTCGTCCCCCACCCCCCCCCCCCCCCACCCCCACTTCGATCCGACGAGATGGATTCATGCGTACACATGCGCTTAAAGTATATTATGTAATCTCACAGCATGACCTATACCGTAAGACAAACCAAAAATTAATCCCCTCCTAAGTCAAATTAACATCTCCCGCTGTCGGTCAAACTGATGCACCAAGTGGGCCCACAGATGGAAGCATCGCCGATAACCGCGTGAGTGAGTGCCAGAGGACAACTGCCATCGCTTGCATGTGGGCCAAACATATGTATGGAGGTGTGTTGTTGTGATGTTTGAATACCTAATACACAACTTTGATGTGGCATCTGCCTCAGAATCCGTAAAGTCCCCATACGGAGCGAGGTTCATGACGCGTAGTATATGCTAGTCCCATCCCCCCCCCCTCTTCGATGCATACTATATATACTCCTACCGTAACACAACCCAAAAAGAATCCTCCTTGTTCGTCAAACTAACCTCTCTCGTTGGGTCAAAGTGATGGACGATGACCTCGCGGGCCCACGGAGGGAAGCATCGCACGCGAGTGAGTGTCCTATAGGACAACCACCATCTGCATGTGGCCCAAAGAGGTGTTTGTGTGATGTTTGAATACCAATGCACAACTTTGATGTGGCACCTGCCTCGGAAACTGAAAATTCCCCCACACGGAGCGAGGTTCATGACGCGTGGTATGTGCTGGTCCCCCCCCCCCCTCTCTTCGACGCGTACTATATACTCCTGGCATAACACAAACCAAAATGAATCCTCCTTGATGGTCAAATTAACCTCTCTTGTTGGGCCAAAGTGATGGAGGACGACCTCGCGGAACCACGGATGGAAGCGCCGCACACGAGTGCGTGTCCTATAGGGAAACCACCGCCTGCATGTGGCCCAAAGAGGTGTTGTGTGATGTTTGGATACCCAATGCACAACTTTGATGTGGCACCTACCTCGGAAATCGGAAAGTCCCCACATGGAGCAAGGTTCATGACGTGTAGTATATGTTGCCCCCCTCTTCGACGTGTACTATATACTCCTACCTTACATACGTAACACAAACCAAAAAAGAATCATCCTTATTGGTCAAATTAACCTCTCTCTCGCTGTAGGTTCAAAGTGATGGACGAAGACCTCGCTGGCCCACAGAGAGTGTCACACTCAAGTGAGTGTCATAGGACAACCACCGCGTGCATGTGGCCCAAAGAGGTGATGTGTGACGTTTGAATACCCAATGCACAACTTTGATGTGGCACATGCTTCGCAAACCGGAAACGTACTACACAGAGGTTCATGACGCGTAGTCCCCCTCACTTTGAGCCGGTGGTAGGGACTCATGTGTACGCACGTGCTCGAACTTTGATCTGGAATCTCACCATGATTCACACCGTAACACAGGCCAAGATGAATCCACCTTTGGTCAAATGCTTCCCGCTGTCGGTGAAAACCGATAACCTTCACGGGCTAACGAATGGGCACATCACTAATAACCGCATGAGGGAGTGTCCGAGGACCACCAATGCATGCATGTGGCCCAAACATGTATGTATGAAAGGGTTGTGTAATGTTTTAAATAACCAATTCACGAATTTGATGTGGCACCTACCTCACAAAACGGTCAATCACACACGGAGGTTCATGACCCGTGGTGTACTGCTGGACCCCTCCCCCCCCCCCACACACACACACACACCGCACCACCACCGCCACTTCGAGGCATGTCAAACTTTTTCTGTAGTGAACATGTGACCAAAGGAGTGTCGTGTTAAAATTTGAAAAAAAATTCAGAGATCATTCGGCCGTTTTTATACATTGATTGATTTCCTAGGGATTTAATGTGCAAAAATCAAATTTGAGCTACATGTGGACCAAAATGGATTGCAGAATCATAAGTTTGTCCCTGGGTGCATGTTTCCCCATGCAAGAAATTTCAAAACATTGAGAATCTTGATTTTTAGAATCCAATAAATCCAAAACATAGTTGAAGTTCATGAAACTTATTGTGGTGTCATATGGACACCAATAGACTGTGATATTGTATTTTTCTTGTCAAATTTGAGACAAGTTTTGATATAATCTTCTTACAAATGGGAGATTATTAATAACTGGCAACCAATATCACAAACGATTATTTATTCAAACCATGGGTGGTAGACAACAATGTACGTGCCATGCTTCGGTTAAGCGATAAAGCGGAAGAATTAATCAACAAAAATGAAGAAAAAATATGTGCCGCCACGCGTCTCATGTGAGTTGACGGGATGCATGCGAGCAGTCCGCCGCGCAGGCAGACCCGGAGGCATGCGGGCAGGTGTGTGAATTGACGGGAGGCATGTTTGCTCTGAAGTGTCTTCGGGAGGCGTGCTAGTAGTTGTGTGAAATGACGGTAGGCATGCCAGTAGTCCACTGCGCAGGCTCACCGGGAGGCGAGCCAGCCCTTTGACAGTCGCCCGCCTCGCTCCCACTGCTCCATATTAATGGCGCGTCCAAGCTACTTGTCATAATAGGCGGCCGAACCCCCCCCCCCGTCCACAATGGTCACCGATGTCTGGAGTGTATGAGGATGCTGTCGAAGTGCACCATCAAAGGGAGTGGCGGCCCTGGGGCTGGTGAAGCACCTGCACAATGCGTGAAGCTAGGCACAGAGGTTGACGTCGCCCCCGACGGGGTCTCGGCCCGGGTAGCAGCGCGACCTTGACTTCGTCGCCGCCGTCGTGCATCCCCAACCGGAGCCGGAGGTCCACAGCAACTCCGGCAACAACTCCGACTCCGACAGAAAACCAGTTAGTCATCTACACCCATTTGTGCAGCAAACATATCATGTGTTTTCTCTGGTTACTCCTGCCCCCCCTCCCCCTTCATTTTTTTGGAATAGAAATCCTATGGTTATGTTCTCTCAGTCCATGAAATCAGAGTAAGATTCAGTAGATCTGTGTAGTGTATTGATTGTTTGAATGGTATCCGTCTAGGGTTAGTTATTTTGTTCTGTACAAATGATTTTTGCTAATAATCCGACTAGGGTTAGCATTCGTGCTAATAATTCGTAGCTAGATATTGAGAATTGATCTTGAATGTCCTACATATATGTTTGTGCCATTTTTTTCTTCCAGATCTTGAGAATTGATTTTGAACGTCCTACATGTATGTTTGTGTCATTTTTTTCCAGATTGGTATGTACACAGATGATGCTCCGGCCAGCGGCACCACCGGTTGTAGATCCTGCACCCGGCAGTGTGGGCTGAAGCGGCCACGGTCCCCCTGGATCTGAGGAACCCGTAGAATCTCGGGCGGACCGCATCAGTGATCTCCCGGACGCCATCCTTGGGGAGATCATCTCCCTTCTCCCCACCAAGGATGGCTTCCACACACAAGTTCTCACATCTCAGTGGTGCACTCTGTGGCGCGCCGCGCCTCCTAATCTCGACTGTCATCAGCTATCTATCGATCATGATTCTGAACTCCCCAGAGCCATCATCTCCTCCCACCACAGCTCCGTTCAATGCCTCTGCATCCCGGCATGCTACCTGCTAGACATACCCTGCACAGTGGATGCCTGGCTGACATCTCGTCAATTCAAAAAACTCCAGCAGCTTGAGTTCTACCATTACTACGAATATAACGTACCATGAACCGATGTATCTGTGCCCTCACCACCGATGTCCATCTCATGGTTTTCCTCCTCTCTCCACACCGCCACCTTCAACCGGTGCCATCTAGCAGACAATCTGGTACAAATGCTTCGACTCCCACTGCTAAAAAAACTTACGCTTGTGGTGGTTGATCTGTCGGAGGCCTCACTGCACAGCATCATCCACTCAAGCTGCCCTACCCTGGAGTGTTTGCTGCTTGTTTTTGGAATAGAAAGGTGTATTCATTGTCTCAAAATAAAGGCGCCTCACCTTGTAAGCATTGGAATATTTGAAGGACAGGAGCTCATCATCGAAGATGCCCCTTCACTTCAAAGGTTGCTCCTTGATTCTTGTTATGCACCTTCGCAAATAACTGTGGTCTTTGTGCCTAAATTGGAGACCTTGGGTGCAATTAGTGATCCGTTTAAATGGTTAAAGATGGTGTTTGGCTCCACAATTATTCAGGTACTGTATATTATCCATGTACACTTTTGTAATATGCATTTTTCATTTGTGTGCATAAGTTAAATATCAACTTGGAGTACACTTTTGGTACTAATATTATGTTCTATGCTCAATAAAGAGCTTGTCCATGGATAGCCTATCAATGGTGCTGGATTATGTGAAGACCTTACATATCAGTATGTGGTGTTTTGATATGAACGCTATTATTGGCTTGCTATGATGCTTTCCATGCCTGGAGAATTTGTATATAAAGGTGATGATTTCATGCACATTGAAAGCCCATATATAATGTACTAGAATTAACCAATCAGTTGTCGCTCTTTCAACATACTATTTTTTTAGACATTAAATGTTTTCAATCTTCATGCCTATTTAGGCACAAACACATGGACAAAAAGGTATAACCAATCGGTGGCTGAAGAAGCACCGGGACTTTCTTAGTTCTCATGACATTCGTTTGACGACTATAATGTTGGAAGGATATGCCTCCAACCATGCAAACACTAGCTTTGTCACATTCTTCATGTTGAATGAGAGGGTACTATTATCCATGAGGATTAAGTTTTTTAACAAAAAAAATCTCACGGCTGGACATGTTGAACAGCATAAAAAGAAGTTTTAGGTGGACAAAAGGGCTTCTGAACGTGCTCTGCTTCTATGTACAACAACTTGTCATCATCATGTACTAGTAGATTTTCTAGCCCAGGATCTTCATTTTATGGATTAGACCGATCCATTTGATTGTGACTTCCCAAAACTTTGGTGTAGTTATATGTTATTGCCCTGTTCAATCTGGTTTTGTCTAGACCTGGTGAACAATTAATCCTTGTGCTTTTGTACCGTTTGTAAGCTAGAGTTGGATATTTTGCCCTTTTCAACTCGGCTTTGACCCATATTTTCTTTCATACTAGTCCAATGGCTTGCCATTTCTTTAATTAAGACAAAAATATTATAAGCAATCACAACATAGGGAAAGAACATCACTCTCGCGGGCTCCTTAAGATCATTGTTCATTACAGAACCCGCAAGTGCTTAGCGCCCGCTAGCAACCACAACTTATTTTGAGCTAGCACACCAAATGGGATGAAATTCTTAATAAGAAATGCTTCATGGTAGTGACAGATTTAGATTCAGACATTTGGGACCCACGAGGAAAAAGTCCTATCCAAGGTGGTGTCGACTCACCCGTAAACATTGAGAAACTTTATTTTAAAATTACTGTAAATCCAAAACTCGCCTGAAAATCATGAAACTTGGCATGGTGTTATGACATGGCACCAACATGCTGCGGTAAAAAAAATGTTCGATTTGGGACAAGTTTTGGTATAAACTTCTTACAAACCGGAGCTTCTCTTAAGAAGCCTCATGGTTCCGAGAGGGAACTTGTCACCTCTGTATGCAAAACAACATATGGTGCCTCTTCCTGCCTTGATTTATTTTACAGAGGCAACATGCAACTATAGGAGCGTCCTGCTAAAAATATGAAATTATTCATGGTTCGTTTTGCCTTTTTATACATTATTTGAGTTTTCTAGGCATTTTGGAACAAATAGCTGCCATGTTATTATCGCAAACGGTCGTATTATTTCAACCGTGGGCATTCAACTAACCATTTACTACCGCGGGCAGCTGTTTGATTAGATGGGACGACTATGAGCAGTCCGCCGTGCAAGCTCACGGTACCAGGAAGCAAGCCACGAGCGCTGCCAAAAATGTATTGATGGTTTTGGTTTCAGCTGCCTTGGGAAGGTACATAGAACAGTCCTCCATTCTTATCTACAAGCACCGCCGCCGAGGATTGCCGCCTGCTATGAGATGGAGGACGAGCCGGCCAACAAGTGGGGGTGGGTCAAGCCAGAACCGTAAGAGCCTCCGGCAAGCGTGGACTTCATCAGCAGCCTCCCCGACGAGATGTTGGTAACCATCATATCCCTCCTCCCCATCAAATCTAGCGTGTAGACATTGTCCTCTCGCAACGGTGCCGCCCCCTCTGGCACTCCACTCCCCTGGACCTCATCGACGACAACGAGCTCTGCAGCGGGGATCACAAACACTTCAATGCATTGTCCCACATCCTCACGATGCACCCTGGGCTGGTCAGACGCCTTGCTATGGCCAAGTTCTATTCCAACTGCAAGGCCGAACCCAAGTTTCATTACTGGTTCCTATCCCCAGCCCTAGATCGGCTCGTGGAGCTCAGCTTTCATGTTGGACATCACTACTGCAGGATGCTACTAACGCGACACTACAATCAGAGACCCTTCAACGAAACTGTGTGCGATGCATTAATCACAAACCGTGATGTAAAAAAACTATCAAAAAAGATGCAAAATGTTTGCGATGGCAGATACATCAAACACGGTTCGTATTACAGTTGTGTGTGCGATGTGTGACATACGGTTAATCCATAAGAACTGTTGCGATGAGGTAGAGCAACAGAAATGGGCTGCTATATAAAGGTGTGTGGGATATACGGCATACAGTTCGCTCAGATGAACTGTTTGCTATTAGCGAATGCAACAGAAATGGTTAGCCAGATCAAGGTGTGTGCGATATACGGCATATGGTTCACTCGAACAAACTATTTTCGATTAGGGAACACAACAGAAATGGTTCAACTTAACAAGATGTGTGTGATATGCGGCATACAGTTCACATAGATGAACTATTGGCGATGAACCAAAAGAACACAAACGATCCGTGTAAACAAGATGTGTGTGATACACGGAAAACAGCCCACTCGAAAGAACTATTTGCGATGAGAATATATAACACAGACGGTTAATAGAGTTAATTCGTGTGCGATTCTATGTGTAGAATTTTTTTTGAAAACTACAAACTAGTTGCTTGTGATGGCTAGGAGTATCGCACACGATGCGTGTGCGAGTACTCTTGTGTGATGATTAGTAAGTTACAAATACATTTCCTTATGGTAACACGTGTGCGATAACACGTGACACCGCATAAGGTTGTCCGGTTGTGTGCTCCACTTAGTCTTCCCGCGCTCCACATGGGTGAATTGTAAAATCCCCAATCCCCTAGCCAGCTGCTAGCTATAAATAACCACAGCAATGGCTGGCAGTGGCGACTCGCTACTGATCCAATTGATAGCTAGTTACCCACACATACCGGCATACCCCCAACGGCCGACGACGAGATGGAGTCGCGCGACAGCGGAATCAAGGCTGAAGGCACGATGGTCGGCTTGGCGATCGATGGCCATGCCGCCGCCTCTCCCGACGACGGCCAGAGGAAGCAGGAAATGCGGTATGAGCAAGCCGGCAGGTTAGCCAGGGTCGTCCTAAAAGCAGACAGGGATCGCCAGCGGGTGATACTGCTGGCTCGGTGTAGAGTGTGGCGGGTGGTGCGGGCGGTGGAGGAGGAGCCGCGACGACGCAAGGACAACTACGATAGTGGTGGCCGGCGCACGAGGCACAGGCTTATGTCCCAGATGGAGGACAGCGCAACGCCAAACGTCGCTGGGGCATTCCTGGGGGCCATCACGGCAGCCCTGGCAAGAGCCAACATCGTCTCGCCGGACGTCACCGGGGTAGACCCGGCGGTCGCGGTAATACCGGCGGTTCCCGATGTCGAGTCTGCCCCAGCCTCGATCGATCAAGGTGTGTAAGTCATAGCCTTGGTGGCCTTCGCTCCCACTGAGCCCATGATTGACACGCTGATGGACGATGGCTGCTCTGCGTGCTGGGTCAGCGTCAGGTGCACAGTGTAACTCTTGTGCGTGTGTGGTTTGTTATATTCTTGTAAATTAGCGATATATATATATATATATGCTCAATTGATTTCTTCATGCATGTCAAATATGTCAATTGTATGGGCTGGCTTGTCTGTATATTATCTGAATTTGCAATATGGACAATTAATATGCAAATGTCTTCTGGACATCGGTGCTAATCGCCACGTCGAAAACATGGACATCCTCTACTCTACCGGGCACACGCTTAAACTGAATGAACTGTGTACGAGACTAATATTTTCCATGAAAATTTAAGAACTTGGCTAACAGCATTTGAGTAACATATATATAGTGGTGACACTATTCGATAAAAGGCGGATCTTGGTAACACGGTTTTGACAACCATATGGTCCATATCTACAAACTTAACATAGTAACAACTAGCACATTTTAAGAGGTTGAGGGCCAACAACCATAACTATCCGCTGGAAGCAGCTTGATCACGGCGACTTGACATCTCGTCAATGAAAGGAAGAACCCTCCTGTGCCTTGGTAGAGCATGAGTAGAACAGTGTCTCCAATTTTCCAATGTGGATGCATTGCAGACTAAGGCATAGCCTACTAGTGGGAAGGGGCTGATGCCTTCCCACCCACCCAGGTTCAAGGCATGGTACTTGCAATTTGGGTTTGTTGCACCAATTATACTGTAGGGGGTTCCCTTACAGTCTTTCTGTCAAAAAAAAATTCTTCGGGAAATGCAGTACCTTGCAATCACTTTGGCGTTATTAGCAGGCACAAGTGTAATTCGACCACGCCGGGAAATCGATTCAGGAATAGCTGCAGTGGGCAATTTTTGTTGAAATGTAGAATAAAAACCAATTGTAACATATCCTTGAAGATATATATAGTTTATGAACATCAACAGAAAAATAAGACTTTGTACCAGCGTTTTGTGCACACAATTGGTCTTATTCAATGTGTGCACCATAGGTAGAATTAATCCCATCCAAAATCCAGCGTTCATAAGATGTGCTATCTCTATCTGATTACCAACTAATTTTATGACATGCTTAAAGTCCTTCCAGTGAAATTTGGTACGCTGAGTAACATACAGATTGTTAACTATGCATCCAACATATCTGGCTTAAAAGGTGGAAATGTATTCATGGTAATACGTCAAACATTTCAAACATGTGTGCGTGTGTGATAGGAATACCTATTGCACACAGTTATGAAAATGGACACATTGGCGATAGTAGAGGCATCGCAGACATTTTACATTTTTGAATTGTGTGCGATAACGTACCTATCGCAAACACATCGATAGATTAAATGTTTGTGATATCCACCTTTTTCACATGACTATAGCGGCGTAATCATTTCGGATGTCTCTCGGATCAGAAACGTAACGTCGAGACGTAACATGTGGGACTGGCGCGACTTCTCATGCGTTTATTCTATGGCGATTGTCAATAGCCGCTCGCCTATTCCCGATGGTTTTTGGGTCATGTGGGAAGGACCCCCTATCGTCCACACTCACTAGGCGACGGTTTAAAACTCCGTCGTGGAAAGGGGTTAAAAACCATTTGTATGGCATGTTACGGTACCAGTGCATCCGCGCTCACTGCCGCCATCCACGCTCCGCCTCGTGCCCACGCTACTCTTCGCTACATTCAGGCAGTGCCTTTTCCCCTAGATTGACGCCGCGCGCACTCTTCATCTCCCTAAACTGAAGCACCCCGAGCTCTTGGGCATCAACATCTCGGAGGATTTGGAGCGCCTACTCTTCAGCTGTACAGCGCTCGAGTACCTTCATCTTCAGGTGATGGATGGGTTCAGTAGCCTCCACATCGCCTCAACGAATGTCCGTATGATTTATGTGCATTGCTGGTGCCGCAATAGGCTGTCGGTTGAGATGTTTCACGATATGGTCATTGAGAATGCACCTTTCCTCGAGAGATTGTATGTACTTGATAAAGTAGGTCCAATAAGAATCAGGGTCATTGACGCATCAAAATTGATAGTGGGGCTATTCGTGTGCTGAATTCTCCGAACTTGTTACTGGATCATTATTCGTTCAAGTACAACAATCTTCTTCTTCTCCTTATTATTGGACATGGCATTTTATCTAATTTTTGTTGATCTATGTTCGCCTATCATCCAGAAAATGATTCCCACAAGCTTGACCCCATCTCTGCGCATAGTGAAGATCTTGGCACTACAATCTGTCGACCCCGATCTGGATGAAGTTGTTAGATTCCTTAGACGCTTTTCGTGCACAGAGAAGCTATACATCAAGGTGATGCTCCTCTGTTAATTTTTAACCACAACGGAGTTCAATTTGTTTTTACTTTTACCCATGATTACAATGACAAATGTAGTATGATTTCTAAAGGAAATTTGTAGGATTTCAATACATATATTTTTTGAGATGTTAATCATGATCGATTGAAGATGGCATATCACTCTATTCGTGTATTTAGAAATCCTGCAGATCAAAGAGGCCCAAAGTGTTCAAATCTGTAGCTAGGCACTAATATGTTATCTTCATTTGTAGATACAAGCAGGCCTGAAAGTGGAAAATGTTGCGCAATATAACAATCACATTGAATGCCTTGATCTTCATCTCACAGAAATTACTTTTAACGAGTACTGAGGCACCACACCAAAAATTAAATTCGCCAGGTTCTTTGTTCAGAAAGCAAGGGTGCTCAAGGTAATGAGGTTTTCCCTATATTTAGTGCGCAGAAGTGAATAGTTTGCTAAAGAGCGCGGGCTTCTACAGCTGAATGGAAAAGGCTCTGCAGAAGCTGAATTTCAATTTGTAACTTCATATGACAGATTATTCAGAAGTTGTTGTATCAAGCCGCTATATGACTTCTTGGTGGCCGATCCTTTCACATAAGTAATGCATGAAAAAGATTTTGAAGAAGATGAATTTGATTTGTAAGAACAGTTTGAACCTTGTAATCTTTGAATTTGGGCCTTGTAGTGCTGGAATTTGAACCTTGCAATATTTATGGTTTTTGTGATATAACGTAATTGGATGTTTAATTTGGTTATGCAATCATGTCCTGATATAAGTATATATGTTGTTCTTCTGTAGACAGAGCATAGATGTTGTCCAGACAGAGCATATCACATAGCACACAGGCAAAACTAGGGAACCCGTCGATGATGATTTCATCAATCGCTGACAATTGTATACCAATAAGCGTTTTCCCACAACACACATGGCTTATTAGCCGCAATCGTTTGTGCTATTATCGGTCTTCACACACATTTTTTATTACGGACATGTTTGCCGCGGATCACATACATCTTGTTAAGTTGAACCATTTCTGCTGTTTTCGCTCATCTCAACCAGTTCAACCGACTGAATGTATGTCACCTATCACACACACCTTTATCTGGCCGACCGCTTATGTTGTCTTGGCTAATCAAAAACTGATCATCCAAGTGAATTGTATGCCGTATATCACACACACCTTGATCTGGCTAACCGTTTCTGCTGTTCTGGTCATCGCAAACAGTTTGTATCCATCAACTGTATGCACATATCGCACACGCAACTCTAATATGAATCATGTTTTATGTCTCCTCCATCGCAAATGGTTCGTATTATTGATGACAGTTTTATTACAACAAGGTTTGCGATTAATGCATAGCACACAGTTTGGTCGAAGTGTCACATTTGGACCATCCTGCAGTAGTGTGTGATTGATATTGAAACTAACTCCTCTTCTGAGGAATATGTTGCTAATTCTGATGAAAATGCTAGGTTGAAGAGCTTGCTTGAGATTGGCATGCTTAAACGTCTCAAAGGGCACCAAACCCTATGTGATGTGTTCAAGAAGTCAATTCTTTAGAGGAATCCTAGAAAGGAAGGATTGTGTTTTGAGAGAAAACTCAATGCAGACGGTACTTACTACACCCCTAAACAATATCCTAGGACAAGTTGGGTCCTTCCAAAGAGCAAAACTCTCAAACCTACTTTATTATCGGGATATGACTGTCTCTTTCCTATTGATGATGATGAGTTAATTGACTCTAACTAAAAGCTATTCAAGCAACAGAATGGTTAAGTTTCTGCTCGGTATATTGGCACTAACTACAAGATAGGCTCTCCTAATAAGCAAATATGGGTTGAGAAATCCATCATTAAAAAACTTCCTGTTACTGCCAATCTAACCTTGGAGGGAAATTATCTTCGAGGAAATGGATATTATTCACAAAATAATGATGCGTACTCCTCCAAAGAAAATGGATTGAATGAACAACAAAAGGAGTACATGCACTCTCCACAACTCATTATGTGTGTGTCTCTGGAAACAATTTCAATGCTTATTCCTATGATTATGCTAACTCTTCACAAACGAGAAACTCCAGAGCGTCATGAAAGAAAACTATTCCTGCTCGACTGAAACAAATGATGCATCAACCACCCACAAGGATGGTGAAAACTAACTAATCTTTCTTGCAGGGAATGTGTCTAAGGGTGACTCATTTCATATCTTATGCCTCGAGACATGATTGTTGGTGCATGGGATTCATTCCTATTTTCGAAAGGAATCCACTATTGCCCATGTTTACCGTCCATTTATATTCGGTTGTTCCTAACTTTTTATTTGTGTGTTTATTATTTCCCCATGCTTTATTTTGAACTTGATTCATAGATTGCCTCCTTGCTTTGATTTGGTGTTTCGTCTAATGAACAATTCACTCATTGCTGTTTGTTTCAACTCGATTCTTCTTCTAGCTAAGTGATTCTATTTTGGACGCTTTCCCCCTCTATTATTTCTTGTCCAAATCTACGCTTCTAGTTATGAGTATGTAATATAATCAGAAATGCATTTCTCTCTATGTCCTTGGTCACGAGAAAAATGTATATCAAAACTTAATCTGTTTTGGCGAAAGCCCTCCAAAATTTGGGCCTCCCGCTCAAGTCCGGAGAAACTGTGTAATAAGTTGCCACGTGCCCATGATCTCCACTAACTCCATCGTGCGCGTTGAATGCAAAGAGTCCAGTAGTTGCGCACTGTCAATCTCCTCGGGCAGTTATGTACTTTTCCTATAAATACCACAGTCTTCCTCCTCGGACGGTTTCACACCCCATTCATCTCATTGACTCCGCTCCACCTCCAACTGTCCGAGCCCATGCTTGTAGCAGATACGACGAGCCGCTCCATCGTGCAACTCTGGTGGAACCTGATATGTCTCCAATGTTTCTATAATTTATGAAGTATTCATGCTACATAAATTATATATGGTTTTGGTGCACTTTTATATTATTTTTTATGGATTAACTTATTAATCTAGTGCCTAGTGCCAGTTCATGTTTTTGTATATTTTCGTTTCGAAGAAAATCCATATCTAGGAAGGTCCAAACACGATGAAAATTTACGACAATTTTTTCTAGACCGAGAAGGACCCTAAAAGCTTCAGGAGACAACCAAAAGACCCACGAGGTGGCCGCAAGCCACCCCGGCGTGCCCAGGGGGTAGGGCGTGCCCCTTGGCTTGTGGCCCCCTCGTGGCTCCATTTGGCGGGATTCTAACATTGGAAAATCCTATAAATAGAGAAACCCCCAGAAAGAAACCTAGAACTTTTACTCTGTTGCCGCTAGCCAATGTCCTGAAGCAATCTCATCTGGATCCCTTTTCCGGCGCCCTGCCAGAGGGGGGAATCATTGGGGAGGCCATCTTCATCATCTTTGTTGCCTCCATGGTGATGCATGAGTAGTTCATCCTCGGGGCTGAGGGTTTGTACCAGTACCCATGTGTTTGATCTCTCTCTCTCTCTCGCTCTCTCTCTCTCTCTCTCTTGTGTTCTTGATTTGACACGATCTTGATGTATCATGAGATTTATCAATATAAGTTGATCACATGATGTTCACCTCCCTCTCTTATTTCGTGGAGAATTGAGTTTTTCCTTTGAGGTTTCTTTATGTTGGATATTTTGGATTTGGGATCACATGATGCATGTCTTGACTTGCGGATACCCGTGGTGACATTAGGGTGTTCTAGGTGACATAAAAATTAATTGATGTGTATCATGTAGTGTTGTCGTAGTACGATCTCTAGAACTATTCTTAACACTTTGGGGGTGGTTCAATAGATTGATTGGAAACACAACTTTTAGGTGGTTTCCTACCTACATGATTTCATCCTATTTCTCTTATAGGAATAGAGACTTTGGAGTGATTCTTTGCCGCACTTTGCAGGTTTTTTATGTGATTTAGTTTATGTTAATGATGTTGAGAGATTGCACTAGCGAAAGTATGAACCCTAGGCCTTATTTCTAAGCATCGAGACACCATTTTGCTCGCCTTTTGTTACTTGCTATCTTGTTGTGTTTAATTGTTAATATTACAAAAACCTATTTCTACCATCCATATTACACATATATCATCCCTCTTTGCCGAACTAGTGCACCTATACAACTAACAATTGTATTGGGTGTGTTGGGGAGACAAGAGACTACTTGTATTTGGTAGCAGGATTGTTTGAGGGAGAACCATATTCATCCTACACCTCCCATGGATTTATAAACCTTAGGTCATCCACTTGAGGGGAATTTGTTGCCATCCTATAAAACTAAATGCTTGGATGCCCAACAAAATCTACAAGAAAAAAGTTGCATAGTAGACATCAAACTATTTCCTGCAACGTTGCCGGGAAGGTGAGTGCTTGAAGGTATCTTCTTTAGATTTTGCAATTGAATCTTTTAGTTTCTTGTTTATTCGCTAGTTTATAAAAGAAAACTAGAAAAATGGAAGTGAAGTTGCATCAAATTCTTTATCTTTATGAAGTCTTTCTTGCAAATATGGATTCCGATAATTGCTATGAAGTGCTAAAAGAAGAATTTAACACAATGTTTGGTGTGAGTTCCTTGAATGATAAGAATGATTGCAATGATATTAGTATGAATTCTTGGAATATCCATGATGCTATTGATATGCAAGGACATAAGCTTCGCGATGCTATATTTGATGAAGATGATGTTTTTAGTCCCCCTAATTTTTATGAGAAACTTTACTATGATGAAAACATGCCTCATATTTATGATTATTACAATGATGAAAGTGGGTTTGGAAGAGTGTCAACTCTAGGTAGCAATGATCCCACTATTTTGGAGGGTGTTGAATCTTATTACAATGATAAAAGTGGGTTTAGAGAGGTTGTGACTTTATTTAGTGTTGAATCTACTACTTTGGAAGATGTGACCATTGATAATTATGAGAACAAAGTTGTATCTATGATGATTATTGTGATGACACTTATGATATAAAGAATAATGATAACCATGAAACATGTCATCATGATTTTAATGCTCAAATTGATTATGTCAATCAAGTTGCATATGATAGTTATTTTCTTGAATTTTCTCCCACTACTATTGATGAGAATAAATTTGCTTATGTGGAGAGCAATAAAATTTCTATGCATGTGGATCATGAAAATAATGCTTTATGTGATATTGTTGAATTTGTTCATGATGCCAATGAAAATTATTAGGAGAGAGGAAGATATGCTTATATATATTTCAACAACAACAAGTTTCCTCTATTTAATTGTTTAGATTACAAAAACCTATTTCTACCATCCATATTACACATCTATCATCACCTCTTCACCGAACTAGTGCACCTATACATCTGACAATTGTATTGGGTGTGTTGGAGACACAACAGACTACTTGTATTTGGTTGCAGGATTCTTTGAGAGAGAACCATCTTCATCCGGCACCTCCCACAGATTGATAGACCTTAATTCATCCACTAGAGGGAAATTTGCTACCGTCCTACAAAACTCTGCGCTTGGAGGCCCAACAAAGTCTACAAGAATAAAGTTGCATAGTAGATGTAGCCACGTCAGCAACTGTGGCTCCATTTGTTAGAATCTTTGACCGGTCAAACCCACAAGCCGATTACTGGTGATCGATTATCGTCCCCAGAAATGATCTTAGGTGACAAGTTGGCCTATCATAGGTGACAATATGCGTTGTAACCGAAGATGGTCATCGATGACAAATTTCGGTTCGTCGCCTAAGATAACTTGTGTGGCAGAAAAAGTGGTACCATCAAGAATTTAATTTTTGTGACGGTGGGGGTGACGGCTGGAAAACGTCACCAGGGCAATTTTGGTGACGAAAAATGGTTTTATGTGACACAAGTGAAATGCCACAAATAGCCAGCGTTTTATAGTGACAAGAGTGTGACACCCCCGGCTCAATCGTGCACTAATCATACACGCAAATGCACACGATCAAGCCTAAGGACTCATGGGAAGATATCACAACACAACTCTAAAACAGAAATAAAGTCATACAAGCTTTATATTACAAGCCAGGGGCCTCGAGGGCTCGAATACATAAGCTCGCATACAAGCGGAAGCGGAAGCATCAGATATCTGAGTACAGATATGAAACCGAAACAGATAAACCTCTAGAAAGGCAGGGCAAAACAGAAGCTACGATCGAAAGGCACAGGCCTCCTGCCTGGGACCCTCCGAACCTACTCCTGGTCGTCGGCAAGCTCGTAGTAGTATCCATCCTCGGGGTAGTAGTAGCGATCATCGGCGGGGGCAGCTATCTCAGGGGCTCCATCATCTGGTTGCATCAAATGGATATGGGGGAAAAAGAAAGCAAAGCAATCGTGAGTACTCATCCGAAGTACTCAGCAAGCAAGGATCTACACTACATATGCAACATTATCAAAGGAAGGCTGTATATGTGGACTGGGCTACAGAAATGCCAGAATAGAGAGAAGGCCTAGTCCTATAGAAGACTAGCATCTTCCGCGGTCTTGCAGCATTAGAAGAGTGTAGACTAGCACAGTATAAAGTAGTAGTAACGTTATCAACCTCACCCATAGATCCTTCCTCGACTCCCTGCGAGAAAGCAATCCCAGAGCCATACAGTCATCAACCTCGTCCAGAGATCCCTTCTCGACTCCCTGCGAGAAGCAATCCCAGAGCCATAGTATCCAATTCTAGTTGTATCGATCGGGATACAACTCCGAGTGTCCGTTACCGACGATCCGGCTATGCATAGATTAGTTCTTCCCTACAGGGGTGCACCAACTTACCCACCACGCTCGCTTAACTCCGACCGGAAACACTTTTCCGGGTCATGCCCGGCCTCGGCCAAACGACACACCGCAACCCTACCTAGAGCTCAGCAGAGAGGTCCTCGCCAGTCTACAACCTAAGTGCCCAGGGGTCTTGGGCCATCGCCATGTGCACTCCGGGTCGTTGTGTGCAGGGTGGATACCAGCACCGCCTCGGATGGTCGGTACGATCCGACCGTGCCACAATGCTGAACTGGACATCTGATAGAACTTTCGGCTGATGCCACGATGCGGAGTGCCCATAACTTTTCCCGCGTGATGGTTAGTGCTATCAGGCCAGAGGCCCACTCAGATCAAATATCCAAATCGTAGTGTGTTGGTAGTGCAGTAACGAGCAGAGACTCACGATCGATGTGACCCCATCGCCCCGTCTCGAGGACTTGCGGCAAGGGCCAAGAATGCCCGACCACGCCTCATATTCATCACTCGGGCACCATCCAGGCAACCCGTCTTCACATCACACGCGGGTACCCCTCAGGGTCGACCCGCCTTTCCAAGTAACAGTGTAAAGTCCAAGTATCCGTGTGTCCATAACATCTGAGGAATCCGAGGTATCACCCTCGTTGGATTCCTACTCGATGTATCCGTCAAGGTGAACTCGCAGGAATCACCCTCGATGGGTTCACACTTGAGGTGTTGCACGACTGTGTCATTAACGGGAGTGGTGAAGGAGGAATCACCCTCGAGGACCACAACCGATGGACTAACCTACAAGGTTAACATCAGAAGTGCTGGCAAGGTATCACCCTCGGCACTCGATAGTAACCCTGTAGTGTCGTACAGCTAAGGGGGTGATGTGCGGTGCCGGGGCCTCGTCTTCGATCCCGTAGATCGGGTCTTCTGATAATCCAGCGGGGCAGTCAGGACAAGTGGGGTCACTGATAGGTCTCTACCCAGCCTATAGTAGATAGTTTTAGGATAAGCAGGTAAGGTTTCAATAGCACGTTACAATAAACAGGCTATGCATCAGAATAGGTAAAGCAGTAGCAGCAGCAATTCTAATGCAAGCATGAGAGAGAAAGAATAGGCGATATCGGTATGCTCAAGGGGGGTGCTTGCCTAGTTGCTCTGGCAAGAAGGAGGGGTCGTCGGAAGGCTGCTCGTCTGGAGCATAGTCGTACTCAGCTGCAACGGCATCGGTTTTGGCGTCTATCGAGAGAGAAGGGGGTGAGAAACAGTAAATACTAAGCAAACAAGTGCTACACAATGTATGACATGACAATATGCAGTGCCGGGTGTGTCCTAACGTATGGTTGCATGTCACCGAGGAAGGGGGAATCCATCCGGGAATGTTTTCCCGGTTCCGAACATTTGTCAGACAGATGACCGGAGGGGAACAGTTCCATGTTCGGATAGTTAGGGACGTGTGACGGACGAACGGACTGCGTATTCGGATTCGTCTCGAAATTATGAGCAACTTTTATGGACAAAGTTTTTCCATCGGAGTTACGGATTATTTTCTATGACTTTCTAAAGTTTTAATTATTTTCTGAATTTATTTAATCCATTTAATCCAACATTATCCAGAATAGTGTATGATGACGCAAGTATGACATCAGAGTGACGTCAGCAGGTCAACTGGTCGGTTGAACAGTCAAACCAGACAGGTGGGTCCCTCTGGGTCCCACATGTCATACACAGTAGCTTAATCCAGTGAGTTAATTTAACTAAAAGGCTTAATTAGCATGTGGGCCCTGTTAGTCAGTGACACAGGCTTAATTAGAATTTAATTAATTGCTATAGCGCATGGGCCCATGTGTTAGTGACATGTTTTAATCCAAACATTATTTTTACAGGGGCCCCGCATGTCAGTGGCTATTTAACTTAACTAAACACAGATTAACCCTAATCTAACTAGCTGACAGGCTGGCCCGGTGAACAGTGCTGGTCGGCGTTTAAACGCTGGCACCACAGCACGCGGCGGCGACTCACGGGAACGCGCTACGGGCGGCCATTTGCGGCGGGGCTTGGTCCATTCGGACGGGCGCGAAGCCGCGCATCCAGTGGGGGTATCGGCCGGACGAAGGTGTCACCGAAGTTGGCCGGACGACGAGCCAGGTGGCGGCGCGGCTATGGCCATAGTGAAAAGCATGCGCGCGAGCTTGGAATCGAGCTCGAAAGAGAGGGGGAAGATGCGTGCGCTCACAGGGAACTCGTAGAGGGGGCCGGCGAGGCGTGGGGAGGTTGGCGTCGACCGAATCGACCGGAAGAAGCTGTCAGTGCCGAAGACGAAGGCGAGCTCGGGGAGGAGGTTGTGGTGCGTCCCGGCCCAGTGGAGTGCGGGGAGTCGAAGGAGGAGACGCCCATGGTGCTGCCGGACACGGAGATGGGACACGGGGGATGCGGTGACCGCGAGATCTCATGGGGGCGCGGCCATGGCGTACGGTAAGCTCGAGGGAGAGAGAATAGAGGCGGTGGAGAGGGGAGGAGAGAGACCAGAGGGTTCAGTGGGGAGCCAGGGGGGCCCTTATCCACCCACGGCGAGCGGCGGGGCGCGATGTCGAGCAGCAGAGGGGGGGCCAGGGTGAGCGCGCGCAGGGGGGGCACTGTGAGACGATAGAGAGGGGGGGTGACACACAGACTGCCAAGGACCCCCCAAGACTCTCTCGTGCAGACCCAGGCCGGCCGGTGGGGGCTGGGCCGCCTGTGCTGACTTAGGCCCAGGTGGCGGTGGGCTCTTTTCTATATTTCTTTTCTTCTTTTCTCTTTTCTGTTTTGTCCTTTGTTTTTATTTCAAATGACTTTTGCAAAATATGATACTTGCCAAAATAAATGCTATGCAATATTTACCACTGTTTTAAAATGGTTAGGAGGCAAATGAATTTTATTTGGATTTTAATTAAAAGAAAATGGATTAAATACCTCTGTTTTGTTGCTGATAGAGTCACTTAATTAATTTAGTATATGTTGATTATAATTTTAGAATTGTCTCTGGATTATTTAAAATATTAAGAACATTTTAGTTATCAAACTTGAACAACTTTTATTTGCACTTTCAGTTTGAATTTCCATTTGAATTTGAATTTGAAAAGAGATAGGATCCAAATGATGTTTAAGCACTATTGATCATGATGACATGTCATTATCAAGAATGGGATTACTGTAGCTTAATACATGGGGTGTTACAAATCTCCTCCACAACAAGAATTCTTGTCCCGAGAATTAAGAGGTAGAAGGGAAAAGATCGGGATATTCAGCACGGAGGTTATCCTCACGTTCCCAAGTGGCTTCATCTTCAGTACGATTTGACCACTACACTTTGAGGAACTTGGTAACCTTCTGACGGGTCCGATGTTCAGCTTCATTGAGAATGCGGATCGGATGCTCCTTATAAGATAGATCATCTTGCAATTCGAGCACCTCGTGATCCACTGCGCGGTGCGGAGATTCCTTGAAGCAACGACGAAGTTGTGACACATGGAAGACGTCGTGGATATGAGAGAATTGCGGCGGCAACTCTAATTTATACACCACCTGACCACGTCTTGCAACAATGCGGAAAGGACCAATGTAGCGTGGAGCTAGCTTGCCCTTGATGCCGAATCGATGAGTGCCCTTCATAGGGGTGACACGCAAATAAGCTTGATCACCAGGTTGATAAGTCAAACCCCATCGCTTGAGATCATAGTTGCTCTTCTGGCGGTCCTGAGCCGCCTTGAGATTTTCTCGAATGATACGGACTTGCTCTTCGGCGTGTTGAATAATATCCAGACCCACGAGCGGTCGTTCCCTAGTTTCTGACCAATTCAGAGGGGTTCGACACTTGCGTCCATAAAGTACTTCGAAGGGGGCCATTTTCAAGCTGGCTTGATAGCTGTTGTTATATGAGAATTCTGCATAAGGAAGAGATTCTTCCCACTTCTTGCCGAACGATATAACACAAGCCCGAAGCATGTCTTTAAGCACTCGATTTACTCGCTCGACTTGGCCCTGGGACTGTGGGTGATAAGCTGAACTCCAGGTAATATGAGTTCCCATAGCTTCTTGGAAACTTTCCCAGAACTTGGAGGTGAAAAGACCGCCACGGTCTGAACTGATCTCCTTCGGAATACCATGGAGTGAAACAATTCTGGAGATATACAACTCTGCTAACTGACTAGCAGTGATCGTCTCTTTGACAGGCAGAAAGTGTGCAACCTTAGAAAGTTGGTCGACGACGACAAGAATAGCATCGTGACCCTTCTATGACTTGGGAAGGCCAGTAATGAAATCCATCTGAACCTTATCCCATTTCCATAAAGGAATAGGAAGTGGTTGCAAAATTCCAGCAGGCTTCTCATGTTCTGCTTTAACGCGTCGACACACATCACATTCAGCAACATATCGAGCAATGTCCTGCTTCATTCTAGACCACCAGTACCTTTGTCGGAGATCACGATACATTTTGGTGCTACCCGAATGAATAGACAGCGGTGTATCATGTGCCTCCTTCATGACCTTGTCAGTCATAAGCTCGAAGCGAGGTACGACAATGCGGTCTCTGAAATACAAGGTTCCATCTGCAGACAGCAAGAAATCCCTGTACTTTTCCAGGTGAAGATCTTTCTTCATCAGATCAATTTCAGCATCTTTAGCTTGTGCATTCTTAACAGCTTTCTCAAGATCTGGTTGTATCACAAGGTTATTAAGAGAACCCTGTGGAACAATACGCAGATTCAGCTTGCGCAGTTCTTCAAAAAGACAAGGTTGAGCTTGCTTAACCATGAGGTTGTCGCAATAGGACTTGCGGCTTAAGGCATCAGCCATCACGTTAGCCTTGCCAGGGGTATAAGAAATACCCAAATCATAGTCCGTAATGGCATCCATCCATCTTTGCTGACGGAGGTTTAGAGATGGTTGAGTGAACAAGTACTTCAGACTTTTATGATCCATGTAGATCTCGCAACGATTACCGAGAAGGTAATGCCGCCACAACTTCAATGCATAGATGACAGGAGCTAGTTCTAGATCATGTACCGGATAATTCCCTTCATGTGGGCGCAACTGACGAGAGCCATAGGCAATCACTTTACGCTCTTGCATTAGGACACAGCCTAATCCTTCACGGGATGCGTCAAAATAAATCACGAAGTCTTTGCGAGAATCTGGAGGAGCAAGTACTGGGGCAGATGTTAGCTTGTCTTTGAGTATTTGAAAACTTTCCTGACATTTTTCTGTCCATTCAAATTTAACGCCCTTGTGAAGCAGATCAGTCAGAGGCTTAGCAATCTTGGAAAAGTTCTCGACAAATCGACGGCAATAGCTTGCAAGGTCGAGAAAACTTCTCACTTGCTTGACGTTCTTCGGAGGAGTCCAGTCAAGAATTGCCTGAACCCGCTCCGGGTTAACAGCAATTCCATCCTTGGAAATCACATGACCAAGGTAGGTTACTTCAGAAAGCCAAAATTCACATTTGGAGTATTTGGCATACAACTGGTGTTCTTGGAGCCTTTCTAGTACAAGACGGAGGTGTTCAGCATGTTCTTCTTTATTCTTTGAATAGACCAGAATATCATCTAGATATACCACGATGAATTTGTCGAGGTAATCCATGAATATATAATTCATCAGGCGGGAGAACGTAGCTAGGGCATTTGTTAGGCCAAATGACATTACAGTGTACTCATAAGAGCCATAGCGAGTAACAAATGCAGTCTTTGGAATATCCTCTTCACGAACACAGATCTGATGATAACCCAACCCCAAATCAAGCTTAGAAAATACTGAGGAACCGGCAAGTTGATCATACAGATCGTTGATTCTCGGAAGCGGATACTTGTTCTGGATTGTGGCTTGGTTAATGGGCCGATAATCCTGAACCAATCGGTTAGTTCCATCCTTCTTCTTAATGAAGAGTGAAGGTGCTCCCCAAGCAGAGGAACTGGGGCGGATGAAACCCTTCTTAAGTGACTTGTCGACTTCTTCCTTTAGCTCGAGAAGGTGGTGCGGAGGCATTTTATAAGGACGCTTCGCAATAGGAGTTGTGCCTGGTTTCAAGTCGATGACAAACTCGACAGCTCTAGCAGGGGGTATTCCTGGAAGTTCTTCTGGAAAGACATCTTGAAAATCACGAACAACTGGAACGTTCTCGATGCCTTCAAGAGGTGAGGCATTTAATGCATTCAGAGCATATATCTGGCTCTCAGCATCCTGAGCTATTCGGGCTGAGTATTTGACTGTCTGGCCAGAAGGGTGAGTGAGCTGGACTGTCTTAGTAGCGCAGTCAATCAAAGCATTATGGGCTGTCAACCAGTCCATACCGAGAATGATGTCTATGTCGGAAGGTCCAAGTACAATGAGAGAAACCGGAAAAAGTAGACCTCCAATCTCGATGTGGTTGTGAGGGCTTAGCATTGTTGTTTGCCACTTGGATCTCGGGGACTGAACCATTAGAGGAGTGGGTAATTCTTCCAGGTATAACTCATGTGACTGAGCAAATTGTTGGGACACAAAAGCATGCGATGCTCCTGAATCAAAGAGAACAGAGGCTGGTACTGAATTCACACAGAGTGTTCCCAACATGATAGTCGGTTCCTTCTGAGCCTTTTCAGCATTGACGTGATTGGCATGGCCAAGTACAACAGCAGACGATATGATATTACGGTTTCTGAATCGGCGGTTTCGGCAACTCTTCTTATGACCAATAGGAGGACGTGGTGCAACCTGAGGAGAAGCCATAGCATTAGGCGGCCCATCATGAACCGTTAGCTGTCTCGGTGGTGAAGGCAGACAAGGTGCAACATATGACGGCCTTGGTGTTGGAGCAGGTCGGTGGTAAACATTGTGGGGAATCCAGACTTGACGTTTCTGAACAGGTCGACCCGAAGACGAGCCGACATCTTGAGTATGCTTGAGCGACTCCTGGTATTTAGTCAGAGCAGTTTCAACTTGGAAAGATTGGCTGACTAGAGTTGCGAAGTCTGTGCAATCATGGACAACAAGTGCAAGGTTTATATCAGTACGCAGTCCTTCACGGAATTTCTCCTGCTTGCGTGCGTCAGTGCAGACGTCATCTTTAGCATAGCGGGACAATTCAAGAAATTTCCTCTGATATTCATCCACAGTCATTTTTCCCTGGGTGAGTTTGCGGAATTCCTGCTTCTTCTGGTCCTTCAGACCTTGAGGAATGTACCGTGCACGAAAAGCTGACTGAAATTCCTGCCAAGTGGTTACTATTTCAGCAGGCAACATACCCTTGTGGCTTTCCCACCATTGAGCAGCTGATCCCCTCAGGTGATACGTCACATAGGTGACGTAACTGTCAGGGATAACATTGGCCGACTTCTTCTGGAAGGCAATGTCACGGAGCCAATCATCAGCATCCATTGGATCAGTCGAGCTGCGAAAAGTGGACGGATTGAGGCGCATGAATTCCGGCAGAGTTATTGGTGTAGGCTGTTGATGAGCATTCTGATTTGGGAACTGAGCCAATATCCCAGTCATAACCTGACGGTTCAATTCAAACTGCTGAATCATTTCGGCAATATAGGGTGGAGGTGGAGGATCGTCAGCCATCCTGCCAAATCAACAGGGGCAGTTTAGCAAGAAAAACTACAGGTGTAAGAGGCCATTCACGATGTAACATGAGTAATGAATAAGAAGGGCATTAGATATAGGATAGTAGTCGTTAAAGACATACCAATCCATGCACAGAGTTAGATTCAAACAGATAGTATGCGCTCGGGAACACTCGCAGCTAGACAAACTAGGCGGCACGCAAGCACGCGGTGAGGATTACAACAACGTGACATAGCAAAGGCTACATCATGTCGGAGAAAACTACTGGGGCGAGGAATCTGCAAGTGGCAACACAGGGTGCCCTCGATAAAAGGATCCTGCAAGCAGAACCTGGCCCGCAATCTTGAAGGAAGGGGGAAATTTCAGAACACCGGGTGGATGTGATCACGAGAACCTAATGTTGGAGTTAGTAAAATTCATTTAACCCGAATAGAAGAGAGGTTAGAGTCCCAGAGTAAAGATGAGGAATAAAAGATCCTAATACCACCCAATTGACGACGTGGGCCCGTAAGCCACGCAACCATGTTAGTAAAATGGTTTTGGACCACTAGACTCAACTTCGGCCAAGGAGTTGGAAATGGGGTTACTAGAGGTAGTCGGCTCTGATACCAACTTGTGATGCCCCCGGCTCAATCGTGCACTAATCATACACGCAAATGCACATGATCAAGCCTAAGGACTCACGGGAAGATATCACAACACAACTCTAAAACATAAATAAAGTCATACAAGCTTTATATTACAAGCCAGGGGCCTCGAGGGCTCGAATACATAAGCTCGCATACAAGCGTCAGCGGAAGCATCAGATATTTGAGTACAGATATGAAACAGAAACAGATAAGCCTCCAGAAAGGCGGGGCAAAACAGAAGCTACGATCGAAAGGCGCAGGCCTCCTGCCTAGGACCCTCCGAACCTACTCCTGGTCGTCGGCAAGCTCATAGTAGTATCCATCCTCGGGGTAGTAGTAGTAACCGTCAGCGGGGGCAGCTGTCTCAGGGGCTCCGTCATCTGGTTGCATCAAAAGGATATGGGGGAAAAAGAAAGCAAAGCAACCGTGAGTACTCATCCGAAGTACTCAGCAAGCAAGGATCTACACTACATATGCAACATTATCAAAGGAAGGCTGTATATGTGGACAGGGCTGCTGAAATGCTAGAATAGAGAGAAGGCCTAGTCTTATCGAAGACTAGCATCTTCCGCGGTCTTGCAGCATTAGAAGAGTGTAGACTAGCACAGTATAAAGTAGTAGTAATGTTATCAACCTCACCCAGAGATCCTTCCTCGACTCCCTGCGAGAAAGCAATCCCAGAGCCATACAGTCATCAACCTCGTCCAGAGATCCCTTCTCGACTCCCGGCGAGAAGCAATCCCAGAGACATAGTATCTAATTCTAGTTGTATCGCTTAGGATACAACTCCGAGTGTCCGTTACCGAGGATCCGGCTATGCATAGATTAGTTCTTCCCTGCAGGGGTGCACCAACTTACCCACCACGCTCGCTTAACTCTGGCTGGAAACACTTTTCCGGGTCATGCCCGGCCTCGGCCAAATGACACACCGCAACCCTACCTAGAGCTCAGCAGAGAGGTCCCCGCCGGTCTACAACCTAAGCGCCCAGGGGTCTTGGGCCATCGCCCTATGCACTCCGGGTCGTTGTGTGCAGGGTGGATACCAGCACCGCCTCGGATGGTCGGTACGATCCGACCGTGCCACAATGCTGAACTGGATGTCTGACAGAACTTTCGGCTGATGCCACGATGCGGAGTGCCCATAACTTTTCTCGCATGATGGTTAGTGCTATCGGGCCAGAGGCCCACTCCGATCAAATATCCAAATCATAGTGTGTTGGTAGTGCGGTAACGAGCAGAGACTCACGATCAATGTGAACCCGTCGCCCTGTCTCAAGGACTTGCAGCAAGGGCCAAGAATGCCCAGCCACGCCTCATATTCATCACTCGGGCACCATCCAGGCAACCCGTCTTCACATCACATGCGGTTACCCCTCAGGGTCGACCCGCCTTTCCAAGTAACAGTGTAAAGTCCAAGTATCCGTGTGTCGATAACATCTGAGGAATCCGAGGTATCACCTTCGTTGGATTCCTACTCGATGTATCCGTCAAGGTGAACTCGGAGGAATCACCCTCGATGGGTTCACACTTGAGGTGTTGCATGACTGCATCGTTAATGGGAGTGGTGAAGGAGGAATCACCCTCGAGGAGCACAACTGATGGACTAACCTACAAGGTTAACATCAGAAGTGCTGGCGAGGTATCACCCTCGGCACTCGATAGTAACCCTGTAGTGTCGTACAGCTAAGGGGCTGATGTGCGGTGCCGGGGCCTGGTCTTCGATCCCGTAGATCGGGTCTTTTGATAATCCAGCGGGGCAGTCAGGACAAGTGGGGTCACTGATAGGTCTCTACCCAGCCTATACTAGACAGTTTTAGGATAAGCAGGTAAGGTTTCAATAGCACGTTACAATAAACAGGCTATGCATCAGAATAGGTAAAGCAGTAGCAGCAGCAATTCTAATGCAAGCATGAGAGAGAAAGAATAGGCGATATCGGTATGCTCAAGGGGGGTGCTTGCCTGGTTGCTCTGGCAAGAAGGAGGGGTCGTCGGAAGGCTGCTTGTCCGGAGCATAGTCGTACTCAGCTGCAACGGCGTCGGTCTTGGCGTCTATCGAGAGAGAAGGAGGGAAGAAATAGTAAATACTAAGCAAACAAGTGCTACACAATGTATGACATGACAATATGCAGTGCCGGGTGTGTCCTAACATATGGTTGCACATCACCGAGGAAGGGGGAATCCATCCGGGAATGTTTTCCCGGTTCTGGACATTTGTCAGACAGATGACCGGAGGGGAACGGTTCCATGTTCGGATAGTTAGGGACATGTGACGGACAAACGGACCACGTATTCGGATTTGTCTCGAAATTCTGAGCAACTTTCATGTACAAAGTTTTTCCATCGGAGCAATTCTGAGCAACATTATCCAGAATAGTGTATGACGACGCAAGCATGACATCAGAGTGATGTCAGCAGGTCAACTGGTTGGTTGACCAGTCAAACCAGACAGGTGGGTCCCTCTGGGTCCCACATGTCATACACAGTAGCTTAATCCAGTGAGTTAATTTAACTAAAAGGGCTTAATTAGCATGTGGGCCCTGTTAGTCAGTGACACAGGCTTAATTAGGATTTAATTAATTGCTATAGCGCATGGGCCCACGTGTCAGTGACATGTTTTAATCCAAACATTATTTTTACAGGGGCCCCACATGTCAGCGGCTATTTAACTTAACTAAACACAGATTAACCCTATTCTAACTAGCTGACAGGCGGGCCCGGTGAACAGTGCCGGCTGACGTTTAAACATCGGCACCACAGCACGCGGCGGCGACTCGCCGGAACGCGCTACAGGCGGCCATTTGCGGCGGGGCTTGTTCCATTCAGACGGGCGCGAAGCCGCGCATCCAGTGGGGGCATCGGCCGGACGAAGGGGTCACCGGAGTTGGCCGGACGACAAACCATGCGGCGGCGCGGCTACGGCCATAGTGAAAAGCATGCGCGCGAGCTCGGAATCGAGCTCTGAAGAGAGGGGAAGATGCGTGCGCTCACAGGGAACTCGTAGAGGGGGCCGGCGAGGCGTGGGAAGGTCGGTGTCGACCGAATTGACCAGAAGAAGCCATCGGTGCCAAAGACGAAGGCGAGCTCGGGGAGGAGGTTGCGGTGCGTCCCGACCCGGTGGAGTGCGGGGAGTCGAAGGAGGAGACGCCCACGGTGTTGCCGAACACGGAGATGGGACACGGGGGATGCGGTGACCGCGAGATCTCACGGGGGCGCGGCCATGGTGTACGGTGAGCTCGAGGGAGAGAGAAGAGAGGCGGTGGAGAGGGGAGGAGAGAGACCAGAGGGTTTAGTGGGGAGCCAGGGGGCCCTTATCCACCCACGACGAGCGGCGGGGCGCGGTGTCGAGTAGCAGAGGGGGGGCCAGGGGTGAGCGCGCGCGGGGGGCGCTGTGGAGACGACAGAGAGGGGGGTGAACAGCGCAAGGTGGGGGACGGCAGGCAGTGGGCTGGGCCGCCTGTGCTGACTTAGGCCCAGGTGGCGGTGGGCTCTTTTCTATATTTCTTTTCTTCTTTTCTCTTTTCTGTTTTGTCCTTTGTTTTAATTTCAAATGACTTTTGCAAAATATGATACTTGCCAAAATAAATGCTATGCAATATTTACCACTATTTTAACATGGTTAGGAGGCAAATGAATTTTATTTGGATTTTAATTAAAAGAAAATGGATTAAATACCTCTGTTTTGTTGCTGATAGAGTCACTTAATTAATTTAGTATATGTTGATTATAATTTTAGAATTGTCTCTGGATTATTTACAATATTAAGAACATTTTATTTGTCAAACTTGAACAACTTTTATTTGCACTTTCAGTTTGAATTTCCATTTGAATTTGAAAAGAGATAGGGTCCAAATGATATTTAAGCACTATTGATCATGATGACATGTCATTATCAAGAGTGGGATTACTGTAGCTTAATACATGGGGTGTTACAAAGAGTATAAAAAATATATCTTAGACTCCATTCACCTGCTCAAGCAAATGGCTTATGTATCGCCAAAGAAAGACATGGGCAACAATAATCATCGTTTGTCATTTGTAAATACAAGGCAAATACAAACGCAATACGAATGCAATCACTTACAGACAATTCACAAAAAACATCCTTCAAATAGCTTGCCTAAGTTCTCTCTTGCATTAGTTTATTTGCCCCTTTGAGTATCATTCATAAAATATGTTGTTCATAAGTTGATTCACTTCTTGGCTCCAGTTGGGCTTTTTGGAGGGTCTTCTCATTTTGGATTCCTTCAACTACATTCTGGTGATTGTGGGTTGCTTCACTAAGTATGACAATTTCGTTCCTCCTTGAAGCATGCATTCACTGCTGCTTTTGTGGCACGCAAAGTGCTTGACCAGGTTGTGTAGCCGCAACACACCCAATTCAATTATGACTGATCGTGATAAGATTTTCACTAGTAAGTTCTGGAGGACCTTTGTACTGCCCCGCACATCACTTTCAGCTAGACCATGGTGTATCTTCCGCAATCAGATGTGCGAATGTACAGTGTGAACCAGAGCTTGGAGATGTTCTTGCGATGTTCGGTCCATGACAACCCAAAAAATGGGCATCATAGTTGTTGTCGGTTGAATACTTGTACAACACCTCCCACCAATCCTTGCTTTGTTGTTCCCCATTCTAGACTCTGTACAATTATGTACCCAAGGAGCCTATGGTGCCTATCGCTCCTTCAACCACGCCAACTGACATCGTTGCTCTTCTAGCTGAACGACACACCTTCCTGCATGTTCTTCGCCAACCTGCAGAGAGCGCATGAGCGCAAGAAACAGTATGTTGATTGCAAGCCCATGGAGTGGGTGTTTCTAGTAGGGGGAAAATCTTGGCTCCGTCTCCAGCCGTATATTCAGAGAATAGTGGCAAATCACCCATTTCCAAAGTTGGCACCTAAGTTCTACAGACCGTACATGATTCTACATCATGTGGGCCATGTGGCTTATGAACCGAAGCTCCCTAGCATCCATCATGTTCACCCGGTTTACCATGTGTCTCTCCACAGGCCATATACCACCGAGTCCACACCAGAGTTTGTCGCCATCATGCCCGAGGTTCCTGACATTGATCACATTGCTACACATCAACTGTTGAACTAATTCCTAAGTAAATCTTGTATTCCTAGCATGCTTTGTGTTTTTAGCTCCAATTGTTTGCCTGCAAAATAATAATCTACAAGCACCTTTTCTCTAAATTCTTGTTCTTGCGGTATCCACAAGCACCTCGCCTCTTGGCTTCTTTCACTTCCCATGTGGGGAGAGGGGAAGGAGAAAGTCATTGATGGAGTTCAAGCAGCGGAGCAATAGGATGAGGAGGGCGTGAGCAAGAGAGTAAGAGAGGTTTCCATGAGCCATTCTTACAGAAGGAATAAGAGGATCACAGAGAGCTTACCGGAGAGAAGACTGTATTTGTCGCCATGTGATGCGTAACCGTAGGTCCTCGGACTTGCGTGTCATGACCGACGACCCTGACCAGGTGAACACACATAAGGATTCAGAGCCAACCTGGCTTATGGGGGCACTCGTGTGTGTGTGTGTGTGTGTGTGTGTGTGTGTTGTCTTCTTGTCAGATAGCTGTAGTGCGTGGCTTGGGTGTCTTGTGCCAGCATGGTTGATAGATATAAAGGTGTCCCATCTTTCGATGAGATGGTGGCTATCATTTTTGGTGGAGAAGACTTTGACGATCTGACTACGAACGTGCGAGGACGTCGCGCCTTAGCAATCGCTAAACCAACTCCGAGAGGTTATTGACCACGCCGGAGCACGATCAACCTGACCACAAGGGTCTATTTCTTGCAAGCAAACAAAGAACAAGCAAGAAACTGAGACTGCAATTTGGATATTGCGAATATAAGAGGAAAGCTTTATTGATCAAGGTGGGGTTCTGTGACGTGTTGGTTTGGTCGTTGAACAAAAACGAAGTACGCGAAGTTGCAGCTATGGAAAACTTTAATCTAAACAAAACCCAAAGTCTAAACGACGCCCTAAGGGATGTATATATGGAGGAAGAGGGGGAATTTCGTGACCCCTTGGAGGAGGGGTCCAAAACCAACCCTAACTCTATTTCCCCACACATACTGACACTAAAAATAGCCTATACTGAAGTATTTAAAAATTACATGGGCCTGGACCAATAATAAGGTGACGCCGAACCTATAATAGCCTCTGGATGAAATTTATGAAGTGGCATCTTGTATATTTCGTCCAAGCCTTCATGCACTCATTATGGTGGCTTCAAAGTCCTGAAATCATCATTTGTAACTCCGTTCTTGTTCCCCTTGCGCATGCCATCATTCCATGCTTGATCTTGCTCCAATGCTCATCCTTCTTATCCAAGCTAGGCCCTTCATTTGTAAGCAAGACAAATGTATCCAATTTAGGCAGCATCATATTCTCATGAACATTAGAATCATTACCAAGAAACAAAAGTACCTGGTAATTTAATTGGCGTGCGCGAGCTCTAGTAATTGGTCCAGTATGTATAGCAGCAGGGGCTGTGGGTGTAACAATTGTATTGATGTCCTCATCATCCTCCCCTTCTTGAAATGAAGTCGGCCTCGACGAAAGCTCATCTTCCTCACCCAAATAAGGCTTCAAATCTACAATGTTAAAAGTCGGACTAACCCCAAAATCTACAGGTAGCTCAACTTTATATGCATTATCATTTATTTTCTCTAACACCTTAAAAGGACCATCAACATGTGGCATTAGCTTTGATTTGCGCAAATCAGGAAACCTGTCCTTACGCAAATGTAATCAAACAAGATCTCCAGGTGCAAAGACAACATGTTTTCCACCGTTACCTCTAGCATGTTTATATTTAGCATTCATATGCTCAATGTTTTCCTTAGTTAACTCATGCATTTTTAAGATCAATTCAACATGTTGCTTAGCATCAAAAATAACCTTCTCCGAAGATGGAAGAGGCAGCAAATCAATAGGTGCACGAGGTAGGAAACCATACACAATTTCAAAAGGGCACATCTTAGTAGTAGAATGCAGCGAACGATTATAAGGAAATTCAATATGAGGCAAGCATTCTTCCCACATTTTCTTGTTATTCTTCAAAACAGCCCTAAGCATAGTAGACAATGTTCTATTGACTACTTCAGTTTGTCCATCAGTTTGGGGGTGTGACAAGTCGTACTAAAAAGCAGTTTAGTCCCCAACTTAGGCCATAAACATCTCCAAAAATGGCTAAGAAACTTAGTATCATGATCTGAAACAATAGTATTTGGCACACCATGCAAGCAAATAATTTCATGAAAGAACAAATCAGCAACATTAGCAGTAGCATCGCTTTTATGACATGGTATAAAGTGTGCCATTTTCAAAAATCTATCCACGACAACAAATATGCTATCCCTTCCCTTCTTTGTTTGAGGTAAACCTAAAACAAAGCCCATAGATATATCCTCCCATGGAACACTAGGTACAGGCAGAGGCATATATAAACCATGAGGATTGAGTCGTGACTTAGCTTTTTGACATGTAGTGCAGCGAGCAACAAAACGCTCAACATCCCGTCTCATCTTTGGCCAGAATAAATGTGTAGCTAGTATGTACTCCGTCTTCTTCATGCCAAAGTGTCCCATTAATCCTCCTCCATGCGCATCTTGCAACAACAAAAGACGATCGGAGCTAACTGGAATGCATAGCTTGTTAGCACGGAACACAAATCCATCATTAAGGATGAACTTGTTCCATGTTCTCCCTTCTTCACAATTCTGCAATACATCTTTAAATTCAACATCATACACATATTGATCTTTGATGGTCTCCAAACCAAATATTTTGAAGTCAAGTTGTGAAAGCATAGTATAACGATGAGACAATGCATCAGCAATAACATTTTCTTTACCCTTCTTGTGTTTTATGATATAAGGGAAAGTCTCAATGAATTCAACCCATTTAGCATGTCTACGATTCAGTTTTGCTTGACTTTTAATATGTTTCAAACATTCATGATCAGAATGTATAACAAATTCTTTGGGCCATAAATAATGTTGCCATGTTTCTAAAGTCCGAACAAGAGCATATAATTCTTTATCATAAGTAGAATAGTTCAGACTAGGCCCACTCAATTTTTCAGAAAAATATGCAACAGGTTTACCATCTTGTAGTAACACACCTCCTAATCCAATCCCACTAGCATCACATTCAAGCTCAAAAGTCTTATTAAAATAAGGAAGTTGAGGTAAAGGAGCATGTGTCAACTTATCTTTCAATAGCGTGAAGGCTTCTTCCTGTGCGGTACCCCAAACAAAAGGCACATCCTTCTTCATAAGCTCATTGAGAGGTGCAGCAATGGTGCTGAAATCTCTCACAAAACGCCTATAGAAACCAGCGAGGCCAAGAAAACTCCTCACTTGTGTGACTGTTTTGGGCTGCGGCTGCGGGCAGCTATCAATAGCTTCAATCTTGGCTTTATCAACTTCAATTTCCTGTGGAGTAACAACATATCCAAGAAAAGATACTCGGTCGATGCAAAAGGTGCACTGCCCAAGGTTACCAAACAAACATGCATCACGTAGAGCAATAAAAATAGCACATAAATGTTCCAAATGTTCCTCCAAAGATCTGCTATAAATCAGTATATCATCAAAGTAAACTACCACAAATCGTCCAATGAAAGCACATAAAACTTCGTTCATTAATCTCATGAAAGTACTAGGTGCATTAGTTAACCCAAAGGCATGACTAACCACTCATATAATCTAAACATAGTTTTAAATGTTGTTTTCCATCCATCTCCCAATTTCATACGAATTTGATGGTATCCACTATGCAAATCAACTTTGGAGAATATTGTAGAGCCACTCAATTCATCAAACATATCATCTAGCCTAGGAATAGGATGACAATAATGAATAGTGATATTATTAATGCCTCTACAATCAACACATATACGTGACGTACCATCCTTTTTCAGCACTAGAATAATAGGAACAGCACAAGGACTAAGAGATTCGCGTATATAACCTTTGTCGAGCAGCTCATGTACTTGACGCATAATCTCCTTCGTCTCCTCTAGATTGGTACGATATGGTGCATGGTTTGGCAGCGAAGCACCGGGAATTAAGTCAATTTGATGCTCAATCCCTCGAATAGGCACTACAAAAAAACACTTCCGTGATGATACATGTTTGTCACAGTAGGTCACGTTTTCTATCATGCATGTACATCCATGATGATTTTATGACAGAATCAAGATAGTCATACCTGTGTTGTCGTAGAAGTGTTCCATGACATTACCAAAATTATCATCACGGAAGTGTCCACTTCCATGATGATAAATCGCGCGTCATAGAAGTGCTTTCCTCAAGGGTAACCGACACATGGCATCCACCGTAACGGGTCGTCGTTAAGCTATCGGGTTCCGGTTTGGATCCGATAACCCGTTAACAGCTGGGACCAATGAGGATTTTCCACGTGTAAAATTATCATTGGCTATAGCAACCACGTGTCAGAACCGCGAAATGACAGATGTCAATCGCCCAATGGACTGGAGGCGCCTATGATACATCGACACGTGGCAAGGCCCAACAACGGCCCATTTAGGTTAAAAAGGCTGGCCCAGTCAAAATTAGCGGGCTGGCCCATTAACGGCCTGCTTGCAGACGTCCCATTCACAGTTAAGGCCCGTACGGCTAGTGTCAAATCGGCCCATCAATGGCCCATTCTAAACTTGTCATGATCGCGGCCCATGGTCACTTCTGGCCCGTTAACAGTCCGCTAAGTATTTGGGCCGAATTACGGCCTGGTGTGTTTCAGGCCTGTTAAAGGTCCTGCTTCATTTGGACCCATTTATGTAACACCCCAAAAATTTAATCATTTTTTTACTAAATAAAAAAATTTGGCCAGAAATAAAATTTTGAATTATACTAGGTCTTTATTTAATTTCATAACCTTTTCTGTTTTCTGACTCCCAAAAATTCTTCCCTCCATATAGAAATTTTTGGAAATAATATTGTGGCTTTGGTAGTTTTCTCAAAACATTTTATTTATATTTTAATAACAGTAGGAATTAATTTCAAAATAAAATTTGCCTCTAAATAATTCTTTTAATAGCTTTTTCAATACTTTAAATGCCTCTGTTGCACTACAATCATTTTAAATAATTGTTTTAAAATTCCACAAAAATTATGAGAGGTCAGGTGATGCCTATATATCACTTTTATGCAAAAACCTAACTTGGTCCTTTGGAAATTTTGAGTGAACCATCCTCTTTTCAATTCTGTCCATTTTCTAGGTTTCAACTACAACCCCAATTTTCTTTGCTCCATTGTTTCTGAAATTTTTCCCACTTATAGTCCTTCCAACCAAACACTTAACTCCAAAAGATAAGCTCCAATTTCCTCATTTTACTGCACCAAATAATCCCCTGCATTTTTTGTCCAGAATTGAAATTTCTCCAAACTTGCACTAGAAAGTGTATCCTTTTATCAAACTAACACCACCAACATATCTATAATTTAAAGAGACCCCATCCTGCCAATTTTCATCATCAAAAGAGTTCCCTAGCTTGGCCTAGCATTCTGTCGAACACCTTCAGCTCATGACAGAAGTTGGGCATCTTTTTAAGTTGCACTGGGCACTAGCCCCTCTCCCCAAAATAACATGTCCATCACTCCTCTCTTACCCAAAATCACCATCCTGTTAATTTGTAGCCCATTTAGGTTCCTGTAGCTAACCCTGGCATTTCGTTGAACGACTTGTGTGCGTGCAGAGAGCACGGCCAGAGTGCACGAACAGCAGGCTCTGGCATCAACTGATGCTGCTCCCTTGCTGCTCTTCTCGATCGCCTTAGCCCTCCCCTGGATCCGCTGATCAACCACCGACCCCGCCGACACCCTCTCTTGGCCGTTTGCGCCGGCCATCGCCGACCAGGCCACCCATGGCCGCCGCCGTCTCGGACACGGCACCGTCCAGAAGCCCCTGGCCAATCCCCCAACACCAGCTCTCCCTCGCCTTAACCCTCACCTACCTGAGCATATCCACAGCCCGTTGACTACTCCACCAACCTAACGGCCTCGCCACCGCCCTCCTTGTCCATTAATGGCCACCGCCACCTCGGCCATCTCAAGAACCCGCCGCACCGACCTCCCTTCTCCTTATAAAGCTACCCCGAGCTCCGTCCACTCGGTACCAGTCTCCCTTCGCCCTCCCTGAGCCTCCCTGAGCAGAAAATCGGCCGGGAGAGGTTGTCTTCTTCCTCCCCGATAACCACGGCCATCACCGCCTCTCGGTTAATTCCGATGCCCCAGAGCCTTCCCCCTCATCCATTTCTTCCCTAGTAGCTCCCTACCGATCCCAGATCCCATTCCACCATTCAATTTTTCCTGATATCGATCATGGGCGGAACGCCCAATTCACTTCGCCGGAGTCTCTCGGGCGAGCTCGCCGCTGGCGACCCCTTTGCTTCCCGAAGGATGATCTGCACACTGGCGGAACCACCTCGGTCTTCTGGACCCTATGGTGGGCTCAGCTCGCCGCGGGACGCCTCCAATCACCGGCGCCGGTCGCCGGAGCCCCGCCCTGTTCTATCACCGGGGAGAAGGGCGGGGAGGACCAGTCAAACCTGACCGGTGGGCCAGGCGGGGCCCATCGTCAGTGACTGGAAGTCACGCCCGCGTGGCTCCCGTGCGGCTGGGCGACTGGGCCCGGCCCAGTGACGCCGTCCGACTAAAACGCGCACAGGGCGTTCCTCAGCCTTTTTCTTTATCATTTTCCAGCAATTTTTCAAAAAAATTCTCAGTGACCATTTCAAATCTAAATCTAGTGAAATCAAATTTATACAGTCTTATAAAATCATTCTCTATTTATATAGATTAGGTGAACATTTTTCCTAAGCATTGTTCCTACTGGATCTATTAAATAGTCCTTTTAATCATTTATTCCAACTTAGAAATACTCTAAGTAATTCATATGAACTCAAAATAAATTGATTCTTTTTCTATAATTCCTTATATTTCATCTAGTTTATTTTATTATTTATTTCAAAATTTTCTAGACAACTTTTTAGCACTGTTGTTGCTATATGTGGTAATTTAAATATTTTTGAAAATAGGAAATGGAGGGGAGATAAATATTTCAAACTTTTGGAGTGCACCCAATATTTCCGCATGCTCAAGGCAAGCATCTTGAACACTTGATATGGTGAATTGCATAGTTGTTTGTTTGCAAGAATAAATGCATCATGAATATGTTGAATTCAAATAAAACTGACATATGGCTATTTTTGCATGCATGATCCCCTGACAATATTTTGTCTCTGTTTAAGCATGAATTATGTGTGAGCATGGTTATTTTCACATGTCACATATGCCTGTGCCGGTCCAGACTAATCTGCAGGAAGAACCAGTCACGAGAAAAGTGACCATGAGACTCAAAACTCATTCTGACGAGAATGATCAGTGTGGGCATGTTGAAGCATGCAAGGGTTGTGGCCCTGTTTGGTATTGCTGTTAAAAGTATACCTTGTTGTGCTAACCACTACAGGAACAACTTAAACCTCCTGAGTCGACCGTAGATCGAGTCTTGTTCCGGTAACCCCCATACTTGATTCGTGCTGCCACTTGTCCCTGCCACAGGTGGGGTATGGTTTAGTAAGTTGTTAACCCCTTTCCGTGCACACACCACATAGAGGGCTACGATGAGGGTTTCCATGTTGGTGGATTAAATCCTGTCATCGGGTCAGGGGGCATGGGTGTTTCCAGTTGTGACTGAGAGGGGGGCACCCCTTGTAATCCGCGCGTATTAATAGTGATCCCATGCAGGACGTTGGTCTCTCCGTCTTAAAGTTTTTCTTGAACGATGCTTTGGGTGATTCCTAGCATCCGGAAAGTTAATCTGGTGTGTGCTGGTTAGGTGTGTTTTCAACCCAAAGACCGTAATGGGAATTAGTCAGTGTCACGGTACTGACTAAAGAAATCCTTTACTTGTAGGTAAAGAGTACACCCTCTGCAGAGTTTAAACCTATTTGAATAGCCATGTCCGCGGTTAAGGACTACAGTCTGGGTTGGTCAAGTGTCGGTCTTAGTGTCGGTCTTCGGAGGAAATAATTAAACTAAGCATGAGTTACTTGGCAGGATAATTATTGTCACCACTAAAGCTGTCATGAATATTTTGTTATCATGAATGAGATAGTTATGCATAATAATATTACTGCCTTATGAATATTATTGTGGACTAACCCGTTTCTCTTATTTTATATTTTCTTGAGTGTCTCAGGGGCTGGCTAGACTACCCCGGGCACTCAATTTTATTTCAAGACCTCTTCGTGGCGTCCCTCGAGATCACAGGTGGTTTATCACGCCACTACTCTTGTGGATACCCGATTTGGCATTTCTCTTCAAGTCCGACCGTGGCGTCACTTGACACCCGACTGGCATTTCTCTTCAAGACCTCTCGTGGCGTCGCCTGAGTTCTCGGATGGTCATGTCTCGTCCGAATTCTCTTTTAGACACCCGTTTGGCATTTCTCTTCAAGACCTACCGTGGTGTCACTTTAGACATCCGACCGGCATTTCTTTTATTTTATTTTATTTTTTCTTTAACTCTCCTTGTTTATCACTACAATTTTATATTTTTGCACATGCTAATATTTTATCATGCCATGATTTAATTCCTGTCAGCATGCATTTAATATAGTCCAGCATGAGCAAACGCATATAATTTAATTCATCATGATCTCATAATATCTGATGCATTCGGTATATCTTTTGTTCATCATGTTTGCGAGTACATTCAAACGTACTCACAGGCTTGTCCCTGGCTATTTACTTGGCCAGGTCAGGAGTTCTATGTGGAGTACCACAGCGACGTCCGTGCGGAGCCTAGGATAGCAGCCACGCGGATAGGAATTATCCGGGTTAGCTGTTCCTGTGGGAATGGAGCCCCTTCGACGTTGGAGAACCACGAGTCATTTCCGTCATCCACCACCGGAAACACTGTTGTATCATTAGACCTTTATGGTCTTGTATCCAATTCTTGTAATTGCTTGTTAATCTGTAACAAGGACGTGTCCACCAGTAACAGTAATCCTGGGCTGGTGGTAACACGAGGGGTTAATTTCTGGGATAATTATGTGTCCCCGAAATCCGGCCCCGACAATTTATTGGCCATTGAAACTTTCGGCCCATAAATGACCATGAAGGATTTGGGTCATATTCGGCCATGTCTGACATTCGGCCTGTTAGAGGCCCACTGTAGATCTGGGACACTTCCAGCCTGTTGTGATTTTTGGCATGTTAACGTCAGACGAAATCCATGGGCCATATGTGGCCCAACGTCACATCGGGCCTATTAATGACCCATATAAAACTGATACTAATCAAGCCTGACCGAACTTCCGGCCTGTTAAAGACCCGTGTAGTAGGTCGGCGCATTTACGGCCTGTCTGAATTTCGGCCCGTGAACGATCCGCATTGTAAATGGGCCACCACGAGCTGAGATATATTTCGTCCTGCTAATGACCAGTGGGTTATTTGGCACAATCAGGGCCCAATCTCACTTTCGGCCTATTAAAGGCCCATGTTATTTATGGGCTCGAGATATTTACACATGTTAATGGCCTATTGTTACCGAGGGCCCAAATTATGTTTAGGCCTGTTAAAGGCCCACTAGGGGCACAGGCCTACCAAAAAATATGAAAGCTTATGCTGATTTAGCCCCAGATATTTTTAGTGGGCTACATGCAAATTATGGCCCATAATCATTTTTAGCCCAATTGGAATGGGCCTAACGAATGTTGGCACGTTGGGCTCCTACGAAGCTTTCGGCCGAATACATTACTAAGATAAACCTACACTATACAAAAATATTGTCATAATTTCTACAGCCTTTGGCAGCACGATAAATGTTGTATCACAACAAAATAAATTCCAGTCATACAACAAAAGGCCTGTTGGCATAAAGTTTACAGTCCTTGCAGATAAAAGCACCATCAGATGTATAGAAGCACAGATCATTTGACCTGAGTGCTAATGTTTCAGGCTGTAGAATCTGATGGAGCAGCATGATCTTCCCCTTTTTCCGCCATTGCTCTTGAACAACGAAGCAAATGTCTGATAGTCTAGTTTCAAAACCATTCATATCTTGACGACATTTGTCAATCACTATTCTTGTTTCCGAAACGACATCCATTAGGGATTGGACTTGTGTCTAGAGCATAGATATATCACTCGGTCTAGCCGGAAGATTTTGTTCAGTAGGCGATTTGGACAAGGTTACCTTGATAACCAACCCAGAATTACGCAGGAAGGTGCTTTTTGCACTGTTAGTGGAGAGATACTGACGCATTGCAGCAAGAGGTGACATTGTGCCTGTGGTAGCCTCGTCACCTTCAGGTGGTTGTGGCTGTTCAATCATTTGTTCCATAGCTTGCTGAAAGTTTGAACTTGTAGATTAGTGTACCAGATAAGTTACTAATGAGACAAAAACAAACAAAGTAGGTTTCAGGTTTATACATAACTTATTTTGGTGAACTACTGTAATACATTAGCATGTATTGTAGTGCCAACTACATAATAAAATCACTTTTGGAACATATGTCCATGTAGCATGCCTACTATATTGTCTATTTGCTCACATTCGTTGACATCTAAGGATAAAGAGACATGATTTAAAGTAGGATGAACATAGTATGACATCATTCATATCATGGGCAAACAGATATAAAACAAATAGGCTATTGTATCATTGTGTGGGAACGTGAACATCACAACTAGATTACAGATCAAGACCAAAAGAATATCCTTCATCTCTTTTAAACCGTGTAAGGTGAAATGATACGTTAAGACAATTGTGTATAAAAGTGAACAGAGTAACTGACATTGGCTGCAAACCAAGCAGCTAAATGAACACATCATAGTAACAAGCAGTTCAAAGGCAGGAGGAGTAAGGACTTACAACAGCGGCTTGAACTAGTGTGCTCATGCCCTTCATCTTGCTGGTGTAGCAATCCTTGAAGATTTGCACTGCATTCAGTTCAGGTTCTTTTTGGTACGCACGGGCTTTCCTCTGTATTTGGAACAAGTCAATATAGATATGATAATATGGCACAGAAAAAAGAAGGAACTAGCAGCTATTTACAAGAGCCTCGCAGTGTGCAATATAGCTACGAGATCCTGTTGTCTGTTGGAATTTCACTTTAGAACGGTTGGTCTTGTTCTTCAAACAGTTAGCCTAGAAGAAGATACACTTGTAAGGCACATACGTAAATACAAGTTCAATATGTGATCTGATCAAATACATATACCCTACCTGATACTTTGGATCAGGCCAGTGTTTAACAAGGGTTGTCCAGTCTTCATCTGTAATATATTCCACTGGAGATGTTTGGGCGATTTCATTGTTAGCCTTGCCTTCAAAGTGAGTTTTTCTAAGGTGATACCGATACTGCCGCAGAGCAGACTGAAAAACATGAGTGCATGCTTGTTTAGTTGCATCATCTTTCGGATCCAACTTGAACCTCATCTGTTGAAAAAAGAATGTGAGTCTTATTAGGAGGAAGCTAGAAAGTATGGGACGGAGCAAGACAATATTAAAAATTGCGATGAATAACATTACTTGTGGATAAATGGTAAAGGAAGGTGTTAAACTGGGTATCGTCTTTCTCATTCCTGTACTGGATCCATGTTGGGAGGATACGTGCATGACACCTAACGGCAACGGCTGCCTCTGATACTAACTTGGCTGACTCTGTAGCATCACGTGGCCTTTTTAAACCTGCCTCAAAATGGATCTCCATTCTTCCTCCTTTAGATTTTGTTAATTTGTCAAGCATTATCCCTCATGTCTGTTTCCGCTTGCGCCGTGGTGCTAGTTCAACAACGAATATGGAAAGTGTTAGTGCACATCAAACTATGAGAGTACATATAAAGGAGCATGCAACTGCAACTTGACTTAGTCAGGTACCGTCTTGGTGTTGATGCTCATGAGGTTCATCTGATCTTGCCAAGTCCTGTTGTGTCAGCAGTGCTTCGGAAGTAGTGTTAGGTGTGAAGGCAGCTTGGGAACTGGCTAGTTGCGGAGCAAATGAACGAGTAACTCGTTGAGATGCCAGTATAGTTGAAGCGGATGCTGCAGCTGGTGGAGCAGGTGATACTGTGTTTGTAGATTTAGCCGGTGGACTTGGACCTTCTACTGCACTATAAGTACCAGCAGAATCTCGAGGGCAGATCCTTTTCCGTTACACCCGATGAGTAGCACCATTCCCTACTATATTCTTTTCCTTGCTCTTTTTTGACTTTGCCATGTCAAGCCGTACCCACAACACAAAAGAATAAAATCGCTCTTCAGAACTCATTGATGCATGATACAGACAAGCAATACTTTGATGTAAGACAACCGTATTGTCGTGGGAAACCACGGCCACCTATGGGGCCATGAGCCCCTTTTGGTTCAGCGGGTGGATGGGCACGTTGCACAAAGAGCGGAGAAGCATCACACAGCGCGGCAGAGATCACACAGGCAGTTTTTACCCAGGTTTGGGCCGCCGTGAGGCATAAAACCCTACTCCTGCTTTGGTAGATTGATGGTGGAAAAATGGTGGATGAACGTTGCGCTCTTGCCCGGCTAGATCGCCTCGGGGCAAGAGCAGCTACGCGCGTATGAGTGTGTAAGGGTCCAGATCAGCCAACCCTTTCTACGGTCGCCATGAGCCTCCTTCTATAGATCAAGGGGTCACCACAGTGGCAAATCAGTCATTACATACTGATTAGATAGCAAACAGTGCTATCATACCTAACTCTGCAGGCTGACAGAGCGCATTAAATGCGCCGCTCAACGTCACATCTCAGCTTGCCCGGCAGGCCCTACCGGGCTGTTTTGCCAGCTTCGCGCCTGCTTGCTTGACACATCTCAGGACGGGTGTCGCCTGGGGGTATTTTCTATAGGAAGCGGCTGCCATGTGGCAAATAGCAGCCACTTAGTCACTTTGGAGCTTGACACCGCACTGACCGACGACGTGCGTCGTGATGAGGTGGTGCGGTGGAGTGGTTTGCCTCCGTAAGCCCCAGCAGGCATGCCGGGACGAACTAGAGACTTGCTTCCGGGGCAAACCCAACCTTGCCAGGCTCGCCTATCCGGCAAGGGAGGTTCTTTCCTTAGCGATATCTTGCTTCTCTGGCTCATCTTGGTCTTCTTGTTCTGCACTTTGGTCCTACCAAAGAATTGATCCCTCGTGCTTTGATCTGACCTTGGTGATGTAATCTTGTCCCTTGGCTATGCACAGTCTGGGCACCAGACCCAGGGTTTGTTGCACCGACAGGAGCCCTCGTGCCTGGCACGAACACGCTGCTGGGCTTCGTCAAGGTAGGCCCTAACCAGTGCACACGCAGGAGCGCAAGGGTGGCTTCGCCCTTTGAGATCTTCTTTGCTTCTTCATTAACCCGAGCTTGGGTTAGTTTCCGATTTTCCCGTGCGTAGTGTAACGCCAATTGCGGTGGGGCCACTCTGGTAATGGCCCGTGAATGACTTTAACGCACGAGTGAGTAACTGCCAATTCACTCTTCCCACCACGCCCTTATCCGTAGCCACGTATGATGCATGCATTAAGTGGGGTAGGTAACGAAGGCGCATGATGCGGGAGAGCATCAAGGCAGGGGCCCGGTCTTCTTGGATTGGTAGGGGAGGATGGTGATTACTTGCTGGGGAATCAGCCTCCAGCCCCAGCTCGCCTATAAAAGGAAGAGCGGGGGAGGAGCGGAGGCATCATCCACACTCCTTTCCTCCTTCATTCCTGATTTCTTCTGGTTATGCCGAAAGGGAGAGCCCGAGGCCAAGTCCTGATCCCTAGCTTAGAGCTTAGCGCGAGCCTCAGGGGGGCGCTCGGGCGGCGCGGTGGTAGCACCAAAGGTGGCGACTCTGGTGTTTTCATCGCCGGGTCGCCTGTGGCTTCAATTTTAGAGAGGGGCAATGTACACGACACCGCGCCGAGGCCCATAACGGGCACGGGGCGTGGTAGTCGATCGTGGCCTATTCCTCTTCTTCCTGTGGCATCGGAGGGAGGTTACAGAAGTGGTTTGCCATTGGTAAAGGTGAACCCTATCTCCCAGTGCACCGCCCGTCTGGCGCATGGGAGAGCTCCCAGTCTCCATGCATGTCTCTTCAACGGGCGGTGGCTTCATATCTCCGGGCCGTCGGGGACGACCATGCTCTCTTTGGGGTTACCCGGAGTGTATGGCGTTCGCATCAGCGGGTGTGGCGGGAGCTTTGGGCGACGGCGGTGTAGAAGGCAGCGGCAACCCACGACGCGTCAAGAACGGGGGCGACCGTTCCGACGAGTCGTGTTTGCCGGTGACTCCATCGTCTCCGCCTAGGCTTCCGACAGTGCCACCATTCGCGCCTGCCCTTCGGTACCTTCCTCCTAGTCCGGGAATGGCGCCATCCTGATCCTGGGGACGCACCGAATCCCAGCCAGGTCTTCCCTCCGCCTTCTTCGTTTCTCTTTGTAGTTTCGAAGAAGGAGAGGAAAAAGTGAAGGCATCTCAAGCATTTATCTTTTTTTTAATCTTAAATCTATAGGCACTTGCCAAATTTTAGTTCAAATAATGTAATCTCTTGAATCCATGTTTGTGCCCTGTAAGGTCTGTACTTGTTTGAAGCATATTAATGAAAAAGATAAACCTTGCCGGGGACTCGTGCATGTATATGTCCATGCAGAGGTGGGATGCCTCTATATTTATAAGTAAACGAGTTTCCCCCGGCAGACTACCCTGCTGGTACCCTCTGTTTTGTTGCCAGGGAGTTAGGCCTACCGGGCACAAATCATGAAGAGGGACCAGCCCCCTGACAGTCCTTTTTCAACAAAGGCCACTGCGACCACCCTGACCGAAGCAACGTTCGAGTCGAAGGGCGGGAGCACCTAAGTTTCAAAGGGTAGCAGGGTTTTCTCCTGCACAAGTGTTTACTTACAGAACATGTATGGATACAAGGAATAACTTATCTGTTTGGCTTGCCAGAGATCGCAGTGTAGGGTCATCTTCTTATCTCCTCTTGGGCTGAATCCACTATAGGAGCCTGCAGTTTATGCAGATGAAAATGATGCCAGATGCGCTCTTATCTACATGAACATGCGATGCTCATGATATGATTATGCATGCATGCAACTTGTAGGCTTTGTTGCTCAGGGTCTGCGCCTGGCTTTGTACAAGGGGTTACATGCAACTGAGGCAAGGCCTGTACAAAAGGGTGGCTACCGGGTAGGGCCCGACAGCCGCGCCTTACGGGTAGAACTTGCGGAGATGCTCAATGTTCCATGAGTTTTGCAATTGAATGCCATCTCTGGTCTCCAGACGGACTGCGCCAGGTCTGGTGACTCGTACTACCCGGTAAGGGCCTTCACACTTCGGCGTCAACTTGTTTGTACCCTTGGCGGACTGAACGCGCCTAAGGACAAGGTCGCCTTCCTCAAAACACTGGCATGAACCCTGCGGCTGTGATAGCGGCGCAGGGCTTGCTGATAGCATGTAGCACGCGTAGCAGCTCGGAGAAGGTTCTCCTCGAGAAGCACAGCGTCGTCACGCCGGTGCTGATCCTGCGCTACTTCATCATAGGCAAGCACTCGCGGCGACCCATAAATGAGTTCCGTGGGGATAACTGCTTCTGCCCCATAGACTAGGGAGAAGGGAGTCTGCCCAGTAGCTCGATTTGGTGTCGTTTCGAGGGACCAGAGAACCACCGGCAGCTCATCGATCCATCGCCTGCCGCACTTCTGCAGCTTATCAAATGTTCTTGTCTTGAGTCCTTGCAACACTTTAGCGTTCGCCCTCTCAGCTTGTCCATTGCTTCTGGGATGTGCAATAGAGGCAAATGAGATCTTGCTTCCGAGGGCATGAACATATTGCATGAAGGCACAGCTCGTGAACTGGGTGCCGTTGTCGGTAATGATCCGGGCAGGGACCCCGAAGCGGCACACCAATCCTTTCAAGAACTTGATAACTGACTGAGCAGTCACCTTTCTCACAGCATCTACTTCCGGCCACTTTGTAAACTTGTCGATTGCAACGAACAAGAATTCAAAGCCCCCGGTAGCTCGGGGGAAAGGGCCGAGGATATCGAGCCCCCAGAGCGAAAACGGCCATGACAAAGGGATTGTCTGAAGAGCTTGGGGAGGCAGATGGATGTTCTTGGAATGGAACTGGCAGGCTTCACACTTGAGCGAGCTCGACCGCATCTTGGAGGGTTGTGGGCCAATAGAATCCTTGCCGAAATGCTTTCCCAACTAAAGCCCTTGATCCAATGTGGGAGCCGCACATGCCTTTGTGTATTTCCGCCAGCTGTTCCATTCCTCCTTCCCGGCAAATGCACTTCAATTTCACACCGTTGGGCCTTCTTCTGTATAGTGTGTTATCGACAAACTGATACATACTGGCCCCCCAGGCTACTCTTTCAGCTTCTTCTTGCTCCTCGGGAAGTTCTCCGGTTTGGAGGAAATGGACTATGTGCCTTGCCCAAGTTGGAGCCTGGGGCTCGGCAACAAGGACTAGCGGCACCTCCTCATTTGCGGGAGCGCGTTCCTTGACTGCGGGGAGCAGTGGTCCGGCAGGAGGGCGCAGCCCGACAATCGAAGGGGAGTTGTTTCCGGCAGGGTCCCTGTCAGGAGCCCCGAGGGGCTCTACCGGGAGAGGCTTACCGGAGTCCAATTTCCTCCTCTTTCGGGCCATTGTTGTTGGGGATACGGAGGGCTGAGTAAGATGGAGAACAAAAGTTCCTGGTTCCACGGGAAGCTTTTGCGCAGCACACTTTGACAGATGATCAGCGATGCTATTTTCCGCACGGGGTATGTGCTCTGTTTGCAATCCATCAGAGTGCTCCTCTAATCTTCTCACTTCCTCAACGTATGCCTCCAACAATGGGCTTTGGTAATCCTTGTCGACTTGTCTCACCACAAGTTGCGAGTCTCCTCGAATGATCAGCTTCTTGATTCCCAATTCAGTGGCAATCCTGAGCCCGGCAAGGAGCCCTTCATACTCTGCTGTATTGTTGGTCGCCTCCTCCCAGGGAAAATGCATCTGGACGACGTACTTCAAGTGCTCTCCAGTGGGAGCAACGAGAAGCACACCAGCCCCCGCACTTTGTAGGGAGAAGTCACCATCAAAATACATGATCCATTCTTGGGGCGCTTCCTTGCCGGGGATAACTGTTTCAAGCACTTCTTCATCAGGGGGTGGTGTCCATTCTGCAATAAACTCTGCCAATGCCCTGCTCTGAATCGTTGATGTGCTTTCAAACTTCAGGCCAAAGCTGGATAACTCCAATGCCCATTCCACTATTCTACCGGTAGCCTCTGGGTTTTGGAGTATCCTTTGCAATGGGAAGCGAGTGACAACCGTGATCTCATGGGCTTGGAAGTAGTGGCACAGTTTCCTTGAGGCCATGATAAGGCCAAAAATCAACTTTTGCACACTAGAGTACCTTGATCTAGCCCCCTGTAATAGGGAGCTGATGAAGTACACTGGGCGCTGCACTACTTTCTTCCTTGCCGCGTCCTTGGGGTTGCCTTCACTGCCATGCTCTTCTTTATCCTGATCCATATCTGACCCTGCCAGGCTACTTTCTCTCTCTTTCCTGGATGGCACACTAGATGGGGTTGCTGCTTCCTCCACTTCCCGCTGCACCACTAGTGCTGCACTAACCACTTGATTGGTTGCCGCCAGATATAGTAGCAACGGCTCTTGTGGTTTGGGAGCAACCAAAGTGGGCACAGAGGACAAGTAGGCCTTCAAATCTCGCAGTGCTGCGTCTGCTTCCGAGGTCCACTTCACGGGTCATGCCTTCTTCAAAATTTCCAAGAACGGCAAGGCGCGTTCGGCAGACTTGGAGATGAATCTGCTAAGCGCGGTAATGCACCCCGTCAAACGTCTCACATCCTTAACTGTCTTGGGTGCTTGAATCTGCTCGATAGCCTTGATCTTATCTGGGTTGGCTTCGATCCTGCGGTGGGACACAAAGAAACCAAGTAGCTTGCCAGAGGGAACACCAAACACACACTTCTCCAGGTTCAGCTTCAAGTTGATCTTGCACAGATTAGCAAATGTCTCTTCCAAATCTTGGATGAGGGTTGATCTGTCCTTGGTCTTGACCACAATATCATCCATATAAGCTTCAATGTTCTTGTGCAACTGTGGTTCAAAACCAACCTGGACTGCTCTTGCAAAAGTGGACCCGGCACTCTTCAACCCGAAAGGCATGCGCACAAAGCAGTATGTGCCGCATGGGGTGATGAATGAGGTCTTTTCTTCATCTTCCTTGGACATAAAGATCTGATGATACCTAGAGTATGCATCCAGAAAGGATAGCAAATCACACCTGGAAGTGGAATCCACAATTTGGTCGATGCGCGGCAAGGGGAATGGGTCCTTCGGGCATGCCTTGTTCAGATCCGTGAAATCTATGCAAAGCCTCCATTTCCCGTTAGCCTTGCGCACAACCACTGGGTTTGCTAACCATGTTGGGTGTAGTACTCCTCTGACCAGACCAGCTACCTCAAGTCTCTTGATTTCCTCGGCAATGAACTGTTGCCGTTCCAAGGCCTGCTTCCGGACCTTCTGCTTGATGGGTCGGGCATGTGGGCAGCCAGCAAGGTGGTGCTCGATTACCTCCCTAGGAACACCGGGGATATCAGATGGTTGCCAGGCAAACACATCGATATTCACCCGAAGGAAGGCAACGAGTGTGCTTTCCTATTTGTCGTCAAGGGTGGCACTGATAGTAAAAGTACCATCAGCGCCAGCCAGCCCTGCCGGGACCTTTTTCACATGGGGTGCAGCAGCCTTTGACTTCTTGCTGTTGGAACTTTCTGGCACGTCATCCACAGGCATAGCATACCTCGAAGAGGTACGCTTCCCAGACTCTTTGCTAGTGTCTCTGCTAGCCTTCTTCTTTCCTTTGATTTCCTTGGCGGGAACTGCGGCTTCCGCGGCCTCTGCCGCGACTGTGTCCCGGTACATCTTATCCACGCAAATAATTGCGTCCTTCTTGTCTGATGGGATGGAAATGACATCCACTGGCCCTGGCATCTTCAAAGTGTTGTAGGCATAGTGGGATGCCGCCATGAATTTTGCCAAAGCTGGGCGTCCAAGGATTCCATTATATGGCAGGGGGAGGTCGACCACATCAAAGACAACCTTCTCAGTCCGGTAGTTCAAATCCCCTCCAAATGTCACTGGCAACGTGATCTTTCCCTTAGGATGACTCCTGCCGGGATTGACTCCTTGAAATGTTCCAGTAACCTTAAGCTCTTCCTCTGCTATCTGGAGTTTGCTGATAACCTTTGGGGAAATCAGATTCAACCCGGCCCCGCCGTCAACCAACATCTTTGTGACTTTGAGGTTGCGAATCATTGGTGAGACCAACAACGGCAAGCACCCTACCGCAGTGGTGCGGTCAGGATGGTCCTCTTCATCAAAGATGATGGGCGTGCGTGACCACTTGAGCGGCTTCCGAGAATCTGCCACTGGCTCCACGGCATTGACCTCACGCACCCACTGTTTAAGTTGGCGGTGAGAGGAGTGCAAAGATGCACCCCCGTCAATACACAGGGCGTTAGTGGCCTTCTGGAAATCCTACTCACTGGTTTCCTCTTCATTCCCTCCATCACTCTCAGCATTGCAATCCTCCTTCTCTCGGCCCCTGGAGGGTTTTCCTTGGTTCCGAGGAGCCTTGCCAGGGCGATTTGCTTCACCACCCTGGCCCTTCCCGCCAGTACCATTCTGACCTTTTTCCTTATCACGCTTCTCATATTCAGCCCTCTGCTTCTTGACGAGCTGCTCAACCTGGTGACACTCTTGGAGAGCGTGGCCCTTGGTCCGATGAATCTTGCAATACGGCCCATCGCCTTTCCCAGCCTTCTCGGCAACCGCAGCCTCCCGGCAGTCAGTGCACGCGGCAACTTCCTTACCGGAGGCTTCGGTCTTAACCTTCTTGCCGGTACTACGCGTTCCCACTCTTTCAACGGTCATCACTACCTTATCCTTGCGCTTCTTGTTCTTCTTCTTCTGACTGGTGGACTCGTCGTCCTCCTCTGAGTCGATGTCGACGCAATCTTCCTCTCCAGGGAGTTTCCTCCCTTCCTCCACCCAAGCACATTTGTCCACCAAGGTGTAAAGCTCCTTCACAGTCTTGGGCAGCCGAACGTTCATCTTGGAGCGTATCCTGTGGTTGCGCACGTTGGATTGGAAAGTGGCTATCATAGCTGCTAGGTGGATATCTGGGATATTTCTGTGTACTCAGCTGAATCTCTACAAGTACTTTCGCAGAGTCTCTCCTTCTTTCTGCTCGAGAAGCTGCAAATCGCTAGGCCACCCTAGTTCTTGATGGCCACCCGTGAAGGCGCCAATGAACTCATGGCACAGGTCAGCCCAGGTCGAAATGGAGTTCTCTGGCAGGTGCATCAGCCAAGACCTCACATTTGACTTGAGTGCCAAAGGGAAGTAATTGGCGAATACCTTCTCATCCCTTCCCCCGGCAGCTTGAACAGCGATGGTGTACATGCTCAAGAACTCTGCCGGGTTCAGCCTCCCATCATACTTCTCTGGAATCTCTGGCTTGAATGTGCGAGCGGATGGCCAACGGACTTGCCGCAGCTCACGGGTGAAAGCAGGGCACCCAACCTCGAAAGGCAGGCACCCGCCGTCTCCGAGTGCGGGTTCGTCGACGTCGAGGCCATCGCACCCATTGGACCAGCGGTGGTTGTCACGGTGTCGCTCGATGACGATGCGCGCGCCTTCCCTCGGCCCATCCTCCAAGGCTCGTCGTTGGCCTGGACGCGCTCGAGGGTCAGAAGAGGCCATCGAGACATCATCTGGTTCTTGGTTTCGCGGCTCCCGTGCTGGCTGCCATGGTGGGGATTGCACCGTGGCGGTGGCCCCTTCCGTATGGCCAGCAGCACGGGCCGTCGTCGCTACTTGGGGAGGCCGTGGCAGGCCAGCTCGCTGTGATCCTCCCACCTCGGCGAAGCCAATTAGGCTTTGGATGGTGGCTCACCACTCATCCATCTAATCGGCTGCCGGCGGGAATCTCAACATTAGTTGAGCCCATGCCATGGCCTCTGAGGCAGTGCTCGGCATAGGTGATGATGATGTAGATCGCGGTGTCGCTCGGCTTCTGATGGTGCCGGTAGCGACCGCGCCGCGCCCTCGTTGTTGCGAACCAGCCGCTTGGATGGCATGGTGACACGGGGGAGGCGCTTGAGGGCCAGCGGCTCCGCTAGGCACAATAACTGGGTCAGCTCGTTCCGAAGGCGGCGCACGCCCTGCAGTCGCGCCCGTGGCGGGGGCGGCCGAAGGGTTGTGATTCGCCCCAGAACAAGTGCCACCACTGCGGCTGTGCCCTTCAGTGAGGGGAAGAGGTGCAGGAGGAATAAGCCCTCCACTCATACCTCGTGGAGCATGGCCGCCGGGATGTTGCTGATGCTGTCCTTCCCCGGTGCCTCCCGTTCCTGCTTCGGCCGTGGGGGAGGTGGTAACAACGCCGCATGCGCCAACCACATCTCCCGCAGCGTCCACATCCTCGCGCGTCCCCACACTCCCCGCGACGTCGGCGGTCACGGGCGGCGGAGCCTTTGAGGTGGATGGGTGATTTGCGGCTCCGGACTTGGGCGCCATAGTTGATGACGCCGTCAATGACGAGAATGGCGATGAAGATGACGCGCTATTGACGCTCTCGGGTTCGCGCAAGTGATCCCCCTACCTGGCGCGCCAAAGATGTTGTGGGAAACCACGGCCACCTATGGGGCCATGAGCCCCTTTTGGTTCGGCGGGGGGATGGGCACGTTGCACAAATAGCGGAGAAGCGTCACACAGCGTGGCCGAGATCAGACGGGCAGTTTTTACCCAGGTTCGGGCCGCCGTGAGGCGTAAAACCCTACTCCTGCTTTGGTGGATTGATGGTGGATGAACACAGCGCTCTTGCCCGGCCAGGTCACCTCGGGGCGAGAGCAGCTACGCACGTATGAGTGTGTAATGGTCCGGATCAGCCAACCCTTTCTACGATCGCCATGGGCCTCCTTTTATAGATCAAGGGGTCACCAAAGTGGCAAATCAGTCATTACATACTGATTAGATAGCAAACAGTGCTATCATACCTAACTCTGCAGGCTGACAGAGCGCATTAAATGCGCCGCTCAACGTCACATCTCAGCTTGCCCGGCAGGCCCTACCGAGCTGTTTTGCCAGCTTTGCGCCTGCTTGCTTGACACGTCTCAAGACGGGTGTCGCCTGGGGGTATTTTCTGTAGGAAGTGGCTGCCATGTGGCAAATAGCAGCCACTTAGTCACTTTGGAGCTTGACATCGCACTGATCGATGACATGCGTCGTGATGAGGTGGTGTGGTGGAGTGGTTTGCCTCCGTAAGCCCTGGCAGGCCTGCCGGGACGATCTGGAGACTTGCTTCCGGGGTAAACCCAACCTTGCCAGGCTCACCTGTCCGGCAAGGGAGGTTCTTTCCTTAGCAATATCTTGCTTCTCTGGCTCATCTTGGTCTTCTTGTTCTGCACTTTGGTCCTGCCAAAGAATTGATCCCTCGTGCTTTGATCTGACCTTGGTGATGTCATCTTGTCCTTGGGCATATGCACAGTCTGGGCAATGGACCCAGGGTTTGTTGCACCGACACGTATGAGGATGGAATATGTAAGAAAAATAGGACGGCGTGACATATTCACAGCTACGATGTTAAACTAAGCAGAAGGATTTTCAAGAAAATAGAAGTAATGCAAGCTAGACACCATATGAAAGATGCAACCAATATCACTCTGCCAAGTTAAAAGTGTCTTGTCATAAGTGGCATTTCAAAAAATTAGAAGCAGTACAACCTAGAAATCAATGCAAGATGCAACCACTATCAAACTGCCATGTTAAAAGCGTCCAATCATGAGTGACTGATGCAGGATACACAACAGCAGTACTTTGACGTAAGAACATGGTATGATAGATAGATGCAGTGTATTCTAGACACAGAAAGGCATGTCATATGCACATGTATAACGTATAAACTCAGCAGGTGCAATTTAATTAAAATTGAAGAAATATAGGCTAGACAACATATGCAACATGAAACCAATTATCACACTGTCAACTTAGAGCAAGCACCTAGGATGGTGGAGTACGGGAGATGAACTCATCATGTAGACTTGGGACTTCAACTGCATTAGCAGTAGCAGTGGCAAATCTAGAGAGTCTTTGTTTGCGTCAGTCCGGAGGACCACCAACATCCCCTAACTTACTCTTTTCCTTCCTCTTTTTTGATATTGCCTTCTGAAGTCAAAACCACAAGAAGATGAATAAATTTAGCTCTGCATAACTGGTTGATGCATGATATAGACGAACACTACTTTGATGTAAGGCAAGCGCATGATAGGAGGATGGAATATATACAAAAAAAAAAGACATCATTGCATATTCACACGTACGATAGGAGGATGGAATATGTATAAAAAACAGTAAGCAGAAGGCATTTCAACAAAATTAGAAGAAATGAAAGCTAGGCACCATATGAACATGCAACCAATATCACTCTATCAGGTAAAAAGTGTCTCGTCGTAAGTGCCATTTCAAGAAATTAGAAGCAGTACAAGCTAGAAGACAATGCAAGATGCAACCTACATCACACTCCCAAGTTAAATGTGTCTTATGGGTAAGTGATTATTGCAGGTATAAGTTGTAAGCTACGCAGATGCAATTCAAAAAAATTAGAAGCAATACAAACTAGACATCATACGGAACACACAACCACATATAACAATTCCAAGTTAGAGCAAGCACCTGTGATGGTGGAGTAGGGGAGATGCTCATCATCTACACAACTACGTTGATTGTCAAGCCTTGTGTTGTCTTGTGAATCTTGTTGGGATGATGGCGGAGTAGAATCTATAGAGACCCTCTGTTTGAGTTGCTCTGAAGGACCACCATCATCCACCGCCTTACTAATTTCCTTCAGCTGTATTGATTTTGCATTGTGAAGTCAAACCGATAAGAAAAAGGAATAAAATTCGCTCTTCAGAACTCATTCATGCATGATACTGACGAACACTACTCGAATGAAAGGCAAACACATGATACGAGGATGGAATATGTACGAAAAATAGGACGACGTGACATATTCACACCTATGATGTAGTAACTAAGCAGAAGGCATTTCAACAAATTAGAAGCACTACAAGCTAGACACCATATGAAAGATGCAACCAATATCACTTTGCCAAGTTCAAACTGTCTGGCGTTTCAACAAATTAGAAGCAGTACATGCTAGAAATCATATGCAAGACGCAACCAATATCACAGTGGCGACTTAAAGGTGCCTCATCATAGGTGACTGATGCGGGATATGCAAGAATAGTAGTCTGATGTAAGAACATGGTGTGATTAGATATAGTATGTTCTAGAAACAGGAACACGTGTCATATTCACAGGCATGATGTGTAAAGTAAGCAGATTCAATTCAACAAAGTTAGAAGCAATACAAGCTAGACATCATATGCAACATGCAACCACATATAATAGTGTCAAGTTAGAGCAAACACCTGTGATGGTGGAGTAGGGGAGATGTGCTCATCATCTACATAGCTACGTTGACTGTCTAGCCTTGCATTGTCTTGCAAATCTTGTTGAGAGGATGGCGGAGTATAATCTGTAGAGATTCTCCATTTCAGTTGCTCGGAAGGACCACCATCATCCAATGCCTTACCAATTTCCTTCTGCTTTATTGATTTTGCATTGTGAGGTCAAACCGACAAGAAAAAGGAATAAAATTCGCTCTTCAGAACTCATTCATGCATGATACTGACGAATACTACTCTGATGAAAGGCAAAGTCATGATACGAGGATGGAATATGTATGAAAAACTGGACGGCTTGACATATTCACACCTATGATGTGGTAACTAAGCAAAAGGCACTTCAACAAATTAGAAGCACTGCAAGCTAGACACCATATGGAAGGTACAATCAATATCACTCTGCCAAGTTAAAATGGTCTCGTCATAGGTGGCGTTCATCAAATTAGAAGCACTACATGCTAGAAATCATATTCAAGACACAAACCAATATCACACTGCCAACTTAAAGGTGTCCCATCATAAGTGACTGATGCAGGATACACAACAAGAGTAGTTTCATGTAAGAACATGGTGTGATAGACAGATATAGTATGCACCAAAAACAGGAAGGCGTGTCATATTCACACGTATCATGTGTAAGCTAAGCAGATGCAGTTTACACTAATTAGAAGCAATACAAGCTCGACACCATATGCAACATGCAACCAGATATCACACTGCCAAGTTAGAGCAAGCACTTGGGATGGTGGAGTAGGGGAGCGGAGACTTGGAACTTGTAATGCACTAGCAGTACGAGGAGAATCCATACAGATGCTCCATTTACGTTGCTGCAGAGGACCACCATCATCGCCTTCCTTTCTCTTTTCCTTCCTCTTTTTTGATTTTGCCTTGTCAAGTCAAACCCACAAGAAAAAGGAATAAAATTTGCTCTTCAGAACTCATTGATGCATGATACTGACGAACACTACTTTCATGTAAGGCAGCCGCATGATAGGAGGATGGAATATGTATGAAAAATAGGACGGCATGACATATTGACATGTATGATGTGTAAAGTGTAAACTAAGCACAAGGTGTTTGAACTAGTTCGAAGCAATGCAAGCTAGAAACCATATGAAAGATGAAACCAATATCACTCTGCCAAATTAAAAGGGTGGCCTCATAAATGTATTTGACCAAATGAGAAGCAATACATGGCAACAGGCTAGAAATAATATGTAATATGCAACGAATAAAGGTGTCTCATCGTAAGTGATTGATGCAGGATACAGAAGAGAGGTAGTTTCATGTAAGAACATGATTAACAGATAGATGTAGTATGTACCCAAAAAAGGAAGGCATGTCATATTCACAGGTATAATGTGTAAACTAAGCAGATGCAATTTACCCTAATTAGAAGCATTACAAGCTAGACACCATAAGCAACATGCAACCACATATCACACTGCGAAGTTAGAGCAAGCACCTATGATGGTGGTGTAGGGGAAATGTGGTCTTCAAGTACAGAGCTACGTTCAATATCTTCATTTAGACTTGTTGTTTCTTGAGAATCATGTGGGGAGGATGAAACTGCACTCTTTATAAGAGTAGCGTGTCTCATTCTAACCCACGGGCGTGACTGTCTCATCATAAGTGATAGATGCAGGATACACAAGAACAGTAGTTTGATGTAAGAACATGATGTGATAGGCAGATGTAGTATGTACCAAAAACAGGAAGGCGTGCCATATTCACATGTATAATGTGTAAGCTAAGGAGATGCAATTTAACAAATTAGGAGCAATACAAGCTAGGCACCATATGAAACATGCAACCAGATATCACACTGCCATGTTAGAGCAAGCACCTGGGGTTGTGGAGTAGGGGAGATGAGATTTGGAACTTGCACTGCAGTAGGAGTAGCAGGAGAATCTGCAGAGATCATCTGTTTCGGTTGCTCCAGAGGACCACCATCATTCCGTCCGTTCGTCCTTTTAGATTTTGCCTTGTCAAGTAAACACACAAGAAAAAGGAATGAAATTCGCTCTTCCAAATTCGTTGATGCATGATACTGACGAACACAACTTTTATGTAAGGCAACCACATTGTAGGAGGATTGAATATGTACGAAAAACGCTAAGCAGAAGGCATTTCAACAAATTGGAAGCAATGCAAGCTAGACACCATATGAAAGATCCAACCAAAATTACTCTACCAAGTTAGAAGTGTCTCATTATAAGTGGCATTTCAACAAATTAGAGGCAATACATGTTTGAAATGATATGCAAGATGCAACCAATATTACACTATCAATTTGAAGGTGTCTTGTCAGAAGTGATTGATGAGGGATACACAAGAAAAGTAGTTTGATGTAAGAACATGGTTAATAGAAAGACGTAGTATGTACCAAAAACAGGAAGGCATGTCATATTCACAGGTATAATGTGTTAACTAAGCAGATGCAATTTACCCTAATTAGAAGCATTACAAGGTAGACACCATATGCAACATGCAACCACATATCACATTGCCAAGTAAGAGCAAGCACCTGCGATGGTGGTGTAGGGGAATTGCGGTCATCAACTAGAGAGCTACATTGACTATCTTCATTTAGCCTTGCTGTTTCTTGAGAATCATGTGGGGAGGATGATGATACGTCTCCAACGTATCTATAATTTTTTATTGTTCCATGTTGTTATATTATCATTCTTGGATGTTTTACAATCATTTTATAGCAACTTTATATCATTTTTTGGGACTAACTTATTGACATAGTGCCCAGTGCCAGTTGCTATTTTTTGCTTGTTTTTTACTTCGCAGGAAATCAATACCAAACGGAGTCCAAACACAGCGAAACTTTTTGGTGATTTTTTCTGGACCAGAAGACACAAGTTGTGCCAAGAAAGTACCTGAGGGGGGGCTCCGAGGGGAGCACAACCCACCAGGGTGCGCCTGGGGGCCCAGGCGCGCCCAGGTGGGTTGTGCCCACCTCGGCCACCTCCCGCACCGCCTCTTTGCTCTATAAATACCCCAATATTCCAGAAACCCTAGGGGAGTCAACGAAAATCAATTCCAGCTGCCGCAAGTTCCAGAAACCATAGATCCAATCTAGACACCATCACGGAGGGGTTCACCATCCTCATTGGTGCCTCTCCGATGATGCGTGAGTAGATCATTGTAGACCTACGGGTCCGTAGTTAGTAGCTAGATGGCTTCCTCTCTCTTTTTTGATTATCAATACAATGGTCTCTTGGAGATCTATTTGATGTAACTCTTTTTGCGGTGTGTTTGTTGGGATCCGATGAACTTTGAGTTTATGATCAGATCTATGTTTTTATCCATGAAAGTTATTTGAGTCTTTTGATCTCTTATATGCATGATTCCTTATAGCCTCGTATTTCTTCTTCGAATCTTTGGTTTAGTTAGGCCAACTAGATCGATTTTTCTTGCCATGGGAAGAGGTGCTTTGTGATGGATTCGATCTTACGGTGCTTGATCCCAGTGATAGAAGGGGAACCAACACGTATGTACCGTTGCTATTAAGGATAACAAGATGGGGTCTATTTCTACATAAATAGATCTTGTCTACATCATGTCATCGTTCTTATTGCATTACTCCATTTCTCCATGAACTTAATACACTAGATGCATGCAGGATAGCGGTCGATGTGTGGAGTAATAGTAGTAGATACAGGCAGGAGTCGGTCTACTAATCTTGGACGTGATGCCTATATAATGATCATTGCCTGGATATCGTCATAATTATTTGAAGTTCTATCAATTGCCCAACAGTAAAAAATTTACCCACCATATGCTATTTTTCTCGAGAGAAGCCACTAGTGAAATCTACGGCCCCCGGGTCTATTTTCTCATCATATATTTTCAGATCTATTTTGCTATTTGCCTTTTTATTTATTTGCCACTTTTATTTTCAGATCTATATTTCTAAAAACCCAAAAATATTTTTGCTTCACTTTATTTTATTCACGGTCTATTTATCCAATCTACTACAATTTATCTCACGTCCGTTTGCCAATTTCTGGCGCCGTTACCCGAAAGGGATTAACAACCCCTTTAACACGTCGGGTTGCAAGTATTTGTTCTTTGTGTGCAGGTGCTGTTTACGTAGTGTTGCTTTGTTCTCCTACTGGTTCGATAACTTTGGTCTCATCACTGAGGGAAATACCTACCGTTGCTGTGCTGCATCATCCCTTCCTCTTTGGGGAAATACCGACGTAGTTCAAGCAAACATCAAAAGGAATTTCTTGCGCCATTGCCGGGGAGGATCAAGTCAAGATAGTCTCCCGGCCACGTGCCAGTTTCTGGCGCCGTTGCTGGGGAGACATCATCAACATCTACCAGGTTCCTAATCACAAATCTTATCTCCTTGCAATTTACATTATTTGCCATTTGCCTCTCATTTTCATCTCCCCCACTTCACCAAAATTTGCCGTTTTATTCGCCCTCTTTTTCGTTCGCCGTTTTCTCGTCGGATCTCTTAATTGCTTGAACTTGTCATCATGAGTGACTTTGGTATGGCAGAAACAGATGATGGCCTAACTCCTAAAATTGGACGATCTGGCAATCTGGATGCTAAAACTTTTGTTTTGGGGCAAGGGAATGTTATAGGAAAAGAACGTATCCAAGAATTTTTCAATTGTGTTGGAAATTTAAGTCTTGATGATGTTCCTATACTTAAAAGGACTAAATCTTATGTGGAAGCTATCTCAACACTAGTTCTTAAACTTGAAAATAAATTTATTCGTACTCATCCTACCTTGCAAAGAATGTTTTATGAGCTACCCGTCATAAAGAATCCTAAGGCTAAAAAGTTGGCCACTCTTGTTCTTATGAATGAATTTGACTACATAATATGGGAAGCTAGGGAAATCTTTGATTTTTATGGTATGAATCGTGAAAAACCCGTGATAGATGAAATTCTTTATAATAGTGATTATGTGCTAAGATATTTGCTTGGGGATAATCAAATCTTTGATGAGAATCTTAAAAAGGACGTCCCCGTTTTAGATATAATCCAACAAGTTTTCAATGATGTTAATCAACACTATTCTTGGATTGTTGCCGGAAATCAAGGGGGATATGACGATAAGCAACTTTATAGTGCTAAAGTCTCTATGGATAAGGTGTTTTATATTGTTTTTGCAAACCTTCTGAGAAAAACACCTCTAAGGAAAATGAGACTAAAGATGACAATACTTAGATCTTTGCATTATGCCTAGCTAAGGCCGTAAAACCATAGCGCTTGTTGGGAGGCAACCCAATGAATAAAATTTATTTTTGTCTTTTTATTTCTGTTCTTGGATGTTTGCACAATTATGCTACTGTTATGATTGTGTTTTTTGTGTTTTAATTAGTGTTTGTGCCAAGTAAAGCCTTTGGGATAGCTTTGGTGATAGTTGATTTGATCTTGTTGGAAAACAGAAACTTTTGTGTCCAGTAAAAAAATTGAAATGCACAAAAGCGACCTAAAATTCTGAATTTTTTACACAAGATTTATATACAAATTTCCTATCTTGTCCAAAAATTTAGAATTTTTGGAGTTACAAAAGTAACAGAACAATTCGTATCTTTGCAGACTGTTCTGTTTTTGACAGATTCTGTTTTATTTGCATTGTGTGCTTATTTTGATGAATCTATGGTTTGTATTGGAGGTTATAAGCCATGGTAAAGTTAGAATACAGTAGATATAATGCAAGAACAAAATTTGAATGGGTTTTCTACAGTACTTAAAGTAAAGATTGGTTTTCTTATACTAACAGATCTCACGAAGGTTTTGTTGAGTTTTGTGTGATTGAAGTTTTCAAGTTTTGGGTGAGATTACGATGGATGAAGGAATAAGGAGTAAGAAAAGCCTAAGCTTGGGGATGCCCCATGGCACCCCAAGCCATTATCCAAAGAGAAGCAAGCAACTAAGCTTGGGGATGCCCGAGTGGCATCCCCTCTTTCTTCTAACGACCATCGGTATTTTACTCGGTGCTATATTTTTATTCATCACATATCATGAGTTTTGCTTGGAGCGTCTTGTATGATATGAGTCTTTGCTTGTTTTGATTTTTATTTTAAGTCATGAATCCTTGCTGGACACACCTATTTGAGGGAGCCAAAATTATGCTATGACTTGTTAGAATTGCTCTCTATGCTTCACTTAAATCTTTATGAGCTATGGAATTGCTCTAGTGCTTCACTTATATCTTTTTGAGCATGGTGTGCTTTAGTATTTTTGAAGAAATGCTCTCATGCTTCACTTAGATTTATTTGAGAGTTAGTAAAAAATTTAGAAACTCTCTCATGCTTCACTTAAATTATTTTGAGAGAAGAAAATTTTATGCTCATGTCCTACACTTAGATTTGTTTGAGCTATCAAAAGCAACATATAAAATTAGTCCCAAAGTGATAGATATCCAAGAGGGATATAATAAAAACTTTCATGAAGATCATTGGACAAAATAAACTTGATTCCTTGTAATAGTTTTGCGATATGTTGATATAATATGTGAGTCATGTTGATGAGTAATTATGCTTTAGTAAGAATATTGGTGTTAAGATTTGTGATTCCCTATGCAAGCACGAAAGTCAATAGTTATGCAAGGAAATTACATCCTACTTGTGGTGCATTATTCGGTGTTAGTTATGCTTAATTCTCGCTTATGAGATTTTTCGTTTCTTGGTTGGATGCTTCTCAATCTTTTGCTAGCCTTCATTTGCACTAAGTATGATCACTACTTGTGCATCCAAAATCCTTAAACCAGGTTTGCCATATGAGTCCACTATACCTACCTATATGTGGTATTTCCGTGCCGTTCTAAGCAAATTTGTATGTGCCATTTCTAATTTCAAAATAAATTTCTCTTTTGTGTGCTCGTACCGCTCATGAAACGGTAGGGGGTGGCTGATATATTTCCATGCTAGATGTGTTATTCTCAAGATGAGTGTTTATTCACTTGTCATTGCACGAGAGTACGGCAAAGGTATTAGGGATGCCCAGTCCCAAAATGAAAAAATGAATTTACTTTATGTTGTCAAATAATAAATTCCTTGGAAAGTGTTGGTATGGACGGCACCTGTGGATTCGGTTAGCCGTGGAATGTGATAGTATGGTGGAAAAAGGAATAAACTTTATTTTCTGTTTGGGAACCGCCTATGATATATCTAGCATGGAAAGTATTGGGAACTACTCGATCATTTTCATTGACAGGAAAAGCATGCCACCCAAAATGTTTTATCTCTACTTTTTTTTGCTTTGAGCTCTGGCACCTCTACAAATCCCTACTTCCCTCTGCGAAGGGCCTTTCTTTTACTTTATGCAATTTTTATTTTGAGTCTCCATCTTCTCTTATAAAGCACCAACTAAGGGGCACTATGATCGTACTTGAGCATTGGGTGTAGCTAATATGCGAGTGTGTTTCATGAATGGATCAATGATTGAGCATGATGGGCTAGGGATAACTTGCTTTAGTGTTGATATTTTGAAAGACACGGTTGCTTGTTGATATGCTTGAGTATTAAAATCTTCATGTCAAAACTAGACTATTGCTTTGAATCATATAAATGTCCAAATGTCCATGCTACAAAGAAAATAATATGTGATGAACATGTTAGGCAGCATTCCACATCAAAAAATCTATTTTTATCATTTACCTACTCGAGGACGAGCAGGAATTAAGCTTGGGGATGCTGATATGTCTCCAACGTATCTATAATTTTTTATTGTTCCATGCTGTTATATTATCATTCTTAGATGTTTTACAATCATTTTATAGCAACTTTATATCATTTTTTGGGACGAACCTATTGACATAGTGCCCAGTGCCAGTTGTTGTTTTTTTGCTTGTTTTTTACTTCGCAGGAAATCAATACCAAACGGAGTCCAAACGCAGCGAAACTTTTTGGTGATTTTTTCTGGACCAGAAGTCACAAGTTGGGCCAAGAAAGTACCTGAGGGGGGCTCCAAGGGGAGCACAACCCACCAGGGCGCACCTACTCCCTCCGTTCCCAAATATTTGTCTTTCTAGACATTTCAAATGGACTAGAACATACGGATGTATGTAGACATATTTTAGAGTGTAGATTCACTCACTTTGCTTCGTATGTAGTCACTTGTTGAAATCTCTAGAAAGACAAATATTTAGGAATAGAGGGAGTACGTATTAATTGCAACGCATGCATGTGTTAGCAGTATAATGACCACGTACGAATTTGATGGTAAGATTTGTGTAAGTTGGATGTCATATTATTGCTGTAACATGTGGTCAAAGTTAGCCTCCAAAACGCATTTTAGACCCTATATGGATTGAGGGAGTACATGCATTGCTGAGGTTTCTCTTAATCCTTGCATGCAACATTTTTATTGAAGCTTGAAATGTGAACATGTGAATGGGAGGGACTACTACAACCCTTCCAAAAGAACTGTAGTACTAATGGTATCGTACTCCCTCCGTTCACCATCTCACATGCTCAGTACTTTTGCGAACTATGGAAGTAACAAATGTATTCCACCACTCAGCATCTATTATGGATACATTGTGGATTTCAAATTGAGTCATATAGACCAGAAAGTAGGCACTTAGGGCATCCACAATGTATGCTTTTTGTTTCCTCTAAGCCCTCTCTCTCCTCTTAAAGGCAGGCCTCTATACATTGCATGAACTGCCTCTAACAAAAAATTGGCTAGCATCGCGTCTAACCTTAGAGGCTGCCTCTAACAATGTAACAATCCATCTGGTCCCATTTGTCAGCCTTATGAAGCATAAAAAGTAGGAGTATAAGAGAAATAGTACCGATTGGACAAATGTGGTGCTAATCAATACTTTTTAAATTTCTGCTAGGGCCCACCTTAGAGGCTGGTTAGAGTCTCTATACATTGTGGTTTTTTCATTTGATAAGAGGCAAACCATGTGGGGCCTACCTTAGAGGCAAGGCTCTATACACTGGAGATGCTCTGTAGTACTACTTTTGATGTGTCCCGTCAACTCACAGAATGAGGAGAAGCTTGCTACGCCCTCTCCCCCACCCACGGGTGCGGTGGCTCGCAGAGTCGCAGGACGAGGAGAAGCTTGCTTACTACGCCTACGCCCGCTCCCTCGCCCACGCGCGCGGTGGCTCGCAGGACGAGGAGAAAATTTTACTACTCCCTCCGTTAGACATATACTCCCCACCTTGGTTAGAGAGATTATCATATTGTTTGAAATATATGTCTTTTAGTAGTAGGAGTAGTACAGTGGTAGTACATAGGAGTAGTACTTTTCCTTGGAGTCTGTGGTGCAGCAAGCTACCCTAGGCTATGTTACTACTCCCTCCTTTCCGGTTTATGGCTCAATTTCAAAATCTCTCCAACCAAGGTAGACGGTGAGTGGTGGAATTAATTTCGTAGTTTGCACAAGTACTTAATTAGTACACTCGTTTTTCTCAAAAAATTATGTTTACCAATGCATTAATTACAACGAATGCATGCATGACCACTAAATTTCCATGAACTTCTACATGCATTGGTGAGTTTTCTCTTGATACTGCTTGCATCGGGTGATTTAATGCACCTCAAAATCCAAACATGTGATGGTAAGTACTAATAGAATTGAGACTTATAAAACAGAAAAATGAGTTTTTTAGATGAGCCCTATAAACCGGAAAGGAGGGAGTAGTAAGTAGTACTACCTCCATAGTGGGTACGTACTCCGTAAAATCAGATTTTCTCAAAACTAAGTCGCTCAACCTTTATTTGCTTGTTTCCCTTCATGCCTCGTTGCCTCGAACAGACTATGCCAAACTCCTTTGCCTGCCGCGCGGGAAATGACCCGCCCTCGCCTTTTTTAGTCCAGGTTTGTATCGATGGATCGCGCGAAGTAGCAAAAACCAAGCCGTGTCTTGTACTCCTCCGTCGTACTAAAAGAGTGGAGACGCTCGCTTTCATGAATTTTGTACTTCCTCCCACCGACATGTGGGACATATAGAAACCGGGTCGACGTGTCATGCACCAAATAATAGTGCAGAACAGCAGGGGGGACGCACCCCAGTCGTAGCGCCCCAGTAGTAGTAATGAGCAATGAGACGTCAAATCACAATGCCGCACCTTTCCCCCAGACGGACGAAGCAACCATTATTTCACACTTCGCTGAATCCGCTTCGCCATCATCACCTTCAAGAAAACCACATATTGCTTCTGCCATTGTTCTGCCTCAAGAGGGACGCGCATCGCCTTGGTACATCATGACACATGGGACCACATGACAGGCCATGCTCCCCCGCCCACCGCTCGGTAAAATCACCTCATTTTTACTACTTCCTCCGTCTCGGTTTACAGGGCATGCACGTCGTTCTAGGTTGAGAATTTAACTACCTATATATGTATTATATGTGATGAAAAATATATGTTTAGAAACTACATCCGCTTAAGAATCCAATGATATACTTTTTGTGACATATAACTCATATTTAGTTAGTCAAATGGATGACCTAGAACTACGTGCACGCCCTATAAACCGAGATGGAGGGAGTAGTATCTTTTTAGATCAATATAGTCGGGATTCACCAAGGAGCAAAACCAAGTGTAGGCTGCTCCTGTCGTGTTGGCGTAGCAACTCAGCAGGGTCAGTCCACACACGAAATGGCGACACACTTAACAGGACCCCTTTGGCCGACATGTGGCTCATCCACCGTCTTGTTCCACGTGCGATGTACCAAATTACAGTTCGGAGCAGCAGTTGGACTTGGAGGCACCCCGGTCGTAGCGCCGCAGTAGTAGTAAATGAGCGATGAGGGGTCAAATCACAAAGCCACACTTTCCCGCATTAAGCTGGACGGACGAAGCAACCATCATTTCACTCTAGGGCGCAAGAGCATAAAGAAAAAATAAAACCAATGATGCATGCGGCAGCTACCTAGGGCGCCCTAGGGTAGGAGCCTCCACTACAAATTCGCTTCTCCCTTGTCCTCTTGAAGAAAACCGATGATGCGTGCGGCGGGTAGGGTTTGTAGGAGTACTACGGCATGCGGGGCCACGCCGTAGTAAACGGGAGAGGGATTGAGTTTGAGTCGACACCTTAATATGGGTGGGCCGCTTGGTTTTACGGGAACGAGGCAACATTTTGGGTTCGGGGAGCAGTGGAGATATACGTACAAAAAATTGTGGACGTAGGTTCCACCGAAAGGCAATGATGCATGGGCCCCGCATTTTGATATACCCGCGGCCGCGTGAAATTTGCTACTCAAAATAATGCATAAAAGTTCCTCCAAAAACATCTATAACTAATGGGAAGTGAATGTATGCTTAAAATGAAAATGTAATACAAAGAGAAAAAATGAATTGCAGTTAAAAGAATGACATTTCTAACAAAAATGTGAATGTGAACTACATATGTGTGCACGTGACCAACACATACATTGTCAATACAAAATCTAATGCAAGAAATAACTTATGAGTAACATGCACGAATTGATGATGTGGTGCTTGCATGCATACAGTACAAAAACAATGTGATTTATGACTTGCATGCATGACGTGTTCATGTGCCATAGTTGCATGTCCCGGAAAAAAGCTACTAGTGGGTTGTACTAGCTATTTAGGAATAGAAGATGTATATATGGAAGTTGTAGGGAAACAGATGACATGTATCTCAATTCCTATGAGTAGGGATTGGAAAAGAGGTGTCATTTGGTTCACATCATAGGAACTTTTCTATTGAATCTAGAGATGACATGTATCTCAATTCCTATGAGGAGGGATTAGAAAAGAGATGTCATTTGGTTCACATCATAGGAACTTTTCTATTGAATCTAGAGATGACATGTATCTTAATTCCTATGAGGAGGGATTAGAAAAGAGATGTCATTTGGTTCACATCATAGGAACTTTTCTATTGAATATACACTAATGTTTATTTTCCTTTGAAATTGTGGGAGTATAGGAATCCATTCATATGAACCAAGTGGCTCTAAAGCTATAAAAATGATATCATGTTTATTTTCCTTTGAAATGTGGAGTATATGAATCTATTCCTATGAACCAATTGGCTCTAAAGGAAAAAATCCTATAAAAATCATATCATATAGAGTTCCTATGATATTCCTCCACACCAAAGGATGGTTGAAATTGCTGCAGGTGATACGACGGTTTTTCTTTGTACACTCCTCCCCCATCTTTATAGTTACCTCTCGAAGATGAATGAAATGATATATACTGGGTATTCTATATCTGCATTTTGGTATACAAAAACTCGGTAAAAGTTTCCAAGGTTCGAATTTTCAATAAAGCTATATGCACTACATTTTGGAACGGAGGGAGGAGCATACGGCAGTTGCTACCACTCACGTGGAAGATTTGTGTGTCGGAGGAGTGGCTATTTTGTTAAATGCCATGGCAAAACTGACACTGTCGGATGCCGATCTAACGGTTCTTACAGCGTTCGTCAGGAAACGGCTTGTGGCGAACGTTTGTCAGATATGATTTACGGACACATGCATTGCATTGATGCGTGGTCCCTCTCTCTCACGCACACACGCACCCTCACGAGTCACGACTCTCCCGAGTCCTCTCGCACCCACCGTCTATCTATAGGTAGACGTCACACACATCTGTGCTCTTCACACCCTACCCTCAAAACTTCTAAAAAATAAAAGACGCCGCACACCTTTTATTTTAACTCACACGTCACACACTTATACTATTACTCTTGTGACGAACGTTCTTTGGGCGTAGTATATTGTACTCTCACGAAGAGAAGCGGTGCACGCACACACTAGTTCTCTCACACCCACTCGCGGGTACATGTAGGAGCGCTTTTTTTTAAGCTAGGAGCGCATTTGTTTATAAAGAGGCATCCCAATTGACATTTTGACTAGTCTAGTTTTCAACTTGATGGAGGGTCGGGGACTGCACGTGAATGATACAGTACATAGTGCGTCATGGACGCGGTGATTTGATAGTGCGACCTGGAAGCGGTGGCACGTTATTGATCAAGTTTTATTTTTACTTGAACTTTAAATGAAAATAGTGGTTCGCGCGTATTCAATTTAATAATGGCTGCTACAACAAAATCACTCCACTATATATATAAGCAGGAGCCTCGGCGCTTGCTTTACTAGGGTTCCTCTCTTTCACTCTCTCATGCTCTCCAGATCTAAGCAAGACATAGGTGGCCACACTCTCTCTCTGCTCACGGCGGGTCACAAATCTGGCCGGACCACCTCGACCGGGGCAGGGGTGTAGGTGCATCGTTCACGTGGTCATCGGCGGCGAGGGAGGAGACCAACAGCTGCCTGCGTGTACCGATTGGTGGCCGTGCTGTTCTCTCCGAGACAGGGCCGGCTCGGGAGGGCCTCCGACCCCTTCTTCGTCCCTGTGTTATTGTGGCCAAGATGCGGCCTCCCGACGCTGTCTTTGCCACATCCCGACGACCCTCAGGTATATATTCCTTCGAAACCTGCCTTGCTCTACTGCCCCAGCTCCCCACGTGGCTGCATGTGGATCTTTTTCTACTTTCGTCGGCTGTTCCAAAGCCACCTAGACTTTTACTATTATTAGAGGTAAAGCTAGTTCATACAATCGAATCTAAGAGTTGGTTCAAACAGGGAAGAAAGTGGGAAAGCTGTAGCATGAATCTAGGACTTGGTTCTAAGAGGAAACGAGGGAAAGTAGTAGATACTAGCTACTCAACCGGTCTCTTGGTTGAAAAGGCGAAGAAAGCGTGGTGGATGGCGAAGGGTGGGGGGAAGTGGATCTGTCTCTTGGTCGAAAAAGGAAAGAAAGTGAGGGGTGTTGGGGGACAACGCCAATGAGAATGAGCAGGTCTAGATTTCCTGTGCTCACATAGGAAAATGTCGCCGAGGAGATAAAAAATGGGACAAATGCAGACATGCTGCCTGAGTGTTTGCCGCTCTCGGCAACCACATCTGCCTCACCACTTTATGCCCCTGCTGTCCCTACGCCCATATCGATACCGTTAATGTAAAATCACATGAAGCATTAAGCAATGCCACCTAATGTCACTATTAAGTAATGGTCTAGTGCCGTCGATAAATTGAAGCAGTGCCACCTAATGTCACTATTAAGTAATGGTCTAGTGCCGTCGATAAATTGAAGCAATGCCACCACCATTTTATGAAGTGCTTCCGTCTTGCTTTATTTCCCATGAATTGTGTTTTTGCAGTTACACTTGAATTTCACACCGCTAACATTGCTTCATCCCAGTGGAACTGCACAAATTTGATTGCACATTTACTGACCATGTGCTACTCTCATGATAGTAATACTAATGCTATTATTCTGCATGCTAATCTAGTGGCAGTGTTGATGTGATGTGATGCTACTTCTTACTTAAGCGCACTTTCATACTGTGAATGTAGTGCCAACTATAACACAATAGATGCTGTTGTTAATCATATGCCACTACAAATAACTGTCACTGTTTAAATAACCATATTTCATATTTGCGCAAACAGGGATGTCTGTCTCCATATCGTTTCTATCTGCGCAATCAAAAGTACACACCTCAGTTTTAGTAGAACTGCACAAAATGAGATGGCTATTCCTAGTTGTCGTCGTCTAACCACCCATATTTCAGGTATTCCTACATTGGTAGTAACTAGGTAGAATGACCAACGCAATCTAAAAGAAGCTGATTCGTACGTTTTACTTCCTGATTGCAGTGCAGGGACGAGCGAAAACAACTGCATCCTAGTCGGGAATGCACTTTCTCCCAGTTCACGGATGGACAGAGGACTAGCTGGCATGGCTGCACGGAGATTTTTGGGATAGGTGTGCGGACAAGAGGCATTGTGGTCTACTTATTTCTGCAAATAGCGGTGCTTAAATTTAGTGGAACTACACAAGAAGTTCAGATGGTCAGTACACTACATGGTTCAGTTCAGCATTCCAACTAAGAACAAAATTATAATTGGTTATTCTGGAATGAGAGAACCTAACCCTGGATGGTGGCAACAAGAAAAACTAGAGTGAACTCCAGGAAATTAAAGCCTGCCTAGGGAGGCACTTTGCTCAGAGAAGCCTTGCTTGATTTTTTGTGATTTGTAAACCTTCTCACAACTTTGTCTTTTGTTGTGAACTAGCAAGATGCCCGTGCGTTGCACGGAACATCAAGATGCATTTGTATGAGTAGTTTATCTTGTGAGAGAAAAGGATGAACGAGGGAAGGCCTTATTTGCAAATGTGGAGAGGGGTGTGGGTATCTTTTTGCAAAATTGCCATAGTTTCCTTCCTATCCGTCAGATATAAATCGGACGGCCTATATTGCAGGATGGCAGGCACACCATCATCAAGAACTCTATTTTTTATAAGAGTAGAGACTAGTAAATGTTTGTTATGTTCTATGAATCATTGAGATGTATAAAATTGCTTAACTTATGCTTTTCAAGTATTTTATGAAGTCGAGTTTAATGTGAATGTTTCACATGAACGCTGGACTAGCGTGTGAACGTTTGGAATTTACATTGTGGCCTCAGTTAACTGCATGAACGACTCTAACAAGATACGTAGTTGCTTATATGTCAGACAGCAGATTATTGATTGTTAGCTGGTCGATAGCCGACTTTTCTAGTGTTGAAGCGAGCTGAGCCAATGTGTCGTGTTTTGCACAACTGCTTACAAGTGGGGTAGCACCAACAGTGTTTACAAGTACTTAACCAGCCTTACGTACCCTATGTATATGTCGGCGCATAGTTGTCGAACAAGTACTCTATTTAAACAAACACACACTACTCGTATGATAAACCGTGACAACTTATGTCTTACCATGCCATATTACATGAAAAAACTAGTGAGGACGCATCTGTTTCGGCAACAATTAGGATGGTTCTCACATGATTCACGGGCACACAAAAGTAGCAGTAGTTCCCATAGACGGATTCAAACAGAGTACTAGCCCCAGAGGGCTCGATAATAGGCAAGGTTCGGATAATTAGACACAATCCAAACTACTTTTAAACACTAGCTGGGGCAACTATTTCATGCCTCGATCTAATTTGGGATGGACACAAGACGGACCTTGCCATGAACATCATCGAGGACGTCCGGCAGCAGCTCAATCCTATGAACCTTCCTGAAGATAACCTTGTGGCCTTGCCACTCATAAACTTGTTTGTGGAGGCATGCCATGTCATCTTCCTGCGTAAGCTTGACAAGAACAGTATGCCTCACAAACGAAGGAGTAGCTTTGAACTTCTTGTGCTTCAGTACACCCTGGACAACACGCCTGACAACAGTGAGGCTGGAATACATCTCGACTTTGGTATAAGTGCAAATGGCTTCCAGGATCCAACAGCCTAAGAACTTTGTTTTCCCAATGTGTATATTCAGGTCATCCGCCTCATAGCGAGTGACATGTACAACCACACAATCCTTGTCTGCATCAGGGCTCTAATTGAAACAGAAACAAATTCTGAATTACTTTCCAATATAAGAAACACAAGTTATTTAAACCACTATGTAGAGTCAAAAGTATGCATGACAGGGAAGGTAGCATGGCATCGAAGCTAATAAAATTTTGCATTATTTATCACCACATACTTAGATCAAAAACCACAATCGAGATCGGCAAAGAAGAAAATCACCTTGGGCAGCTCAGCGGGGGGGGGGGACACATCCTCGAAGGGGAAAAACTGCTCCTGCAGGGCCACGGGGGCTGTAACCTCAAACGGGGCGTTGACCATCTCAGTAGTGGCCGTGAGCGTATCTAGGGTCGGCTCGGTGGCTGCCTCCATCTTCTTGGAGCTCTCTGTCTCGTGGGGATCAGCCTCCCGCTTCTGCTCCAACATCGGCAGATCTTTGCCTGGTTCTCCTTGGTCCATCATGAAACTGACGAATACTAGGAGACAACTGAAAGGAAAACACAATCGCAATGACAATGAAACAAAAACGAGAGTGAGGATCGGTTACTGCTTTGCAAAAGTTCTTTTTTTTCTGAAAGAAAATATACCAACATCACGGATCTGCTTACCTTCCCTTCGTTGGGAGAGAAGAACAATGGCAGATGAGAGTGATGGCTTTCTTGAAGACGGTGAGGGAGAAGGGGATTCAGTGAAGGTGAAATGATGGTTGCTTCGTCCGTCAAACTTAGACTGCGGGGAGGTGGGGGTTTTGTGATATGATGGCTCATTACTGCCGCGCTACGACCGGGGTGACTCTCCGCCTGCACACCGCCTTCTAATTTGGTGGATGGCATTTGGGCCCGCGCGCTGCATGGCCCGCATGTCGGTGAACCAAAGTAAAACGGCATTCAGTAGAGGGAGACGTTTCGATGACCTCGGAGGAGCCAGAAGCGGTAGTGTATCCACTGTACTAGTAATAATTGTTTTTTGGGTAGCTGTAGAGTGTCTCCACTGTACTAGTAGTAATTGTTTCTCTGGGCCCAAGACAAAACAGCCCATCCACCCTAGTAAATAATAAAATCAATTCAAAAAGCCCATATATTTACTTAATGAGAGGCGCTACCCAGCACACCGCCCCCCAAAAAAAACCTGGGTGCTCTTCTTCCTCCTCACTCCCACCCACCTCACGTCAGCTCGCTCCACTCGTACCCCCAAGTTCCTCACCTCACTCCTACAGAAAACCCCAGCTCCCCTTCTTCCTCACTACTACAGAAAACCCCAGCTCCCCTTCTTCTTCACTCGCACTACAACTAGGCTCGTCACTCGTTACTCTGCTAAAATCCATGAGCTCGACACGACGCCCTCGAGGAAAATGGAGTCGGCTGACCCCAGCGCCAAGAAGATGAGGCTCCCGCCAGTGATGATGCCTATTGTAGATCCCGCACCCAGCAGCACGGGGAGAAGCAGCGAGCCCGCCCCCACTGGATCCCAGGAAACCGTAGAATCTCGGGTGGACCGCATCAGTGATCTCCCGGACGCCATCCTTGGGGAGATCATCTCGCTTCTCCCCACCAAGGATTGCTGCCGCACCCCAGTCCTCTCAACTCGGTGGCGCCCTCTGTGGCGCGCCGCACCCCTTAATCTCGATTGTCGTCAGCTATCTCTCTTTAATGATTTTGAACTCCCCAGATCCATCATCTCCTCCCACCAGGGCTCCGTTCAAAGCCTCTGCATCCCGTCATGCTACCTGAGAAAGCATAGCATGCCCTGCACGATGGACGCCTGGCTGAAATCCCCTGAATTCACAGAACTATAGCTACTTGAGTTCTACTATTCCCCAGGAAATCACCTACCAGATACCGAATGCCATGTACTTGTGCCCTAGCACCGATGTCCATCTCGCGGTTTTCCTCCTCTCTCCACACCGCCACCTTTGCGCTGTGCTACCTACCAGATAATCTGGTACTAAACCTTCGACTCCCATTTCTCAAAAAACTTTCACTTGTGCGGGTCCGTATATCGGAGGCCTCATTGCACAGCATCATCCACTCCAGTTGCCCTGCCCTGGAGTGCTTGGTGCTTGTTTTCACAGTTAGAATCGGTTGTCTCCAAATAAAGTCACCTAACCTTGTAAGAATTGGAATTTCTTTTGACGGAAGGTAGCTCATCATCGAAGATGCCCCTTCACTTCAAAGGTTGATCCTTGATTCTAGTTACTCACTGTCGCAAATAACTGTCATCTCTGCGCCTAAACTAGAGACCTTGGGTATAATACATGATCTTTGTGCTCATTTCAAGATGGTGTTTGGCTCCACAGTTCTTTAGGTACTGTATATTATCATCTACACTTGTAATCATAAGCTGCATTTTAAATTTCTGCGCATAAGTTCTATATCATCTTGGAGTACATATTTTGTACTAATATTATGTTCTATGCTCAATGAAGAGTTTCTCCATGGATAGCCTATCAATGGTGCTGGATTCTGTCAAGATCTTATATATCCAAATGAATAGTTTTGATCTGAACAAGATTATTGGCTTGCTGCAATGCTTTCCATGTTTGGAGAAGCTGTATATAAAGGTGATAATTTCACGCACATTGGAAGCTCGCATATAGTGTACTAGAATTAACCGTTCAGCTGTTGCTTTTTCGACACTCTTTTTTTAGACCTTAACTATTTTCAATCTTCATGCCTATTTAGGCAACAGGACGGGGTAAGAAAGTTATAACCAATCGGTGGATTCGTAAGCACCGGGATTTTCTCACTTCTCATGACATTCGATTGAAGACAATAATGCTGGAACGATATGTAGCCAACCATGCAAACACTAGATTTGTCACATTCTTCCTGTTGAATGCGAGGTTACTATTGTCCATCAGGCTTAAGTTTATCAGCAGCATGGTTTTGACGGATGGGTATGTCGAAGAGCAAAAAAGGAGTTTCAGGTGGACAAAAGGGCTTCTGAATGTGCTGGGCTTCTATTTACAACATCTTGTGGTCATAATCCAGTAAATTTTACGACCCAGGATGTTCATTCTATGGACCTGACCGATCCATTTGACTGTTGCTACTTCTTGAGCTTGCGTTGGTTTTTCCCTTGAAGAGGAAAGGGTGATGCAGCATAGTAGAGGTAAGTATTTCCCTCAGTTAAGAACCAAGGTATCAATCCAGTAGGAGAAGAAGGCACAAATCACCAACACCTGCACAAATAATCAAACACTTGCACCCAACGCGATAAAGGGGTTGTCAATCCCTTCACGGTCACTTGCAAAGGTGAGATCTAATAGAGATAGATAAACAAAAGATAAAATATATTTGGTTTTTTTTGGTATATAGATCTGAAAATAAAAGATTGCAAAATAGTAGATCGGAAAGTAATATAATGGAAAATAGACCCGGGGGCCATAGGTTTCACTAGAGGCTTCTCTCATGAAGGCAAATAATACAGTGGGTGAACAAATTACTGTCGAGCAATTGATAGAAAAGCGCAAAGTTATGATGATAGCCAAGGCAATGATTATGCATATAGGCATCATGTCCGTGTCAAGTAGACCGACTCCTGCCTACATCTACTACTATTACTCCACACATCGACCGCTATCCAGCATGCATCTAGAGTATTAGGTTCATAAAGAACGGAGTAACGCCTTAAGTAAGATGACATGATGTAGAGGAATTTACTCAAGCAATATGATGAAAACCCCATCTTTTTATCCTCGATGGCAACAATGCAATATGTGTCTCGCTACCCCTACTTTGTCACTGGGTGAAATCACGCAAGATTGAACCCAAAGCTAAGCACCTCTCCCATTGCAAGAAAAACCAATCTAGTTGGCCAAACCAAACCGATAATTCAAAGAGAAATACAAAGATATTAAATCATGCATAAAAGAATTCAGAGAAGATTCAAATAATATTCATAGATAAGCTGATCATAAATCCACAATTCATCGGATCTCGACAAACACACTGCAAAAGAAGATTAGATCAGATAGATCTCCAAGAGCATCAAGGAGAACATTGTATTGAGAATCAAAGAGAGAGAAGAAGCCATCTAGCTACTAGCTATGGACCCGTAGGTCTGAGGTAAACTACTCACGCATCATCGGAAGGGCAATGGAGTTGATGTAGAAGCCCTCCGTGATCGATTCCCCCTCCGGCAGGATGCTAGAAAAGGCCCCAAGATGGGATCTCACAGGAACAGAAGGTTGCGGCGGTGGAAAAGTGTTTTCGTGGATGCCTCTGGTGGTTCTGGAATATTTGTGAATATATAGGAGGAATATCTAGGTCAGGGAGTCACCAAGGGGCCCACAAGGTAGGGGGACGCGCCCCCCCCCCCAGGGCGCGCCCTCCACCCTTGTCGCCGCCTCGTGGCTCTTCTGACTTGGACTTCAAGTCCCCTGGGTGTCTTCTGGTCCAAGAAAAATCATCGTGAAGTTTTATTTCGTTTGGACTCCATTTGGTATTCCTTTTCTGCGAGGCTCAAAAACAAGGGAAAAAACAAAAACTGGCACTGGGCTCTAGGTTAATAGGTTAGTCCCAAAAATAATATAAAATAGCATATTAATGCATATAAAACATCCAAAACAGATAATATAATAGCATGGAACAATCAAAATTATAGATACGTTGGAGACGTATCAACTGTGACTGCCGAAAATAGTGTAGGAGTTAGATGTTGTTGCCCTTTTCAATCTGGGTTTTGTCTAAACCTGATGAACAACTAACCCTCGTGCTTTTGTACAGTTTGTAAGCTGGAGTTAGATGTTGTTGCCCTTTTCAACTCGGCTGTGACTGTCATATTTTCTTTGAAACAAGGCAAATGGCTTGCCATTTGTTTAATTAAGAGTGAAATATTGTAACAAATCCCAACCAAGGGAAATAACATCACTCTCGCCGGCTGCTTGAGCTCACTGTGCATTACAGAACCCAAGTGATTAGCACCCACCAGCACCCACAAACTTATTTTGAACTAGCACACCAAATGGGCTGTAAATCTTCATAAGAAAGGCTGCATGACCATGACAGATTTGGATTCTGACATTTGGGACCCACGAGGAAAAAGCCTATCCAAGGTGGTGTCGACTTAATTACTACTCAACAAACGATTCTGCCTACCAGCCGTTGGATTGACATCCAACATCTGTCGTGTATCTTCTATCTCTTGTCTTCTTCCTCCAGCCGCCCAAACCAAACCACCCCGTCAGTTCTGCCTGCTCCTGCCTCCCACGGCTATCTGCGCCTCCACTGCCCTACCGTACCCTCAAACGTTGGCCAGTCCCTCCCTCTATTCCCCCACATGTCCTGTTATTCTCCGGCGACGTCAGCCCCAACACGCACCCGTACCCGAACCAGTCAACCCTCGTACTCCCCTCCACATGCGAATAGACTGGCGCATCTTCCATGACTCCTGTTTGTTCCGTCCGAGGCCTCACCGTCGTCCTCCGCCTTGGTTTGCTCGCCGTGCGTGGTGCGCCACCGTCTGGCATTGTCAACATCGTCAAAAACCGAGAGGAACAAGGAGATGACTGTACATGGAGAGTATGACAGTAGGGACCCACCAGGGTCATGGCAGTACGCAAGCAAGTGCCTCGTTATTACAAGCCAAAAAAATGGTTCCTCCTAATGGTTGGACATTTGGGGCCCACGCCATTGTCAACGTAGTCAATAAATGACAGAATTACACAACGAGCGGCTGACACCAGGGACCCAGCAGGTCGCGCAGTTGTTATTTAATTTTTTTAGGAACAAACAATTGTTATTTATACTAGTTTTAGAGACGAATCAGGGTAACAACGGGGCTGTGCAGGGGCTGTGGCCCGTCTAGCCAGGGTTTTATTTTATGTTTACCACATGATGAGCCCAGTTGTGTTTTTTTCTTGCTGAAAATGGCTAGCCCAGTTCTACTTTTTTTAAAGAAATACCAAACAGAGGCCTACTTGCTTTCTCAGCCCTGCTGGGCTGCAAATCTTTCAAGATGAGAGCGATGTATTCGCTTGCCTAGAAAATGAAGTAGTAAAAAATGGGATGTAAATTTAAAAACACAGCAAACCGGCAATTAGTTTCAAATATCATTTTTAAAGATTTCAACATTTTGATTTAATTGTTTTTTGCGGGGAAAATTATGTTGAATTTTAAATTGATATAAATTTATTATTTTTAAATTAGTTTGAATGTGACTCGAAATTTCGGGATTAAAAACAGTTCAGACCGCACTGAAATATGCAAAATTTCATAGAAATTTTTAACCGTGGCCACAATATGGGCTGTAATGCTAACAAAAAGAATATGGGCTCCAAAAAAATCCTTAAGTATTAGAAAATGGGCTGTAAATTATTAGAAATAATGGTAGATGTGTTGTATGCTGTTTTCCACAGATTTGAGGCTGACTTGTGCGCCTACTATAGGTTGACGCGTACGCTTTCCTAAAAAAAAGGTTGACGCGCACGCAAGGCCGTGTCAACTTAGTCAACACACGAGAGCAGTGACAGTTGGATGTCCATCCAATGGCCGCCGTGCTTCTTCAATCTCTGCTCTTTCTGCTCCAGCCGCTCAAACCAGCGCCGGCGGGACTGCTTGCTCCCTCCTCCCGTGGCCGGCTGTGCTGCCGCGCAGGCCGCACCGCCCCACCCTACTTCATTGCTAGCCGGGCCATTCCTCTACTCACCCACACCTCCTATTATTTTCCGGCGACGGCAACCGAACTAGTAAACCCTCGTACTCCCCACCACGTGGGCAACAACTGCCGAGTCTTCCCCGGCTCCAGGTCGTTCCCTTCCTAGGCCTCGCCGTCGTCCACCGCCCTGGTGCTCTCGGCGTGGTGTGGTCAACGTGGTCAATGAACGACATCCATCAGAAGAGGACTGTACGTGGAGAGGCTGACAGCTGGGTCCACGGCCGCACGCAAGGAAGTGCCTTCTTATTGCGCGCAAAATAATGATTCCTCCACCTGACAGCAGGGACCCACCGGAAGGGCCTCTGTATTTCGCGAAAAAAACGTTCCTCCCGCTGACAGCTCAGACCCACCAGCTATATCTTCGCACGCAAGGAAGTGCATCCTTATTACGCACAAAAAAATGAATACTCCCCCTGCTATCTGGGACCCACCATAGTTGAAGGCTGACTTGTGGGCCTACTAAGTTGACGTGGATAGATGGCTTTGTCAACTTAGTCAATATGAACGATTCTAGCTCCAGTGACCGTACGATGTCCATCCAACGGCCGTAGTGCTTCTTCAACCTCTCGTCTTCTTGCTCTAGCCGCCCAAACCAGTGCCAGTCGTGCCGCCTGCTCCTGCCTCTCGTGGCCGGCTCTGCTGCCACGTAGGCCTCACTGCCCCACCCTACTCCCATCGCTAGCCTGGCCATCCCTGTACTCACCCAGACCTGCTGTTATTCTCCGGCGATGGCAGCCTCACACTGCATCCCAACCAGTAAACCCTCGTACGCCCCTCCGCGTGGGAAACAACTGCCGAGTCTCCCCCGGCTCCAGGTCATTCCCTTCCTAGGCCTCGCCGTCGTCCACCGCATTGGTGCTCTCGGCACGGCGTGGTCAATGTGGTCAAGGAACGACTTACATCGGAAGAGGACTGTACATGGAGAGGCTGACAGCTGGGTCCACTGCCGCAGCAAGGAAGTGCCTCCTTATTACAGGCAAAATAATGATTCCTCCACCTGACAGCAGGGACCTACCGGAAGGGCCTCTGTATTTTGGCTTAGCTATATTTTGCGAAAAAAATGTTTTCCCCCCTGACAGCTGGGACCCACCAGCTATATCTTCGGACGCAAGGAAAGTGCCTCCATATTAGGCGCGAAAAAAATGAATCCTCCCCCTGACAGCTCGGACCCACCATCAATACCTTCGCACGCAAGGAAGTGCCTCCTTATCCTCCCTGACAGCCGGGACCCACCTGGTCGAAGCATACGTAGCGTTGTCACGAATGTGTACGTACATACTGGTCGATCAGTATCTGTGAAATGATGAACCATGGCCGAGCAAGCAGCAGCACGTGTAGTAGTAGAGCCCCCGATGTAGTAGTTCAGGCAGTCCCTTCTAAACCGTGTACACATACGTACATCCACATGCCAAAAAATACGACCACGTACGTACATACGGGCGGGGTTTCGAACGCGTACTCGCGCATACATACGGTCAGGGCTCGTGTACATGGAGAGGCAACGGACGGCAGCAACGGCGTCCTGTTCATCGGGCAGCCAACCGGCTGGGTCAGAATGGAGAAATAGCGTCCTGTTCATCGGGAGGCAACAGACTGGGTCGGAATGCGTCCTGTTCAACGGGAGCCAACCGGCTTGGACGGAACAGCCGAAACGGGGTCTGGCGTACCGCAGTACAGAGGAAACGGCCTTCTGTTCGACCGGCTACGGTCGAAACGGCATCCTGTTCATCGGGAGGGGTGTGGCATACCGCAAAACGGAGGAAACGGACTTGTGTTGGAGCGCTACGGTCGAAACGGGGGTCCTGTTCATCGGGAGGGGTGTGGCGTACCGCAAAACGGAGGAAACGGACTTGTGTTGGAGTGCTATGATCGAAACGGGGGTCCTGTTCATCGGAGGGGTGTGGCGTACCGCAAAACGAGACTCCACGGGCTACAGTTCACCCACCGTCGACTTCCTTCAGCCTCCCCCTGCACTGTTCATGCATCGCATCCTCCTCCTGCCCCCACCAACTATTGTTCATCCACGGGCTACTGTTCATCCAGCCCTCCACCGGCTACTGTTCAACCAGCCCTCCACGGGGTCCTGTTCATCCACCCCCAACCAGCTCGGCTGTGGCGGCCTCCTTTCGGGGTCCTGTTCATCCAGCGGCAACGGCCTACTACTACTACCACGGGGTCCTGTTCATCCAACCCCCACCGGGAACTATTCATCCAACCCCAACCACGTACGTCTCGACTCGTTCAACCAACCCCCAAGTTCACTGTTCATCAAGAGGCAGCAGGTTCGATCGGCTTCAGTAAGCAGCAGCAGCAACAACGATCGATCGCTCGGGTTCAGTTAGCAGCAGTAGCGAAGGAATCGCTCGAGTTCAGTTAACAGCCAAGGGATCGATCGCTCGGGTTCAGTAACGTAGCTAGTGCAATCGCTCGGGTTGAGCAAGCGAACGCCTCGCTCAGGTTCAGTTAGAGCCCAACGCCTCGCACACAAGCGCGTATGTGTACGAGAGAAACGCGCAATCCCTCCGTGCATCGCTCGGCCCCGACCACCCACCGTAACTGGGAACTCCCCGAAATTTTCCTCGCCCTCGCTTCTACCATGATTTTTTCTGTCATGGACGGCCCAAAGAATGTCATGCATGTGCGTCTCCGGCCCGCCCAGGACGAAAAGCCCATTTTCTATCATGATTTTTTGTCATAGAAGTAGGAGCCCACCACATCTATGATGATACCGGGCTTTGTCACAATTATCGTCATAGAAGTGTCATAAGCATGACAGAAAAAAAATTTGTTCGGCCCAAAATGTCACGGATGTGTCTTTTTTTGTAGTGAGGTGGTAATCCCGGTGGCACGTCTTGTGGAAAGACGTCAGCGAACTCCTGCAAAATGTTAGTGACAGCAGGAGGCAAAGAGGAAGGCACACCCTCGAATGAAAAAAATGCCTCTTTGCACACAAAAGCATAGCAAACAGGTTTGTTGAAATCTAGATCATCAATATCAGATTTGGTGGCAAGTAAACATCCACTTTTCAATTTAATTTTAGAAGCAACACTAGATGATGGTTTGTTATTAAGCTTCATTTATTGCTCAAATTCTTTTGCCAGAATCTGATTTTTCACTCTTATTGTGCTCCTATTTTGCTTTACTAGCTCTCTTAATATCATATTTCAAAATGTGTTCAGGAGTCATAGGAAGCAAAGCAATATTTTTTATCCTTATGGACAAGAGTATACTGATTGTTTCTACCATGGTGTATAGAAATTTTATCGAATTGCCAGGGTCTACCAAGTAATAAGGAACATGCTTGCATGGGTACCACATCACAATCAACACAATCAACATATGTAGCGATACTAAAATGCACACGAATAGTACGTGTTACCTTAACGTTGTCGCTGTTGTTGAACCATTGGATGTAGTAAGGATGCGGATGAGGTCTTGTGGTGAGAGACAGCTTCTCCACCATCTCCATGCTAGCCAAGTTGTTGCAACTCCCTCCATCAATGATGATGCGGACATAACGTTCCTTCACTTGATAGACTACGAAAAACTGATAAAATCTCATCGAGCAACCTGGAAATCTGATACCACTTGATAGAGGCAAAGGTGTACCATCTTTCGATGAGATGGTGGCTATCGTTTTTGGTGGAGAATACTTTGACGATCCGACTACGAACATGCGAAGATGTCGCGCCTTACCAATCACTAAGCTAAACCAACTCCGATAGGTTATTGACCATGCCGAAGCACGATCAACCTGACCACGAGGGTCTATTTCCTACAAGCAAACAAAGAACAAGCAAGAAACTGAGACTGCAATCTGGATATTGTGAAAATAAGAGGAAAGCTTTATTGATCAAGGTGGGGTTCTGTGACGTCTTGGTCTGGTCGTTGAACACAAACGAAGTACGTGAAGTTGCAGCTATGGTGAACTTTAATCTAAACAAAGTCTAGAGTCTAAACGATGCCCTAAGGGTTGTATATATGGAGGAAGAGGGGGGGGGGATTTCGTGACCCCTTGGAGGAGGGGTCCGAAACCAACCCTAACTCTATTTCCCCACACATACGGACTCTAAAAATAGTCTATACTGAAGTATTTCAAAATTATATGGGCCTGGCCCAATAATAAGGTGACGCAACTCCTACAATAGCCTCTGGATGAAATTTATATGGGCCTGGCCCAATAATAAGGTGACGCATCTTGTATATTTCGTCTAAGCCTTCATGCACTCATTATGGTTTCTTCAAAGTCCTGAAATCATCACTTGTAACTCCGTTCTTGTTCCCCTTGCGCATGCCATCATCTCCATGCTTGATCTTGCTCCAATGTTCATTCTTCTTATCCAAGCTAGGCCCTTCATTTGTAAGCAAGACAAATGTATCCAATTTAGGCAGCATCATATTCTCATGAACATTAGAATCATTACCAAGAAACGAAAGTACCTGGCAATTTAATTGGCGTGCGCGAGCTCTAGTAATTGGTCCAGTATGTATAGCAGCAGGGGCTATGGTTGTAACAATGGTATTGATGTCCTCATCAGTTCCTTGCTTTGACGTGTGGTTGGTGTATATATGCACACACATGTGTTGTGTTCGTTCAGCTAATGAAATGAATCAAGTATAACTCCCCCTTATCTGTCTTCCCAATCTACCCCTTCCTCTTATAGCTAGCCAAATGGGTCAGGCCAATCAGGCCGGCCCACGAGCACGCTCGCACGTCACGGGCTAAATGAGCCATGCCCGGCACGCGGCACGCCCTAGGCCGTGCTTGGGCTGCTAGGCTGAGCACACGGGGGGCCGGCACGACACGACCCGATTATCTTATATATATTATTTTTTAGATATCTCTATATGGCCTAATACTACCCGAGTAGGTAAAAATAGGCCCAGAAAACGCCTAGTAGGCCAAACAGCAGGCGTACCAGCGTGCTTGGCGTGCCGGCGGGTCGGCCCAATTAGCAGCTGGGTCGTACCTGGGTTGCAGGCTGCATCACGTGGGCCAGCACGGCATGACTCATATAATAATCATGCCCTGGCGAGCTGTGCCGTGCCGTGCCAGACATGATTACGATGGGTCGGGCCGTGCCGTGCCGGCCCGGCCCGTTTGGCCAGCTATGCTTCCTCTACACTAGATTAAGTTGGCTATTACAGTGGTATCAGAGGCTCATTGTGATGTAGCACAGACTAGCGAGATGCTAAATTGTGCGAGTCACGGTCCGATCTTTCACGGTATTTGTGAGACAGCAATGAACGACAGCAGCAATAGTCGAAGAAAAACAAACAAACGTAGAAGGAGAATCTTCGGATCAAACGAGATGTAAGAAGCCAAAGAAAAATACTTGCACCAGAACTAATACGAGATCAGGCGCATGCACAGCAGCATCGAATCCCTAGGATTCGCAGAAACACATCTTGGTGCCTCCCGATGTAGGCGTTTTCTGGTATTTTCTTATTCAACTAAACTTCGGCAAAAAAACTAACTCCCGTACATCGGCCGTAGCCAGCCCCTTTTATAGGCGACGCAGACCTGACCAAACCGACTCCAGCTAACAAAACAGATACGGACTCTATCTCTTCTACGTATTCAAACTAATTAAATATCCGGCAATGTTGATCGCTAGAAGCCAAAACTCAACTACAAATACCAACTAGTACCGGCGTCCTGCTTCTCGGATCGATCTTCATCTCCTGAGCTTGGACACTTTATTATCAAAGGGACTCATTATTCATAATTCAACGAGGAGGGATCCAACAAAGATATGTTGCGGAGGTGTTCTAAAATTGGGATTGACCTCATCTGGTTTTGGTTCAGAAGCGGACGCACCTTCCTTGTTTTTAGCTCCCCAATAATCTGAACACACAATATTAGAAGCTGATGATGGCGCAGAACCTAGCAACCCTCTGCCATTTTTCCTTGCTCTTGCCTTCATGTCTGGGTTAAGCTTGAGACAGGGTTGGATCCTCCATGTGGTCTGGTTCGATACATCTCTGACATTTTGTATAGAACTCACGAGTAGTGTATCAACGGTCTCATCATCCCCTCCCTCTTGAACTGAAACCGTCCTCGGTTTCGAGGTAGTCTTTGTAACAGCTTTGTTTAATAAAACACAATCATCCACCTTAATTGTGTCGGCAAACATTGGTCGAAACACACGTCTCTTCCCATCATCCCAAAATGAATATGTGTTGGTCCGACCTTCATGTGTAGTATTATGATCGTACTGCCAAGGTCTTCCGAGTAACAAATGACATGCATCCATTGGCATGACATCACAAATAACCACATCACTATAATCGCCAACAGAAAAATTAACATGGACCTTATGAGTAACCTTCAGCTTCCCTGTATGATACATCCACTCAACACGGTGTGGCTGAGGGTGCTTCCATGTAGGTAAGCCCAAAGCTTCCACCAATCCCTTGCTGACCGCGTTGGTGTAGCTTCCTCCATCTATAATCAACTTACAATTGGTGTTATTGACTTTGCACTGAGTCTGAAAAATATTCCAACGTTGTCCCTTATTCTCAATGCGATCCTCTTGCACTCGTTGCACCATTAGTGAAGGATATGACTCAGCAGCTTCAAAACTCGCAACCACATTTTCAGCATCCTTAGATTTTTCACTAGAATTGTCAGAAACTGCCTCTTCATCACTAGCGGATGCATAGCCATCTCTCGTGAGCAACACTCTTTTCTCGTTAGGACATTCACGCTTCATATGTCCCCTTCCTCCACACTTGAAACACTCTATGTCACTAGTGCGTCCGGTCGACTGTGCACTAGAATCAACCATCGACAGTCCTGATTTTGAAGCATCCTTTTGCATGGAACCATGAGAGCGATTTGATGATGTCGCCCTGGAGCTAGGACCGACATCCTCATTCTTATGTTGCGAGCGTCGCCATGTGTTCAAAGTGGTACAGGGAACTATGTTGACTTGGCGTCGCTTAATCTGTTGTTCCGCACGCACAGCTTGGTGCACAAGATCTTGTATGTTGTAGTAGACCACCATCTCAACACGATCCTGCACCTCGATATTTAGCCCGTTAAAGAAACGTGCCATGTTCGCCTCTGGATCCTCCGTTGTCCCTGTACGTATCATAAGCAATTCCATCTCCTTGTAATATTCATCAACACTCATATTACCTTGAGAGAGCCGCTGCAACTTGCTGTACATATCTCTTTTATAGTGCTCAGGAACAAAACGTCGCCTCATGAATTCTTTCATACCTCGCCAAGTCGTCGGGCGATGTCTTGAACGACAAATTTGATTCCACCAAATTAGCGCATAACCGGTGAACTCAATTCCAGCAAGTTGAACTTTCTTCTCCTCGCTATAATGATGGGCATCAAAAATTTGATCAACACGCATCTCCCACTCCAAATAGCCTTCTGGTTCGCATTTGCCGGAGAACGAAGGGATTGTAATTTTTATGCGCCCAATTCCATCGTCCAAAGGCACACACATAGCTTGACCAACTCGGTCATGCACTCCACCACGAACGGATGTTTCAGGACGAGGCTCATAGTGTCGTGGTCGTGGAGCGTACCCCGCTGCCTGGTCAACGCCGTCATCAAGACCATCATCTCCAACATGAGGTGCCGCCAAACGGCGATCATGCACGCCGGCATGTCCGTCGCGAGCCGGTGGTGCATAACGCAGTGGAGCAGCCGGAGCAGTCTGTGGTGGTGCAGAATTCGTTGCCGGCATATTGATGATGTCCGCCAAACCATCGAACCGAGTGATCAGGACATCTATCCTTTTGCCGAGCGCATCATGACATTGCTTGATGTAGTTGCATGTGTGGTCAAAACCATCCCGAATATTTTGCGGAATATCATCCGCATACACTGGACGTACTATTTCCTCAGAATCAGCAGCAACCTCATCACCCTTGTTGACCGAGGTTGACATCTTGATCAACACAGTACCGTGGACAACCTTAGCTCTAAATACCACTTGATGTAGCACAGACTAGCGAGATGCTAAATTGTGCGAGTCACGGTCCGATCTTTCACGGTATTTGTGAGACAGCAATGAACGACAGCAGCAACAGTCGAAGAAAAACAAACAAACGTAGAAGGAGAATCTTCGGATCAAACGAGATGTAAGAAGCCAAAGAAAAATACTTGCACCAGAACTAATACGAGATCAGGCGCATGCACAGCAGCATCGAATCCCTAGGATTCGCAGAAACACATCTTGGTGCCTCCCGATGTAGGCGTTTTCTGGTATTTTCTTATTCAACTAAACTTCGGCAAAAAAACTAACTCCCGTACATCGGCCGTAGCCAGCCCCTTTTATAGGCGACGCAGACCTGACCAAACCGACTCCAGCTAACAAAACAGATACGGACTCTATCTCTTCTACGTATTCAAACTAATTAAATATCCGGCAATGTTGATCGCTAGAAGCCAAAACTCAACTACAAATACCAACTAGTACCGGCGTCCTGCTTCTCGGATCGATCTTCATCTCCTGAGCTTGGACACTTTATTATCAAAGGGACTCATTATTCATAATTCAACGAGGAGGGATCCAACAAAGATATGTTGCGGAGGTGTTCTAAAATTGGGATTGACCTCATCTGGTTTTGGTTCAGAAGCGGACGCACCTTCCTTGTTTTTAGCTCCCCAATAATCTGAACACACAATATTAGAAGCTGATGATGGCGCAGAACCTAGCAACCCTCTGCCATTTTTCCTTGCTCTTGCCTTCATGTCTGGGTTAAGCTTGAGACAGGGTTGGATCCTCCATGTGGTCTGGTTCGATACATCTCTGACATTTTGTATAGAACTCACGAGTAGTGTATCAACGGTCTCATCATCCCCTCCCTCTTGAACTGAAACCGTCCTCGGTTTCGAGGTAGTCTTTGTAACAGCTTTGTTTAATAAAACACAATCATCCACCTTAATTGTGTCGGCAAACATTGGTCGAAACACACGTCTCTTCCCATCATCCCAAAATGAATATGTGTTGGTCCGACCTTCATGTGTAGTATTATGATCGTACTGCCAAGGTCTTCCGAGTAACAAATGACATGCATCCATTGGCATGACATCACAAATAACCACATCACTATAATCGCCAACAGAAAAATTAACATGGACCTTATGAGTAACCTTCAGCTTCCCTGTATGATACATCCACTCAACACGGTGTGGCTGAGGGTGCTTCCATGTAGGTAAGCCCAAAGCTTCCACCAATCCCTTGCTGACCGCGTTGGTGTAGCTTCCTCCATCTATAATCAACTTACAATTGGTGTTATTGACTTTGCACTGAGTCTGAAAAATATTCCAACGTTGTCCCTTATTCTCAATGCGATCCTCTTGCACTCGTTGCACCATTAGTGAAGGATATGACTCAGCAGCTTCAAAACTCGCAACCACATTTTCAGCATCCTTAGATTTTTCACTAGAAGTGTCAGAAACTGCCTCTTCATCACTAGCGGATGCATAGCCATCTCTCGTGAGCAACACTCTTTTCTCGTTAGGACATTCACGCTTCATATGTCCCCTTCCTCCACACTTGAAACACTCTATGTCACTAGTGCGTCCGGTCGACTGTGCACTAGAATCAACCATCGACAGTCCTGATTTTGAAGCATCCTTTTGCATGGAACCATGAGAGCGATTTGATGATGTCGCCCTGGAGCTAGGACCGACATCCTCATTCTTATGCTGCGAGCGTCGCCATGTGTTCAAAGTGGTACAGGGAACTGTGTTGACTTGGCGTCGCTTAATCTGTTGTTCTGCACGCACAGCTTGGTGCACAAGATCTTGTATGTTGTAGTAGACCACCATCTCAACACGATCCTGCACCTCGATATTTAGCCCGTTAAAGAAACGTGCCATGGTCGCCTCTGGATCCTCCGTTGTCCCTGTACGTATCATAAGCAATTCCATCTCCTTGTAATATTCATCAACACTCATATTACCTTGAGAGAGCCGCTGCAACTTGTTGTACATATCTCTTTTATAGTGCTCAGGAACAAAACGTCGCCTCATGAATTCTTTCATACCTCGCCAAGTCGTCGGGCGATGTCTTGAACGACAAATTTGATTCCACCAAATTAGCGCGTAACCAGTGAACTCAATTCCAGCAAGTTGAACTTTCTTCTCCTCGCTATAATGATGGGCATCAAAAATTTGATCAACACGCATCTCCCACTCCAAATAGCCTTCTGGTTCGCATTTGCCGGAGAACGAAGGGATTGTAATTTTTATGCGCCCAATTCCATCGTCCAAAGGCACACGCATAGCTTGACCAACTCGGTCATGCACTCCACCACGAACGGATGTTTCAGGACGAGGCTCATAGTGTCGTGGTCGTGGAGCGTACCCCGCTGCCTGGTCAACGCCGTCATCAAGACCATCATCTCCAACATGAGGTGCCACCAAACGGCGATCATGCACGCCGGCATGTCCGTCGCGAGCCGGTGGTGCATAACGCAGTGGAGCAGCCGGAGCAGTCTGTGGTGGTGCAGAATTCGTTGTCGGCATATTGATGATGTCTGCCAAACCATCGAACCGAGTGATTAGGACATCTATCCTTTTGCCGAGCGCATCATGACATTGCTTGATGTAGTTGCATGTGTGGTCAAAACCATCCCGAATATTTTGCGGAATATCATCCGCATACACTGGACGTACTATTTCCTCAGAATCAGCAGCAACCTCATCACCCTTGTTGACCGAGGTTGACATCTTGATCAACACAGTACCGTGAACAACCTTAGCTCTGAATACCACTTGATGTAGCACAGACTAGCGAGATGCTAAATTGTGCGAGTCACGGTCCGATCTTTCACGGTATTTGTGAGACAGCAATGAACGACAGCAGCAATAGTCAAAGAAAAACAAACAAACGTAGAAGGAGAATCTTCGGATCAAACGAGATGTAAGAAGCCAAAGAAAAATACTTGCACCAGAACTAATACGAGATCAGGCGCATGCACAGCAGCATCGAATCCCTAGGATTCGCAGAAACGCATCTTGGTGCCTCCCGATGTAGGCGTTTTCTGGTATTTTCTTATTCAACTAAACTTCGGCAAAAAAACTAACTCCCGTACATCGGCCGTAGCCAGCCCCTTTTATAGGCGACGCAGACCTGACCAAACCGACTCCAGCTAACAAAACAGATACGGACTCTATCTCTTCTACGTATTCAAACTAATTAAGGCGTTTATACTAATTAAATATCCGGCAATGTTGATCGCTAGAAGCCAAAACTCAACTACAAATACCAACTAGTACTGGCGTCCTGCTTCTCGGATCGATCTTCATCTCCTGAGCTTGGACACTTTATTATCAAAGGGACTCGTTATCCATAATTCAACGAGGAGGGATCCAACAAAGATATGTTGCGGAGGTGTTCTAAAATTGGGATTGACCTCATTTTGTTTTGGTTCAGAAAGCGGACGCACCTTCCTTGTTTTTAGCTCCCCAATAATCTGAACACACAATATTAGAAGCTGATGATGGCGCAGAACCTAGCAACCCTCTGTCATTTTTCCTTGCTCTTGCCTTCATGTCTGGGTTAAGCTTGAGACAGGGTTGGATCCTCCACGTGGTCTGGTTCGATACATCTCTGACATTTTGTCTAGAACTCACGAGTAGTGTATCAACGGTCTCATCACATTGTTTCGCTCCTCATGGGTGAAGGATGTGCTACTCTTTGATGATGTAATTTTGCTCGTTGCGATTTCCATCGTGGCAGGCGCTCGTGGTGATTCTGAGTTCGGTAAATTTTTGACAATTTGGACATGAATTGTAGTTCTTTTAGTTTCTTGTACCGAAAGTCCAGCCTCCTCTTTAATACATTAGAGGTGATGGTCGATTGAACAACACACAATCGTCAAGCGCATCTAACATTTTTTATCGTTTATTTATCTCTCTCCCTCATATTTTTCTTCCACGGTCTTCATGTTCAACGATAGTGAACCTTGAGGCCCTAGGGGTGATCAGGTGGACCAAGGGTAGCCCATAGCCACTCCAAGGACCTAAACAAGGTATGCGGGCGGGCCTCTAAGACCTCGACGGCACGTCAGGGGTACAAGATGATGTGTTCATGTGTAAACACTTGGCGATGACAACCAGCATCCGCCACCGGTATCTTGTGTCGCTGCTGCCATCATCTCACCTGTTTACTCGCCGCTCATCTCTCCCCTACATTTTTGCGCCACCGCTCCCATCGCCTCGCTCGGGGAGGTTTCTGTGTTGCTCCTTCATTGCTTCTCCCGTTCCATGGGTCGAAGACAATTTTTCTACCATCTATCTATCTACTACACCTATAAAAGGAAGAGAGGACAGATCCAAACAATCTAACCCATTCATCTACAAGATCTAATGGTCCCTAATCATTCTATGGTTAACACTACCAGCCACGCATTAAGCCACCACTAATCCATCCATCGCTAAGCCCGCTGTTCCAAAAAGAAAGAAAACTGCCACAACCCACGCATGCCCGCCCGCCCGCCCCACTCCTGCTCCTCCTCCTCCCATCGCGTCGCGCCGCACGCCGCCTCCTGCTCCTCCCCCGCCGTGCCGCCTCCTGCTCCTCCCGCACCGCACCTCACGCCGCCGCCCCCTTCTCCTCCCGCGCCGCGCCTCACACCGCCGCCCCGCCGCGCCTCACACTGCCGCCCCGCAGCGCCCCCGCCGGCGCCCCATCCTCCCGCAGCCCGGGTCGCTCTCATCCCTCAAGCAGCGTCGACGGCATGGGACACAGCGGGTTGGGCCTGCGTCGGTGGTGCCGGTGTCCATCTCCTCCGTCGAGCGGCGGCGGCGTAGCGGGACGCAGTGGGCCTGACCTGCATCGGCGGCAAAGGGGTCTCTCTCCTCCGTCAAGCAGCAGCAGCAGCGCGGGACCCAGCGGGCTCGGCCTCCGTTGGCGGCGGCGGGGTCCATCTCCGTCGAGCAGCGGCGGCAGCGCGGCCTGCATCGGCAGCAGCAGCGACAAGGTCCAGCACCATGGCAGCATGCATCGCGTAGCCTCTGCCCTCCAGCACCATGGCAGCACGCCGTGTGAACGCCCCCAGGGAGCCACACTGGTAGGGGCTGCACCATGTAGCGTGTGGATGCCCAGCAAATGTTCGATTAGTTCCCCTAATTGATCTCTCTATATAGCTAGCCCTCTCTATTTCATTCTCTCACTTCTCTCCGTATCATCCATATATGATCTTATTTTGTTTCAGTTTTTTGCTAGATTTAACACTGACATTTGTTTAAATCCTATCCATGTTGAACCATTGAAAGGGAGCACACAAAGCTGCAGAGGCAACAACTCCAAAGGAATGAGCACAGTGATGCGTTTCTATATGTTCAGTGTGACTAGAAACCAACATGCTGACTGCTAAACCATATGCACAGGATCGTAGAAAATTATTATCCTATATGCATAGGATCATAGAAAATTATTATTATTAATGTCTACATTGGAAAGGATCCAAACTATAAACAAGTGACTGATGAACAATTTTTTATCTAGGTTCAGAAGTTGATAATCCATTACAGTTCTTTCATTGTACAGCCAACCTCAGGTACGACGAAACAGCTTTGTTTTGCTTCTGTCGTCACATTGCTGAATACGACTTTGAATCTCAACTGCACTTGACTGCACCTTCTATCTTGATGTGCTTGACAACTTATAATTTGCAAAAGCATTCCCCTGCATAGTTTGTCCTTGGTCTGAAAGAACAATTCCTAATGATATATTCCAAATTAGGTTGTTGCCTGGATCCTATGAACAATATGTACAGTCACGCTGTCGTTATCCGTTTACCATCAAGTAAGTTTTCACTATGTTTTGTTTCAGTTCCATTTCAGAATCCCTAAACCATATAGATTGTAGAGCAAAGCTAGATGATGGACATCTTCACTAATAAGCAGGTTTGCTTACCACATTCCTCTTGTTTTCTAAAGTTGATGACTTCAAATTATTCAAGAGTGCGCGACGCACAAGGCTGTAAGGTTTCCGCACTTGCATCCATAGAAATCTAGGTGTTGGTAAATTCTATTTTGGATGGATTTTGAAGGGAACTTTGTTTTTATCGAGGATCAGACAACACTATGAGACTAACAAGAATACAGTAAATTACTGGATCATTCATAGTTCCCTAGCCTAGAATAGAACCCGTTGTGGTATGGGGCTCTAGAAATAATTCCTCTGAAACTGAATCATTCAGTCATACCTTCACTTTAGTAAATAACGGTTCTGGATACTGGGATCTCCCATCTTGGTTATTTTTTATATACTGCATTGCAAAACCAGAAGCTCAAGCTAGGTTAGGCTAGGCTAGGCTCACAAAATAATGATGATGATTACTTAGCTAAAATCCTAAGATCTGGAATTCCCTACCCATTCGCTCTAGCTGGCAGCAAGAATAATGAACAGAAATCACTATGCCCGGCTGTGTCGTGAATATGCCTAATCAAGTATCATATGGTTATAATTTCATTGTGTTTGCCTTGTGAAATGGATGCAGATGTGGTCATCGAAGTTTGATCCGGTCGCAGACAGATGCGTTGAGCTGCATATTTAACCAGGTATATTTAATCATTTCGAACATTTATTTAACCGGTACTAATATACTACCCCTATAAAGGCACGAGAGGGGGCAGATCCAGACAATTAGGACCGTCGGTGTAGAAGATCTAAAGGCCTAAAAGCCTCCAATTGTTAACGCAACAAGCCATTGACCACTAATCCCCTTCGTACGAAGAAAAACTGCTCTGCACGATGCACCACGAGTCCACGACCTTCGCCCACTCCTCCCGACCTCCTGTGCTGCCCCACGGACGCAACTCCCATCGTCTCCCATTCTTGCCATTAACACATGCACCCCCATCCCTCTCCGCAACCGTCAAGAGTTGCAACAGCTTGCCGCAACGCGGATGGAGGCTGCATGAAGACGAGGCGTGACGCGTGCTACTCCTGCCATGAGTTGGCGGCCGAGGTGCCGAAGATGCACCAGTGTAAGAGGCAGAGGACGGTGATGGAGGGACCGTCGCCGGCGGTGGGGTGTGCTGATGCGGCCGCGTTCACCCGGTCGAGGACCTGTCGGATGATCTGTTGGTGTCTATACTTGCTGATGCGGTCGCATTCGCCCGGTCGAGGACCTGCCAGATGATCTGTTGGTGTCTATACTTGTTGATGCAGCCGTGTCTGCCCGGTCGCCGACTGACCTCGCCGGTGCCATCATCACGTACGTGCCTGTTTACTCTTCTGGTTTCTTATGGTATGATGAATGCAAATCATCGCTGTGATGGGATGGACTTCTTATGGGGAGTTGTTCGGATGTGCGTATAGGTGCAAGAGGTTCAGGGAGTTGGGTCAGAACAAGGTTGTTCTTGCCAAGGTGTCACCGCGGTGCCTCGCCGTCCGGGCCAAGAGCTGGTCAGACTCTGCCCATCAGTTTCTTCGGTGCTGCATGGACGCCGGAAACCTCGATACATGCTACCTTATACAAAATCAACCGCGTTCCCGTTCTTTCCTTTGTGCTTAGCGATCGTAATTGGCCGATCTTTCCATTGTTTTTGGTGTACTGTAGATCTGGTTCCTCTGCCTGGGGAGCCGGGGGTTGGGAGCAGCGTTGATGGCGGCAGCGGCGGTGGGTGGCCACTGGTGTAACATCCCCAGTATCACACCACAGTAATCCCTTATGATCATGCCAAGTCATCATCATTTGCATTGATTAATCACAGTGGTTAAATATCTCATTTCAAATTCCTTCTCTGAATCCAATTCAAATTCAAAGTGCAAATTGAAGTTGCTCAAAAGTTGCTGGAAAAATGTTCATCATCTAGCAAAAATTCCACAACAATTGTTACTAAGAAAAACAACATCACCATCAACTTACATTTGGCCTATGGCAATTAAAACAGTGCCAACAACACTTAAATAGCCATATTCATTTTTCAAAATTCCAAATGATTTCCAATATTACCCAAACTTTTTGTGGCAGAGCTCAATATTCCCTAGTATTTGATTTGGCCAGGCACACATTTTTGCTAAGTCATTTGATGATTATTTTAATTGCAAAAGCCTGCTGATAAATCAAAACAGAAAAGAAAATGAAAGGTCTAAAACCGACTGGGCCTAAGTGCACAGTGCACTGGCCCAGCCCACCAGGCCCACCTTCCCCCTCGTCTCTTCTCTCTCCCTCGTGCTGTCGGCTGCGCTGTGGCTGGGCGCGGGCGCACCGGCCAGTCGGCGACAGCGTGACGCCACCGACAGCTTGAGGATAAGGGCGAGCCCCTGTCCATCTACCCTGGTCACCCTCCTCACTCCCCCCCTCTCCTTCCCCTCGCACTCGCCCTCTCCCCCTCTGTCGAGCGCCATCGTCGCCGCCGCCGCATCGATCCCGCAACCATCGCCGTCCCAGTGCCGTGTCGCCGTGTCCGATCACTCCGCCATCGTCTTCTCCCTCGATTGCGCCCAGCCGTTCAAGCCGAGAGCCACCGGGTTGAGCCCGGTGCCATCGTCTTCCTCCTCGGGCTTTTTCTTCTCCGGCGCGATTCCGGCGTCGACAGGCTACCCCGAGCTTGCTTACGCACATCTATAGGGCCCGGTGAGCAGTCGCCGTCTTTCCCCTCTCTCCCCCGCGCGTTTTCGTCGCTGTAGTGGCCGCATTTGAGACGCCTGAACCCCTCGCCGCCGATGAGCTCCTCGCCGTGGCCGCGCTGCCCGTTGAACTCCGCCGAGCTCATGGCCGTACTCAGCGCCCCCGTGCGAGTCCAACGCGCTAGATCCCGTCGCTTGCCGTGCCCCCTAGTTGCAGTTCGCGTGATGGCCGAACTCCGGCGTCTGCCTCGCCGCTCGCCGTCGTTGTTTCCGGCCATTTCCGACCAAACCACCGTCGCAGATTGACGCGCGAGCGAGTGCTCGTTCGAACGCACTAGGCCGCGCGCCCAATGGCCGCCTGAGGCCGTTTTCCGGTGAGATCCGAGCCGCGCCACCGCGTTTGGCGTCGCCGGCGTTGAGCCGCCGGCTGCCACCGACGTGGCTGGGCGGGCCCGACCCCTAGCTCGCTGCCAGTGGGCCCTGGGAGCCCCGTTGACTGGGTTGACCCAGTCAACGTGCTGACTGGGCAGCCCAGTGGGACTGACATGCGGGCCCCATCGCGTAATTAAACTAATTAAAATGATTTTATAAATAAACTTAATTAGTTAGTTAAATGAGTCACTCACATGTGGGGCCCAGCTGTTAATTAACTCTTTTTAATTAAAATAAACCCCTGTTAGTCCCTCTATGTATGACATGTGGGACCCACTGGTCAGTTTGACCAGTCAGCGGGGCTGTTGACTGCTGACGTCATCCCCATGTCATGCTGACGTCATATTCCTTTTATGTTATTTCTGTTAATTTAAAATAATTCTAGAAAATGATTTAAACTTTGAAAATTCGTAGAAAATAATCTGTAGCTCGGATGGAAAAACTTTCTACATGAAAGTTGATCAGAAAAACGAGACGAATCTGAATATGCCCTCCTCATACCTGTCATATGCTTCTAGCATGATGAACATGAAACCTTTCCCTCTGTTTCATCTGTCCGATAATCCTCTGGAGCTGGGAGAACACTCCCGGATAGTTTCCCACTCCCACTAACTTGCGTAGTACTACGTTAGGGCACTCCTCGAATAACATGCTGCCATGCCATGCATCTGTGATTGCAATTGTCTACCTTTTATTTATTGTTTCTTCCCCCTCTTCTATTCCGATAGACCCCGAGACCGATGCAGCTCAGGAGCCCGACGACACCGTTGACGACCTTGCTTTTGCCGCAGAGCTTCCAGGCAAGCACCCCCCCTTGAACATGCCGATATCGCCTATTCTTTCTCTCTTATGCTTGCATTAGAAATTGCTGCTGCTACTACTTATCCTATTTCTGATGCATGGCCTGATTTTGTAACCTGCTATTGTTACCTACCTGCTTATCCTAAACTGCTTAGTATAGGCTGGTCGGTGATCCACCAGAGACCCCCACTTTGTCCCCAGTTGCCCCCGCTGGGTTATCAGATGACTCGATCAACGTGATCGACAACCAGCCCCCAGCACCGCACATCACATCCCCTTTCTCTGTACGACACTGCAGCGTTATTATCGAGTGCCGAGGGTGATACCTCATATAGCACTTCTGATGTTAACTCTGTAGAGTAGCTATTTGGTCGTGGTCATCGAGGGTGATTCCTCATTCACCACACTCGATAACGACGCTGTCGTGCAACACCTCAAGTGTGAACTCATCGAGGGTGATTCCTCTGAGTTCACCTTGACGGTTACATCGAGTAGGAATCCAACGAGGGTGATACCTCGGATTCCCCTGATGTTATGAACACACGGATACTTGGACTTTACAACTGTTACTTGGAAAGGCGGGTCGACCCTGAGGGGTACCCGCGTGAGCCTAAGTGGCGAGTGATATGGAGTCGGGTTGACCTGGAGGGTACCCGAGAGATAATTACGAGGTGCGGCCGGGCATTCTTAGCCCTTGCAGCAAGTCCTCGAGACGGGGCGATGGGGTCACATCGATCGTTAGTCTCTGCTCGTTACCGCACGCTGCCAACACACTAACGATTTGGATATTTGATCCGAGTGGGCATTTGGCCCGATAGCACTAACCATCACGTGGGAATAGTTATGGGCACTCTGCGTCGTATGCATCAGCCAAAGCTTAATAGACGTCAGCGACTGAGCGGTGCACGCTGGGTTGGACTGGTAACGCCCTGCACTTGTATAAGGGGGTCTAGGTCTGCTCACCAGCCGCGTTCGCAACGTGCGGGAGCGTCCGGGGCGATGGCCCAAGACCCTTGGGGGCATAGGTTTAGTCCGGCGTGCTGACCTCTCTGTTAAGCCTAGGTCGGGTTGCGGCGTATCATTTGGCCAAGGCCGGGCATGACCTAGTAAAGTGTGTCCGGCCGGAGTTAATCGAGCGTGGTGGGTAAGTTGGTAAACCCCTGCAGGGAAGAACTAATCTATGCATAGCCAGATCCACGGTAATGGACGCTTGGAGTTGTATCCCGATCGATACAACTAGAACTGGATACTTAGATGAGAAATGGATATTAGGGCTCTGGGATCGCTTTCTCGCAGGGAGTCGAGAAAGGATCTCTGGACGAGGTTGATACTTAATACTGCTACTACTTTATACTGTACTAATCTACACTCTTCTAATGCTGCAAGACCGCTGAAGATGCTAGTCTTCGATAGGACTAGGCCTTCTCTCTATTCTGGCATTTTTACAGCCCAGTCCACATATATAGCCTTTCTTTGATAATGTTGCATATGTAGTGTAGATCCTTGCTTGCTGAGTACTTTGGATGAGTACTCACGGTTGCTTTGCTTCCTCTTTTTCCCCATATCCGTTTGATGCAACCAGATGATGGAGCCCCTGAGACAGTTGCCCCCGCCGACGGCTACTACTACTACCCTCCTGGCGAGTACTACTACGAGGAGCCGTCCGACGACCAGGAGTAGGTTCGGAGGGTCCCAGGCAGGAGGCCTGTGCCTTTTCGATCGTAGCTTTTGTTTTGCACCGCCTTCTTAAAGCTTATCTATTTCTCTTTTATATCTGTACTCAGATATCTAACACTTTTGCTGATGCTTGTTGACATCAAGTTTATGTATTCGAGCTCTCGAGGCCCTGACTTGTAATATAATGCTTGTATGCCTTTATTTATGTTTTAGAGTTGTGTTGTGATTCCTTCAAGTGAGTCCTTAGGCTTGATCGTGTGCATTTGCGTGTATGATTAGTGCACGATTAAGCCGGGGGCGTCACATGTTGGTATAAGAGCCGACTGCCTGTAGGAATCCCCCTTTCCAACTCCTTGGCCGAAGTTGAGTCTAGTCGTCCAAAACTATTTTACTAACTTGGCTGTGTGGCTTACGGGCCCACGTCGCCATTGGGTGGTATTAGGATCTTTTATTCCTTGTCTATACTCTAGGATTCTGATCTCTCGTCTACTCGGGTTAAACATTTTCTAACTACATTAGGTTCTTGTAACGGCTTTCCCTGGAGAGCCCCTTCATTTCGGATGGTTGCCTGCTTCACCAGAAGACTTCGACGATACTCTCCGATCTTCTCCCAAGAACTTGTGTTCATTCCTTTTGCAATCCCTTAACACCGTTGAATCCTTATGGATAACTGCGTACCCTCGCCGTTCATACTTCCATCCCTAGTTGTTCTTGTTATTACAAGATACCCGAAAGTATTCTCCGACTTTCGAGAATCCTTTTTCCGACTGCCTTGCATCTCTTTTCCGCCTGAATACCCCCTACGAATAATTCCTCACACTTATCGGGGATTCGTTCATCCCTAGTTGTTCATATGTCTCACAAAATTCTTCGAATGCAATCCGATCTCCCGAAAATCCTCTGCAACCTATTGCTCTTGAATCTCCATGCCTGCTTGCATTATGGTTAATTCCACATGTCTAGCAGTATTTACTATAATCCTTTGTGATTGACATTCTGATCCTATTGAGTCAACATGTGTGCGAATACTCGCAATCATCAATTAATCCTTAGAAAATTTTCTTTTTGGCTCAGACATCATTCCGAATATGAGCTGGTTCTTGCCCAATCAAGATTAGATCGGTGTGCTTCTAAGTTTGTTCAACCTATCCATCTTCGATCAGAGCATTTGATTCTGATACACCGATCTAGAAATCAAGTTTCTTTGTATTTAAAGCATCGAATTATTCAGATGTTTTAATAAGCCGATGTCTTTGCATCCCTTCTCCCTCTGACTGATTACCGATACTCACATCAACTTTGTCATGAATTGCCAGATCCATTATTGGGTTGTTATCCGACAGTGTCCTTAACATCTGAAATCTTGAGCGTTTTTCCCTGATACATAATGCCTTTGGTAAATTGTATCCTCTCCTTTTGTCAACCATGCTCTGCTGTCGAGCTTGTGTTAATTACTCCTGAAGTTCGTGGTATATGTTCCTAAGATGCCTCGATGGGTTGAACCTATGCCTTCTTAATCTGTGTGAACCCGATAATTTTCGCAGGCCATACTCCTCTGGTAATTCACCAGGTAGTTCTTCACGATCAGATAAATTTTAACAGAGCAGTGAATGAAAGATCATGCATTGGAGAAGTGGGAGTCAACCTTGAACTTTGTGTTCATGCCCATAGACACGATGTAGATCTTATCATGGAAGCTGCTCATAAAAATAATTGTTCCCTTGGTATAAGTTCATCTTGTATCTGTGAATTGTTCCTTTGCAACTCTTGTGCTCTTCAGATCCAACCTTTTACTTGAAACACCATACCAATCCTACCTCGAAGCATGGCTGTGGTATTCCGAATATCAACAAGAACATTGGAGGCACATTGCCAAATGTTTCTTGCTCTATTATCCAGACACCGTTGTATGGATAACATCATGAATTCCCTTGCCCCTTTATCAAAATAGTGATGTACTTGTTGTTCTGACATGTATATCATGCTCTACTTTTCCTTGGGAAAAGTTACACTCCTAATTCTTGTGTATAAACACATTTTCCTTTCCATTGGTTTGTTTAACCTTTCTTGTGATCTATATGATATAAGCAGAAATAATTCCCTGCTTATAAAACACCCCGATGTACGACCTTGTCAGTGAGACCCTGTTACTATTGTTGATGACATTCCGGTAACCCCCGATGGACGAGAACTTTGCCTTATTGGTCCGCCTGGTTCTTACGAGCAGGAAAATGGTTCTCTTCATCCCTCGCCCTTGGTACCGACATTGTTACCGACATAACTGACAAACTATTCTCTGACATACCTTGTTGTCGTGACCGGTAAGATGACACCGTTCTCTCTACTCTCGATCGACCCTCATCACAGTTCCACAGGATCGGAACCTGACTCTCCTGTACATCCTTGATTCCGAAGTAACCTTTGCTCTTGGCTTTGTGTGTTATCACGAGCCACCCTCTGAGAGATGATCTATTCCCGATGCTCTGGACCCCTTTACACACTCTGATCAGATATCGATCGTTTGTCCATTCGCTTGAAACTTCCTATTGTACCTTCATACTTTGCTCTCGATATTTTCCTAGGTTTCAACTCGAGAGGTACTTCTGCCACGTTCCCTGAATTATCTGCCATATAATCGACCTTGCAAAGGTCCGTTCTCCCGAAGTCACCTCTTACTCCACCGCTAAAATCTCGGGACGAGATTTTTTGTAGTGGAGGAGATTTGTAACATCCCCAGTATCACACCACTGTAATCCCTTATGATCATGCCAAGTCATCATCATTTGCATTGATTAATCACAGTGGTTAAATATCTCATTTCAAATTCCTTCTCTGAATCCAATTCAATTTCAAAGTGCAAATTGAAGTTGCTCAAAAGTTGCTGGAAAAATGTTCATCATCTAGCAAAAATTCCACAACAATTGTTACCAAGAAAAACAACATCACCATCAACTTACATTTGGGCTATGGCAATTAAAACAGTGCCAACAACACTTAAATAGCCATATTCATTTTTCAAAATTCCAAATGATTTCCAATATTACCCAAACTTTTTGTGGCAGAGCACAATATTCCCTAGTATTTGATTTGGCCAGGCACACATTTTTGCTAAGTCATTTGATGGCTATTTTAATTGCAAAAGCCTGCTGATAAATCAAAACAGAAAAGAAAATGAAAAAGTCCTAAAACCGACTGGGCCTAAGTGCACAGTGCACAGTGCACTGGCCCAGCCCACCAGGCCCACCTTCCCCCTCCTCTCTTCTCTCTCCCTCGTGCTGTCGGCTGTGCTGTGGCTGGGCGCGGGCGCATCGGCCAGCCGGCGACAGCGCGACGCCACCGACAGCGTGAGGATAAGGGCGAGCCCCTGTCCATCTCCCCTGGTCGCGCTCCTCACTCTCCCCCCTCTCCTTCCCCTCACGCTCGCCCTCTCCCCCTCTGCCGAGCGCCATCGCCGCCGCCGTCGCGTCGATCTCGCGACCACCGCCGTCCCCGTGCCGTGCCGCCGTGTTCGATCGCTCCGCCATCATATTCTCCGTCGACTATGCCCAACCGTTCAAGCCGAGAGCCACCGGGTCGAGCCCGGTGACATCGTCTTCCTCCTCGGGCTTCTTCTTCTCCGACGTGATTCCGGCGACGATAGGCTACCCCGAGCTTGCTTACGCACATCTATAGGGGCCCGGTGAGCAGTCGCCGTCTTTCCCCTCTCTCCCCCGTGCGTTTTCGTCGCTGTAGTGGACGCATTTGAGACGCGTGAACCCCTCGCCGCCGATGAGCTCCTCGCCGTGGCCGCGCTGCCCGTTGAACTCTGCCGAGCTCATGGCCGTACTCAGCGCACCCGTGTGAGTCCAACGCGCTAGATTCCGTCGCTCGTCGTGCCCCCTAGCCGCAGTTCGCGTGATGGCCGAACTCCGGCGTCCGCCTCGCCGCTCGCCGTCGCTATTTCCGGCCGTTTCCGGCCAAACCACTGCCACAGATCAACGCGCGAGCGAGTGCTCCTTCGAACGCACTAGGCCGCGCGCCCAATGGCCGCCTAAGGCCGTTTTCCGGTGAGATCCGAGCCGCGCGATCGTGTTTGGCGTCGCCGGCGTTGAGCCGCCGGCTGCCGCCGACGTGGCTGGGCGGGCCCCACCCCTGGCTCGGTGCCAGTGGGCCCGGGGGCCCCGTTGACTGGGTTGACCCAGTCAATGTGCTGACTGGGCAGCCTAGTGGCACTGATATGCGGGCCCCACGGCATAATTAAACTAATTAAAATGATTTTATAAATAAACTTAATTAGTTAGTTAAATGAGTCACTGACATGTGGGGCCCAGCTGTTAAATAACTCAGTTTAATTAAAATAAACCCATGTTAGTCCCTCTATGTATGACATGTGGGACCCACTGGTCAGTTTGACCAGTCAGCGGGGCTGTTGACTGCTGACGTCATCCCCATGTCATGCTGACGTCATATTCCTTTTCAGTTATTTCTGTTAATTTAAAATAATTCCAAAAAATGATTTAATCTTTGAAAATTCGTAGAAAAATAATCCGTAGCTCGGATGGACAAACTTTCTACATGAAAGTTGATCAGAAAAACGAGACGAATCCGAATATGCCCTCCTCATACCTGTAAAAAGCTTCTAGCATGATGAACATGAAACTTTTCCCTCCGTTTCATCTGTCCGATAATCCTTCGGAGCTGGGAGAACACTCCCGGATAGTTTCCCACTCCCACTAACTTGCGTAGTACTACGTTAGGGCACTCCTCGAATAACGTGCTGCCATGCCATGCATCTGTCATTGCAATTGTCTACCTTTTATTTATTGTTTCTTCCCCCTCTTCTATTCCGATAGACCCCGAGACCGAAGCAGCTCAGGAGCCCGACAACACCGTTGACGACCTTGCTTTTGCCGCATAGCTTCCAGGCAAGCACCCCCCCTGAACATGCCGATATCGCCTATTCTTTCTCTCTTATGGTTGCATTAGAAATTGCTGCTGCTACTGCTTATCCTATTTCTGATGCATGGCCTGATTTTGTAACCTACTATTGTTACCTACCTGCTTATCCTAAACTGCTTAGTATAGGCTGGTCGGTGATCCACCAGAGACCCCCACTTTGTCCCCAGTTGCCCCCGCTGGGTTATCAGATGACTCGATCAACGTGATCGACAACCAGCCCCCAGCACCGCACATCACATCCCCTTTCTCTGTACGACACTGCAGCGTTACTATCGAGTGCCGAGGGTGATACCTCGTATAGCACTTCTGATGTTAACTCTGTAGAGTAGCTATTTGGTCGTGGTCATCAAGGGTGATTCTCCTTCACCACACCCGATAACGACGCTGTCGTGCAACACCTCAAGTGCGAACTCGTCGAGGGTGATTCCTCCGAGTTCACCTTGACGGTTACATCGAGTAGGAATCCAACGAGGGTGATACCTCGGATTCCCTTGATGTTATGGACACACAGATACTTGGACTTTCAACTGTTACTTGGAAATGCGGGTCGACCCTGAGGGGTACCCGCGTGAGCCTAAGTGGCGAGTGATATGGAGTCGGGTTGACCTGGAGGGTACCCGAGAGATAATTACGAGGCGCGGCCGGGCATTCTTAGCCCTTACAGCAAGTCCTCGAGACGGGACGACGGGGTCACATCGATCGTGAGTCTCTGCTTGTTACCGCACGCTGCCAACACACTAACGATTTGGATATTTGATCCGAGTGGGCCTTTGGCCCGATAGCACTAACCATCACGTGGGAACAGTTATGGGCACTCTGCGTCGTATGCATCAGCCGAAGCTTAATAGACGTCAGCGACTGAGCGGCGCGCGCTGGGTTGGACTGGTAACGCCCTGCACTTGTATAAGGGGGGCTAGGTCTGCTCACCGGCCGCATTCGCAACATGCAGGAGCGTCCGGGGCGATGGCCCAAGACCCTTGGGGGCATAGGTTTAGTCCGACGTGCTGACCTCTTTGTTAAGCCTAGATCGGGTTGCGGCGTATCGTTTGGCCAAGGCCGGGCATGACCCAGTAAAGTGTGTCCGGCCGGAGTTAATCGAGCGTGGTGGGTAAGTTGGTGCACCCCTGCAGGGAAGAACTAATCTATGCATAGCCGGATCCTCGGTAACGGACGCTCGGAGTTGTATCCCGATCGATACAACTAGAACTGGATACTTGAGATGAGAAATGGATATTAGGGCTCTGGGATCACTTCTCGCAGGGAGTCAAGAAAGGATCTCTGGGCGAGGTTGATACTTAATACTGCTACTACTTTATACTGTACTAATCTACACTCTTCTAATGCTGCAAGACCGCTGAAGATGCTAGTATTCGATAGGACTAGGCCTTCTCTCTATTCTGGCATTTCTGCAGCCCAGTCCACATATACAACCTTTCTTTGATAATGTTGCATATGTAGTGTAGATCCTTGCTTGCTGAGTACTTCGGATGAGTACTCACGGTTGCTTTGCTTTCTCTTTTTCCCCATATCCATTTGATGCAACCAGATGACGGAGCCCCTGAGACAGCTGCCTCCGCCGACGGCTACTACTACTACCCTCCTGGCGAGTACTACTACGAGGAGCCGTCCGACGACCAGGAGTAGGTTCGGAGGGTCCCAGGCAGGAGGCCTGCGCCTTTTCGATCGTAGCTTTTGTTTTGCACCGCCTTCTTAAAGCTTATCTGTTTCTCTTTTATATCTGTACTCAGATATCTAACGCTTTCGCTGATGCTTGTTGATATCAAGCTTATGTATTCGAGCCCTCGAGGCCCTGGCTTGTAATATAATGCTTGTATGCCTTTATTTATGTTTTAGAGTTGTGTTGTGATTCCTTCAAGTGAGTCCTTAGGCTTGATCGTGTGCATTTGCGTGTATGATTAGTGCACGATTAAGCTGGGGACATCACAACCGGGAGGCACTCTACTCGCTGGTCGTCATCCAGTTCAACGGCAGTGGTGGCACCAAGGACGACCGCGACCTACGAGTGGGCGCGCCGCTGTGCTGTGCACGCAGCGTCGCTCAGCCACGTCGGCGCACTCCGCAAGCTCGGCCACTGCCTTCACTACGGCTACGTTGTGCGGCACTCCTTGCTCTATGGGTGCCGCCTCCTCATCCAGGCGAATGTGCGCGAGCTCGCTGCCGTGGTCACCACGTCGGCCAGGCTGCTCCGCGCAGCCGGCAGCAAGGCCTCGCCGCGGCCGGCAAGCGCATGCCGCCAACCAGTTCCTTGTCGAGTGGTTCGTGTCGCGGCCGTTGGGTGCACAGTGCAGCCCAGCGCCGGCGCCGGCAGAGGACGGCAGCGGCGGGCGCGGCTGTGCTTGCACACGCTATGCGGTCGCCCGGAGACGCGGCGGCACGAGTTCATGCGGTGCTTCGTGTATGGTGTGGTGAACTACTGCTCGCGCGCGTGCCAGGCGCTGCACGGGAAAGATGCGCACAAGGCCGCCGCCATGTACTACCACCCGTTTCTTTTATTTTTCTGGCCAGTTCATTCTTTTTTTCCTTCGTCTTTTTCCGAACCCTTCTCTGTACATGGTCGTTGCGGTAAAGGTTAGGAGAGTCTGGTTACTTGCGAATTGTTTTTACTAAGAAATACTTTTATTAACCTACTGTTTTGTTCTGAAAGCAAAACAATACATGATTTTCCTAAACAATTGGCTGGATGCCCCATTGCCCCCTACCTTTTGACCCAGGTTGAGATGTCGTGTGGGGTAGTTGTGGTGCTGTTGAGCAAAGCTCACATGCACCGGTTTGTTTTTTCTCTTTCATTTTCGTTGTTCCTTGCGACTGTTTGGTCCGGGAAGCTTTTGTATTTGGCCATCGGCCTCCCTTCTTCTTCAATGGAATCATAGCAGTTCTACTGCTGTCTCTTGTTTAGGTGCCTCTAAAGTACATAATTTATTCTCTGTTTTTCTTGTAATGCCTAGCTTTCTGATGAGATGTGGAAAGAGATGGGTGAATGATCTATATGATTTAATGCCCGCGCTCCTTCGTTGTCCGCCCACAACACAAGCTCGTGCTCATCAGCCGTAGTCATACCGGGGCATCGGCAAGAAGATCTTCCATGGGTGGGTTTTCTACTGCCATACCTCGCATCAAGAAGATCTCCGGTGGGTTTCATAATTGGAAGCTCATTTGACATATATCTTGAATTAATGGTTTTAGAAATAATGGGTTAAATTTATGAACACTGATGGGCAACCGTTTTTTCTTTATTTTATGGTTCAGAGAGAGATCAACTTCCATTTTTACTATCATTAACCTATATTGCCATCCTGATAAGCACATGGTGAATTCTGTACAAGCAAGGGCATATTTCTTGCATGTTACAAGCTCTCGGATCCATCCTGATGCTCATGCTTCTTCTATTTCTTATATATTAGAAGCTCTTGGAAAGATTTGTAGTTTCCATGGCATGTTTAACATTTGTAATTACGTAAATGCAGATGAAAAATAATAATCTAGATGTATGTTTGTTTGGACCCGGGAGTGTTTCCCCATTTGAATATCTAACGAACACAATTGTAGTGGGAGTATTGTTGACGGTGAAGCACATTAAACCTTAGAAACTACTGTTCTCAAGTGGAGAGTGGAGACACGATTGTAAAGACCATCCCTACTGTAATCTCAAATGAAATAAGCATATATCTAGCTGATGTTGACGTACATGGAAATTCGTCTTGTTTTTTTATTGGCAAACTCCCAAAAGGCTACACTAAATTGTTTTGAATTTTACCTTTATAAATCAACTAGATATTTGTTAATATTTGAATGGCTCGTATAATGATGATATCATCCATATACAAAGCTGCTACCAACTATTACACTTGAGGGTGAGTAGACGACGAAGTGAAGGAAAGTCGCTGGGTGGCAGTTCCCTTTTTTTGCTTCAAGATGTAGCGCGCCAACTCCGGAAGTCGTTGTATATGCAATAGGATACGTGCAAAGGGCGGTTTTGCGTCAAGCATGATAAGCCTTTTCTGGGAGCCGATGCGGGATATACCTTTTTATTTTCGATATACCTTTGAACCTGATGAAAATGATCCGGCTGTGTCATGTAAATTTAATACATCTGCTTCATATGTGAATATCTTATTAATTTCCGCAGTTTGCTGCAAAAGATTTGAACTATATGAATTTTGTTGTGGGATATGAAGCATATCCATCTTATTACAAGTTCACATGTAAAACCTGTTCGCAAATAATTCATTGGAAACTCAGGCGGCAATTAGCTATGATGTACCTAATTTAGACTCTTCTGACTCAAAAAAGGAAAACAAACTGGTTCAGACAAGCAGACCCATGCCTTCCCTGGATAATAGTTCTGATGATTCATTAGGATACAAAGACACATCATCATGCACTAAGTTTATGTCATCTTTACCAAGCCAGGCACACGTGAAGTCTATCTTTTTGGGGGGACAATTTCTCATCTTGTTGATGCATGTGAATTTCACGTGCATGCTTACTAGTGAAAACCAAAGGAGAGGAATCAATCGCGCTCAAAACCCCGTTGATACAGGTGGATGGGCTCAACCAAACAAGGCCGTAGGGCTCAAACCGAGACCTTTTACGGTACATTAAAACAATACTAGCCATCCATTCTCAGCTAATCAATGGACTAGATTCACCAATACTACTGGACGAGATCGGTAGTATTTTTTGTTTAAGGGGTAAAATTGGAACACACAAAACAGATACCAAATGATCTGATACTATGTAGGCAAAATCAGAAGCGCGTTAGTGTTTTCTTCTCCCGCTCTAACAGGATGTCCATCCATTCCGGGACTGTTGGCGCAGGTTCCATCGGTTGAGTACTTTTCAGAGAAGATGCAACGAAGAGACTGATTGTACGTAGTCCTTCGATCTTCGTTGACCGGTGCTCCGAGGAAATCCCCAGATACAAAGCTAGACAAGCTAGCCTCCCAGATCGATCGATTATGTCTAGAACGCCAGATGCACTACATACGTGAGAAGCCGATTTCTTTCCGGCGATCACGCATATGTATACGATAGTTACGTACGCCAGCCGGCGGCTGCCCACAACAACGCGCGCACACAACGTCGATGAATTTCGCCGATGGACAAACCGATAGGACAGACGAACAACGGTGATAACGGTCCATGATGAGCGAGTGCTGAGGGAGCTCGTGGCGGATAGATCGTACTGTATGAACGGACACCGCCGATGACTGGCGACGGCAACGACGAGGCCAAACGAGGGTGGTCATGGTGAAGGATTCTACAAATTAATCAAACAAAAATGACAAAACTATCCTTTTAGTCAACGGCTGAGATGGTTTAATACTACCTGGTAAGTAGTACTCCCTCCGTCCGGAAATACTTGTCGAAGAAATGGATAAAAATGGATATATCTAGAACTAAAATATGTCTAGATACATTTATTTCTCCGACAAGTATTTCCGGACGAAGGGAGTATGATATACCGTAAAAAATCTCCTCAAACCAAGCAAGCTCTCGCGCCTGGCAGTTCTTCCGTCCACCTTTTTTTTCTAAAAAAAAAGGGGGTTCTTCCGACCACCAGTCCACCACCCACGAAGCGTGGGCAAGGCACTGACGCACATTCTTCTCCATGACACGCGGGCCCGAAGCCGATCCAGCTTACGGCCGGATCCGCCCACAACGAAGCACGCAGGCAGCTTCGTCCCGTGTCCGTCGCGTCGCGCAACAAAACCAGCGGGAGGAGAAAAAGATTAGTAGAACGAACGAGGAGAGGCCTTGTTGATTCGAAATCGACCATCCAAATCCGAGCCCTAATCCTTCGCATTTCCTGGAGCGCTATCTTCATCTGTCCGCGTCGCGCGGGAGGTAGGATTCTTGCGCTGTCCGGGGGTTGACAGGGATCGGTGGCGGTTCTTGATTTGGATTCGCTTCGTTTTGGATTTGTTCAGATGATGGGGGCGGCGGACAAGGCCGAGCTAGGGTTCGAGGAGGAGGATGATATGGCGGCCGGCACGCCGCCGCCGGCCAGGAAGATGCAGTCGCTCGACTTCGAGCACATCGGCTCGCTCGCGGCGGTGGCGGAGTCGCTCTCGCCCCGGAGCAAGTGGCGGATGGCGCTCAGGAGCATACGCATCGTCATCTTCCAGGCCAAGATCAATGTGCTCCTGCCCTTCGGGCCCCTCGCCATCACGCTTCACTACCTCTCCGGGAACCACGTAAGGAACATGCCCACAATGATCACCCATCTAAACTGAGTACTCTGCAGCATTCATCAGAGTTGATGCAGTATGATTTACTCTTTCTGCTTTGTTAGCTTCTTTCGTTTTTACTACTGTACTACTTTTGAATCTATAATAGGGGCGCATGCTTTCATTTTTCTGCTGCATTCTTCGTCACGTTTACTTGCAACAGCAAGACTGACCTGATAATGCTTTCCATTTCTGGGATTGCTTCCTTCAAATGCTTCACAGCAAGGATGGGTTTTCCTTTTCAGCTTAGTTGGTATCACGCCCTTGGCCGAGAGATTGGGATATGCAACTGAGTAAGTGCCTAGTGGATTTTGTCTAATCGAGCTTCTGTATGTTATATAACTTACTGTATATTACAACGGATGAGTAGGGCGTTTTGGAGGACGGGCTCCATGGAGCCTGTTATTGAAAAAACAAAATCAAAATTCAAAATTTTCAGTTTCAGAAAATTATGAACAAAAATATACACGTATACAAAGATGTAATGTATATGTGTGTAAAATTTCATGGTGAAATACCATGAATTGTGAGCCGCACAAAAGACAACAAAATCGTCGACTTTGAGAATGAATAGTGCATGTGCTAAGCAGCCACATCTTAGTTTTTTTGTGTAGCTCTCATTTTAACGTATTTCAACATGAAATTTTACACACATGTACATTATGTCTCTGGGTATATGCGTATTTTTCAGAATGTTTTGAAACATAAAAGTGTGAATTTTGAATTTTTCAAAATTCCGCCCACATGGAGCTCGAGCTCCATTTAGCATTTTCAATAACAGATGCCTTGTCTTGTGCAGGCAACTTGCTTGCTACACTGGCCCAACAAGTATGTGTCTTCATTCCATATTATCTTAGCTTCCTAATTCAAATCTTGACTTCAGCAATCGGTAAAGACTCTTCCTTTTTGAAACTGCAGTTGGGGGGCTTCTAAATGCTACTTTTGGAAATGCGACAGAGATGATTATCTCGATATATGCACTGAAAAACGGAATGATTCGTGTCGTACAGCAGTCACTACTAGGCTCTATATTATCAAACATGCTGTTAGTTCTTGGGTGTGCTTTCTTTGCTGGTGGGCTTGCTCATCCTAATAGAGATCAGGTCTTCAATAAGGTAAGAATAAAAAGGTGGTTATTTCTATTATTATCCACACATTTTATCTCTATTAACTTGCATTTTTCTATGTAGGCATCAGCTGTTGTGAACTCTGGGTTGTTGTTGATGGCTGTCTTGGGTCTAATGTTTCCAGCGGTGCTTCACTTTACACATTCTGAAGCGCACTATGGAAAATCCGAAGTTTCTCTTTCAAGGTTTAGTAGCTGCATAATGCTTGTGGCTTATGCTAGCTATCTATTTTTTCAACTCAAGAGCCAGCGCAGTCTGTACAGCCCAATTGGCGAAGTAAGTAGTTGAAAGCTAATTTATGCAAACACTTTTTTTAGATAAGGGGAAATAGTTTATGCAAACACTGAAAACTGTAAAGCGAGATATGGATGCATAAGGTTTTACTCTGAGGGGCACATATCATTTTAATGCTGTATCATACTCCCTCCATCCGAAAAAGCTTGTCCCTCAAATGGATGTATCTAGCTCCAAGTTAGTGCTAGATACATCCATTTGAGGGATAAGCTTGGGACAAGCTTTTTCGGACGGAGGGAGTAGTTATTATAGTCATCCATGTAAAATTGTGTCTTCTGCATTGGGTAGTGTAAGTAAGTGATCAAGCTGCACAGTATGCATGCCATATATGTCGAGGGATTTTCACGGGTCCTAACAGCGGTACTAGAGCTAGTACATCGAATTTGTAGTCGAGGGGATGTCACGTCAGGATATCAGTGGATCTAAAACACAAGTAAAGGGGGACAAATGATTTACCCAGATTTAGGGCCCCAAGGTGAAAGCCCTACTACCCAACTTGCTCTTTTCTTTATATATCGAGGATATCGAGCATTACAATGTCAGGGGGTACCCCTCGAGTCATGGAAACTCAGCGAGTTGTGAGGATAGTACATGAGATTTTGGATTGCTTCATCATGTTCCCGCCAAGCCGACAAGTTGAACCCTCCACTCACAGTTTCTTCTTCAGAGAGACGCTCCTGATTCTGCTCTACTTGTATACGTGTTCTCTCTTGAACGATCCTCTTCCCTATGATCTTGTGTATCGCCTTATGGCAACATAAGTTTTGCTTCACCCTTTGGTTGTCCAGACCGTTGATGAAGTTCTAGGGTGGATACCCCGATCTGTCTCATGCATTGCAGTTGGTAGCGACCTCTTTCACCGTGAATCTCTCATGATTCTCCTCCTTGGCTGAATTCGTCGGGCGTTTGGGGTCGGAGGACTTGAATTATGACGCCTTCTCCTGTGCATTTGGACTTCCCTTGGTCGAAAAAGAAGTAGGGGCGTTCTCGCTGAGTAAGCCCCCGAGTCTTTCTCCCGGGACCCTTGGCTATTTGTCATTGCCCTGGATGATTCGTCGTCCGATGATGATGATGAAATGATGTCATAGATTTGATCTGATTTCGTGACAACCACATGGTCGGCACCAGTTGTTGAGAGATTTTTGCTGGGTCCTAACATCGGCACTAGAGCAAGTACGTGGACTTTGTAGTTGAGGGGACCTAACTTTTAGGATACAGTAGATCTAGAACACAAGTAAAGGGGGACACCATGATTTACCCAGGTTCAGCCCCCATGGTGGGTAAACGCCTTACTTCCTGCCTTGCTCTTTTCTTTATATATCGAGGATATCGAGGATTACAACGTCGGGGGATGCCCGTCGAGTTATGATGGAGATTTCGACGATATGCACCGAAATCGTTATGCATGGAGTAGTATGCTAAAACTAGTTAGAAAGGAGTGGACCCCCTTCTATGTGGCCCCTATTCATAGCTCTGACATTGTCGGCGTAAGTGAAATTACGTACGACATGTCTCCCATCGCTGCTCAAATGGGCCCTGCAAAGCCCAAAGATAGCACCTCGACACATGGAGAAGCGCCGCTCCCTCAGGAGACCTGCCATCGCATGAAATTAAGGGAGTAGGAAAATACTGTATGGAACATAGGAAGAGGGCCAAACGCATTGTATACTGACACCGTATCCGACTCCTATCTCTGCACACCCCATTGCACCGATATGGAGCCTTCCATAACCAGTGCTATATAAGGGGTACCAGGGGCATCACAGAAGGGGATCGCTCCCTCGCCCTAGTTTTAGCCTACACCATGTAGAAGATTCAGGAGCTTCAGGCCGGGATCTACACCATCATCAGAACTAGCCCAGACTGCCTGACTTGCTGAGGTCCTCCCTCTACATTGTAACTCTCGATATTCTCCACATATATAAGGAAGGAGCAAGGCAGGAAGTATGGCTTTTACCCACAATTGGGGCCTGAACCCGGGTATATCATGTGTCTTCGTGTTCTGTGCTCAAGACCCTCTGATCTCCTGACGTGACGTCCCATCGACTACAAATTCCACACTTGCTCTATTACCGCTGTTAGGATCGACGTAAAATCCCTCAACAGGTATGGGTAACTCCATATCGATGCGTGGGGCGTAAGGAGTAGGAGTTGGACTGGTGTTAGTTTACAACACGTATAGCCTTTCCTAAGTCGTAGGGAGTTTCCTTTCATATGTTGTACTTTGATGGGAAGTCTCCTCCGTGGTCGGTGGCGGTCCTCCTTGGTGCGATATCCTATCTGTTGATTTAGTGGTGGCTGTTGACACGGCGTTAAGGTCCCAGGCCATAGGTAATTCTACTTATCATCGACAATGCTAGCGACACTTCTTTTGCCTTTAAATATGTTAACTCTGCACTAGTACATCACATACCTTTCTTTGAATATCCCTTCTGACTTATATATGCGTCACTTCACCACACTTTCCAAACAATTCAGGCTCTTTTAATTAGTCATGTAATCATTTGCTGTTTTCTCAAATTCACATGAGGCAAAAAGGAACAATTGCCCATCTAAACAAACCAGAGAAAATCTGGACTTAAAATTTGTGCACAGTTCCTTCAAATCCTAATTTTCCTACTTGCCATAACAGGAAGAAGAAAGCACTGAGGATGAGGAGGATGAAAAGGAGATCACACAGGGGGAAGCTATCTCCTGGCTTTTTGTATTGACTATTTGGATTTCAATTCTCTCTGGGTACCTGGTAGATGCCATACAGGTAACGAAATGTTTACATCAGGATACAAATATAATCACTATTTTACATCAATGCATTATCTCCTGCTCGAACAGTGCTTCTTTACTATGTTGTAACAGGGGGCCTCTGAATCATTAAACATGCCACTGGCCTTTATTAGTGTTATTCTGCTTCCTATCGTGGGGAATGCTGCTGAGCATGCAAGCGCCATTATGTTTGCCATGAAAAACAAACTTGTAAGTAGTCCCTGCTTTCTGCAACTCAATTGTGTGATTCTGTTCTCATCTTTAATCTCTTGCATGCCACAAGGACATTACATTGGGTGTCGCCATAGGGTCGTCAACACAGATATCTATGTTTGTGGTAAGTTCATTTACTCAATAAGATTCAACTGTCGTCCTGTACATTTTCAAAATTTTTTTTTGCAAGGTTAAACAATTGCAACCAACACCCATGTTGCATGATTTGCAGATTCCATTCTGTGTGGTAATTGGCTGGATGATGGGGGAAGAGATGGACTTGAACTTTCAATTGTTTGAGACAGCAACTCTTTTTATAACAGTACTTGTGGTGGCATTTATGCTACAGGTATGTTTGCAGAACGAGTCAGCATTTATAATGTATTCTGTAGTTTATACAGTTGCCAAAATGTGCTCCTTTTAAATTTGATCAAGTGCAACTCTAACACTTTAGTCTATGCTTTTTCCAGGAAGGCACGTCGAACTATTTTAAAGGCCTTATGCTCATATTATGCTATCTCATAGTTGCCGCAAGCTTTTTTGTGCACGTTGATCCCAAATCAAGTATGTATTTTTTTCACCTTTCAACCTCCATTTTTTTCACCTTTCAACCTCCATAATTATATCATCACTAATCCCCTGAGTTTATCTGGTGCTTGAACATAAAGGCTTATTACTCCCTCTGTTCCAAAATAATTGAAGTTTTAGGATTTTCCTAAGTCAAACTTTTTAAAGTTTGACCATGTCTACAGAAAAATCCAGAGAGATTTACAATGTCAAATATATACAATATGATAATATATTTCATAATGAATCTAATGAAGTAATTTTGGTTTCGTAGATGTTGATATATTTTCATATAAACTTGGTCAAACTTAATGAAGTTTGACTTAGGACGATCTTAGAACTTCAATTATTTTGGAACGGGGGTAGTAAACAGTAATTTGTACAAATAACCTGTTAATTGCTTAAAATTGTTCTGGATGTCTAACAAATGAAGTGACCACTGTTTCTGTGCTTATATTCCTTGTCAATTTGAAGTTGATGTGTGCCATGCGTATTGTTATCTGGGGAATTCCTCATGGTAGGCGCAAGGCAGCAGGGGCAGGTTAGGCTGTGGCTAGACAAGGGCAGTTTGATGTCCTGAAGGATGCTTCTGTGTTGGTAGTCTCCAGGTTCTGTTAAGGTAGTCTACTTTGAGTTACATTCCAATTAGAGTCGAGAGTATGGCAAAGTAGTATTAGCTCGTGTCGTAGACGCGGTTTCCTTGGCCTTGCAGGCTACTATGGGCAAGTTCATCAAGAACTTTGGTACCATCGGAGCCCCGCTCACAAAGCTTCTGAAGAAAGGAGGGATTACGTTGGTGCGAAGAAGTTCAGGCCACGTTTGGTGCGCACAAGCGCCCCCTCAGTACAGCCTCAGTCCTTGAGATGCTTGACTTTGGCACTCGCTTCATCGTCAAGTGTGATGCTTCCAGCTCTGGCTTCGGCCCCATTCTTCACCAGGGTGATCTGTTGGCTTTCTACAGCGGCCAACGTGACTCCAGGAGGCAGTCCACAGGCCCGGCTAGGAGCAAGGAGTTCATCTTGGCGTGCAAGCCAAGAAGCCCTCACGCATGAGGTCGGTTAGGAGCCCAGTAAACCCTAGCTCTCGTCCGCTTTATAAGGCGAGGCTAGGGGTAGCTCATATCCATCTGTTCCATAGACATAGACAGTACTCCCGGTAGTCATATTCACCATTCTCTTGTAACCCCCTCGCACGAGGTGCTCCCACATCAATACAAAACAAAGCAGGACCTAGGGTATTACCTCACCATGATGGCCCGAACCTGGGTAAACCCTCCGTGCGAACTTGCCTCTGGTACTTCCGGCTACGCTCGCTACCCTACTGAGGGATCTGATGGTTTTCTGCACTGTCATCTGCGCCTATCAAGTTGTTGACAACGACAGTACATGGAGTCTTTTGACTAAGGAGGCACCCTCTCACTGGCACGTGGGGCCCGCGAGAGGCAGGAGACTCGAGTGCTTGGGAGCCTGCTCGTGTCAAACGACCAATTGCCTGACAGCAGCCACCCAAGTGAAAGATAAGGCGTGTGACTAATTACGTCCAAGTTCATAGTATATATGAAAGGCCACTGTCCGGAGAGCCGCGGCCAGGAGAAGGAAAAGTCTTTGACACAACAAATCAAGTGGTAGAAGAGAGGAGAGAAGAATAGGGGTGCCCGGGCCAGTACGCTCTGATCACTTAGCTATCCCCGAGCACTCCCCAATAGTGCGCGAGCACTTGTACCCTCCATATATCTATCATATAAACGGAACAAGGCAGGAGTAGGGTATTATGCATCATTGCGCCTGAACCTGGGTAAAAAAGAATCATGTCTTGAGATGGTGATTTAGCTAGTTGTTTGTCTTAAGCGTGTTTTGGCCCCTGGCCAAATCATAAAAAGGGGGTCACCTGACTCTGATATCATGAGATCACAGTCCGACAGCCTTATATAGGGGGGACAGGGCTAGGGTTAAATGTACCGGGTCGGTACGATCTAGCCTAATCATACGGGATTACACCAGATCTTGCGAGACGCGTATTTTCGTACGCCAATTCTTGATGTGTGCCCCGGTGTATGTCATGGGCCGAGCCATGGGATTGTGCCATCCCATGGCTAACGGGCCGACTCCTGCCTTTGCTGGTACACCCTGGGGGCATGGCATCATCAAGTAGTTTGCAGCTTCTGGTAAGGTAGTCTAGTTTGAGTCAGATTCCAATAAGAGCCCAAAACATGTCAAAGTAGTACTAGTTCGGTGTCCTATATAAAGGGCCTCCCCGTGTAAGCTAGAGGCAATCAATAATCAATAAAGTCTAGTTTCTCTAATCCCTGTTCTCTATCTCTAATCCCCGCTACCTTCTGCTACTGCACCGGCAACGGGCCGCCTTGCCGACGACCCGTCGGCCCCCAAGCACCCCCAGGCCACTGGATAGCCCTCAGATCCAGGGGCTGTTCCACATATGGTTATGTACATTGCCGATCTTTTAACTCTTTAAGTGCTCTCAGAAATAATGCTATCTGTGACACCAACTCAATGAGAGTTTCTAATGCCATATGGTATGTACTTCATAAGACACGTGGCCGGAAGCAACCAACTTATTTTCAAATGTCTTGTTTGTACATTAAGTGGTTTTACTGTTGCCGCATCCACTAACCATGTTCATTATTGGCCTAAAGCAGGTGACAACAAATGACAAGTTCCCAACAGAACTGTGAAGTGATAGGGAAGGCTACTATCAGAATTGCAGATTTAGCAGCAATGTAGCACCCGCGGATTCCTGAGTTTGAAGAACTTGCTGGTAGCAGCATCCCACATTAAGGCTTTAAGTTTCAGCTTGAAATCACAAGGCGCTGATGCGGCTTTTTAAAGATAGCAACGGCATCACCCTTCGAGAAACTGTAACTATATGGAATAGCGCACGAGGACCACTAGTCTGTATTTGCTGTAAGCTACACCTGGTTGCAGTTTTCATGATGTTGTTACAGTTTGCCAAGGAACTGACTACTCTGCAGTCCAAGGGACACTGGTAGTTATGTAAATGTTCATCACCGGATATAATATCGAATGGATTTGTTTTGTCACGACGGTCTTTGCCGCAATGCTTAGCTCTTTCTGTTATACAGATCAATTCACTTCTATATACTGAGACAAAGGAAAACAACGTGATCAGACTATAATTGAAGAGGTCAGTTGATGCTGGCTGATCAGGTCTCTAGTCTGACTAGAGGATACATTCCGTCTCAACAAGGCTATGTTTGGTTGCTAGGGTGAGAAATTCCAGGGTAAAAACAGCACGGGTGTAATTTTCTTCACAACTTGAAATCCACGGACATCACCGAGCTAGCGAGACCCATCTTCAACCTCGGATTAACCATGCAAATCAGCATAGCCAGCCGCCGGTACAGGGAGCTGAGCTTAACCAAACAGCACCTTACACAGCCTATGCAATTACTCGCTAATTCCCACCCTCTGTCTATTCCTGTCATGCACTAGCCAAGCATTTTTCCAAGTTCGCCACTCAGCTACGATTTTGCCTGCCACCACTGTTTCTACCGATGAGATCTGATCGAAGGTCCGACTGTTCCGCTCCTTCCAGAGAGAGAACATGACAAGGTGAGCATCAGCAGCGTATGGAGGCAGAGCTGCCTCAAACCTCGGCCCACACAAATTTTCTGGAGTTGGCTAACAATGCCGCAGTGTACAGCCTTTCATACCACCTCTAAGATGGACCCCACTATGAGTTAAAATATGAGTAAACAAGTCATTTTCCTCCCCACTTTAGAGCTGTTCACACGCACTAGACAAACTAAGCATGCAATCAGTGGGACCTTTGAATTATTTAAGCCCTTGGAGGCCGCCTCCAAGCGTAGAGGCGACGCCAACCATTTTTTGTTGGAGGCAGCTAGCTGCAATGTATAACGCCCAACTCTAACGCCTTGAGGCAAGCTTAGAGGCAGAAAAAGACTACATTGTGGATGCCCTTAGTGCATTCTTTTCCTTTGTTTGCTTGGCGTGGGTGGACCCATGAACCATTTCCCACCAGTCCACGATGTTGGAGTCCACCAGGGGAAAAAAAATCCGTACTTCAGATTTACCGGGGGGAAAATCCGTACTTCAGATTTACCAAGCGGATGGGGAACTCACCCAGACCGATCACAAAATTGTTAATTCCACAAAATTTGTCGTTGCATCTGAGCCAGACATGGCTAAGCACATATGCATATGATCTCCCATGGCCGCGATGAGCTGAAGCAGCTTCGATGGGTTCGCTTAACTCAATTCACTCGGAGTTAACCGGCCAACGCAACAATGCCGTAAGATCCAAAATCGCTGGATCAAGATGCGGGGAGATTTGTTCTTTCGCGGCTCAAGCTTGTTTATCGTGAGGAAGGGCAGGGCGGGAGGACATGTCAAACTTGTCAGAGGGGAAGGGGAGAAGGAAGAGGGTGAGATGAACTTGGCTAGAACGGCGGCGGCGGCGAGAAAGAGAGAGAGTGTGACGACCCGAGACCGACGCTCCAGATGCCTTCTAGTTATTTCATTGTCGCCGTGTGTTTTATTTGCTTGTTGCATTTCATCATGTCATCATTTGCATTGCATCGGCACTCCGTTGCCGTCATGTTTTAAAAACTTGCATTCGTTCGTCGTTGCTGTTTCTCCCTTTGCCTTCTTCACCTTCCCTCGGACCGCTTTGCCTTCATTGACCGTTCCAGACCAATCGGATTTTCGCTTCCCTCTTGACCGTGACCGCCTAACCCCTCTTTGCGCAGTGCATAGACCCCTCGCGCACGTCTGAATACTTCCCCAAACCCGAACCGGGCAGTCATGCCCGATGGGTTCGGATCATCCCCAAACATCCCTAAAGTATCTTCGGTTCTTTGTTGGACTCTCCTAACCTATCTATTCTTGACCGTCCGATTACGATCGAAGCGTCCAAACTTGCCCTACTCACCACCGAACCTATATATACGAGCCCAACCCTAGTTTCCAGGACGGCTGTCCCATCCTTCCATTCCCTCCGCCGCCGCCACTCCACCTTGTCGTCTCCCACCTCGGGATCTCCTCCCGATCCACCTGCTCCTCTCCTTCCGCGCCCAGCCACTACTCTTCGTCGATCCATCCATCCCCAACCAACCAGCCTCCACCTTCCCCGATCCAACCACCGAGCTCCCGTGCCCGAGCACCTCCTGGAGCTCAACCTCGCGCGGGCCTCGAACCTCCTCGTCGTCCCGAGCAGGAACGCTCGTCCTCGTCTCCTCTCGACCCCGAGCCAAGTCCTCTGCATCGCGAGCTCCTCCGCCTCCTGTAACCTCCCGAGCCTCGCCGGACTGCGCTCCCGCCGGCGACCAGCAGGTCGTCGAGCCCATCCGGATGCCGCCGCTGCTGCCGTTCCCCTGCCATGGCGCCTCGGCCTCCTCTGCTCCCGCACCTGAGGCCCCGAGCTCCTCCAGCTCGACCTGCTGCCGGCGACCTCGACTCCCAGGCCGCCCCTCTGCTCCCCTCCGCCCTTCCCTTTTTCCTCTCCTTCTCCCTCTCGGCTCACATCTCTCTCTCCCTGTAGTTGCTGCAGCAAGGAGCCGCCGTCGCCAAGTTCTTGCCGGGCGCGCCGCTGCCTGGATCCGGTGTTCCCGCACCTGCATCGCCTCTGCCTCGACCGCCTGCGTTGACCGCGTCCCTGCGCCGTCGCTGCCTTCTGTCGAGCACGAGCTCGATCCCCTGCTTCCCTGCATCGAAGGAACAGGCGCGTTGACTTCGCCAGGGCCGGCCTCGCCTCGGCCTGCATCCGCCCCCTGCCGGCCTCACCTCACCTTCGAACTGGGCCATGGCCCATGCTGAGAAAACCCCCAGCCTCCCTTGTGCACTGTTGGGCCAGCAGTTTCGGCCCATCATGTGTTTTTTTTCCGTGGAGCGATTTTGCCATTTATCCGGAGAATTACCGTTTTACAGAAAAACCCTCAAACATCATGCATTTAATATCTCATAAACCGTGCATCGGATTAAAATGTTTTATATATGTAAAATGCTTAGAATTTCTTCTAGTTTCATAATATGCAACTTTCATCTATGTTTGAAGTGTTTAAATGGCTGTTTGCATTAGTTTGCTAAATAACATGTTAAAATGATTTATTTCATAACTAAATAACCGTAGCTCCGAATTAAATAAACTTTATATGTAAATGGTCTAGAAAAATGCATAGATTAACTTGGTGCACTTACTTTACATGTTTAACAACAATAAAATATGGTTTTAGGCAGAACAATACCAAATCCAAAACATGCATATGGGGTTTTTCCGGAATTGTTGTTTGTTGCTTTCGGCCTCATTTAAATTGCCTAGATAGGTAGTTTTATTATGCTTCACCTCTTGCCATGTTTAACAACATTTAATATTGTTGGGTACCTAAACAAGAGCAAACTAAGTAACTTGAATGTGTTGTTTCGTCGATATGCAACTCGTTGCATATTGAGCTCCACTTAATTTGTAGTATTGTTTGTTGCACTTTGCCATGCCATGCCTCATTAAACCGGACATGCATCATACTTGCTTGCGCATCATGCCATGTTTTTTGCTTGTTGGTTTACCCGTTGTTGGTTTACCATGTTTTTTGCTTGAGGAGTGCTAAGAGACGAGGAACCGTGCAAGAATTCCACAACCTCAATATCAAGCTAATCAAGCGGAGCACGAGGAGCAAGCGATCGAAGACCCTCAACCACGGCAAGAGCACAATCGTCATCACCCTCAACACAATGAAGAGCAACGCTACAACAAGCTCAAGTTCAACATGCCTAAATTTTCTGGAGGCAATGATCCCGAAGACTACCTCTCATGGGCATTGAAGGTCAAAAAGATATTTCATCTTCACTTGAATTCCAAGATTATGTCCTCATTTGGTGGGAACAAGTCTTCGAGCGGCAAGAAGCAAAAGGTGACCCACCCATCATAACATGGAATCAAAAGAAGGAGGTCATTGGAGCATGCTTTGCGCCTACATACTATAGCCGAGACTTCTTCAAGAAATTGCAACTTCTCAAGCAAGGCACCAAGTCCGTTGAAGAGTACTACAAAGAAATGGAGATTGCCATGATACGAGCCAATGTCACTGTTGATGTACTAAAGTTTGGGCCCTTTGGTACCCCTTACTTGTGCACGGGCAGTCGCAGCCGCACCTGCGGCGAGGCTTGGCGGGGGCAGTTGGAGTCAAGATACAAGACAACGAAGACGACGTCCAAGCCAGTAACTTGGGAGCAGAAGACAAGCTGGAGCCCCAGCAAGATCCTTGCCGGGGCGGCTCGCGAGGCCTGCGAGGCACTGACAAGAACACCACCCTTGAGGTTGAGAGCTCTGACACCATCAACAACGTCAAGACCAAGACTCAGGGGCACATGCGTAGTAGCATGTAGATCTTTGTGAAGACTGGTGGCATGCAGATCTTCGTGAAGACCAGAGAGCGGATTTCCCAGCAAGGTTCTTGCTGGGGGCGACCGTGAGGCCCCGGCAAGGCTCTTGCCGGGGACAACTGAGAGGCCCCGACAAGGCTCTTGCCGGGGAAGATCGCGAGGCCATGGCAAGGCTCACACACGACAAGGCTCCACCGCCTTGCCACCGTCATGGCACAGCAATAAGCCAGCCAACCTGGCGAGCACCTGCGTGGCGGCATGCAGATCTTCGTGAAGATCCTGCCACCGCTCCAGCGCAGCGGCTAGCCAGCCAGCTTGGCACTCGCATGCCTCGTCATCTTGGGTGCGTGTCAGGACGGAGTGAGGCGGCGACGGATGGGACGGGCTCTGTTTTCGTCCGCGATAAAGTTAGGGGGGCACGTAAGCAGCGCATTTAATGCACTTGTCCTATGACGCCAGAGATAAGCACGTGCACTGTAGCACTTTACACCTCCTGTGTGCCACTGTGGCAGCCCCTTGGACGTATAAAAGGAGGCCCAAGGCATACTGTAGAAGGATTCGGACTTTTTGGACTCTACGGCCCAGCTTGCATGCAGCTAGCCGAAGCTCAAGGACACATAATATACACACCAAGCAGGACTAGGGTTTTACGCTTCGGAGCGGCCCGAACCTGGGTAAAAATCCCTCGTGTTGATCTCTAGATCTGCTCTTCGTGCACCCGGAAACTCCCTGCCAAACCGTAGAAGGGATCCACCTGATCCCATAGGTGTCGTTTCCGGGTGCACGAAGAGCAGATCTAGAGATCAACACGAGGGATTTTTACCCAGGTTCGGTCCGCTCCGAAGCGTAAAACCTTAGTCCTGCTTGGTGTGTATATTATGTGTTCTTGAGCTTCGGCTAGCTGCATGCAAGCTGGGCCGTAGAGTCCAAAAAGTCCGAATCCTTGTACAATATGCTTGGGTCTCCTTTTATACGTCCAAGGGGCTGCCACAGTGGCACACAGGAGGTGTAAAGTGCTACAGTGCATGTGCTTATCTCTGGCGTCTTAGGACAAGCGCATTAAATGCGCTGCTTATGTGCCCCCCTAACTTTATCGGGGACGGAAACAGAGGCCGTCCCATCCGTCGTCGCCTCACTCCGTCCTATAGTTCAGCTCGCCACCAAAGGTAACTAGTAGCGTAATCTTGCCCTTTGGCTGACTCCTTCCTGGATTGATCCCTTGAAACGTGCCCGTCTCCTCGAGATCTCCATCAGGAATTTGCAGCCTCTTGATCACAGTGGGCGAGATCAAGTTCAGACCGGCCCCACCGTCAACCAACACTTTTGTCACCTTGAGGTTGCGTATTGTTGTGAAACCAACAACGGCAAACACCCGACCGCTGTTGTGCGATCAGGGTGGTCCTTAGTGTCAAAAATGATAGGCGTGTTGGACCATTTGAGCGGCTTCTGGGCATCGAACGATGGCTCTGCCGCATTGATCTCACGCGCCCACTGTTTCAGTTGGCGGTGAGAGGCATGCAACGAGGCGCCACCGTCAACGCACATGGCCTCCGTAGCTTTCTGGAACTCGTGCTCGCTGGATTCGTCATCCTCATCATGATCATCATCTCCCTCTTTCTTGTCGCGGCTCCGAGCGGGCCTCTCTGGTTGTTTATCCTTGCCGCGGCGACCCCCTCGGCCGCCACGCTTCTTGCCGGACCCCTCAGCACCGTCCTGGCCCTTCTCCTTGTCCCGCCTATCTACAGGAACCCCGGCCTCGACCTGAGCCAAGACAGCGTGCCAGCAGATGCGGATCGCAGGGCGCTTGAAGAGCGTGTCACGCCCATCGTCATCATGGTTGACCAAGTCAAGAGGGTAGAAGGCCAGCGCCGAGACTAGTCGCTCCGCTTTGTCTTGCCGCCGTGAACTTGTACCCAAGATGAATTTATCTTAAGTTAGAACTGCGGCAACCAGCGATGTAATATAACTTACTGTGTTTCGAATTGAATGCATGTTAACTTCCTTGTTCGATTCCTCCTCGTATGGCATACACCCCACGTTTTTTTTGGAAAGGCTTGCCGGTGCGCGCACCCTTGCCGCGAGCGCTTTGAGGAACGGGTCCTTAGCAGCCTGCTAGGGGTGTCGCTGCCGGCAAGACACCTTGCCGCTCTTAGTGCAACCACTTGAACTGCTGAGCGGACTCGAAACAGAGCAAGGGCGCAACCAAATGCGACGAGGTTCCTTTGCGTGCAGGTTTTCCATACAAGAAACGAAACCATTCGAGGGAAATAACATTACATTTAAAAGAAAAAAAGGTGACAAAGGCCAGGAAGCAGGCGGTTTACCTGTGACGAGCGGTGGAGGGGCGTTCCCCTCCCCGACGATGCTTGTTGCCGGGATGGAGCTGCCGGTGCCTGTGCTCACCAGATTCTCCCATACGCGAATGGGATCGTCGGTGGGAGTCCTTGACGGGGACTCGCCCCTGGGCGGTGTGGTTGACAGTGGTGGCATGTCGGGGGTGGCCCTCAGCGGCTCCTCCTGTCGCTGTTCTTCTCCTGCGAACCCGACAAGGTTAGCAGTAAATATACACACCCCGACGCCCGCCAGCGGGAAATGAGTAACAGACTCACTCTGGGGGCTGGGCTGGGGGCTGCGTTGAGGGCTGGAATCCGGGCTGATTGTAATCATCTCCGGCGCACCTAAGGAGCTTGCCGGGGGCTCGTCGCCCATTGAGGTCTTGGCCTTCTTCGCCATCCTCTGCGCCAACATTTCCGTGTCTCTGCGGGGACAGGCCAGGGCAGAATTAAGATAAGATGAAGCAAATCAGAGACTCAAGACATAAAGAAAACGGCAAGATACTTACTCATCTCCTTCTTCTGCCCCCTTTTCCCTCCTCGGGCTGAAGGAGGAGAGGTCGAAGTCGACCTCTGCTGTGGTGTCCACTTGAGGGGATGGGGAAGGGGACCTGGGCCGCTTGATTGTGGCGGGAGCGGCAGCCTGATGTGAGCTCGCCACCCCCGCTGCCTTCTTTGCCGCCGCCCTCGTCTGGCGCCCGGTTTGCTGTCGCACACCTTGCTGCTCCGCAGCCTTGCCGGCCGGCCCCTTGCCGGGAACTTCTTCGGACGAGGAGGCCTGCTGGAATGGCTCGCCGGAGACTGCTCACCGGAGGACGCGTTTCTTTTTTGGCATTGGGGGCTCCACTTCATCAGTCTCTTCAGCTGTTTCTTCGGTGAGTGAGCCCCCGACATCTGCGCTACTATGCCCTCCGGCAGGTTCCTCATGCTTGGCGGGGTCCTCCTTTGCATCCGCGTCATCTCCCATGAAGCCGACGCTGCCGGCCTCCTCGGCAAGGGCCAGCTCTTCCGCCCTGCTGGCGATGTACGCCAACTCTTCGTCAGTGGTCTCGCGGATGAGGCGCGGTTCTTCCCGAATGGTTCTCTCCGACAAGTTGTCGAAGAACTCTTATGCTTGCTCCACGGATGGCTCGACCCAGGTTTGGTCAAGGCCATGAGCATTGAACACCGGCATCATAGCGATGATCGAGTTCAGCGCCGAGTTGTTGCACAGAGGGACGATGCTTGCCGGCAGCTTGAACACGCCGTCTGGCCTAAACAGCTTGTGACAGAGGGGTATGTGCTGAAGGACCGTCCAGTTGTTGTTGAGGCCAGGGCGTAGCCTCATGATATCCGCCGCATTCCAGAAATCCCAGGCTGGTCTCCCCTTGTTCTGCAAAGGGGCGATGCGGCGACGGAGGAAATCGGCGCCCACCATTTCCACGGTGAGCCCGGCAGCCTTGAGGCGATGAATCCTGTTGACGGCGATAGTGAGCTTCTCATCCTGAAGGTCGAGAGCTCTCCAATCGCCGCCACGGGTCGACTTCGTTTACCGGAGTGAACAGAACGGGTGCGGCTCCTCCTCTGTGATCCAGCACCACCTGCTCCGCCACTCATCCCACTTCTCGTGGTATTCCCCATCCAGATATGTGTCCTTGGTCCCTAACCTAGGAATCCAAGCGATGCCGCCAGAGAGGGCCTCTCCGGCCTGGATGCGAGGGATGAAGAAGTGGCGGAAAAGGGCTATGTTGGGGACCACCCCGGCAAAGTTTTCGCAGAGGTGAGCAAAAACAGACATGCAAGTTACGGCATTTGGCGTGAAATCAAGGAGATGGAAGCCAAAGGTAAACATGAGGTCGTTGAAGAAATCAGAGAAAGGGGGGCAGAGCCCGCAATAGAAATAGTCGACGAAAAAAGGGAATTTGTCCGGGACACCCTTCGACTTGGCGGCTGGGGTCGCACGAGTGGCGGCGTGTCCATTCGTCGCCCTCCCCCACATGAGCAGGTACTTGTCCCTCAAGGCGTGAGCATCGAGCGTCGGGGGGAAGACGGCGAGCTGCTTCCGCATCTTCACCAACTCACTCTCCGGCACATCCTTGCCCTTGCTCGCTCTGGGCGCCTTGGGCGGCATGGCGACTGGAGAGAGTGAGGGAAGCCGAGGACGGCGGGAGCGCGGAAGGGGCGAGCGGACGAACAAACTATGGTTTGGGCTCGAGGAAGAAGAAGACGGCGGCGGTTCCTAGATTGGGAAAGGCAAGGGAGAAGGGTAAATGAGCAGTGCCCCTGCGGATTCCTCTTTTTATGGGGAAGGCACGGGGCTGGCTCTTTACTTTTCGATATGAAGGCGTTTTCGTAGGCGTGCTGCGACCGTTCCACGCACGACCCCCATGTCACGCACCCAATGCGGATCGTGGGGAAGCGCAACAGACAAGATGATTACAGCAGTTAATCCCTGCCACGCGTGCCCGCGCACTGTTTGGGCCTGGCCCAACGACGCTTCGTACTCGTGTATGGCCCTGGCCCGGGGGCTCCTGTCAGTGTACTAAAGTTTGGGCCCTTTGGTACCCCTTACTTGTGCACGGGCAGTCGCAGCCGCACCTACGGCGAGGCTTGGCGGGGGCAGTTGGAGGCAAGATACAAGACAACGAAGACGGCGTCCAAGCCAGTAACTTGGGAGCAGAAGACAAGCTGGAGCCCCGACAAGATCCTTGCCGGGGCGGCTCGCGAGGCCCCGGAAAGATCCTTGCCGGGACGACTTGCGAGGCACTGACAAGAACACCACCCTTGAGGTTGAGAGCTCTGACACCATCAACAACGTCAAGACCAAGACTCAGGGGCACATGCGTAGTAGCATGCAGATCTTTGTGAAGACTGGTGGCATGCAGATCTTCGTGAAGACCAGAGAGCAGATTTCCCAGCAAGGTTCTTGCTGGGGCGACCGCGAGGCCTCGGCAAGGCTCTTGCCGGGGACAACTGAGAGGCCACGGCAAGGCTCACACACGACAAGGCTCCACCGCCTTGCCACTGTCCCGGCACAGCAATAAGCCAGCCAACCTGGCGAGCACCTGCGTGGCAGCATGCAGATCTTCGTGAAGATCCTGCCACCGCTCCAGCGCAGCGGCTAGCCAGCCAGCTTGGCACTCGCGTGCCTCGTCATCTTGGGTGTGTGTCAGGACGGAGTGAGGCGGCGACGGATGGGACGGGCTCTGTTTTCGTCCCCGATAAAGTTAGGGGGGCACGTAAGCAGCACATTTAATGCGCATGTCCTAAGACGGCAGAGATAAGCACGTGCACTGTAGCACTTTACACCTCCTATGTGCCACTGTGGCAGCCCCTTGGACGTATAAAAGGAGGCCCAAGGCATACTGTAGAAGGATTCGGACTTTTTGGACTCTACAGCCCAGCTTGCATGCAGCTAGCCGAAGCTCAAGAACACATAATATACACACCAAGCAGGACTAGGGTTTTACGCTTCGGAGCGGCCCGAACCTGGGTAAAAATCCCTCGTGTTGATCTCTAGATCTGCTCTTCGTGCACCCCTCCTCCCTGCCAAACCGTAGAAGGGATCCACCCGATCCCATAGGTGTCGTTTCCCCGACAGTCACGGAAGATAAGGAGCAAACTATGGCACACTACTTGAATGTACTCAACCATCCCTTCAAGAAAATCTCAGACTTCCAACCGTACAACAACCTCCTCGAGCTAGTGCACCAAGCTACCAAGGCGGAGCGACAAGTGCAAGAAGACATCAAGTACGCCAAGTACTCTTCCGAGACCTACGGTTCATACACTCAAGCTTCAACGACTATGACACCTTATCCCTCGACAAAAGCTTCACCAAGCAAAGGCGACAAGTCAATCTACAAGAAACCTTCATCATCTTCGACACCTTCGAGTCGTCCTTCTACTGGAAGCAACTCTAAGCCAAGAGCTTCAACATCTACTACTCCAACCGATGCGACCGACAAGACAAGTTTCATCAAATGTTTCACTTGCCAAGGCCGAGGTCACAAGACATACCAATGTCCAACACGGCGCACCATGATTGCCAACGGTGATGGCACCTACGATTCCATGAGCAACGAAGAAATGGAAGCACTAGAGCACATGGCCATGCACCATCAAGTGAATGAAGAGTAAGACGCTAAAGTCTTTTGTGACAATGATCCGAGCCCCGCTCTCGTTGTCTCCAAGGTCTTGACACTGCAACATCAACAAGATGAAGATCACTGTGCCATATCTTCCACACTAAAGCGGGCATCAATGGACGATCTGTCAAGGTCATCATTGACGGAGGTAGTTGCCACAACTTGGGAAGCGACGAGCTATGTTCCAAGCTACAATTGTTCACGATGAAGCACCCTCGCCTATACAAGGTCCAATGGCTTAGCGAATCCGGCACCATTCAAGTGGAGCACACCGTTCAAGTCTCCTTCATGATTGGCGCATACGAAGGCACCTTGGAGTGTGATGTGGTTCCTATGTCCGTGTGCCATCTCCTCTTAGGAAGACCTTGGCAATTCGACCACGACATAATCCACAATGGTCGTACCAATCATTATAGCTTCAAGATGAAGGGCAAGGACAACGTGCTATGACCCATGTCGCCAAGTCAAGTGCTTGCCGACAAGCAAGCTTCAAACCATCATGGAGAGAATACTGAGCCAGTGAACCACCACAAAGAGAGTGAGTGCCACAAGCCAAAATTGAGCGACTCCATGATGAGCGACAAGAAAAACTTAGTGCTTTTAGCCACTAAAAGATACATGAGGGATGTGAGTGAGAGCCCATCGAGTGTTTTTCACTTTGTACTTGTGTGCAAAGATGAAGCGGTGAGGACTAATACTTCACGACATCTACCTTTGGTGTTGTCTCGTTTATTGCAGGAATTCAAGGATGTATTTCCCAATGAGCTACCTCCCAGACTTCGTCCACTTTGCGTAATCGAACACCGCATCGACCTCATCCCCGTTGCACCTTTACTGAACAAGGCACCATACCGCGTCAACCCCGACGAGACAAAAGAGATTCGACGGCAAGTCCAACATCTCATGGAGAATGGGTATGTAGGCGAGAGCTTAAGTCCAGGTGCCGTTCCAGTCATTCTTGTGCCTAAGAAAGATGGTAGTTATCGCATGTGTTCCGATTGTCGTCCACAAATGCTATCACCATTCGTTATAGACACCCCATTCCACGCCTTGATGATATGCTAGATGAACTTAGTGGAGCCACCATTTTCTCTAAGATTGACCTTAAAAGTGGCTACTATCAAATTCACATTCAATTGGGTGATGAATGGAAAACGTCTTTCAAAACCAAATTTTGCTCGTATGAATGGTTAGTCATGCCTATGGGCTTATCCGAAGCGCCTAGCACTTTTATGCGTGTGATGCATTATGTTCTTCACTAATATATTGGCATATGTGTTGTGGTATACTTTGATGATATACTTGTGTTTAGTCAACCTCTTGAGGATCATGTCATACATCTTAGAGATGTATTACAAGTTCTTAGAAACGAGTGTCTTTATGCGAATATGGAAAAAATGCACTTTTGGTGTTAACAAGCTTGTTTTCTTGGGGCTTGTTGTTTCCTCCAAGGGTGTTCAAGTTGGTGAGTCTAAAATTGACGCTATTAAAACTTGACCACAACCAACCAATTTGCAACAAGTGCGTAGTTTCCTTGGCCTAGCCAGTTTCTATCGTAGATTCGTTAAGGACTTTCACTATTGCATCACTGATACGTCTCCAACGTATCTATAATTTTTGATTGTTCCATGCTATTATATTATCTATTTTTAATGTTTTATATGCATTAATATGCTATTTTATATTATTTTTGGGATGAACTTATTAATCTAGAGCCCAGTGCCAGTTTCTATTTTTCCTTGTTTTTGAGTTTTACCGAAAAGGAATATCAAACGGAGTCCAAACAGAATAAAACTTTACGATGATTTTTCTTGGACCAGAAGTAGGGATGTAAATGGTACGGATAATTTCCACTCCGAATCCGCATCCGCATCCGTTTTTAAGGATATGGTGTGCACTTGCACAAATCCGGCGGATATGGATACGGATACGGATTATGATAAACCGGATATCCGGCGGATATGGTAGCGGTAATATCCGGCGGATGTGGATTATCCGGTGTTTTTAACGGATTATCCGAGGTTATTAAGTAGGATTATCCGATAAATTTAGCCCAATTGGCAAGCCCAAATACGCAATTAGTCATCCACGATATAAATACAATACAACCCTAACCCTAATAGTATCCTAGTATACGATCACAATCACAACCGTCAGCCGTGGTCGTCGCATGTCGTCTTCTTCATCGCCGCCAGCGCCAGGGGCCGGCCACATCTCTCTGGCAAGTTGGCTGTTCGACACTATGGGCAAAGATGCGGGCGACGATCCAGCTAACGGAGGTGAGCACTTTGCTTGACTGTTCCATGATTTACTGGATGTAGAGTGAGTAATGTAAGTGTAGGGCATCGATGGACACGATGGTATTCACCTACGAGTATGAGGTCATGCAGCTTGCTGTACGTCTCCTCGCCCTGGGCTTCGAGTAGTGGTGGTAGTAGAGTACGTGCGGCCGTGCGGGGGCAGCGCTGCTCCCAGCCATGATCGACTTCGTACACTGAGATGGGCAAGTCAAGTGCGCCAACACGATACGCATCGGGACGACCGTCTGCGTGCATATGCGCCGGCCGGTGCTAACCCACTTGCATGCACGTATAAAGGCTAAAAGGCACTCGATTGGGACTAGAGTGATCATCACTGGTTCTGGACTTCTGGTTGCAGCTTAACTTATATAGTATTTCACTAACTGACGAAACTGAATGTTAACGGCTACGTACAGCTATGACGGACGAAACTGATTTTTTCTGAAACTTTGACAGTAGTTGTTAACTGACACTTAGCAATCGTGTACTACCTAACTTGGCTATTAATATTTAAACCTGTGTGTGTGGCCGTGAAATAAGCTTGAGAAGACTAAGTTGTAGTAGTCAAGTAGGCTTCATCTTTAATATTTAATAGACTAGAGAACACTGAATCTATGTATCTAATGCCTTGCTTGCTGCAGCTTGTAAGCTATTGATCGTGTTGATCAGTAAGAAGTCCTTGGTTACTTATATATTGTTCATCTTTCTACAGATCGTTTAAGAAGGATATCGTGGAAAAGATCTACATCTGTAAGAACAAGTGCAAATGCAGTCCAAAGTATGTTTGTATCACCCCCTGATGGAAGTCAAAATGAAGAGCCACTGAATTTGGGCAGTGACAATAAAGTTGCAAATGAAGTGATTGATCTGGAGGGTGAGAATCTGGATGCAATAGTAGATGAGCCTGCAGGGAAGAAACCGAAGAAGACCAAATCTGAATGTTGGGACCATTTTGATAAAACATTCAAGACGGTGGTGATAAATGGACAGAAAATTAAGGAAGCATGGGCCAAATGCACATACTGCACATATAAAGCTAAGAGAAATAGCAAGAATGGGACATCAGTCTTCTTGAACCATATTAAGATGCATAGAGAAATAGCAAGTATGTCTGATTACCTCTTCAACATTACTGCTATTTTATTTTCGTAAAGTGACAACATTTTTTTCGTAAATTTGCATGCTAATGGTACATAGGACAATCAAGGAATGGATATTGAATAAGTTGCTGACCAGCTACATCAGGAGCAAGTAATCTAGGTATGCAATTATACCAGCAATTTGCTAATGTATATTAGTATATACTTATTACCTAGCTTCTATCCTCTTTGCACATACAGTGTGGGTGTTCGAACTACTTAGTTCACCACAATTAACTATCAATTATTTCTTTGATTGTCAAGTGTAGCATCTAAATATCTTTTATCATTCTCATAGGATGTTGCAAGTGGACAGGAAGAAACACCATGTTGAAGAGAAGTCAAGGATGTGTTATGGGCTTCTACTTGATCAATTACTTGCCTTTTATAATAAATAAAAACTTTAATAGAACTTTGAATTAAGTATTTCTTAAGTACGACCTTCATCTTAGACGTGTGTAATGCTATCATCATATTACCAGGACTGTTTATTGTTGTCATATTCGTGTGGTGTGAGTTATGACTTTAGAAGCTTGGCCACTCTCTAGTGCAATGTGGTTGGATAAAAACGTGTTTTTATATAGTTTCCATATAGTAGATATAAGTTCATGTTTCTTTGCACGTATCACCCGATGTTTTTTGTCCGTTTCCGGTCCGAGTCTGCTCCGAATCCGCTCCAAATCCATAGTCCCATATAATCCGCATTCGTATCCGCATCCGGTCAAAATCCGCTCCGCTCCGAATCCGACCAAAAAATATGGTAAAGGATATGGTAGAAGCATTATCCGATCCGATCCGATCCGTTTACATCCCTAACCAGAAGACACACGTAGGACTTGGAGAGGGAGTCAGAAGAATTCCGAGGGCTCCACAAGCCCTCAGGGCACGCCCTAGGGGGGCGCCCCCTGGCTTGTGGGCCCCACGGGAGTCCTCCAACCCTAATCTTTGGCCTATAAATTCAGAAATATTCCCAAACGACCAGAAGCGTCCACCAAAATACTTTTCCGCCGCCATAACCTTCTGTACCCGTGAGATCCCATCTTGGGGCCTTTTCCGGCATCCTGCCGGAGGGGGATTCGATCACGGAGGGCTTCTACATCAACTCTATTGCCCTTCCGATGAAGCGTGAGTAGTTTACCACAGACCTACGGGTCCATAGCTAGTAGCTAGATGCCTTCATCTCTCTCTTTGATTCTCAATACCATGTTCTCCTCGATGTTCTTGGAGATCTATCCGCTGTAATATTCTTTTGCGGTGTGTTTGTCGAGATCTGATGAATTGTGGATTGATGATCAGATTATCTATGAATATTATTTGAATCTTCTCTGAATTCTTATATGCATGATTTGATATCTTTGTATTTCTGTTCGAATTATCGGTTTGGTTTGGCCAACTAGATTGGTTCTTCTTGCAATGGGAGTGGTGCTTAGTTTTGGGTTCAATCTTGCGGTGTCCACACCCAGTGACAAAGTAGGGGTAGCGAGGCACGTATTTGTATTGTTGCCATCAAGGGTAAAAAGATGGGGTTTTCATCATATTGCTTGAGTTTATCCCTCTACATCATGTCATCTTACTTAAGGCGTTACTCCGTTCTTTATGAACTTAATACTCTAGATGCATGCTGGATAGCGGTCGATGTGTGGAGTAATAGTAGTAGATGCAGAATTGTTTCGGTCTACTTGACACGTACGTGATGCCTATATGCATAATAATTGCCTTGGATATCATCATAACTTTGCGCTTTTCTATCAATTGCTCGACAGTAATTTGTTCACCCACCGTATTATTTGCCTTCAAGAGAGAAGCCTCTAGTGAAACCTATGGCCCCCGGGTCTATTTTCCATCATATATTTTCAGATCTATAAACCAAAAAACCCCAAAAATACCTTGCTACAATTTATTTACTTTTATTTTATTTTACTTTTAGTAATCTTTTATATCTATCTCTATCAGATCTCATCCTTGCAAGTGACTGTGAAGGGATTGACAACCCCTTTATCGCGTTGGGTGCAAGTGTTTGATTGTTTGTGCAGGTGCATAAATTGGGGACTTGCTTGTATCTCCTACTGGATTTGATACCTTGGTTCTTAACTGAGGGAAATACTTATCTCTACTTTGCTGCATCACCCTTTCCTCTTCAAGGGAAAAACCAACGCAAACTCAAGAAGTAGCAGGAAGAATTTCTGGCGCCGTTGCCGGGGAGATCTACATCAAGCCTACCAAGTACCCACCATAAACTCTCATCTCTTGCATTACATTATTTTACCTTTGCCTCTCGTTTTCCTCTCCCCCACTTCTAAAATGATTTTCAGAAAAATACAATTTTTTTTGCCTTTTTATTCGCCCTTCTTCCGTCCGATCTTTTGTTTACTTGAACTCATCATCATGAGTGACTTTGGTATGGCAGAAACAGATGATGGCCTAACTCCTAAAATTGGACGAACAGGCAATCTGGATGCTAAAACTTTTGTTTTGGAGTAAGGGAATTTTTTGGGAAAAGAACATATACAAGAATTTTTCAATTGTGTAGGCAATTTACCTCTCGATGATACTCCCATACTTAAAAGGACTAAAACTTATGCGGAAGCTATTTCAGCACTAGTTTTGAAATTTGAAAGTAGATTTATCCATACTCATCCTACCTTGCAAAGATTTTTTATTGAGTTACCCGTTATAAAGGATCCTAAGGCTAAAAAGATAGCTACCCAAGTTCTTAAGAATGAATTTGATCACATAGTACGGGAAGCTAGGATTTGTTTTGATCATTATGGTATGAGCCGTGAAAAACCGGTGATAGATGAGATCCTTTACAATAGTGATTATACTTTGAGACATTTGTTTGGAAATAATCAAATTTTTGATGAAAACCTTAAAAAGAAAATCCCCGTTTTAGATATGATCCAACAAGTTTTCAATGATGTTAATCAACGGTATTCTTGGATTGTAGCCGGAAATCAAAGGGGATACATAGATGGGCAGCTTAATGATGCTAAAATTTCTATGGATAATGTTTTCCATGTTATCTTTGCAAAACCTTCCGATGAGAACACATCTATGGAAAAGCATACCAAAGATGACAATACCTAGATCTATGTTTTATGCCTAGCTAGGGGCGTTAAACAATAGCGCTTGTTGGGAGGCAACCCAATTTTATTTTTATGTTTTTTGTTTTTGGTTCTGTTTTTCAATAAATACACATTATTACCTCTATAGTAATTGTGTTTTGGTGTTTTAATTAGTGTTTGAGCCAAGTAAGACCTTTGGGATGGCTTACGGTGATAGTTGATTTGATCTTGCTGAAAAACAGAAATTTTTTCGTCCAGTAACAGAATTTTTTAAATTCACTGGAGCGTGGAAAAACCCTGAATATTTTACACAAGATTGATATACAAATTTACTCTGTTGTCCTAATTTTTCAGAAGTTTTGGAGTTACAGAAGTATTACAACAATTCAGATCTTCGCAGACTGTTCTGTTTTTGAAAGATTCAGTTTTCTATGTGTTGTTTGCTTATTTTAATGAATCTATGGGTAGTATCGGGGGTATGAACCGTGGAGAAGTTGGAATACAGTAGATATTACACCAATATAAATAAAGAATGAGTTCACAACAGTACCAAAACGTGGTGATTTATTTTCTTATACTAACGGATCTCATGAGTTTTCTGTTGAGTTTTGTGTTGTGAAGTTTTCAAGTTTTGGGTAAAGATGTGATGGACTATTGAATAAGGAGTGGCAAGAGCCTAAGCTTGGGGATGCCCAAGGAACCCCAAGGTAATATTCATGGACAACCAAGCATCTAAGCTTGGGGATGCCCGGATGGCATCCCCTCTTTCGTCTTCGTTTATCGGTAAATTTACTTGAGGCTATATTTTTATTCACCACATATATGTGTTTTGCTTGGAGCGTCTTGTATGATTTGAGTCTTTGATTTTTAGTTTGCCACAATCATCCTTGCTGTACACACCTTTTGAGAGGGACACGCATGAATCGTGAATTTATTAGAATACTCTATGTGCTTCACTTATATCTTTTGAGCTAGGCAATTTTGTTCTAATGCTTCACTTATATCTTTTTAGAGCACGGCGGTGGCTTTATTTTATAGAAATTGTTGAACTCTCTTGCTTCACTTATATTATTTTGAGAGTCTCTCTAAACAGCATGGTAATTTGCATAGGTTATGAATTTAGTCCTAATATGATGGGCATCCAAGAGGGATATAATAAAAACTTTCTTATAAGGAGCATTGAATACTATGAGAAGTTTGATTCCTTATGATTGTTTTGAGATATAAAGATGGTGATATTAGAGTCATGCTAGTGAGTAATTTTGGATTGGTAGAAATACTTGTGTTAAAGTTTGTGATTCCCGTAGCATGCACGTATGGTGAACCGTTATGTGATGAAGTCGGAGCATGATTTATTTATTGATTGTCTTCCTTATGAGTGGCGGTCGGGGACAAGCGATGGTCTTTTCCTACCAATCTATCCCCCTAGGAGCATGCGTGTAGTACTTTGTTTCGATAGCTAATAGACTTTTGCAATAAGTATGTGAGTTCTTTATGACTAATGTTGAGTTCATGGATTATACACACTCTCACCCTTCCACCATTGCTAGCCTCTCTAGTACCGCGCAACTTTCGCCGGTGCACTACACCCACCATATACCCTTCCTCAAAACAGCCACCATACCTACCTATTATGGCATTTCCATAGCCATTCCGAGATATATTGACATGCAACTTCCACCATTCCGTTTTATTATGACACGCTCCATCATTGTCATATTGCTTTGCATGATCGTAAGATAGCTAGCATGATGTTTTCATGGCTTGTCTGTTTTTTGATGTCATTGCTATGCTAGATCATTGCACATCCCGGCACACCGCCGGAGGCATTCATATAGAGTCATATTTTTGTTCTAAGTATCGAGTTGTAATTCTTGAGTTGTAAGTAAATAAAAGTGTGATGATCATCATTATTAGAGCATTGTCCCATGTGAGGAAAGGATGATGGAAGCTATGATTCCCTCACGAGTTGGGATGAGTCTCCGGACTTTACAAAAAACAAAAGAGGCCAAAGAAGCCCAAACAAAAAAAGAGAAAAGAAAAAAATGAGAGAAAAGAGAGAAGGGGCAATGCTACTATCCTTTTACCACACTTGTGCTTCAAAGTAGCACCATGATCTTCATGATAGAGAGTCTCCTATTTTGTCACTTTCATATACTAGTGGGAATTTTTCATTATAGAACTTGGCTTGTATATTCCAATGATGGGCTTCCTCAAATTGCCCTAGGTCTTCGTGAGCAAGCGAGTTGGATGCACACCCACTTAGTTTCTTTTTGGGCTTTCATAAACTTATAGCTCTAGTGCATCCGTTGCATGGCAATCCGTACTCACTCACATTGATATCTATTCATGGGCATCTCCATAGCCCATTGATACACCTTGTTGATGTGAGACTATCTCCTTCTTTTTGTCTTCTCCACAACCACCATATTCTATTCCACCTATAGTGCTATATCCATGGCTCACGCTCATGTATTGCGTGAAAGTTGAAAAAGTTTGAGAACATCAAAAGTATGAAACAATTGCTTGGCTTGTCATCGGGGTTGTGCATGATTTAATACTTTGTGTGATGAAGATGGAGCATAGCCAGACTATATGATTTTGTAGGGATAACTTTCTTTGGCCATGCTATTTTGAGAAGACATGATTGCTTTATTAGTATGCTTGAAGTATTATTGTTTTTATGTCAATATTAAACTTTTGTTTTGAATCTTATGGATCTGAATATTCATGCCACAATAAAGAAAATTACATGGATAAATATATAGGTAGCATTCCACATCAAAAATTCTATTTTTATCATTTACCTACTCGAGGACGAGCAAGAATTAAGCTTGGGGATGCTTGATACGTCTCCAACATATCTATAATTTTTGATTGTTCCATGCTATTATATTATCTGTTTTGGATGTTTTATATGCATTAATATGCTATTTTATATTATTTTTGGGACTAACTTATTAACCTAGAGCCCAGTGCCAGTTTCTATTTTTTTCCTTGTTTTTGAGTTTTACCGAAAAGGAATATCAAACGGAGTCCAAACGGAATAAAACTTTACGATGATTTTTCTTGGACCAGAAGACACACGTAGGACTTAGAGAGGAAGTCAGAAGAGTCCCGAGGGCTCCACAAGCCCTCAGGGCACGCCCTAGGGGGGCGCCCCCTGGCTTGTGGGCCCCACGGGAGTCCTCCAATCCTAATCTTTGGCCTATAAATTCAGAGATATTCCCAAATGCCCAGAAGCGTCCTCCAAAATACTTTTCTGCCGCCATAACCTTCTGTACCCGTGAGATCCCATCTTGGGGCCTTTTCCGGCATCTTGCCGGAGGGGGATTCGATCACGGAGGGCTTCTACATCAACTCTCTTGCCCTTCTGATGAAGCGTGAGTAGTTTACCACAGACCTACGGGTCCATAGCTAGTAGCTAGATGGCTTCTTCTCTCTCTTTGATTCTCAATACCATGTTCTCCTCGATGTTCTTGGAGATCTATCCGATGTAATATTCTTTTGCGGTGTGTTTGTCGAGATCCGATGAATTGTGGATTTATGATCAGATTATCTATGAATATTATTTGAATCTTCTCTGAATTCTTATATGCATGATTTGATATCTTTGTATTTCTCTTTGAATTATCGGTTTGGTTTGGCCAACTAGATTGGTTCTTCTTGCAATGGGAGTGGTGCTTAGTTTTGGGTTCAATCTTGCGGTGTCCTCACCCAGTGACAAAGTAGGGGTAGCGAGGCACGTATTTGTATTGTTGCCATCAAGGGTAAAAAGATGGGGTTTTCATCATATTGCTTGAGTTTATCCCTCTACATCATGTCATCTTACTTAAGGCGTTACTCCGTTCTTTATGAACTTAATACTCTAGATGCATGCTGGATAGCGGTCGATGTGTGGAGTAATAGTAGTAGATGCAAAATCGTTTTGGTCTACTTGACACGGACATGATGCCTATATGCATAATCATTGCCTTGGATACCGTCATAACTTTGCGCTTTTCTATCAATTGCTCGACAGTAATTTGTTCACCCACCGTATTATTTGCCTTCAAGAGAGAATCCTCTAGTGAAACCTATGGCCCCCGGGTCTATTTTCCATCATATATTTTCAGATCTATAAACCAAAAAACCCAAAAATACCTTGCTGCAATTTATTTACTTTTATTTTGTTTTACATTTTAGTAATCTTTTATATCTATCTCTATCAGATCTCATCCTTGCAAGTGACCGTGAAGGGATTGACAACCCCTTTATCGCGTTGGGTGCAAGTGTTTGATTGTTTGTGCAGGTTCATAGATTGGGGACTTGCTTGTATCTCCTACTGGATTTGATACCTTGGTTCTTAACTGAGGGAAATACTTATCTCTACTTTGCTGCATCACCCTTTCGTCTTCAAGGGAAAAACCAACGCAAGCTCAAGAAATAGCAATCACCATTGCACGCATCGAGTAAGAAGAATGCATCATTTGTTTGGGGACCTTCCCAAGACACCGCATTCCATGAGCTTGAAAACTTGCTTACGCATGCTCCATTCTTGCATTGCCCAATGATACGTCCTAAACATATCTACTTTTCCAAACACTTTTGCTCTTGTTTTGGACTCTAATTTGTATGATTTGAATGGAACTAACCCGGACGGACGTTGTTTTCAGCAGAATTGCCATGGTGTTGTTTTTTGTGCAGAAATAAAAGTTCTCGGATTGAGCTGAAAAATTACGGAGAATATTTTCAGAATATATAAAAAATACTGGCGAAGAGAAATGCCAGAGGGGGGCTACCAGGATGCCACAAGCCAAGGGGGCGCCTGGCAGGCTTGTGGGCCCCTGGCAGCTCCCGAAACCCTAACTCTAACTCCATAAATACCTATCCGTCCAGAAAAAATCTGAGAGAAGGAATCATCATGTTTTACGATATGGAGCCACCGCCACCTCCTGTTTTTCATCGGGAGGGCTGATCTAGAATCCGTTCGGGGCTCCGGAGAGGGGGATTCAACACCGTCGTCATCATCAACCATCCTCCATCACCAATTTCATGATGCTCACCACCGGGAGTGAGTAATTCCTTCGCAGTCTTGCTAGACGTGATGGGTTGGATGAGATTTATCATGTAATCGAATTAGTTTTGGTAGGGCTTGATACCTAGTATCCACTATGTTGTGAGATTGATGTTGCTATGACTTTGCTATGCTTAATGCTTGTTATTAGGGCCCGAGTGCCATGATTTTAGATTTGAACCCTTTATTTTTTCATGAATATATTTGTGCTCTTGATCCAATCTTGCAAGTTGTATGCACCTATTACATGTTATGATCTGCATACCCCAAGGTGACAATAATTGGGATTCTTTCCGGTGATTACCGTAGTTTGAGGAGTTCATGTATTCACTATGTGCTAATGCTTTGTTCCGGTTCTCTATTAAAAGGAGGCCTTAATATCTCTTAGATTTCCTTATGGACCCCACTGCCACGGGAGGGTAGGATAAAAGATGCCATGCAAGTTCTTATTATAAGCACGTATGACTATATACGGAATATATGCCTACATTACATTGATGAATTGAAGCTAGTTCTGTGTTGCTCTAGGTTATGACTGTTACATGATGAATGTCACCCAACATAATTATCAATCACTGATCCAATGCATCCGTCTTTCGCATATTGATCTTTGCTAAGTTACTTTCGATGTTGCTGCCGTTACAATCACTATAAAACTGCTACTACTACTACTATTACCGTTACTATTGCTACTGTTACCACTGCTATCAAACTATCATACTACTGTGCTACTGATCACTTTTTTGTATATATTTAGTTCTCCACGTGTGGTTGAATTGACAACTCAACTACTAATACTTGCAAATATTCTTTGGCTCCCCTTATGTCGAATCAATAAATTTGGGTTGAATACTCTACCCTCAAAAAATTTGGGTTATCAAGACCTTTTTCTGGCGCCGTTGCCGGGGAGCATAGCTCTATATGCTGAGTCACTTGGGATTTGTATCTGTTGATCATTATGAAGTATCTGAAAGATAATAGAACCAAGATCGTTCGCTCTAAGATGAGGGAAGGTAAGGAACTGCCATCATGCTCTACACTTGATTCACCTTCTGTTTTGAGTAGGCTTGTGACACCACCACCTGCTATTAATTCTGATATGTCGCAAGTAATTGATGATGCTACTTCTTCTATGAATGATGCTTATGATGATGCTAGTACTATGCTTAATGAAACTGTGCCACTAGGTGAATTTCTTGATGAACAACTTGCTAAAGCTAAAGCTAAAGAAATTGAGAATGCTGAAACTGATGAAATTTATGATTCACCTATTAGACCAAGCTCTCCTAGAATTGAAATGCCTAAGGTACCTGAGGGTTATGTTATGGATGGGGAGATAGCTAGAGAATTTCTTGCTTGTAATGATAGAGAAGATGTTAAGAAACTACTATGTAAGCTGAAAGAAAATTCTATGATGGAGAAAATGAAACATGATCCTAAGTTTGCTATCTCTCCCTTCTTTGTTACTGATAAGGATTATGAATTCTCGGTCGATCCTGATTTAATTACTTTGGTTGAATCTGATCCTTTCCATGGTTATGAAACTGAAACTGTTGTGGCACATCTTACTAAATTAATTGAGGAAAATATTTGCTACTACTATATTCTTAAGTTGTTTCCTTTCTCGTTAAAGGGTGATGCTAAGAAATGGTTTAATACTCTTGCTCCTGGTTGTGTGCGTAGTCCCCAGGATATGATATATTACTTCTCTGAAGAATATTTTCCCGCTCATAAGAAACAAGCTGCCTTACAAGAAATATTTAACTTTGTGCAAATTGAAGAAGAGAATCTCCCTCAAGCTTGGGGGAGGCTTCTCCAATTACTTAATGCTTTGTCTGATCATCCTCTTAAGAAAAATGAAATACTTGATATCTTTTGACTAACCGATGCTTCTAGGGACTATCTAGATAGTTGTGCTGGTTGTGTTTTCAGGGAACGAACTGTGGAACAGGCTGAAGAACCATTGAATAATATATTGAGAAATGATAATGATCTGACACTTCCTGAACCACCACCTAAACCAAAACCAAAGAAAAGAGGTATTCTATTCCTCAGTCCTGAAGATATGCAAGAGGCAAAGAAATCTAAGAAAGAAAAAGGTATTAAAACTGAAGATGTTAAGAATTTACCACCTATTGAAGAAATACATGGGCTCATCACCCCGACACAGGTAGTAGACGTAAATTCTCTTATAAGATTGGATGACGGTGATATTCCTTATAATAAATTTGCTAGTCAATGCTTGGATGAATTGGATAATTACATTGTTAAGCAAGAACATTTCAATGCGTATGTTAAGAAACAATTGAGACGCAATCCTTTCATGATTGATTGTTTGAGTGACTTGATGTTTAGAATTGCTAATGAGGTTAAGGGTCTAGGTAAACATTCATCCATGGTTCAAACTTAGCTAGAGCAAGTTGCTAAGTCACAAAATTATTTGCTCAACCAGATGAATAATAATATGAATGATCATGCTGTTAGAGTTATGAGACTCAGGAGCCACTATATCCTGAAGATCATCCTAAAAGAATTGAGCAAGATTCTCAAAGAATTAATAATGATGTGCCTAGTCCATCTAATAAGAAAAATGAAAATAAAAATGATAGAACTTTACATGTTTCTAGTGACCACGAGGTAGAAAAACCTTCTGAGAATAGTAATGATGTTTCTATTTCTGATGCTGAAACACAATCTGGTAATGAACATTCACCTAGTGATAATGATGATGATGCTCAACCAGATAAGGATAAAGAACTTGATAATGATGTAGAAATACAACCTGTTGTTGATCTTGATAACCCACCTCCTAAGAATAAAATTTATGATAAGAGAGATTTCATTGCTAGAAAGCATGGTAAGGAAAGAGAGCCATGGGTTCAAAAAGCTATGCCTTTTCCAGCTAAACCACCTAAGAATAAGGATGAGGAACAACTTGAACGCTTTGTTAAAATGCTTAGACCTATTTTCTTGCATACTCGATTGACTGATATATTCAAAATGTCTCCATATTCTAAATACATGAAGGATATTGTCACTAATAAAAGAAAGATACCTGAACCTGAAATTCCCACCATGTTTGCAAACTATTCTTTTAAGGGTGGAGTACCTAAGAAGTTAGGAGATCCGGGAATACCTACTATACCATGCTCCATTAAAAGAAGTTATGTTACAACTGCTTTATGTGATTTAGGAGCCGATGCTAGTGTTATGCCATTCTCTTTATATAGAAGACTTGATTTGAATAAGCTCAAACCTACTAAAATATCTTTGCAAATGGCTGATAAATCTACTGCTATACCTATTGGAATTTGCGAGGAGATGCCCATTTGATGTAGGGTGGAACCCTAGGGGCCGATCTTTCATGATTTGGAGGGGGATTCCCGAAGAACACGAAGAACACACGAGAGGAAACCACTCAAATCAACGAGATATGATCACACATGTGCTAGATCCACATACACCAAGAGGTCACAAAGATCCAAGGACAACAAAGGAGGATACATGGTAGCTAGTTCATCTCAATCCTTGAAGGAGTTGAGGTCTTGAATCCACTAGGGGATCTTCCTTCAAGAGAGGTCTTGAATCCACTTGGGGGATCTTCTCCTAGATGGAGGTCTTGGCCTCCAATGGAGTAGGGGTACAAGTGGATGAGCAAAGCTCTATCTCCAAAATGAGCTATCACAATGCTAACCCTAGCTAGGAGGAGGTGAGTGTCTATATATAGTGCTAGTACAAGTGGGGGCGAAGGGAAAGGGGTACATGGGCCTCTGGCCCGGTTAGGCACGTGTAGGTGCCAGATGTCTGGGCTGGGGGTCGGATGTCTGGGGCTTCAGGACGAGTCGGATGTCCGGGTTCACGGTCGGATGTCCGAGCTGGCCTTGGTCTAGCTTTTGTAGATCTTGGGCCAGATTTCCGGGGCAGGCCAGATGTCCAGCGGCTCGCGTCAGGCTGGATGTCCGGGTCCTGTAGCTTATGGGCGGCTGGACTGCTGCTTCCATGGCTGTGTTCAGGCGCCGGATGTCCGTTGTAGGCGTTCAGCGGTTCCTCTCGTCATGCTCCTTCATCCGTGTACTTGGGGACTTGTCCGTCATTCCGAGCATCTCCGAGAGGGTCTCCTTGGTACCCGAGCACATGTAGTGTCTTTGCATTAGGTAGCAACCATGTCTCGCATGAATGGAAAGGGGAAGCATTTAGGAGCGGGTTCACCTTGCGTCCAATAGTGTATGCTTGAGGTCTCGTTGTATGTCCTCTTGGGGCTTGAGGAGTAGTCGTAGTGCACATGGGGATGACCGAAGGATGCTCCGCATCATCTCCTGATTGCTTGTATCTGCGTTGGTATTTCCCTGAAGAGGAGAGGATGATGCAGCACAACAACGGTAAGTATTTCCCTCAGTTATGAAACCAAGGTTATCAAACCAGTAGGAGAACCAAGCAACACTATGTAAACAGTACCTGCACACAAAGAACAAATACTTGCAGCCCAACACGTAAGATGGGTTGTCAATCACTCCACGGTAAAAAGATAGATAAAATTGTATGAGATTGGATAAATAGATCTAGCGAAAACACAAAATAAAACAATTAAAGAAAAAGTGCAGCAAGGTGTTTTTGGGTTTTTGGAATAATAGATCTGAAAACAATATGATAAAAGATAGACCCGGGGGCCGTAGATTTCACTGGTGGCTTCTCTCGAGAAAATAGCATATGGTGGGTAAACAAATTACAGTTGGGCGATTAATAGAAGAGCAAATAATTATGAGGATATCCAAGGCAATGATCATGTATATAGGCATCACGTCCAAGATTAGTAGACCAACTCTTGCCTGCATATACTACTATTACTCCACACATCAACCGCTATCCAGCATGCATCTAGTGTATTAAGTTCATGGAGAAACGGAGTAATGCAATATGAATGATGACATGATGTAGACAAGATCTATTCATGTAGGAATAGACCCCATCTTTTTATCATTAATAGCAACGATACATGCGTGCCTCGCTACCCCTTCTGTCATTGGGTGAGGACACCGCAAGATCGAACCCATAACAAATCACATCTTCCCATTGCAAGAAAAATCAATCTAGTTGGCCAAACCAAACCAAAGTTTCGGAGAAGAAATATGAGGCTACAACAATCATGCATATAAGAGATCAAAGAAAACTCAAATAACATTCATAGATAGATCTGATCATAAACTCGCACTTCATCGGATCCCAAGAAACACACCGCAAAAAGTCACTACATCAAATAGACCTCCAAGAACATCGAGGAGAACATTGTATTGAGAATCAAAAAGAGAGAAGAAGCCATCCAGCTACTGCTTACGGACCCGTAGGTCTATGGTGAACTACTCATGCATCATTGGAGGAGCACCAATGAGGATGATGAACCCCTCCATGATCGTGTTCCCCTCCGGCAAAGTGCCGGAATAGGGCTCTAGATTGGATCTCGTGGTTCTGGAACTTGCAGCGGCTGGAATTGATTTTTGATGACTCCCCTAGGGTTTCTGGAATATCTGAGTATTTATAGAGCTGAGAGGCGGTGGAGGAGACCTCAGTGGGCTCCACCACCCATCAGGGTGCGCCAGGGGCCTCTGGCGCGCCCAGGTGGGTGGTGGGCCCCACGGGCCTCCCCTCGTGCACTTCCTTGGCTCCCAAGTTGTCTTCTGGGCTGAAAAAAAATCCAAAAAGTTTCACTGCGTTTGGACTCCGTTTGATATGGATATTCTCCGAAGTAAAAACAATTAAAAAACAGCAACTGGCAGTGGGCACTATGTCAAAAGGTTAGTCCCAAAAAATGATATAAAGTTGCTATAAAATGAATATAAAACATCAAAGAATGATAATATAACAACATGTAACAATAAAAAATTGTAGATACGTTGGAGACGTATCAGCATCCCCAATCTTAATTCCTGCTCGCCCTCAAGTAGGTAAATGATAAAAACAGAATTTTTGATGTGGAATGTTGCCTAACATGTTCATCACATATTCTTTTCTTTTGTAGCATGGACATTTAGACTTTTAGATGGTTCAAAGAAATAGTCTATAATTGACATGAAGACTTCAATACTCAAGCATATCAACAAGCAACCATGTCTTTCAAAATATCAACACTAAACAAAGCTATCCCTAGCCCATCATGCTCAATCATTGATCCATTCATAAAACACACTCGAATATTCGCTACATCCAATGCTCAAGTATGATCATAGTGCTCCCTAGTTGGTGCTTTATAAGAGAAGATGGAGACTCAAATATTTTTTTTGCATAAAAGTAAATATATAAGCCCTTCACAGAGGGAAGCAGAGATTTGTAGAGGTGCCAAAGCTCAAAGCTTAAATTGAGAGATAAAAAATATTTTGAGAGGCATGCTTTTCCCGTCAACGAAAACGACCGAGTAATTCCCAATACTTTCCATGCTAGATACATCATAGGCGGTTCCCAAACATAAAATATAGTTTATTCCTATTTCCATCATTCTTTCATAATCCATGGCTAGCCGTATCCACGAGTGCCTTCCATACCAACACTTTCCAAGGAATTTATTAATTGACAACATAAAATAAATTTCTTTTTCATTTCGGGACTGGTCATCCCTATTACCACCACACTCTCGTGCAATGACAAGTGAATAAACACTCATCTTGAGAATAACACATCTAGCATGAAAAAATATTGGCCATCCCCTGCCGCTTCATGAGCGGTACGGGCACACAAAAAGGAAATTCATTTTGAAAATTAGAGTTGGCACATACAAATTTACTTAGAACGGCACGGAAATACAGCATATAGGTAGGTATGGTGGACTCATATGGCATAACTGGGTTTAAGGATTTTGGATGCACAAGTAGTATTCCCACTTAGTACAAGGAAAGGCTAGCAAATAGATTGAGAAGCAACCAACCAAGAAACGAAAATTCTCATAAACGAGCATTAAGCATAACTAACAGTGAATAATGCAACACAAGTAGGATGTAATTTCATTGCATAACTATTGACTTTCGTGCTTGCATAGGGAATCACAAACCGTAACACCAATATTCTTACTAAAGCATAATTATTCACCAACATGACTCACATATTACTATCATCATATCTCAAAACTATTATAAAGAATCAAGTTTATTTTGTCCAATGATCTTCATGAAAGTTTTTATTATATCCCTCTTGAATATCTATCACTTTGGGACTAGTTTCATATATTAGCATTGCTTTTGACAAGCTCAAACAAATTTAAGTGAAGAACATGAGCATAAAAAATTTCATCTCTCAAAATAATATAAGTGAAGCATGAGAGAATTTCTTCAAAATTCTACTAACTCTCAAAATAATCTAAGTAAAGCATGAGAGCATATTTCTTCAAAAATCAAAGCACCACCATGCTCAAAGAGATATAAGTGAAGCACTAGAGCAATTCCATAGCTCAATTTTTTTTAAGTGAAGCACATAGAGCAATTCTAACAAATCATAGCATAATTATGGCTCTCTCAAATAGGTGTGTCCAGCAAGGATGATTGCTACAAACTAAAAATCAAAACAAGCAAAGACTCATATAATACAAGACGCTCCAAGCAAAACTCATGATATGTGACGAATAAAAATATAGCTCCAAGTAAAATTACCGATGGTTGTTAGAAGAAAGAGGGGATGCCTTTCGGGGCATCCCCATGCTTAGTTGCTTGGTTCTCCTTGAATATTACCTTGGGGTGCCATGGGCATCCCCAATCTTAGGCTCTTTCCACTCCTTATTCCTTCATCCATCGAGATCTCACCCAAAACTTGAAAACTTCAATTACACAAAACTTAACAAAACCTTCGTGATATCCGTTAGTATAAGAAAACCAATCTTTCCCTTAAGTACTGTTGAAAACCCATTCATATTTTGTTATTGCATTATACATACCATATTATAACTTCACCATGGCTTATACCCCCCGATACAATCCATAGATTCATCAAAATAAGCACACAATGCAACGGAAATAGAATCTGTCAAAAACAGAACAGTCTGTAAAGAATCGAATTTTACTTGTACTTATGTAACTCCACAAATTCTGAAAAATTAGGACAACAGAGGAAATTTGTATTTCAATCTTGTGTAAAAAATTCAGAATGTTTCCTTGCTTATGTGAATTTTAACAATTCTTTTATTGGACGCAAAAGTTTCTGTTTTTCAACAGGATCAAATCAACTATCACCCAAAGCTATCCCAAAGGCTTAACTTGGCACAAACACTAATGAAAACATAAAAAACACAATCATAACAGAGGCATAATTGTCCAAACACTCAAGAACATAAATAAAAAGGTAAAAATAAATTTTATTCATTGGTTTGCCTCCCAACAAGCGCTATCGTTTTATGCCCCTAGCTAGGCATAATGCATAGATTCAAGTATTGTCATCTTTAGTTTTTGATCCATAGGTTTCCCTCATGATTGATTCATATGGTGGATTAATTCTTGTTCTAGGGAAGTGTTCCACACCCTTTGTGGAAATTGAAATTTAATATTGCCTTCTTTCATATCAATCACGACACCTATAGTTCGTAAAAATGGTCTACCAAGTATGATGGGACAAGACGGATTGCAATCAATATCAAGAACAATAAAATCTATGGGCATGTAGTTCTTATTTGCAAGAATAAGAACATCATTAACTCTTCCCAAGGGTTTTTTAGTAGTAGAATCCGCCTAGTGCAAATTAAGATAACATTCTTCAATATTGGTAAGACCAAGCACATTACATAGAGATTTCGAAATTGTGGAAACACTAGCACCCAAATCACATAAAGCAAAGCACTCATAATTTTTAATCTTGACTTTAATGGTAGGTTCCCACTCATCATATAATTTTGTAGGAATTGAAACCTCTAATTCCAACTTTTCTTCTAAAGCTTTCATCATCGCTGCTACAATATGTTTAGTAAAAGCTTTATTTTTTCATAGGCCTTGGGTGAATTTATCATGGATTGCAATAAAGAAATAAATTCAATCAAAGAACAACTATCATAATTAAAGTCTTTGTAATCCAAAAGAGTGGGCAAAACACTAGTTAAAGTTTTGACCTCTCCAAACCCACTTTTATCAAAAAAAAAATCAACAAGATTTTCACCCTTCGAATTATGAGGACGCCCTCTAGCTAAAGTTGACTCTTCTTAAGTCCTCTTTTCATCAAGTTTAATATTACTAAACAAAGAATCAATAGAAGAAACACCAATCATTTTAAGATCTTCATCATTGTTATGAAAGCAATCGATAGAAAATGCTCTTTCTAAAAATTCTCTTTTAGCTCTAACCATAGCAGTTATTTTCTTACTTTCATCCATAGAAACATATAAATCTTTAATTGATTCATTTACATCAACCTTAGGTGGAAAAATTTTGATCTTGGGATTTTCTACATCATCAAAAATTCTATCAATGCTTCTAGACATATCATCAATCTTATTCAACCTTTCTTCTATCGTAGTATTGAAAACTTTTTGAGCATTGATAAATTATTTAATTTTACCCTAAAGATTAGAGGGTTCCCTATTATTATTGTAAGAAGAATTACCATAGGAATTGCCATAATTATTAGAGGAATTTCCAGGGAAATGATAGAGGCGAGGGTGTCCCGATCTTTCGATGAGATGGTAACTATCGATTTGGTGGAGCCGACTTTGACGATCCGACTACAAACGTGCACGACGTTGCGCCTTAGCAATCGCTAAACCAATCTCCTGAGGTTACTGACGATGCTGGAAGCACGATCAGCCTGACCACGAAGGTCTATTCCTGCACGCAATCGAAGAACAAGCAAGAATATGATAATGCAATCTGAATATTGCGAATATAGATGAAGTATTGATAATGGTGGGGATCCGAAAGCGGTCTTGGTCTGGTCGTTGGACACAAACGAAGTACACGAAGTTGCAATGGCTAACTTTTAACTAAACAAATCCCAAGGAAAAAGCTACTAGATGGATCTACTTATATAGGAGTAAGGGGTGGCGGCCAAGGAGGTGGGAGGATGTCCCAAGGCAGCCTAAAACTAACCCTAGGTCGTACAAGGCTCATGGGCCCAAGTGGAGGTGATGCAACACCTTTGGACTTGTAGTTTGACTCGGATTCTGCTACAGCGTCAGATTGTTTCGTCGATAACTCATAGCTCCGGATGAATTTTAAGGTGAATCCAATTGGGTTGGAAAGAGCACAAAATGTACTTTCCAACAAAAAAAGAATCACCCAATTCGGAGTCCGTATGAAAAAGTTCTTGGCGTTTTGAGTCAGGTATGTCTGTGCAGTCCGAATCTGAATCCAGAACGTGAGAGACTTGGACTCTATCTTCTCTTGGCCCAAAAGTGACGTGAGAGGACTTTTTGAACAGCACCTAAACTTCTCGTTTTCCCTTATCTTCATATGTGAATTGTACAAATGTCCCATACACCTGCAATTAGACATGGCACAAAAGTTTGTGAAGTATTTTTGTCCTGGATGACACAAATAAATTATTGCATAGTTTGCATTAGAAATCACCTCACAAATATACATGTATGCAATATTTTTGGTCGTATCCAAGGTATTCATGTCCTCATCATCCTCCACTTCTTGAAAACAAAGCCGTCCTCGGCGTTGCTTAATCTGAAATGTGGCTAACAAAAGAGACAAGGTGTACATGCTGTATATGTATATGTCATCCATTTTTACTTCCCTTGATTTTTGCACATATGACACATGTATACATGAGTAACTTTCATAGTTCATAAAATGTAAAGCCAAAATATTATCACAAGTATTAGAAGACATGAAAATATTGCAACTCAATTTGCACATATAAGTGAAGCTCTTATTCATATCAAAGGATTGACAATGTTCATCATTAAACCATCCCAACATTGGTGAATAAACCTTACTTGCATCAAATTTACATGCTACTACATGCTTAAATAAGCAAACATGCAATAAGTCTTTTGACACAAAATCATCACCAAGATTAGAGGTCATATCAAAAGGATTAAACATTGTTTCTTTTGCATCAACAGTTAATTCATTGGGTGCACTCAAAATTGTTGATACTTCAACTCTTTGATCACATGACGCATTCATGACAGTAACACGATTCTCTAAAATAGCTGGTGTGCTCAAATCAATAGGTAACACAACACATGATGTATTCAAGTTAACTAGGCATGCATCATTCTCATGTGAAAGTTGAAAATCTGTACCTTTGTCATTACCTCTTATGATCAACTCAGATGATGTAGGCACTCTTGGAGGTGATGTGTCACATGATGGAGATGATGTAGTCCTCGCAACAACGGATGTGGTTGTCATAGTACGCCTAGTAGTTGAAGAAACATCTGTATCAACACTTGGAATGTGCACCGTACGCTTGTTCTCCTTGTGGGCAACACGTCGTTTTATTTCCTGTTCAGCTTTGCAAGCAAGACGAAACAAATGGTCCATAGGATAACACTCTTCATGAATTAGTATCTCTTGAATATCACGGTTTAATCCTCCCCAAAATCTATCCATAAAATCTTCTTCACTTTCTTCTAAAAATGAGTGCAACAATGTAGTTTGTAAATCATCATAATATTTTGTTACCGTGTCAGTGCCTTGTTTTAAATGTTGTAATTTTTTAATCATGCCACGAGTATAATAAACATCAACGAATCTATCTCTCATGACAAGTTTTAAATCATCCCAAGTAGTAGGTATAAAATCAGAGTTTAACCGACAATATTCACTCCACCAAACTAAAGCAAAGCTACTAAAAGTACTAACCGCAGCTTGAAATTTTCCACGCTCATCAAAATTATGGGAAGCAAATATAGCATTTATTTCGTACTCCCATTCAATATATAAATCAGGCCTAAAACGACCAGTAAATGGTGGCATGGAAACATTAACCTGATTATGTGCATTCTGATGTAATTGCTCCTCTTGTGGCGGTTGTTGCATTTTCTTAGGTGATGGCAAATCTCCCACGATCGATGAAGCCCAAGAACTAACAACTCCGGAACCTGCCATGATTAGTAGAAACAAAAAAAATCGAGAATAATGTTCCTATGAACTACTAGGATGTGGTGGTAAAGCGCTCACAGTAAAGCAAATATCAATATCTTACAAGTTCTTACCATGCAGCAGGTGGTGACGGGCAACCAGCGGTGTCAAATAACTCCGAAGATTGAGTAAAGCGCTTGCCAGGTGAACGTATGTATACACGGTGTAGAAATATATGGAGCTGGGTTGGCTATATATGGTAGCAAAAGATTAGCAATAATCAATTCAGAGATGCAATGTTGAATAAACGCTCAACGACGATACTGTGCTGGTCCTAGGCTAGACCGGACTAGAGACGCGAGCCTAGAACACTAATGAGGTCACGGTGTAGCACAACTAGCATCAATAAAGGATATGAAGTAGCTCTGGATAGCAAGATATAAGTGAAGATCACAATGGCAGTAAAGATAATGATGAGAAACAACTACCAAGTAGGATATACCAACAACTTTGTCTCCAACTTTCCTCTGGAAAAGTTTTTGCCAATTTTCTGATAATTTTTCTCAAGAATGGCACTGACTCAAGCTTTCAAACGCAAAAAGAATCACTAAATTCCGAGTTGATATGAGGAGTCAAAAAATTCTAAAACTGGCCTGAAAAACTGGAACAAGCTGTGTTCGCGAACTTCGGAGGGCAAAAAGACCTATTTAAAAGCCGATTTTGAGGTCTGAAATATTGAACTTGCTTCTGCAACTATTTAGATGCGGCTCGTCACTAGCTTTAATTTGAGTACTCACGGAGCCAAAACAGACTTCGTACGAAAAAGATATGCCTGTTTTACTGAACACTGCGCAAAATAGATTCCAATCCGAATTCAGCTACGAGATTGAGTCTAGATAGATCCGAATTTTGTTTTTTTTTTCTTATCTCTTTTTTTTTCACACTTTTTTCTTTTTCTTTCTCTCTTTTTTTTCTCTAACTTTTTTTTTTACTTTTTTTTCTCTCTTTTTTCTCTCTCCCTCTTTCCAAAACAAACTAGATAAGATGTAGATTGGATCAAGCACAGATGTGAACGACCTCAACTATGATTATGACAATGAACAGTGGGTAGCACGATGTGGAAATTGATGGATGGGATGGTGGACAGCGGAAGGAATAACGATGCAGCGGCGGCGTGACTAATGTGAACAGAACTCGAAACTCTAAACGAACTAGACACTAAGACCAGCAACTGAACACGACGATGCAACCGATAATTCAATAATGCAAACAATGAAAAGAAAATTGCAAAGGCTCAGACTGGCTTGGACAAAGGATGAATAGATCTAACTTTTTTTTTGTGGCTTTTTCTTGAACAATAGGTAAGAAAATAAATCCAATCTAGGGAAAACTGGAAATTCTCACCGAGCAACCTGAAAACTGATACCACTTGATAGAGGCGAGGGTGTCCCGATCTTTCGATGAGATGGTAACTATCGATTTGGTGGAGCCGACTTTGACGATCCGACTACAAACGTGCACGACGTTGCGCCTTAGCAATCGCTAAACCAATCTCCTGAGGTTACTGACGATGCTGGAAGCACGATCAGCCTGACCACGAAGGTCTATTCCTGCACGCAATCGAAGAACAAGCAAGAATATGATAATGCAATCTGAATATTGCGAATATAGATGAAGTATTGATAATGGTGGGGATCCGAAAGCGGTCTTGGTCTGGTCGTTGGACACAAACGAAGTACACGAAGTTGCAATGGCTAACTTTTAACTAAACAAATCCCAAGGAAAAAGCTACTAGATGGATCTACTTATATAGGAGTAAGGGGTGGCGGCCAAGGAGGTGGGAGGATGTCCCAAGGCAGCCTAAAACTAACCCTAGGTCGTACAAGGCTCATGGGCCCAAGTGGAGGTGATGCAACACCTTTGGACTTGTAGTTTGACTCGGATTCTGCTACAGCGTCAGATTGTTTCGTCGATAACTCATAGCTCCGGATGAATTTTAAGGTGAATCCAATTGGGTTGGAAAGAGCACAAAATCTACTTTCCAACAAAAAAAGAATCACCCAATTCGGAGTCCGTATGAAAAAGTTCTTGGCGTTTTGAGTCAGGTATGTCTGTGCAGTCCGAATCTGAATCCAGAACGTGAGAGACTTGGACTCTATCTTCTCTTGGCCCAAAAGTGACGTGAGAGGACTTTTTGAACAGCACCTAAACTTCTCGTTTTCCCTTATCTTCATATGTGAATTGTACAAATGTCCCATACACCTGCAATTAGACATGGCACAAAAGTTTGTGAAGTATTTTTGTCCTGGATGACACAAATAAATTATTGCATAGTTTGCATTAGAAATCACCTCACAAATATACATGTATGCAATATTTTTGGTCGTATCCAAGGTATTCATGTCCTCATCAGGAAAGGCCTAGGATTAAAATTACCTCTATAAGCATTGTTATTAAAATTGTTTCACGAGACAAAATTCACATCTACGGGATCACTATTTTGCTCAATCAAAGTAGACAAAGGCACATCATTAAGATCAATAGGAGAATTTTTACTAGCAACCAATTTCATAGGAGCATCAACTTTTTCACTCAAAGTACTAATTTCTTCAACTGAAATAACTTTTTTACTAGTAGGTGCTCTTTCGGTATGCCATTGTGAATAATTTGCCATAATATTATCTAGCAATTTAGTAGCTTCACCAAAATTAATCTCCATAAAAGTACCACCCGCGAAGGAATCTAAAAGATTTCTAGAAACAAAATTCAATCCCACATAAAAGTTTTGTATAATTATCCAAAGATTTAAACCATGAGTAGGACAATTTCTTAGCATCAATTTCATTCTTTCCCAAGATTGTGCAACATGTTCATGCTCAAGTTGCTTAAAATTCATGATTTGAGTTCTAAGGGAAATAATTTTCACGGGTAAAAAATACTTAGTAATAAAAGCATCTTTGCACTGATCCCAAGAATCGATACTATTGCGAGGCAAAGAAGAAAACCAAATTTTTGCATGGTCCCTCAAAGAGAAAGGAAACAATTTCAACTTCACGATATCATTGTCCACATCTTTTTTCTTTTGCATATCACACAATTCTACGAATGTGTTTAGATGGGACGCGGCATCCTCATTAGGACTACCGGAAAATTGATCTTTCATAACAAGATTCAACAAAGCGGCATTAATATCATAAGACTCAGCACTAGCGGCAGGAGGAGCAATCGGAGTACTAATAAAATCATTATTATTGGTATTGGAAAAATCATACAATTTGGTATTTTATTGAGACATCGTGACTACGCAAACAAGATTGCAAGCAAATAAGAGATCTGACGAGAAAAAGGCAAACCAAAACGAAGGCAAATAAAAAGGCATTTTTTTGTGAAGTGGGGGAGATGAAAACGAGAGGCAAATGGCAAATAATGTAAATTGCAAGGAGTTGAGATTTGTGATTAGGAACCTGATAGATGTTGATGATGTCTCCCCGGCAATGGCGCCATAAATTCTTCCCAATTGCTTGTATCTGCGTTGGTATTTCCCCGAAGAGGAGAGGATGATGCAGCACAACAATGGTAAGTATTTCCCTTAGTTATGAAACCAAGGTTATCAATCTAGTAGGAGAACCAAGCAACACTATGTAAATGGTACCTGCACATAAAGAACAAATACTTGCAACCCAACGCGTAAGAGTGGTTGTCAATCCCTCCACGATAAAAGGATAGATAAAATTGTATGAGATTGGATAAATAGATCTAGAGAAACCACAACATAAAATAAGTAAAGAAAAAGTGAAGCAAGGTATTTTTGGGTTTTTGGAATAATAGATCTGAAAACAATATGATAAAAGATAGACCCGGGGGCCATAGATTTCACTAGTGGCTTCTCTCGAGAAAATAGCGTACGGTGGGTAAAGAAATTACTGTCGGGCAATTGATAGAAGAGCAAATAATTATGACGATATCCAAGGCAATGATCATGTATATAGGCATCACGTCCAAGATTAGTAGACCGACTCCTGCCTTCATCTACTACTATTACTCACATCGACCGCTATCCAGCATGCATCTAGTGTATTAAGTTCATGGAGAAATGGAGTAATGCAATAAGAACGATGACATGATGTAGACAAGATCTATTCCTGTAGGAATATACACCATCTTTTTATCCTTAATAGCAACGATACATGCGTGCCTCGCTACCCCTTCTGTCACTGGGTGAGGACACCGCAAGATCGAACCCATCACAAAGCATCTTTTCCCATTGCAAGAAAAATCAATCTAGTTGGCCAAACCAAACCAAAGTTTCGGAGAAGAAATACGAGGCTACGACAATCATGCATATAAGAGATCAAATAAAACTCAAATAACATTCATAGATAGATCTGATCATAAACTCGCACTTCATCGGATCCCAAGAAACACACCGCAAAAAGTCATTACATCAAATAGATTTCCAAGAACATCGAGGAGAATATTGTATTGAGAATCAAAAAGAGAGAAGAAGCCATCCAGCTACTGCCTACGGACCCGTAGGTCTATGGTGAACTACTCATGCATCATTGGAGGAGCACCAATGAGGATGATGAACCCCTCCGTGATCGTGTTCCCCTCCGGCAAAGTGCGGAATAGGGCTCTAGATTGGATCTCGTGGTTTTGGAACTTGTAGCGGCTGGAATTGATTTTCGATGACTCCCCTAGGGTTTCTGGAATATCTGAGTATTTATAGAGCTGAGAGGTGGTGGAGGAGACCTCAGTGGGCTCCACCACCCATCAGGGTGCGCCAGGGGGCCTCTGGCGCGCCCAGGTGGGTGGTGGGCCCCACAGGCCTCCCCTCGTGCACTTCCTTGGCTCCCAAGTTGTCTTCTGGGCTGAAAAAAAATCCAAGAAGTTTCGCTGCGTTTGGACTCCGTTTGATATGGATATTCTGCGAAGTAAAAACAATAAAAAAAACAGCAACTGGCACTGGGCACTATGTCAATAGGTTAGTCCCAAAAAATGATATAAAGTTGCTATAAAATGAATATAAAACATCAAAGAATGATAATATAACAACATGGAACAATAAAAAATTATAGATACATTGGAGACTTATCCTCTCCCTACCTTGGGAAAGATCCGACCTCGGATCGAAATCCTCATCACCATGGAAATGGTTGTCATGGATGGACTTGTATGTCATGGCGCACTCAAATTACTTCAACATGTCGTCGGGATGGTATACATGCAAAATGAGCAAACACAAGGGACACTTGGAAATACAATTGTTAGCGCACATAAGGTAGCCATCAAGTAAGTATGAGTCCATGCGACAAGATTGTTCGTGACAAGGCACATGATTCTTAGCCAAATAATCTAAAATTATATGTAAAGCATTCATGGGAGTAAACACATTCGTTGTATGCACAAAGGTGTGGTGAATGTGATTTATGCGACCATTATGCAAAATGATGTCATAATGGGACGGTGTATCAAAAGCATGAACATGGCAATTGGTGCTCAATGTGATTATGTTGTCATGCAATTGATGGTGATCAATGTGATCTTGATGTATGAATATGTCATCAAGGAAGATCACAACAAATTTGCTATGAAAATGCACAAGCTCATATATCATGGATGACTTGGGAATACAAGATGTAACAAGGCAATCATAATGTGAGTCAATCCATGCATAAAGTGCAAATTTGTTATGGAAGGAATGTTTCCATCTAGCATGCTCATCAACAAATATGTAGGTGTTGGTGCAATATGGCAAAAGTTTCATGGCATACCATTGGCCGGTGTCGTGGCAAGAGTGGTGGTCCGGTGGTGCTTCCAAAGTAGGTGCATCCACTAAGTTTGTGCACTCCTCAACTTGAAGTTCCATAGGGTCCATCTCCAATGTCGGTCCTCCATCCAATATATGTATCATGTAGACAAGAGGAAGGAGACAACAATGAAAGGATGGTCCATCCAATATGCCTATTTGAATATGACTGAAAGAGAAGGAGTTCACCTTATGAATGTTTCCGAAGATGTTGTGATGTAGGGTAAAACCCTAGGGGATGATCTTTCACGATTTGGAGGGGGATTCCCAAAAGAACATGACAAAGACACGAGGGAAAACACGAGGGGAAACGAGAGGAAACACTCAAATCAACGAGAAACGGTCACACATGTGCTAGATCCATGAACACAAAGAGAGATACATGATTCAAATCCAACAAAGGGGGGATACAAAGGTCACTAGTTCATTTCCTAGAAGGAGGTCTTGAATCCACTAGGGGATCTTCCCACAAGAGGGGGGCTTGAATCCACTTGGGGGATCTTCTCCTAGGAGGCCTCGATCTCCAAGGAGTAGGGGTACAAGTGGATGAGCAATGCTCTATCTCCAAAATGAGCTAAATCAATGCTAACCCTAAAACAGGGGCGGAGTTGGAGTATATATAGTCTAAGGGGGCGAAGGGGTACATGGGCTTCGGCCCAAGTCACTGTGCGCAGACAGGCGTCAGTCGTCCGACCGTTACCAGTCGTTCGGTGGCTCGCGAGGGTCCGAACGTCCAGTAAGACTCGGACTTCCAACATTTCGGCTCTGTGGGCACGGTCGGATTTTCGGTCGATGTCGGACGTCCGGTGCGTCGGTTGTCCGGAGGGCGTCGGTCTTCTGACGTTTCGGCTCTGGTCGGGTGGTGTCGGATATCCGGTGCCGGTTGGACGTCCAGTTGCTGGAGAGTGTCGGTCGTCCGGCCGCTGTAGCGTTCGCTGGCTGGGCCTTCTGGCTGGTGGGGCTTCCAGGTGTCGGACGTCTGACGAGTACCGGTGGTCCGGTGGCTGTAGATTCCTGATAGCTCTTCCATTTGGTCCTTGTACTTTGTGTTCTTGCCATCTTGTCCATTGGGTGTAGTTTCCTCACGGCCTTCCTCCAAGTACCTGATCACACACAAGGTTTCCGCTTGAGGTAGTAGCCATGTCTCACATGAAGAATGTGTAAGTTCGGAGAGGAGCGAGTTCACCTTAGCTTCGATAGGCCTTGCCCGAGCTCTAGTCATTGGTCCATGTGGTGTCGTAGGAGACGAAGGTAGGTCCATGGGGATGACCATAGGATGCGCCGCATCATCTCCCCACCGTTGGGAAAGATCCGACCTCAGATCGAAAACCTCATCACCATGGAAGGGAGAGGGATCCTTGACATTGAAGATGTTGCTTACGGAGTACCTGTCTCGTGGGATGTGGATCTTGTAAGCGTTGTTGTTGTAGCATTCTAGCACCTTGAAAGGGCTTGGACTTGCGTTTGTTGGGGAAGCGTTCCTTGCGAAGGTGTAGCCTGATGTCGCTTGAACTACGTCGGTATTTCCCCAAAGAGGAAGGGATGGTGCAGCACATCTACGGTAGGTATTTCCCTCGGTTATGAAACCAAGGTATCAATCCAGTAGGAGAACCAAGCAACACTATGTAAACGGTACCTGCACACAAGGAACAAATACTTGCAACCCGACGCTTATGAGGGGTTGTCAATCCCTCTACGGGTAACGGCGCCAGAAATTGTCAAGTTGACGGGATAAAATTTGTGTACATTGGATAAATAGATCTCGATAAAACGCAAAATAAAATAAGTAACAAAAAAGTGCAGCAAGGTATTTTTGGGTTTTTGGAATAATAGATCTGAAAATAAAAGCGAATAAAAATAGATCTCAAAGCAAATATGATAAAGAATAGACCCGAGGGCCGTAGATTTCACTAGTGGCTTCTCTCAAGAAAATAGTACACGGTGGGTAAACAAATTACTGTTGGGCAATTGATAGAAGATCGAATAATTATAACGATGTCGAAGGCAATGATCAATATATAGGCATCATGTCCAAGATTAGTAGACCGACTCTTGCCTACATCTACTACTATTACTCCACACATCGACCGCTATCCAGCATGCATCTAGTGTATTAAGTTCATGGAGAAACGGAGTAATGCAATAAGAACGATGACATGATGTAGACAAGATCTATTCATGTAGGAATAGCCCCCATCTTGTTATCCTTAATAGCAACGATACAGGCGTGTCTTGCTGCCCCTTCTGTCACTGGGAATGAACACCGCATGATCGAACCTATCACAAAGCACCTCGTCCCATGGCAAGAAAAATCGATCTAGTTGGCCTAACTAAACCAAAGATTCGAAGAAGAAATACGAGTCTATAAATAATCATGCATATAAGAGATCAAAAGAAGACTCAAATAATATTCATGGATATAGATGTCACGCCCAATATGCGACCCTATCCTTGAGGAACTCGAAGGTCCCACCAAGGATAGGGTAGCATATTGGGTGCCCAATATGTGACCCTATCCTCGAGGAACTTGAAGGTCCCCCCAAGGATAGAAGCGCATATTGAAGACGCTTTTGCAAGGTGGATATCATTACATCGTACCATTACATAATAGATGGGGATACAGACAAAGGCATACACTTGCCTCACAAATACATCAAACATCATACATAAGAGCAACATCCGACTACGGATGAAACACAAACGAAAACTCAAATGACATCCACCCTGCTAGCCCAGGCTGCCGACCAGGAACCTATCCCTTGATCAAGGAAGAAGCAGAAGAAGAACTCCAAAACAAGCAAGCATCACGCTCACGTCAGATCATCGCATTACCTGTACCTGCACCTGTTGTTGTAGTAATTTGTGAGCCACGAGGACTCAGCAATCCCATTACCATGGGTATCAAGACTAGCAAAGCTTAATGGGTATGGAATAGATAAGTGGTGAGGTTGCAGCAAGCACTAAGCATTGTATGGTGGCTAACTTACGAGTACAAGAGTAAGAAAAGAAACTACGCATAACGGTCGCAAACTAGTGATGATCAAGAAGTGATCCTAAACTACTTACGAGTCAAACATAACCCCACCATGTTCTCTTCTCGAACTCACTCGAAAAGAGACAGTCACAGTTACGCACGCGGTTGGTGTATTTTAATTCGGATCTGGTGCCAAGTTCTCTACAACCGGATATTAAAAATTCCCATCTGCCACATAACCGTGGGCACGGCTTCGCGTAAGATTTAACCCTGCAGGGGTGTTCCAACCTGTCCCATCACAAGCCTACACAAGCTGTGGTGATCTCAACCTCAAGAAAACCCGATCAACCTCGAGTCAGCCCAAAGTATCCTCGGAATCCCGGTGCACAAGACATTTCGACAATGGTAACACAAGTCCAGTAAGACCACCCGACATGCCGACACCCCAATAGGAGCCACGCGTATCTCATATTCGGGCCACGACGGATAAGCTAAGCGTACAGGTACCAAAAGACCCCAAGTTGCCAAGGGGCGGCTCCGCACGGTGCTCTAGTTTTGGACCAGCACCATCAGCACTGGCCCCCTGTATTATGTTGAATTAAGAATCCCCGGGGACGCGACCCCCTATGCAAATTAATTAATTATCAGTATTATTATGTTGGCAAATGTTAAAACCAAGGTTGGGCCTTGCTGGAAGCGGTTATTCAAAGCGAACTGTTAAGAGGGTCCCATTCCCCTAAGCGTGTTAGGAACGATAATCAAGGATCATAACACCAGCATTACGGAAACTAGGGCAGCATGAGTGGAACAAAACACCAGGCAAAAGGCCGAGCCTTCCACCCAAAACCAAGTATATAGATGCATTAATTAAATAATAGATATTGTGATATCCCATGATATCCATGTCCCAACATGGAACAACCTGAAACTGCACCTGCAACTAGCAACGCTATAAGAGGGGTTGAGCAAAGTGGTAACATAGCCAAACTACGGTATGCTAGGTAGGTGGAAAAAGGTTAGAGGCTTATCATGGCAAATTGGGAGGCTTGATAAACAAGTGGTAGGTAGCGCGACATAGCGATAGCATCGAGATAACTAGCAAAACAAAGATAGTAGTGGTATCCAGGGTAATGATCATCTTGCCTGAAATCCTGCTAGGAAGAAGATCGAGTCCATGAAGAAGATGAACGGGCGTAGACCAACCAAGCGTAGACGAATGAATCCTCACAATCGCAACGAAACCGGGACTATCGAGAAGAAGCACAACCGGAAAGAAGCAAACAACATAGTAAACACCCAACACATAAACATGGCCTGAAGCACAAACAAGTATGATGCATGACAAGGCTACATGATGCTACTCATGGCAAGAGATGATGCATACAAGAACCCCACACCAAAGCAAGTTCAAATGAGGCCGGAAACAACATATAACAATTCCGGAAACTCCCCATATGCAAATTTTGAAATTGGACCAGATCTGAATAACACATTATGTTCAAGTTGTTAAATAGCAAGTTAAGATGCACCATGATGATCTACGCGGTTTTCTAGTTAAGTTACATATAAGGTTTATTTAATTTAGAGCTACGGCCTAGAAGATATGAGCAGAACAAGTTAAACATGTCATTGATGCAAAGTGCATTTAAACATCAAGCACACATACTCAAATCAAGGATTCAACATGACATGATGAAACTACATGCAAAACCAAGCAAGTTTCATATAGATCATGCTCCAAACGAAGCCACGGTTCAACACATACACACGAAGCAAGTTTAAATAACAAACTGTCCAAAACAGTAACTAGGCATCTTGCAAGCATCAAAAGAACAAGCTACAAGAACAAGATTGGCACAAACATGCTATGCACTTCAATTACAGGTTACATACTTTAAATAACTTTAAGGTTCAGGTACATAGGCATCAAGATTAAACCAATATGATCAATGCAAAAAGTAACTTTATAACACAGATTAGGACTTAGTGAAAAACTGGGCATACATGTGAGGAGAGTTAACATGATGACATGTTGGAGGCATGAAACAAAGATGCTACATTGCAAGATCATAGCAAACAAAAGCATGGCATGAAAGTACAGGTTATACATGGCAAATCATGCTTACTAAACATGTTCAAACAACCTCCCGATCAATGGCATTCATCAAGACAAATTTGCAAGTTATAACAGATTCTCAGACTTGAGAGAAAAACAGAGTTTGGCAGTAAACAGATTCATGATGCATACTTAGAGGCAACAAAAGTATATGCTACAGGAACTATTCATGGCAAACAAGAACATGGAAAGCTGGTACTAAACACCCTTAACAAAACATCCTCACTGAACATGTTCCAGAAACCCTTAGATATGATGATAGTATCAATTCAAAAAGACAAGTTATGTTGACAGATTCAGACAGCAAAATTAAACATATCATGGCAGGAACATATTGAGTAGGCATGTTTGCAAGCTTGTTGCACTCACTACAAGGCATATCATGGCATGAAACAAAAACTAGCAGTAAGATGGCATGTTGTTCTCCTATTCATGTCATGAAATTACTCACATGAAAATCACACAAAATCATGTAAAAATGATAAAATGGCATATGCTGTAAAAATAACATGTTCACAAACTTGCTCAAATGATGAAATGGATGCCACCAATGGATTAGTTGGGGGTTTCTAGTGCAAAATGATATATAACATGTATATGTTGCTGTAGATAAATGCCCACAAATGCACAAAACAAAAATACTGCCAGAATTGGAAAAAGACAGGAAAAGAAATGTCCCGATCTGGAATGTCCAGATTTGGACGCGGCTAGAATTGGAAAGGGGTCACTTTCCAGAAATGGCAAGTGCTGGAATAAAAGATTAAAGGAAAAAAATAGAAAAGAGGGGGGGGGGTTGTGTGTGTATGACAGTGGGGCCCTATTGTCAGTGACACACTGCAATTTAAAAGGCCAAGCGGAAAACGTGTGCGGGCTGGGGTTCGAACCCGAGACTTCCTGCATGTGTGCGTGCGTGAGTAACCAGTGGGCTAGGAGCCCGACTTGTGAACAGGTGTGCGCGTGGCTCCTTTTGGACAACTACCAAAAGGCCGAGCCTTTGGCTATGGCGACGCAGAGATCACCGGCGCCAGCGGTGACGAGCTAGGAGGCATGGCTCACTATGCAGAGCAATGGCGGGCGTGCGGAAATGAGGTATGGATGCGCGGGTGCATGCAGAACAGCTACGGGGGTTTGGCTCAAGCACGAGACCATGCTCGTCTCGGGCATCTGCGAGCAAGTAAGGCATAGGTGCGCGAGGGCGTGGGCGTGCAGCGGATGCGGCAAGTGAGCGGCGGCAGGTGCGCGTGGCGAGGCGACTCGGGCGTGCGCGTGGCCTACATGCACAAGGAGGCTGCATTGCGACCCAAGGTGGGAGCTTTGAGCTCGCTTCCGAGGTCGACTATGGTGGACGAGCACGGAGCTCTCGGATCGGCGGCCTATGGCGATGCAACCTTGGTACAAGAGATAAGGGAGGTGTGGATCGTCACCGTGGGGCTGTAGGTGTCGGCGATTGGGTTGGGGAAGCGACGAAGACGTCGAAGGAAGGCACGGACGACGCTATCCGTGAAGCAGGGGAGGAAGAGGACGACGGGGAGGTAGCCGGACTTGGCGATCCTTGGGCGCGGCTCGACGTTAGAATGGATCCAGGGCAGCGTGGCGGTGCTCGGGGACGCAGAAGGGAGGCCGGCGAAGGACTAGGCCGGCGGCGAGCTCGTGGCCGCAGTGGCCATGACTTCTGGAGGCGCAGAAGCAGGCGCGTGGGTGTCCTCTTAACTGTGGCAGCGGCGCAGAAGGGAAAGGAGGTGAAGGGGGAACCCTAGGGCGGGGGCTGCGGGATTTATAGGAGGGGACGCGGCACGGCTGGCTGCCTCGGTGGCCATGTGTGCCCTCCTTTGCTTTTACTGTGAGGGGGAGGTGGCCTGGGGAGGAAGAAAAGTGGAAGGGAACTGTCACTGCAGGCGGGCCCGGAGTGGGTGTCCAACGTGGATTACCACGAGGGAGAGCGAAGGAGGCCGGGCGCGTGGCTACAGGCTGGTCAGGCAAGTGGGCTCTGCTGGGCTGCTCTGCGGCTGCTGCGCTGGAAGGCCGGCCCAGGTAAGCCTTTTTCCTTTTTCATTTACTTTCTGTTTATATAAATAAACAGTTGCAAGAAAAGAAAAGGCCAGGGGGCTAGAAGAGGAGTTTTTTAGATATAAAAATATCCTCAAGCTCCTGGAATTATGCTCTATTTGATAAAATTGGTTTGGGCATTTTTAGAGGTAGAAAAATAAAACAAGTTTGAATAAAATTCAAACTTGAGGCATTTTTGAACCTAACCAAAACAACTTCAAATGGGGTGCAATTTGGCAGAGAGGTTAAAGATGAGGGGTATGATTTATAGGCAAAAGACGAACATTAAAGGAGAAGGGGAAAATGGCACTTGCAAAATAAAAGAAAGGAGAAGGAAGGGAGAGGTGATGATGCATGGGCATGTCTAGAGAGAGATGGCAAGGAGTGATGCACACACACACCATAACAACAACACACCACATAAAGATGAGTGCCATGCACATGATGAATATGAAGAATGCAAAATGACAAGAGGCACAATACGACATAGATGGCATGGCAAGCAAAAAGAGGAATGAAATGTGCAAAAATAATTAGGATAATGCAACAAACAAATAAACACATGGCAACAATGAAAATAAATAGAAGGCATCTGGAGCATTGGTCTCGGGGTGTCACAATAGATCTGATCATAAACTCAAAGTTCATCGGATCCCAACAAATACAAAAAAAAGAGTTACATCAAATAGATCTCCAAGAGACCATTGTATTGAGAATCAAAAGAGAGAGAGCAAGCCATCTAGCTACTGCCTACGGACCCGTAGGCCTACGATGAACTACTCACGCATCATCGGAGAGGCACCAATGAGGATGATGAACCCCTCCGTGATGGTGTCTAGATTGGATATCGTGGTTCTGGAACTTGCGATAGCTGGAATTGTGTTTCGTCGACTCCCCTAGGTTTTCTAGAATATTTGGGGATTTATAGGGCAAAGAGGCGGTGCGGGAGGCCACCAAGGGGGGCACAACCCCCCTAGGCGCGCTTAGGTGGGTTGTGCCCACCTCGGGCCTCCCCTCTGGTATTTCTTTGGCCCATGCCTAGGTGGGTTGTGTCCACCTCGGGCCTCCCCTCTGGTACTTCTTTGGCACATGTTGTGTCTTCTGGTCCAAAAAAATTCTCCAAAAAGTTTCGCTGCGTTTGGACTCCGTTTGGTACTGATATTCTGCGAAGTAAAAAAACAAGCAAAAAACAGCAACTGGCACTGGGCACTATGTCAATAGGTTAGTCCCAAAAAATGATATAAAATTGCTATAAAATGATTGTAAAACATCCAAGAATGATAATATAACAACATGGAACAAGCAAAAATTATAGGTACGTTGGCGACGTATCAGCCTCCCCAAGCTTAATTCCTACTCTTCCTCGAGTAGGTAAATGATAAAAACAGAACTTTTGATGTGGAATGTTGCCTAACATGTTCATCACATATTCTTTTCTTTTGTAGGATGGACATTTGAACTTCTATATGGTTCAAAGTAATAGTCTAGTTTTGACATGAAGATTTCAATACTCAAGCATATCAATAAGCAACCATGTCTTTGAAAATATCAACACTAAAGAAAGTTATCCCTAGCCCATCATGCTCGATCATTGATCCATTCATGAAACACACTCGCATATTAGCTACATCCAATGCTCAAGTACGATCATAGTGCCCCTTAGTTGGTGCTTTATAAGAGAAGATGGAGACTCAAATAAAAATAAAATTGCATAAAGTAAATAGATAGGCCCTTCGCAGAGGGAAGTAGGGATTTGTAGAGGTGCCAGAGCTCAGAGCTTAAATTAAGAGATAATTTTTTTTAGAGGCATACTTTTCCCGTCAACGAAAACAACCGAGTAATTCCCAATACTTTCCATGCTAGATATATCATAGGTGGTTCCCAAACAGAAAATAAAGTTTATTCCTTTTACCACCATTCTTTCACATTCCACGGCTAGCCATATCCAGGGGTAGCGTCCATACCAAAACTTTCCAAGGAATTTATTATTTGACAACATGAACTAAATTTCTTTTTCATTTTGGGACTGGGCATCCGTATTACCGCCGTACTCTCATCTAATGACAAGTGAATAAACACTCATCTTGAGAATAACACATCTAGCATGAAAAATATTGGCCACCCCCTGCCGCTTCATGAGCGGTACGGGCACACAAAAAGGAAATTTATTTTGAAAATTAGAGTTGGCACATACAAATTTGCTTAGAATGGCATGGAGATACTGCATGTAGGTAGGTATGGTGTACTCATATGGCAAAACTGGGTTTAAGGATTTTGGATGCACAAGTAGTATTTCTACTTAGTACAAGTGGAGGCTAGCAAAAAGATTGAGAAGCAACCAACCAAGAAGCGAAAAATCACATAAGCGAGCATTGAGCATAACTAACACCAAATAATGCACCACAAGTAGGATGTAATTTCATTGCACAATTATTGACTTTCATGCTTGCATAGGGAATCACAAACCTTAACACCAATATTCTTACTAAAGCATAATTACTCACCAACATGACTCACATATCACTATCATCATATCTAAAAACTACTACAAAGAATCAAGTTTATTTTGCCCAATGATCTTCATGAATTTTTTTATTATATCCCTCTTGAATATCTATCACTTTGGGACTAGTTTCATATATTGCAATTGACAAGCTCAAACAAATCTAAGTGAAGAACATGAGCATAAATTTTTTCGTCTCTCAAAATAATATAAGTGAAGCATGAGAAAATTTCTTCAAAAATTTACTAACTCTCAAATTAATCTAAGTGAAGCATGAGAGCATTTCTTCAAAAAATATTAAAGCACACCGTGCTCAAAAAGATATAAATGAAGCACTAGAGCAATTCCATAGCTCAAAAAATTTAAGTGAAGCATATAGAGCAATTCTAACAAATCATAGCATAATTTTGGCTCTCTCAAATAGGTGTGTACATCAAGGATACTTGTGACAAACTAAAAAAGCAAAACAAGCAAAGACTCATATAATACAAGACGCTCCAAGCAAAACTCATGATATGTGACGAATAAAAATATAGCTCCAAGTAAAATACCGATGGTCGTTAGAAGAAAGAGGGGATGCCTTCCGGGGCATCCCCAAGCTTAGTTGCTCGGTTCTCCTTCAATATTAACTTGGGGTGCCATGGGGCATCCCCAAGATTAGGCTCTTTTCACTCCTTATTTCTTCATCCATCGTGATCTCACCCAAAACTTGAAAACTTCAATCACACAAAACTTAACAAAACCTTCGTGAGATCCGTTAGTATAAGAAAACCAATCTTTACTTTAAGTACTGTAGAAAACTGATTCCAATTTTTTTATTGAATTATATCTACTGTATTCCAACTTAACCATGTCTTATACCCCCGATACAATCCATAGATTCATCAAAATAAGCACACAATGCAAAGAAAACAGAATCTGTCAAAAACAGAACAGTCCGTAAAGATGCGAATTGTTCTCATATTATGTAACTACAAAATATCTGAAAATTTAGGACAACATAGGAAATTTGTATATAAATATTGTGTAAATAATTCAGAAGTTTTCATCGCATCTGTGAATTTAAACAATTATTTTACTGAACGCAAAAGTTTCTGTTTTTTAACAGGATCAAATCAACTATCACCAAAGCTATCCCAAAGGCTTTACTTGGCACAAATACTAATTAAAAAATAAAAAACACAATCATAACAGAGGCATAATTGTGTAAACACTCAAGAACAGAAATAAAAAGGCAAAAATAAGTTTTATTCATTGGGTTGCCTCCCAACAAGCGCTTTTCTTTAAAGTCTTTTAGCTAGGCATTGATAATTTTAATGATGCTCACATGAAAGATAAGAATTGAAACACAAAGAGAGCATCATAATACATGTGACAAACACATTTTAAGTCTAACATACTTCTGATGCATGGGAATTTTATAAGCAAACAAATTATCAAGACAAAAAAATATATAGCGTATGCAAGGAAGAAGAAAGAAACAATAGCAATCTCAACATAACGAGAGGTAAATTAGTTACATGAAAATTTCTACAACCATATTTTCCTCTCTCATAATAATTTTATGTAGGATCATAATGAAATTCAACAATATAGCTATCATATAAAATTTTCTCTTCATGATCCACATGCATAAAAGTTTTATAGTCTTCCAAGATAGTGGGATTAACATCAACTAAAGTCATGACCTCTCCAAACTCACTTTCATCAAAAATTCTGTAAGATTGAACACTCTCCAAATATGTGGGGTTATTTTTAGCTAAAGTTGACACTCTTCCAAACCCACTTTCAATATTATTGCAGACATTATTATCAATATCATATTCATCATGAGGCTTAAATAAATTTTCAAGATCATAAGAAGAATCACCCCAATCATGATCATTGCAATAAGTAGTGGAGATATCAAAATTAGCATTCCCAAGCTTGGGGTTTTGCATATTATTAGAACAATTGACATTAATAGAATTTATAGTAAAATCTTTGCAATCATGCTTTTCATTCAAGGAGCTATCATGAATCACTTTGTAAATTTCTTCATCACAATTTTCAGATTCATGAATCTCAAGCAAAACTTCATAAAGATAATCTAGTGCACTCGACTCACTGGCAATTGGTTCATCATGATTGGATCTTTAAAAAAGATTAGCAAGTGGATGGGGATCCATATCAATAGATTTTTAGCAAGCAAAGATGCAAGCAAATATAAGGCACATGGCAACACAAGCAAACAAAAGATCGAACAAGAAAAAGGCAAATGAAAAGAAGGCAAATAAAAAGGCAAATTTTTGTGAAGCGGGGGAGATGAAAATGAGAGGCAAATGGCAAATAATGTAAATTGTAAGGAGATGAGATTTGTGATTAGGAACCTGATAGATGTTGATGATGTCTCCCCGGCAACGGCGCCAGAAATTCCTTTTAATGTCGCTTGAACTACGTCGGTATTTCCCCAAAGAGGAAGGGATGATGCAGCACAACTACGATATGTATTTCCCTCAGTTATGAAACCAATGTATCAATCCAGTAGGAGAACCAAGCAACACTATGTAAACGGTACTTGCACACAAAGAACAAATACTTGCAACCCGACGCTTATGAGGGGTTGTCAATCCCTCTATGGGTAACGGCGCCAGAAATTGTCAAGTTGACGGGATAAAATTTGTGTAGATTGGATAAATAGATCTGTATAAAATGCGAAATAAAATAAGTAAGAAAAAAGTGCAGCAAGGTATTTTTGGGTTTTTGGATCTGAAAATAAAAGCAAATAAAAATAGATCTCAAAGCAAATATGATAAAGAATAGACCCGGGGGCCGTAGATTTCACTAGTGGCTTCTCTGAAGAAAATAGCACACGGTGGGTAAACAAATTACTGTTGGACAATTGATAGAAGATCGAATAATAATGATGATATCCAAGGCAATGATCAATATATAGGCATCACATCCAAGATTAGTAGACCGACTCCTGCCTGCATCTACTACTATTACTCCACACATCGACCGCTATCCAGCATGCATGATGGAGAAACGGAGTAATGCAATAAGAACGATGACATGATGTACTCGAGATCTATTCATGTAGGAATAGCCCCCATCTTGTTATCCTTAATAGCAACAATACATGCGTGTCTTGCTGCCCCTTCTGTCACTGGGAAAGAACACCGCACGATCGAACCCATCACAAAGCACCTCTTCCCATGGCAAGAAAAATTGATCTAGTTGGCCTAACTAAACCAAAGATTCGAATAAAAAATACGGTGCTATAAATAATCATGCATATAAGAGATCAAAAGAAGACTCAAATAATATTCATGGATATAGATCTGATCATAAACTCAAAGTTCATCGGATCCCAACAAACACACAGCAAAAAAAGAGTTACATCAAATAGATCTCCAAGAGACCATTGTATTGAGAATCAAAAGAGAGAGAGAGAGAGAAAGCCATCTAGCTACTGCCCACAGACCCGTAGGTCTATGATGAACTACTCACGCATCATCGGAGAGGCACCAATGAGGATGATGAACCCCTCCATGATGGTGTCTAGATTGGATATCGTGGTTCTGGAACTTGCGGCGGTTGGAATTGTGTTTCGTCGACTCCCCTAGGGTTTCTAGAATATTTGGGGATTTGTAGGGTGAAGAGGCGGTGTGGGAGGCCACCGAGGGGGCACAACCCCCCTGGGCGCGCCTGGGCTCCTGGGCGCACCCAGGTGGGTTGTGCCCACCTCGGGCCTCCCCTCTGGTACTTCTTTGGCCCATGTTGTGTCTTCTGGTCCAAAAAAATTCTCCAAGTTTTTTTGCTGTGTTTGGACTCCGTTTGGTACTGATATTCTGTGAAGTAAAAAAAAAGCAAAAAACCACAACTGGCACTGGGCACTATGTCAATAGGTTAGTCCCAAAAAATGATATAAAGTTGCTATAAAATGATTGTAAAACATCCAAGAATGATAATATAACAACATGGAACAAGCAAAAATTATAGATACATTGGAGACGTATCATAGCCACACAAGATCTCCAACTTGGAATATCATGTGTTGCTTGTTGATGTTGAGATTGGTCGCGAGGCGTTGTACTTGGCGCTCGATGGTGTGCCTTGTATCTTCATGCACCTTCTTGAGATAGCTCGCTCGTGCACTCGCGTCCATGTTGATGCGCTCTAGTAGAGGTAGCGGTAGAATGTCCAATGGGGACAAGGAGTTGAACCCATAGACGACCTTGAAGGGGGACTTGCCGGTAGTCGAATGTCTTGCGCGGTTGTAGGCGTACTCGGTGATGGGTAAGCATTCGTCCCACTCTTTAAGGTTCTTCTTGATCAACACACGAAGGAGAGTGAAAGCGTCCGGTTCGTGACCTGCGTTTGGCCGTCGGTTTGTGGATGGTATGCCGAAGAGAATAAGAGCTTGATTCCGAGCTTGGCGCATAGGGTCTTCCAAAAGTAGCTTAGGAACATGACGTCGCGGTCCAAAACAATATTCTTTGGCACTCCGTGTAGACGTAAGATTTCCCTACAAAAGAGATTTGCAACATGTGAAGCACCGTCTATCTTGTTGCATGGTATAAAATGTAACATCTTAGAGAAACGGTCCACAACGACAAATACCGAATCTTTTCCATTTCTAGTTCTAGGCAAACCAAGCACAAAGTCCATACTAATATGTTCCCATGGGTGGTATGGAATAGTAAGTGGCATATAGAGACCATGGGATTGAGCTTTAGACTTAGCTTTGCGACATATAGTGCATCGGTTGGTGTAGCGGGAGACATCGCAGAACATCTTGGGCCAAAAATAGTTCTTGGAGAGCGTAGCGAATGTCTTGTCGCGTCCAAAGTGTCCCATAAGTCCTCCTCCATGAGCCTCTTGCAAAAGTAACAAACAAAGAGAAGACTCGGGTATACAAAGTTTGTTAGTTCTCATTAGATAATCATCCTTGATATAATATCGCTCCCAAGATGTATGCGTCAAGCATTTGGCATAGGGAATAGCAAAAGTAGTATCATGCGCATACAAGTCTTTTATGTGCTCAAAGCCAATGACATTCAATTCAACTTGAGTAACAAGCATGCATTTGCGGGACAAGGCATCCGCCACAATATTTTCCTTACCTTTGATATACTTGATAATATAAGGAAATGACTCTATGAACTCACTCCACTTGGCATGTCGCTTATTCAATTTAGTTTGACCCTTAAGGTATGTAAGCGTCTCATGGTCCATATGGATGACAAATTCATGAGGACGAAGATAATGTTTCCACACACGCAAGACTCTCACTAAGGCATATAACTCTTTGTCATAAATGGGATAATTTAGTTGCGCGCCGGAAAGTTTCTCACTAAAGTTAGCTATGGGGCGCTTCTCTTGCATCAACACACCTCCTATGCCATTACCACTAGCATCGCAATGAACTTCAAAAGTTTTATCAAAGTTGGGTAATACAAGCAATGGAGCATGTGTAAGAAAAATTTTAAGCTCATGAAATGCGGTATCTTGGGATGGTCCCCAAACAAAGGGTGCATTCTTCTTACTCAAGGCATGCAAAGGTGAGGCAATAGTGCTAAAGTCCTTAACAAATCTATGATAGAAACCGGCTAAGCCAAGGAAACTTTGCACTTGTTGCAAGTTGGTTGGTTGTGGCCAAGTTTTAATAGCATCAATTTTAGCTTCATCTACATGAACACCCTTAGATGACACAACAAAGCCCAAGAAAACAAGCTTGTCAACACCAAATTTGCATTTCTCCGTATTAGCATAAAGTCGCTCGTTTCTAAGAGTTTGCAAAACAGTTCTAAGATGGGTGACATGGTCTTCTAGAGACTCGCTAAACACAAGTATATCATCAAAGTAGACCACAACAAATACGCCGATGTAGGGGCGAAGAACATAATACATCACACGCATAAAAGTGCCGGGTGTTTCGGATAAGCCCATAGGCATTTCTAACCATTCATATAAGCCAAACTTGGTTTTGAAAACGGGTTTCCATTCATCACCTTCTTGAATATGGATTTGGTAGTAGCCACTTTTAAGATCAATTTTCGAGAAAATGGTGGCTCCGCTAAGCTCATCTAGCATATCAACAAGGCATGAAATGGGATATCAATAACGAACGGTGATAGCATTGATGGGACAACAATCGCAACACATGCGAAAACTACCATCTTTCTTAGGAACAAGAATAACCGGGACGACACAAGGGCTTAAGCTTTCACGTACATGTCCGTTGTCAATGAGTTGTTGCACTTGCCTTTGGATTTCTTTGGTCTCGTCCGGGTTGACGTGGTACGGTGCCTTGTTTGGTAGGGATGCGCCTGGAATGAGGTCAATGCGGTGTTCGATGCCACATAGTGGAGGTAGTCCCAGAGGTAGCTCATCGGGGAAAACGTCCTTGAATTCCTGCAATAGAGTAGACAACACTAAAGGTAGGTGGTGAGAGGTGTTAGTGCTTGCCGCTTCATCTTTGCACAATAGGACATAGTGGGTGAGACTAGATGGGTTCTCACACACTTCTCTCATCTCTCTTTTGGTGGCTACGAGAACTAAGTTTTTCTTGTCGCTCATCATGGAGGCACTCATTTTTGGCTTGTGGCTCTCACTCTCTTTTTGGTGGTTCACTCTCTCCTATTCTCTCCATGATGGGGGGATGCTTGCTTGTCGGCGATCACTTGGATCAGTGACATAGGTCGTAGTACATACTCCTTTCCCTTCATCTTGAAGCTATAGTGATTGGTTTGCCCATTGTGGATGACGCTGCGGTCGAATTGCCAAGGTCATCCAAGTAGGAGGTGGCAAACGGACATGGAACAACATCACACTCCAACATGTGTTCGTATGCTCCAATCATGAAGGAGACTTGAATGGTGTGCTCCACTTGGGCTGTGCCGGAGTCGCTAAGCCATGGGACCTTGTAAGGATGAGGATGCTTCATCTTGACCAATTGTAGCTTGGAACATAGCTCTTCGCTTGCCAAGTTGTGGCAACTTCTTCCGTCGATGATGACCTTCACGGAATGTCCGTTGATGCCCGCTTTGGTGTGGAAGATATGGCAATGTTGGTCTTCATCTTGTTGGTGTTGAAGTGTCAAGACCTTGGAGACAACGAGAGCGGGGCTCGAATCATTGTCACAAAAGACTTGGTCATCTTCATCTTCATTTACGCACCAGTGCATGGCCACGTGCTCAAGCGCTTCCATTTCTTCCTCACTCATCGAGTCATAGGTGCCATCATCGTTGGTGATCATTGTGTGTTGAGTGGGGCACTCGAATGTCTTGTGGCCTTAGCCTTGACATGTGAAGCATTTGATGGAACTCGTCTTGATGGTCTCATCCGGTGGAGTTGTCGATGATGAAGCTCTCGACTTGAAGTTGCTTGTAGTAGGAGGACGACTCGAAAGCATCAAAGTTTCCTTGTAACTTCACTTTTCGTCGTTGCTTGTAGAAGGTTTGGTTGAGGTCGAAGATGTTGTAGTCGTTGACGCTTGAGTGTATGAACCATATGTCTTGGAAGAGTACTTGGCATACTTGTATTCGTTGACGCTTGAGTGTATGAATCGTATGTCTTGGAAGAGTACTTGGCATACTTGTAGTCGTCTTGTACTTGTCGCTCCGCCTTGGTAGCTTGGTGCACTAGCTCGAGGAGGTTCGTGTACGATTGGAAATCCACAATCTTCTTGATAGGATGGTTGAGTCCATTCAAGAAATGTGCCATGGTTTGCTCCTCATCTTCCGTGACATTTGCTTGAATCATGGCGATGTCCATTTCCTTGCAGTACTCCTCAGCGGACTTGGTGCCTTGCTTGAGGAGTTGCAATTTCTTGAAGAGGTCGTGTAGGATCGAAAGTAGGTCTAGAGGGGGGGATTAGACTACTTGATAAAATAAAAATCTAGCCTTTTCCCAATTTTAAGTCTTGGCAGATTTTAGCAACTTAGCACAAGTCAAGCAATCAACCTACACATGCAATTCTAAGAGTGTAGCAGCGGAAAGTAAAACATTGCATATGAAGGTAATGAGAAGGGTTTGGAGAAGGCAAACGCAATGTAGACACGGAGATTTTTGGCGTGGTTCCGATAGGTGGTGCTATCGTACGTCCACGTTGATGGAGACTTCAACCCACGAAGGGTAACAGTTGCGTGAGCCCACGGGGGGCTCCACCCATGAAGGGTCTATGAAGAAGCAACCTTGTCTATCCCACCATGGCCATCGCCCACGAAGGACTTGCCTCACTCGGGTAGATCTTCACGAAGTAGGCAATCTCCTTGCCCTTACAAACTTCTTGGTTCAACTCCACAATCTTGTCGGAGGCTCCCAAGCGACACCTAACCAATCTAGGATACACCACTCTCCAAAAGGTAATAGATGGTGTGTAGATGATGAACTCCTTGCTCTTGTGCTTCAAATGATAGTCTCCCCAACACTCAACTCTCTCTCACAAATTTGGCTATGGTGGAAAGATGATTTGAGTGGAAAGCAACTTGGGGAAGGCTAGAGATCAAGTTTCTTGTGGTAGGATTGGAATGTCTTGGTCTCAACACATGAGTAGGTGGTTCTCTCTCAGAAAATGAGTAGTGGAAGTGTAGGTACGTTCTGATGGTTCTCTCTCTGATGGAGAAGGGGGTGGAGGGGTATATATAGCCTCCGCACAAAATCCAACCATTACACACATTTGACCCAACTCGGTCAGACCGAATATAAGAACTCAGTGAGACCGATTTAGTTCAAAATGTGAAGGTTAGGAATCTCGGTGGGACCGATATGATCAACTCGGTGGGACCGATGTGCTAGGGCTTTGGGAAAAACCTCATCTCGGTGAGACCGATTGCATGAACTCGATGGGACCAATTTCAGCAATGAGCAAATAGAGAGTTGGTCAGGCAAACTCGGTGGGACCGATCGCTCATCTCGGTGAGAACGAAATGTTACGAAGGGAAACAGAGAGTTTGTTATGAAAACTCGGTGGGACCGATCGCTCATCTCGGTGAGACCGAAATGTTACAAATGGAAACAGAGAGTTTGCAATGCCATCTCGGTGAGACCGAGATCCATATCAGTGAGACCGAATTGTCTAGGGTTTCTGGCAATGGCTATGTCAACTGAAATCGGTGGCGCCAGATAGATCAAATCGGTGGGGCCGAGTTTGACTTTGGGTTTTGGACATATGAGTAAATGAGAAAGTGGCTGAGGGTTTTGGAGCGATATCACTAAGCACATTGAGCAAGTAGACCATTAAGCAACACCTCATCCCCTTTTAATAGTATTGGCTTTCCTATGGACTCAATGTGATCTTGGATCACTAAAATAGAAATGAAGAGTCTTGACCTTGAGCCAATCTTTGTCCTTAGCATTTTGAGGGGTCCACATCTCTAGTCTATGCCATGCCAATTATTGAACTTTCTGAAATATTCAACTTGAATGGATATTAGTTCAATGAGCTATATGTTGTTATGAATTACCAAAACCACCCGGGGATTAGTTGCACTTTCAATCTCCCCCTTTTTGGTAATTGATGACAACATATAGATCAAAGCTTCGACAAATGATAATATGAATGAAATACATCGTTGCTTTAAGAAGTATGTGATAAGCAAGAGCTCCCCCTAAATTTGTGCAATATTTAAAATTTGCGTTTGAATGCAAATGCATAATCGATTAGGATCATGGGTCACTCTTCCATGTCACATACATCTTGGTGGAGCGCTCAAAATGATAAGAGTTAAACAACATGCACTCATCACCTTGGATAAACATGATTAATCATACACAAATATCATAGATATCATCATGCAAGCACACAATAAAGCATAGTATGATCAAACACAAATATTGTAGCAGGAATCAAATGAGCAAACGATCAAAGCAAATGACCAAAGTAGCAAGAGAGGCAAAAAAAAACAAAACACTCGCTCTCTCGAAGCCTAATGATCTATACACTTTCTCCCCCTTTGGTAACAAGTTACCAAAAAGCTTGAAAATGCATAGTGCTATGCGGCACTCTAGGCACGATCTTCGGGAGCTCCTGAAGGGGTCTTCTGGCTGGTTGCTCCGGTGTGCGTAGATGGCATGGAGAGGAGACCGTCTGCAAATACTTCAGCTGACGTCTATGGAGCTGGAGGAGTTGAAACTGGAGGTGCAACAGTGGTAGTTGCTGCAGGTGCTGAAAGAGTAGTCCTGGTGTCACTGACAACTGGCACTGCTGAAGACCTTTGTGCCCTTGGCACTCTATGAAATGTATCTGTAGTAGGTATGTCATCCCTGTCCTCAATCTCTTCCTGGAGCTTCTCCATAGTGGTCTGGATCTCTGTGACCTTGATATCTAGATCATGAAATTTAGTCTCAATGATCCTCTCAAGACTCTCTTGATTCTGAGTCAGGGTGGCCAAGCCCTTCTTAATCCTCACAGTAGCCTCAAGCAGATAACTGAGTTGATCTTGCTTGGTCTTGAGCATCACAGTTGAAGCATCTGGTGCAGTGGCTGCCTTTGCTGCTTTTGCAGCCTTTGCTCTCTCTCTCTCTCTCTCTCTCTCTCTCTCTCTCTCTTCTCATGGGCTTCTGCACTAGTTGGATGAGATGCATCCATGACAACCTCGTTGTCCTCAAATTCTGGGCTCAGGGGAAGATGCTCTTTGTCTAGAAGATATGTCCCTGTCCCCATCTTGGAGTTGATCAACATCTGTATATGAGGGGCATATCCACATGATCTCTTCTGATTAGCTGCAGTTCTCTTCACTGTTTCAACTATCAAACTCATCACCTTGAACTTCTGTGGCACATCAAACATATGGGGCAGGTTGATGGAGTGACCACGGATCATTCTATGATCTCCTGACTTGGGCAAAAGAGTATGCCTCAAAATGGTGTTGATGGTGGTCAGACCTGACAGCAGATAGTATATTGACCCAAGCTTATGAGTCTCCAAGGCATCATCAGGAATTGTCTTGTACATATTGGCCATGGAGTTGTGATCTTTTCTATGCTTCGCATATACATCAGTGTCATATTCCTCTTCCTTAGGGGCATTGATCAACTTGGCCCATTCAGAGATAGTTGATTGGTACCTTGTACCTTCAGTCATCCAGACAATCCTTCCATCTGGGTAGAAATGAGCAGTGGAGTAGAATTGCATTATCATCTCATCATTCCACTTGGTCAACTTCTAACCAACAAACTTGTCCACTTCATTCATTATGAAGCTGTCATGCACTCCTGGGAAGTAGTCCTCATTGTCATCAATAAATTTCCAATCAACCCACTTCATGTCACTGACAATGGGCTTCTTGTCCAACAAGACTGTCTCATAGAAGTCCTGCTGTTCCTTGGTGTGGAAACAATAGTCTACAGCAGTCCTTCTCCTAGTGGCATAGGGATCAGTCTGTCTCCATAATCTCAGACCAGCATCCTTTCTCAGCTTCATATTTTCAGCCACTGGATGATCATCACTATGATCAGGAATCTTTGGCTTCAACTTTCTGAGCACTTTTTGCTCTTCATCTTCTTGAGCTTCAGGCACAGGGGCCTTGTTCTTCTCAGCAGCAGGGATGTTTCTGGTGGATCTCTTGGGTGCAGCAGGTTTTGGAGCATGAGCTTGAGTTGGAGGCTTGGGGGTTGACTTGGGCTTAGATGGAGCAACCCCTGATCTTATAGCACCCCCCATGAGCTTCTGAGTCATTGGAGGTGGTGCAGCTGGCTCTTCCTCCTCCTCCTCTTCATCAGAGTCTCTCATCATAGATGGTTTGCCAATGACTCTGGCAATGGTCTTATTGACTCTCTCCTTCCTCTTCTTACCTTCAGCAGCCTCTTCTTCTCTTGGTTCAAGGGTGAACTCCATAGTTTCTTGAGTGGAGGCTCTGGCTTTTGACAAGTTGCAAAAATGCGGCAAGCACTGGGTTGATGAGTTGCCGGTGGTTCTTTGGTCAATCACGACGACACCAAATCGAGCTACTGGCCAGACTCCCTTCTCCCTAGTATATGGTGTAGACGCAGTATTCCCCATGGAACTCACATACGGATCACCTTGAGTAATTGCCTACGACGAAGTAGCGCAAGAGCAGCTGCGGCATGATGATGCCGCGCTCCTCGAGGAAGATCGTCTCCGGGCAGCTGTACGTGCTGCGCGATACCAGCTAGCCCTGCACCGCTATCACAGCCGTAGGGTTCACGCCTGGAGCCTTGTGGAAGGTGACCTTGTCCTTAGGCGCATTCAGTCCGCCAAGGGTGCAAACAAGTTGACACCAAAGTGGGAAGGCCCTTACTGGGTAGTACGTGTCACCAGACCTGGCGCAGTCTGTCTGGAGACCGAGGATGGCATCACAATGCAAAACTCATGGAATATTGAGCATCTTCGCAAGTTCTACCCGTAAGGCACGGCTGCCGGGCCTTGCCCCGTCAACCTGTTTTGTACAAGCATAGTCCTCGGGACTTGTAACCCTTTGTACATAGCCAGACGCAGGCCCTGTGCATAGTTGAATAAAACAAAGTGTTTTCACAAAACTTGCATACATGATTTCCTGTTTGCTTAAGTATGATCTTATTGTGATTACATTAGTTTTTAAATGAGGTGACTAACATGCTGAGAGAGGCCATGTGCTATCCTCCTTTCTCTTCTTCCTTTGATGACAACAGAAGGATTCTATCATAGATAATTCCCCCGGAAAGGAGGATAAATGCGAGCCCGTGCACTTGGTCCCCGACAACCTCTCCTTATCTAAGATGATAAGAAGGACAACAAAGAGAGATAAGTTCGCTTAGTTATATTACATCATTCCGTGTTATGCTTACGTATGAGAAACTTGCACGTAAGGAAACCTTGTTGCCTCTGCCATTCGCGCTCCTATCTTTAACTCGAGTCCACTCGACAAGGTTGGTTGTAGCTGCATGGGGAGAGGTTGATGAGGGGCCGGCCTTCGTTCGTGCTCCTAACCCGTTTTTGAGCTCACTAAACATGGTTTTAGTAGCATCTGTGCTGAAGGTAGGCAAGATGTCTTGCTGGAAAACTTTGCTTACTATGAGTATTGAAGGCTCGCCCTTTAGTATGTTTGAATACATACACAAGTGTCTGGCAAGCTCTTATTTCAAAAATACGTAGACAGACAAGTACAGATTATACGTGTACTGACATGGATGAAGAATACATAATTTTGATTCGAATATTGGCAAATGCCTACATTTTTTCAAAATTAAAAAGATAAGTGCCCCGTAATACCTTTCTTGTCCCTCTTCTCCTAGGAATTACATTGAGAAGGAAAGAGGGCAAAAGGAGCGTCTGGGCAGAAGCCCAGCCTAACCCCGTCAGGACTAGCGGGACGTAGCCTGACAAGATCGGGAGGGTGCCTCCCCGGCAAGGAAGAAGAGGCCGGAGGTGGGGAGAGCGACTAGGCGATGCCCTGGTCACCCCCGCCAGGACTAGAGGGACGCGGCTCAGTAGGGACACCGGCAGGGAAGACGAAGTCGGAGTCGATGAGCCTGCCGGGGTCCAGCTGGAGGTGGCGGTGACGACCAGGCCAAGCACCCCCGGCAAATCGCTTTGCTGGGGTCCAGCTGCAGATGGCGGTGCTGCCAGTGCCTAGCTGATGGTGATGGTGCGTCCGGTATTCAGCCGGAGTCCGAGTTGTCGTCTTCGTGCTTGACGACTGGGGCTCGCCAAGGAGCTTTCGTCATCACTCATGCTTTCCGCGCAGCACCCTAAGCGAGCACCTAGACGTCCGAAGACCTTGATGAAGAGCATATCGGACTCCACCAACTTGAAGCGGAGAACGTGCCCTTCCGCTAGATAATGGGCATGGGCGAAGGTTTTCCAGCCACACTTGAGAAGCATGACGTGCGGTGCGGGAAACTCGACGTTCGCCCACACAGCGCCATTGCAGCAGCCACTCATACACAGCACTAGCCTGAGCGGCTGGTCGACTTCCATCACCCTGGCAAAGGGACTAGGGAGCCGCGGACGGCCGCGGGGAGGATCGCACAGCTTGACGATGAACTCCAGCGCCGTATCCTCCACGTGGCCTTCTGTTGGCGTTGAAGCAGCTGGAGGAGGAGCGACAAAGGCACCACTTCGCCCACCACGACCGCGGGTGCTGCGTCGACCTCTGCTATGCCCCGTGGCTTCACCTTGTGCACTAGATCCAGCCTCTACGGTTGCAGCAGAGGCAGGGGCGGGGTGACGAGAGAAAGTTCTCATCGCTACCATCGGAGCACGGGCTCGGCCTCTTCCCCTCGCCATGGTGAAAGTGGAAGCAAGGAAGGAGAAGGAAGAGATGATGTATGAGCATCGCCACCCCCTCACATCTCCTTTTATAGCAGAGTAAGAGGGGGGAGGCTGGCTCTCCACTACTCTGGGGCAACCGCCCCACTCCTCCAACCCAGCCTCCTACATCCCTGATGGCGTCCTGATTCATCGGTCGCCCCACTGCGCCAATCCAGGGCGTTGTGTATTCTGCCAACAGCACACATTCCTGCGCCCTGCGCATCCACCACCAACCCCGCGCAATGCATGCGGCACGCGTGGCGAAAACGACATTCATGGTGGGTGAACTTAAAGTAAAATGGCAGTTACCACAATTCACGCGCGAGCATCGTAATGGGCTCCCATGGGCATGGATGCCCTGGTTCCCGACATGAACAACGCACACCGTATGGATATGAAGGTGCCATGGGATCTTCGGAAACTGACGAAAATCCAGGTTAACAAAGAAGCAAAGAAGATCTCAAAAATACAAATGCCAGCCCCGGCAAGATCTCTGTGTACACCTATGCATTGGTTGGGCCTACCCCAACGATGCCCGACAGCACGTGTGGACCAGGCCCGGGGCTCTTGTCGGTGCAACAAACAGGTGTGTTTGCTGACCTGACTTATGCCCCGGCGTACGACCGCCCATACATCGAATATCAAGACATGGCACAAGATAAGCCAGAAAAACCGCTCTTCGTGAGATCGAGGAGTGCATTAAGAAGAACAAAGTGACCAGAGAATATCCCCAGGAAGGCCTCTCCTTCCGGGCAGGCGAGCCCGGCAGGGTCGAGACTATGCCCGGGGCCAAGTCTAAACCGCCCCGACAAGGTTCCCGGGGCCGCCAAGACCACAAGACAGAGTCCCGGCAGGCTCTGTGCCGGCAAGCCTCCGCCAAGACGCCACCGCTCCACCTCATCGTACGCTATTCGCTAATCGATGCGGTGTCGAGCTCCCAAGTGGCTAGATGGATCTCGTCAGGCACGTGGCAACCTGCTTGAGAAGAGATTAACTTTATTGACACCCGTCCTGATGGCATGTCACGCTTATAAGAGGTAGACGGATAAGCGGTGCGACAAGCTTGCCGGGCTTCAACCTCAGCATGACACCTAGCAGTGCATTTAATGCACTTTGAACAAACTGCCAGAGTTAGGTATGATAACACTGTTAGCTACCTAATCATGCGGTAATGATTGTTTTGCCACTATGGTCGCCCCTTAAGCTATAAAAGGTGGCCCGAGGCAACCTAGCAAGGGGTTCAAATCTTTGATCCCTCAACACTTGTACGCGTGTAGCTGCTCTCCCCGAGGCACACTTGCCGGGCTTGAGTGCTCCATGTCTTTGTGTTCCTCCAGATCAATCCACCATAGCAGGAGTAGGGTTTTACACTGCAAAGCGGCCTGAACCTGGGTAAAAGAGAGTAGTTCATCGCCATGCTGCCTTGTTGTTTTTGCTCTTTATGCAATGTGATCGTCCCCCTGCCGAACCACTAAGGGGCAACCCTGCCCCATAGGGGATCGTGCATTCCCCCACGACACTCTTGAGCTAGGACAAACTTCTGGTGCCGCTGCTACTGCTGTTGATGCTTCTGTAGCTCCTGCTACTACTGTAGATGGGGAGAACTATTACGAGGATGAGGTTGATCAAAATCATAACTACATGCAACCACCAGCACCACCACCACCAGGTCGTCCTCATGCATATAATCGCAACGGTAGGGCTGCACCACCACCTCAGGTATGAGATCATGACCATCTTCCTAAACTAAAGTTGAATATTCAGACTTTTGAGGGTAGATACGTTCTGATGTATATCTTACTTGGGAGCTAGAAACTGAACAACGTTTTACATGTTTACAATATCCCGAGGAGAGATGTCTTGCATGCGAACATTGTAAATTATATCCTATTCCAGCTACTTGGGCTGCTTTGAAAACTGCTATGCGTACTCATTGGGTTCCACCTTATTATCAACGTGAATTACTTCAAAAATTGCAGCGTTTAAGACAAGGAAAAAATTCTATAGAGGAATATTATAAGGAATTACAAACTGGCATGATTAGATGTGGTATTGTTGAGGATAATGAAGCTATGCTTGCATGTTTGATGGGTGGGTTAAATAGAGAGATTCAGACCATTTTAGAGTATAAGGAGTATAACAATATCACTCATTTATTCCATCTTTCTTGCAAAGTTGAACATGAAGTGCAGGATCGACAGGCATTGGTGCGGACTCTTTTTTCTGCAGGTTAAACTTCATCATGGACATTGCGTGCATCCTCTACTTCCACATCTTCTGCTATGCCGGCACCTCCATCAGCTGCGACCTCCAACTGTCATACAAGAAAGCAGGCACAACCACCACTATCTGCCAAGAGCACACCTTCTGGGCCTGCACAGAGCTCTTCTTCATCCATAGCATCAACAGGGCAAACACATGATATATTTGTCGTTGTTGCAAGGGTGGAGGTCATTATGCGAGAGAATGCCCATCTAAGAGTGTGATGATTGCTACTGAGGATGGTGGGTATGAGTCTGCTAGTGACTATGATGAGGAGACTTTGGCTCCTATTACAAGTGAAGAACACGGTGGAGATGATTCTGAACAAGAGACGTAATACATGGCTGCTGAAGACACTAACAGGTATGAATGTTTAGTTCCTCAACGTGTTTTGAGTGTGCAGGTCACACAAGCTGAGCAAAATCAGAGGCACAATTTGTTCCACACAAAGGGAGTTGTGAAGGAACATTTTGTTCATGTCATCATAGATGGAGGGAGATGCAACAACTTGGCTAGCATGGAGATGGTGGAGAAGCTGTCTCTCACCACAAGACCACATCCGCATCCTTACTACATCCAATGGTTCAACAACAGCGACAAGGTTAAGGTAACACGTACTATTCATGTGCATTTTAGTATCGCTACATATGCTGATTATGTTGATTGTGATGTGGTACCCATGCAAGCATGTTCCTTATTACTTGGTAGACCATGTCAATTCAATAAAAATTCTGTACACCATGGTAGAAACATTGAGTATACTCTTGTTCATAAGGATAAACATATTACTTTGCTTCCTATGACTCCTGATTCCATTTTGAAAGATGATATTAATCAAGCTAGTAAAGCAAAACAAGAGCAAAATAAGAGTGAAAATCAGATAGTGGCAAAAGAATTTGAGCAACAAATGAAACCTAATAATAAACCATCTAGTGTTGCTTCTGAAATTAAATTGAAAAGTGGATGTTTACTTGCCACCAAATCTGATATTGATGATCTAGATTGCAGCCAATCTGTTTGCTATGCTTTTGTGTACAAAGAGGCATTATTTTCATTCAAGGACGTGCCTTCCTCTTTGCCTCCTGCTGTCACTAACATTTTGTAGGAGTTTGCTAACGTCTTTCCACATGACATGCCACTGGGATTACCACCTATTCAAGGGATTGAGCATCAGATTGACTTAATTCCCGGTGCATCGCTACCCAACCATGCACCATACCATACCAATCCAGAGGAGACAAAGGAGATTATCTGTCAAGTATAGGAGCTGCTCGATAAAGGATATATACGCGAATCCCTTAGTCCTTGTGCTGTTCCTATTATTCTAGTGCCAAAAAAGGATGGTACATCACGTAGTGTGTTGATTGTAGAGGCATTAATAATATTACTATTCGTTATCGTCATCCTATTCCTAGTCTAGATGATACGCTTGATGAATTAAGTGGCTCTACTATTTCCTCGAAAGTTGATTTGCCTAGTGGATACCATCAAATTCGTATGAAATTGGGTGATGAATAGAAAACAACCTTTAAAACTAAGTTTGGATTATATGAGTGGTTAGTCATGCCTTTTGGGTTTTGCACCTAGTACTTTCATGAGATTAATGAACGAAGTTTTACGTGCTTTCATTGGACGATTTGTGGTAGTCTATTTTGATGATATACTAATTTATAGCAGATCTTTGGAGGAACATTTGGAACATTTATGTGCTGTTTTTATTGCTGTACGTGATGCATGTTTGTTTGGTAACCTTGGGAAGTGCACCTTTTGCACTGACCGAGTATCTTTTCTTGGCTATGTTGTCACTCCACAGGGAATTAAAGTTGATAAAGCCAAGATTGAAGCTATTGAGAGTTGGCCGCAGCCTAAAATGGTCACACAAGTGAGGAGTTTTCTTGGCCTCACTGGTTTTTATATGCGTTTTGTGAGAGATTTCAGCACCATTGCTGCACCTCTCAATGAGCTTAGAAAGAAGGATGTGCCTTTTGTTTGGGGTACCGCACAGGAAGAAGCCTTCACGGTATTGAAAGATAAGTTGACACATGCTCCTTTACTCCAACTTCCTGATTTTAATAAGACTTTTGAGCTTGAATGTGATGCTAGTGGAATTGGATTAGGAGGTGTGTTTTTACAAGATGGCAAACCTGTTGCATACTTTTCTGAAAAATTGAGTGGGCCTAGTCTGAACTATTCTACCCATGATAAAGAATTATATGCTCTCTTTCGGACCTTAGAAACATGGCAACATTACTTATGGCCCAAAGAATTTGTTATACATTCTGATCATGAATCTTTGAAACACATTAAAAGTCAACCAAAACTGAATCGTAGACATGCTAAATGGGTTGAATTCATTGAGACTTTCCCTTATGTCATTAAAAAGAATAAGGGTAAAGAAAATGTTATTGCTGATGCATTGTCTCATCGTTATACTATGCTTTCACAACTTGACATTAAAATATTTGGTTTGGAGACCATCAAAGATCAATATGTGCATGATGCTGATTTTAAAGATGTAATGTAGAATTGTAAAGAAGGAAGAACATGGAACAAGTTCGTCCTTAAAGATGGATTTGTGTTCCGTGCTAACAAGCTATGCATTCCAGCTAGCTCTGTTCATCTTTTGTTGTTGCAGGAGGCGCATGGAGGAGGATTAATGGGGCGCTTTGGCGTGAAGAAGACAGAGGACGTACTAGCTACACATTTCTTTTGGCCAAAGATGAGACGGGATACTGAGCATTTTGTTGCTCGCTACACTACATGTCAAAAAGGTAAGTCACGACTCAATCCTCATGGTTTATATATGCCTTTGCCTGTACCTAGTGTTCCATGGGAGGATATATCTATGGACTTTGTTTTAGGTTTACCTCGAACAAAGAAGGGGAGGGATAGCATATTTGTTGTCGTGGATAGATTTTCGAAAATGGCACACTTTATACCATGTCATAAAAGCGACGATGCTGCTAATGTTGCTGATTTGTTCTTTCGGGAAATTATTCGCTTGCATGGTGCGCCAAATACAATTGTTTCATATCGTGATACTAAGTTTCTTAGACACTTTTGGAGATGTTTACGGGCTAAGTTGGGGACTAAACTGCTTTTTATTACTACATGTTGTTGGTGCAATATTTGCCCTCTTGTGTTTTGGAGATTGTTGACAGAAACAGGCATGGACTGATTTGTCTGCTAGTGCATACAGAGAGAAATAGTCCATGCAGAACCAAAGAGAATGTTGTCTCCGGTGTCAAGTTCGAGGAACTTCACCAAAGAATATCTGTGTTGCAGAGAAGAATGAGCTACATCTATTGAAGACATGTAGGCGAGAAGATTTATGTGAAGGAGTTAGCCCCTCGAAAATTATTGCTGATGTGAAGCAATTGGTTCAGAGATTCTGTTCGAAGGAAAATGAATGCAACGAATGGAAGCCGAAGACAAAGTGAAGACATAGTATTCATTTTGTTGTTCTTCTTTCATTTATTTGAGTCATAGGACCTCCTTACTATTAAGAGGGGTATAGGTTCTCGAAGCTTAGATCCGCTGTGATGCTTAGCCCAAAACCTATGAAAGATGCGAGAGAAATCTCTTTATGCTTTGAATGATTACCTAGCCGCAGTAGACATTGTTCTTCATGCTGAAGGACATATCTTTCAAACTGAGGAGTTAACTTTACTTGCTCCGCAAGTAATGTTACCGTTGTTCTCAATTTTCGACCGCTGGACTCGTGTCGTTCGGCCATTGGCTGCACCACATGTCCAATTTGGTCATTTCCCTTCAGGGAAGGCTGCGGCTATAAATAGCCACCCCTCTCCAACGTTGTTCGTTGGCTGCTCCGCTTAAGATTTACGAGAAGATTGATTGAGCATCCCCTCTCTGAGTGATTTGTGTTTAAGATCCATTGAGAAAAAAAATCAAGAGCCCAAACTTAGACAGTGGTTGAGCATCACAGTAGTTCTGAGTTAGAGTTCTTGTACCTATTACTCTTGAGAGTTGCGCACTCTCTAGACGGATAGGTGTCGGCTTGAGTGTTGAAGAGTTGTTGTCTTTACCGAGCTAGATCTTCAGCAACCAAGAGTGATTGTGGTTCGCGAAGGTCGACCGAAGGTTTGGAGATCGCCGACAAGTATCTACCACGAGTGAAATCAACTAGAGTCTGTATCAGCTCTGAGTTGAAGGAGAATAGGGCGAAGAGAGTTTATCTTCCATGTTAAGTCACAACCCCTCCAACCAGACGTAGTCATTTGGCAGAATGGCGAACTAGTCTACCAAATCTCTTTGTCGCCATCGAGCACCACTGGTTCTATCTACTTCACTGATTTACTTTCAGCAGTTTACTCTCGTGCTCCCTGTCGATAGTTTATCTGATCAGTCATTGTATGTGGCATATCTTTCGTCTTTACCATCTGTTCGCATTCTTAGCTCGCTCTGTTACTTTCTCCTCATTCAGTGTAGTCATTTCATTCACTAACTCTGCAACTCATACTTATTCGATATTGTATGTTCCCCTGTATTGTTTTCATTCACCCTGTCGTAGTTCTTTCTTGTAGTTATCTATCATAGTTCCTCACTCTATTTCTCCCTCATGCTATTGCATCTATTAGCATATTGCATTAACATCGTCATTATCAAACCTGTGATATCTTATACTCATACTATCATTTATTCTTTCATCGATAGATGTGTTTCTAGATAAAGTGCTTGTTTAAGTTTGTATCTACTGAACCTTATTTCCACTGCTGTGTTTGGGATCAATTCATAACATTCGAAAGAATTTTTGAATCTCCCATTCACCCCCCTCTGGTCGATATACTCTCGGTCCTAACAATTGGTATCAGAGCAGGTACTCCATGTCTCTGTTTATTAAAGGTCTAACAGCCTTGGAGTTTTGAGTATGTCATATGCAGGTAGATCCTCGCACTCTGAAGGATTTCCTATCTTCGATGGAAATGACTATCTCTATTGGAAAGAGAGAATGAGAATCAGACTTCAAGCCATCCATCTAGAACTGTGGCAGATTGTGGAAAATGGATACACCATTCCACACCCTGATGCTCCAACTTCTGATGACAAAGCTATGCTGTGGTTGAATTCACAAGCAAAAGATATTATCTGTGCAAGTATCTCAAAGGACATTTTCATTCGGTTCCGAACGGTTGACACTGCAAAGCAACTTTAGGATGCCATAAAAATGCTCATGAAGAATTCATTGCCACAACAGACCCTCACACTCAAATGCTTTGTGCCATGTTTGCTGGCTTCAGAAGCCTTCGTAAAGGAACTCACTGATCGGTTGATAAATATTGTTGAAAGACTTCATCAACGAGGAGTAACTGATATCACCGATAGAGATGTGGTCAACAAGCCGCTAAGTGCTCTTGATGCAACCTTCGATCCTGTCGGTGCAACAAACATTCACGTTTGCTGCCCGGACTCGTGCACAGGCGTGATGTCGATCATACATCCAGTACCTGTGCATAACACAAAGATAAGTCAGAGAAGTCGCTCTTTGTGAGATCAAGGAGAGCATTAAGAAAATCAAGCCGACAAGAGAGCATTGCGGGCAGGCCTCCCCTACTGGGTAGGAGAGCCCGGCCGGGTTGAGAGCGCCTCTAAAGACCAAGTCTAGTTTGCCCCGGCAAGGCTTTCGGGGCCGCCAAGCTCAGAACCCGCCAGGCTCCCCGCCGGCAGGCCCCCGCAAGACGCCACCGCTCCACCTCATCACATGCTAGTCATTAATCAGCGCAGTGTCAAGCTCTCAAGTAACTAGGTGGATCCTGTCAGGCACGTGGCAGCATGGTGAAGAGGCGACTAGCTTTATTGACACCCGTCCAGAAGGCGTGTCACTGTCGTGGGTGAACACGATCACCTATGGGGCCACAGGCCACTTTGTGGTTTGGCAAAGGGGGAAGATGACGTTGCACAAAGAGCGGAAGCCATGGAGCAGCACGACGATGGTGACACTGGTGGTTTTTACCCAGGTTCGGGCCGCTGGGAAGCGTAAAACCCTACTCCTGCTTTGGTAGATTGGATGGAGGAACACAATGAACACGCAACGCTCAAGCTCGGCAAGGTGGCCTCGGGGAGAGCTACTACGCGCGTACAAGTGTGCGAGGGTCTAAATCCCTCTCTAGGTAGCCTTGGGCCTCCTTTTATAGTTCAAGGGGTAACCACAGTGGCAAAATAGTCTTTCTCTGGTGGTTAGATAGCTAATAGTGCTATCATACCTAACTCTGGAAGTTAGGACAAAGTGCATTAAATGCACTGCTAGGTGTCATGCTAAGGGTGAAGCCCGGCAAGCCTGCCGTGCTACTTAATCATCTTCTGCTTATCTGTTCGACATGCCTCTGGACGGGTGTCATGTGAGGGCAATCTGTCTTCCGACGGGCTGCCACGTGCCTAGTGGAAGCCACTTAATCATCTGGAGGTTTGACACCGCATTGATAAGTGATTTGCGTCGTGCTGCGGTGGAGCGGTGGTGCCCTGGTGGGAGTTCTTGCCCTTGGCGGCCCCGGCAAGCCTGGCGGGGCAATCTTGGACTTGCCCTTGGGGTGGTTTCGACCAGGCCGGGCTCTCCTGCCCAGCAAGGGAGGCCTTCCCAATGTGATGCTCTGCTGTTTTGTACATTGACTTGGTCTTCTTGATCCGCTCCTTGATCTCACAAAGAGCGGTTTCTCTGGCTTGGCCTTGCTTTGGATGTTGGTGTAGCCATTCCTTCATCGAGCCTCGGCTGCCGGGGTAGATACTCTTCGTCCGTGCACAAGTCAGGGGGGAATGAACATCCCTGTTTGTGTACCCCGATAGAAGCCCCCGGGCCTGAGCCATACATGTCGCTGGGCACGTTGGGTGAGGCCCCAAAACAGTGCACGGACACATGTCGAAAATATGTTGCTCATGCAGCGGTTGTTATGATGACTAGTTATTCCAACCTCCACTCCACGTAATTACCGCAGGTAGTGGGGTCGTGGAATAGTAGCAGTTAATGGGTAGTGCGCCTACAGAAACGGTAACTTTTGGAGGAGAGATAGTGAAGAGCCAGCCCCCGCGCCCGTTCCCAATAAAAAGGCAATGCGAAGGGGCGCTGCTCATTCGGATCTGTCTCCTTTCCCATCATCTTCTTCCTCAACCCAAGCAACCGCCCCTGCGCCATCATCCGCCCCAAAGCTTTGCCTCATCTTTTGCCCATCCCATAAGCAAGAGATGGGGTGACAAACAGGCACCACGAAGGGGAAGCGGGCGGCCGTCACAAAGGATGCCGCGGCGGAGGGGAGGAAGAAAAGGGCGGAGGAGCTGGACCGGAAGCGACATGAAGATGTGGTTTTCTTCCCGTCGAGCCTGGATGGCCCAACCTTGGTTGCGAGGTATGCGTATATGTGGGGGAGGGAAGTTCCAAAAGGGCATGGGGTCCCCGTGGTTCTGCCGGAGGGAAACGAGGTTCCATCGAACACGTACCGCATTTTCTGCGTGTACTTCCTCTGCGGCCTCACCTCCTCCATCTTCTGGATTTCACGCCCAATGCAATGGCGTGTATGGAAATCTTCGCCCGTCTGTGCGAGAACTTTGTTGGAATTGCCCCCAATGTGGACTTGTTCAGGCATTTCTTCCTCCCACGGAAAGAGGACAAATCTCACCGCTTGGGAAACATAAGCTGGATTCCTCGAAGCAAGAAGGGTGACTGGGATTATCTCCTCGGCCAGCAGTGTAGCAGGTGGGAGGAATGGAGGGTGGATTGGTGTTGGATCCAGGACAAGGATGCCCCTGAATTCTACGCGGCGTGGACTGAATGCCTCACGCGCGATAGCGACTGGAGTAAGTTGGGCTTCTCTGACGACATGCTTCGCCCAGCGCTGAACATGATTGCTCGTCTTAAAGCTGCCGGGCTAACCGTCGAGCATGTGGGGGGCGACATCCTTCGACGTCGCATTGCGCCGCTGCAGAAAAGGGACAGGTTTGCCTGGGAATATGGAAGCTCGACCGACAGGATGAGGTTGTATCCAGGCCCCGCCAACAATTTGTCGATATATGGCCATGGCTGGCTGTGCAAACAGCTATTCGGCAGCCTTGGACCATTCCATTTGCCGGTAGGGATTGTTCCTCTGCATCTTAACTTGCTAGGGACCAAATTCTGAAATGGATGCCCAACTGTAATGCTTACGGAGTTGCGGCTGATTGGCAACTGCCTGAACTGGATGCAGAGATAGAGTGGGTCTCCAGTTTGGAAGAAAGGGCATCCAAAGTGGAGAACGATCTTATCAAGTGCACCTCCAAAGCAGAAGCAGCGTTTACTGCAAAGCGGATTGCAGAGGACAGGGCTGCCGGAGGGACAAGGCCTGAAGAGGAGGAGGAGGATGTTGAAGGTGAGGGTTCTTCTGATGAAGGGAGCGAGGAGCACGACAGGGAGGAAATTGCCGGGCTTGACCCTGCCGGGGTCGAAATTCATCGTACCACAGCAGCAGATGCCCAAGAAGAGGGCGGGGTTGAGGAGGCGGAGCAGCCCGAGGTGGAGGAAGAATGGCTCGCAATGGGTCCTCAAGCCCCAGGACCAGATCCAGGACAACACCTTCGCAGGCGGGCTAGCCAGGGAACAGCGGCTCCTGCCTCTTCATCGATCGCAAAGAGGGTGAAGAAGATTGCCTCTAAGGGCGACAAGCCAGAGGTGGTACGCCGCTAATCAACTCACCTGTCGGAGGCCAAGACCCCACCCGCCAAGCTACGTGCAGTCACTGGAGTTGATCCTAGCCCCCAATCAAGCCCAGCTTCTTTGCAAGGCTCGATCCCACCAGAGACCTCGGCCCCATCGATAAGCTCAAAGCTGCCAGGAAGCTCCGCTCCTCCAACTCTGAAGAGAGGCAGGGCGACCCAGCCACCTGCGGCATATGAGCTAGGCTCTATGCTCGTGGATCCAGAGTAAGGAGAACAATCGAGGTTCTTGCTGAGGTATTATGCACTTGATAGTTGTTGATTCAATCTTCTTCATTGACTTGGCAGAGATGAAGAAGCCCTCGCTCAGCGGGCCAAACAAACCAAGCACGCTGCGGCGTCGGGTTCTTTGGCGAGCATGGGTCTGGCGGGGGATAGGACAGGGGATCCCGTGCCCAACCCCCAGCCCAACCCCCGGCGCGAAGGCATGGGGTAGATTTCACCCGCCTGGAGAGACATGGAGGAACATGCTTCATCACCCACCAAGGGAGAAAGTGAGATCCAGAAGGGCGGGGGTCCACCAAGAGGGGTCCACCCCAACCAAAGTCCAAATAGAGGAATAACCGGCAAGGGCCTCCATCAAGGGGTCTGCCCGTGCTGAGGTCATAGCCATCGATGAAGCGGACATGGACTGCACGCAGGCAACTGACGTTGCTGGGGAGGGGGATGCTCCTCCACAGCAAACACCATCGGGTAATCCACTTGTCTTTGTTTTTACCTCCTTGAATTACTTTGCTTCTTAGTTTTTGACTTAGTAGTATCTGGCTTCTTATTGTTCCATCTGGTGATTTTACTTGTAGCTCCGTTGATTGAAGAACCTGAGCTCTTGGAAGAGGTGGCCAACATCGGGAAGAGTGCTGTCGAGGAAGCAACCAAGATGGTTGCCGCGGAAGGTCACGAACAGACAGCTGGGGATATCCAGGAGTCCCCAAAAGAGACAGAGAAGACCCCCGGCAGTTCTTCTGGCCTAGGCATGGTCGTTGAGGAGAAAGCCCCTCTTCAAACAATGGGACCCCTTCCCCCGCACTGTTCACAGGCTGCAGTTTCACAACCATCCTCAAGCAAGCTGGTACTGATCCTTGCGCATCCTGAGCTAGCCGCTCCAAGCTCATTTGTCTCAGTGGTCGCGGATTTTGATGAAGAGATCAGACGCATACTAGCACCGATGTCTCAGAGGGTCAAAGGGGCTGGTGATTCAGATGACAACGCCAAGGATCTGGTATTCCTGGAATCCGTGGCGGCAGGGCTCAAGGATGTGCAGGACAGGTACAACCACAGATGGCAGGCGATCAAGGAGCAGAGCGACTCTGCTGGGCTCATGGACCAGAAGCTGTGGGATAAAGGCAACGAACTGCGTGAGTGGTACAAGAAGCAGACCCATTCCCTTTTGCGGCAAGAGGAGGTGTTGACCATGGCCAAGGAGGATGTTACTGCCCGGGAGGTCCAGTTGGCGGAGCGCCAAGTGCTTCTCGATGCCGAGGAGAAGGACATCTTTGCTCGGGAAGGGGCTCTCGAAGCTACTCTCGGCAGCAAGGATGAGGAGTTGGAGGCCCTTGTTCAGCAACGTACCAAGGAGCTAGCAGATGGCCAAAAGCCTCCCTTGATGCCCTCACCCTCGAGTCCACGGCCCAGCTGAAGAAGGTTGCCGATGATCTAGCTGCCGCAACTGCTGCCAAGAATGATCTTGAAATTTGGGTGAGCAAACTAATGGAGGACCTTGCCGGGGGCAACAAGGAGGTCCTGGCCCTCAAAGAGGAAGCGCAGAAAACAGAGGCTGCCCTGAAGGAGGCGCAATCACAGCTCTCCTCTAAGAGCCAGGATCTTGATACTGCCAACGGCACCATCTCCAACATGAAAGCCAGGCTCAGACTTGGCCAATGCGAAAACTTTCCAAAAAGATGCAGAGGACAAGCTGGAGAACCAAGTCCAGCAACGCGACCTCTGGATCAAGAACATGGTTGACATCATCGAGCGCCTCACTGCCCAGATTGCGAACATGGACATGAAGAGCTGGGCCTTCTCCGTGGGCAAGCATGAGGTCCCTAGTGTCAAGCTGACGCTCTTCTTCGAAGGTCTGATCAAAGGGCTGAAGATGTATGAAGACGACAGAGCCGAATGCTTCGCCGTTGAATCCTGGAAGCTTTCTCGTGACGCCCTCTTTCTTGTCTTGAGCAACCTCGCCTTCTTCCACCCAGACCTCAACCTTTCTGACGGCTTCAAGAAGCTGCCGCTGGGCACAGATGCTTCCACTGCCGCGGCAAAGTTCGCCCCCTCGCTGACAAGGTCCTTTCCGTCCCAAGGATCCCGGGAGGCCGCCGGACCGGGCAGTAGGCCATTCTTGCTGTTGTGCTTGTCCTGTAATAAGATACAATATGTACCTCGTTTTTAGGCTTCGTACTGTTCTTGCTTTAATGCTCGTCGAACTGATGTTTATATGCCAAAGCATACTATCCCTCTTGTGCTTATCCCTTGGTATTCGTATAGTTAGTTTCCTTGCGTACTTTGGTTGCCCGCCAACAGCATACTACCGCGATTGCTTTAAGGAACGGATCCTTAGCATTCAGCTGGCAAGGACCCGCTGCCGGTGGGTTTTTCCTTAACAGTCCTTGACACTGCCACCCACTTTGTTGAGCAGGCTCGAAAAAAAGTGAGGGCGTAGACAAATATAGTAAGGTTCCATCGTACAAGGGACTTGCCATACGAAACCTTGGTCGTCCGAGGGATAGGCAAGTGCAAGTTCTGTAGAAAAGCTAACAAGCAGGCCAACTTAGCTTTTGTCTATGTTCTCCTCTTGCCGGGATGTACATTTGATCACGCATAACATCCTTTCTTCCACCCGTGGTTGCCCCTCCTTACCACGTCTCCTGAGGGGACCGTGCTCGCATATCCATTTTCGCACTGCAAAGATGAAAAATGGGAAGGAGCACAAGGGAGGGACTAGGCAGTCCGTTAGTTACGTAACCAACCCCCGACATGGGCTGGGGGAGTCAATAAAAAATGTATGGAACTAATGATGTATGGTCGAAAAGGAGAAGAATCGGCCCCTTCCCCCCTTTTCCCCCAATTCCAATGACCTCTCGGCAGCTGGTGTGAAAGACACGCTGGCTCAAAAGGCCTTGCTGGGGGCGCCAGCCAACAGATTCACACCAGCGCTCGCTCAGGATTTACCCTTGGCGGGACAAATGCATGACCGAGCTCCACGCGGGCTTATCGACGCCAGCGGAGTCACCGCAGCGCGGCCCAATCATTGGTGAGTGACAAGGGAAAGGGGGAGGGGAGCCAATCACGCACCATTTCCTCGTCCGCCAGCCAAACGACACCCTTTGGGATCAGACGCGCTCGACAGGGGGGCCGCAAGAAGGGGCGACGCCACTGCAAGTCTCGCTCCTTCTTCTGGCCATGGGTAACATGGTGGCCACGCTGCTCATGCCAACCATGGCATCTGCAGTGCCATCATCCTTCACCCTTGCCGCCGCCGCCACTACGGCGGAGGCGGGCGATGGAATCTGGATGTGACGAGGCTAGGGAGCAACACCGTTCTTTTTCTTCGAAGCCTTTGACGAAGAGGGTGACGATGAGGATGATGATGATGGTTGACGCGCTGCTCACAACTTCGGGTTTGCGCAAGCGTTTCCCCCTACCTGGTGCGCCAAAGATGTCGTGGGTGAACACGATCACCTATGGGGCCACAGGCCCCTTTGTGGTTCGGCAAAGTGGGAAGATCATGTTGCACAAAGAGCAGAAGCCATGGAGCAGCACGACGATGGTAACACTGGTGGTTTTTAACCAGGTTCAGGCCACTGGGAAGCATAAAACCCTACTCCTGCTTTGGTAGATTGGATGGAGGAACACAATGAACACGCAGTGCTCAAGCCCGGCAAGGTGGCCTCGGGGAGAGCTACTACGCGTGTACAAGTGTGCGAGGGTCCGAATCCCTCTCTAGGTAGCCTTGGGCCTCCTTTTATAGTTCAAGGGGTAACCACAGTGGCAAAACAGTCTTTCTCTGGTGATTAGATAGCTAACAGTGCTATCATACCCAACTCTAGCTGTTAGGACAAAGTGCATTAAATGCACTGCTAGGTGTCACACTGAGGGTGAAGCCCGGCAAGCCTGCCGTGCCGCTTAATCATCTTTCTGCTTATCGGTTCAACACGCCCATGGACGGGTGTCATGTGAGGGTAATCTGTCTTCCGACGGGCTACCACATGCCTACTAGAAGCCACTTAATCATCTGGAGGTTTGACACCGCATTGATAAGTGATTTGCGTCGTGGTGCGGTGGAGCGGTGGTGCCTTGGCGGGAGTTCTTGCCCTTGGCGGTCGCGGCAAGACTGCCGGGGCAATCTTGGACTTGCCCTTGGGGTGGTCTCGACCAGGCCATGCTCTCCTGCCCAACAAGGGAGGCCTTCCCAACGTGATGCTTAGTTGTTTCGTACATTGACCTGGTCTTCTTGATCTGCTCCTTAATCTCACAAAGAGCGGTTTCTGTGGCTTGGCCTTGCTTTGGATGTTGGCGTAGCCATTCCTTCGTCGAGCCTCGGCTGCCGGGGCAGAGACTCTTCGTCCATGCACAAGTCAGGGGGGGAATGAACACCCCTGTTTGTGTACCCTGACAGTCACGCTAATAAGGAGAAGATAGATAAGCGGTGCGACAGGCTTGCCGGGCTTCAACCCCAGCATGAAACCAAGCAGGTGCATTTAATGCACTTTGTCCTAACTGCCAGAGTTAGGTATGATAGCACTGTTAGCTATCTAATCATAATCATATGATTGTTTTGCCACGGTGGTCTCCCCTTAAGCTATAAAAGGAGGCCCGAGGCAACCGAGCAAAGGGTTCCAACTTTAGATCCCATAACACTTGTACGTGCGCATTGCTCTCCCTGAGGTATCCTTGTCAGGCTTGATCTCGTCGTGTCTTCGTGTTCCTCCAAATCAATCCACCATAGCAGGAGTAGGGTTTTATGCTATAAAGCGGCCCGAACCTGGGTAAAAGAGAGCTTTTATCGCCGCGCCACCCCTGTCATTTATGCTCTTTGTATAACGTGACCGTCCCCTTGCCGAACCACAAAGGGGAACCCATGCGCCATAGGTGATCGTGCTTCCACGTCGACATCTTTGGCGCACCAGGTAGGGGGGCGTCGCTTGTGCGAACCTGAAGCAACAGCAGTGCATCGATCTTCACCATCTTCTGCATCATCCATAGCTCCCAAGAAGAGAAGCGGTGCGGCGACGCATCCTTCTGCTTCAAAGGCTTCATTGCCTGCAGCTGTGGGTGCTGCGGGCACGGTGGCAGCGGTGGGTGGAGCAGGCACCATGGGCGGTGCTGCTAACGCTCCCACCGCAACTAGAGCGGGGACCGGGGCTGCGGGAGCGGCCCAACTTCCTCAACATGCTGGCGATCATGCTCCTGCCGATGCGGGTCACGGAGATGCCCAACTCCCTCCTCCCCACCACCCCGGCGAGCTCAACCAACGCGACAGCGACTCCTGCTCCGGTGCAAGCCAAGATCCACTGGCCACACCGTCTAGAGGGGCGGCGATGGGACACATGCTTCGTCCCACGCAGGACGAATGTGACAAGACTCCAAGCGGCACCGTCGATCCTCAACAACCGTGTCCGCATGGGGAAGGCCTAGCTGATCAAGAACCTAGCCATCAAGAAGAGCTTCAGCCACGCCAGACTACCCTGGTGATTGGTCCAAGATGGCAGGAGCACAACACCACTCCTTCTAGTTCGTCCAGGAGTCGAGCGGTGTCGCGCTCTGCCTCCCACGCCATGTCGGTGACGATGGCGGAAGCATTGGCCAGAGCCCAACTGTTGCTGAACTTTCCCCCAGCAGCAGACAAGATGGATGAATGGAGAGCCACCATTCAGAGCCTCATTGGGTTTGCTGAAGCCAACCAGTCACAGCGCGCGGAACCTTCACGGCACCTGCAAGTGGCACCAACAGCACCCGCTGGTGGCCAAGTTGAGAGGACCACACCCACGGTGCAGTCCCCTCCACGGCATCCTACTCAAGGACAGCCACGGTGGGCTCAGCAAACCCAGGATGTCGACGAGCCTGATGAAGCATCAATGGCCTCGTCCGATCCACGACTCCAGCGGGATCAATGCCAAGTGTTGAGAGATGATAACCCACAAGTATAGGGGGTCGCAACAGTTTTCAAGGGTAGAGTATTCAACCCAAATTTATAGATTCGACACAAGGGAAGCCAATGAATACTTGTAAGTATTAGCAGCTGAGTTGTCAATTCAACCACACCTGGAGATTAATTATCTGCAGCAATATGATCAGTAGCACAATAATATGATAGTTTTGATAGCAGTGATAAATAGTAGTAGTAACGGTAACACTGATAGCAATGATTTTGTAGCAAGTGTAACAGTAGCAGCAGTAGTAACTTAGCAAGAACAATATATGGAAAATTCGTAGGCATTGGATCGGTGGATTCGTTGGATGATATTCATCATATAATAGTCATAACCTAGGGCGATACGGCACTAGCTCCAGTTCATAAATATAATGTAGGCATGTATTCCGTAAATAGTCATATGTGCTTATGGAAAGAACTTGCATGACATCTTTTGTCCTACCCTCCTGTGGTAGCGGGGTCCATAAGGAAACTAAGGGATATTAAGACCTCCTTTTAATAGAGAACCGGAACAAAGCATTAACACATAGTGAATACATGAACTCCTCAAACTACGATCATCACCGGAAAGTATCCCCATTACTGTCACACTGGGGTTTACGGATCATAACACGTAATAGGTGAATATGACTTGCAAGATCGGATCTAGAACATAGATATAATGGTGATAACATAAACGGTTCAGATCTAAAATCATGGCACCCGGGCCCAAAGTGACAAGCATTAAGCATGGCAAAGTCATAACAACATCAATCTCAGAACATAATGGACACTAGGGATCAAGCCCTAACAAAACTAACTTGATTACATGATGAATCTCATCCAACTCCTCACCGACCAACGAGCCTATGATGGAATTGCTCACTCCCGGTGGGGAGCATCATGGAATTGGCAATGGAGAAGGGTTGGTGATGACGAAGATCAAAGATCCCCCCTCTCTGGAGCCCCAAACGGGCTCCAGATCTGGCCTCCCGATGAAGAACAGGAGGTGGCGGCGGCTCCGTATCGTGAAACGCGATAATTCTTTCTCCCCGATTTTTTCTCCAAAAATAGGATTTTATAGCGTCGGAGTCAGGGTCTGTGGGGCCACCAGGTGGGCACAGCCCACCTGGGCACGCCTAGAGGGGGACACACAATGGTGGGCTGTGCTCACCCAGGGGTCCCCCTCCGATGGTTCTTGGCTCCAGTATTTTTGTTTTATTCCGTAAAAAATCTCAAAAAAATTTCGTTCCATTCCGAGAACTTTTATTTCTGGACAAAAACAACACCATGGTAGTTCTGCTGAAAACAATGTCAGTCCGGGTTAGTTTCATTCAAATCATGCAAATTAGAGTCCAAAACAAGAGCCAAAGCATTAGGAAAAGTAGATACGCTAGAGACGTATCAACTCCCCCAAGCTTAAACATTTGCTTGTCCTCAAGCAATTCAGTTGATAAACTGAAAGTGAAAAAGAAAAACTTTTACGAACTCTTTTGTTCTTATTTACATAAATAAGCTTAAGTAGCACCCAGGTTTTCAGCAAAGGTTATAACTAACCATGTCAACAATAACTCTTAAAAATTATATTAACTCATATCAATGGCATAAGCAACTAGCGAGCAATAATAAAATATCTCAAATGACAACACTTTGTCAAAACAATTGTGATATAATATAACAACAGTGGTATCTCACTAGCCCTTTCTGAGACCGCATAACATAAATGCAGAGCACCTCTAAAGTTCAAGCTGCGACTAAACATTGTAATTCTTGGTAGAAAAGATCCAGTCATGATGCATCCAACATTAGCTATACACAATGCATGAAGATGACAATAGTGCTCTTAGATCTGGCGCTTATTTGAGAAGGTGGTGACACAACATAAAATTAAATAGATAGTCCCTTCGCAGAAGGAAGCAGTGATTTGCAGCGGTGCCAGAGCTCAGATTTTTAAAACAAAGATAAATGAAAATTTGAGAAATGCACCCTTCCTGTTTACTTCGCGACCATTAGTTATCGATATCTTCCATGCTAAACACATTAGTGGCGGTTCCCAAGCGATAAAAGTAAAGGTTTACTCCCCCTCCACCAACAAACACACTCCACGGCTAGCCGAATCCACGGGTACCATCCATACCAACATCAGTCCTAGGGGAGTTTTGTTTAATTATTTGCAATTTGATTTCGGGACTGCGAATCCCTATTACCACCCCTCTCGTGCAAGGACAAGTGAATAAACACTCATCATGAGAATAACCTGCTTAGCATGGAAGATACCGACTACCTCCTGTCGCTCTATGAATAATCCAGGCACACAAAAACAGATGTTTATTTGAAGTTTTTTTAGAGGTGGCACATGCAAATTTACTTAGAACGGTAGGGTAATACCGCATATAGGTAGATATGTGGTGGACTCATCTGGAACAACTTGGGTTTTAGGATTTTGATGCACAAGTAGTATTCCAGCTTATTACAGGTGAAGGCTAGCAAATAGGTTGAGAAGCGGCCAACTAGAGAGCGAAAACGGTCATGAACATGCATTATGCATAAGTAACATTGGATACTAGCATGATTAGGATATGAGCACCATGAACATAAATATCATAGAGGCTATGTTGGTTTTGATTCAACTACATGCATGAACATATGCCAAGTCAAGCCACTTGAAACATTCAGAGGAGGATACCATATCATCATACCACATCACAATCATTTTAATGCATGTTGACATCCCAGATAAATCATTATCCACTCCTAGCTACTTAAGCATGGCATGAGAAACTATAATCTCTAATTGTCATTGCAAACATGTTTGATCATAACGCGCTGAATCATGGATACTAGGTTAACCATATTTACAAAAACAGAACAAGTTGAGTTCATACCCGTTTCTCTCTGCCATAGACAGTTCATCAAATATCGTCATCATTGCCTTTCACTTGCACGACCGAATGATATGAAAATAATAATAGTGCAAGAGTGCCGTGGACTAAGCTGGAATCTACAAACATTTTATTCAAAAAGGAGAAGACAAGGTAATATGGGCTCTTTATTAGATCAACCTCAATGCATATGAGATCCACTCAACAATTTCATCGTGGACTTCTCCAAGGTATGATTCAATAAAAGGAAAAGAATTTCAGAGAAACACACTGAAATATTTTTGGAGTTTTTAGTTTTTCTTGAAGAAAGCAAATTAAAGAGAAAAACAAAAATGAGAAGAACTATTTACACGGGAGACCTCCCAGCAAGCAAAAGAAGAACAAGGAAATCTTTTTGGGTTTTCTTTTAACCTTACAACTAAATTAGACTAGAAAGAAAAACCGAAAAGAAGCAAGAAATATTTTTAGGTTTTCTCAAAGTTTTTCAAACACACAAGAAGAAAGCGAGAAAATAAATCTAGCATGGATAATACAATGAAAAAGTGTGGACACCGACAACTGGAATGAAATGTGTGAACATAAATGTAATGTCGGTGGGAATACGTACTCCCCCAAGCTTAGGCTTTTGCCCTAGCTTGGTAATCACCACTCATAGTAGCCATCCGATCCCATGTTGAAGTGCTGTGGAGCGGGCACCTGAGCGTCCCACTCCCGAGGCTCCTCCTCTGCCTCTGACTGGGCATTTCAGTAGGCAATAATATCCTCAGGCATGATCCTGTATCCGCCCCTGGTAATAGAATCAAACAAAGTAGGTGCAGGCAACGGAATAATATCACGGGTTTCCACACTGAAAACCAGGTTGTAAGGAATATTATCAATAGAATCATCAATATCAGTAAATTGTGATCTTTCATTGCCTGGTGATCCAAATAAACCTTGGGTAAACGATAATCATGCTGCCGGATCTCAACGTTAAAGTGACTCGCTAAGCGAGTAGCATAAATGCCGCCGTGGATTTTGCCCTTGGCTCTGTTAAGGTGTAGACGGCGTGCAATAATAGCCCCTAGGCTATAGCTATTATCGCCGTAAAGTGCGTGGCGTAAAATGGCGAAGTCAGGAGCACAGAGTGCACCGACCTTCTCTCTAGCAATTAAACACTTAGCAATAAATAGAGCAAAATAATGCACAACAGGAAACTGCAAACTAGTAGCAGTGACACTCGACACGCCTCTCTCATCTCCCACTGACAGAGTACAATAAAAGCCCTCTAACTCTGCAAGCCTAGGCTCTCTTATTTCCCTGTCAGAAGGGATCAAGCATATATCACAAAAATTAGTAAGTGGTATCTGACGGGTTTCAGCATATAAATTAAACTGCACCTCAGGGGGTTATTCCTACTCAGAAAATGAAAATTTTGCACAAAGGAATTTGTAAGGAGATGGTATTGTTTACACTCAGCTGCGATGAAGTGGGTAAGACCAGCATTAGCAGTAAATTGTGAGAACTCTTGATGGATTCCGGCTCCATCCATGAAGGGTTTATGCGGCCATTCGCATGGCCGCACCTCCGCCCTTCTCCGTGTGTGGAGATCATTGTCCGATGACTCCCCAATGACTCCCTTACAGCTCTTCTTGGAAGCAAACTTCCTAAAGAAACTCATCTTATTCCTATGAATAAAATTCTGAAAATTTTTGTCCACAAAATTTTTGTCAACAAAACTTCACAAGATTGATAGCAACTACTCATAAGGAGGCATAGATGCTATATTGAGCGTTCAAACTACTTAGAAGTCTAAGAATTCAACATGCAAGCTCATCTACAGCATCACCAAGAATAGCTAATTATTCAAAATATAATCCACTAAAGCAAAAACTAATTGGAGCAGTGGAGGAGTCACATACCAAGTAGCAATCCCCCAAAACAGTTTCGGAAATGGAGCTTCGAGCAAAGAGATTGAAATCCGCGGGTTTGACAGCAAGAACACGAGAGAGAGAGAGAGAGAGCAATGGTGATTTTTTTCTGGAGGTAGGTGATGACATGGTCTAAAGAGATAAGTGAGGAGGCCCACGTGGGGACCACAACCCACCAGGGCGCGCCTGGGGCTGCTGGCGCGCCTAGGTGGGTTGTGCCCACCTGGTGCACCCCCCTCTGATGTTATTTGTACTAAAAATTCAGAAATATTCAAAAAAAATCATATTAAATTTTCAGGGCATTCTAAGAACTTTTATTTTTGGATCATTTTTTATTGCACGGGAAATTCAGAAAACAGACAAGACATGGCATTTTATTTTATTTGACTAAGAAAAACAGAGAATAAAAGTTGGGAGCAGAAGGTTGTGCTTACTAAATTCATCAACTTCATACCTCTAAAAAATGATCCATTAATAAGGTTGATCAAGTCTTATTAACAACCACCTTCGATTAGCATGAAACCGAAGAACTTTCCTAAAACACTAAGTTACCTCAACGGGGATATGCATGTCCCCAACAATAAGCATTTCATATTTCTTTTTGACAATAGGTAGAGGTAGTTGAAAACTTCCAATAGTGAGTGTCGGAGATTTTTCAATAACATTAATACCATTCACTTGGAATTGTTTCTTCGGAAAGTGCACCGTATGCTCATTACCATTGATATGAAAAGTGACCTTGCTTTTATTGCAATCAATAACAGCCCCTGCAGTATTCAAAAAGGGTCTACCAAGGATAATCAACATAGTGTCATCCTCGGGCATCTCAAGTATAACAAAGTCAGTTAAGATAGTAACATTTGCAACAACAACGGGCACATCCTCACAGATACCGATAATGAAAAAGATAATGATGATGTTATTGAACAAGTGGTTACTGAGTCATTTTACCTCCTCTAGTTGCTACTCTAACAGCAAAGCCATTTATATTATTATTCATTTCATCTAGCACCTCTCTTTGAGACTTAGCAACTTGTTCTAGTTGAGTTTGAACCATAGAGGCATGTTTTCCTACACCTCTAACATCATTGGAGATTATAAATAACAAGTCACTCAAGAGAGCAATCATATTGGAGTTGTATTTCAATTGTTTCATAACATTTTCATTGAAGTGATCTTGTTTTCTAATGTAGTTATCAAACTCATAAAGGCATTGACTAGGATGTTTACTGTAAGGGATGTCACTTTCATCAAATTTCATCAAAGAGTTTACCTCTACCACCTTGGGTGGTGGTGTGTCAAGTCCATGTATTTCTTCAATAGGAGGTAAATTTTTAACATCCTCTGCTGTAATACCTTTTTCCTTCATACTTTTCTTTGCCTCTTGCATATCTTCAGGACTGAGATATAAAATACCCCTCTTCTTCAGAGTAGGTTTAGGAGGTGGTTCAGGAAGAGTCCAATCATCATAATTTTTCAATATATTGTTCAATAATTCCTCAGCTTGTTCAATAGTTCGTTCCCTGAAAACACAACCAGCACAACTATCTAGGAAGTCCCTAGAAGCATCGGTTAGTCCATTATAGAAGATATCAAGTATTTCATTTTCTTAAGAGGATGATCAGGAAAAGCATTAAGCAATTGGACAAGCCTCCCCCAAGCTTGTGGGAGACTCTCTTCTTCAATTTGCACAAAGTTAAATATTTCCTGTAAGGCAGCTTGTTTCTTATGAGCAGGAAAATATTTTTCAGAGAAGTAGTAAATCATATCCTGGGGACTACACATACAACCAGGAGCAAGAGTATTGTACCATATCTTAGCATCACCCTTTAATGAGAAAGGAAATAATTTGAGAATATAGTAGTAGCGAATCTTCTCATCATGAGCAAAAAGGGTGGCTATATCATTTAATTTAGTGAGGTGTGCCACAACAGTTTTAGTTTCATAGCCATGGAAAGGATCAGATTCAACCAAAGTAATTAACTCTGGGTCGACTGAGAATTCACAAGCCTTATCATCAACAAAGATAGGTGAAGTAGCAAACTTAGGATCGCATTTCATTCTAGCATTCAGAGATTTTTCTTTCAGTTTGCATAGTAACTTCTTAAGATCATCTCTATCATTGCAAGCAAGAAAATCTCTAGCTGTCTCCTCATCCATAACATAACCTTCAGGTACCTTAGGCAATTCATATCTAGGAGAGCTAAGCCTAATAGGTGTTTCAAGATTTTTAGTTTCTAGTACTCAGTTTCAATAATTTCATCAGTTTCAGCATTCTTAATATCTTTAGCTCTAGCAATTTGTTCATCAAGAAATTCACCTAGTGGCATATTATCATCAAGCAAGGTACTAGCGTCGTCATGAGTAGCATTCATAGCGGAAGTAGCATCATCAATAACTTGCGACATATCAGAATTAATAGCATGTGGTGGTGTTGCAAGTTTACTCAAGATAGAAGGTGAATCAAGTGCAGAGCTAGATGGCAGTTCCTTACCTCCCCTCGTCTTAGAGGGAAAAATCTTAGTCTTGGTATCCTTCAGATTGTTCATAGTGATAAATTGATAATTATCCCAAGTGACTCAACAAATATAGCTATGCTCCCCGGCAATGGCGCCAGAAAAAGGTCTTGATAACCCACAAGTATAGGGGATCGCAACAGTTTTCAAGGGTAGAGTATTCAACCCAAATTTATAGATTCGACACAAGGGGAGCCAAAGAATACTTGTAAGTATTAGCAGCTGAGTTGTCAATTCAACCACACTTGGAGATTAATTATCTACAGCAATATGATCAGTAGCACAATAATATGATAGTTTTGATAGCAGTGATAAATAGTAGCAGTAATGGTAACAGTGATAGCAATGATTTTGTAGCAAGTGTAACAGTAGCAGCAGCAGTAGTAACTTAGCAAGAACAATATATGGAAAATTCGTAGGCATTGGATCGGTGAATTCGTTGGATGATATTCATCATATAATAGTCATAACCTAGGGCGATACGGCACTAGCTCCAGTTCATAAATATAATGTAGGCATGTATTCCGTAAATAGTCATACGTGCTTATGGAAAGAACTTGCATGACATCTTTTGTCCTACCCTCCCGTGGCAGCGGGGTCCATAAGGAAACTAAGGGATATTAAGGCCTCCTTTTAATAGAGAACCGGAACAAAGCATTAACACATAGTGAATACATGAACTCCTCAAACTACGGTCATCACCGGAAAGTATCCCGATTACTGTCACACCGGGGTTTACGGATCATAACACGTAATAGGTGATTATGACTTGCAAGATCGGATCTAGAATATAGATATAATGGTGATAACATAAAAAGTTCAGATCTAAAATCATGGCACCTTGGCCCAAGGTGACAAGCATTAAGCATGGCAAATTCATAACAACATCAATATCAGAATATAATGGATACTAGGGATCAAGCCCTAACAATACTAACTCGATTACATGATGAATCTCATCCAACTCCTCACCGACCAGCGAGCCTACGAAGGAATTACTCACTCCCAGTGGGGAGCATCATGGAATTGGCGATGGAGAAGGGTTGGTGATGACGAAGATCGATGATCCCCCTCAACGGAGCCCCAAACGGGCTCCAGATCTGGCCTCCCGATGAAGAATAGGAGGTGGCGGTGGCTCCGTATCGTGAAACACGATAATTCTTTCTCCCCAATTTTTTTCTCCAAAAATAGGATTTTATAGCGTCGGAGTCAGGGTCTGCGGGGCCACCAGGTGGGCACAACCAACCTGGGCGCGCCTGGAGGGGGGCGTGCCCTGGTGGGTTGTGCTCACCCAGGGGCCCCCCTCCGGCGGTTCTTGGCTTCAGTATTTTTCTTTTATTCCGTAAAAATTCTCCAAAAGTTTCGTTCCATTCTGAGAACTTTTATATCTGCACAAAAACAACACCATGAAAGTTCTGCTGAAAACAAAGTCAATCCAGGTTAGTTTCATTCAAATCATGCAAATTAGAGTTTAAAACAAGAGCAAAAGTGTTAGGAAAAGTAGATACGCCGGAGACGTATCAAGAGACAGGAAGAAGGAAGATGCCCGCGTCACCATTGGTTGGTGTCGCGTGGTGCGCCATCAATCAGACAGGCATAATGGACCCAATATTGACGAACCTACGCCCGGTGATGGCGGGTACTTGCCTTATGAGGTAGGGTGCCTCGCCTTCACTCGCGAGCTGCTGCAAGTCCATTGGCCAATGTCTTGCACCTTCAAGCCTGACCTGCCAGAAAAGTATGATGGAAAACTGAACCCGGCAGAATTTCTGGGCATCTATACGATTGCCTTTCAAGCTGCCAGGCAAAGAGATGAGAAAGTGCTTGCCAACTACTTTCCATTGGCTCTCAAGCCTAATGTGAGGTCTTGGCTGATGCTCCTACCGAAGGATTCCATTTCCTCCTAGGCGGATCTATGTAACGAGTTCGTTGGCGCCTTCACAGGTGGCCATCAAGAACCAGGGCAACCCAGTGACTTGCAAGCCCTTCTACAAAAAGAAGGGGAGAGTTTGCGCAAGTATCTGCAAAGGTTCAGCCGAGTGCACCGCAACATCCCGAAGATACATCCAGCAGCTATGATCGCCGCGTTCCATACGAATGTGTGCAATCGCAGGATGCGAGATAAGATGAATGTTCGGCTGCCCAAGACTGTTAACAAACTCTACACATTGGCAGACAAGTGTGCTCGTGCTGAAGAAGGGAGAAGACTTCCAGGGGAGGAGGTTGGTGTCGAAGTTGATTCGGAAGACGACAACGATGACACCATCACCCCCAAGAAGAAGAACAGAAAGTGCAACAAGAAGCATAAGGAGAAGGCAGTGATGGCCGTTGAGAGCTCTGGTGATCTCAACACCGGCAAGAAAACAAAGACTAAGACGTCCGGCAAGGAGGCTGCTACTTGCACTGACTGTCGGGCGGTAGAGGCTACTGAGAAGACCGGCAAGTCTGACGGGCCATACTGCAAGATCCATAGGACCAAGGGTCACGATCTCCAAGATTGCAAGCAAGTTGAACAATTGGTTGAGAAAAACAAAAGGCTGAGTATGAAAGGCGAGATAAAGAGAAAGGCCAAAATGGTGCTAGCGGGAAAGGCCGTGGTGGCCGCAATGGTCATCGCGGCAAAGTCAACTAGTAGAAGGAAAAGCCCGCCAGAGGCCATGAGAAAAAGGAAAATGAAGATGACAGTGAAGAAGAGGATGATGAGACCAGTGAGCAGGAGTTTCAGAGGGCTACTGAGGCAATGTGCATTAACAAGGGTGCATCATTGCACTCATCTCACCGCCAACTCAAGCAGTGGGCGCGTGAGGTTAATGCGACAGAACCGGTAGCAAGCGCTCGAGAACCACTGAAGTGGTCCTGCACGCTCATCATCTTTGACATTGAGGATCATTCGGATCGCACTACTGCGGTCGGATGCTTGCGTTGTTGGTTTCACCAAGAATCCGCATCCTCAAAGTCACTAGGATGTTGGTTGACGGCGGGGCAGGGTTGAATTTGATCTCCCCCGATATGCTTAAGAAGCTCCAAATTGCTGATGAGGACCTGAAGAAGACTGGCACTTTCCGGGGGATCAACCAAGGCAGGAGCCCGCCAAAGGGGAAGATCGCTTTGCCAGTAACATTTGGCGGGGAAATAAACTTTAGGATTAAGAAGATTGTGTTCGATGTTGTTGAGCTTCCCCTGCCATTTAACGGGATCCTTGGCCGTCCAGCTCTGGCCAAGTTCATGGTAGCATCCCATTACGCGTATAACACTTTGAAGATGTCGGGCCCTATGGGAGTCATCTCCATTCCATCAGATAAGAGGGATGCAGTCATCTGCGTTGATAAGATGTATAAAGATGCGGTAACAGCAGAGGCCATCAAAACCGCAGCTCCCGCCAAGGAGGAAAAGAAAGCCAAGGGAACTGACAAGGACCCTGGGAAGCGCATCTCTTCGGAGTGCGCTGCGCCCAATAGCGACTTGCCGGAGAGTTTAGCTAACAAAAGATCCAAGGCTGCTCCTCCTGCGACAAAGAAGGTTCTGGCGCGGCAGGATTGCACTGATGGTACTTTCACCATTAGTACCACTCTTGACGACAAATAGGAAAGCGCGCTCGTTGCCTTCCTGCAGGCGAATGTCGATGTGTTTGCATGGCAACTATCTGACATCCCCGATGTTCTCAGGGAGGTAATCGAGCACCACCTTGTTGTCTGTCCTCATGCCCGTCTCGTTAAGCAGAAAGTCAGGAAGCATGCCTTGGAATGGTAGTAGTTCATTACCGAGGAGATTAAGAAACTTGAAGTGGCAGGTTTGGTTAGAGGAGTATTGCACACAACTTGGTTAGCGAATCCGGTGGTAGTGCGCAAGGCAAATGGGAAGTGGAGACTTTGTATTGACTTCATAGACTTGAACAAAGCTTGTCCAAAGGTCCCCATCCCCTTTCCATGCATTGATCAGATTGTTGACTCCACCTCAGGATGTGATTTGCCCTCCTTCCTTGATGCATACTCTGGATACCATTAGATCTTCATGGGCAAGGAAGACGAAGAGAAAACCACATTTATTACCCCATGTGGCATGTACTGCTTTGTGCGTATGCCTTTCGGGCTAAAAAGTGTTGGTTCCACATTTTCAAGGGCCATGCAGATTGGTTTTGAGCCTCAGCTGCACAAGAACATAGAAGCCTACATGGATGATATAGTGGTCAAAACCAGGGATAAGTCAACACTCATTCAGGATTTGGAAGAAACTTTTGCAAACCTACGGAAGAAACTTGAAGCTTAACCCGAAGAACTGTGGGTTTGGCATTCTGTCCGGCAAGCTCCTTGGGTTCTTTGTGTCTCAGCGAGGGATAGAAGCCAACCCCAACAAGATCAAGGAAATAGAACAGATCCAAGCTCCAAAAACCGTCAAAGATGTGAGGCGTCTGGCCGGTTGTGTTGCCAAACTAAGTAGGTTCATTTGAAAATCCGCTGAACGTGCCCTGCCGTTCTTCAAAATCTTGAAGAAGGCTGGTCCAATGAAATGGACTCCAGAGGTAGAGGCTGCACTGCGGGATTTGAAAGCTTATCTTTCCTCTGCTCCAACCTTGGTCTCACCCAAACCACAAGAGCCGCTGCTGTTATATCTGGCAGCAACAAATCAAGTGGTTAGTGCTACCTCAGTGGCACAGAGAGAAGTGGATACCCAAGGAACTACTGTGGTAGGACTACTCACTGATGAACCAACTCTATCCACGGCAGGACCAAATTGTAACGGTGAAGGGGAGCCACAAACAGGTGCTAATAATCGAAAGGTGTTAGCAAGGAAGAAGATGGTGCAGCGACCAGTTTACTTTGTCAGCTCACTCCTGTAGGGGGCTAGATCAAGGTACTCAGGGGTGCAAAAATTGATCTTCGGCCTTCTTATGGCCTCGAGGAAGCTGCGCCATTACTTCCAAGCTCACGAGATCACAATTGTGACCCGCCTTCCACTGCAGCATATCCCGAGGAACTCCGAGGCCACCGGCAGGATAGTAGAATGTGCACTAGAACTGTCAAGGCTTTGAAGTTTGAAAGCACGATAACTATCCAAAGTAGAGCACTGGCAGAATTCATAGCAGAATGGACGCCAACGCTCGACGAACAGATTGTGGAGACAGTCCTCCCCGGCAAGGAGGCCCCCAAGGAATGGGTCATGTACTTTGACGATGCTTTCTCACTCCAAGGTGCTGGGGCAGGAGTTTTACTCGTTGTGCCCACCGAAGAACACCTCAAGTACGTTATCCAGATGCACTTTCCCAGGGAAGATGCCAGCAACAACACATCAGAATATGAAGGACTGCTTGCCGGGTTCAAAATTGCAGTGGAGCTGGGGATAAAGAAGCTGATCGTGTGCGGCGACTCTCAACTCGTTGTGAAGCAAGTGAATAAGGATTTCTATAGCCCACTGATGGAGGCATATGTGGAAGAGGTGATGAGGCTGGAAGAGCACTTTGACAGGCTACAAACAGAGCACGTACCCCATGGAGAAAATAGCATCGCTGACCACCAATCAAAGTGCGCTGCGCAGAAGCTTCCTGTGGAGCCAGGAACTTTTGTAGTCCACTAACCCAACCATCCGTTCCTCCATCAGCATTGGCCAGGAAAAGAAGGAAATTCAACACCGACAAACATTTCCTGGCAGAGCTCCCTGAAGCCACTGATGAGAAGGTTGTCGGGGGAGACCCTATGTTTGATGGTGAGCCATGCTCTCCGGCAGAACCTAGAGTTCTTGCTGTCGAGGCTGGTGCTCCCACGGCAGAGGAGATGCCTTTAGTCCTCGTCGTTGAGCCTCAGGCTCCGACATGGGCGCAGCACATAGTCCACTTCTTGCAAACTGGAGAGCTTCCTAATAATCCAGAGGAATCTGAAAAAGTGGCCCGCCAATCGAGTATGTACCAGTTTGTGGATGACACTCTATACAGAAAGAGGCCAAATGGTGTGAAGTTGAAGTGTATCAGCCAAGAAGATGGACTAATGATGTTGGTAGAAATACATGGAGGTGTGTGTGGTTCACATCTAGGATCAAGGACACTTGTCGGGAAAGCTTTCTGGCAAGGATTCTATTGGACCACCGCCCTCTAGGATGCAACTGATCTCATCACCAAGTGTGAAGCGTGCCAGTTCCACTAAAAGAATATTCATTAGCCAGCTCAAGCCCTTCAAACCATCCCTTTATACTGCCCTTTCGCGGTCTGGGGGCTCGACATGTTGCACCCCTTTCCCCGTGCTACCGAGGGCTTTGAGTTCTTGTACGTGGCAATTGACAAGTTCACAAAGTGGCCCGAAGTAGAGCCAGTGAGAAAGGTGATAGCGCAATCAGCTATCAAGTTCTTTAAAGGGTTGGTGTGCCGTTTTGGAGTACCAAACAGAGTGATCACCGACAACGGCACCCAATTCACAAGCCGCGCCTTCATGCAGTACATCCAGAGCCTTGGAAGCAAGGTCTCTTTCGCTTTTGTTGCCCACCCCAAGAGCAACGGACAAGCTGAAAGGATGAATGCTGAAGTGCTGCGAGGGTTCAAGACAAGAACTTTTGATAAGCTGCGAAAATGCGGCAAGCGCTGGGTTGCTGAGTTGTCAGTGGTTCTTTGGTCAATCAGGACGACACCAAATCAAGCTACTGGCTAGACTCCCTTCTCCATGGTATATGGTGCAAGAGCAGTGCTCCCCACGGAACTCATATACGGGTCCCCTCGAGTACTTGCCTATGATGAAGTAGCGCAAGAGCAGCTACGGCATGACGATGCCATGCTCCTTGAGGAAGATCGTCTCCGGGCAGCTGTACGTGCTGCATGATACCAGCAAGCCCTCCGCCGCTATCACAGCCGCAGGGTTCACGCCCGGAGCCTTGAGGAAGGTGACCTTGTCCTTAGGCGTGTTCAGTCCAGCAAGGGTTCAAACAAGTAGACACCGAGGAGGGAAGGCCCTTATCGGGTAGTACGTGTCACCACACCTGGCGCAGTCTGTCTAGAGACCGAAGATGGCATCCCAATGCAAAACTCATGGAATATTGAGCATCTTCGCAAGTTCTACTCGTAAGGCGCGGTTGCCGGGCCTTGCCCCGGCAACCTGTTTTGTACAAGCATAGTCCCCAGGACTCGTAACCCTTTGTACAAAGCCAGGCGCAGACCCTATGCGTAGTTAAATAAAATGAAGCGCTCTTTTGTACAATACTTGCACTACAAAAAAATACACTTCCGTGATGATACGTGTTTGTCACAGTAGGTCACGTTTTCTGTCATGCATGTACATCCATGACGATTTTATGACAGAATCAAGATAGTCATACTTGTGTTGTCGTAGAAGTGTTCCATGACAATACCAAAATTATCATCACGGAAGTGTCCACTTCCATGATGATAAATGGCGCGTCATGGAAGTGCTTTCGTCAAGGGTAACCAACATGTGGCATCCACCGTAATGGGTCACCGTTAAGCTATCGGGTTCCAGTTTCGATTCGATAACCCGTTAACCGCCCGGACCAATGGGGATTTTCCACGTGTAAAATTCTGATTCGCCTTAGTATCCACGTGTCAGCTCCGCATTGGGACAGGTGTCATCAAGTGAGTGGACGGGACGAGCCTATGGTACATCGACACGTGGCTCGGCCCAACAGTGGCTCGTTTAGGTTAAAAGGCTGGGCGTGTCAAAATAATCGTGCCGACCCATTAGCGGCCTACTTGAGTCAGGCCCATTCACAAGTACGTCCCATACAAGTTACACAGAATCGGCCCATCAAAGGCCCATTCTAGATTTGACAATTTCCAGCCCATCGTCAGTTCTAGCCCATTAACGGCCCGCTATGTCTTTGGGCCCAATTATGACCTGACCTTCTTTCGGCCTGTTAGCGGCCCATCATCAGTTCCAGCATCATTAATGACCCGGTACGTCTTTCGGCCTTTTCTTGGCCCATTCTGCAGTTGGGCCAACTTCTAGTCCATTGTGACTTTAGGCCTTTCCTCGGACCATTCAGTAAATGGGCCAATTCGTAGCCCATTTTGTCTTACGGCCTGTTAACGGCCCAAACAACAGTTGGGCCTTTGACTGTGCAACCTAATTTTGGGTCCATTAGCGGCCCACGTTCCGTAGGGCACAATTTCAGCCCGACGCGACTTTCGGCCTGTTAAAAGCCTAGTTTGCAAATTGCGCCTATTCTGGCCGAAAACACTTTCAGCCTCTTAGTGGCCCGTAAAGTAAAAGGGCTGAGACAAAATTGACATTTATTTCAGCCTGCTAGAGACCCGTGGGCCAGTTCCCTTTATACGGCCCTATCGAGCTTTCGGCCTGTTAACGGCATGCTAAGAGCCGTTGTTACGGTGGGCCACATCATTTGGGATCCACTAAATATTAATTTGACCAGCCCAATTAAGGCCCACTTTGACTACACATGTTTGTCCGTTCGGATGGCGTCCAGGTAATGTTTGGGCATGTTGGCCCCTGTCTCAACGATATAGCATATACAAAGAATTATCCTACTCTATACTATCGCCTCTAAAAAACATACACTATACAATAAAGAGACTAAGGCATAGAAACGTAGAATAATCCTACACTATACAATAAAGAAATTATAGCAGATTATACCCACTGGGCATTATAGTTCGGCACCAGTGATAATAAAGCGTACACAAACAGCAAATTACATACACTGGGAAAATAAAGCTCATACATCATGGCCACGCATTAACAGAACTTACCATTTGAACTATAATCTCTTCAGAAAATAGGATTGGTCGGATTCAGATAGCACAAATTTCAGTCTACAAAATCTCCAATTCCTTCGTGGTTACCTCAGTGTCTCGTTTCATTTTTTTGACTCCTGCATCTAATACCTGCAACTCCAGTCTCAACTTGTTGATTGCATGTTGATAATCATGTACACGTTGTCTTGCCACCTCTAGTTGATGCTCGAGAACATTAGCACATTCCAATTCCAATCCATAATCATTTGGTAACAGCCATGCCGCACTGCTCGCAGATCTTTGTGTTGATGTCACTTCATCCTAAAATGTTTCTGTAAGTACACATGACTAGGGCAAAAATATAGTTACAACAGTGAAGCGAGCAAGACAGACTATTTTGTACATGGCAAAACAGGACTAACAATAATGTTACACGTCATGAAGCATAAGCAGGTGATATTTTAAAAATTATAAAAATGGTAGTCTATGCAGCCCGCATACAGAAATCTCTCTTAGCTCACCAGAGGAGCATGATGTTGGGGCCAAATCCAAAACACAGACATGTTACAAATTTAGATCACACGCAGCTACTGAACATTATATATATAAAGCAAGTAGTTGGCCATTTTGTAGCTCAATTAAAGTCTTAGGGAGCATAATGAACAGCAGAGGGATTCATACAAACCAACTACAGCAAGCAAAACTATGCAATCATTAGCCTAGTATAAACTAGATTGTGAGCCTCATGCAGTAATAGTTGGTTAATAGACTTCAAAGCTTCAGGCACACTTTGCCAGAGTATTTAAATGGTAAGGCCTTTAATTATGTCAACTAATAGTTATACAAGTACCCAACATCAGGAATCACTGTTTGGGCATCTCATTAACTGAGGACAAATAAAGCAATTGAAAAGAGCAATTTAACTATGCCTGAAACAAACAAGCAATTGAACTATTGAGTTGGCAGCATGCATACATGCACACCTCAATAACATCCATGGCCTAGCTACATTTACTATATAAAGGAACAAGTAATGTGTTTGCCCCCTATGAAGTATCTCGACTAGTATGTAATCAATATCCTAGTAATGATAGGGAGGCTAATGATGTGAATATGCGTTTGGGTATGACATTTATGACATCGACAACTCTACCATGGCAGGAAGCAGTTTCACACTGTGCACTACTATAAGATGTTTTAGATATTTAAAAGTAAACTACATCCGTAATGAGTGAATAGACACATTAAAATGTGTTTACATACATCTGATTTACAAAAAGTTAAAAAATCATATAGTAGTGGGCGGAGGGGTTTTTAATCAATGGCCCAATGACTGGGTTACAGGTGAAGAACCCTACGCAAGCACAATGTCAGGCAAATAGGATGTCCTGGTAATTTTAATACAGTGACTTACCATAACTGGTTGAACAGGCTCAGCGCTGCTCCTCCTTCTCTTGCAAGGCTCCTTCCTAACATCTTGTACTTGGAAATCCTCAATCTTATCTTCATTGCACCCCCTCTGCAAGGTGACACAAACTAGTTACTGGTCTCCTTGGAAGATAAATATGCATACTTTCCAGTCTGTGAACAACACAAAAGGATGAGTTTATAACAAAACAACACCACATAATGAAACATGCCATATCTCTTGCACACAATGAAATGAGCATTTACTATGTGTGCACTGTGTAAAAACTAGGCATACCTTCGAACTGGATCTCCAGGTACTCTTGGAGAGCCTACTTTAGTGTACAGCCAAACCTTTATGTCACCTATGAGTTATACAAGCCCCCACTACAACAGCCCTTAGTGTTTAAATCATTGATAAGATTTGTTAGGTCAAGAACAACAAGTAATCAAAGCAAACAGTCCTAGTATGGCTGGATGATACAAACAAGCAATTGAACAGATGTGTGAGCAAATCTTACATATCAAGAAAAGAAGCATAGAAAGAGGCTTGAAGACCATCACTTGACTGACCAGATTTAAGGGGCATTTAAACATCATGTGCAACATATGAACTAACATAAACATTGCATATTTCAGATTCTATAATGAAATGCACATGTATTAGGTTATGCCATGTATGATGCCTGAATGTACACTATAGCAGGCAGGAGTGATTCATCATTGCACGCACAATTGAATTGCAGGTTAAGGGCCAGTTCTATTCTGCCTTTTCAGAGCTTATTGTCAAAATAAGCCATAAAAGATGTAAAGAAGTCATCTTTGAGTTACGGGCTTGGGCTTAACTTATTTCGCTTTGGAGGGGGGTGCTTCGGGTAGAAGCTCACTAAAAATTGAAGGAAAGGGGAATAGTGAAATGACTCTGTTGTCTGCCTATATTACACTCAAAATGCCACTGCTCATGCCCACGTCACACCTGACCCTCAAGTAAAAACAAACACGCAAGCATTCATTGCCCTGCCCGCTTGCATCTCCTCTCCCTTTCCCTCTACCTCGATCCCCTGCCTGCAGCGCTAGGGTTCCTCTAGCGAGCCGTCGCCACTGGTCCCATATGGCCTGGTCCTCGACGATGCTCTGTCCAACTAGGCTACATGGCCGGCGGGTAGGGCCGAATCTCCCCCGCCGCTCCTCCCTCTGGCCGCCCCTCATTCTCATGGTCTCCAGCAGCTGCTCCGCTGTGGTCCGTCCAGCGCACTACTCCGGCGGTCTCCGCACAACTACGGCTGATGCCCCACTCTGGCAGAAGGCACCTCGTTCCCCCTCCCCTCCTCCCAGGCCGTGGCTTTGAGGTGTTGTTGAAGGATGAGCTCATCCAACAAGGTGAGGATCTCCTTTGATTTTTGCCAAATTTTCATTCTGATCCGCTATATGATGAATTGCTATGAGCTATTGCTGCTACTGCTACTGCTATATGATGCATTGCTATGAGCTGCTCCTGCTGCTGCTATGTGATGAATTGCTATGAGCTGCTGCTGCTGCTATATGATGAGTTGCTATAAGCTGTTGCTGCTGTTGCTATATGATGAATTGCTATGAGCTCCTCCTGCTGCTATATGATTAATTGCTATGAGCTCCTGCTGGTATATGATGAATTCCTAGCTACTGCTGCTGTATGATGAGTTGCTATGAGCTATTGCTGCTATATGATGCTTTCAGGTGCTGCTGCTATATGATAATAACCAGCCACTTGGACCATCGAATTTCGATAAATAATGGTTCTTCATTTAAATTTAGGTCATGCGTTCTTCATTTAAATTAGGCAATGGGATCTCTATGGAAGACATTGACCAAAGTAGATTGTGCCAAGTAGATGGTATCTTTGTATTTGCATTTTGAACAAATATTGATGGTCTGTTTTCCTATCATATTAATTACTGCACTGGGTTCAATTTGTGATGTTTGCAAGTCAAATTAATTTTCATATGGGTAGCAAAATGATAAAATATAATGCAATCTAGACTTTTCACTGATCATACCACAGATAAGCTGAAAAGGCTGGCAATGAAAAGAACTGGTTGGCTTATTATCTAGAGCTTATATTCAAAGGTGCTTATTTTCTTAGGATAACTCGAAATAACTGTCCCTAAGAAACTTGGCCAATAGAACATACATACAAATAACATGTCACGATGATTACAATGGAGGCCCAGTTCTTTTGCCAGATTCTCCCAGAATCTGACCCCTACCCAGATTCTCCCAGAATCTTTGAGCCCCATTTGTTTTACAATCCTATCTAGTTAGGGTCTAATTAGTTAGGATTGTAAAACAAATGGGGGTCAAAGATTCTAGGAGAAGCTAGATAGGGGCAGATTCTGGGAGAATCTTGCAAAAGAACTGGGCCGGAGTGACCTACCATAGCACACTGTATAGGCTCACCGCTGCCTCTCCTTTTTTTGCGATGTTCCATGAAATTGCCACATACATCTTGTACTTTTTCATTGCGTAACCCTATCTACAAGTTGACACGGCTAATTTCAGATATCTCTACGTGATAATACATTGCATATCCCTTGCGCATATTTAAACCACCAATTAACGATTGTGTGCGTAGCATAAACTAGCCATGACTCTGCGTACTGGACTAGCAGGCACTCTAAGGGAGCCTAATGTAGTGCACTGGAATTCCTACATGCCACCTATGATTTTGTGTAATGTACTACCTCTGTTCCTAAATATATGTCTTTGTAGAGATGCCAATATGGACCACATACAGATGTATATATATGCATTTTCGAGTGTAGATTCACTCATTTTGCTCTGTATGTAGTCTATAGTGGAATCTCTAGAAAGCCTTATATTTAGGAATGGAGGGAGTATCATGTATGACATCTACATCTCTAAATTAGCAGCCAGTAGTGGAAATCATTGTCTGCACAAAGGGATTACTGGTCGAAAATCCTAGCAAAGCACGTTGGCAGGCACACAACAACACAAGAGAGAGAGACGCACTTACAAGATCATAGCAATGCCTCAGTCCAGGATCTTGGTTGGCCAAGCTGTTAGATCCAGAATAAACATCGTCCTTGTAGTTTTTGCCAGCTGCATAACATGTAACAGTGACCTGTTAGTATATTTGAAGTACATCGGGCAGGTGATGCTGGAAGAGTTTAAAGGTGAAAAGTACCTAGGCCGTGGCGGGTGCTTGGCATCTTGCCAAACGGTGGGAATTAGGTTAGAAACATCAAGGGTGATGACGCTGCGCTGGCTGTCGGGGTTCGGTAAGGTGATCTAGAACTGTTGAGTAGGGTGGAGCGGCTCCGGTAGGGTGGACTACGGTGTGGGCGAAGCAGATCTGAGACCGTGGATGAGGGCGTCGGTGAAGCTGCTCCGGTGGTTGGGTTCAAGATGGTGTCGACGATGCTGATCTGCGGCTGTGGACGGGGCGTCAGAAGCTGCTCCGGTAGGTTGGACGAGGGTGCGACGAAGCGGATCTGAGGCCGTGGACTTGTGCGTTGGCAAAGCGGCCCCGGTAGGGTTGAGAATGGTATAGGTGAAGCTACTCCGGTAGGGTTGAGGATGGTGTCGGCAAAGCGGCTTCGGTAGGGTTGAGGAAGGTGTCGGCGAAGAGGATCAGAGGCCGTCGACGGGGGCGTCGGTGGGGTGGCTCTGGGGGTGTGGACGAAGCATCTCCGATGGGGAGTACGAAGCAGCCACTGCAGATGCGCTGCGGTTGATGAGAGTACCAGCGAAGTAGATCCGGCGCCGTGGACAAGGCTGGCAATGAATGGGCTGTGGTACAGTGGTTGATGAGTAGTCTACTTGTTTCTAGGGGAGGTGGGAGGGGTAGATGCGGCCGCAGAAGCAGCTTCGGCGAGGTGGACGCCGCTGGCAGTGAATGGGCTCTGGTACACCGGTGGATGAGCAGTCTAGGGTTTCAAGAGGGGAGGGGGTAGAAAGATCAATGAAGTACGAACGGCGTGATGTAAGATGCTCTGGTGTTGCGGAGTAGTCGTTTTTGCGGGAGGGGGAGAGGAAATGGGGGTGCCGTGTGGTGGGGGGAACCGGAAGTTACCAAAGCAGCCCCGACCTATTATGTAAATGAGGGCCGTATTGTAACTTTTGTTCTCCGTGCACCAAGGACAAAAGGGGAATTTCGCTTGCTAAAGACAAGGTGGCGGAAATTTTAGAAGGAGGCGGGAGATTTTGCTGCCCGCGGGATCGTTCGTATCCAGTTTCAACTAATTTTGGACAGTGCTAGTGGGATGGTCATGCGAGACTATGTACACGGGGCACACGTTAGCAATTAATAACTGGTATGAAGTCCACCCCAGAAAAAAAAGACAATAACTCGGGATGATGCACCGATAACTTGGACGTTCACACGGGCGCGGCCAATCGTACGGGTGTAGAGGCGCGTTCACAAAAAAAATGGATCAAACGCTCAGCCTATGTATTTCTCGTGTAAATATATAATGTAGTGCCATTGTTATTTACTTTAAACATAATGCATTGACGTGTTATTGTAGAGGCGCACAAAAAGAAATGGATATTGTAGTCCCACAAAAGAATTGGATATTGTAGTCCGCTACTTAAAAGTGTTACCTCATATGATTAGATGGCCTCCATTTCATAAATTGCGTACCCATTGAATTCATATATGAATATTACATATATTACTTCACAATAGAACCTTAAATCATCCAAGACTAATGAATTTGAATGCAAAACTAACAATGGTGCATGTACATGATAGCTACAATGGTTGTTTAAAGAAACATCACTGTAACTTTGGCATGCACAATTGAAAAGGATTATTTGGAAAAAAATACGATATGCGAGTGTCCAATCTTTATAGCGTTGAATCGATATTGTATCTTTGGCCATGATACGAAGTAGATATTGATTTATGTTCAAGTGATGCAAGTCCACAATTGCTAGATAGTGATACGTGAATGAATTGTGCAATCTCTCTCACACGCATACATATCTCATTTCTCCGTGGGCATCGGAATCACACGCACGCGCACTTCGTATATTTCTCTCCCTCCGTCAAGGTTAGAATTCATCTTTCTACCCTGTCCTACAAGTCTCTCACACAGAAACACACATGCTCTATCTGCCTAACACACCCACCCCTTTAATTCCTCCCACCCACCGCCACTAATGTCTCAAAGTATAACTATGTCTCGCACACATATGCCTAAGGTTAACTTGAGTCCCGGAACCATATGAATACATACAATGGGATTCTAGCAGAGCATCTTTTGTTTTGAGATTTTGCTCTCTCTCTCTCTCTCTCTCACACACACACACATGCATGCGCGTAGACATTGTTTCTCTCTTCATTTTTTTCCGGCACTTGCATGCACACCGCTTGTTTATCTACGTGATGCTTTAAGTATGCCTCGCACACATGCTATCTACCTATCCCTTAATATAGATATGAATCACACAAACTCCTTCTCCCTATATCGAAGTGTCACTACCCCCCACACCGACACACACACACACTTCCCGACACTGAAGGAGTAGGGTGACACCTCGATCTTGATACTAATCTATCTACTGGCTTCTCTCTCAAACACACACACACACACACACTACCCGACACCGAAGGAGTAGGGTGGCACCTAGATCTTGATAGTAATCTATCTACTGGCTTCTCTCTCAAACACACACACACACACTCACTAGTTGTGCCTCTGTGCCTACCATGCGCACACTCTCGATACGTCTTTCTATCCCTCCCCCTCCCCACCCCCCAACAATGACAGCAGAAGGGTGACAACTCGATCTTTATCTTAATCTATCAATTGGCTTCTCTCTCAAACACACACACACATGCTAGTTGTGTCTCTGTGCCTCACTCACACACACTCGATACGTCTTTCTCTCCGTAGCCCCCTCGATATGTAGACTTCTCGTGCGCGCATAGCTGTAGTGACGATGACGCTAAACCTAGTGTGCCTTGTTTTTACCGGCCTCATGTGATAGTTTTCACCCTGTTTTCTGTTAATTAACAAGGCAACCTTTTCTTTGTTACTACTAGTGAATTTGAGATCATTCGGGGCAGACATAAAATATATCACTTCAACCCAATTATCGCAGTAACTATTTAAAAAGAAACTAGCAAGATGCCCGTGCGTTGCACAGAACATCAAGATACATTTGTATGAGTAGTTTATCTTGTGAGAGAAAAGGATGAACGAGGGAAGGCCTTATTTGCAAATGTGGAGAGGGGTGTGGGTATGTTTTTGCAAAATTGCCATAGTTTCCTTCCTATCCGTCAGATATAAATCGGCCGGCCTATATTGCAGGATGGCAGGCACACCATCATCACCAACTCTGTTTTCTACTATAAGAGTAGACATAGAGATATATCTCCAGCATCGTCCACAAAGAACATCTGCTGGACTGGTTAGCGCCGGATGCTCGCAACGCGATGACCTGAGTTCTAATTCTGTTCTAAACTTTAGATTTTTATATTATATATTTTTTAATGCTCCCTCCGTTCCTTGATATAAGGTGTATAGATTTTTGAGAAAAACCCCAAAATATAAGGTGTATTGCGTTGCACAACTTGTTTGGATATTTTTTTAGGGATTTGATTACATTTCCTTATATTAGGCAAGCTCCTCTATTTTCTCATGTCAATTAGTCAGGTGTAATCTCGCCCAAAACTTGTGAAATTTCCCCTCCACGTGCGTTCTTTAATTTCCGTGCTAAAAACTATACACCCTATATTTAGGAACAGAGGGAGTATGTACTTCTTTCGCTACTGTACTGACAGTGGAACCCACAGAGTACTTAGAATACAAGATTAAGGATGGATCTGTTTCTTTTTAACTTTCTGTACGAATTTGTAGCCACCCTGCAAGTCATGTACACTGTACATGCAATTAACTTTTTATAGAGGGAGAATCATACATGCAATTAACTCAAATGGATTGGATGTGACTCTATTATTTCCAGCATAAGAGCAGCTCCAACGGCAACCGGCAAATTTCCTCCCGCTTCCTTCCGCGGAGGACGACATCCAACGCCAATGGCATACATTTTCACAACTCTAACCAACCAGAGGAAATTCATGCAAACACGGGCTGATTTCATATAAGCATGAAGGATTTCGTATAAAAAAGCCGGATCTTCATATAAACATGACGGATTTCATTACATTTACATGAACTAAACGGTGCTAATCTAGCTCTTGTGGTATAATTAATACCTAATCTAAATGGCCGCCCGCGGATCCCTTTGTCTTCCTCCTTTGTCTTCCTCATGTCCGGCAGACACTTGTGGGGTCGATGAAGGTCCTCGGAAGAGACGAAGCAGCAAAGAAACCACCTGTATACGCAGTCGTCTCCTCGGCGGTGGCCTTCATGGGATCCAAGCGGCGACGACCTCTCGTGTTCTACTTCTCCTTGATGATGGTGGCGAACACGGAGAAGCTAGCTACCGACTCGTCGCTCTCCGTGCACCCGACTTCTGTCTCCGCCTGCATGGCGCTGCCATAGGCACAGGATACGCGCCCACAGACATGGGAGGCGCGGCCACCGCAGATACAGGAGGCGCGGCCGAATACACTGGTGGTGCGGTACGACGCGGCAGCGACGACGCCCGTGCCGCCGTGCCAGCGTGGAGCAAGTCGCCACTCCTCATCGAGCTGAACTAGAGAGGCGAGTTGCTGAACCACGTGCCGGCTTGGGGCGGCAACTGGCTCCGTTGGGCCAGGCGAGGTAGGTGAAGCACCGAGCGGCCTCGCTCCTATCCGGAGGGCTCGGCGGGCCACCCAGCCGGGTAGTATGCTGGAGAACGGCTCCTCGGAAGCCATCGGAAGAGTGGAGAAAATGGTGAAGGAAAAGATGGGGGAGCGGCGGAGGGGTGCGATTCTTGCCCGCTGTCTGGCCTCGTTTAAATAGAGGGCGGACGGTAGGAGCTTGGCCGGCGTCTGGCCTCATTTAAACTGAGGGCGGACGGGAGGAGCTCGGCCGGCGTTGCGTTTAATTCCGGCCCGCTCATGAACGGACGTGTTGCCGGAGTAGGTTTCTTGGTTTGCATGCGGGTTTAACGGAGGCGTTTGATGGAGGCGAGGAGGCGTGTTCAGCCGGGCGTGCAGTGGGTGGCGCAGTACTATTCGATTTGACAGCTACTAGTAAACCAGAACAGTTCCCGATACGGCTTTAATGCAGACGAGGGAGAGGGTAGCGGTTCCCGAAATGTTGAACGGCCAATGATGCATCCTCCTTCAATTAGCATCCTGAATGCATGAGGGAAGTAATGGGAGGAGGACGGGGAAAAGAGGCAGCACGATGTGAATGCTACGCAGTTTGCACTCATATAAAGGCGCCCCTCCATTCCAATGCATCTACCACATTGTACGCACCTAACACCTACAGTAAGCGCAAAAGTGCTCACTACAGACCCATGGCGGCGATGCACGCGAGCGGCCAGCAGTTGTGCCAGATGGTCCACGATGCCGGCCTACGGCATGGCACTGAGGATCTTCTCAAGACGGTGTTGGCGACCGGCTAGTTCATGGCCATCGTTGATGCCAGCTATGACTCTCAGTTGGACAAGATGATCGTTGCCACCATCAACAAGTTCACCATCGTCAAGAAGCTCGCGGACGACATTGCCGTACTCCTCTAGCCCGCACGCCCGGGCTCCTCATTGCCTGCCACCCTAATCGGCCTCCATGGCGAGAACCTCTTTCAAGCACTGGTGGCCCTGCGACTACCCGCCGATGCAACGAAGAATGTCCACCTGGAGGTCGCGCTCGCCGCGAGGCGCCTCGCCCTGCAAGAATAGGCCGACCTACACATCCACGTGTACGAGGAAGTCGTGTACATAGGTATCTACAAGGCCGGTGAGGATGCTACGACGTTGGCCTTCGTCAACCGGCTGGAAGCCTTGGACGCCTTTGTTGAGAAGCACCTTGACCTCGCCACAAAAGCCACCGCTCCTAAGACGCCGGTCGGTGGCCGGCGCACTGAGTCGAGGAGGAGGAGGTCATATGTTGATGGATGCATCTTTATTCTTGCCTCCTGTAACCACCACTGCGATCACATCATCATGGCCTTAATTCCTATTGTGCTATTGCATTCTCGTTCTAGTCAATACAGACATGTGCGATCCCTTTGCTCACATTTGGAGGCAATTATATGCATCACTGTAACTACCGTCAATTTATAAGTTGTGCTTACCTTTTCCATCAACTTTGTAATTTTACGTTCGATGCTTGACCCGACCTATGAACTACTCCTAAATTCAAAAACTGAGACCGAACCTATAAATTCAAAACTACTCGTGCAGCATGCCTGTCATGTTCGCATGTTCAAAACGAGAAACTGGAACACGTACATGAAGCATGTCCCTTCCCTGTCGCATACCACACTGTCGTTCCGCCCCCCTAGTCAGCGCGCATTCGCTAGGCTTTATATCACTACAACATGTGGGACTACAGGTGACCAAACCGACGATGTGCCAACCTAGCTACTACCCTGCTTAGCTAGCGGGAAAAGCCCCGCCCTAGCATTTCCAATCGTTATTTCTATCTTTTTTTTTGAGGGAACAATCGTTATTTCTATCTATCGATCGTGCCAAGGAGCAGAACCAAATGTTACAATTTATACATGTTTCTCTACTCCCATAAAAGACTCAGTTGGTGATGGTGGTGTGTCTGCCATCCGTCATTTCTGACCATTAGATCTGCATCTAATGGTTGTGAGGTAAGTTGTGGCACTTTTGCAACATAGCCCACTTCTCTGCTCCAATGTGTAGAAAACCCCTTATTATCTTGAAAGCAACCACATCCCTCCCTCACCTCATCAAAACAGCCTGAGAAATATATTTTGAGTGAAAAGTAATATATTTTTAGTGGTATATATGTATATCAAAACAAGAGTGTTTTCTTTCAAGTTTGTGAACAAGTAATATTCTATTTTCGATCCATTGCAATGCACGGGCACATTGCTAGTAAAAGGAAAAGGCCTGCTGCATTCGCGTCGCACCCCCACACGCCCAGGAATCGAGAGTACTCCATGGCCTGTCTGGCACGCCACATACCTAGGGAAGGCGTGTTGCCTAGCATTTTCACTTTGGTGTGGGACCGCAATTGAGCAAACCGACTATCGGCAAACCGCACCCCGCCCACCGAGTTGGAAAACAGAAAGGAGGAGGGGAAGATCTAGCTATAGTATGAAAGCCAAGAAATTTGGTGTCAGATGGGACTCGTTGATAGAGTAGGAGCACTCCATACTACACCTACTACGAAGTTTGTACTACTACTACTACTACCACTATACAACTAGGTACATGCACGGCACAACATCGTAGGAACAAAAAACGGGAAGATCTTGTTTTGGGTGATTTATCTTTATTTCATTCAATGTATTATGAATAATATGATGTGGGGGGCACCCATGAAGCCACGTGGCATGTCTGGAGGTCTTATTTAGAGCTTCTTGTGTGGATCGATCACACTGTCATGCTGGTCGTTCGAGAAGAACGTGTATGGGTACTTATAGTAGATCCAAATCGCAGCCACCTGGACCATTGGATCAACATCAATCAACGGTTTATATCGTGTACGTGCAAATACACGCATTGACTCCGCATATTGGGTTTCTCTAAAGTCAAACTTTGTATACTTTCAACAATTTGTAGGAAAAAGTATTAACATATACACCACCAAATATATATCATTTGATTCATCCTTGCTTTTATCTCCACATCGTGTAAATTTGTTAGTGTAAATGTTCATATTGTTTTCACCAAATTCGGTCAAGCTTTATAAAATTTGGATGCAGTCAAAGCTATATATGTGCGGAGTAAATTACAAACGGAGGGTGTGGAATAGATATAGATATAACTATACAAATAAAAAATATAGTAATATAGTCTATAGATATAAATAAGGCTACTACCCTTTTTCTATGTTAGAACTCACGTTGTTGTGTACACATTGTTTTGTTTTCGCTATAATTTGTATTTGCGGGGTGTGTGTAGGACTACCACCTTTTGTTCAGTACCAGCAAGCCCACCATTATCCTTAATTACTTCATATTGGCAATTATGATTGCATTATCTTAGTTCTAGCCGATTCTTCGGTTGCTTGGAGGAAATACATTTTGTTATTCAGGTTGATTTTGTGCATACGACAAGATCATCGTCCATCGAAGATTTGTTTGGTAACGATTGTCGATTTGTATCACCGGGTACGATATAGCTGGATCGTCAACGTCAAAATCCACCAAGTCGATACTTATCCCCACTCTCATTGAAAGATTGGGTCGCCATCATAAGACTACCACCTAGACAATTCCTTCCCTATAACATACACATGAGCACCCATCTCATTATTCAGGTCCACACCTCCCTCTCTCTCTGGAAACACACACACCTCTCCACACGATGCGTGTCTCTTGGTCTCTCTTCCATCCCATGACAAAAAGGCACACCGCCATTCTCTTCTTCTTGCTACCCCTGTCTATGTAGTTAGGTCTTCTTGCAACAAACAAGCATCCATATGTCTCTCTACTATCTCTTTCTACCACACATCACCTTCCACCCCTAGCCAGCCGTGCTATCGAGGTCTATCCAGCTCTCTCACACGCAAACAGACGCTTTCTGTGTGTCCCTTCATCGCACACACACTATCGCTCTCCCATATCCGCAACCTCGTAACCTTGTCGATCCCGATTTTACACGCACCTCTCTCTCTCTCTCTCTAACACACACACACACCCTCTCTCTCCCTTTCGGACACTCCTCTCTCTACGACACACAAAGTCTTTCGAACACTCATATGCCCCTCTCTCGTTAGGTATCGCTGTCCCCGCCCCCCTCTTTGTCACACAAATATTCTCTCTATATATATCTCTCGCAATAATACATGCATAGTCTAAATTGAAACCAAGTACAAAAATGAGCTCCGATTACAAAAATCAAATCCACTCCCAAACAGAATAAGAAAATAGGGTGAAATCATGCACACAAATGTTTGTTGCATGCATGAATGTCAATGATATGGATGTACTACTCATACATCACACAGACCCATTTCACACAAATTACATTAAACCCTTCTCAAAATATGGTGCGCATGTGATGTTTGTTGTACTACTCCTACCAGCCTTCCTACGATACGTTCCAACATATTGTGCTACTTCCGATTCTATTTTTCTCCTCAGACCATTTGAAACCATGAAAAGGTCACCCGCAAAAAAAACCACGAAAAGGTCACCCCCCGCCCCCACTGGTACTGTAGCTCGAAGCTCCCATACAGACACAACACCCACCGGAGCACGCAGCCGTTGCCGAAGTGGACAGCGACACGGCCTGGGAAGAGGACGGAGTCTCCGACATCGTCGAGGTGGAGCACGCCCTCTACGGCCGCGAGTACCGCGCGCTGACTGTCCACGCAGAGGACAGTGTGATCTAGCGGCTTGCCCTCGTCGGCCACGAGGGGTAGCTGTGCTCCAGCAGCACACCCTGGTCGGTCACAAGGAGGTGCATCGCGTCCTCGCCGCTCACAATGTGGACGAGCGGGTTCTCCAGCAGCATGCCCGTTAGCATCTCATCATCGAGAGCACGCCCACGAACATCGCAACGTTGCCGCTCTCGACATGGACGACCACGTGCTCCGGCAGCACGCCCGTGAACATCGCATCCTCGCCGCTCACAATGTGGACGAGCGCGTTCTCCAGCAGCATGCCCACGAGCATCGCATCATCGCCACCCACGATCATCGCATTGTCGCCGCTCTCGACATGGACAAGCGTGTGCTCCGGCAGCACACCCGTGAACATCGCATCCTCGCTGCTCAGGCGCACGAGCATGTGCTCCAAACAGCACAGCCGCGAGCATGGCATCCTCGCGACTCACGAGGTGGTTGAGCGGGTGCTCCAGACAGTACCCCAGGAGTCGGGATGTGAGCACGGCACCCCCGGCTATGAGGAGTACTGCATGGTGCCCATCGTGGTTTAGGAAAATCCCGTGACTCCGCCGCTCCCTGGAGGAGCGCGAGCTCCAGTGGGCGCTCGAGGAGTCCTGCGCCGATATGTAGGTGGGGGCGGACGTGCAAGATTATTCTTCGAGCTCTCCTCCTCTTACGAAGACGCCTCCACCGCCCCCGTCTTACGTCCTCTGCCTCAGCTCCGGCGAACATTTGGAGTTTAGTTTTATAGAACATTAATATTTGGACTAATGCAAAAAACAACCTAAGACTAACAGGCATAAATAGATGATGTGGCGGCATTGCATGCTGGAGTATATTGCAATTTATGGATTGCATGCATGACTAGCTTATGTGTCTTGGTTGCATGGCTAGGAAAGGCTAGAGAAAAATAAATAGATAATGTGTTTAGAGTGCACTCCACTAAATGGGAGCATGTAAATATCTTTATAGTGCACTCCACTTTTTTTTCAGACGCTTAGGTGCACCGGATGCCGTGCCATGCTACAAAATGTTAGAAAAAAAATCTACTCCAATGTTTTAAAAATCTATTATTATCTTGAAACCAGCCACACCCGCCCCTCACCTCATCAAACCAGCCCGAGGAATATGTCTTCAGTGAAGTATATTTTTTTTACTGATATATGTATATCAAAACTAGAGTGTTTATATTTCAAGTTTGTGAACAAGTATTATTCTACTACTTTGGATCCATTGCAACACATGGGCCGGCACATTGGTAGTAGTAAGAAACAAATTCGGGTTTGGCACGAGTTCATACTGCGGGAGCACCACAATGCCTGGCGCAGGAGTTACATTTCCCTCTCGGGGCCCACGGGACCGAGCTTCAACGGCTATTGCACTTGCCTTTGAGTCAATGATATGTGGATCCTAAATGCGGCTGGCCCGCATGTCATTCTCATAAAAAGTAGAGGGGTGGTGCGACTGAGAGGGGTGAGGCGCAGGTCGGCGGACATGTGGTGTCATGGGTTCGAGTGGAGTCGTGGGAATCGAGTTGGACGAGGCTTGCCTGATTCCCTCCCATGCTCCGATCCATACTCCCGCATGTCGAGGTGCTTGTCTGTTGTGATGTGCCGCACGACATTTACTAGCTCGTGCTCCAGATGAGCTCGGGCGGGAGCCAGTGATCTACCCGGGGCACATAGCTCGACTTGGGCTCAAGATTTCGACTGCTTGCACCGTCCCGAGGATGTACCACTCAGCGGCGAGGCTGGAATGCTGGATACGTATAGGTGTGTGCTCGTGGGTGGGAGCAACCTGCTCAACGGATACTGGTTTGCGAATGTGATGTACTCGACGTAGTTGAGCAAGTGAGCCTGGAGCCATTCCTGCCGTTGTACGTTGACACGCGACTCAACGGCGTGCGGCCATGAGCCAGTGTAGGTCAGCTACGGGGAAACGACATTGGTGTGGTTCGAGATGCCCAGCTAGCCGTTGTCACAGCGGCGTTCATGACTCACTCGTTCGAGAAGAACCGGTTGGTGGTGGCCTGGCCGTGGCGAGGGTGCGACAGCTGGACATCGGGGTGTTACGAGGCGTACATGGCCACACCTGCGGGTATTACCTGTATTACAGAAGTAGAAGGCAAAGACGGGCCTTTATTTTATTTATTATATTTGTGGCTGAGGAGTGATGCCCGGGACGAAATGTGTCACAGCCGCTGGATGAAAATTGGATGGTGCGGTAGTACGGATCGGAGCCAGGAGCGGAGCATGCAAGCTGTCGGTGTCAAAACTGGCCGATCTCGGGTAGGGGGTCCCGACCTGTGCATCTGAGGATCGAAGGTAACAAGGGACAAAGGGAACACGATGTTTACCTAGGTTTGGGCCCTCTTAATGGAGGTAAAACCCTATGTCCTGCTTGATTGTATTTGATGAGTATGGGGGTTACAAGAGTTGATCTACCTCGAGATCATAATGGCTAAACCCTAGCTGTCTAGCCTATGAAAATTCTGATGGCCTCCACGGACCAAACCCTCCGGTTTATATAGGCACTGGAGGGGGCTAGGGTTGTACATAGTCGGTTTACAGAGGAAGGAAACTATACATCCGGACGCCAAACTTGCCATCCACGCAAAGGAGAGTCCCACCCGGACACGAGGAAAGGTCTTCTGCCTTGTATCTTCATGGCCCATCAGTCCGGTCCATGTCACATAGCCCGGCCACCCGAGGACCCCGTAATCCAGGACTCCCTCAGTAGCCCTTGAACCAGTCTTCAATGATGACATGTTCGGCGCGTAGATTGTTTTCGACATTGCAAGGCGGGTTCCTCCTCTGAATACTCCAAAGTGATCTTCTGAATAAAAGAACTGTATCCGGCTCTGCATGACAGTCACAACCCTCAACCACGAAGGTAAAATACTTAATCAAAGTAATGTCCATCAACTGACAACTTTTTCGGTAAAACATTACATCTAGCCTCTTTATCATTTTGAACCATTTTTTGGCATCCCGCTTCGCGCTTCGAGACATGGCCTCTATTGACACGCCTCGTCAAAGCAGAGATCGTGTCCACTTATTGCAGGATCCTCATCAATACGGGTTTGGGTAATCCAACCGTGCCATTCGCATGACCCCTTGGGAACAGGCGAGTTTTAAGGCTTGAGGGGCGGGCGCTTGATATTCATTGCCTATATAAACGGATAAAGATCATTTTTTTCTCCCCACACCTTCTTCCTTCTCCTGTTTTCCCATCCTCAAGCTCCAGCGCCCAAGCTTCAATCTTTCCCACCGCCGCCAACCTCTCCAGTCATGTCCGGATCTGGCTCGAAGGGTAAGTGGGAGGCCTCCTCTGTCACAGAGAAGGACATCAAGGAGCTCTGGGGGCGGGATATCTGTCCGCGGAGATCGCGCACAGGCTCCCTGCCAAGGATCAAGTCATACCCACTACGGAGCCCGGCGAAAGGGTTGTATTTATCCCCCATTTCCTTCGTGGACTAGGGTTTCCCCTCCACCCCTTTGTCCGCGGCCTCATGTTCTACTACGGGCTAGATTTCCATGATCTAGCCCCAAATTATTTCCTCCACATCTTGGCGTTTATCATCGTGTGCGAGGCGCTACTCCGCATCCCCCCACACTTCAGCCTATGGCTAAAAGTCTTCAATGTGAAGCCGAAGGTGGTCGATGGGCAACATGCGGAGTGCGGCGGTGCCATGGTGAGCAAGCTCCCCAACACCACCTAGCCTAAAGGGGCCTTCATGGAGGCCGTCAAGGTGTGGCAGCAGGAGTGGTTCTATATCTCCGAACCTCGCGGCGCCAGGTGGGCGGCCACTCCTGAGTTCCAAGCCGGACCCCCTATGCTACTCGCGTCATGGACCAACAAGGGTCTGGATTGGGGGTCGACCGCAGACATGATGATGCTACAAAAGTGCATCAAAAACATGATAAACAAGAATACCAGTCTCACTGCCGTGATTCAGGTGATGCTCTTCCGCCGGATCCTCCCCTGCCAACTCCGGCCTCTCCATATGTGGGAGTTCAATCTGGAAGGTCCGCCGACCCTGCAGCGCTTCTTCGGCACAACACACGAAGAGATCTGGAAGCTGCTCTTTAAGACCCAGAAGATGTGGCCGAAGAAGACCGAAGACATCGGTCTTGACATTGAGAATCCAGCCACACCGGTAAGTATTTTAGTTCTGAACACAGTTTTCGGCAAATAAATCAAAGGTTATACTGAGATTTCCATTCTCTCATTCAGGGTTGGACAGTGAAGGCAGAGCGGATCAAGTGTCCGGCTCCACTACCTGAAGACCCAGCCAATCCTCTGCTAACGAGGATGCTGGTTCCGGCGCCGTATCAGGCGCCGGAGAAGAAGGCCAAGAAGAAGGGCAAGGAGGCCAAGGGCGGCCTCCGCCATAAGGGTACTTCAGACGCAATGTCCGGAGAAACCGAAGCCCACTCCTCCCATGAGGGGGATGAAGATGAAGAGGAGGAGGAGGCGGAAAGTGGTTCTCCCCTAAAGGGGGGAAAGAAGAAAAGGGCCGCCTCCGCAGACCTGGAGGAGGGGGCATCCAAGAGGAAGAAGATAACCCTCTCGGACGGTTCGGATACGGACGCCGAACACACACCCAAGAGGCGCCCCAGGTAAAAACCCCTGGCCCAGTCGTAAGTGTCGAAAAGGATACTTAGCAAATATTCGGTCTGTTATGGTTGTAACATAACATATCATATTGTGTGTTTCAGCCCAGCCCGCGACCTCCCCCAACCATCGTCATCCGAAGGGAGTTCTCTGCCGCCCGAGATGGCAGAGAGCGAGATGCCACCGCGAGCCCCTTCACCAATCACTGTGGATGACACCGAGGTGTTGTCCCGAAGGACCTCTCCTGGCCACGGAGGGGCGAGCGAGGTTGCCGAGAAGGCGCCCGAGGATAATACCTCGGCTGCCGAAGACATGGAGGGGGCGACCCCCATGGCGACCAACGGTGGGGGTCCTAAGAAATCTGGCCCCCAGCCGGACATCGTTCCAGAGACCAATGTGGCCCCGGAGTCAGGCAAGCAGCCCCCTTCGAAGGAGGGGGAGCATCAGCTCCGACGGCGGCCTCCACTAATCCGAAGGCGCCGAATACCTTGGTGGAAGCACTACGACGTGCTACCATCGTGGAGGAGCACCGCACCCTGATGGGTGTGGTGGTTGAGAAGATTCAGTCCGCCAAGAGCGGGCTGAACAAAGCCTTCACCAGCCTGCTAACAGGCTTCGAGGTATGCGACATAATGCTCTAGATGCTTTTTATAAAGGGACAGACCTGTGCATAGATAATAGCCCCTAAGACTCTGTCTGGTTTTGAAAAAGCCGGACAGAGGATCATATAGTATTCAGAAGAGGTGACGTACTTTTATATTGTATAACAGGCTTCCATGTTGGCGGCAACCGCCCAGGCCGCTGAAGTTTCCGATCTCAAGCGGAGGCTGCAGCTGGCTGATGATGATATCGACCGTATGAACAAACGGTTCGATGAGGTGCAAGGTATGTTTGAAATATCTCGCACATGCCTGAATTGATATGCAAATTCTGAGTTTAAACTCATGCGTTGCTATGTGTATGATTGCAGGCAGCGCAGCCGAGGTCGAGACCTTGAAGAGTGCCCTTGCCCAAGCCAAGGAGAAGGCGAAGGCGAGCAAAGCGGCCGCAGACAAAGCGGCTGCAGATTTAAAGTCCGAACAGGTCGCCCGCCGCCAGTACGAGGAGAGGGTGACCGAAGTGGAGCAGGAGCTCAAGGATGCCGCCGGCAAGTGCGAGTCCTTGGAGGAGAAGAATAAGGCCCAGGCGGCCGAACTCGCCAGGGCCCTCCAAGAGGCCAAGGAGGCGAGGACCGAGTCCCAGGCAGCTCGCGAGGAAATCCGGCAGTCCGAACAGATAGCGGCTGGTGAGCCCTTTCTTTCGCAGACTATATTTGGCGATCAAAGATATGCCTTGCTCACTCATCTGTGGAGTTCTCCAGACGCATTTGCGGATCTTTCGAAGAGTGCCGCCGATGCCGTGCAGTTCTTCCGGGCCCAGGAGGGGCACACGACGGAGAAGCTATTCTGGTCACAGTTCGCGGCGTCGGAGCGTCCGACGCTGTTGAACAACCACATGATGCAACTGGCAGAGCTGCACAGGATGTCCGGATTGGCCATGAAGGACGTCATAGTCCGGCTGTGGCCAACCGAACCCATTCCTAGCAGCTACTTCGGCCTGGTGTAGCGACTGGCTGATGCGCTGCCCCAGATTGAAGCTGTCAAGCGCTCGGCGTGCATAGAAGGTGCACAGATGGCCTTTGCCCGTGTCAAATGCACTGGGCAAAGATGAAGGCCACCGCCGTGGCAGTCGAGGGCCCACCCGAAGGCAAGGACCACCGCAAGCCAGAGCGGTATTTTGAAGACGTCCTTGAGGGTCCCCGATTAATAGAGGGCCAATGCTCAAAGGATATCATATTTGAGTGAATGTATCTGAGCTACCCAGACATTGTTTTAGAAACCAAGGCTTTGTAATATATTTATGTCTTTACCTGGAATTGCCTGCCTCCTGTGCGGCCGTATTTTGTTTTTTTGAAAGTTTGCCAGTCGTCGGTTTCAGCCCCCACGTAGATACTACGGGGGTGTTCGGAATAACGCATGATCACTCTTGACCCAACGTCTTGGTCCGTGAAGGAGGTGTCTGCGTAGGCGAACCAGGCAATCAGACTATGCGGCTTTATCACTTTCACTTAGCCATAGGAGTTTGACGGTGGGGCAAAGTACTAGCCCCTGGTGCGTATGCGGCTATCCGAACTGGGATGCCTTAAGCACATGACCGGACAGAGGCCAGTCCTTCGCATAATACGGAAGAAATCGCAAAAGATTTATAGCAAATCGCCGAATAGCTGACCAGCTCTCGCCGCACCATGACAGTCAGTTTTTGGCTTTCTCTACTGAGGTGTTTGACCGGACGAACTAGAAACACAATCGCAGTAGTTCTCCCTTTACTACCCTAGCCGAACGAGCGGAATGTAAGGTAGTAACCACAGGAGCCAGGCAACCCAACTATTGACCAAAGACATGATTCGGAGCTAATGCATATAATGCAATATTCGGGACGCCGAAGTGCACTCTAAAAGCGTTCAAACTTTTTTTTCTTGAAAATATAGGTGGCCGAATATAGCCCCTGGCATTTTACGCTATGGCGAGGTGTATATGCCAATCTGACATGAAGAGGGAATACAGATTATGAAATAAACCAATACCGAATAGGGTTGGTAAAAACTGTTTCCATTATAGTCTGATTCGATATGTCAGAACATGCTTTTACAGATAATGTTATAAGCATCAGGGCTATTTTACATGCCGAGAATTTGAGAACAAGGGAAAGCTGTATACAGGTTCTAAAAAAGAGAAGGTATACGTGAAGATCCTTTGGACACCCTGCCGCACGTCTGCGCCGCTTTTCGCCTTGGTGGAGGATCCTTTGAAAGGATCGACGATCGTGTATATAGAAGGGGCCTGGGAAAGGGCCCTACGCCACCGTAAAGTGACTTTAGGTTTTAAAGAACCTGTAATATGAGAGAAAAGAGAAAAAAGAAGAAGGAGATTAAGGTCCCAATAGGGTCGAGCCGTATTATGGGCCTCGTCCGTGGAGTGGCTCCATCGTCGCCCAAGGTATTTTGAGTGCGTAGTTATGCCCTCGCTTCTACCACAATTTTTTCCGTCATGGACGGCCCAAAGAATGTCATGCAGGTGCGTCCCCGGCCCGCCCATGACATAAAGCCATTTTCTGTCATGATTTTTTGTCATAGAAGTAGGAGCCCACCACATCTATGATGATACATGCTTTTGTCACAATTATCGTCATAGAAGTGTCATAAGCATGACAGAAAAAAATTTCGTTCGACCCAAAATGTCACGGATGTGTCTTTTTTTCTAGTGTTGCATGCATGCATTCATATTTGCTTAAAACATGGTCTTATCATGATTATGATAGTTTGTATGTAAGATAACAACATGCATTGAGGGTTATGTGCTACTCCCCTTTCTCCTTTTCCTCTGATGACAGTAGAAGGATTTTATCACGTATAAAACCCCGGGAAGAAGGATGAATGCAGGCCTGAGCGCTGATTCCCGACAACCCCTCCTTATCTAAAATGATAAGAAGGACAGCAAACAGAGATGAGTTCATCCTGTCACTCCATGTTATATTAACGTATGATAAACTTGTACGTAAGCAAACCTTGTTTCCTCTGCCATCTGTGCTCCCATCCTTTGATTCGAGTCCACTCGATGAAGCTGGTTGTAGCAACCTTTGGGGGAGGATAATCAAGGGTTGGCCTTCAGTTACACTCCTAAACCATTTTTTTGAGCCCATAAAAAAAGGGGGTTTGGTAGCAGCTGTGATGAGGGCCGGCAAGTTGTCCTGCCAGGAAAAACTTTGTTTACTTATGAGTAATGAAGGCTCATCCTTCAGCATGTTTAAAACACATGCATGAATATCCGACAAACACTTTTTCCATTAATACGTAGATAAACAAGTACAGATCATACAAAATACAAACATGGGTAAAAGATTACATAGTTTTAATTAAAATTTGGCAAGTGCCTACATCTTTTGATTCAAAAAAAGATAAGTGCCCCGTAATGCCTTTCTTGTCCCTCTTCTCCTAGGAGTTGCATCAAGAAGGAAAGAGGGAAAAAGGAGCGCCTGGGCAGAAGCCCAGCCTGACCCCGTCAGGACCAGCGGGACGCAGCCTGACAAGATCGGGAGGGCGACACCCCGGCAAGGAAGAAGATGCCAGGAATGGAGAGAGCGGCTAGGCGATGCCCTAGTCACCCCTGCCAGGACCAGAGGAACGCCGCAAGGTGGGAACACCGGCAGGCAGGACGAAGTCGGAGTCCACGAGGAAGCCTACCGGGGTCCAGCTGGAGGTGGCGGTGATGTCCCAGCTAAGCACCCCCAGCAAATCGCTCTGCAGGGGTCCAGCTGCAGATGATGGTGCCGCTGGCACCTAGCTGACAGCGATGGTGCGTCCGGCGCTTAGCCGGAGTCTGAGTTGCTGCCTTTGTCCTTGACGACCGGGGACTCGTCGTCGCCGTCTTCATCGCGGTGTCCTCTTCATCGCTGTCGGTCGAAGAGGAGCTTTCACCATCACTCAAGCTTTCCGCGCAGCACCCTAAGCAAGCACCTGAACGCCCGAAGACCTTGATGGAAAGCAGATCGGCCTCCATCAGCTTGAAGTGAAGAACGTGCCCTTCCGCAAGGCTGTGGGCATGAGCAAAAGTCTTCCAGCCACGACGGAGAAACATGACATGAGGTGCAGGGTACTCAACGTCCACCAGCATAGTGCTTTTGCAGCAGGCCCTCATGTGCAGCCTCAACTTGAGCGGTTGATCAACCTCCATCACCCTGGCAAAGGGACGAGGATGCCGCAGTCAGCTGCGCTGGGGCTCTTGCAGCCTGACGATGAATGTCGGTGTCAAAACCAGCAGATCTCGGGTAGGGGGTCCCAAGCTGTGTGTCTGAGGATCGATGGTAACAATGGACAATGGGAACATGATGTTTACCCAGGTTCGGGCCCTCTTAATGGAGGTAAAACCCTACGTCCTGCTTGATTGTATTCGATGAGTATAGGGGTTACAAGAGTTGATCTACCTCGAGATCGTAATGGCTAAACCCTAGCTGTCTAGCCTATGATTATTCTGATTGCCTCTACAGACTAAACCCTCCAGTTTATATACACACCAGAGGGGCCTAGGGTTGTACAGAGTCGGTTTACAGAAGAAGGAAATAATACATCCGGACACCAAACTTGCCGTCCATGCATATAGGAGTCCTACCCGAACACGGGGGATGGTCTTCTGCTTTATCTTCACGGCCCATCAGTTTGGCCCATATCGAATAGACCGGACACCTGAGGACCCCCTAATCTAGGACTCCCTCAGTAGCCCATGAACCAGTCTTCGATGACGATGAGTTCTGCACCCGGATTCTCTTCGGCATTGCAAGGCGGGTTCCTTCCCCTGAAATTTTTAAGTTAGCTCAGTGCATAAAGAAACTGTATCCGGCTCTGCATAATCAATACAACCCTTAGCCACGAAGGCAAGATGTCAAAATAGGAACAGTGTCTTTTACTGACAACTTTTTTGGTGAAGCATCACACTTGACTCTTTAACATTTCGAACCTTTTTCACGCCTCCCGTTTCGCGTTTCAAGGTCTAGCCTTCATTGGCACGTCTTGTCAAAACAGAGATCATGCCCGCCCATTACGGGATTCTCATCAATATGGTTTGGGTAATCCAACCGCACCTTACGCATGATTATATTGGGTATAGGCGAGGTTTATGGCTTGAGAAGGGGACGCTTGGTATTTTTACCGTCTATAAGAGGATAAAGATCCCTCCTTTTTCCCCACGCCTTCCTCGAGCTTCTGTCTCCCAATCTCCAATATCCAGCGCCCATAGCTCCAATCTCCTCCACCGCTGCCACCCACCCCAGCAGTGGCCGGGTCCGGCTCTAAGGGCAAGTGGGAGGCCTCCACCGTCACTGAAAAGGACGTCAAGGAGCTCCGGAGCACGGGCTATTTGTCCGCGGATATCGCGCATAGGATCCCTCACAAAGATCAGGTCATTCCTACTCTGGAGCCCGGTGAGAGGGTCGTCTTCATCCCCCATTTCCTCTGGGGGCTAGGGTTTCCCCTCCACCCCTTCGTCCAGGGTCTTATGTTCTACTACGGGCTAGATTTCCATGATCTAGCCCCAAGTTACTTCCTTCACATATCGGCGTTTATCGTCGTGTGTGAGGCTCTTCTCTACATCCCCCCACACTTCGGCCTATGGCTCAAGGTCTTCAATCTGAAGCCAAAGGTGGTCGACGGATAGCATGCGGACAGCGGCGGGGCTATGGTGAGCAAGCTCCCCAACGCCGTTTGGCCCAAAGGGGCATTTGTGGAGACGGTCAAGGTGTGTCAGCAGGAGTGGTTCTACATCACCGAACCCTGCGACGCCAACTGGGCGGCCACGCCAGACTTCAGATCCGGACCTCGCACGAGACTCACCTCATGGACCGCCAAGGGTCTTGATTGGGGGTCCAAACCGGAGGCGAAGGTGCTCCAAAAATGAATCTCCAACATGTTGGGTGAGAACACTGGTCTCACAAACGTGATTCAAGTGATGCTTTTCCGCCGCATCCTTCCTTGCCAGCTCTGGGCCTCCCCCATGTGAGAGTTCGATCCGGAGAAGCCATGGACCCTGAAGCGCTTCTTCGGCACCACGCATGAAGATATATGGAAGCAGCTCTTCAAGGCTCAGAAAAAGTCGCCGAAGAAGAATGAAGACATCGGGCTCGACATCGAGAACCCAGCCACGGAGGTAAGCATAGCCTATCCGATCAATATTTCAGATATGATAGAAATTATATCGCCCGCTTTCTTTACAGGTCTGGAAGGCAAAGGCAGAGCGGATCAATTGTCCGGCACCGCTGCCTGAGGATCGGGCCATACCCTAGCTAACGGAGATGCTGATCCCGGTGCCCTATCAAGCACCGAAGAGGAAGACCAAGAAGAAGAAAGGCAAGGAGGCCAAGGGCGGCCCTCGCCATAAAGGTCCTTCAAAAATAGTGTCTGGAGAGACCGAAGCCCTCTCTTCCCATGAAGGAGATGAGGAAGAAGAGGAGGAGGAGGTGGAGAGCGACTCCCCCCGTAAGGGGAGGAAGAAGAAGAGGGCGGCCTCCGAAGACCCGGAGGAGGAGGCGCCCAAGAGAGGGAAGCTAGCCCTTCCGGATAGTTCAGACTCAGAGACAGAACTAGTCCCCAAGAAGCCACCCAGGGTGAAGCTCCTGGCCGAATCGTAAGTATCCGGAAACTTACTGTTTATCTTCAGTCTACCTGCTTCCATTATATAAGTTTTTTTGTTATTTACCTTTCAGCCCTCCCCGCGAGCTCCCGCAAACCCCATCATCGGAGGGGAACTCTCTGCCACCCGAAATGGCAGAGAGTGACACGCCGACGCGTGCCACCTCGCCTGTCATCATGGAGGACACTGAGGTGTCGTCCCAAAGGACCTCTCTTGGCAGGGGGGGCGCACGAAGGCGCCGAGAAAGCGCTCGAGGTTAACACCTCGGTTGCCAAAAACCTAGGGGAGGCGACCCCTATGAAAACTGATGGTGGGGACCCCCAACAAGCCAGACACCATTCCGGAGACCATCACGGCTCCGGGATGGGGTAAGCAGCCCTCTTCAAAGCAGGGAGGAGGAGCATCAGCTCCATCGGCAACCTCCACTAATCCGGAGGCGCCCAACGCTCTGGAGGAAACACTGCAGCGTGCTTCCATCGTGGCGGAGCACCGCACCCTGATGGGTGCGGTGGTGGAGAAGGTTTCGTGTGCTAAGAGCGGACTGAACGAAGCCTTCACCAGCCTGCTGACGGGCTTTGAGGCATGCGACGTAACGTTCTAAAAACCTTTCATATAGAGGAATATACCTATGTACAGACAGTAGCCCCTGAGGCTCTGTTCGGTTAAAAGAAACCGGACAGAGGATCCATATAGTATTCGAGAGAGTTAACCTGCTGTGCTGTTATTGTAACATGCTTCCCTGTTGGCGGCTACCGCCCAGGCCGCAGAAGTTTCCGAACTCAATCGGAAGCTTCAAGTGGCCAATGAGGAAATCGACCGCATTAATAAGCGGTTCGATGAGATGCAAGGTATGCGTATAATGTTAATAGTTTATTTCGATATCAGAAGTGATATGTATATTTAGAGATTAACTTATGGAATGCTTTGATTATAATCACAGCTGGCGCAGCCGAGGTCGAGACCCTCAAAAGCGCCCTTGCCCAGGCCAAAAAGGAGGCGGAGGCGAATAAGGCAGCCGCTGACAAGGCGGCTGCCGTACTGAAGACCGAGCAAGATGCCCGCCGCCAACACGAAGCTCGGGTAGCCGAAGTAGAGCAGGAGCTGAAGGATGCCATCAGCAAATGCGAAGCTTTAGAGCAGAAGACTTCGGCTCAGTCGACCGAGCTCGCCAAGGCTCTCCATGATGCCAAAGAGGCGCGGATCGAGTCCCAGAGTGCTCATGAAGAGATCCATCAGGCGAGGCAGATAGCGGCTGGTAAGGCCTTTCTTTTGCAGAGTGTCTTTGGAGGTCAGAGGTATGCTTTGCTGACCTGAGTGTGGAGTTCTCCAGGCGCGTTTGCGGATCTTCCGGAGAGTGCCACTGATGCCGCACAGTACTTCCGAGCCCAGGAGGGGAACTCGACCGAGAAACTGTTCTGGTCGCAATTTGTTGCGCCGGAACACTCGACGCCTCTCCTGGGTGAACAACTGAAGCAGCTGTCTGAGCTGCATAGGGTGGCAGGTTTGGCCATGAAGGACTTGACAGTCCAGCTCTGGCCGGCCGAGCCAATCCCTAGTAGCTATTTCAGTTTGGTGAAGCGGCTTATCGACGCTCGGCCTCGGATTGATGCATTCAAGCGCTCGGCCTGCATAGAGGGTGCCCGGATGGCCTTCGCCCACGTCAAGATGCAATGTGCAAAGATGAAGGCCACCGAAGTGGCAACCGCAGGCCCGCCCGAAGGCAAGGATCACTGGAAGCCAGAGAGGTACTTTGATGACGTCCTAAAAGGAGCCCGAGTGATCGAGGGCCAATGCTCGAAAGATGTAATATTTGATTGAGTGTGTTCGGGTTGTACAAACAATGCGATGAACCCATGCTGTTTATATAGCTATGTTTTCGCCTTTTCTTTCAAGCGATTTTTCCTCCTGTGCGGCTGTTTATTGTTTTATTTCTGAAAGTTGCCACTCGTCGGCTTCAGCCCCCATGTAGATGCTATAGGGGTGTTCGGCGTAACACGTGAACACACTTTATCTAACGTCTTGGTCCGTAAAGGAGGTGTCAGCATGGTGAACCAGGCAATCAGACTATGCGGCTTTATTTCTTTCACTTAGCCATAGGAGTTTGACTGTGGGGCTAAGTACTAGCCCCTGGTGCGTGTGCGGCTATCCGGACTATGGTGCCTTTTCCACACGGCTGGACGAAGACCAGCCCCTCGTATAACACGGAGTAAATCGCTAACGATTGTAGTATAAGACTAAGTCACCGAATCACCGACCAGCTCTCGCTTTATCATGACAATCAGTTTTCGGCTTTCTCTACTGAGGCATTTGACCGGACGAACCAGAAATACTATCGCAGTAGTTCTCCCTTTACTACCTTAGCCGAACGAGTAGAACGTAAGGTGGTAAGCACAGGAGCCGGGCAACCCAACTATAGACCAAAGACATGATTCGGAGCCAATGCATATAATGCAATATTCGGGACGCCGAAGAGTACCTCATGGTAGTTCAGACTTTAAAATGTGCTGGGCCGGATACAGCCCTCGGTGTTTAAGACCGGACTAAGGAACGTGTGGCAGTCGGGCGTAGGGAGGGAAGACATATGATAATATAAAATAGATGAGTACCAAACAAAAGTGGTGATCAACTGCTTCCTTTATGCCCTGATGAGTACGTCGAGCCGTATTATTATATATAATGCCATAAATATCGAGGCTATTTTACATGCCAAAAGTTTTAAACAAGGAAAAGGTTTACACAGGGCCTAAAAGTAGTGGTTTGAAGATCCCAATGGTGCCCTGCCGCACGTCTGCGTCGTTTCTCCTTGGTGGGAAATCCTTTAAGAGGAGGAGGTGATGGTCGTCTGTAAGAAAGAGGGACCTGGAAAAGAGCCTCCGTAGATGAGGTAGGTTTTTTAATGAACCTATAGTGGGAAAAAAAGTTGAGGTCCGAATAGGGCCAAACCGTACTATGGACCTTTTCCGCAGTGTGCCTCCGGCGCTGCCCACGGTATTTTAAGTGCGTAATTATGTACGCGCGGTACGTATGCCGCAACCTTATGGGGCGGTCGGCGGAGGCTAAACTGCTATTTAAGCTCCGGCTCCACCGGGCTATCGCGTTGTAGTGCGGATCGGACTCGCTTAGCAAATTCGTGGGTCTTGATGACCGATGGGTTATCCGGCTTGATGAGGCTGCCCTATACTTCAACTACTAGAGCCGCAGTATGCTCCTCAGTACGTTAGGAGCCCTCCATATTCCCATTTACTGTGATGATGCCATGAGGTCCAGGCATTTTGAGCTTCAGATAAGCCTAGTGTGGGACCGCATTAAAGCGGGCGAAGGCCGTTCGTCCGAGCAGTGCATGATAACCACTGCGAAAAGGGACGATGTCGAAGATCAAGTCTTCGCTTCAGAAGTTATCTGGAGAGCCAAATACGACTTCCAATGTTAAGGAGCCTGTGCAGCGGGCCTCCACCCCAGGTATCACTCCTTTAAAGGTAGTGTTGCTAGGTTTGATTCTTGACGGGTCGATACCCATCTTACGGACAGTATCCTGGTAGAGCAAGTTGAGGCTGCTACCCCCGTCCATAAGGACTCTAGTAAGATGGTATCCGTCAATGATAGGATCGAGTACCAGGGCCGCCGAACCTTCGTGACGGATACTGGTTGGGTGGTCCCTGCGATCAAAGGTGATCGGACAAGCCGACCATGGGTTGAATTTTGGGGCGACAGGCTCTATGGCGTAGACGTCCCGTAACGCGCGTTTGCGCTCCTTCTTGGGGATGTGGGTGACGTAGATCATGTTCACCGTTTTTACCTCGGGGGGAAATTGTTTCTGTCCCCCGGTGCGCGATGGGCGAGGTTCATCATCGTCCTCGCTTGGAGGCTCTTTCCCCTTATGTTCGGTGTTTAATTTACTGGCCTGTTTGAAAACCCAGCAGTTTCTGTTGGTATGGTTGGCAGGCTTGTCAGGGGTGCCATGAATCTGGTAGGGTCGATCCAGTATTTTGTCCAAGTTGGACGGACCGTCCCTAGTACCTTTGAATGGCTTCTTCCGCTGACCGGGTTTAGATCCACTGAATCCGGTGTTTACCACCGTATCCTCTGTTTCTTCGTTGTTGTTCCGGCGCTTGTTTTTGTTGCGTCGTGGCCTTCCATTGCCATCCCTGGCCTCAGAGGTGTCGGGGTCACTGGTACTGTTGCTTCTACGAGCCAGCCAGCTATCTTCGCCCGCGCAGAAGCGGGTCATGAGTGCAGTAAGAGCTGTCATAGTCTTCGGCTTTTCCTGACCGAGGTGTCGGGCAAGCCATTCGTCACAGATGCTGTGCTTAAATGCCGCTAGGGCTTCGGCGTCCGGACAGTCCACAATTTGGTTCTTTTTAATTAAGAACCGATTCCAAAGTTTGCGAGCTAACTCTCCAGGTTGCTGGACTATGTTACTCAAGTCATCAGCATCCGGTGGCCGGACATAAGTGCCCTAAAAGTTGTCCCGAAAAGCATCATCTAAATCCTCCCAACTACCGATGGAGTTCCCTGGGAGGCTATTCAACCAGTGCCGTGCTGGCCCTTTTAGCTTTAGAGGAAGGTATTTAATGGCGTGGAGATCATCACCACGAGCCATGTGAATGTGGAGAAGAAAATCTTCAATCCACATAGCGGGATCTGTCGTTCCATCATATGCCTCGATGTTTACAGGTTTAAATCCTTCCTAAAACTGGTGCTGCATTACCTCGTCGGTAAAGCACATGGGGTGTGCGGCGCCTCTACATCGGGCAACATCACGACGGAGTTCGGATGACATCCGTGTTCGGTTCTCGGCTCGAACTTGGTTATGCTTGTCGCGCCAGGCTTGATGGCCGTCGTCTCATGTTGGAGCACGTCCCCTTGATCCATAGATTGATCTGGTCTAGCCGGCTGTATTGTCCAAGTCCTGACGTAAGTCATACGTGTAGCCCGGGGCCGCTGCCTCGTTGCCTCTACGACGAGGTGGCGCGGGCTGGTGTTCGGCATAATTAGCCGCTTTGTCACGTCCACGTGGTGTGCGGTCCTGTTGATGAGCATGATTGTATCTTGCGGTATTGGCTCAAGGGCTTCGTCGTCGAATTGTGGTAGTAGCCCGCGTTTTGGGTAGCTCTTTATTGGGCGCTCGAGGCCGTATTCTTCGGCAGCCAGGACCTTGGTCCTTCTGTAGTTGAGCGTATCCTGTTCGGCTTGAAGCTGTTGCTGTTTCTTTTTCAGGCTCCTCGCAGTGTCGATGAGCTGTAGCTTGAAGCATTCTTGTTCGAGGGGTTCCTCTGGCATGATGAAATCTTCGTTACCGAGGCTTACATCCTCCTCGGAGGCCGGTAGATAGTTACTATCTTCCGAGTCCTCATGATCGACAAGTTTGTCGGAATTGACTTGTCCCTCTTCCCTATCATCCTGCTCGAACGCAGGGTCGACGGGGTCTTTGGCATTGTCTGGAGAGTCATTATCTCCGATGCCGGTGTTGCTGTCCTTCGCCCGACATGATTGTGAGCGGCGCCGCTGACGCTGGTGCTTTGGTGGATCCTCGATGGGCTTGTCCTGATCTGGATCTTGAGTGCCATCATCGTCCTGCTTCTCAGGTGTGTCCACCATGTATACATCATAAGTAGAAGTGGCCATCCAACGCCTAGTGATAGGTGGGTTTTGACCTGGTTCGGCTCCGGCATCATCGTCCATACCGTCGATGTCTTCGGAGGCGTAGTCTAGCATGTCAGTTAGATCCTCAACTGTGGCTATTAAGTGGGTGGTGGGTGGGACGTAAAATTCCCTGCTCTCAGCCCCAAGTTTAGGCTGGTCGTAGTTCGGAGATGATACTTCCGTGATGGCGAGAGATCGCATTAGGTCCAGTGTTTCATTTAAGAGTGAAAGCTGGACAGGCATCTGAGGATCTGCGGAGATGTGCTCGGTAATAACCACTTGACCGAGCTCGATAGACGCAGACCTCGAGAGTTCGGAGTTGACGTCCAGAGGCGAATCCGGCTTCTCGATGACGGGGAGAGTCCCGTTTGACTCCGGGTCCGCCGACGGCATGGTTGCATCTGGGTCTCCGACTAGAAGCTCCGCAATAGGAGAAAGTCCGGCGGGGTCCACCCCCCGGTATTCAGACGAAGTGTCCCGCTCCGGATCTAGGGCCAGGGTGGGCATGGTAGTCGATCCCTGGACGGGATCTGATAGTGGATCCGAAGGGCCTTCTTTGTATGGGTGGGGAGCGGCGGCCGAGGCCGTAAACCCCTCGAAGATTAGATCTCCTCGGATATCGGCGATGTAGTCCAAACTTCCAAACCTGATCTGGTGACTAGGGGCATAGCTGTCGACCAGCTCAAGGTGGCCGGTCGAGTTGGCACGTAGCGTGAAGCCGCCAAACACAAAGAGGTGACCAGGGAGAAAAGTCTCCCCGGAAACAGCATCGTTATCGACAACGAGGCGAGCCATCGATTCTTCTGTTGACAACACAACGGAACTCTCAATGAAAGCACCAATGTCGGTGTCAAACCGGCAGATCTCGGGTAGGGGGTCCCAAGCTGTGTTTCTGAGGATCGATGGTAACAATGGACAATGGGAACACGATGTTTTCCCAGGTTCGGGCCCTCTTAATGGAGGTAAAACCCTACGTCCTGCTTGATTGTATTCGATGAGTATAGGGGTTACAAGAGTTGATCTACCTCGAGATCGTAATGGCTAAACCCTAGCTGTCTAGCCTATGATTATTCTGATTGCCTCTACGGACTAAACCCTCTAGTTTATATACACACCGGAGGGGCCTAGGGTTGTACAGAGTCGGTTTACAGAAGAAGGAAATAATACATCCGGACACCAAACTTGCCGTCCACGCATATAGGAGTCCTACCCAGACACGGGGGATGGTCTTCTGCTTTATCTTCATGGCCCATCAGTCCGGCCCATATCGAATAGACCGGACACCCGAGGACCCCCTAATCCAGGACTCCCTCAATGAACTCCAACACCGTGTCCTCCACGTGACCCTCCATCGGAGTCGGAACGATTGGGGGAGGCGCGGCCGGAGCACCACTGTGCCCACCTCTGCCTCGAGCGCTCCTTCGTCCTCGCCCATGCCCCGCGGCTTCACCTTGGGCACTGGATCCTACCCCCGCAGCTGCAATGGGAGCAGAAGCACGGTGCCTAGAAGAAGCCCTCGTCACTACCATCGGAGCCCGAGCTTGGCCCCTTCCTCTCGTCATTGTGGAAGAAAAACCAGAAGGAAAGAGGAAATGTGGATGAGCGTCGCCATCCCCCTCGCACTTCCTTTTATAGTGGAGCAAGGGGGGAGGCTGGCTCTCCACTCCTCTGAGGGCGGCTGCCCCACTCCTCTAATCCTGCCTCTCTGCGCCCCTCATGACGTCCAGATTCGCCGACCACCCCATTATGCCAATCCAGGGCGCTGCATTTTCTGCCAAAGCGCACGATTCTGCGCCCTGCGCATCCACCACCAACCCCACGCAATGCATGCAGCACGTGTGGCGGAAACGGCAGGCGTAGTGGGTGAAGTAAAATGGCAGTTACCCCCGGTTCACACATGAGCTCCCTCGTTGGGCCCCCGTAAACGTAGGCGCCCTCTGGCCTACAGCATGAACGAACCCACGTCGTTTGGATGCTGGATGTCTCAGGGGAGCCCTGGGAGACTAACTCAATTTCAGGTTAATGAAGAAGCAAAGAAGATCTCGAAAACACGGGTACCCGCCGCAGCAGGATCAGTATGTGTGCCTGTGCATTAATTGGGCCTGCCCCAACGATGCCCGGCAACACATCTGGACCAGGCCCGGGGGCTCCTGTCGGTGCAACAAACATTCACGTTTGCTGCCCGGACTCGTGCACAGGCATGATGTCGATCATACATCCAGTACCTGTGCATAACACAAAGATAAGTCAGAGAAGCCACTCTTCATGAGATCAAGGAGAGCATTAAGAAAATCAAGCCGACAAGAGAGCACTGTGAGGAGGCCTCCCCTGCCGGGTAGGAGATCCCGGCCGGGTCGAGACCGCCTCTGAAGACCAAGTCTAGTTTGCCCCAGCAAGGCTTCTGTGGCCACCAAGCTCAGAACTAGCCAGGCTCCCCGCCAAGACGCCACCGCTCCACCTCATCACATGCAAGTCATTAATCAGTGCGGTGTCAAGCTCTCAAGTAACTAGGTGGATCTTGTCAGGCACGTGGCAGCATGGTAAAGAGGCGATTAGCTTTATTGACACCCGTCCAGAAGGCGTGTCATGCTAATAAGGAGAAGATTGATAAGCAGCGCGACAGGCTTGCCGAGCTTCAACCCCAGCACGACACCTAGCAGTTGGATTTAATGCACTTTATTCTAACTGCCAGAGTTAGGTATGATAGCACTGTTAGTTTTCTAATCATACTCAAATGACTGTTTTGCCACTTTGGTTACCTCTTAAGCTATAAAAGGAGGCTCGAGGCAACCGAGCAAAGGGTTCGAACTTTAAATCCCATAACACTTGTACGCGCGCGCTGCTCTCCCCGATGTATCCTTGCTGGGCTTGAGCTCATCGTGTCTTCGTGTTCCTCCGAATCAATCCACCATAGAAGGAGTAGGGTTTTATGCTGCAAAGCGGCCCGAACCTGGGTAAAAGAGAGTTGTCATCGCCGCGCTGCCTCTGTCGTTTCTGCTCTTTGTACAATGTGATCGTCCCCTTGCTAAACCACAAAGGGACACCCATGCCCCATAGGTGATCGTGCTTCCACGCTGACAGATCCCATCGTAGCAGAAATCAAGCAAAGACCAGAGTATGAAGAACTTCACTATGTAGAGGTCATGACGTTGCTGTCGATTCACGAAGAAAAGATGGAACTAGAAAATGCAGATCAAGAGTCTTCTTCGGAAAGTGAAGGAGAAATTCTCTGAAATGATGGGAGTTCACAATAAGAAGAATAAGAAGATGTTGAGAATCAACACACCATCACCAGGGAACTAGAGATGCTAACAGAAAGGCTAAGTGATCTTAGAAGACAAAATTTATGCCTCACAAATGATGACGAATTTGACTTGCCTGAATCATCAAGGAAGTTACCTCCGAAAGAAATGAAGTGCTTCACGTGCAAACAATTCGGTCATCTCATAGCAGACTGTCCTAGCTGGGAAGGAAAACCTAGTAACAGATGGAAATATCTTCAGTGCAGTGGATTCACACAAATGGATCATCGTACTAAGCTCTCAAAGAAAAATGAATCTTCCTCATCTTCTTCGACGAGACAAGTCACTGACGTGAAAGCAAGAGCAACCATCAAATCAAATATGAAGAGAATATCACAGCTGAATATAGCATGTGCTGATATGACCCTGGAATCTGAAGATGAAACTTCCAAATCAGAATCTAAAGATGAAGAGCTTCACAGAAGGCTAGGAAGAAGCAATGCTTTCATCTCTTATGAATCATCTGAGAATTCATTCGAGTCAGACACTGATGACAATACTTCAAGTGATGATGAACCCATTGCGTTCTATCTCATGGCAAAAACCTCAAAGGATCAGGTATCAGCAAAACACCAAAAATCTATGAATGAATATTCTCACGAATACATTGCCTATGCTAAACTAGTTAAGATTGCTAAATTTCAACAAGATGAACTTGAAAGACTTGAGAAAAATCTTAGGAAAACCGAAGGATTACTCGTCAAAGAGATGGAGAAGAATCAAAAGTTGATCAAAAAGCATGATGATTTTTCCTCAACTATTGATGATCTTTTCAACTGATATGATTCACTTACAGTTGACTATGAGAGTTTATCAGATGAAATCCGTAACAGGAATCAAGAACTCGGGACACTGAAAGAGTCTCATAACGAGTTGGTGAAAGAAAAATCTTCTCTCTTCGCCGAGCAATCTAAAAGTCTTCCTGATGACTTTGTGCCTCCATGCTTACAATGTCTAGAATGATACAATGCTGATTCTAATGCTGAATCTTCTAATGCTATCATCGAGAATATTGCAACTACTATGAATGATATCTCTAACCCGTCTCCCGAGGAATTTTTTGCTCTCTCTGATGAAAATTTCAGATTAAAGAACTTGCTTGAGATAGGAATGCTAAAGAGCCTCAAAGGGCATCAAGCTCTCTGTGATGTACTCAAGAAGTCCATTCTGGACAAAAATCCTCAAAAGGAAGGATTGGGCTTCGAAATAAAACTCAATGTTGATGGAACCTACTGGGCTCCTGAGCAATATCCATGAACAAGTTGGGTTCTTGCTAAAAGTAAAATTCTCGAACTTGCTGCTCCATCTGGATATGACTCACCCATTTCTGTTGTTTCTGACGAGTCTGATCACTCAAACTACAAACTCTTCAAACAACAAAATGGTAAGGTATTTGCTCGATATGTTGGTACTAACTGCAGGTTTGGCACACCCAAGAAGCAAATCTGGGTGAAGAAGTATATTATTGAAAATCTATCTGTCACTGCTAACTTGAACTTGCAGAATGATTCTCTTCGAGGAAATGGTTATTATTCACAGATTGACAGTGAAACTTCCTCGAATGGATATCGATCAAACATTCGACAGAAGGAGTACATGCGTACCTCTTCAAATCATTATGCTCATGTATGTGGAAACAATTTCAATGCTTATTCTTATGATTACTCTCGATATGCATAGGTGAACTACAGATCTCACCGAAGAAATGTTCCTACTCTGATTAAGCAAAAGTGATGCTCGATACCCACACAAGTGTGGGTTGCGAAAAAGAACTAACCTTTCTTGCAGGAACTCTCTCATGGATTCTTATCACTTATTCTAAACCCTGAGATTCACAGTGTTGGTGCTCACCCCTTGTGTTTAGTTCCTCTCGTTTGCCTGTGTGTTTCTTCTTGCCGTGTTTGTGTTTCGTCCGATAAACAACTCACTCATAGCTATTTGCTTTGTTTTTTTCTTTCTTCTGGCTGAGTGTTTTATTTCGGTCCCTTTTATTCATCTATTCTTTCTCATCCAATCTTTGCTGTCCGTCATAAGCATGCAATTTGATCTGAAGGAAATTTCTATCTGACATCCTTGGTCATGAAAGAAATCAACTTCAAAATTTAATCTATTTTGGCGCTTGCCCCTATTCAAACCTTTCGGTCTCTCGCTCAATTTTCAAGATTTTCGCAGGAAATGGTTGCCACGTGCCCACGATCCCCACGATCGTGATCATGTCCGCTGAATGTGGAACGTCCCGCTTTTGTAGGCCGTAGATTTCGGAACAGGTGGTTCTGCTCTCTAGCTATAAATACCCCCCCGGCATATTCTTCCTCATTTCTTCCTCAACCCCTCATTCACTTACTCCCGAGCCCGAGCTCGCAGCAACGCCATCGAAGTGCCTCGCCGTGCAACTCCGATGAAGTCTCGTCGTTGTTGGTCGCACCAGTGCGGTAATTCTTCCTCCTCGCATTGCCGTAGTCGATCTACACTGCCAAGCTAGGGCGCATAGATCTGGAACCACTTCTGTCCTCCTCTCTGTTCTAGGGCAGTTCTTTACCGACGCTTTTCTTTGAATTATTTCTTTGTGGTAGATCCTTAGGAATCATTAGGTTTTGACTGGTACGGTTTGTAGCTTTTCCCTCGTACTAGTTTGCCTGGATCGAGGGTTCACGAGTACTTTTTCGAAAGATTAGATAGTTTTTACTTAGCCTTGATCACTCTATGGCATGGTGCAAATCTATTGATGATATCTTATCCAAAGTATGCAATGGATTCCTACGTTCCTTCTGAAAAACATTTTTTTTTCAAAAATGCTTCTATGCATGTTTATGACCCTACCTTGTTTTCCCTCGTATCTACTATGATTCACAGGTTGGTCATGGCTCTAAGCTCATATGAGTATATAGTTTCTGAAGGGGATTTGCCTCGGCCACCACCAAGGTCAGACCGAATGAGATTGAATGGCGGAGGAAGATCATCAAAGCCACCCAAGATGCCGAAGAAGAAATCTGAGTCTGAATCCGAAGGAAATGATGAAGAAGTTCCCTCTTCTCACAGTCAGCCAGAGGATGAACTAGTCACTGATGCTCTTACCCTTTTCTCTGATGGAAATCCAAAGAAGGGTGGTCGTGGTAGAGAGAAGAACACCACTATCGAGATATCTGAACTAGATGGGTACAGAACCCCACTAGGACTTGAAACAACAACCGAATGAAATAACAGGCTGCAAAGGATTCACCACCACAGGGTGAAGAAATGGTTCAACTATGAAAACGTTGGAGAGAAATATCAAATTCTGTTTGCTTTCACTCCTCCATGGAATGACTGCATAGCTGAGAACTGCATCGGCCCAGACGATGAGAAAGTCAGGCCTCCTCAGCCATCAACTGCTCATCCCGACTCCCTCAAAATCATCACGGATTTTACCAATGAAATTGCCAAGAGGCAGAAGGCCAAAGTCAAGCGTGAAGCTAGGGCTGCGAAGAAAAATCAAGTTGAAGCAAGAAATGTTGCACTGACTCAACAAGATGTGCAAAAGAAGAAGGATCGTGCCTCCCGAAAGAAATTTGTGTCCAAGAAATACAAGAAGGCCGCTCCTGACTCGTCTGATGAGTCCTCCGATGATGATGCTCCCGAAGAAATACCTATGTATGATCAACGTGCTCTTCTGAACAAGCCATATAAGACTCCCTCACCAGCTAAGGTTTCACCGCCAACAAGAAAATCACCAAGACATGCACCTACTCCAGTCAATGTCAAACCTTCGGGTTCTGCTGCTCCTTCTGCGAAGAGAAAACTGTTGTCCAAAGAGAAAGCTGAAGCCTCTGCCAAGAAAGCCAAACCAAGTGTTCCTGCTCCCACAGAGGAACAAAAATATGACTTCAATATCATGATCGATATAATTGAAAGTGCTGCTTATGATGCAAAATCTGCAGATATCAACAGTCTGGGCCTTCCGGACGATGTTACCAAAATGGTGATGAAACATTTCATTGTGCTGAAGAAAATTACAAAGAAACTGAATTAGGTTGTCAAGGACAAGCAAACCATCGACCAGATGAGGAGAGATGCAAGTACTGAATCCGAAAAGAAATGCCTTAACAAAGAGATTGTTGAGATCACTAAGGCACTCAGTGTCATGAGGAATGAAAACATTGATTGGCTCTTGAAACTGAAGATGGATGTTTCTCAGCTGTGTGATAGAAGGAATGATGAGATTTAGCGTAAGGCTGATCTGGCTCGTAGGAGAATCAAAGAGGAAAAACGACAGAAGGCTAAGGCTAGAGCCAGCAAACCGAAAGGAATCAAGGATCGCCGCCTTCAATTTGTCGTTGATGCTCACCCTATTGACTCGAGTACTCCATTGCAGCAGATCCCACCTTCTCCACCTCATGAAGATGAAACCATGCATCAGGCTGGCCATGTGGAAGTTATTATTACTACTCCTACAGTGAATGAAGAAGTTGTTGATATTTTCCTCGAGAAGGATGATGAAGGAAATGCCTTACCCGAGCAGCAAGCCCCAGCTGATGATGAAGTTGATGAAGAGATTGAGGTTGAAAAGGCAGACCCATCACCTTCGAAGAAAATGCCAGCCGAGCCCTCCAATTCAAAGGAGGAGAATGACAAGATTGAGGGGGAGCTTAATGCTTCCCAAGAGAAAACTACACCGGTCACATCATCCGGTGCCCTACCCAGATGGATGTTGATCCTGCTCCTCGTTCCACTGCTATATAGTTGGAAGAGGAAGACAAGAAATCTGAAGAGTCCATGGCTCACGAAAGAGTTGTCCCACCTATTGTATCCCTGGCATCGGAGAAAGAAGCTGTTGTGGACCCAGTCAAAGAAAATAAAGAGAAAGAAAAGGCCCTAGTGCCTGAAAATCAGAAAGTCGCTGAAGGAGTTTAGCGAAGAAAAATGATGATAATTCCAGTTCTTCTAAGAAATCAACACAAGAGAAATCAAGGAAGCTTCGAGCCCCATTGAAGCCTATCAAAGAAGGTGTGCAAGCACCTGATGATATTCGGACCAAGAATGTGAGTGAAGAACATCTGAAGAATCCTTTGGAAACATTTCTTCTGTTCCCAGTTGAAGATGGTCCAAATGGTCCCGCATTCAATGAGCAATTCATCTTTCGAAACTTGCATTCTTTGGGACCAGCCCGTATGAAGGAGAAATAACATCCTTGTCACCTAGGTTCTAGACAAAAGAACATGCAGTGTATTATGCTCGCATTCTATACGAAAAGAATCACGTCTTCAAGCACCAGATTCTGAACGTTGTTGAGATCGAGAGATTACGCTGCTTCCATCACACCATCGAGCAAATTGAGCAAGCTTTCCTGAAGAGTTTTCTTCGCTTCAATCATGGCTAGAGTCGAGATGATTCATCAATTCTATGCCACTCTGTATATCTCAGGAGAGCTTGGAGATAGTTCTACATGGATCCTCGAATGGATGACTAGAGAGGAAAAGATTAAATGCTCGGCAAATCAGTTCTTAGTGTTGTTAAATCTGCCCAGGTGAGAATTTGATGCAACCAGTGAACACAGGCTGCACTATTGGGAAGTTTGCGAAGCCCAACTACATATGCTAATGGACCCAGAACTTGTTGGTGATGAATTCGTTGAAGTGAATCTGAAGAAGTTGGCCTATGAGAATAACGTTCTATTCTATATCCTGTGCAACTCTCTCACTACAACCAACAGGCCAGAAACCATCAATGGCATCGTGGGAAATGCACTACTAGCCATGTCTTAGGGTGTTCGCTTCGATATCCCAGATCTTTTCATTCGAAACTTGGCATGTGCAGCTGATAGCCCTCAAGCCTTAAAGCCCTATGCTCCTTCGATCACATATGCCATTGAGCTGCTCCTTGAAGAAAAGTTCTGCTGTCCATATGTTCTGAAAGTTTTCATGCCTCCTGTCCATGACACACTCAGAATTGTGAAGGACATAGGCAAAGGAAAATGCCATTGGATGCCAGTACTTCTGCTTCTTTGCCTGCCTCTGCTGGAGTTCTGAAAGTCAAGAAAGCAAGAGTTGAAATCCCTCATGAAGAAAATCCTTTTCTCTATGAGATTTGTCTTCGCACTCAACAAACCCTGGAGAGCCTTATCAAGCTCAGTAGGAAAGAAAAGCTGGAGATGATGACTGAATTAAATCTACTTCATAATTATTCTCGGCAAGCTCTCTTGTATGAGAAAGAACAAAAGAAGCGCTCCTGGACACTTCTTCGCAAGCATTATACTCGCAAGCAAATTTCAGCCATGGGCATCGAAAAGGAATATGATTATCTGGAGCTATTTGAAGTACCTCGGATTCGAAGGCAAACACAGTGCTCCCTCAGTGTTCTGCCTCAACTGACCTGCTGTTTCTCGAACCTGATGATATTCTTGAAGACACGATAGGGATTTTTATCTACAAGCCAGAAGCACCTCGCGCTGCTACTCCCAAAGCAAATCCCGAAGCCCGTGCCGCATCTCCAACTCCTGCTTTTGCCTCGATCATTCCTTGCTCTACATCTCTGAACAGTTTGAGTTCTGGTTCTGAGGGTTATTTGGATGAGTAGTTCCTCATATGAATTATCTTTCCTTTTTGACACTTGTTGATAAAAAGTGGGAGTAGTACATCGAGTGATAGATCAGCGGGCTATTTGCAGGGTGTTTTTATTCGCCATTTGCTTTTCTTCCGAACTATTTGGTTTTGTCGACTAATTTTCTTCCAAGTTATTTGTTTGTAGGTGAAATCGCAGGTTTACCTCCTTGCGCTGTTTATCCTCGATACTTTTCTTTCGTGCAGGGAAAGTAAAAGCATTTCAAGGAGGATTGGAAATCATGTCTTTCTAAGAGAGATATTTTACTCCTCTCATGTCTTTCGGTTAGATATTATACAATGATTAACTTTTGCTATGTAACCTTGCAGAAGAAGAAGAAGAAAGTTGCTTCTGATTATATCTCTAGTGATTCAAGAGCAAATTCTTTGTATCTATCAATTTGTTTTCTTCGCACTTCTCCTTCGCAACATCTTTGTTGCAGGAAAACTTCATCTGAAGCATATCTAGTACTAGCGATATATCTATAATTCATTTGCTTTGATTTCCCTCGTATATCTAACTTGCAGGGAACTCATATCTCGTGTGGATTAAAACTGTGTTCTGAGAAATCTTCATGGCTTATCCTTTGTCACAAATCATTTCAAAGCATTCACTTTATCTAACAAAGCTTTTACAAAGATTGTGTGTGACAGAGAGTACCTCATACACTGTCGAGTGTATTGAAAGAGACCACGAAGAGACCATTTGTCAATATCACTCGTACGAAGATTCATCTCGCTATCCTCCATTGTTATCATCTATGCATTCGATGCATATCTTCAGGGGGAGCGTGTTTTACCTTTGTAATTAGCTCTCATCTTTCATTATCCTTCGCATTCCATTTCATTCATTTATTTATCCTTCGATGTGTTCTGTTTTGTCAACAATCATCCAAAAAGGGGGAGATTGTTGGTGCAATATTTTACCTCTTGTGTTTTGGAGATTGTTGATAGAAACAAGCATGGACTGATTTGTCTGCTAGTGCATATAGAGAGAAATAGTCCATGCAAAACCGAAGAGAATGTTGTCTCCGGTGTCAAGTTTGAGGAACTACGCCAAACAATATCTGTGTTACAAAGAAGAATGAGCTACATCTATTGAAGACATGTAGGCGAGAAGATTGATGTGAAGGAGTTAGCCCCTTGAAAATTATTACTGACGTGAAGCAATTGGTTTGGAGATTCTGTCCAAAGGAAAATGATTGCAGCGAATGGAAGTCGAAGACAAAGTGAAGACGTAATTCATTTCGTTGTTCTTCTTTCATTTATTTGAGTCATAGGACCTCCATAATATTAAGAGGGGTATAGGTTCTCGAAGCTTAGATCCGCTAGGATGCTTAGCCCAAAACCTATAAAAGAGGTGAGAGAAATCACTTTATGCTTCGAATGATTACCTGGCAGCAGTGGGCATTGTTCTTCGTGCTGCAGGAGATATCTTTCGAACTAAGGAGTTAACTTTACTTGCTTCGCAAGTAATGTTACCATTGTGCTCAATTTCCGACTGTTGGACTCGTGTCGTTTGGCCATTGGCTGCTCCACATGTCCAATTTGGTCATTTCCCTTCAGGGAAGGTTGCGGCTATAAATAGTCACCCCGCTCCAATGTTGTTCGTTGGCTGCTCCGCTTAAGATTTCTGAGAAGATTGATTGAGCATCCCCTCTCTGTGTGATTTGAGTTTAAGATCCATCGAGAGAAAAATCAAGACCCCAAACTTAGACAGTGGTTGAGCATCACAGTAGTTCTAAGTTAGAGTTCCTGTACCTATTACTCTTGAGAGTTGCGCACTCTCTAGACAAATAGGTGTCAGCTCGAGTGTTGAAGAGTTGTTGTCTTCACCAAGCTAGATCTTCAGCAACCAAGAGTGATTGTGGTCCGCGAAGGTCGACCGAAGGTTTGGAGATCGCCGACAAGTATCTACCATGAGTGAAATCAACTTGAGTCTTATCAGCTCTAAGTTGAAGGAGAATAGGGCAAAGAGAGTTTATCTTCCGTCTTAAGTCACAACCCCTCCAACCAGACGTAGTCCTTTGGCAGAAGGGCGAACTGGTCTACCAAATCTCTCTGTCGCCATCGAGCACCACTGGTTCTATCTACTTGGCTGCTTTACTTTCAGCAGTTTACTCTCGTGCTCCCTGTCGATAGTTTATCTGATTAGTCGTTGTATGTGGCATATCTTTCGTCTTTATCATCTATTATCTTTCGTAGCTCGCTCTGTTACTTTCTCCTCATTCAGTGTAGTCATTTCATTCACTAATTATGCAACTCATACTTATTCGATATTGTAGGCCCCCCTGCATTGTTTTCATTCACCCTGTCATAGTTCTTTCTCGTAGTTACCTATCGTAGTTCCTCACTCTGTTTCACCCACATGCTGTTGCATCTGTTAGCATATTGCATTAACATCGTCATTATCAAACCTGTGATATCTTATACTCATACTATCATTGCTTCTTTCATCAATAGATATGTTCCTAGATAAAGTGCTTGTTTAATTTTGTATCTACTGAACTTATTTCTGCTGCTGTGTTTGGGATCAATTCATAACATTCGAAAGTATGTTTGAATCTCCCATTCACCCCCCTCTGGTCGATATACTCTCAGTCCTAACACATGTCACCCCCAAACTGATGGACAAACTGAAGTTGTCAATAGAACATTGTCTACTATGCTTAGGGATGTTTTAAAAAATAACAGGAAAATGTGGAAGGAATGCTTCCCTCATATTGAATTTTCTTATAATCATTTGCGGCATTCTACTACTAAGATTGTCGGGGTACACAAACAGGGGTGTATGTTTCCCCTGACATGTGCACGGACAAAAGGCCTCCACCCCAGCAACCAACGCCAAGCCAGAGAAGCAGCTCTTAGTGAGATCAAAGAGCGGATCAAGAAGACCAAGACAACCAAGACAAAAGGATATCACCTTGGGAAAGCCTCCCTTGCCGGGCAGGGGAGCCTAGCAGGGTCAAGACCATCTCAGGGGCAAGTCCAAGACTTCCCTGGCAAGCTTGCCGAGTCTGCCAGGGGCAGGATCCCCGTCAAGGCACCACCGCTCCACCGCACAATGACGCAAGTCACTTATCAGTGCGGTGTTGAGCCCCCAAGTGATTAAGTGGCCTCGGCTAAGCACGTGCCGGCCCATTGGAAGACGATATTTATCCAAGTGACACCCGTCCAGAGGCATGTCAAGATAATAAGCAAGAGATGGTTAAGCGGCTCGACAGGCCTGTCGGGCTTCACCCTCAGCATGATACCTAGCAGTGCATTTAATGCACTTTGTCCTAACTGCCAGAGTTAGGTATGATAGCATGTTTGGCTATCTAATCATTGGATAAAGACTATTTTTCCACTGTGGTTACCCTTTAAACTATAAAAGGAGGTCCAAGGCGACCTAGTAAAGGATTCGAACCCTCACACACTTGTACGCGCATAGCTACTCTCCCCGAGGCAACCTTGCCGGGCTTGAGTGATGTGTGCTCGTTGTGTTCTTCCACTCAATCCACCAAAGCAGGAGTAGGGTTTTCCGCTACCCAGCGGCCCGAACCTGGGTAAAAACCACCATTGTCACCACCGTTATGTTGTTCCATGGCTTCTGCTCTTTGTGCGACGTGATCTCCCCCTTGCCGAACCACAAGGGGCTCATGGCCCCATAGGTGATCGTGATCCACGATGACATCTTTGGCGCGCCAGGTAGGAGGCATCGCTCGTGCGAACCTGAAGTCGTGAACAGCGTGTCGAACTCCATCGTCGATCGCCATCATCATCATCATCTTCATTGACACTCTCTTCGTCCATAGTTTCGAAGAAGAAGAACGACGTCGCTCCCTCGCCTTGTCCTACCCAGATTTCGTCGTTCGTCTCTGCCGCAACCGCGACGGGGACGGGAATGGGAGGTGGTGATGATGCGGTGACCACGGGTGGCTCGGGTGGCGTGGCTGCCATGCTACCCGCGTCCGGAAAAAGGAGTGAAGCGTGCGGCGACGTCGCCCTCCTTGCAAGCTCTAGTCAAGCATGTCCGATACCGAAAAGTATCATTTGGGCAAACAAGAAAAATGGTGCATGGTCAGCCCACTCCTCCCTTCTCACTTATCAATGATCGAGCCATGCAGTGGTACCATCATCATCGTCGATGAGCCCGCGTGGAACTCGGTCCAGCATTTATTCCGCCATGGGTAAATCCTGAGTGGAGAGCTGGTGCGAATCCGTTGGTCGACGCCCCGAAAAGCGTGCTCCAGCAAAGCCATTCGCGTTAGCATGGCTTTCATGCCCGCTGACGTGAGATCGTTAACAGTATAAGGAAAGGGAGAGAGGAGCCGACCCTTCTTTTCTACCATATACCTTCAGCTACAAACGTTCTATTAGCCCCTCTAGCTCTTGTCGGAGGTGGACGCATAACTAATAAACTGCTAAGTTTTTTCCTAGTGCACCTTCTCATTTGTTGTCTTTTCAGAATAAGAATGGATACATGAACAGGAGGAATTGTCGCGAGTGGGGAAGGAGGTATTATATGTGACCCAATGCATGCCCGGCAAGGGAGAGAAGCATGAACGAAAGATAAGTTAGCATGATCATTAACTTCTCTTTGGGACTTGTGCCGTTTATCCTTCGGACAACCAGGATTTTCGTATGGCAAGCCTTTCGTATGATGGTACCTAACTATATTTTACTGCACCCTGGCTTTGTTTCGAGCCTGCTCAACAAAGCGGGCGGCTGTGTCAAAGACTGTCAAGGAAAAACCTGCCGGGGTATATCCTCGCCAGCTGAATGCTAAGGACCTGTTCCTCGCAGCAATCGCGGCAGCATGCTACTGGCAGGCAACCAAAGTACGCAAAAGAAACTAACCATATGAACATCGATGGGTAAACAGAAGAGGGATAGCGTGCATTGACATAATTAAACATCAGTTCAATGAGCGCAAAACCAGAAACGGTACGGGACCTAAACACAGGACACATGATTGTTTTGTTACAGGGCACTACGGCAATAAGAATGGCTCAAGGCTGGGCGTGCTGATCTCCGGGAACCCTTGGGACAGAGAGAACCTTGTTGGCAAGAGGACGAGCCTTCTCCACAGCTGCTGAGGTATCAGCACCCAGCGGCAACCACTTGAAGCCATCGGCGAGGTTGAGGTTTGGGTGGCGGAAAGCAAGATTGCTCAAGACCATGAAGAGGGCGTCGCGGGCGAGCTTCCGGGATTCGGTAGCAAAGCATTCAGCTCTGTCGTCCTCGTACATCTTCAGCCCTTCAATCAAACCTTCAAAGAAAAGTGTCAGCTTGACACTTGGAACTTCATGGTCGTTGACGGAGAAAGCCCAGCTCTTCATGTCCATCTTCGAGATTTGGGCGGTGAGGCGCTCGGCAATGTCAACCAAGTTTTTGATCCGGAGGTCGCATTGCTCGATCTGGTTCTGCAGTTTGTCCTCCGCGTCCCGCTGGAGAATTCTTGTATTCTCCAAGTCCTTCATCAGCAACTGCTCACGGACGCCGGCAGACTCAATCTCACTTTCCAGGGTGCCAATCCATGCTTTCATGTCAGTGATGGTGCTGTTGGCAGTGTCAAGGTTCTGACTCTTGGAGGAAAGTTGCGATTGCATCTCTTTTAGGAGGGTCTCTGCTTTCTGCACTTCCTCTTTAAGAGCCACGATTTCCTTGGTGCTCCCGGCAAGATCCTCTATCAGCTTGGCCACCTGTTGGTCAAGGTCAGTCTTAGCAGTAGATACAGTAGCAAGCTCATCAGTGACCTTCTTCAACTGAGCAGAAGAGTCAAGCGTGAGTGTGTCAAGAGCCGCTTTGTGCTTGTTCTCTAAGTCCTTGGTGCGCTGTTGGACAAGAGCCTCCAGTTCTTCGTCCTTTCTGCGGAGGGTGGCTTCAAGGTTTCCTTCCCGGGTAGAGATATCCTTCTCCTTGGCATCCAGAAGCGCTTCGGGCTCCGCCAGGCAAATCTCCCGGGCAGCAACATCCTCCTTGGCCATGGTTATCACCTCCTATTGTCGCATAAGGGATTGGGACTCTTTGCCATGCCACTCACGCAGTTCGCTGCCCTTGTCCCTCAGCTTCTGATCCATGAGACCGGCAGAGTCACGCTGCTCCTTGATCGTCTGCCACTTCAAGCTGTACCTACTCTGCATGTCTTTTGCCACAGACTCCAAGAAGGACATGTCCATGGCTGCGCCAATGGAATCATCACTCTCTTCGGTTCTCTGGGACAACGGTGCCAAGATGCACCGGATCTCTTCGTAGAAGTCCGCACCCACTACAACAGATGAGCCAGGGGCTGCAAGCCCAGGTTGAGCAAGGCCCAGTGCCAGATTGCTCGAGGATGGCTGTGGGACTGCGGCCGGTGTGCCAAACGAGGGAAGGGGCCCCATAGTTTGCAGAGGGGTCTTCTCCTCGACAATTGTGCCTTGGCCAGATGTGCTATCGATGGCTTTCTCTGTTCCTTCTGGAAATTCCTGTATGGTCCCGATAGTTTGATCTTGGCTTTTCGCAACAGAAATTCTAGTGGCCTCCTCGGCAGCATATTTGCCAATACTGGCCACTTCTTCTAGCAGCTCAGGTTCCTCAACCAACGGAGATGTAGATAAAATCAACAAGCAATGATAAAGATATGCCGCAAATCGCTGAGTTGGAGACCTAGAAGCAAAGAAATTCAAGTAAGAAGACACAAGGGCAAGCAGTTTACCCGGTGGCGTTTGCCGTGGAAGGGCATCGGCCTCCCCGGCAACATCGGTTGCCGTGGCATGGTCCATGACCACTTCCTCGGTGACCATGACCTCAACATGCCCCCGATGGAGGCCCTTGCTGGTGATTCCTCTCCTTGGACGACGGGTGGGGTGGACCTCTCATGGTGGGACCCACCCTGGTGGATCTCCTCTCTTTCGTTGGTAGGGGATGAGGCATGTTCTTCCGCGCCTCTCCTGTCGGGCGAAACTTGCTCCATACTTTGGTGCCGAGGGCTGGGCTGGAAGCTGGGCGCAGGATCCTCTGTGCTATCTTCCGCCAGGCCCATGGTTGCCAAGGGTCCCGACGACGCCACCTGCTTGGTTCGTTTGGCCCGGTGGATGAGGCGTTCTTCGTCCCTGACAAGTCAACAAGCCAGATTGAGTCAAGCAAGCACCAAGTACATGGTTCCTCAACAAGAAAAGTCAGTATTCTCCTTACTCTTGGTCGATGAGCATGGAGCCCAGTGCGTATCCCGCAGGTGGCGGGGTCGCTCTCCCCCTCTTCAGGGTCGGGGGAGCAGAACTTCCCGGCAGCCTGAGCCCTTTTGTGGAGCTGGGGGCTCCGGTGGGATCGAGCTGCACGAGGACGCTGGACTTGACTGGGGGCTGGGATCAACCCCCGTGACCGTTCGTCGCTTGGCAGGTAGAGTCTTGGCCTTGGAAAGGCAGGAGGAATGGCGGCGTACTACATCAGGCTTGTCGCTCTTGGAGGCGATCTTCTTCACTCTCTTGGTGGCTGGCGTGGGAACAGGGGCCACTGTTCCCCTGGCTGGCCTGCCTGCAGGGACGCCGGTCCAGATCTGGCTCTGGAGCTTGAGGACCCATTGTGAGCCATTCCTCCTCAGGCTACTCTGTTTCCTCAACCTCGCCTCCTCCTTGGGCCTTTGCTGCCGTGGCCTGAAGAATTTCGGCCCCGGCAGGACTAATCCCGGCAGCTTCCTCCGCGGCGTGCCCCTCGTCCCTTTCATCTGAGGAGCCTTCGCCTTCGGCCTCTACTTCTTCCTCCTCCTCCTCCTCTTCTCTGGGCCTCGCCTTCCCGGCAGCCCGGAGCACCTTGTCCTCTTCGATCTGCCTCCTGATAAATTCTGCCTCTGCCTTAGAGGTGCGCTTGAACATGTCGCTTTCCACCCTGGAAGCCCTTTCTTCCAGGCCGGAGACCCACTCCATCTCTGCATCAAGTTCGGGAAACTTCCAATCACCTGCAACCCCATAAGTGTTGCATTCAAGCATCCACTTCAGAATTTGGTCCCGGGCAGAGTTGATGTGCAGTGGGACAACCTTTGCCGAAAAAGGGAATGGCCCAAGGCTGCCGAACAGCTATTCTCATAGCCAGCCATGGCCATATATCGATAAGTTGTTGGCAAGGCCCGGGTACAGATGCATCCTGTCAGCGGCATCCCCATACTCCCAGGAAAATATGTCCCTCTTCTGCAATGGTGCGATGCGGCGCCGGAGGAAGTCAGCCCCCACTTGTTCGATGGTTAGCCCGGCAGCCTTAAGGTGCGCGATTTGATTCAGCACAGGGCGAAGCCTATCGTCGGTGAGGCCTGGCTTGCCCCATTCGCTACCGCATACAACGCATTCCGTCCGCACCCTGCAGTACTCTGGGGCATCTTCTTCCTAGATCCAGCACCAGTCCGCCCTCCATTCCTCCCATCTGCCGCGTTGCTGACCAGGGAGGTAATCCCAGTTCTCCCTCTTGCCCCGGGGAATCCAGCTTATGTTTCCAGAGTGGTGGGTCTTGTCCTCACCCGCGGGACAAAGAAGTGCCTGAACAAATCCAAGTTGGGGGCAACTCCAACAAAGTTCTCGCACAGATGAGCAAAGATCACCATGCACGCCATTGCATTGGGCGTAGAATCCAAAAGGTGGAATCCATAAACCACCATCATGGCTTCGAAGAAATAAGAGAAGGGGGAGGTGAGAATGCAGAGAAAGTGGTACGAGTTCCGCGGAATCTCTTTCCCCTCCAACAGGACCACCAGCGCTCCATGCCCCTTTGGGACTGCCCTTCCCCACATGTATGCATACCTCGCTGTCATGGCTTGGCTGTCCAGGCTCGACGGAAAGAAGACCACGTCCTCCTGCCTCTTCCTATCCAGCTCCGCTGCCCTCTTCTTCTACTCCCCTTTCGCTGCAGCATCCTTCGTGGTGGTCGCCCGCTTCCCCCTTGCAGCGGCGGCTTTTTTTCCCATCCTTTGGGATCGCCGGAGGAGCGGAAGGTTTGGTGGAGCGATGGGGGCAAATGTTAGCGTGGGAACAGTTGCTTCCCTTGAGGAAGAAGATGATGGAAGCAGGAATAGATGCGAACAAGCAGTGCCCCTTTGCGTTGCCTTTTTATTAGGAACGGACGCGGGGCTGGCTCTTCACTATGTTTTCTCAGGAAGTTACCATTTTTCAAGCGCACTACCCATTAACTGCTACAGTCCCACGACCCCATGACCTGCGGTAATTACGCGGAGTGGATGTTGGATTGACTGTTCATCATGACAACCGCTGCATGCGCATTGCTTTTTCGACGCGTGTCCATGGACTATTTGGGGCCTAACCCAACGTGCCCAGTGACACGTATGGCTCAGGCCCGGGGGCTTCTGTCGGGGTACACAAATAGGGGTGTATGTTTCCCCTGACGTGTGCACGGACAAAAGGCATCCTCCCCGGCAACCGATGCCAAGCCAGAGATGCATCTCTTAGTGAGATCAAAGAGCGGATCAAGAAGACCAAGACAACCAAGACAGAAGGATATCACCTTGGGAAAGCCTCCCTTGCCGGGCAGGAGAGCTTGGCAAGGTCGAGACCGTCTCAGGGGCAAGTCCAAGACTTCCCCGGCAAGCTTGCCGGGTCCGCCAGGGGTGGGATCCCCGCCAAGGCACCACCGCACAACGACGCAAGTCACTTATCAGTGCGGTGTCGAGCCCCCAAGTGATTAAGTGGCCTCTGCTAAGCACGTGGCGGCCCAATGGAAGATGAGATTTATCCAAGTGACACCCATCCAGAGGCGTGTCAAGATAATAAGCAAGAGATGGTTAAGTGGCTCGACAGGCCTGCCGGGCTTCACCCTCAGCATGACACCTAGCACTGCATTTAATGCACTTTGTCCTAACTGCCAGAGTTAGGTATGATAGCACTGTTGGCTATCTAATCAGTAGATAAAGACTGTTTTGCCATTGTGGTTACCCCTTAAACTATAAAAGGAGGTCCAAGGCGACCTAGTAAAGGATTTGGACCCTCACACACTTGTACGCGCGTAGCTGCTCTCCCCGAGGCACCCTCGCCGGGCTTGAGTGCTACATGCTCGTTGTGTTCTTCCACTCAATCCACCAAAGCAGGAGTAGGGTTTTACGCTACCCAGCAGCCCGAACCTGGGTAAAAACCACCAGTGTCACCACCGTCGTGTTGTTCCATGGCTTCTGCTCTTTGTGCGACGTGATCTCCCCCTTGCCGAACCATAAGGCGCTCATGGCCCCATAGGTGATCGTGATCCACCACTACAAAGATGTGCCCTTTTGAGATTGTGTATGGTTTCCTACCTCATGGACCCATTGATTTGTTGCCTCTTCCATCTTCGGAGAAGGTTAATTTTGATGCTAAACAACGTGCTGAATTGACCTTAAAAATGCATGTGTTAACTAAGTAGAACATTGAGCGTATTAATATTAAATATAAGCTTGTTGGAGATAAGGGTAGAAAACATGTTGTGTTTGCACTTGGAGATCTTGTTTGGTTATATTTGAGTAAGGATAGATTTCCTGATTTCTGCAAATCAAAGCTAATGCCACGTGTTGATGGTCCTTTTAAGGTGTTAGAGAAAATAAATGATAATCCACATAAAATTGAGTTGCCTGCAGATTTTAGGGTTAGTCCCACTTTTAACATTGCAGATTTGAAGCCTTATTTGGGTGAGGAAGATGAGCTTCCGTCGAGGACGTCTTCATTTCAAGAAGGGGAGGATGATGAGGACATCAATAACATTGTTACACCCACAGCCCCTGCTACTATACATAATGGACCAATCACTAGAGCTCGCACACGCCAATTGAATTACCAGGTACTTCCGTTTCTTGGTAACAATTCTAATGTTCATGAGAATATGATGCTGCCTAAATGTGATACATTTGTATTGATTACTAATGAAGGGCCTAGCATGGACAAGAGGGATGAACAGTGGAACATAAACAAGCATGGAGATGAAGGCATGCGCAAAGGGAACCAGAATGGCATTTCTAGTGCAGATTTTAGTACTTTGAAGCCTCCTTGATGACATACAAGGACATGGACGAAATATACAAGATGTCATTTCATAAATTTCATCCATAGTTTATAATAGGTGTTGCGCCACCTTATTTTTGGGCCAGGCCCATGTAATTTCGAAATACTTGAGTATAGGCTGTTTTTAGAGTCCGTATGTGTGGGGAAACAAGAGTTAGGGTTGGTTTCGGACCTCACCTCCAAGGGGTCACGAAATTCCCCCCTCTTCCTCCATATATACAACCCTTTGGGCGTCGTTTAGACTTTGGTTTTTTTTATATTAAACGTTCACCATGGCTGCAATTTCACGTACTTCGTTTGTGTTCAACGACCAGACCAAGATGTCACAGAACCCGACCTTCATTAATAAAGCTTTCCTCTTTTATTCGCAATATCCAGATTGCAATTTCAGTTTCTTGCTTGTTCTTCGTTTGCTGCAGGAAACAGACCTTTGTGGTCAGGTTGATCGTGCTCCGGCATGGTCAATAACCTCTCAGAGTTGGTTTAGCGATTGCTAAGGCGTGACGTCCTCGCACGTTCGTAGTCGGATCGTCAAGGTCTACTCCACCAAAAAGATAGCCACCATCTCATCGAAAGTCGAGACACCTTCACCTCTATCAAGTAGGGACACAAGTGGATGAGCAAAGCTCTATCTCCAAGATGAGCTATCACAATCCTAACCCTTGAATGGAGGAGTTGGATGAGTATATATATAGTCGTAGCCACGAAGGGGTAAGTGAGGGGCGAAAGGGTACATGGGCCTTGGCCCAAGTCTCTGCGCGCTGGAAGAGCCAGAAGTTTTAGGAACGGCCAGAAGTCCGAGCGTCGGAGGTTTTGAGCGAAGGTCCGGGCATGGTCTAGGCTATCCAGAGAGTTAGCGCAAACAGGCATCGCCTGGAGGGTCGAGGGCCGGAGGTTCTGGGCTGGCTGGAAGGTCCGGGGGCCGGAGGTTCCGGGCTGTGGCCGAAAGTTTCGAGCTTGGCAGAAAATCTGCACAAGTCTTGACACTGGCTGTTCCTGCCCCATCTTCGGGATGGTCAATGTACCTAATCACACATAGTACCCCTGACTTAGGTAGCAACCATGTCTCACTCGAATGGAAGGGGAAGCATTTAGGAGCGGGTTCACCTTGTGTCCGATGGCGTATGCTCGAGGTCGAGGTCTTGTCGTATGTCCACTTAGGGCTTGGGGACTAGTCTTGGTGTACATGGGGATGATCGCAGGATGCTCCGCATCATCTCCTCCCCCTAGGAAAGATCCGACCTCGGATCATAAACCTCATCACCATGGAAACGGTTGTCGTGGACGTACTTGTAGTTGGACGGATGATCCGGGGTATCCTATTGTCATCCCCATGGACCTACCGGCGTCTCACCAAGTGTCAAGTGGACCAATGACAAGAGCATGTGCAAGAGCTGATGTAGGGTGGAACCCTAGTGGCCGATCTTTCATGAATTGGAGGGGGATTCCTCGAAGAACACGACGAACACGGGGAAGAACAGGGAGAAATCACAAGAGGAACAGTCAAGAACAAGTCCAATCACACATCCACTAGACAATAAAACACATGAGGTCCACAAGGTACACGAACAAGAAAGGGAAAGATACATGGTAAAGTTCATCCCAAATCCAAAGGAGATGGGGGCTTGACGATCTAGATAGATCCTTCCCCGATGGGGGGTCTTGATATCCCTCGGGATCTTCTCCAAAGGAGGCCCTGAACTCCAATGGAGTGGTGTCTCTCTCTCTCTCAAGAGTAGAGGTAGGAGCAAAGCTCAACTAGAAATGAGCTATCATATTTGCTAACCCTAGAACGGAGGAGGGGGATGTCTATATATAGTCTAAGCCACTAAGGGGTAAGTGGGAAAGGGAGATACATGGGCCTCTGGCCCAGGGCTGTGCGCAGGCAAGCGCCGGATGTCCGGGCTAGGGGCCGGATGTCCAGGGCTTCACGGGACGCCGGATGTCCGGGGCACCGGCCAGATGTTCGGCCCGAAGGTGGCCAAACTTTTGGTGCGTTCTGTTGACGATGTCGAATTTTCGGGGGAAGGCCGGATGTCCAAGGGGTGGTGAGGCACCGGATGTCCAGGCACACGGGCCGGATGTCCGACCGCTGATGCTTCGGCCATCTGTTGGTGCAGTTGCTGGGCGGCTACATAGGCGCCGGATGTCCGGCCTCTGGCCCGGATGTCCAGCCACTGTAGCTTCAGCAGCTTTGTCTTCTTCTGTCGTCGCTTCCAGGCTTCCCTCGCGGATGATGTAGTTGTACACTTGCGCTCGCACTCCTCCTTGTCGTCCGTGGTGCTCTGGCAATACCTATGTATGCACACGAGTGGAGTGTCAAGTAGTGATGCGGAGCATCCTATGGTCATCCCCATGGACCTACCTTCATCTCCTAAGACATCACATGGACAAATGACTAGAGCTCGTGCAAGGGCTATTGAGAACGAGGTTAACTCTCTCCTTGTTGAACTCCCCTTTGACCAACATGAGACATGGCTACTACCTCAAAGAGAGACACTTTGTATGCTTAGGTACCAAGGAGAAGTTATGGTGCAAGATGGACGCCAAGAGCATAGAGGATCATCTTCCCAGTCCAGAAATCCCGGTACAACCGCCCAACTACCGGTCAACTACCACCCCACTGGTACAACCGCTCGACTAACGCCCAAGTACCGGTCCAGCTTTTGTAATCGAGCAGCACAAGACCGGTACTGCCCTGGTTGTCCCCCCAGCTACAGTAAGACTGGTACAACCGCTAATTACTTACGCGAACGCCTCTAGGAACCAGTACATGAGCTCCCAGCGGTACAACCACTCACATGACCGGTACAACCGGCCTGCCTGCATGTAGTGAAAGGGGTTTCGACCCATATACCCCCAACTTACCCCTTGGACTATAAATACTTGTCAACTAGCTATGAATTAGGGTTAGCATTGTGATAACTCATCTTGTAGATAGAGCTTTGCTCATCCACTTGTGTCCCTATTGGATTGGAGGCCAAGCCCTCTGTCGGCGTTCTGGGAACCAGGGTACCCAGACTTGCCTGCCTGCGGCCCACAGTGTGGCACCTTCGATGGCCAGGTACGGCCCACCTCCAAGACTATCAAGACGAGACCCTCGCGAGGGGCCAAACCTCGCGAGGGGGACGACGCCAAGACCTCCCGAGGGAGAGGCCTCCCCATGCTGCCTCCTAAGGAGCGGAGATTTCTATGCAGGTACCCAACCTCATGAGGTTGTGATGATGATGCAAGCCATGACGACCAAGGCCAGGCGGGCACCAGTGGGCGCTGAGGAGGCAGTTTCCTCTTTGGTGCTAAGGAGGCAAGCGCAGACGCGGGTTCCCAAGGAGACTGGCAAAGGTTTCCATTCCAGTGCTACAAGACCCAGACCGCCAGGACGGTAGGATGGATGTCATGGTCGAGCCCACTGCTGCGTCACGACCAGAGGCTTTGCAGGAGAAGACCACCTTTCATCAGGATAAGATGTACTACTTGTCCCCTTTCAAATTGGACACTATGGGATCCCTTCCCGCCTACGTTTTGGGGGAAGAGGACCAAGGCCACTATATATATAGGTTAGCCACCACCATAGAGGGGATCTGAACCTCGTCGACTGATTCCCTCACCCATAGACCTCGCAAGGTTGTTCATCCCTTGTACTAGTTCATCCTCAGCCCCTCGTGAGGACAATCCACCAAAAAGCAGGAGTAGGGTCTTACACCGCAAGGTGGCCCGAACCTGGGTAAACTGCCGTGTTCATCTTCTTCCTTGTTCGTGTGCATCGAGCTATGACGTAGGGCGACGAGCTGGTTGGCTAGATAGGATGAGTCCTTCACACACGCCCCAGAGTTTGAACCTTTCTTGGGTCTGTGGATCCCTGAATCCAACATTTGGCGCGCCAGGTAGGGGCGTGTCGAAGCCTCTCCTCCACCCTTCGTTCCACCGCCGTTCCGTCGCTCCTATGGCCGACCCTCGCCGTGTTCGTGCCAAGCGCTAGGCCGCTCGCGTCGCCCAGACGGCTCCTGTGGGCAACGGCACTCCTTGCCGCTCTGCCTCCCCGGCGGCTAACGCCGCCACTAACCCTGCTGCTCGTGAACAGCAGGATTCGTCGCTGCCATCGTCCATGCGGCGCGATGGCCGCACCGTAACTCCATCACCCAGTCCGGCCATGGTGTCATCTTCTCATGTTCATCACGGGCCGACAAACGCGTAGGCTGCGTTGCTCATGGCGCGAGAGCTTCTGCGTTATCGCCCGGCCAATGACCTCTATGACGACTGGATCGGCCGCATCGCCAAGCTCGTCAACGCCGCCGGTGAGGCCCCTGCACCGTCCCGTTCGCCCCATCCCCCGCCGTCCCTGGCAGGCGATGTGGCTCAGGGCACACCTCCTCCTACTCCTCTGCACGGCGTGGACCCTGAGCCCAGGCGAGTGGCACCCCAACGCGACCCGCTGCGCAGGGTGCCAGCGCGCGATGAAGAAAGCTGCCAGGTGGTGCAACGGCCCCAAGGATAAGTGGGTGTGCTTCCAGCGCCGCTGCGTCAAGACAGCGTGCCGCTGCAGGCGGTTGCGCGCGGGCGCCAAGATCAAGCTCCCCCCATGCGACCGGCACCTGTGAGTGCAGCAGGGTGCCGTGCTTTCACCCCGGAGCTGCACCGTGTCGTTTGGCCCGGCAAGTTCAAGCCGGATCTGCCTCGACGGTAGGACGGCACCCCCGACCCCACTGAGTTCCTCCAGCTCTACGAGCTGAGCATCGAAGCGGCGAACGGCAACGACAAGGTCATGGCGAACTGGTTCCCCATGGCCCTCAAGGATGGCGCGCGTTCTTCGCTCCTAAACCTTCCTGTGGGGTCAATCTCCTCCTGGGAGGAGCTACGCGAGCGCTTCATAGCCAACTTCTAGGGCATTCGTGACCGCGCTCCCACAGCAGGCGACCTGCGGCGCATAAAGCAGCAGCCGGGCGAGATGTTGCACAAGTACATACAACGCTTCACGGACGTTCGCCTCAAGATCCCGAAGGTGTCGGACGAGGCCATCATCACGGCATTCTCTGATGTCGTCCGTGACGTCAAGATGAAGGAGGAGCTCGCCATCCACCGGGACTTGTGTTCAGCTCTAGAGATGTTCAACATGGCAACCAGATGCATGAGGGCCGAGGAAGGTCACCTCTCCCTCCTGGAGCTTCCGGAGGTCGATCCTGAAGACAAGAAGGCCAAGGCTAAGGAAGTGAAGTGTAAGGGCTCTGCCGTGCTGGCCACGGAGCCCGAGATGAAGCGTGGCCGTGACCATGATGAGCCTCCCAGGGGCAACCGCCCGTTCTGTGTCTTCCACAACATCCACAGCCACAACACCAACAACTGCCAGGAGCTCATGGCAATCCACGACGGGCGCTTTGGCCGCCGCCCCGAGCGCAGCGACCGCGGCTACAGCCACGGAGGAGGCCGCGCTGGAGGCCGCTCCCTCGGCGACCCCTGCCAGGACTGGCGCGACCAACCCCGTGAGGACCGCTGGCAGGGCCAGCCTCGTGAGGGCCCTCGGCGGGACCAGCCTTGTGAGGATCGCCCCCAGGGCAATGCCGGCCTGCCTCCGCTGCCGCCACCGCCAAGGAGAAATGACGACAACCTCCAAGATGATGGGGCTGGGGGCTTCCAAGAGCCTCGCGCGATCGCCTGCATCCTGGGTGGCGCTTAGGCTCCCACCTCTCATCGCATCTTCAAGCAGTTCGCTCATGAGGTGAATGCAGCCCTCCCCAAGCTCGAGGCATCGCGCCCCCTCAGGTGGTCCAAGCACGCCATGTCCTTTGACTCCATGGACCAGCTCAAGTGCTCAGCCGCCACCGGCGCGCTCCCAATGGTCTGCACGCCAACCATCAGCAATGTCCTTGTCACCAAGACCCTCATTGACAGTGGTGCTGGGCTCAATGTTCTCTCTGTTGAGACGCTCCAAGTACCATATGACCAACTTCTACGCACCAAGCCTTTCTCAGGGGTGACCGATGGCTCCATCGTTCCCACAGGGTAGATTTGCCTCCCTGTCACCTTCGGTAAGTGCGACAACTACCACAGCGAGCTCATCGATTTTGATGTCGCCCACATCCACCTCCCGTACAATGCCATCCTCGGGTATCCGGCCCTCGACAAGTTCATGGCAGCAACTCACCACGGCTACAATGTCCTTAAGATGCTAGGGAGTTGCGGCATCATCACGGTCGCCTGCGACGAAAAGGACGCGGTGTGCTCCCTCGAGCGCGACTAGCAGGCCACGGCGGTCGAGAACTCAAATGGCGAGGGTGCCATCCTGCCTCCTGAGGCCATCCCCAAGAAGAAGAAGCAACTCCTCCCAAAGGGCCATCAGGAGGCTGGGGTGCCCAACGGTCGTGCCTCAGGCCCCGCGCCCTCTGCTGGGGCGTCTTTCCCTCTCGCGTAGGGAGGCGCACCCGGCGCCCCCCTCAGGATGGGCTCGGGGGCTCTCCTCTGGAGGGCCTCTGACCTGACCAGCGTGAAGAGGGAGGCGTTCGGGCACCACATGGAGGCATGCTTCGACACGCGCCTCTGTGAGCAAGGAGAAAGGCGCGAGGCGCCGGGCGCTCAAGAGTTCATCACCAAGGCAATCAAGGAGCTTCAGGAGGCGCGAGCCTGGCGAGGCGAGCTTCGCCCCACACCATCTAGTGCAGCTGCCGCCCATGACATGGGTGGCGAACTGCGCGTCTGCGTCAACATCCCAGGCATCAACATGGCTGCTTCTTAGGAGCTCTTCTGGCTGTCCCGCGTCAGCCGGAGCGGGGGCTACCCCTACAGCTACGTCTACATGCCGTTTGGCCTGCTGAACATGGCCGCCTCGTACCAGCGCCTCATGCAGGGAGCCTTGGCGGCTGATGAGGCCAGGTGCTAGGCGGTCCTGACCGAGGAGGTGACGGACCCTCGTGAGCCCCCCGGACCTCCAGAGCCTCCTGGGACTCAGGAGCCAGTCGGCTCGTGAGGAGTGATCTCTACAGTACACATCTTCAGCTACTTCAACGCTTCTACAATGATGGTGCCAGGTGACTTTTTGGTTTTTTCAACTGAGGGCACCCCTCGGGCTGCATCATCCTCAGGCTGCTAGGGCCTTACCCCGCAGTTGTATCGTTTTGCGCATGTATCAGAACTTGCTTTGCCTTCATGAGTTTCCTAAGTATCTCAACTGCCTGTCTGGTGCTTCGCCACTATGATGTCGCTACGCCCTCGCGAACCCGCCCGCGACCGCCTCATGATTAAGGACTGGCACGGCGTCTATGCTCGGGTTCGTCCCTGCAGTGTCAACAAACCCAAGCGACCGAGCTCTGTCCCGCGGGCCAGCTCCTGTGCATGTCACCTCCCATGGTCCTTGGTGCCTTGTTCTCGCATGAGCCAATCACGTGTGGGCAAGTGTGGGCGCACGGCCCAGTCCGTACAACCATAGTTCGGTGCTTCGCCGCAGCGGGAGCCATGCGCCGGCTGTTTTTCCGTGGGATTGTTGCATGAGAAGACTTGGCACGGCGTTTGTGCTCGGGTCCGTCCCTGCAGCATCGATAAAACCAATGGCTGAGCTCTGTCTGGCGGGCCGGCCCCGTTCACGTCACCTCTTGGGGTCATTGGTGTCCGGCCTTCTCATGCGATAACCTCCGGAGGGGCATTCGGCGCAGGACCCCCCATCGCCTCACAGGTTTCTTACGCACGCCCCGTGCCACAAAAATTAGGCCCAACCCGCCTTGGGGTAGGGCCTCGTGAGTCCCGCACTGGCTCATGAGTGCCCAGGTACACCTCCTCCAGTTTTGCCGTGCTAGCCACGCGTACGAACAGGGCTGTAAACGCCCTGGAGTCTCCCCCAGCGGGAACTCCCACCCACGTACCAGTGGAAGCCCCATGCTCCGTGCTGGCAGACGACACGGTCGAGGAGCGACTATGCCCACGCACTAGTGGAAACCCCATGCTCCGCGCAGGCAGACGACATGGTCGAGGAGCGACTATGCCCATGATAAAGTTGAAGCACCATGCTCCGCGCTGGTGAATAAACAACTGAGGGCGCCCTCGCGGCCGCACCAACCTCAGGATAGCCTCTCAGCTCTACGAATGGCAACACACCACAGCTTCCCCCTCGGGAGGATTACGCGAGGGGGCTGGACACGGGGGCTATGCTCAGGCCCCGCCTGGCACATGCTACCCTACCAGGTCTGGGTACCTGGTTTTCTCGTGTTCCCCCCAGGCGAAAGCTGGTGGTCAAAGGTATGAGGGCTGCTCGCACATCAAGGGGGACCTCCTGAGCATCGCGACTCAGGGGCCTCACTGGTCACTTAGCCCCTTGCCCCTTGCCCCTTGGTGTCATCCTGGTGATCCGGACGCCCCAACGGCGGTCAAGGTATGCGCGGGGCTGGGCCCTGCTGACGCAGAGCATGAAGTCCTACACCCCGGCGTCCATGTTTCCTTCATGAGGGCTGGTCGCACATCAAGGGGGACCTCCTGAGCATCGCGACTGAGGGGCTCACTAGTCACGTAGCCCCTCGCCCCTTGGTGTCGTCCTGGTGATCCGGACGCCCCAACGGCGGTCGAGGTATGCGCGGGGCTGGGCCCTACCGACGCAGAGCACAAAAGCAAGCACAAAGGAAACTTGGCGCAATAAGGAAACCATGGGGTCCTAATAATTATTACAAGCATAGATTGTTCCAGAAGCTTAAACAGAAGTCTACGCCTCCACGAGGCACGGTAAATGTTGCAGGGTAAAACTAAGAAGGAATGCCACTGCTGCCACCTACCCCGCTCATTGGAAGCCCCTCATCGACAACACTGCCACCGTCCTCACCGCTTTCGACTTCTGCTGCTAGAGCCTTAGAGATGGGAACACAGAGGAACTTCCCCAGCAGTGCGTCCACCTGGTGCCTCACGGCCTCTGCGGCAGCATCGCACGACTCGAGTGCCATTAGGTCGATCAGGGCGTTGAGGTCAAAGCCGGGGTCCTGGAGGAAGAGGTTGCTGAAGATGCGCGTCGCGGCCGTGGTGAAGAGCGAGCGGCACTCCACCTCTGCGAAGGAGTACACCGCAGTGGCGGCACCCTTGAGCGCCTCGGCAAGCTTGGGGAGGAGCCCTGCAAGTCCGTCTTTAGGAATCGCCAGTGGCTCTTTGTACCCTCCTCCGTGGATGAAGCGCAGTGCCTTGCGGAACCCGAGCTCGAGGGCCAGGAAGGTTTTGTGGTCCATGGCCTTCTTCTTCTTCTTCATGGCAACGAGGGCTTTCTCCCTGAACTCCAGCTGGGTTGCCGCCTCAGAGGCATGCTTGGCATGGGCTTCCTGGGCATCGGCCACCTCCTTCTTCAGTGCGTCAAGGCGGCCGCGCCCGCGGCTTGGTCGATGGCCACCTGGGCCAGCTCGGCGTCGCGATTGGCGAGCTTCCCTTCGCGGCCCTTCAGGTCCTCCTCCTGCTGCTGAAGCCTTTGGCTGCGCGAGGCTTGTTCCTCTTGAAGGGCCTTCAGCTTGGCCTGCGCCTCAGCGCGGCGCTCTTCGGTTGACGTGGCACTCGCCAACGCTGCGTCACGAGCCTCCTTGGCTTCGGCGGCCTCCTTCCTGCTCTCGGCGGCGGCAGCCTCGGCCCGACCCCAGGCCATCTTGACGGACATGTTGGCCTGGAGCCACCCAGAGAGGAGTACCATGCGCTTCCTCGTGAGGCACATGTCAGCGTCTTGAGGGTCCACCCGGAGACGGCCGAGCGCAACGTAGGCCTCGTCCAGAGCCCCGGGCCTGACCAGGGGGCCGTAGTTCACGAGCGCGAGGGTCGGAGGAGAAGGCGGCATGAGCACATCAGGCTGTTCTGCGGCTTCGGAAGGGCTGGCAAGGTTGGCTTGCGTCGCCGCAGGCGCAGGGCCTGGCGCGGGCACAGCGGGCGCAGCCGGCTCCGCGGCCTGCTGCCCTCAGGGGCCAGCTCCTCCCGAGGCGGCATCATCATGTCCTGAGAAGCCCGCGCCGTCATGACGAGACGGCGGATGGTCTCCCCCGCCTGTACCGAAGGCGCAGCGGCTGCAGCAAGAAGTGGTACCTCCGGAGCTTGAGCTCCTTCCTTCGTCTTCATTGCCACGGCTCCCATCCTGGTCACCAGGGGGGAAGCACTGTGAGCACGATATGGCGTTCTAAACAAAAACAAGGTAAAGTACTTACTCGTCGGGGGCAATGTATGCCCTCTTCCTGGCCGGGGCAGGGGTACCCCCGCTCTTCCTGGGCGCAACCTTCGTCGCGCTTGGGGAGTGGGCGGGGCGCTCTTCGGCCGGCTTCGGCACGGCATCGCCGCTTGGCGAGGCAAAGGCGCCACCATGAGGGAGGGGTGCCGCCCCGCCTTTCTTTGGTGTCGCCTGGCCTAGCCTTTGGAGGGCCCAGGGAGTGGCTCCGGACCTCGTGATGGCACCGGTGGAGCGTGGGGATTCCACGGCCGGGGGCTCGACGGCGTCGTCGTCATCTGCGAGGCCGCAGAGGAGCTCGCTCTGGGACGGGGGAGAGATCTCCACCATCTCGTCCTTGGTCGCCTCCAAGTCATCCTTGCCCTCCTCGCCGGCGTTGTCGCTAGAAGACACCAGCACCGGGGAGTTGGGGAGCTCAGGCGGCATGAGCCACAACTCGTTGAAAACGGGCATGGCGATGATCAGCGCCTCCCTGTCGGCACGATGGTACAGTGGCGCGTAGGCCTCCGGGTGGTCTCCCGGCTCGCCCTCGAGCAGGGTGTTCATGGCCTTGTCCAACTCCTTGCCCATCAAGCTCCTAGAGCATAGCCGGATGTCATCCTCTGTGCCCTGGAACTCCCACATGGGGCACGTGTGCGCCTGGAGCGGGGCCAGACGCTGCGTCAGGAACTCCTTGACGAGCATGCCTCCCGTCAGCGCCCTGGCCTCCATGTCTGCGATCATCTTCCTCACGAAAGACAGAACCCGGGGGTCGGAGAACTTCTCGTGACCCCACCCGTCAAGCTTCTCCGGCAGCTGGGTTGGAGGTGCAGCCGCGCGTGGAGGCCCTTGTCGTCCGTGAAGACCCATCAGCGCCGAAAGTTGTCCACCTTCTTTTCGGCCCTCATGAGTAGGTTGTTCTTGTGGACCACGACGAAGGACACGCAACCGGAGTGCTGGGCCGGATCATGCAGTCGCAGGTAGAAGAAGTGCCGGAGGAGCGGAATGGAGGGCCTCACGCCCACGAATGCCTCGCAGTAGAAGGCAAAGATGGAGAGGAGGAGAATGGAGTTGGACTGAAGATGCAGGGCCTGAACCTGGTAGTGCTCGAGGATGGCAGTGAAGAATCCGGAGAAAGGTGGGACGAGCCCCACGAAGACGCTGTGGAGGAAGAAGGGATAGAACGTCTGCGCCAAGGTCCTTTGCTCGGCGGAGCTGGCCAGGAGGATGGTCTCGTCCCACTCATTGCCGTCGCTCGCCATCAGCGGGAGCGCGGCGGCAAGGTGCTTCTCCTCGGTGATGGAGGATGTGCCGAGGGCCAGCGCAGGAGAGGAGGAGGAACTTGCGGCCGGCGCGGCAGGCTTCGCCTTCCCGGATGCCATTCATGAGATCCTCAAGGAAGGGGGAGGAGCATGGCCGGATCTGGAGATGTTCTCGGCTGGGAGAAGGGGATCTGGAGCAAGGTGAAGGGAGAGCAATGATGGCTCGGTAGCAGGCGCCAGCCTTTTGTCCTGGGCAGTTGCTGAGGCGTCGTGGGAAGCGGAGACACCCACGTCCCATCAAGCGCCATGCGTCAGCCTGGCCCGCAGGCGATTGGGGCCCGCGGCGCTTCGCCCTTGCCCTTTGGCTTCGCCTCTAAGCCAAGTCCGAGTGCGCCTTGGGCACAGGGGCTACTATCGGCATTCTAGGAACCAGGGTACCCAGACTTGCCTGCCTGCGGCCCACGGCGTGGCACATTCGACAGCCTGGTACGGCCCACCTCCAAGACTATCAAGACGAGACCCTCACAAGGGGCCAAGCCTCGCGAGGGGGATGCCACCAAGACCTCCGAGGGAGCGGCCTCCCCAGGCTGCCTCCTGAGGAGCGGAGATTTCTATGCAGGTACCCAACCTTATGAGGTTGTGATGACGCAAGCCATGACAACCAAGGCCAGGTGGGCGCCAGCGGGCACAGAGGAGGCAGTTTCCTCTTTGGTGCTAAGGAGGCAAGCGCAGACGCGGGTACCCAAGGAGCCTGGTAAAGGTTTCCATTCCAGTGCTACAATACCAAGACCGCCAGGACGGCACGATGGATGTCATCGTCTAGCCCACTTCTGCATCATGACCAGAGGCATTGCAGGCGAAGACCACCTTTCGTCAGGATAAGATATACTACTTGTCCCCTTTCAAATTGGCCACTGTGGGATCCCTTCCCGCCTACATTGTGGGGGAAGAGGACCAAGGCCACTATAAATATAGGTTAGCCACCATCATAGAGGGGATCCGAACCTCATCGACTGATTCCCTCACCCATCGAACTCGCGAGGTTGTTCATCCCTCGTACTAGTTCATCCTCAGCCCCTCGTGAGGCTAATCCACCATAAAGCAGGAGTAGGGTCTTACACTTCAAGGTGGCCCAAACCTGGGTAAACTGCCGTGTTCATCTTCTTCCTTGTTCGTGTGCATCGAGCTATGACGTAGGGCGACGAGCTGGTTAGCTGATAGGTTGAGTCCTTCGCACACGCTCCAGAGTTCGAACCTTTCTTGGGTCTGCGGAGCCCTGAATCCGACACCCTCCATCTTGGAGAAGATCCCCCAAGTGGATTCAAGACCTCTTCACGGAGAAGATCCCCTCGTGGATTCAAGACCACATCTCCTCACAGATTGGGATGAACTAGCTACCGTGTATCCTCCCTTTGTTGTCCTTGGATCATTGTGACCTCTTGTGTACTTGGATCTAGCACATGTGTAATCGAATCTCGTTGATTTGAGTCTTTCCTCTTGTTTCTCCTCGTGTTTTCCCTCATGTGTTCGTCGTGTTCTTCGTGAGATCCCCTCCAAATCATGAAAGATCGGCCCCTAGGGTTCCACCCTACATCATCTTGTTATCATGAGCAAGGTTGATCACGATTTTGGAGTTCCCCTCTTTGTTTTCTAGCCTAATTTTGTTGTGTTTTGTCCCAATTTTGAAAATCCCCACACCAATTTTTTCTGTGATTTGTTGGTTTTATGATGTTTTGTTGATTTTGATCCATGGATTCGTTGTGTTTTGAGTAGATCTACACTTCCCCACCATGAAATCCCCCCTAAATTTTGTTTCCCCATCAGTTTGTGAGTTGGACATCGTGTTTTTCCGCTCCGATCTGAAATCTGGAAAATTTTCCCATGATTACCGGTTGTACCGCTCCGAACACTGATACCACCGCTTGACTAGTACAACCGCATTACCAGCACTCAAAAACCGCCAGACGAATTCCGCTACTTCGACACTTCTACGAGAAGGGCATCTTCGCCCTAAGTGCAGCGACATCTTCACCAACGTACTGGAGACCGTGCACGAAAACATCAACCCTCCATCGACGAATTCATTTTCATACCAACCATAAGCAAGGACAGTAATCTCGAAGACACCTTTGTGTACTCCCTTGCCATTGCATTGTAAACCCAAAGCCCATTTTTGCGTCACTTTCCTATCGAGACTAGCCATCTGAGTATTGTCGGCAACGTTACGTGTGCACATTAGTGATCATCATTCATTTTGCATATATATACCATATCATCTTGGTATTCACTTCTTGGTATCATCATAAAATCCCTTGTGTCACAAGATTGTTCCCGCATATTCATAATTGCTAGCTTGGTTTGTGCATTTTGCATAAGTGGCCAAATTAAGATATCAAAAGAGAAAAAGCTTAAAGCAAAAGAAAGAGATACGCAAAGAGCTTATAAGCAAGAACCATAGCATCATACTACATTCCTCCTAAGATTGTCATACTCGATCATCTTGGGTCATACAACCGGAACATCATACATATATAGCATACTTGGGATAGAAGTCGTTGCATTTTTGCTTTGTAGGTTGTGCACAAGTCTCGTATCCGCCTATTGATTAATCGTGCTAGCATCTCTCTTGTGTTGTGCAACAAGAACATTTTCCATGGTTTCCACATTTTGATCTCCTTCCTTGGTTGCATGAGCCCATTTATCTATCCGTGCATGTGTTTCCATGTACCACATCTTGCTATGGGTCTACTTGTTGCACTTGCAAATTTTTGAATCTTTTTCAACATTATTGACTCTTGCTAACAATTGCATAAATTTTGTGCCACCATCCTCACCAAGCTACTCCAAAAGCTTTATTTGTGTAGGTGTGAGAATCGACAAGATCCAGTACTAATTGTGCTAGTTCCTTGTTACACTATTTAGTGAACATTCATCCATTTTCAACATCGGATAAGGTACACTTGGTCTAGTTCTTTCCTTTCTTCCACTCACATATTTGCTTGAGATGATGGATAGGCCAACTAGTTCTACCAACCCACTCTTCATCGAGCAAGATGCGGACCCGAACAACTACGTCACCAAAAACAACCTCTTCGGTGCGCAAAGAGCTTTGCACCAAGAGAATGAAGTGTTGAACGATTGCATTGACCTACTCGCCACCGACTTGCGACAATCCGAGCAACATACAAGAGACTACCTCAACCACAAGATCTCCACACAAATGGACGAGACCAACACAAGGATGTCTACTCAAATGGAGGAACTTCGTACCTTGTTGGTCAATCGTTCATCCACATCTTCGTCATATTCAAGACGGCACCATTCAAGCCTGGCGGTGTTCTAGGAACCAGGGTACCCAGACTTGCCTGCCTGTGGCCCATGGCGTGGCTCCCTCGACAGCCTGGTATGGCCCACCTCGAAGAACATCAAGACAAGACCCTCACGAGGGGTCAAGCCTCGCGAGGCGGACGACACCAAGACCTCCCAAGGGAGAGGCCTCCTCAGGCGGCCTCCCGAGGAGAGGAGATTTCTATGCAGGTACCCAGCCTCATGAGGCTACGATGATGCAAGCCATGACGACCAAGGCAGGCGGGCACCAGCGGGCGCAGAGAAGGCAGTTTCCTCTTTGGGGCTAAGGAGGCAAGGACAGGCATGGGTTCCCGAGGAATCTACCAAAGGTTTCCATTCCGGTGCTACGAGACGAAGACCACTAGCACAGCAGGATGAATGTCATCGCCGAGCCCATCGCTGCGTCACGACTAGAAGCTTTACAGGTGAAGACCACCTTTCGTCAGGATAAGATGTACTACTTGTCCCCTTTCAAATTAGCCACTATGGGATCTCTTCCCGCCTACGTTTTGGGGAAAGAGGACCGAGGCCACTATAAACATAGGTTAGCCACCACCATAGAAGGGGTCGACTCACTCTCACCCCCGAGTCCTCACGAGGTTGTTCATCCTCTGTACTTGTTCATCCTCATCCCCTCGTGAGGCCAATCCACCACAAAGCAGGAGTAGGGTTTTACACCGCAAGGTGGCCCGAACCTGGGTAAACTACCATGTTCATCTTCTTCCTTGCTCACGCGAGTCCGGCTAGGCTAGGCTGTGGGGCGACGAGCTGGTAGGCTGGATAGGTTGAGTTCTTCGCACACGCCCCAGGGTTCGAACCTTTCTTGGGTCTGCGGAGCCCTGAATCTGACATTTGGTGCGCCAGGTAGGGGCGTGTCGAAGCTCTGCCTCTTCACCAACCTCGCTCCACCCGCGTTTCATGGTTCCCATGGCCGACGCTGCCCCACCCATCAGGCTGCCGGGCGCTTGTGGAGGCGTTGCGGGCCACCGGGCCTTTACCCCTAGCCTGCGGCAGGTGCAGTGGCCACATAAGTTCAGGCCGGCGTTGCCCCCTCGGTACGACGGTGAGGCGGACCCCGAGGAGTTCCTCCGGCCGTACGCGCAGGCCATCTGGGCGGCGGGCGGAGACGACAAGGTCATGGTGAACTGGCTCCCTATGGCCCTCACGGGCATGCCACGTTCCTAGATGCTCAGCCTGCCGGAGTCTTCGGTGGCCTCCTAGGAGGAACTGCGCGGTCTGCTGATCGTGCGCTTTGTGGTGCCAGCACCCCACATTGTTGCGTCCATCCTTGGTGGGTCGCAGGCGCCATCCTCAGGCTGTTATGTCAAGAAACTCCTTCGTCGGCTGGGAGCTGCTTGCCTACGGCAGGGGGCTCCTCCAGGGCGCACAGCGCCTGAGACCGACATCACCTTCGACCCCAGGGATCACCCTGGGACCACGGTCAGCACCGGTGCACTCCCCATGCTGTGCACGCCCACTATCAGCAATGTCAAGGTCACCAGGACCCTCGTCGACGGTGGCGCTGGCCTCAACGTCCTCTCCGTGGAAGCCTTTAACCTGCTTCAAGTGCCCTACGACCAGCTCGCGCCCACCAGGCCTTTCTCGGGGGTGGTCGGCGGCTCCACCGCCCCCTTGGGGCAGATACGCCTCCCAGTCACCTTCGGCACGCGCTTCAACTACTGAACCGAGCTCATTGACTTTGACGTTGCCCGCATCAGCCTCCCGTACACCGCCATCCTTGCGTATCCGGCCCTTGCCAAGTTCATGGCGGCGACACACCCCGGCTACAACATCGTCAAGATGCCTGGGAGCAGCGGCATCATCACCGTAGTGGGGGACACCAGGGACGCACTCCTGGCCCTCAAGCTCGCTTACAAAGCCGTGGCAGCCATGCGGCCGGTCACTGGGGACGCTCCAGAGATCTCGGAGGCAGTGCCCGCAAAGAAGAAGCAATTGTTCTCCCAAGACCAGGCCGAGACGAAGCAGGTGCCCGTCGACGATTTAGGTTCAGGCCCCACCTTCACCATAGGTGCCGGCCTCCCTCCGGATCAGGAGAAGGCACTAGTCGGCTTTCTCCGTGCAAACAAGGATGTGTTTGCATGGGAGGCGACGGACTTGGTCGGCGTCCCGCGGGATGTGATCGAACACCATTTGATGGTGTGCCCCAGTTCACGCCCGATGAAGTAGAGGGTGCAGCGGCAAGCCCAAGAGAAGCAGTCCTTCATCGTCCAGGAGGTCCGCAAGCTGCAAGAAGCCGGTGTCATTCGGGAAGTGCGGCACCCGGATTGGCTGGGTCATGTACTTTGACAGCGCATTTGCGCGGCAGGGCATAGGGGCTGGAGCCATGCTCATCTCGCCGACTCAGGATAAGCTATAGTACGCTGTGCAGCTTTGCTTTCAGCATGGCAAGAAGGTCTCCAACAACATGATGGAATACGAGGGCCTGATCGCTGGCCTCAGGGCCGCGGCGGCCCTGGGGGTCAAGTGTCTCACTATCAAGGGCGACTCTCAGCTCCTCGTCAACTTCTCCAACAAGGAATACATGCCTAAGGACGAGCACATGGAGGCATACCTAGAAGAGGTATGCAAAATTGAAAAACGCTTCTTGGGCTTGAAATTGTAGCACGTCCCGCGTGGCACGAACAAGGAGGTGGACGATATCGCCAAGAGGGCGTCCCGACGCGAGCCCCAGAGGCCTGGCGTCTTCGAGGAGAGGATCTTCAAGCCGTCGGCTGCCCCCCCGCTGCAGACCCGATGCTGCTTCGGGAGGAGCCGCCCCATGCCCCCTCCTCAGGAGCCCCGGCCTGCAGCCCTACCTCAGAAGTCCACCTGCTCCTGGCACTGGAACCTCAGGAGGGTTGCTGGACTAAAGAGTTCAAGGCGTACCTGCTCCGCCGCACCCTGCCGGAGAAGGAGGAAGACCCGGAACGCGTGGCCCGTCAGGCCACCGCTTATTGCTTGCAGGACGGTGAGCTCTACCGAAGGCGTCCCACCGACGTCTCGCTGCGATGCATATCCAAGGAGCAAGGGAGCGAATTGCTAGCTGACATCCACGGCGGGGATTGCGGGCAGCATTCTTCATCACACACCCTCGTGGGCAAGGTATTCCGTAGGGGGTTCTACTGGCCCACGGTGCTCAATGATGCCACCGAGCTGGTGCGATCTTGTAAGGCCTGCCAGTTCCATGCCAAACAGATCCACTAGCCTGCTCAGGGCCTCCAGACCAAGGTTGTCAGAATCATGATTTTGAATCTGATCGGAGCTTCGATGGTAGGATCGGAAATTGTGGAATCTTCACTATCAGGATCGTAGAAACGTAGATTCTAAGAACTAAAATCATAGAATCAAAGGGGTTAGTTTGGATCCTAAAGTCGTAAAATCGTATGACAAAATCGCGATTCTGACAACCTTGCTCCAGACCATTCCGCTCTCGCGGCCATTCGCGGTCTGGGGGCTGGACATCCTGGGCCCGTTCCCCCGAGTGGCCGGGGGCTACCGCTACCTCTACGTCACCATCAACAAATTCACCAATTTGGTGGAGGTGGAGCCTGTGTGCACCATTCCTGCTGGCTCAGCCATCAAGTTCATCAAGGGCCTCATGAGCCGTTTCGGGGTCCCTAACCATATCATCATTGACAATGGCTCTCAGTTCACAAGCAATCTCTTCAGGACATATTGTGCTAACCTTGGAACGCAGATATGTTACGCTTTAGTGGCACACCCACGGAGCAACGGCTAGGCCGAACGCGCCAACGAGGAGGTCCTGAGGGGCCTCAAGATAAGGCGCTTCAAGAAGAAGCTGGAGGCCTGCAGCAGGGGTTGGCTCAGTGAGCTTCAGTCCGTGCTATGGTCCATCCGGACCATCGCGACTAAGCCCACCGGCGAGACCTCGTTCTTCCTCGTCTACGTGGCTGAGGCGGTCCTCCCACATGAGGTCAAACATCGCTCCGCGCGGGTCTTGGCGTTTGACGAGGCATGCCAGGACACCTCGCGGGGGACAGATCTCATGCTCGAGGAGGAGGGCTGCCGCCAAGCCTCGCTCCGTGCCGTGAGGTACCAGCAGGTGCTGCGGTGGTATCACGGCTGCAGCGTCCGCTCCAGGACCTCAAGGTGGGGGACCTCGTCCTGAGGCGGGTGCTCTCCAGGGAGGGGCTTCACAAGCTCTCGCCTATGTGGGAGGGCCCATTCAGGATCGCCCGTGTCTCTAGGCCTGGAATCGCGTGCCTAGAGATGCAGGACGGGGTCCCCATCCAGAATGCCTGGAACATCCAGCACCTCCGGAAGTTCTACCCGTGACACTCTCACGTAATAATGAGTGGGGTTGTACACGGCCCGGAGTCTTCTGAGCGCCGCCCTGAGGCCTCACGGGGGCTGCCACCCACATCCAAGTGGAGGCCCCATGCTCCGCGTTGGCGGACAACACGGTCTTTCAACGACTATGCCCACGCCTAGTGGAAGCCCCATGCTCCACGCCGGCGGGAAGACTGGAAGACTAGTGTAGACGCCGGGCGCGGCTATTCTTTTGCTTGCTTTTGTAGCTGATTTGCCACTTCTTGGAATGAAATTCAAAATTCTCATGTGTTTATATGAAAGGGATGGGAATTTTTTCTCCTCGCAGCGTTTGCTCTTTCGAGCCTTGCTTTAGGGAGGGTGGCAGTTGCCCATCGCTCTTCCCCGCGCGTCTCGTGAGCGGGGGCTGGGCACGGTGTGTTCGCCTAGTGTAACACCCCAAAAATTTAATCATATTTTTACTAAATAAAAATTTGGCCAAAAATAAAATTTTGAATTATATTAAGTCTTTTGTTATTTTCAGAGTATTTTCTATTTCTGTTTTCCAAAATTCTTCCATCCATATAGAAATTTTTGGACATAATATTGTGGCTTTGGTAGTTTTCTTAAACTTTTCAATTATAGTAAGAACTAGTTTCATAATAAAATTTTCCTCTAAATAATTATTTTAATAGCATTTTCAAATTCTTAAAATACCTTTGTTGCATTACAACCACTTTAATTAATTCTTTTAAATTCCACAAAAATTATGGGAGGTCATGTGATGTCCATAGATCACTTTTATGCAAAAACATAACTTGGTCTTTTGTAAATTTTGTGCAAAACAATCTCTTTTCATTTCTGACCCATTTCTAAGTTATAACTGCAACCCAAATTTACCTTGCTCCAAAAATTCTGAAACTTTGCCACCTTATAGTCCTTCCTAAGAAACCCTGAAGTCCAGAAGATCAGTCCCATTTGCTTCTTTTAAGATCACCAAATTTTCCCTTGTAGTTCTAGTCCAGAACTGAAATTCATAAAAACTTGCACTTGCAAGTTTTTCTTTTGGTCACACCAACTAGGCGATCCTCTTTATCATCTAAAGAGACACTATCCTGCCAAGTATCACTTCCAACAAAATTGCCTGGCTAGACCTATCATTTTGTCAAACAGGTTGTAGGCATGGCAGAAACCTTGCTTCCTTTCTAATTTATACTGGACACTAGCCCCTCTCCCCAAACCAGCATGTCCATCACTCTTACCATCCACACTAACACCACCCTGTTAATTTACAACTTGGTTAGGTCCCTGTAGATGCCATGGGCATTTGTTCAAGCATGTGGTGTGCGTGCACTGAGCGCGTCCAGAGCGCGCGTTCTGCAGCCTCTCGCATCGGGCCCTGCCACTCACCCTACTGCTTCCCTCGCTTGTCCTGATCCACCCCTTGATCACCGTGACCCTCTGGAAGCTTGCTGACAGCCAGGCTTGGCCGCTGGTGCCGGCCATCACCAACCAGAGCCGCCGCCGCGGTCGCCGACTCGGGCATGGCACCACCCGAGCCGCCTGGCCCTGCCAGCTCGCCCTTGCCCTAACTGCCAACTAACCAAGATCATCCACACCGCGTCGACCTCGCTGACCATCGCCACCGACCGTAACCACCTCCACGGCGCCATCAATGGCCGCCGCAGCCGTGCCGTTCTCTGTAAGCCATGGCACCGCCTCTCCCTCCCTATAAAAGGCCTCCCCAAGCTCTTCCCCCTCCACGGCAACACCTCTTCCACCTCTAGGCACATCCTCGAGCGGCCAAGTGAGTCGGACGAGGTCATCTTCCCCGCTTCCGACCTACACATCCGCCCCCACTCTACGGGAGATTCCCATGCAACCGAAGCCCCTCTATCCAAAACTCTTCACCACTATCCTCCATGAGCACCCACAGATCCATCCCGCTCGTTAATTTCACCGGAGCTAGACTTTAGACAGAGATCCAAATTCACCGCCGCTGGAGCATCTTGGGAGAGCTCGCCGTCGATGACACCATCCATCCCGGCGACCAAAGACTGGTACCCACGGGACCGCCTCAATCTCCTGAGCACAGCGATGGTCCCAGCTCTTCGAACGGTGCTACCGATCGCCAGCGCCGGTCGCCAGAGCGCCGCCCCTGCTCTACCGCGGGTGGACGCGCGCGCACAGCTGACTGGTCAAACCTGACCAGTGGGCCAGGCGAGGCCCACTGTCTGTGACACAGTCCACGCCAGCTCAGCGTAAGTGGAGACGGGTTGCACCGTACCTGTGTCCTAGTGAAGAAGGCGCACTCCAGGTGGACGCCATCGACGTCATCGCCTCGCTGGCCGCAGTGGGCTGGCCCAAAGGTGCCAGACGACTATATCTCGCCCAAGGCGCACTGCTTCCCTTTTGATTTCTCTTTCTTTTCCATTATATCTCAACTAATTCCACAGCACTCTTTTTCACACCAAATTTGGTGATTAAAATTTCTACAGTCTAATAAAATCATGCTCTATTTATCTAGATTAGGTGAACATTTTTTTAAGCCTTGTTCCTACTGGATCTATTAAACAACCCTTTTAGCCATTTATTTCAACTTAGAAATTCCATAAGAAATTCATATTAACTCCAAATGAATTGATTCTTTTTCTGTTATTTTTAATTTTTCATCTAGTTTATTTTAGTTTTTATTTCAAAAATTTCCAAACAACTTTTTAGCACTATTTTGGTTTTATGTGGTAATTTCAATATTTTTGAAAATAGGAAATGGAGGGAAGATAAAATTGTCAAACTTTTGGAGTACACCGCACCCTTCTGCATGCTCAAGGCAAGCATCTTGAACACTTGATATGGTGATTGCCTAGTTGTGTGGTTGCAGGAATAATTAAACCATGCTTCTGTTGAATTCAAATAAAAATTTGCATGCATATAGAGTTGGCATGTTTCATCGTACCGTGCATCGTGTGGTTGTCATGACTTAATTGCAGGAGCAGGCATAAGAGAAAGACCATTACCGGCAGAAGGGTGATCACGTTGGAACGTGTTCATACCTTGTTGATTATGCATGTTGGAGCATGCAAGGGTTGTGGCCCTGTTTGTTATTGCTGTTGAAAGAATACTTTGTTGTGCTAACCACTTCAGGAAATATTTGAGCCTCCTGAGTCGACCATAGATCGAGTCTTGTTCCGGTAATCCCCATACTTGATTTGTGCTACCACTTGTCCCCGCCATAGGTGTGGTATGGTTTAGTAAGTTGTTAACCCCTTTCCATGCACACACCGTACAGAGGGCCACGATTAGGGTTTCCACGGCCGTGGACTAAATCCGGTCATCGGGTCAGGGGGCATGGGTGTTTCTGGTTGTAAATGAGAGGGGGGCACCCCTTGGAATCCACACGTATTAATAGTGATCCCATGCTACTCGAGATTGTTGTCTCCCCGACTTAGAGTTTTTCTGAAACGATGCATTGGGTGATTCCTGGCATCCGGACAATTAATCTGGTGTGTGCTAGTTAGGTGTGTTTTCAACCCAAAGACCGTAAAGGGAATTAGTCGGTGTCACGGTACTGACTAAAGAAATCCTTTACTTGTGGGTAAAGAGTACACCCTCTACAGAGTTTAAACTTATTCGAATAGCCATGTCCGCGGTTAAGGACTAGAGTCTGGGTTGGTCAAGTGTCGGTCTTAGGGTCGATCTTTGGAGGAAAATAATTAAATTGGGCCTGAACTATTTTGCAGGATATTGTTATCATCACTAACGCTGTCATGGTTTTTTTTAATACTATTGTTGTGAATATTTTTATGGTTATACATATTATTGAGGACTAACCCATTTCTCTTATTTTATATTTCCTGAGTGTCTCAGGGGCTGGCTAGACTACCCCGGGCACTTAACTTTATTTTTTTAGACCTCTACGTGGCGTCCCTCGAGTTAACAGGCGGTTTATCATGCCACTACTCTTGTGGATACCCGATTGGCATTTCTTTTCAAGAACTTTTCGTGGCATCCCTCGAGTTAATAGGCGGTTTATCACGCCACTACTCTTGTGGATACCCGTTAGGCATTTCTCTTCAAGACCCATCGTGGCGTCACTTTTTGACACCCGACTGGCATTTCTTTTCAAGACCTCTTTGTGGCGTCCCTCGAGTTCTCAAGCGGTCTATCTCGCCACTAATCTTGTGGATACCCATTAGGCATTTCTCTTCAAGACCTACCGTGGTGTCACTTTAGACATCCGACCGACATTTCTTTTATTTTATTCTCCTTTAACTTTCCTTGTTTATCACTAACATTTTTTATATATTCTTTTATTTGTACATGTCAATATGTTATCATGTCATGATTTAATTCCTGACAGCATGCATTTAAGTCCATCATGAGCATACACATATAATTTTAATTCAACTTGATCACATAATATCTACCGCATTCGGTATATCTTCTTTTCATGATGTTTGCGAGTACATTCAAACATACTCACAGGCTTGTCCCTGGCTTTTTACTTGGCCAGGTCAGGGGTTCTACGAGGAGTACCACAACGACGTCCATGCAGATCCTAGGATGGCAGCCACGTGGGATAGGAATTATCCAGGTCAGCCGTTCCTGTGGGAATGGAGCCCCATCGACGTTGGAGAACCATGAGTCGCTTCCGTCACCCGTCACGAGAATCATTGTTGTATCATTAGACCTTTATGGTCTTGTATCCAATTTTTGTAATTGCTTGGTAATCTGTAACAAGGACGTGCCCACCAGTAACAGTAATCCTGGGTTGGTGGTACCACGAGGGGTTAAATTTCTGGGATATCGTGTCCCGGCCCCGACACCTGGGTCCGCCCACAGGCACACCTCGCCAAAGCCTTGATATCCTAATCTTTGGCGTCTTAATCCTCATGCGACGCTCTGAAACAAGCCAACGGGCATTTGTGTCCCCCCTGAATCTTCATCTCCTGGCCTCACCGGGCATCGCCACCTGGTGTGCCAGTGACGATCGGTCCCCGCTCGGGGGCTCGCATGGGGCGCGACGCCCTGTGAAACATCTCCGGAGGCTCCATGTCCTCACGGCCCGCTAGAGTCCTCGCGGCCATTGGGCGCCTCCTGAGGCCTGAGAACCTTCGGACCCTCAAGAAGGAAACCCCCGAGAAGAGATCTCTCTGGAACGGGAGGCACACAGGAGGTCCAGGCTCCGGAGGAGCATGCCCTCGCGGCGCAGGAGTCTACCACAAGCACACCAAGCTAAGTTATCCTAATCATGATCAACAAGAACCTGTTGGTTAATAGCAGCACGAATGTTAGGATACGATGTAATAACATTAACATAACGGTGCAAGTGCCATGGTCCATTACACACCCCAGCAGGGCTTTCTACATTTCTTGATACAGGAAAAGAAAAAAAGCAAAAGCGGCCTCACGACCACTGCGGCTCCTGAGGCCTGGCTCCGGCGACGCCCGCGCTCAGTTGGAGTCCTCCTCCTGCTTCACCGGAGCGTGATGGCGAGGCGCCTCGTCACCCTCCCCGCTCCAGGCTCGATGGAGTGGCGGTGCGTCATAGTCGTCGTCGCTCGTGCTCTCCCCAGAGGAAGAGCCGCCGCTGCTGGGTACATCGCGGTCGTCGCCAAGGGCGAGTTCACCGCCGAGGATGCTACCGCCCCTCTGATCGTCGTCGTCGGAGGGGTGGACGTCATCGTCGTCGCCCTCCGAGCAACACCCCAGGCTCCTGCCATCTTCCCCGAAGATCCTGATGTAGAGGGTCGCCGCTCCATCGTGCCTAAAGTGGAGGGTACATCCCACCTGCAGGCCGTGCGCGGGGGCGAACGATTGCCACCCATGGTTCAGGAACACGTTACCGGCAGGGGTGACCTTGACCTCCACCCACGAGGCCTTACTGTAGCAACCATCGGCCTACAGCCAGAGGCCGCCAGGCCCTCCGGCCGGCAGTGCGCCCACAAACAAGCGCAGGAGCTGGAACCAGATGCCTGCCGGCCCCTCCACCAACACCACGAACTCCGAGGACGTGTCGGCCGAGTGGGATCGCGGGCGCGGTGGCCGGACGGCCGCCGCACGCTTCCCCCCTTGGCCATGGCCGCCTTGGCCGAGGCAGCTTCCAGCGCAGGAGGGAGCCTCCCCACGACCGCCAGAGGTGGCACTGACCTTCGAGGGGGTGCGCCCATGCCCTCGGGGAGCCACCGCCGGTGTTGCGGCATACTTGCAGGGATGGCCGCGGGCCCTCTTGGGCGGTGGCGAGCCTGGTTCCTCCTTGGGGGCCTTGCCCTTCTCCTTGGTGGAAAACCTCCTCACCGGCGCCATGGATGCTTCGGCAAGACGGCTGGGCGACGAAGAAGAAGAAGAAGGGGTGAGCAGCAAGAAGATGAAGATGGGCTGGGGGCTCTGCCCCCTTCCCCATTTATAGGCGAAGGAAGACTGACCGGCGGCCTCTCACGTTCTAAGCAATGATGGCCCCGCTATATGTGCCAGGTAGTTGTGAAGTCGGGCAGTTGCCGAGGCAACGTGGGGAAGCGGAGGCTTCCGCGTCCCCTCAAGCGCCACGCGTCAACTCGGCCCGCAGGCAATTGGGGCCCGCGGCGCTTCGCCCTTGCCCTTCGGCTTCGCCTCGAAGCCAAGCCTGAGCGCGCCTTGGGCCCGGGGGCTACTGTCGGTGTTCTGGGAACCAGGGTACCCAGACTTGCCTGCCTGCAGCCCATGGCGTGGCTCCCTTGACGGCCTGGTATGGCCCACCTCCAAGACCATCAAGACAAGACCCTCGCGAGGGGCCAAGCCTCACGAGGCGGACGACACCAAGACCTCCCAAGGAACGGCCTCCTCAGGTGGCCTCCCGAGGAGCGGAGATTTCTATGCAGGTACCCAGCCTCATGTGGCTACGATGACGCAAGCCATGATGACCAAGGCAGGCGGGCGCCAACGGGCGCAGAGATGGCAGTTTCCTCTTTGGTGCTAAGGGGGCAAGGACAGGCGTGGGTTCCCGAGGAATCTACCAAAGGTTTCCATTCCGGTGCTACAAGACCAAGACCACCAGCACGGCAGGACGGCTGTCATCGCCAACCCCACCGTTGCGTCATGACCAGAAGCTTTGCAGGCGAAGACCACCTTTCATCAGGATAAGATGTACTACTTGTCCCCTTTCAAATTGGCCACTGTGGGATCCCTTCCCGCCTACGTTTTGGGGGAAGAGGACCGAGGCCACTATAAATATAGGTTAGCCACCACCATAGAAAGGGTCGACTCACTCTCACCCCCGAGCCCTCACGAGGTTGTTCATCCTCTGTACTTCTTCATCCTCAGCCCCTCGTGAGGCCAATCCACCACAAAGCAGGAGTAGGGTTTTACACAGCAAGGTGGCCTGAACCTGGGTAAACTACCATGTTCATCTTCTTCCTTGCTCACGTGAGTCCAGCTAGGCTAGGCTGTGGGGCGACGAGATGGTAGGCTGGATAGGTTGAGTTCTTCGCACACACCCTAGACTTCGAACCTTTCTCTGGTCTGCGGAGCCCTGAATCCGACAAAGCCGACATTCATCATACACTTCTTTGGAAGCAAGTCCTCCATGAGCTCGTTCACAACGTCATCAAGATCATGAAGATCATCAAGCTCCACAAAACCCATTTCATGGCAATGGTTTACAAGGCCGCCTCCGGGAAAGTGAACGACTACGTCGACAAGCTAATGATTCTTTGGTGCAAGAGCAAGCTCCAATACATCAAGAACAACAAGATGGCGATGCCCTACAACAAGAACAACAAGATGGCGATGCCCCTCGACAAGAGCAACATCTTCGTGAGGAACAAATCCTTGAAGCCCAACATGCTCTACGCGAAGCAACACAAGCCGTCGACGAGCACAACCACCAAGTATGTCTACAAGAAGAAGCGGCACACCTTGAGGAGCGCCAAGAAATGAGGAACCGTGCAAGAGTTCCATGCCCTCAATATCAAACTAATCATGAAGAGCACGAGGAACAAGCGGTTCAAGATCCTCCACCACGGCAAGAGAGTCATCACAATCACAATTGTCCCAACCACAATGACGAACAACGCTACGGCAAGCTCAAGTTCACCATGCCCAAGTTCTCCGGAAGCAACGATCCTGAAGACTACCTTTCATGGCCATTGAAAGTTGACAAGATCTTTTGCTTGCACAACTATGAAGAAGAAAAGAAGATCGCCATGGCATCTCTTGAATTCCAAGACTATGTCCTCATTTGGTGGGAGCAAGTCATTGAGAGGCAAGAAGCAAAAGGTGACCCACCCATCACAACATGGAATCAAATGAAGGATGTCATGCGAGCGCGCTTTGTACCCACGTAATATAGCCACAACCTCTTCAAGAAATTGCAACTCCTCAAGCAAGGCACCAAGTTCATTGAAGAGTACTACAAAGAAATGGAGATAACCATGATTGGAGCTAATGTCATAGAAGACGAGGAACAAACCATGGCACGATTCTTGAATGGCCTCAACCATCCTATCAAGAAGATTATGAATTTCCAACCATACACGAACCTCATCGAGCTAGTGCACCAAGCTACCAAGGTGGAATGACAAGTGCAAGATGATTACAAGTATGCCAAGTACTCTTCCAAGTCCTACGGCTCATACAATCAAGCTTCAACAACTACAACGCCTTCTACCTCTATGAAACCTACTCCAAGCAATGGCGACAAGCCAAGCTACCAGAAATCTTCTTCAACTTCGACACCTTCAAGTCGTCCTTCCACTACAAGCAATGACAAGCTGCGAGCTTCATCATCTACAACTCCACCGGATGAGACTGCCAAGAGAAGTTCCATAAAATGCTTCACATGTCAAGGCCGAGGCCACAAGACATTTGAGTGCCCAACTTGGCACACCATGATCACCAATGACGATGGCACCTATGACTCGATAAGTGAGGAAGAAATGGAAGCGCTTGAGCACGTGGCCATGCTTCGGCGCGTGAATGAAGATGAAGACGATCAAGTCTTTTTTAACAATGATTCGAGCCCCGCTCTCGTTGTCTCCAAGGTCTTGACACTTCAACACCAACAAGATGAAGACCAACGTTGCCACATCTTCCACACAAAAGCGGGCATCAATGGATGGTCCGTGAAGGTCATCATCGACGGAGGGAGTTGCCACAACTTGGCAAGCGAAGAGCTATGCTCCCAGCTACAATTGGTCAAGATGAAGCATCCTCGTCCCTACAAGGTCCAATGGCTTAGCGACTCCGGCACCATCCAAGTGGAGCACACCGTTCAAGTCTCCTTCAAGATTGGCACATACGAAGACACCTTGGAGTGTGATGTGGTTCCCATGTCCGTTTGCCACCTCCTACTTGGACGACCTTGGAAATTCGACCGCGGCGTCATCCGCAATGGGCGAACCAATCACTATAGCTTCAAGATGAAGGGAAATGAGTATGTGCTACGACCTATGTCACCGAGCCAAGTGATCGCCCACAAGGAAGCATCCACCCATCATGGAGAGAATAGTGAGAGAGCAACCCACCACAAAGAGAGTGAGTGCCACAAGCCCAAATTGAGTGCCTCCACAATGAGCGACAAGGATAATTTAGTGCCATTCACCACCAAAAGAGAGATGAGAGAAGTGTGTGAGAACCCATCTAGTGTTATGCACTATGTCCTATTGTGCAAGGATGAAGCGGCAAGGACTAACACCTCACACCATCTACCTTTAGTGTTGTCTAATCTACTGCAGGAATTCAAGGATGTCTTTCCCGATGAGCTACCTCTGGGACTTCCTCCACTATGCGGCATCGAAGACCGAATCGACCTCATCCCCGACACACCGTTACCAAACAAGGCACCCTACCACGTCAACCCCGAAGAAACCAAGGAAATACAAAGGCAAGTGCAACAACTCATTGACAATGGGCATGTACGTGAAAACTTAAGTCCTTGTGCCGTTCCGGTCATTCTTGTGCCTAAGAAAGATGGTAGTTTTTGCATGTGTTCCTATTGCCGTCCCATCAATGCTATCACCATTCGATATAGGCATCCAATTTCACGCCTTGATGATATGCTAGATGAGCTTAACGAAGCCACAATTTCTCTAAAATTGATCTTGAAAGTCGCTACTACCAAATCCGCATTCAAGAAGGTAATGAATGGAAAACCGCTTTCAAAACCAAATTTAGCTTGTATGAATGGCTAGTTATGCCTATGGGCTTATCTGAAGCACCCGTCACTTTCATGCGTGTGATGCATTATGCTCTTCGCCCCTACATCTTCGTATTTGTTGTGGTCTACCTTGACGATATACTTGTGTTTAGCGAGTCTCTAGAAGAGCATGCCACCCATCTTAGAACCGTTTTGCAAACTCTAAGAAAAGAGTGCATTTATGCTAATATGGAGAAATGCGCATTTGGTGTTGACAAGCTTGTTTTCTTGGGCTTTGTTGTGTCATCTAAGGGTGTTCATGTCGATGAAGCTAAAATTGATGCTATTAAAACTTGGCCACAACCAACCAACTTGCAACAAGTGCGTAGTTTCCTTGGCTTAGCCGGTTTCTATCATAGATTCGTTAAGGACTTTAGCACTATTGCCTCACCTTTGCATGCCTTGAGTAATAATAATGCACCATTTGTTTGGGGACCATCCCAAGATACCGCATTTCATGAGCTTAAAAATTTGCGCACACATGCTCCATTGCTTGCATTGCCCAATTTTGATAAAACTTTCGAAGTACATTGCGATGCTAGTGGTAATGGCATAGGAGGTGTGTTAATGCAAGAGAAGCACCCCCATAGCTTACTTTCGTGAGATACTTTCCGGCGCGCAACTTAACTACCCCATCTATGAGAAAGGACTATATGCTTTAGTGAGAGTCTTGCATGTGTGGGAGCATTATCTTCATCCTCATGAATTTGTCATCCATATGGATCATGAGACGCTTAAATACCTTAAAGGTCAAACAAAATTGAATAAGCGACTTGCCAAATGGAGTGAGTTCATTGAGTCTTTTCCTTATGTGATGAAGTACATCAAAGGAAAGGAAAATGTTGTGGCGGACGCTCTTTCCTGCAAATGCATGCTTGTAACTCAACTTGAATTGAATGTCATTGGCTTTGAGCACATAAAAGACTTGTATGCGCATGATCCTACTTTTGCTATTCCTTATGCCAAATGTTTGACACATACATCTTGGGAGCGATATTATATCAAGGATGGTTATCTAATGAGAGCTAACAAGCTTTGTATATCCGAGTCTTCTCTTCGTTTGTTACTTTTGTAAGAAGCTCATGGAGGAGGACTTATGGGACACTTTGGACGCGACAAGACATTTGCTATGCTCTCCAAGAACTCCTTTTGGCCCAAGATGTTTCGCGACATCTCTCGCTACACCAACCGATCCTCTACATGTCGCAAAGCTAAGTCTAAACCTCAATACCATGGTCTATATATGCCACTTCCTATTCCATATCACCCATGGGAAGATATTAGTATGGACTCTGTGCTTGGTTTGCCTAGAACTAGAAATGATAAAGATTTCGTATTTGTTGTTGCGGACCGTTTCTCTAAGATGGCACACTTTATACCATGTAACAAGATAGACGATGCTTCACATGTTGCCAATCTCTTTTGTAGGGAAATCTTGCATCTACATGGAGTGCCCAAGACTATCGTGTTGGACCATGACATCAAGTTCCTTGGCTACTTTTGGAAGACGCTTTGCGCCAAGCTCGGAATCAAGCTCTTATTCTCTTCGGCATACCATCCACAAACCGACGACTAAACGGAGGTCACGAACCGGACACTATCTACTCTCCTATGCGTGTTGATCAAGAAGAAAAACAAGGAGTGGGAGGTGTGCTTACCCATTGCTGAGTTCGCCTATAATTGTGCAAGACATTCAACTACCGGGAAGTCCCCCTTCGAGGTCGTCTACGATTTAAATCCGTTGTCCCCATTGGACATTCTACCGCTACCACTACAAGAGCGCATCAACATGGGTGTGAGTGCACGAGCGAGCTATCTCAAGAAGGTGCATGAAGATACAAGACAAGCAATCGAGCACCAAGTACACCGCCTCGCGACCAAGCTAAACATCAACAAGCAACCCATGATATTCAACATCGGAGATCTTGTGTGGTTACACCTTCACAAGGACCACTTCCCCAACGAACACAAGTCGAAGCTACTACCTCGAGTCTACGGACCCTTCAAGGTTCTATCACGATACAACAACAACACCTACAAGATCGACATCCCATGCGACAAGCATAACATGAGTGACATCTACAACATCACGGACCTATCTCCCTTCCATGGTGATGAAGATTTCGATCCGAGGTCGGATCTTTCCCGGGGGGGGGGGGGGGGGATATTATGCGGAGCATCCTGCGGTCATCCCCATGGACCTACCTTTGTCTCCCAAGACACCATGTGGACCAATGACTAGAGCTCATGCAAGGGCTATCGAGAACGAGGTTAACTCTCTCCTTGTTGAACTCCCCTTTGATCAACATGAGACATGGCTACTAGCTCAAACAGTGACACTTTGTATGCTTAGGTACCAAGGAGAAGTTATGGTGCAAGATGGACGCCAAGAGCATAGAGGAGAATCTGCCCAGTCCAGAAATCCCGGTACAACTGCCCAACTACCGGTCAACTACCGCCCCACCGGTACAACCGCTCGACTACTACCCAACTACCTGTCTAGCTTCTATAACCGAGCGACACATGACCGATACCGCCTCGGTTGTCCTCCCAGCTGTAGTAAGACCGGTACAACCGGCTCGACCACCGGTACAACCGCTAATTACTTCTGCGAACACCTCCAGGAACGAATACATGAGCTCCCAGCGGTACAACCGCTCACATGACCGGTACAACCGGCCTGCCTGCACGCAGTGAAAGGGGTTTCGACCCATATACCCCCAACTTACCCCTTGGACTATAAATACTTGTCTCCTAGCTCTGAATTAGGGTTAGCATTGTGATAGCTCATCTTGGAGATAGAGTTCTGCTCATCCACTTGTGTCCCTACTCCATTGGAGGCCAAGCCCTCCAACTAGGAGAAGATCCCCCGAGTGGATTCAAGATCTCTTCATGGAGAAGATCCCCTCGTGGATTCAAGACCGCATCTCCTCATGGATTGGGATGAACTAGCTACCGTGTATCCTCACTTTGTTGTCCTTGGATCGTTGTGACCTCTTGTGTACTTGGATCTAGCACATGTGTAATCGAATCTCGTTGATTTGAGTGTTTCCTCTTGTTTCCCCTCGTGTTTTCCCTTGTTTGTTCGTCGTGTTCTTCATGGGATCCCCTCCAAATCGTGAAAGATCGGCCCCTAGGGCCCACCCTACATCAAGTAGTATACCATCCTCGAAGGGGTCAAGTGAACACGCGTAAAGGAGATGATTCTCCTTTGTGTATGTGAAGTGGATGTCGCACGTGTCACTCGCCGAACGGGCTCTTGACATGGTGATGTCCGTAGGATGCTCCGCATCATCTCCCCCCATTGGGAAAGATCCGACCTCGGATCAAAAACCAAATCACCCTGGGAAAGAGATGGCTTCGCCGTGTAGTAGTGGACGCTCATTAAGTACTCATCATCTAGTAGCTCAAAGGGGGAACTCTCCAATGTCGCACCGTCTCGTGTTTCCTTCAAAAGGAGCAAGAGCAACAAACACTTGGAAAAACAAATGTGGTTAGCATTAGTGCAAAACCAAGCATTTAAGAGGTCATTCACCCAAAAAGTGTTGTCATCAAGCATAGCATATGGCGCGACAAAGGATTGTGACATGGCATGTAAGCACACAATTAGAGCACAGTCAAAGATATCATGGGGACAAGCATGTAAATGTGAGGTAGTGATGCAAATATGTGTGACAGGAGAATAATCATATACCTCAGTTCATAGAAAGCATTCACAAATTGCTCAATGAAAGGTCTATGGTAGGCATAAGAATCATTCACAACACCAAAGGGGATGAGGTGTCTAAACACATGGGTCAAGTGCAAGACAATCCAAGCATAACATGCATAGGGTGTAGTGAATATAGTGTGGCATTCAACACAATAGAAAGAGCAATTGTTCATCATGTGTGAGGCAATCAGTCAATCATGTGACAAGGAATGGGACATGGTATATGTGAAGAAATGACATTGTTGCAACCAAACATATGATAGGAGCGAGAACTCAACAAGTTGGATGCAACACACAAGGTATATAAGTCATGAAGCATTGAAAGGTTAAAATGACAAGTCGAAGCAAGATCTCTAACGTGTGCGCAATCAAGGTCCAAGATGGCCAATAAGTCTCATGGTGCAAGGAAGACTAGTAGTATGATCTACAATATCCATGCTCAAGAAAGATGTCACCTTGAAGGTGTGTCCTTGTGCATCCTCACAATGCCGAAGTGGTAGGAAATATGGTGTAGAAGTGAGTCGTGGTCGAATGTATGAGGCTCGCTCTCAAGAGCTCAACTGGTCAACTCAGGTGAAGTGGAAGTTGACACGAAGTCCAAGTATCCTACGCATGCACACAATAAAACAAAGAATGTATGTGCATGGTAGATAAATACATCATCCATCATGATGGTTCTCTTCTCTTGCACATAACCATTAGTAGCAAAAGTGCATGTGGAATATGCCACAACAATCTTTATGGTCATGGCACGATGCATATGGTGCAAAGGAGGAAGACAAGCATGCTTCACAAGAATGATGTCAAAATCTCCAAATATATGCAAGAATGCTATGGGGGCAATCTCATGGGCAAGACTAAAATCATTGTTTCTCTCAATACATGGCAAATCATCTAGCATGAGAGAGGCAACATATGGAGATATATGATAAGAAGCAATATGAATCATGTGCAAATCATGGTAATAGTGGCTATCAACCACATGAAATGAGCTATTATGAATCATGGGTGATGCACTACACAAAGCAAGCATAGTAATCATGTCGTGCAAACTAGTGGAGCGAAGATGCAACACACTAGCGAAAATCATGGCAATCATGTCATCTGAGCAAATAGTATGCATAAGCAATGCACATGACATATCACAAGCGCGAGAATTAGGCATGATCAAAGTATCATCATAGACATGGGTAACAAAGCAATCATGGCAAAAAGAAACAATATCTCCACCAAGCTTGCAAATACACATACAAGTATTAGAATCAATCATCATGTGTAATGCAAAGCATGGGTCACAAATGCATGACAAAGGCATATGAATTATCATATCAAGCATATTTAACATGGCAATATGGGAAAAGGATATATAATGGACAATAACCCATAACCATGTGAGGGCCATGTAGAAGAAATGCGCGAAGTCATTGCACGGAGGGAGTGGTGGGAATGAGAATCCACGGTATCCCAAGTCATCATTGCTCTCTAGAGCTCGTTCGTCAACTCATGGGATTGTGAGGTTGACAAGTATTCATGGGTACCTACACAAAAGAGACACAAACCAAAGAAAGTGTGTGCTTGGTAAATGTACACATCATCCATCTTGATCTGTATGCGCACGTGTGAGTTAGCACAAGATAAGCATCGATCAAAGAAATTTGAAGCATGGTATAAGAACATGTCATCCATCATGAAACAATAGTTGTTATGTATAGCACGATGGGGACACAAATTGAGCATGCAAATATATGGCATATCAATAGCATTTTTATTCATGGGGAGCATATGGTGCACACAAGTATTGTGATCATGCAATGGATAGTATGGATCAAAATCTCCTAATATGTATGAGGAAACTATGGGGGTCTCCTCATGAGCAATATCGGAAACATCATAAGGAGAATATGGACAATATCCAAACCAATGCATATCCGAAGCTAGGTAGTCATGGCATGGAATATGAGAGGAATGATGCAAAGGTAGCATATCAATATCATCACAAGAAAAACAAATGCCAATAACCATGGGTTTGGCATCTATGCCATATGTGCAAATTGGGTTCATTTTAATGGCAGATGCATAGTCACTACGATGAGATTGCAAATATGACATATGGTTGATCTCATGCATAGCATATGACAAGTCAAGCGGACTGTCAAACAGGATGTGATCTAAATAATTGTGACAAGAAATCCTATGCAACATGGCATCACAACTAATAGACTCCACATGGCAATCATCAAACTCATCATAAATGGGTAAATCATCGCATGGGGAAATCATACTAGCATGAAGCATGGTAATAGGTGGATCAACATCATGCAAGCAATCAATGTCCACTAGTGGGACTAGAGCATCACCTTCACCTATGTTACCTTTTTCATTCCACTCAAGTGGTTTAGGTGAGGTGGGAAAGACCAAATGGTGGTCATCTTCATCTTGATGGAACCATGTGGGGGGTGCATCATATTCCACCATGGCCATCGTCTTGTCCAATGGAAGGACGAAGTCGTCGAGAATCGGCGTGTCATCATATATGGGACCTAGCACCAAATGAGAAGACACAATAGAGGTAGGGGTTAAGTCGTTAGAGTTCAAAATGTCCTCACATGACCTATCAACTATCACAGTATCTCTATGTGGTGGCTCACTCACTCCCTCAAAGTAGGTGCACTCAAAGTCACATATGGTGGAGTCACTCATCTCACTCAAGTGGTGGGGGTTGTGGCTCCCCTCACATGGGAATTGGGGCAACTCATCATATATGGGGCTAGCGGTGAACTCGCTCTCACTCTCAATATGGTGGCTCATCTCACTCAAGTCATCATACATCGCCGTGGACGAAGGGAAAATCCCATGCTCAACCATGTCGTCATCGTCGCCGTGGATGAAGGCCGAAGATGGCACATCATCACTCTTACCTCCTAAGATGGAAGCATCATCCTTGCTCACCACCTTGTTGCTTGCCTCCAAAGCATGTTACTTGAGAGACTCCGTAGTCGTAGTGGTCGCCGCGCCGTCTTCAAAAAGAGTCGTGGTAGACTCGGCATCATGAATGCCACAAAGAGGGATGGAGGTGAAGTCGAACTCGGGAGCATCATCTTGGATCTCTTCGGGCTTGGACATCTTGGTGGTACTATCCTCATGCTCGTTCTTATGGAGCTTGGTTGTCGCGAAGTGTGCGCGGGGTGAAGAAGTCTTGGCCTTCATCTGTTCTTGTTCCGCCTTGAGGGCACCAATGTAGAGGTCGTCGAGGGACTTGTAGTTCTCGAGGAAGATAGTCTTGGAGATGTCGTTGTTCAATCCCATCATGAAGTGGAACTTCATCCAAATGGGGTCATCCACGTCGGCTCATCCCAAGGCTTTCTTCATCTCCTTGAAGTACTCGTCGAGGGACTTGGATCCTTGTATGGTGTTCTCCGCTTGGCGTTGAAGGTGTAGATGGAAGGCAAAGGAGTACGTGCTACGACCTATATCACCAAGCCAAGTGATTGCCGACAAGCAAGAAACCACCCATTGCCGAGAGAATAGTGAGAGAGTGAACCACCAAAAAGTGACTGAGCTCCACAAGCCCAAATTGAGTGCCTCCACGATGAGCGACAAGAAAAACTTAGTCCTCTTAGCTACCAAAAGAGAGATGAGAGAAGTGTGTGAGAACCCATCTAGTGTCACCCACTATGTCCTATTGTGCAAAGATGAAGTGGCAAGAACTAACACCTCTCACCATCTTCCTTTAGTGTTGTCTAATCTATTATTGCAGGAATATGAGGACGTCTTCCCTGATGAGCTACATCCGGGACTACCTCCACTACGAGGCATCGAACACCAAATTGACCTCATACCCGGCGCACTGTTACCAAACAAGGCACCCTACCGTGCCAACCCCGAAGAAACCAAGGAAATACAAACGCCAATACAACAACTCATTGAAAATGGGCATGTGCGTGAAAGCTTAAGTCCTTGTGTCGTTCCGATTATTCTTGTGCTTAAGTAAGACGGTAGTTTTCGCATGTGTTCCGACTGCCGTCCCATCAATGCTATCACCGTTCATTGTAGATATCCTATTCGCCGCCTTGATGATATGCTAGATGAGCTTAGCGGAGCCACAATTTTCTCAAAAATTGATCTTAAAAGTGGCTATTACCAAATACGCATTCAAGAAGGTGATGAATGGAAAACCGATTTCAAAACCAAATTTGGCTTGTATGAATGGCTAGTTATGCCTATGGGCTTATCCGAAGCACCCGGTACTTTTATGCATGTGATGCATTATGTTCTTCGCCCCTACATTGGCGTATTTGTTGTGGTCTACTTTGATGATATTCTTGTGTTTAGCATGTCTCTAGAAGATCATGTCACCCATCTTAGAACCATTTTGCAAATTGTAAGAAAAGGGCGCCTTTATGCTAATTTGGAGAAATACCTTTTTGGTGTTGGTAAGCTTGTTTTCTTGGGATTTGTTGTGTCATCTAAGGGTGTTCATGTAGATGAAGCTAAAATTGATGCTATTAAAACTTGGCCACAACCAACCAACTTTCAACAAGCGCGAAGTTTCCTTGGCTTAGCCGGTTTATATTGTAGATTCGTTAAGGACTTTAGCACTATAGCTTCACCTTTGCATGCCTTGAGTAAGAAGAATGCACCATTTGTTTGGGTACCATCCCAAGATACCGCATTTAATGAGCTTAAGAATTTGCTTACACATGCTCCATTGCTTGCACTACCCAACTTTGATAAAACTTTTGAAGTTCATTGCGATGCTAGTGGTAATGGCATAGGAGGTGTGTTGATGCAAGAGAAGAGCCCAATTGCTTATTTTAGTGAAAAACTTTCCGGAGCGCAACTTAACTATCCAATCTATGACAAAGAATTATATGCTTTTGTGAGAGTCTTGAGTGTGTGGGAACATTATCTTCGCCCTCATGAATTTGTCATTCATACGGATCATGAAACACTTAAATACCTTATGTTATCAACTACATCAAAGGTAAGGAAAATGTTTAGGCGGACGCTCTTTCCCGCAAATGCATGCTTGTTAATAAATTTGAATTGAATGTCATTGGCGTTGAGCACATAAAAGACTTGTATGCGCATGATCTTACTTTTCTATTCGTTATACCAAATGTTTGACGCATACATCTTGGGAGCGATATTATATCAAGGATGATTATCTAATGAGAGCTAACAAACTTTGTATACCCGAGTCTTCTCTTCGTTTGTTACTTTTGCAAGAGTCTCAAGCAGGAGGACTTATGGGTCACTTAGGACGCGACAAGACCTTCACTACACTCTCCAAGAACTACTTTTGGCCCAAGATGTTCCGTGACATCTCCTGCTACACCAACCGATGCTCTACATGTCGCAAAGCTAAGTCTAAAGCTCAATCCCATGGTCTCTATATGCCACTTCCTATTCTCTATCACCCATGGGAAGATATTAGTATGGACTTTGTGCTTGGTTTGCCTAGAAATAGAAATGGCAAAGATTTTGTATTTGTTGTTGTGGACTGCTTCTCTAAGATGGCACATTTTATTCCATGCACAAAGATAGATGATGCTTCACATGTTGCCAATCTCTTTTGTAGGGAAATCTTGCGTCTGCATGGAGTGCCAAAGACAAATTGTCTCGGACCACGACGTCAAGTTCCTAAGCTACTTTTGGAAGACCCTATGCGCTAAGCTCGGAATCAAGCTCTTATTCTCTTCGGCATACCATCTGTTGGCGTCCTGGGACCGGGGGTGCCCAGACTTGCCTGCCTGCGGCCCATGGCGTGGCTCCATCGACGGCCTGGTATGGCCCAGCTTCAGCAACAACAACTCAAGACCCTCGCGAGGGGCCAAGCCTCGCGAGGCGGACGACACCAAGACCTCCACGAGGGGCGGCCTCCCCAGGCTGGCTCCTGAGGAGTGGAGATATCAATGCAAGCCGCACCTCGTGAGGTTCACCTGACATGAGCCATGACGACCAAGACCAGGCGGGCGCCAGCGGGCGCAGTGTACCAGTTTCCTCTTTGGTGCCAAGGAGGCAAGCGTAGGCGCGGAGTCCCGAGGAATCAAGCAAAGGTTTCCATATCGGTGCAACAAGACCAGGACCGCCAGGACGGCAGGACGGAGGTCATCGTGGAGCCCACTGCAGTGTCACCGCCAGAGGCTTTTGCAGGCGAAGACTACTTTTGTCAGGATAACTTGTACTAGTAGTCTCCCTTCGAATTTGGCCGTTGTGGGATCCCTTCCCGCCTACATTTGGGAAGAGGACCAAGGCCACTATAAATAAGACTTAGCCACCACCATAGAGGGGGACGGATCATTCAGATCACCCCCACTCCACCAGCTCACTCGAGCCCAAGAACACCTCACCTCCTGAGGTCGTTCCACCTCTGTACTAGTTCATTCTCAGCCCTCCGAGGCAATCCACCACAAAGCTGGAGTAGGGTATTACACCGCAAGGTGTCCCGAAGCAGGATAAACTGCTGTGTCTCTTGTCCCTTGGGTTTGTCGAGCTAGGCTGTGGAATCGTTGAGCAGGCAGACTAGGGAGGGAGAGTTCTTCACACGCACTCCAGAGTTCGAACCTCTCAAGGGTCTGCGGAACCCCGAATCCGACATTTGGCGCGCCAGGTAGGGGTGCGTCCGAGCCTTTCTCCCGTCGGTCGACCCGCCGCTGCTCCACCGCTTCCATGGCTGACGCCCGTCGAGCCCGTGCTGAGCGTCGGGCCGCCCTCGCCGCTCGTGTCGCCCAGACGGCGCCCGTCGGCGGGCCTCCCCGCCGTTCTCCATCACCTGCTGCTAACGCCGCCACCGGCCCGGCGGGGCACGAGTAGCAAGCTTAATCGCTGCACCCCTCCGTGCGGCGTGATGGGCGCACGGCCACTCCATCGCTGACTCCGGTTGGTTTGTCGTCTCACGCTCGTCGCAGGCTGGTGGACGCGCAAGCTGCGTTGCTCATGGCGCGCGAGCTTTTGCGCTACCGCCCCGTCGATGACTTCTACGAGGATTGGCTCGAGCGCATCACCGAGCTTGTCAGCACCGCAGGGGGCTCGCCTGCACCATCTCTCTCGCTGCCTCGCCCACCACCTGCCGCGGGCGACGTAGCCCACTGAGCGCCTCCACCACCTCCCCGTCAAGACGTCGCCCTCGCACCAAGGCGAGTGGCCCCATGGCGTGACCCGCCGTGCAGGGCGCCCGCGCGTGAAGAAGCAAGCTGCTAGGAGGTCCAGCGGCCACAAGAAGATGCTCCTGCACTCCCAGCACCCCCACGCCAAGACTGCGCGCCGCCTGTGGTGGTGGCACGTGAGCGCCAAGATCAAGCTCCACCTCCACGTCGGGTTCCCGTAACCACCGCGGGCTGCCGAGCCTTCACTCCCGAGCTACGCATCGTCGTCTTGCCGGGGAAGTTCAAGCCTGACTTGCCTCCACACTACGACGGCACCCCCGACCCCGCTGAGTTCCTGCAACTCTACGAGCTGAGCATCAAGGCGGCCAACGGCGATGAGAAGGTCATGGCGAACTAGTTCCCCATGGCTCTCAAGGATGGCGCGCGCTCATGGCTCCTGAACCTGCCCGCAGGATCGATCTCCTCCTGGGGCGAGATGCGCAAGCGTTTCGTCGCCAACTTCCAGGGCACCCGCGACAGCCCGCCTACCACGGGCGACCTGCGACGCATCAGGCAGCAGCCAGGGGAAACCCTACAGAAGTACATCCAGCGCTTCAACAGCGTCTGTTTCAAGATCCCCAATGTGTCGGACGAGGCTATCATCTCAGCATTCTCTGATGGCGTCCGCGATGTCAAGATGAAGGAGGAGCTCGCCATACACGAAGACCTGTGCATGGCTCTGGAGATGTTCAACATGGTGACCAAGTGCGCAAGAGCTAAGGAGGGACGCCTCTCCCTCCTCGAGCTCCCAGCGGCCGACCCAGAAAACAAGAAGGCCAAGGCCAAGGACGTGAAACGCAAGGGGGCGGCCGTGCTTGCGGCTGAACTAGAGATGAAGCGCGGCTGCGACCACCCAGAGTCATCCAAGGGCAGTCGTCCGTTCTGCGTCTTCCACAACGTACACAGCCACAACACCAACGACTGCCATGAGCTCAGGACCATCCGCGACGGGCGCCTCAATCGACGCCCCGTGCGCAACGATCGAGGCTACGGCCGCGGAGGAGGCCGAGGCGGAGGACGCTGGGACGACCGCGAGCCTCGCGAGGAGTGGAGAGACCAGCCTCGTGAGGACCGCTGGCAGGGCCAGCCTCGGTAGGGCGACTGGAGAGATCAGCCTCGTGAGGACCGTCCTCAGGGCAACGCCGGCCTCCCTCCGCTGCCACCGCCACCAAGAAGGAACGACGACCACCACCAGGATGAGGGGGCTGGGGGCTTCCAGGAGCCTCGCGCCATCGCTTGCATCCTGGGCGGTGCTCAGGCCCCAGCCTCCCGGCGCATCTTCAGGTAGTTCGCCCGTGAGGTGAACGCGGCTCTCCCCAGGCTCGAGGCCACACGCCCGCTCAGGTGGTCCAAGTGCATCATCACCTTCAGCTCGTCAGACCAGCTCAAGTGCGCGGCAACCACCGGCGCCCTCCCGATGCTCTGCTCTCTCGTCATCAGCAACGTCCTCGTCACCAAGACCCTCATTGATGGCGGTGCGGGGCTCAATGCCCTTTCCATCGAAATGTTCGATCGCCTCCAAGTGCCCTATGATCAGCTGCAGCCCACCAAGCCCTTCTCAGGAGTGACCGACGGCTCCACCACCCTGATAGGGCAGATCCGCCTCCCTGTCACCTTCGGCCAGCGCGACAACTACCGCACCGAGCTCATCGACTTCGACGTCGCCCACATCCGCCTTCCGTACATTGCCATCCTTGGGTACCCAGCCCTGGCCAAGTTCATGGTGGTGACTCATCATGGCTACAATGTCCTCAAGGTGCCAGGGAACCGCGACATCATCACGATTGCCTGCAAGGAAAAGGACGCGGTGTGCTCTCTCGAGCGCACCTACCAGGCCGCGGCGGTTGAGGACCCAGACAACGAAGGCACTATCTACCCTCCTGAAGATATCCCCAAGAAGAAGAAACAGCTGCTCCGCCAAGAGCCTCGGGAGAATGGTGTCTCCACCGGCACCACCTCAGGACCAGCGCCCTCGAATGGGGCGCCCCCCTCTCTCGCATAGGAAGGTGTGCCCGGCGCCCCTCTCAGGCTGGGCTTGGGGGCTCTCCTCTGGAGGGCCTTTGAACTAGCCAACGTCACGAGGGAGGCACTCAGGCACCCCATGGAGGCGTGCTTCAGCGCGCACTTCTGCCAAGAGGGCACAAGGAACGAGGTGCCTAGTGCTCAGGAGTTCGTCATCAAGGCAACCGAGGAGCTTCAAGAGGCAAGAGCCATGCGCGGCGACCGCCGCCCGCCACTTTGCTCGGCTCCTTGTCTTGGCGAGGACAGTGAGCTGCGCGTCTGCATCGACTACCTCGGGCTCGACAGGGCTGCGTCTCAGGAGCTTCTGGCCATCGCGTGTTGGTCGGTGCGAGTGCCCCCTCACAGCTACGTTTGCATGCCGTACGGCCTGCCGAACGAGGCTGTCACCTTCCAGCGCCACCTGCGGCGCGTCCTGGCGGCTCAGGAGACCAGGCACCAGGCGGTCCTGGTGGAGATGGCGACAGTTCTCCGTGAGCCCCCTGAGCCTCCAGAGCCTCCCGAGGCTCAGGACCCAGGCGACTTGTGAGGAGCGACTTCTTTAGCACACATCTTCAGCTACTCCAACATCTCCTCAGCAACGGTACCAGGTGACATTTTCCAGTTTATTCAGTTGGGGGCGCCCCTCGGGCTGCATCATCCCCAAGCCGCGTGGGTCCGTCCCTGTGGCATGTATTGCTTTGCATCTATCAGAACTAGCCTTATTCTTGCCATCGGTCACTTTATGATTATCATCTGCCTGTCCGGTACTTCGTTGCCATGAACGTCGTATGCCCTTGCAAGCCCACCCACGACCGCCTCATGATTAAGGGCTCGCACGGCGTCTATGCTCGGGTCCGTCCCTGCAGCATCACTAAACCCAAGAGACCGAGTTCTGGCTCACGGGCCAGGTCCCGTGTACGTCACCTCCCATGGTCCTTGGTGCCTTGTCCTCGCATGAGCTAATCGCGGGCGGATGAGTGAGGGCGCGCGACACGGTGCCTCATCACCACGGGAGCCACGTGCCGGCTGTCTTTCTTCAGGACATCCGCATGAGAAGACTGGGCACAGCGTCTGTGCTCGGGTCCGTCCCTGCAGTGTCGATAAACCCAACGGCTGAGCTCTATCTGGCGGGCCGGCCCTGTTCACGTCACCTCCTGGGGCCGTTGGTGCTTGGCCTTCTCATGTGGTAACCTCAGGAGATTCATTCGGTGCAGGTTGCCTAACCATCTCGCAGGATCATTACAAGTGCTCTCAATCAAGACCAGGCGCAACCTGCCTTGAGGTAGGGCCCCGTGAGTCCCGCGCTGGCTCACGGGTGCCAAAACACACCTCCTCTAGCCCTGCCGTGCAAGCCATGTGTCAGGGCGGGGCTGTACATGCCCCAGGGGCTCTCCTCAGAGGGAGCCCCCTCCCACGTACCAGTGGAAGCACCATGCTCCGCGCTGGCAGTCAACATGGTCGAGGAGCGGCTATGACCGTGCAAGAACGGTAGCGCCATGCTCCGCGCTGGTGATAAACAACTGAGGGTGGCCTCACGGCCGCAGTAACCTCATGGAGCCACCAGGCTCGGTGCTTAGCCTCACCGCGCTGCTTTCCCCCGGGAGAGTAGCGCGAGGGGGCTGGGCACGGGGGCTACGCTCAGGTCACGCCTGGCGTACTCCACCTCGCCAGGTCCCTCGGACCTGGTCTTCGCGCAACCCTCCCGAGCAAGAGCCCGGTGAGGACATGTACGCGGTCTGTTTGTACGTCAAGGGGAATCCTTGGGCATCGCGACCCAAGGGCCTAATTGGTCACGTAGCCCCTCACCCCTTGGTCTCGTCCTGGTGATCCGGACAACCTAATGGTGGCTGAGGTACACGCGGGGCCGGGCCCTGCCGACGCAGAACGCTAAGGCCTAATCTCGCATCTCCTTCCCGAGGGCTGTTTGTACGTCAAGGGGGACCCTTGGGCATCGCGACCCAAGGGCCTAACTGGTCACGTAGCCTCTCACCCCTTGGTCTCGTCCTGACGATCTGGACAACCCCATGGCGGCTGAGGTATGCGTGGGGCCGGGCCCTACCGACGCAGAACACTAAAGCAAACGGGAAGGAAATCGCAAAATCCTAGCAAATTATTACAAGACACATTATTTCTCCAAAATACCAAACATGAGTTCTTACGCCTCCGCGAGGCACGGTTCATATTGCAGGAAATAAAATGGAGCGAGCGCCACCATCAAGCTTGTCCTTCAGCCTTGGGCGCCACCATCGACCGCCTGGGGAGTCCCGTCATCGACGATGTCGCCGTCGCCCGTGCCACCAGCCGTAGTCACGGGGTCGACGGCAAGGAACTTCTGCAGCAGGGCCTCCACCTGGCCCTTCACGGCTTCAGCAATGGCGATGTAGCGATCCGGGTCCATAGGCTCAAGCATGGCACCGAGGTCGAAGTTGGGGTCGCGAAGACGAAGGTGGTAGAAGACGCGTGTCACGGCCGAGGTGGAAAGTGAGCGGGCCTCCCCTTCCACCATGGGGCCAAATCCAACGACAACGCCCGAGCACCGTGACAAGCTTGGGAAGCAGCTCGGTGGGGCCCTCCTCCGAGGTCACCAGCAGCTCCTTCAACTCGCTCCCGTAGAGGTCCTGCAGTGCCTTGCGGGACCTCTGTTCGTGGGAGTCAAAGGCAGCACGCCCCATGACGGCTGCCTCCTCAGCCTTGGCAAGAAGCCTCTCCCTGGCCTCCAGCTGGGCCTTCTCCGCCTCCACCTCCTCCTTCAACTTCTCTAGGTGGCCGCACTCTGTGGCCTGTTCCCGGGCCGCCCGCTCCAGCTCGGCATCACGATCAGCAATTGTAGCTTTCTGGGCCTTCAGCTCCTCCTCCTGCACCTTGCGATGATAGGCCTCGGCGGCCTGCTCGTCACGGAGAGTACTCATTTCGGCCTCCGCCGCTCGGCAGCGCTCCTTGACGGCCTTAGCATCCTTCACCGCCGCGTCGCGGGTGGCCGCGGCCAAGCCGGCTGCCTTCTCACCTTCCTCCGAGGCGGTCACGGCTTGGTGCCAGGCCGTCCTGACGGATGCGTCGGCTCGAAGCCACCCCGAGACCAGCTCAAGGCGCCCTGACGCCAGGCACCGGTCGGCACCTTGAAGGTCGACGCGAAGCTGGTTCAGTGCAGAAAGAGCCTCCTCCAGAGCACAGGGCACGGCAGAAGAGCCATGGTTCAGCGGCATGATGGACGGGGGAGGAGACGGCGCAGGCACCAAGACCGGCGAAGCAGCAGCGGTAGAAGAGGCCGGGGGCTCCGGAGGCTTCGAGGCCTCGGCAGGCGAGCTGAGGGCAAGCGCCTCCTGAGCAGGCCTGACTGCAGGGGATGCCTCCTCCTGAGGCTGGGTCTCCGAGCAACCAGGAGACGACCCAGCCGCAGGAGCGCGCAGGCTGGCCCTATCCTTTTGCGCCGGAGGTGGTGCGGCCGCGCCGAGCACCTTGGTCGCGGCAACAGCTGCACCCCCCTCCTTCTTCTTCTTCGCCGCCAATGTTGGCCTAGCCACAGAAGAGGTAGATGTCAAGATACCAAGACAAGATCAGAAAGCAAAGGCAAGATGGCGCACTTACTGGTCCGCGACAACGTAGTCCCTTCAGGAGCGTGAGGCCCACAGGCTTGGCGGGCATGGGAGCCATCGTGCCCTCAGGAGCAGGCGGGCGCATGGCCGGCTTTGCAGCAGCAACGACTGGAGGCGTGGCAGAGGCGCCGCCTCGAGGGATCAGCGTCGACCTGCCCTTCTTCGGGACCCCCGGCTTCAACTTCTTCGGAGGGGTGCCCTTGGACCGCATGGTGACGCCTGCGGAGCGCGGCGCCTCCCTGACCAGGTGCTCACTAGCGTCGTCGTCATCAGGGAGGCCGCGGAGGAGATTAGTCTGGCGCGGAGGGGAGGTCTACCCTGCGCTTTCCCACGTCGCCTCCGAGTCCGTCCCCTCTTCCTCGTCGGGCTCGCCAGAGGACACCGGAACAGGGGAGCTCGGAGGCTGGGAAGGCCCCTGAGGTATGAGCCCGCGCTCGTTGAAGACAGGCATGGCGTCAGCAATCTTCTCCCCATCATGGCGGCGGTACAGCGAAAGATGGGAGTCCGGGGGGCAGCCCTGATCCACCCCAAGCAGGGCGCAGACGATTTTGTCCAGCTCCTCCTTGGACAAGTCGTCCGGGCGCAGCCGGAGACCCTCTTCTGTGCCCTTGAGCTTCCATAGGGGGCGTGAGTGTGCCTGGATCGGAGCTAGGCGCTGCGTCAGGAATTCCTTGACGATCATGGCCCCCGTCAGCTTCTCCGCCTTCGGGTCATCGGTCTTCAGGTCTGCCACCATCCTCTCCAGCAACAGCTCCGCCCTGGGATCGGTGAGCTTCTCGTGAGCCCATCCTTCCAGGGGCGATGGCTGCGAGGTCGGCAGTTCCAGCCGAGCATTGGCGCGCTTGGCGTCCAGGAAGATCCACTTGTTCCGGAAGGTATCCACCTTTTTCCCCGTCCGAGAGATCACATTGCTGCCATTGGCAGCAATGAAGCTGGCCCATCCCGAGCACTGGCTGCCGTTGATCCGAAGGTAGAAGAAGTGGCGGAGGAGTGCAACGGAGGGCATCACCCCCAAGAACGCCTCACAATAAAAGGCGAAGACCGACAGGAGGAGGACAGAGTTGGGATGAAGATGGAGGGCATGGAGCCCGTAATGGCGGAGGACGGCGTAGAAGAATTTGGAGAAAGGGGGAACCAACCTGGCGAGGACGCTGTGCCAGAAGAAGGGGTAGACGGTGCTCCCCAGAGCTTCCGGCTTGGCGGAGCCGACCCAGAGCTTCATCTCACCCCCCTCGTTGCTACCTTCCGCCGTCAGATGGAGCGCGGAGCCGAGGTGCTTCTCCTCGGTGATGGTGGACGCGCTCAAGGCCGGCTCATGCCAAGGGATAGAGCACACAGCCGCAGATGAAAATCCCGCCTGCTCGAAATCCATTGGTAGCGAGCTCGGGGGAGATTGGCGGATCTGGGAGTTCTCTGGGCAGAAGGAGAAGGGGATCTGGCGCAAGACGAAAGGAAGGCAATAAAGGTTTCACAGCGGGCGCCAGCCCTTTTGTCAGTCAAGAGCAGTTGCTGAGGCAGTGTGGGGAAGCGGAGGTGCCCACGTCCCATCAATCGCCATGTGGCAATAGAGGCCGCAGGCGGTTAGGGCCCGCGGCACTCCGCACTTGCCCTTTCTCTTCACCTCAAAGCCAAGTTCGAGTGCGCCTTGGGCCCGGGGGCTACTGTCAGCGTCCTGGGACCGGGGGTTCCCAGACTTGCCTGCCTGCGGCCCATGGCGTGGCTCCATCGACGGCCTGGTATGGCCCAGCTTTAGCAACAACAACTCAAGACCCTCGCGAGGGGCCAAGCCTCGCGAGGCGGATGACACCAAGACCTCCATGAGGGGCGGCCTCCCCAGGCTGGCTCCCGATGAGCGGAGATATCAATGCAAGCCGCACCTCGCGAGGTTCACCTAACGTGAGCCATGACGACCAAGACCAGGCGGGCGCCAGCGGGCGCAGTGTACCAGTTTCCTCTTTGGTGCCAAGGAGGCAAGCGCAGGCGCGGAGTCCCGAGGAATCAAGCAAACGTTTCCATATCGGTGCAACAAGACCGGGACCGCCAGAACGGCAGGACGGAGGTCATCGCGGAGCCCACTGCAGCGTCACCACCAGAGGCTTTTGCAGGCGAAGACTACTTTTGTCAGGATAACTTGTAATAGTTGTCTCCCTTCGAATTTGGCCGTTGTGGGAAGAGGACCAAGGCCACTATAAATAGGAATTAGCCACCACCATTGAGGGGGACGGATCATTCAGATCACCCCCACTCCACCAGCTCACTCGAGCTCAAGAACACCTCACCTCCTGAGGTCGTTCCACCTCTGTACTAGTTCATCCTCATCCCTCCGAGGCAATCCACCACAAAGCTGGAGTAGGGTATTACACCGCAAGGTGGCCCGAACCAGGATAAACTGCTGTGTATCTTGTCCCTTGGGTTCCTCGAGCTAGGCTGTGGAATCGTTGAGCAGGCAGACTATGGAGGGAGAGTTCTTCGCATGCACCCCAGAGTTCGAACCTCTCAAGGGTCTGCGGAACCCCGAATCCGACACCATCCACAAACCGACGGCCAAACAGAGGTCACTAAATGGACGCTATCCACTCTCCTACACGTGTTGATCAAGAGGAACATCAAGGAGTGGGAGGAGTTCTTACCCATCACTGAGTACGCCTACAAATGCGCACGACATCCGACTACCGGCAAGTCCCCCTTCGAGGTCGTCTACGGTTTCAATCCTTTATCCCCATTGGACATTCTACCGCTACCACTACAAGAGCGCATCAACATGGACGCGAGCGCATGAGTGAGCTATCTCAAGAAGGTGCATGAAGATACAAGACAAGCAATAGAGCGCCAAGTACAATGACTCGTGACGAAGATCAACTTTAACAAGCAACCCATGATATTCAACATTGGAGAACAAGTGTGGCCACACTTTCGAAAGGACGCTTCCCCAACGAACGCAAGTCCAAGCTACTTTTGCGAGCCGACGGACCCTTCAAGGTGCTAGAATGCTACAACAACAACACCTACCAAATCGACATCCCACGAGACAAGTACTCCGTGTCGGTGCAACAAACATTTGCATTTGTTGACCAGAACCATACACAGGTGTGCTGGCGGTCCTATATCCAGCACCAATGGGTAATGCAAAACCAAGCCAGAGAAGCCGCTCTTCATGAGATCAAAGAGCATATCAAGAAGACCAAGCTAAGCATCCAAGTCAAGATCCCAGGAGGAGTGTCCCTTGACGGCAAGGCGAGGCCGGCAAGGTCGACACCACAAGCAAGAGCAAAGGCAAATCCCCGCCAGCTGCGCCTCCGAGGCAACCGGAGGCCAAAGCGCACACCCCTCCAAGATGGCCCGGCATGTCCTGCCCCCGGCAGGCGCGGGCCAGCAACCACTGCTCCACCGCATCGCGACGCCAATCACTTGTCGATGCGGTGTCGATCCCTCTAGGTAATTAAGTGGCTCTCACTAAGCACGTGGCAGCTCAATGATAAGCAGATCACACCCATTTGACACCCGTCCAGGGGCGTGTCAAGATGATAAGCTGAAGATGGTTAAGCGGCACGGCAGGCTTGCCGAGTTTCACCCTCAGCATGACACCTAGCAGTGCATTTAATGCACTTTGTCCTAACTGCCAGAGTTAGGTATGATAGCAATGCTAGCTATATAATCATGAGAAAATGACGGTTTTTCCACTGTGGTTACCCCTTGAGATATAAAAGGAGGCCCAAGGCAACCTAGAGAGGGATTTGGACCTCCTCACACTTGTACGCGCGTAGCAGCTCTCCCCGAGACCACCTTGCCGGGCTTGAGCGCTGTGTGCTGTCGTGTTTCCTGCATCCAATCCACCAAAGCAGGAGTAGGGTTTTACACTTCTCAGCGGCCCGAACCTAGGTAAAAATGACCAGAGCCCCATCGTTGTGCTGCCTCATGGCTTCCGCTCTTTGTGCAACGTGATCTCCCCCTATCCGAACCAAAAGGGGCTCATGGCCCCATAGGTGATCATGTTCATCCACAACATCTTTGGTGCACCAGGTAGGGGGGATCACTTGCGCGAACCAGAAGTTGCGAACAGTGCATCGATCATCATCATCATTTTCTTCATCATCAACCTCTCCGTCCATGGTACCCAAGAAGAAACCCGGCGCGACCGCACATCCCTCCACTTCGAAGGCTCCCTCGCACACAGCCGCAGACAACGTCGGCACCACGGCAGTGTTGGGTGAGGCGGGTGCCGCTGGCGACACAACCGGCGTAGGCGACGCCACCGTTGTGTCCCCCGCGCCCGAAGCTAGAGCAGGAAACACTGGGGATGGGCAGCATCAGCAGCGTCCTGACGAGCTTGGGCCGGACGCTGTGGGTGGAGGGGACACCCAATCTCCACCTCCCCGCCGCACTGGGGGACGCAGTCGCAACAGCGACACCCGCTCAGGCGCAAGCCATGATTCTCTAGTTCCGCCCGCTACGGGCGCGGCTTCGAAGCATATGCCTTGCCCGGGGCGAGAAGGGCAAGGCAGGGCACTGAGCGGGGCCATCGACCCCCAGACACGCCCCACTCACCACCAGACCGCTTTGGCGACCGGCCCACGACTGCAAGAACGCGGCGGTGCTCCTGTTGGTTCTACCAGGAGTCGAGCGATGTTGTGGTCTGCTTTGTTGGCCATGCCAAGCACGGCTGCGAAAGCAATGACGCGAGCCCAACTCCTGTTGAACTTTCCGCCAATGCCTGATAAGATGGATGAGTGGAGGGCCACCATCCACAGTTTGATTGGCTTTGCTAAGGCCGGTAAATCACAACATGCGGAGCCGTCACGATGCCAGCGGGCGGCGACAGCACCCCGAGGTGATGGCCGTGTTGAGGGGGCTGCACCAATGATGCAATCCCCTCTGCGGCAGCATGCCCAACAGCAACCTCGGCTAGCTCAAAGAGTCAACAAGCCCGATGAGACGTCGATGGCTTCGTTTGACCCTCAAACCCATCGTGATCAGCAGCAAGTTCTGGAAGAAGGTGGAAGGAAGATGCACGCGTCACCATAGAATGACGCCGAGAGACACACCGTCAGTCTAACAGGCACAATGGCCCAGACGATGATGAGACCACACCCAGTGCTGGCGGGTACTTGCCTATTAAGGTTGGGTGCCCTGCCTTCACTCATGAGCTGCGGCAGGTCTGCTGGCCATCTGACCGCATCTTCAAGCCTGAGCTGCCAGAAAAATATGACGGCAAGTTAAACCCGGCATAGTTTCTGAGCATATATACAATTGCTGTTCAAGCCACCGGAGGCAGAGATGAGAAGGTGTTCGCCAACTATTTCCCTTTGGCATTTAGCCAAATGTGAGATCATGGCTGATCCACCTGCCAGAAAACTCCATTTCATCATGGGCAGACTTATGCAATGAGTTTGTTGGCGCCTTCACAGGTGGCCACCAAGAGCCTGGGCAGCCCAGTGATCTGCAGGTCCTTCCACAAAAGGAAGGGGAGGATTTTCGTAAGTATATACAGAGGTTCAGTCGAGTGCATCATAACATTCCAGAGATACACCCTGCAACCATGATTGCCGTGTTCCATTCGAACATGCACAACCGAAGGATGCAGGCCAAGATGAATGTCTGGCTGCCCAAGATCGTCAACGAGTTGTACACCTTGGCGGATAAGTGTGCTCGGACTGAAGAAGGGAGGCAACTCCCCAGAGAGGAGGCTGGTGTCGAAATCGATTCAGATGTCGATGACGGTGCCGCCAACCCGAAGGGGAGGAACCAAAGGTGCAATAGGAAGCAAGAAATCCTTTCTTGATGGCTCGTGTCCGCGTCAGTATTTTCCCCGAAGAGGAAGGGATGATGCAGCATAGCTACGGTAGGTATTTCCCTTAGTGATGAGACCAAGGTTATCGAACCAGTAGGAGAACCACGCAACACTATGTAAACGGTACCTGCACACAAAGAACAAATACTTGCAACGCGACGCATAAGAGGGGTTGTCAATCCCTCCCGGGTAAAAGATAGATAAATTTGTAGTAGATTGGATAAATAGATCTCGCGGAAACGCGAAATAAAATAAATAACAAAAAAATTGCAGCAAGGTATTTTTGGGTTTTTGGAATAATAGATCTGAAAATAAAAGAGGCAAATAATATATCAGAAAGCAAATATGATAAAGAATAGTCCCGGGGGCCGGAGATTTCACTAGTGGCTTCTCTCGAGAAAAATAGCATATGGAGGGTAAATTTTTTACTGTTGGGCAATTAATAGAACTTCAAATAATTAAGACGATATCCAGGAAATGATCATTATATAGGCATCACATCCAAGATTAGTAGACCGACTCCTGCCTGCATCTACTACTATTACTCCACACATCGGCTGCTATCTAGCATGCATCTAGTGTATTAAGTTCATGGAGAAATGGAGTAATGCAATAAGAACGATGACATGATGTAGACAAGATCTATTCATGTAGGAATAGACCCCATCTTGTTATCCTTAATAGCAATGATACATACATGTCATGTCCCCTTCTGTCACTGGGATTGAGCACCGTAAGATCGAACCCATCACAAAGCACCTCTTCCCATGGCAAGAAAAATTGATCTAGTTGGCCTAACTAAACCAAAGATCCGAAGAAGAAATATGAGGCTATAAGCAATCATGCATATAAGAGATCAAAACTCAAATAACTTTTATGGATAAAATAGATCTGATCATAAACTCAAAGTTCATCGGATCCCAACAAACACACCGCAAAAAGAGTTACATCAAATAGATCTCCAAGAGACCATTATATTGAGAATCAAAAAAGAGAGAGGAAGCCATCTAGCTACTAACTACGAACCCGTAGGTTTACAATGAACTACTCACGCATCATCGTAGAGGCACCAATGAGGATGATGAACCCCTCTGTGATGGTGTCTAGATTGGATCTGGTGGTTCTGGAACTTGCGGCGGCTGGAATTGTGTTTCGTCGACTCCCCTGGGGTTTTTGGATTTTCGGGGTATTAATAGAGCAAAGAGGCGGTGCGGGAGGCCACCGAGGTGGGCACAACCCACCAGGGCGCGCCTGGGCCCCCAGGCGCTCCCAGGTGGGTTGTGCCCACCTCGGGGCACCCCTCTGGTACTTCTTCGGCCCAAGTTGTTACTTCTGGTCCAGAAAAAATCTCCAAAAAGTTTTGCTGCGTTTGGACTCCGTTTGGTATTGATTTTCTGTGAAGTAAAAAACAAGGAAAAAACATGAACTGACACTGGGCACTATGTCAATAGGTTAGTCCCAAAAAATGATATAAAGTTGCTATAAATTATTGTAAAACATCCAAGAATGATAATATAACAACATGGAACATGCAAAAAATATAGATACGTTGGAGACGTAACAAAGCGCAAAGAGAAGATAGTATTGGCCGTTGAGAGCTTAGGTGATCCTAGTGCTAGCAAGAAGACTAAGACCGAAGCCCCGGCAAGGGAGCTGCTACGTGTGCTGATTGCCGTGAAGCCGCGGTAGCAAAAAAGGCTGGGCAATTCGACTGGCCATACTGCAAAATCCACTGCGCCAAGGGCCATGACCTCCAAGAATGTCATCAAGTTGAGCAGCTTGTTAAGAAGCAAAAGGCTGAATATGAGAAGCGTGATAGGGAGAGAGGCCAAGAGGGTGCTAACGGGAAAGGCCGTGGTAGTAGGGGAGGCCCCACGGCAAGACTTTGTAGCAGAAATAAAAGCCCGCTAGAGGCCACGAAAAGAAAGAAGGAGATGATGGGAGTAATGAAGAGGATGAAGAAGGAACCAGTGAACAAGAATTCCAGAAGGCAACTGAAGCCATGTGCATTGATGGGGGTGCATCCTTGCACTCCTCTCATCGACAGCTCAAGCAATGGGCGCATGAAGTCAATGTCGTGGAGCCAACTGCGGATTCCCGAAGGCCACTTAAGTGGTCCCGCATGCCTATCATCTTTGACGAAGAGGATCATCCCGACCACAGTACCGCGGTAGGGTGTTTGTCGTTGTTGGTCTCCCCAATGTTCCACAACCTCAAGGTAACAAAGATGCTAGTTGACGGCGGGGCTGGGCTGAATCTGATCTCCCCTAAAGTGGTAGGCAAGCTACAGATCCCTGATGAAGAACTCAAGGCCATGGGTACATTCCAAGGAATCAACCCCGGCAGGAGCCGGCCCAAAGGGAAGATCACATTGCTTGTGACATTTGGCGGGGAACTGAACTACCAGACCGAGAGGGTCATGTTTGATGTTGTTGAGCTCCCTTTGCCTTACAATGGGATTCTTGGTCGTCCAGCTCTGGCAAAGTTTATGGAAGCATCCCACTATGCCTACAACACCTTGAAGATGCCAGGGCTGATGGGCATCATTTCCATCCCGTCAGATAAGAAAGATGCGATCATATGTGTAGACAAGATGTATCGGGACGCAGTAGCAGCTGATGCCCCAGCTCCCCCAAGGAAACAAAGAAGGGAAAGAAGTCTAGCAGAGATGCCGGGAAGGAATCTGGGAAGCGCGCCTCTTCGGAGTGTGCCGCGCCTCTTGATGACCCGCCGGAGAGTTCCACTAGCAAGAGACCCAAGGTTGCTCAACCTGCTATGAAGAGGGTTCCGGCAAGGCATGATGGCGCTGACGGTACATTCACCATCGGTGCCACCCTCGATGACAAATAGGAAAGCGCGCTCGTTACCTTCCTGCGGGTGAATGTCGATGTGTTTGCTTGGCAACCGTCTGACATCCCCGGTGTTCCCAGGGAGGTAATCGAGCACCACCTTGCTGTCTGACCTCATGCTCGGCCCGTCAAGCAGAAGGTCAGGAAGCAAGCTTTAGAGCAGTAGCAGTTTATTGCCGAGGAAATCAAGAAACTTGAAGCATCTGGTTTGGTCAGAGGGGTACTCCATCCAACTTGGTTAGCGAATCCAGTGGTGGTGCGCAAGGCAAATGGGAAATGGAGGCTCTGCATTGATCTCACACACTTGAACAAAGCATGTCCAAAAGACTCTTTCCCCTTGCCACGCATTGATCAAATTTTTGATTCCACTTCCGGATGTGATTTGCTATCTTTCTTGGATGCGTAATCCAGGTACCATCAGATATTTATGGCCAAAGAAGATGAAGAGAAGACTGCGTTCATAACTCCATGTGGCATGTATTGCTTTGTACAAATGCCTTTCGGGTTAAAGAGCACCGGATCCAATTCTGCATGGACAGTACAAGTTGGTTTTGAGCCCCAGCTGCACAGGAATATAGAAGCTCATATGGATGATATAGTGGTCAAGACTAAGGACAGCTCAACACTCATCCAAGACTTAGAAGAGACCTTCGCAAACCTACGCAAGATCAATTTGAAGCTAAACGCTGAGAAATGTGTGTTTGGTGTCCCATCCGGCAAGCTCCTTGGTTTCTTTGTGTCCCAGCAGGGGATAGATGCCAACCCCGACAAGATCAGAGCGATCGAGCAAATACAAGCACCCAAGACTATTAAAGATGTGAGGCGTTTGACTGGATGCGTTGCCGCACTGAGTAGGTTCATCTCCAAGTCTGCCGAGCACGCCTTGCCCTTCTTCAAAATCTTGAAGAAGGATGGCCCGATGAAGTGGACCCCAAAAGCAGAAGCAGCGCTGCATGACCTAAAAGCCTACCTTTCCTCTACTCCCACCTTAGTCGCACCTAAACCACAAGAGCCGTTGGTGCTATACTTAGCTGTGACGAATCAAGTGGTTAGTGAAGCGCTGGTGGTGCAGCGAGAAGTGGATGAGGAAGCAGCTGCAGCAACTGCGCCCTCCAGAGATGGGACTGAACTAGTTGCGATAGGACTAGATGCAGACCAGGAGGGGGCGGAGTAAGCCAGTGAAGGCGATCCTAAAACCGCGGCAAGGAAGAAAGTGGTGCAACAGCCAGTCTACCTTGTTAGCTCCCTGTTATAGGGGGCTAGGTCAAGGTACTCTGGAGTACAAAAGCTGATCTTCGGCCTTATCATGGCCTCGAGGAAACTGTGCCACTACTTCCAAGCCCACGAGATCACAGTTGTCACCCGTTTTCCACTGCATTGCATACTGAGGAACCCCAAAGCCACAGGCAGAATAGTCGAGTGGGCACTAGAATTGTCAAGCTTTGGTTTAAAGTATCAAAGCACCTCAACTATTCAGAGCAGGGCATTGGTAGTGTTCATTGCAGAATGGATGCCCACTCCAGACGAAGAACTGGCAGAAACAGTTATCCCCGGCAAAGAGGCACCTCAAGAATGGATCATGTATTTTGATGGAGCTTTCTCACTGCAGGGCACCGTAGCCGGTGTGCTCCTTGTTGCGCCCAGCAGAGAGCATCTCAAATATGTGATTCAAATGCACTTTCCCTAGGAGGAGGCCACCAACAACACTGCTGAGTATGAGGGGCTCGTTGCCGGACTCAGAATTGCGGTGGAGCTGGGAATCAAGAAATTAATCATCCGCGGAGATTCTCAACTAGTGGTGAGGCAAGTCAACAAATATTATTAGAGCCTGTTGATGGAGGCATGTGTGGAGGAAGTGACAAAGTTGGAAGAGCACTTTGATGGATTACAAGTAGAGCACATGCCATGAGCAGAAAATGGCATCGCCAATCACTTGTCAAAGTGCGCCGCACAAAAGCTCCCTCTAGAACCAGGAACTTTTGTCTTCCATCTAACTCAACCATCAGTATCCCCTTCAACGATGGCCAGAAAAAGAAGAAAGTTGAACCCCGACAAGCATTTCCTGGCAGACCTCCCCGGAGCTGCACGTAGAGAGGTTGGCGGGGGTAGCCTCGCTTTGGCTGGTGAGCCGCACCCTCCTGCAGAACCACAAGTCCTTGCAGTAGAAGGGAGCGCGCCCACGAATGAGGAGGTGCCTTTAGTCCTTGTTGTCGAGCCACAGGCTCCAACTTGGGCGCATCACATAGCCCATTTTCTTCAAATAGAAGAACTTCCCGAAGAGCATGAAGAAGCTGAAAAAGTAGCCCGATGGTCCAGTATGCACCAGTTTGTCGATGACACTTTATACAGAAAGAGGCCAAACGGGGTGAAATTGAAGTGCATTTGCCAGGAAGATGGGCTGAAGCTGTTGGCAGAGATACATGGGGGTATGTGTGGCCCTCACATTGGATCAAGAGCCCTGGTCGGAAAAGCCTTCCGACAGGGTTTCTACTGGCCCACTGCCCTCCAGGATGCAACTGAGCTAGTCACCAAGTGTCAAGCCTGCCAGTTACATTCCAAAAACATTCATCAACCAGCCCAAGCTCTCCAGACGATCCCTTTATCCTGGCCATTCTTGGTCTGGGGGCTTGATATCTTGCGCCCCTTCCCCCGTGCTACCGGGGTGTCATGGTGGAACACTATCACCTATGGGGCCGTCGACCCTTTGTGGTTCGGTAGGGGGGAGATCACGTTGCACAAAGAGCGGAGGCCATGGGATAGCACAACAGAGGTGACGCTGGTTATTTTTACCTAGGTTCGAGCCGCTGTGAAGCGTAAAACCCTACTCCTGCTTTGGTGGATTGAAGAGAGGACCGTGGTGGCCGCGTAGTGCTCGAGCCCGGCAAGGTCACCTCGAGGGGAGCAGCTACGCGCGTATGAGTGTACAAGGGTCCGAATCCTTTCTTAGGTTGCCATGGCCCTCCTTTTATTTGCTAAGGGGTTACCACGGTGGCAAAATAGTCATTATCTACTGATTAGATAGCCAACAGTGCTATCATACCTAACTTTGGTAGTTAGGACAAAGTGCATTAAATGCACTGCTAGGTGTCACGCCGTGGATGCAGCCCGGCAAGCCTGCTGCGCTGCTTAACCATCTTCCACCTGTCCACATGACACGCCTCTAGACGGGTGTCATATGGAGGGAATCTCCCTTCGAAATGGCCGCCATGTGCCAAATGATAGCCACTTAATCACTTGGGGGCTCGACACCGCACTGATAAGTGACTTGCGTCGCTGTGCGGTGGAGCGGTGGAGTCCTGGCTGGGAGATCCACCCTTGGCGCACCCGGTAAGCCTGCCGGGGGAGGGGGGTCTTGGGACTTGTCCTTGGTGCGGCCTCGACCTGACCAGGCTTGCCTGCCCCGTAAGGGAGGTCTTTCCTTAGTGGCATCTTGTTCCCTTGTCTTGTCTTGGTCTTCTTAATCCACCCTTTGATTCCTCAAAGAGCTATCTCTCTGGCTTGGCCTCGTCTTAGAAGCTTGGTGCTGTTGTATCTTCGCTATTGCGCCTGTGTACAGTCTGCTCAACATACATGAAGGTTTGTTACACCGACAGGAGCCCCTGGGCCTGGCCTGAACGTGCTACCGAGCACCGTTGGGGTAGGCCATGTCAAGTACACAGGCTGGGCGCTTGTGGCGGCTCACTTCTTGATGTTTTCCTTGCTTCCTCATTAACCTGTGCTTGAGTCAGTTTCCGGTTTTCCCGTGTGTCGTGTGACGCCAAACGCGGTGGGGTTACCTCTGCAATGGCCCGTGAATGACTTTTGTTCACGGGGAGGTAACTGCCATTTCACTCTTCCCACCACGCTCATCCCTTCCGCCACATATGCCACATGCATCGCGTGAGGTAGGTAATGGATGCGCATGGCACAGGAAAGAGTGCCATGGCAGATATCCAACCATCCCGGATTGGTAAAAGAGGACGGTCGATGGGTCCAGCCGCTGTTGGTGGCATAGATGGGCCGGATTCGAAGGGGCCCCCAGGGGAGGGGGAGAGGTGGAGCACCAGCCTCCGGTCCCAGCTCGCCTATAAAAAGGGAGCTCGAGGGGGGACGGATGCATTCGTCCTTGCACCTTCTCCTTCCCCTTGCTTGCTTTCTTCTTTATGTCGAGGAAAAGAGGCCGGGGCTTGGCTTCGGGCCTCGGCTTAGGAACGGTGATCCCGAAGGCTTGTGTTGGGGTGGTCGCAGCTGGTTGGGGCGGTCGCAGTTGGTGGCAGTGCACCTATGACCGCAGTATTCATTCCGGTATGGAGGACGCCACGCCGCTCTGTAATGGCAGAGCGCACGCGCCGTTCGCACTAGTTATCCATCCGGGGCAGGGGTGTTGCCTCTGCCGTGAGCTGCTGGGGTTTGAAGGCCCATTTGTGGAGCCTTCAGGGCCTCCGGTGCTTGCCTGTGGTGCCGCGCTCGGGATCTTTAGTGAGCCCAGTGCTGCCCTCTCCGACGAGGTCGGGGATGATGCTGAAGATGGTGGCGCCTTCCTGGCCGCCAAGGTGGGGGCGGTGCCCTCAACACGCCTTGGGCGCTGCTACCACCATCAGCAGCCTCTCCGGGGGAAGCGACGGGCCAGGAGCCCAGCGTCCTCCCGGAGCGACAGTGACGAGGAGGAAACCGATGAAGATGAGGAAGGCGGGTGGCAGGTTGTCAGGTTGGAGTATGCTACTTCTTGAGCTTGCGTTGGTTTTTCCCATGAAGAGGAAAGGGTGATGCAACAAAGTAGAGATAAGTATTTCCCTCAGTTTGAGAACCAAGGTATCAATCCAGTAGGAGAGAACGGACAAATCACCGAATACCTGCACAAACAATCAAACAACTTGCACCCAACATGATAAAGGGGTTGTCAATCCCTTCATGGTTACTTGCAAAAGTGAGATCTGATAGATATAGATGAAACTAGATAAAAGATAAAATAATTTTTTTTGGTATTTTTGGTTTATAGATCGGAAAGTAAAAGATTGCAAAATAGTAGATCGGAAAGTAATATGATGGAAAATAGTAGATCGGAAACTTATATGATGGAAAATAGACCCGGGGGCCATAGGTTTCACTAGAGGCTTCTCTCAAGATAGCAAATAATACAGTGGGTGAACAAATTACTGTCGAGCAATTGATAGAAAAGCGCAAAGTTATGACGATATCTAAGGCAATGATCATGAATATAGGCATCACATCCGTGTCAATTAGACCAAAACAATTCTGCATCTACTACTATTACTCCACACATCGACCGACTCCTACCTGCATCTAGAGTATTAAGTTCATGAAGAACAGAGTAACGCATTAAGTAAGATGACATGATGTAGAGGAATAAACTCAAGAAATATGATGTAAACCCCATCTTTTTATCCTCGATGGCAACAATACAATACGTGCCTTGCTGCCCCTACTGTCACTGGGAAAGGACACTGCAAGATTGAACCCAAAGCTAAGCACTTCACCCATTGCAAGAAAAACCAATCTAGTTGGCCAAACCAAACCGATAGTTCGAAGAGAATTACAAAGATATCAAATCATGCATAAAAGAATTCAGAGAAGATGCAAATAATATTCATAGATAATCTGATCATAAATCCACAATTCATCGGATATCGGCAAACACACCGTGAAAAAGTATTACATCGAATAGATCTCCAAGAACATCGAGGAGAACATGGTATTGAGAATCAAAGAGAGAGAAGAAGCCATCTAGCTACTAGCTATGGCCCCATAGGTCTGAGATAAACTACTCACGCTTCATCGGAAGGGCAATAGGGTTGATGTAGAAGCCCTCCGTGATCGAATCCCCCTCCGGCAGGGTGCCGAAAAAGGTCCCTAGATGGGATCTCACGGGTACAGAAGGTTGCAGCGGTGGAAAAGTGTTTTCGTGGATGCTTCTGGTGGTTTGGGAATATATGTGAATATATAGGCGAAAGAATTAGGTCAAGAGGGTCACGGGGGCCCCACAAGGCAGGGGCGTGGCCTACCCCCTGGGCGCGCCCTCCACCCTTGTGGCCGCCTCGTGGCTCCTCCGACTTCATCTCCAAGTCTCCTGGGTGTCTTCTGGTCCAAGAAAAATCATCGCGAATATTTTATTCCGTTTGGACTCCGTTTGGTATTCCTTCTCCGCGAAGCTAAAAAACAAGGAAAAAACAAAAACTGGCACTGGGCTCTAGGTTAATAGTTTAGTCCCAAAAATAATATAAAATAGCATATTAATGCATCTAAAACATCCAAAACAGATAATATAATAGCATGGAACAATCAAAAATTATAGATACGTTGGAGACGTATCAAGCATCCCCAAGCTTAATTCCTGCTCGTCCTCGAGTAGGTAAATGATAAAAACAGAATTTTTGATGTGGAATGCTACCTAACATACTTATCCATGTAATTGTCTTTATTGTGGCATGAATGTTCAGATCCATAATATTCAAAACCAAAGTTTAATGTTGACATAAAAACAATAATACTACAAGCATACTAACAAGGCAATTATGTCTTCTCAAAATAAGATGGCCAAAGAAAGCTTATCCCTACAAAATCATATAGTCTGGCTATGCTCCATCTTCATCACACAAAATATTCAAATCATGCACAACCCCGATGAAAAGCCAAGCAATTGTTTCATACTTTTGATGTTCTCAAACTTTTTCAACTTTCACGCAATACATGAGCGTGAGCCATGGACATAGCACTATAGGTGGAATAGAATATGGTGGTTGTGGAGAAGACAAAAAGAAGGAGATAGTCTCACATCAACTAGGCGTATCAACGGGCTATGGAGATGCCCATCAATAGATATCAATGTGAGTGAGTAGGGATTGCCATGCAACAGATGCACTAGAGCTATAAGTTTATGAAAGCTCAAAAGAAAACTAAGTGGGTGTGCATCCAACTCGCTTGCTCACGAAGATCTAGGGAAATTTGAGGAAGCCCATCATTGGAATATACAAGCCAAGTTCTATAATGAAAAATTTCCACTAGTATATGAAAGTGACAATATAGGAGACTCTCTATCATGAAGATCATGGTGCTATTTTGAAGCACAAGTGTGGTAAAAGAATAGTAACATTGTGCCTTCTCTCTTTTCTCTCATTCTTTTTTATTTGGGCCTTCTCATTTTTTTTTGCCTCTTTTTTTTATTTTTCGTCTGGAGTCTCATCCCGACTTGTGGGGGAATCATAGTCTCCATCATCCTTTACTCACATGGGAAAATGCTCTAATAATGAAGATCATCACACTTTTATTTACTTACAACTCAAAAAATTACAACTCGATACTTAGAACAAAATATGACTCTATATGAATGCCTCCGGTGGTGTACTGGGATGTGCAATGAATCAAGAGTGACATGTATGAAAGAATTATGTATGGTGGCTATGCCACAAATACGATGTCAACTACATGATCATGCAAAGCAATATGACAATGATGAAGCGTGTCATAATAAACGGAACGGTGGAAAGTTGCATGGTAATATATCTCGGAATGTCTATGGAAATGCCAAAATAGGTAGGTATGGTGGCTGTTTTGAGGAAGGTATATGGTGGGTGTATGGCACCGGCGAAAGTTGCGCGGCACTACAGAGGCTAGCAATGGTGGAAGGGTGAGAGTGCGTATAATCCATGGACTCAACATTAGTCATAAAGAACTCACATACTTATTGCAAAAATCTATTAGTTATCGAAACAAAGTACTACACGCATTCTCCTAGGGGGATAGATTGGTAGGAAAATACCATCGCTCGTCCCCGACCGCCACTCATAAGAAAGACAGTCAATAAATATATCATGCTCCGACTTCAGCACATAACGGTTCACCATACGTGCATGCTACGGGAATCACAAACTTTAACACAAGTATTTCTCAAGTTCACAATTACTCACTAGCATGACTCTAATATTACCATTTCTATATCTCAAAACAATCATAAGGAATCAAACTACTCAAAGTATTCAATGCACTTTATATGAAAGTTTTTATTATATCCCTCTTGGATGCCTATCATATTAGGACTAAATTTATAACCAAAGAAAATTACCATGCTGTTTAAAGAATCTCAAAATAATATAAGTGAATAATGAGAGTTCAACAATTTCTATAAAATAAAACCACCGCCGTGCTCTAAAAAGATATAAAGGAAGCACTAGAGCAAAATTGTCTAGCTCAAAAGATATAAGTGAAGCACATAGAGTATTCTAATAAATCACGATTCATGCGTGTCCCTCTCAAAAGGTGTGTATAGCAAGGATGATTGTGGCAAACTAAAAAGCAAAGACTCAAATCATACAAGACGCTCCAAGCAAAACACATATCATGTGGTGAATAGAAATATAGCCTCAAGTAAAGTTACGGATAGACGAAGACGAAAGAGGGGATGCCTTCCGGGGCATCCCCAAGCTTAGGCTCTTGGTTGTCCTTGAATATTACCTTGGGGTGCCTTGGGCATCCCCAAGCTTAGGCTCTTGCCACTCCTTATTCCATAGTCAATCAAATCCCTACCCAAAACTTGAAAACTTCACAACACAAAACTCAACAGAAAATCTCATAAGCTCCGTTATTATAAGAAAATAAATCACCACTTTTGGTACTGTTGTGAACTCATTCTTTATTTATATTGGTGTAATATCTACTGTATTACAAATTTTACTGGTTCATACCCCCCGATACTATCCATAGATTCATCAAAATAAGCAAACAACACAGAGAAAACAGAATCTGTCAAAAACAGAACAGTCTGTGAAGATCCGAATTGTTATAATACTTATTTAACTCCAAAACTCCTGAAAACTTAGGAAAACATAGGAAATTAGTATATCAATATCGTATAAAAAATTCAGGGTTTTTCAACGCTCCAGTGAATTATTAAAATTCTATGACTGGACACAAAAGTTTCTGTTTTTCAGCTAGATCATATCAACTATCACCGTAAGCCATCCCAAAGGTCTTACTTGGCACAAACACTAATTAAAACACAAAAACACATCTAACCATAGGCTAGATGAATTATTCAAAGCAAAACAGGAACAAAAAAGCAAAAACAAAAATAAAATTGGGTTGCCTCCCAACAAGCGCTATTGTTTAACGCCCTTAGCTAGGCATAAAAACATGAATAGATCTAGGTATTGTCATCTTTGGTATGCAATCCATAAGTAGCTCTCATAATAGATTCATATGGAAATTTAATTTTCTTTCTAGGAAAGTGTTCCATGCCCTTCCTTAATGGAAATTGACATCTAATGTTTTCTTCTTTCATATCAATAATTGCACCAATCGTTCTAAGGAAAGGTCTACCAAGAATAATAGGACATGTAGGATTGCAATCTATATCAAGAACAATGAAATCTACGGGCACATAATTCCTATTTGCAACAATAAGAACATAATTAATCCTTCCCATAGGTTTCTTAATAGTGGAATACGCAAGATGCAAATTTAAGGAACAATCATCAAATTCACGGAAACCTAACACATCACATAAAGTTTTTGGAATCGTGGAAACAATAGCACCCAAATCACACAAAGCATGACACTCATAATCTTTAATCTTAATCTTAATATTAGGTTCCCACTCATCATAGAGTTTTCTAGGGATAGAAACTTCCAATTCAAGCTTTTCTTCAAAAGATTGCATCCTAGCATCAACGATATGTTTAGTAAAAGCTTTGTTTTGATTATAAGCATGAGGAGAATTCAACATGGATTGCAACAAGGAAATACAATCTATTAAAGAACAATTATCATAATTAAATTCCTTGAAATCCAAAAGAGTGGGTTCATTGCTACTTAAAGGTTTGATCTCTCCAATCCCACTTTTATCAATTTTTGCATCAAGACCTAAAAACTCTGAATCATTGGGACGCCTTTTAACTAAAGTTGACTCATCTCCAGTCCCATCTTTATCAAGATTTATATTGGAAAACAAAGATTCAATAGGAGTCACATCAATCACTTTAAGATCTTCATCATTATTTAAATCCTTCGGTTTAGCGGCCATCTTATTTACTAAGGTTGCTTGTTTATCAGAAATTTGGCCTACTAAATTTTCAAGATGAGCAAACTGAGATTTCAAACCATAAAATTCCTTAGACATATCATCGAGCTCTTTATTCATGTATTCCATAAAACTTTTCTGCTCCTTAAGCTCATTTCTAAAAAAACTATTATGCTCAAATTGTGGAGACATGAAGCTCCTAACATTGTTTTAAATTTCTTCCAACCTCCTAAAGTGAGGATCAACATTCTTTGGTTGAACCATCATGACAAAGCAAGCAAGCCAACACACGAGCACACAAAAAGCAATCGAAAAAGACGAACGGAAGAAGGGCGAATAAAAAGGCAAATCTTTTTAAAAATCATTTTAGAAGTGGGGGAGAGGAAAACAAGAGGTAAATGGCAAATAATGTAATGCAAGAGATGAGAGTTTATGATGGGTACTTGGTATGTCTTGACTTGGCGTAGATCTCCCCGGCAATGGTGCTAGAAATTCTTCCTGCTACTTCTTGAGCTTGCCTTGGTTTTTCCCTTGAAGAGGAAAGGGTGATGTAGCAAAGTAGAGATAAGTATTTCCCTCAGTTTGAGAACCAAGGTATCAATCCAGTAGGAGACAACGCACAAATCACCGAATACCTGCACAAACAATCAAACAACTTGCACCCAACGCGATAAAGGGGTTGTCAATCCCTTCACGGTTACTTGCAAAAGTGAGATCTGATAGATATAGATGAAACTATATAAAAGATAAAGTAAATTTTTTTGGTATTTTTGGTTTATAGATCAGAAAGTAAAAGATTGCAAAATAGTAGATCGGAAAGTAATATGATGGAAAATAGTAGATCGGAAACTTATATGATGGAAAATAGACCCTGGGGCCATAGGTTTCACTAGAGGCTTCTCTCAAGATAGCAAATAATATGATGGGTGAACAAATTACTGCCGAGCAATTGATAGAAAAGCGCAAAGTTATGATGATATCTAAGGTAATGATCATGAATATAGGCATCACGTCCATGTCAAGTAGACCGAAACGATTTTGCATCTACTACTATTACTCCACACATCGACCGACTCCTACCTGCATCTAGAGTATTAAGTTCATGAAGAACAGAGTAACGCATTAAGTAAGATGACATGATGTAGAGGAATAAACTCAAGCAATATGATGTAAACCCCATCTTTTTATCCTCGATGGCAACAATACAATACGTGCCTTGCTACCCCTACTATCACTGGGAAAGGACACCGCAAGAAAAACCAATCTAGTTGGCCAAACCAAACCGATAGTTCGAAGAGAATTACAAAGATATCAAATCATGCATAAAAGAATTCAGAGAAGATTCAAATAATATTCATAGATAATCTGATCATAAATCCACAATTCATCGGATCTCGGCAAACACACCGCAAAAAAGTATTACATCAAAGAGATCTCCAAGAACATCGAGGAGAACATGGTATTGAGAATCAAAGAGAGAGAAGAAGCCATCTAGCTACTAGCTATGGACCCGTAGGTCTGAGATAAACTACTCACGCTTCATCAGAAGGGCAATAGGGTTGATGTAGAAGCCCTCCGTGATCAAATACCCCTCCGACAGGGTGCCGAAAAAGGACCCTAGATCTGTTCTCACGGGTACAGAAGGTTGCGGTGGTGGAAAAGTGTTTTCGTGGATGCTTCTGGTGGTTTGGGAATATATGTGAATATATAGGCGAAAGAATTAGGTCAAGATGGTCACGAGGGGCCCAAAAGGCAGGGGGCGCGCCCTACCCCCCTGGGCGCGCCCTCCACCCTTGTGGCCGCCTCGTGGCTCCTTCGACTTCATCTCCAAGTCTCCTGGGTGTCTTCTGGTCCAAGAAAAATCATCGCGAAGATTTTATTCCGTTTGGACCCCGTTTGGTATTCCTTCTCCACGAAGCTAACAAACAAGGAAAAAACAGAAACTAGCACTGGCACTAGGCTCTAGGTTAATAGGTTAGTCCCAAAAATAAAATAAAATAGCATATTAATGCATATGAAACATCCAAAACAGGTAATATAATAGCATGGAACAATCAAAAATTGTAGATACGTTGGAGACGTATCAGAGTACGATGGCACCGACACCTTCGTCTCGTATTGTCGGCCTGTTGCTCTGTTCTTTGATTCTTCCCCGCCCCGGCACCATCATCACCAGCCTCTTCCGGATGGCCGCCGGAGGAAGCCCTCTTGGTGCCATCTGCCTCGTGCACCTCGCCTAGGCGCTCCTCTTGCCCTTTTTCTTACTCGGGACAAACCCTAGGAAAAGGAGGGCAATAAAGGCATTACGGGGCATCTGTCCTTATATTCCAAAGGATGTAGGCATTTGCCAAATTTTAGTCTTAAATATGTAATCTCTTTTATCCATGTTTGTGTTCTGTAAGGTCTGTACTTGTTTATTTGCATATTAATAAAAAAAACAAGCCTTGCCGGATACTTGTGCATGTAACCTATCCATGCAGAGGAGGAACGCCTCAATACTTTTAAGTAAACAAGTTTTCCCAGCAAGCTATCTTGTCGGTGCCCTCTGTTCTCACCTCGGGGCGTAGCCTGCCAGGCCTAGAACTACAGAAGGGAACCGGCTCCTTGTCGATCCTTTTCTGTCAAATGCCACTACAACCATCTTGACCGAAGCAACGTTCAGGTCAAAGGATGGGAGCACAAATGCTTTGAAGATGACAAGGTTTCTCTATGCACATGTTTTCTTTTTACAGAGACGCGCATGGATAAAAGGAAACTTACCTGTTCGGCTTGTCGGGGATCGATATGTAAGCTTGTTTTCTGTCTCTTCTTCCCAGGATCATGTCCGCGGAAAGAGCCCTGTAATTAGTTGTAGGGAAAAACATAGCAGCATATGACCTCATCTAAATGATCATGGCAAGCTTTAAGCTAAGATAATCATGCATGCATGTTTTTAGGGCGCCAGCGCTTCGTTTTATTATCTGTGCCCAGGGTGTGCGCCTAGCTTTGTACAAAGGGTTACATGCGCATCGGCAAGGCTTGTACAAAAGGGTGGCTGCCGGGGCAAGGCCCGACAGCCGCGCCTTATGGGTAGAACTTGCGAAGATGCTCAGTATTCCATGAGTTTTGCATTTTGATGCCATCTTCGGTCTCCAGATGGACTGCGCCAGGTCTGGTGACTCGTACTACCCGGTAAGGGACTTCCCACTTTGGTGTCAACTTGTTGGAACCCTTGGTGGACTGAACGCGCCTAAGGACAAGGTCGCCTTCCTCAAGGCTCCGGGCATGGACCCTACGGCTGTGATAGCGGTGCAGGGCTTGCTGGTAGCGTGCAACACGCACACCAGCCCGGAGACGGTTCTCCTCAAGGAGCACGGCATCGTCATGCTGGTGCTGCTCTTGCTCTACTTCATCGTAGGCAAATACTCAAGGTGACCCATATATGAGTTCTGTGGGGATCACTGCTTCTGCCCCATAGACTAGGGAGAAGGGAGTCTGGCCAGTAGCTCGATTTGGTGTCATACGGAAGGACGAAAGAACCACCGATAGCTCGTCGATCCAGCGTCTGCTGCACTCCCACAACTTATCAAAAGTCCTTTTCTTGAGCCCACGCAGCACTTCAGCGTTCATCCTCTCAGCTTGTCCATTGCTCCTAGGATGGGCAACAGAGGCGAATGAAACATTGCTTCCGAGGGTTTGAACATATTGCATGAAGGCGTGGCTCATGAATTGGGTGCCATTGTCAGTGATGACTCTGGCGGGTACTCCGAAGCGACACACCAATCCTTTCAAGAACTTGATAACTGATTGTGCGGTCACCTTCCTCACAGGCTCCACTTCCGGCCACTTTGTAAACTTGTCGATTGCAATGTACAAAAATTCAAAGCCCCCGGTAGAACGGGGGAAGGGGCCCAAGATGTCGAGCCAGACCGAAAATGGCCATGACAAAGGGATCGTCTGGAGAGCTTGAGCAGGTTGACGGATATTCTTGGAGTGGAACTGGTTGGCTTCACATCTAGTGACTAGCTCAATTGCATCTTGGAGGGCCGTGGGCCAGTAGAAACCTTGCCGGAAAGCTTTTCCAACCAAGGCTCTTGATCCAATATGGGAGCCGCACATGCCTTTGTGTATCTCTACCAACAGTTCCTTCCCCTCTTCCCGACAAATGCACTTCAATTTCAGACCGTTGGGCCTCCTTCTGTATAATGTGTCATCGACAAACTGATACATACTGGCCCTCCGGTCTACTCTTTCAGCTTCTTCTTGCTCTTTGGGAAGTTCTACAGTTTGGAGGTAGTGGTCTAAGTGCCGTGCCCAATTTGGAGCTTGAGGCTCGACAACAAGGACAAATGGCACCTCCTCACTCGTGGGAGCACCTACCTCAACCGCAAGGACCTGTGGTCATGTGGAAGTGGGCAGCTCACCAGGCGAAGTGGAGTTGTTCCTGGGAGCTTCTCTACCGGGGACCTCTGGAGGCCCTGCCGGTAAAGGCTTGCCGGAGTCCAGCTTTCTCCTTTTTCTGGCGTTTGCTGTCGGGGATACGGAAGGTTGAGTCAGGTAGAGAACAAAGTCCCTGGTTCCACAGGAAGCTTTTGCGCAGCGCATTTTGACAGATGATCAGCGATGCTGTTTTCCGCACGTGGCACGTGCTCTGTTTGCAATCCATCAAAACACTCCTCCAACTTTCTCACTTCTTCAACGTACGCCTCCATCAATGGACTCTGGTAATCCTTGTTCACTTGTCTCACTACAAGCTTCGAATCTCCACGGATGATCAACTTCTTAATCCCCAATTCCGTTGCAATTCTGAGCCCGACAAGGAGTCCTTCATATTCTGAAGTGTTGTTGGTAGCTTTCTCCCAGGGAAAATGCATTTGGACCACATACTTGAGATGTTCTCCGCTGGGCGCGACGAGGAGCACGCTAGCCCCTGCACCTTGCAATGAGAAGGCACCATCAAAGTACATGACTCATTCTTGGGGAGCCTCTTTGCCGGGGATAACTGTTCCCAATGTCTCTTCGTCTGGAGTGGGTGTCCATTCTGCAATGAACTCAGCCAGTGCTCTGCTCCGAATGGTTGAGGTACTTTCATACTTCAGGCCAAAACTTGACAATTCTAATGCCCATTCAACTATCCTACCGGTGGCCTCAGGGTTCCTCAGTATGCGTTGCAAAGGGAAACGGGTGACAACTGTGATCTTGTGGGCTTGCAAGTAGTGGCGCAGCTTCCTCGAGGCCATGGTGAGGCCGAAGATTAGTTTCTGCACTCCAGAGTACCTTGACCTAGCCCCCTGCAATAGGGAGCTAACAAAGTAAACTGGTCGCTACACCACCTTCTTCTTTGCCAGCGTCCTAGGATTTCCTTCAGCACCCTGCTCTTCTTTCTCCTGATCTGTACCCAAGCTTGCTGCGACTGGTTCACTTCCTTCTCTGGGGAGGACAGCACCTGCAGCTGCTCCTTCATCCACTTCCCGCTGCGCCACCAGCGCTGCACTAACCACTTGATTGGTTGCCACTAAATATAGCAGCAACTGCTCTTGTGGTTTAGGAGTGACCAAGGTGGGAGCAGAGGAAAGATAGGCTTTTAAGTCCCACATCGCTGTTTCTGGCTCCGGGGTCCACTTCATGGGCCTGCCTTCTTCAGAATTCTGAAGAATGGTAGGGCGCGCTCGGCAGACTTGGAAATGAACCTACTCAGTGCGGCACCACACCCAGTTAAACGCCTCACGTCCTTGACTATCTTTGGTTCTTGAATCTTCTTGATCGCCTTGATCTTGTCGGGGTTGGCCTCTATCCCCCGGTTATACATAAAGAAGCCAAGTAGCTTGCAGGAGGGAATGCCAAACACACACTTCTCAGGATTCAAATTCAAGTTGATTTTGCGCAGGTTTGCAAATGTCTCTTCCAGGTCCTGAATGAGCATTGATCTGTCCTTGGTTTTGACCACTATGTCATCCATGTAAGCCTCAATATTCCTGTGCAATTGAGGTTCAAACCCAATTTGCACTGCCCTTGCAAAGGTAGACTCGGTGCTCTTTAAACCGAAGGGCATCCGCACAAAGCAGTATGTGCCACATGGGGTAATGAACGCGGTCTTCTCCTCGTCCTCCTTAGACATGAATATCTGATGGTATCTGGAGTATGCATCCAAGAAGGAAAGCAGATCGCACCCGAAAGTGGAATCCACAATCTGGTCGATGCGCAGCAAGGGGAAAGGGTCCTTCGGGCATGCCTTGTTCAGATCTGTGAAGTCTATGCAAAGCCTCCATTTCCCATTCGCCTTGCGCACCACCACCGGGTTCGCCAACCATGTTGGGTGCAATACTCCCCTGACCAAACCAGTTGCTTCAACTTTCTTGATCTCCTCGGCAATGAATTGCTGTCGCTCCAAAGCTTCTTTTCTGACCTTCTACTTGATGGGCCGAGCATGAGGGCAGACAGCAAGGTTGTGCTTGATTACCTCCCTGGGAACACCGGGGATGTCAGATGGTTGCCAAGCAAACACATCGACATTCGCCCGCAGGAAGGCAATGAGCGCGCTTTCCTATTTGTCATCGAGGGTGGAGCTGATGGTGAATGTACCATCAGCGCCACCCAGCCCTGCCGGGACCTTTTTCACAGCAGCCAAGGCAACTTTGGATCTCTTACTAGTGGAACTCTTTGGCAAATCATCGACGGGCGTGGCGCACTCCGGAGAGGCGCGCTTCCCGGATTCCTTGTCGGCATCCCTGCTAGCTTTCTTTCCTTTCTTGTTTTCCTTGGCGGGGACTGCAGCTTCTGCGGCCTCAGCAGCGACTTCATCCTGATACATCTTATCCACGCATATGACAGCATCCTTCTTGTCCGACGGATGGAGATCACGCCCATCGGCCCTGGCATCTTCAGGGTATTGTAGGCATAGTGAGATGCCGCCATGAATTTTGCCAGTGCTGGACGGCCAAGAATCCCATTGTGTGGCAAAGGAAGCTCGACCACGTCGAACACAATCTTTTCGGTCCGGTAGTTCAACTCTCCCCCAAACGTAACGGACAGTGTGATCTTCCCCTTTGGATGACTCCTGCCGGGGTTGATCCCCTGAAACGTGCCAGTAACTTTGAGCTCTTCATCTGATATTTGCAGCTTCCTGAGCACCTTGGGGGAAATCAGATTCAACCCTGCCCCGCCGTCAACCAACATATTCGTGACCTTGAGGTTGCGGATTGTTGGTGAAACCAACAACGACAAGCACCCTACCGCGGTGGTGCGGTCGGTGTGACCCTCTTCATCAAAGATGATGGGCGTGCGGGACCATTTGAGTGGTTTCCGGGAGTCCGCCGCTGGCTCTACGGCATTGACCTCACCTGCCCACTGTTTAAGCTGGCGGTGAGAGGAGTGCAAAGATGCACCTCCGTCAACGCACAGGGCCTCAGTGGCTTTCTGGAACTCTTGCTCACTGGTTTCCTCTTCATCCCCTTCATCACTTTCGTCATCACCTTCCTTCTTCTCGCGTCCTCTAGCAGGTTCCTCTTGATGCTGGGGAACCTTGCCGCGGCGGCCTCCTCTGCCGCCTCGGCCCTTCCCGCCAACACCTTCCTGGTTTGTTTACTTGTCACACTTCTCGTACTCAGCTTTCTGCTTCTTGACAAGTTGCTCAACTTGGTGACATTCTTGGAGGTCATGGCCCTTGGTCCAGTGGATCTTGCAGTATGGTCCGTCAGCCTTCCCAGCCTTTTCGGCCGCCGGAACCTCCCGGCAATCAGTGCACGCGGCAACTTCCTTGCCGGGGGCTTCGGTTTTGGCCTTCTTGCTGGTACTGGGGGCGCCAAAACCCTCAATAGCCAGTACTGCCTTTTCCTTGCGCTTCTAGTTGCGCTTTTTATTTGTCCTCTTCGGGTTAGTGGCATCGTCGTCATCTTTCGAGTCAACTTCGATGCCATCCTCTTCTCCGGGGAGTCGCGTCCCTTCCTCTGTACGGGCACACTTATCCGCCAAGGTGTATAGCTCATTCACAGTCTTGGGCAACCAGACGTTCATCTTGGAACATATCCTCCTGTTGCACACGTTGTACTAGAATGCGGCAATCATAGCTGTCGGGTGGATATCTGGAATGTTCCTGTGCACCCGGCTAAACCTCTGCATGTACTTCTGCAAACTCTCCACATCCTTTTGTGGAAGGAGCTGCAAATCGCTGGGCCGTCCTGGTTCTTGATGGCCGCCCGTGAAGGCGCCAACAAACTCATTACACAGGTCGGCCTAGGTCGAGAAGGAATTCCCTGGCAGGTGCACCGGCCATGACCTCACATTTTGCTTAAGTGCCAAAGGGAAGTAGTTGGCGAACACCTTCTCATCTCTTCCTCTGGTGGCTTGAACATCGATGGTGTAGATGCTCAAGAACTCTGCCGGGTTCATCCTTCCATCATACTTTTCTGGTATCTCTGGCTTGAAAACACGGGCAGATGGCTAGCGGACTTGCTGTAGCTCGCGAGTGAAGGGGGGGCACCCAACCTCGAAAGGCAATTATCCGCCATCACTGGGCGTGGGTTCGTCGACGTCTGGGCCATTGCGCCTGTCGGATTGGCGGCGGTTTTCACGGCGTTGTTCTATAGTGACGTGCGTGTCTTCCCTCCGCCGACCCTCCAGGACCTACCATTGTTCTTGATGGGCCCGAGGGTCAGACGAAGCCATTGATGCCTCATCGGGCTCCTGGTCACGTGGCTCTGGCCACGGCCTCTGCGCTAGCTATCGTGGAGGGGATTGCACCGTTGTAGTGGCCCCCTCGACGTGGTCAGCAGCTCAGACCATGGTCATTGCTTGTAGGCGCCGTGGCGGGCCTGCCCGCTGTGATCCTCCCGCTTCAGCAAAACCGATGAAACTCTGGATTGTGGCTCTCCACTCATCCCTTTGATCGGCCGCTGGCAGGAATCTCAGCAGGAGTTGGGCTCGCACCATGGCTTCTGAAGTAGTGCTTGGCATAGACGATGATGCGGACCGCGACGTTGCTTGACTCCTGATGGTACCAGCAGTGGCGGCGCCATGTTCTCATTGTCGCGAGCCGGCCGCCGCGACGGCGCGGTGGCGAGAAGGGTGCACCTGGATGTTGACGACCCCATTTGGCGCTTCGTCTTGGTTACCCTGCCCTGGGGATGGCACGTGCCCCGTAACTGTGCCCGTAGCAGGGACAACTAGGGGGTCGCAACTCGCACCAGAGTGGGTGTTGTCGCTGCGGCTGCGCCCTCCAGCGCGGTGGGGAGGTGGAGACTGAACATTCTCCCCGCCCGCGCCGTGTTGAACTCGGTCGTCGGGATGGTGCTGGTGTCGCCCTCCCCCGGCGTGTTCCGCTCCCGCTTCGGCCGTGGGGGGAACGATGACAGCGCCGCCTGCGCCGGTCATGTCCCCCACGGCGTCCGCACCCCCAACGCCGCTGCAGCACCCATAGTATCAGTGGCTACATGCGAGGGGGCCTTCGAGGTGGAAGGGTGAGCTATTGCGCTGGGCTTTTTCTTGGGTGCCATGGATGATGAGGCTATTGATGGGGACGATGATGATGAAGATCGATGCGCTGTTCACAACCTCGGGTTCGCGCAAGCGATTCCCCCTACCTAGCGTGCCAAAGATGTCGTGGTGGAAACCAATCACCTATGGGGCCGTCGGACCCTTGTGGTTCGGTAGGGGGGAGATCACATTGCACAAAGAGCAGAGGCCATGGGACAGCACGACAGAGGTGACGCTGGTGATTTTTACCCAGGTTTGGGCCGCTGTGAAGCATAAAACCATACTCCTGCTTTGGTAGATTGAAGAGAGGACTGTGGTGGTCGCGTAGTGCTCGAGCCTGGCAAGGTCGCCTCGGGGGGAGCAGCCACGCGTGTATGAGTGTACAAGGGTCCGAATCCTTTCATAGGTTGCCATGGCCCACCTTTCATAGGCTAAGGGGTTACCACAGTGGCAAAATAGTCATTATCTACTGATTAGATAGCCAACAGTGCTATCATACCTAACTCTGGCAGTTAGGACAAAGTTCATTAAATGCACTGCTAGGTATCATGTCATGGATGCAGCCCGGCAAGCCTGCCATGCCGCTTAACCATCTTCCACCTGTCCGCATGACACGCCTCTTGACGGGTGTCATATGGAGGGAATCTCCCTTCCAAATGGCTGCCACGTGCCAAATGATAGCCACTTAATCACTTGGGGGCTCGACACCGCACTGATAAGTGACTTCCGTCACTGTGCGGTGGAGCGGTGGAGTCCTAGCGGGGAGATCGAACCTTGGCACCCCCGGTCAGCCTGTCGGGGGTGGGGGGATCTTGGGACTTGTCCTTGGTGCGGCCTCGACCTGACGAGGCTCGCCTACCCGGCAAGGGAGGTCTTCCCTTAGTGGCATCTTGTTCCCTTGTCTTGTCTTGGTATTCTTGATCCACCCTTTGATTCCTCAAAGAGCTATCTCTCTGGCTTGGCCTCGTCTTAGAAGCTTGGTCCCTCCTGGGTACAGTCGGCGGTACACAGGCGCAATAGCGGGACCAGGTTCGCTGCCGCCCAAGAGGGGGCGCGGTCGGCCCCGCAAGTCCACCGCAACACCGGCGGCGGTTCCCCAGCAGTGCGAGCGCACCCCCACGGGGGTCCACATTGCCTCCAGCGACCATGGGAAGGGTCCCTCCGGTGGAAACGGTTGTGGAAGCTGTGGCGGCCATGGTCGAGGTGGAAGGCTCACGGTGGCCGCCCGGCCACTGCACCCACGATCCCACTCGGCCGACGCGGCCCGAGAGTTTGTGGTATGGGCGGAGAGGCCGGTAGGCACCTGGCTCCAGCCCCCGCGCTTCTTCGCGGAGGAGTTGCCGGCGGGAGGGCCGTTGGCCTATGGCTACAGGCCCATGGCTGCTGCAAAAAGGCCTCGTGGGTGGAGGTCGAGGTTACCCCCGCAGGCAATGTGTTCCAGAACTGCGGGTGGCAGATATTCGCCCGCGCCCGTGGCCTGCAGGGGAGGCGTACCTTCCACTTCAAGTATGATGGGGCGGCGACGCTCTTCGTCAAGGTCTTCGAGGAAGATGGAAGGCACTTGGGGTGCTGCCTAGAGGGCGACGGCAGTGACAGCGACCACCTCTCCGACGAGGTCGGCTATCGCGGCGATGGCATCCTCCGCGGTGAACTTGCCGTTGGTGATGGCCGCGACACTTCTGGCAGCAACGGCGCCTCCCCCGGGGGGAGCACGAGCGACGATGACTACGACGAGCCGCCACATCGCCGCGCCCGGACCAAGGAGGAGGATGAGGCACCATGCCGCCGTGCCCCCATCAATGCGGAGGAGGACTCCGACTGAGTGCGGGCGGCGCTGGAGCCGGGCTTCAGGAACAGGGGCCCTCGGGGGGCCGCTCCTTCTGTTTGTTATTTTGTTTCCTGCATCAAGTGTCATGAAGAGCCCCATGGGGCGTGTAATGAACTGCGCCACTTGTGCCTTTATATCAGTGTTTCCCACTTATATTCTAGCATTTATGTTGCTACTAATTGAATGGTTCCCGCCTGGCGCGATTAGGATAAGTTAGCTTGATGGGCCTGTGACACTTGGCTGGTTCCTGCGTCGTGGGGGCATGCTCCTCCGGAGCCTTGATCCTAGGTACACCCCTGGGGTCCCGAGGAGGCTCCCTCCTTACGAACCGGATCACTCCGGGGTCTCGAGGAGCTCGCGGCCCGCAAGGTCCCTGGGGGACTCGCGAGATTACACGGCCTCCGGAGACGCCTCCGCCAGGCATTGGACCTCGCGGAGATGTAAAAAGCACTTGACGTAGGATTCCTCAATAATGAGCCAGACCGTGGCTGGTTTTTCTCCGGCCACCCTTCCTTGGCGCCCATCTTGCGTCCAGAGCCCCTAAGCGAGGGGCGATCATCGCTAGTATGCCAGGTCGCGATGCCCGGCAAAGCCAAGAGATAAATGCTCCTGAGGCTAAGGGCCGAAAGCGATACGTGCCTATTGGCTCGCTCGAGACCGTCGCGCGAGGATTCAGACGCCAATGCCTTGGCAAGGTGTGCATGCGGGCAGACCCACAGCCATTGTGGCCTGGGACTCCAACGTCGCCGGGGCTAGCCTAAGCGTAACACCGTGCCCAGCCTGTGGCCACAGGACGTGCGAGAGGGAGCAATGGGCAACCTCCACTTCCTCTAAAAATGAGATTCGAAGAGGAAAAAACACAGCAAGGAGGAAAAAGAAAGTCCCACCCCTTTTCGAATAAAGATGCGAGAACTTCAAGCTTCATTACAAAAAATGGCAAATTGGTTATAAGAGAAAGCGAAAGAAAAAGCCGCGTCCGGCGCCTATGCTAGTCTTCCCCCGAGCGTGGAGCATGGGGCCTCCACTTGGCATGGGCATAGTCGCTGTTTGACCGTGACGTCCGCCAGCGCAGAGCATGGGGCTTCCACTTTGGCGTGGGCGGGAGCTCCCGCGGGGCCGAGGGGCGGCGCACCGGGAGACTCCGGGGCGTGTACAGCCCCACTCATTATTACGTGAGAGTGTCACACGTAGAATTTGCGGAGATGCTGGATGTTCCAAGCATTCTGGATGGGGACCCCGTCCTGCGTCTCCACGCGTGCGGCACGGGGCCTGGCCATTGCTCCGCGGGTGCACCACCGAAGCGTAGCATATCTGCGCTCCAAGGTTAGCACAATATGTCCTAAAGAGGTTTCTTGTGAATTGTGAGCCATTGTCAGTAATGATATGGTTGGGGACACCGAAATGGCTCACATGGCCCTTAATGAACTCGACGGCTGAGCCAGCGGGGATGGTGCGCACGGGCTCCACCTCCGCCCACTTGGTGAACTTGTCCATGGCGACGTATAGGTAGCGGTAACCGCCGGCCGCCCAAGGAAAGGGGCCCAGGATATCTATCCCCCAGACCGCGAAGGGCCACGAGAAAGAGATGGTCTGGAGACCTTATGTGGGCTGATGAATCTGCTTGGCGTGGAACTGGCAGGCCTGGCAGGATCGTACCAGCTCAGTGGCGTCGTGGAGCGCCGTAGGCCAGTAGAACCAGCTGCGGAACACCTTTCCCACGAGGGTTCGCGACGAGGAGTGGTTGTCGGTGTCCTGGGACCGGGGGTGCCCAGACTTGCCTGCCTGCGACCCTTGACGTGGCTCCATCGATGGCCTGGTACGGCCCAGCTTCAGCAACGACAACTCAAGACCCTCGCGAGGGGCCAAGCCTCACAAGGCGGACGACACCAAGACCCCCACGAGGGGCGGCCTCCCCAGGCTGGCTCCCGAGGAGCGGAAATATCAATGTAAGCTACACCTCGCGAGGTTCACCTGACGTGAGCCATGACGACCAGGACAAGGTGGGCGCCAGCGGGCGCAGTCTACCAGTTTCCTCTTTGGTGCAAAGGAGGCAAGCGCAGGTGCGGAGTCCCGAGGAATCAAGCAAAGGTTTCCGTATCGGTGCAACAAGATCAGGACCACCAGGACGGCAGGACGGAGGTCATCGTGGAGCCCACTGCAGCGTCACCACCAGAGGCTTTTGCAGGCGAAGACTACTTTTGTTAGGATAACTTGTACTAGTTGTCCCCCTTCGAATTTGGCCGTTGTGGGATCCCTTCCCGCCTACATTTGGGAAGAGGACCAAGGACACTATAAATAGGACTTAGCCACCACCATAGCAAGGGGAGGAAGAACCGGAGTTGGATCAGATCCATTTCACCCTCACCACCTCACCAGCTCATCGAGCTCAAGAACAACTCACCTCCTGAGGTCGTTCCACCTCTGTACTAGTTCATCCTCAGCCCCCCGAGGCAATCCACCACAAAGCTGGAGTAGGGTATAACACCGCAAGGTGGCCCGGACCAGGATAAACTTCTGTGTCTCATGTTCCTTGGGTTCGTCGAGCTAGGCTGTGGAATCGTTGAGCAGGCAGACTGGGGAGAGAGAGTTAATCGCATGCACCCCAGAGTTCGAACCTCTCAAGGGTGTGCGGAACCCCGAATCCAACATTTGGCGCGCCAGGTAGGGGTGCGTCGGAGCCCCTCTTCTTCTAGTCGGCCCGCCGTCGCTCTGCAATTCCGATGGCTCACGACCCAAGGGCTTATGCCAAGCACTGGGCTGGATGGCCCGTCCGAGCAACACCGTCCGCCCAAGAGGACCTCAACTCCACGCTCCAGGCGGCCTGCACACCTCCCAACACCGCCGGGCGCGGGCGGCGCGGGGCGGCGCCGTCCGCCTTAGCACCTTGGCGCGCGCGCGCCACTACGCGGTCTTCAGGCTACGCCGCGGCGACGGCACCACGCACTCGTCGGGAGCAGGTGAACATGCGAGTTGCGCTCATCGTGGCACGAGAGCTACTACGTTGGAGGTTGGCGGAGAGCGGCCGCGATGCGCTGCTGGAGCGGGTCGCCGAGCTGCTTGACGCCGCTTGCAGAGGTGCGGCGTCCTTTTGCCCCTTGCCCACGCCTCAGGCTATGACGGGGGTGCGCGCCGAGCCCAGGCGTGCACGCGCGCCCCCTGGAGCGCCTGCAGGATTCGATAACGCCAACGTGGCCCGCGGCGCCGCTCTTCCTACCATGACAGCATCGCTTCCAGGAGGGGTGAGCTCTGGCGGCCCACAGTAGGGCTGCGCTGGGGTTTCACCCCACGGCCATCGGGACCAGGCACCGGGCCTGGAGGCCCAAGACGCGGGGCACCCAGGCGATGGCCCCGACGCGGCGACTGCAGACGCTTACGTACCCCGCATGGTTGATCTGGAGTACACGCCGGAGGAAGGCCCCAACTCGTTCCATGGAGCCAAGCTGGGCAGAGGGGACGCTAGAGGCCGAGTCTCCCACGAGCTGCCCGGAGACTTTGCCGGCCCCTTCAGCGACAACGACCGCAGGGTACAGCCGATATCTCGGGAGCATGCTTACGGTAACCATGGACCGCAGTGCGGTCGGAAACCCCAGGGCGGAGGCACTGCTCCAGGCAGGAGCGGTGCACTGGGGGTTGCGATGGAAGGGCCCCGAGCCAGGGCCTCCCCCGCGCTGCACAGAGCAAGGCACTGCACGGAGGTAGGTCCTCTGCCGGGGGAGGCGCCGGCGAGCCCTTCCCCCCTGGCAGAGGGCCCATGGTCGCCGAGGGTGCCGCCAGCGTCCCCCTTGCCACTTGGTCTCGTCCTGGTTTTCGGACGCCCCAACGGTGGTCGAGGGTGGCGCAGGGCGGGACCCTCGTCTGGTGGTATGAAGCAAGGCTCATGCCTGTGAAGGTCTCTGCTCATGACACACTCACGGGCCCGGAGCCAGGGCCTCCCCCGCGCCGCACGGAGCAAGGCGCTGCACGGAGGTAGGTCCTCTGCCGGGGGAGGCGCCAGCGAGCCCTTCCCCCCCGGGAGAGGGCCCGTGGTCGCCGTGGGTGCCGCCAGTGTCCCCCTTGCCCCTTAGTCTCGTCGTGGTTTCCGGACGCCCCAACGGTGGTTGGGGGTGGCGCAGGGCGGGACCCTCGTCTAGCGATATGAAGCAAGGCTCATGCCTGTGAAGGTCTCTGCTCGTGACACTCTCACGTAATAATGAGTGGGGCTGTACACGCCCCGGAGTCTCCGGAGTGCCGCCCTCGGGCCTCGGGGGCTCCCACCGACGTCCAAGTGGAAGCATCATGCTCCGCGCTGGCCGTCGACACTGTCCCCCAATGACTATGCTCACGTCGACTGAAAGCACTTAGCTCCATGCTGGTGCAAAGACAAGAAGACTAGCTAGGTGCTGGACGCGGCTATTTGCTTTTACCCCGTTTTCTGTAATTCGATTCACCGCCTTCTAGACAGAGATTTGAAGTTCTTTTATGTCGTCAAAAATGGGGGGAGTTTGCTTTTCTCTTGTCTCGCGGCAGTTTCTTGCTTTCTGGTTTCGTATTCAACAAGTACGGTTCGCACCTGCTACCCATCCCTGCGAGCACCCCACAAGCGGGGGCTGGGCGTGGCATGCGTGCATTAAGCGCCCTCGGGTCAGCCCCAGAGACGCCAAGGCCCCCAGGGATCGGGGGCGCAGTCACCAGCATACCCTGCCGTGATCCGGCAATCGGCTTCTCGCGAGGCACTCTGGGGCAGGCTAGCAGGCTCCTCGGGAGGCTCAGGACCTCGCGAACCCCTCAGGCTTACCTCAGGGAGAGGATGAAATCGCGACGTCAGGACCCGCTCAGGATCTATGGAACCAAAGATAAGTCACAACAGCTACCCCACTCGGGAGCCCGCAGGCTCACGACGGCGCAGTTCAGATCCTACATCAAAAGCATATCGTCATTTCATACAAAGGGCTCCCCCTTTAAAATGCTTTCACGCCCCCAAGTTTGTTGCATATAGGTCAAGGCAAAGGAAAGGCAGGCCTAGCCAGAGGCGCCGCCTCCAGCGCCATCCTCGCCACCCTCATCTGCGCCATCGACACTGTCACCGGATTCATCTTCGTCAGCGCCGTCGTCGCCATGTTCACCCGCGCCACTCACGCTGTCGCTGGTTTCGTCTTCGACGTCGTCATCCGCATCGATTTCCTCAGCTGCAATCACGACCGCGTCGTCCTCAGGAGCAAACTCCGTGATCAGATCATCGACATGGCCGTCCACCCATTCTGCCAGGTTGTTCTGGATAACCCAGGGCACGGGGGCTATCACGGCGTCAAAATCAAAATGGGGGTCAAGATTCTGAAGATGGCTGAAGACGCGTGAGAACACGTGCCCGAGGAGGCTGCGGCTTCTCTCTTCAACGAGCTCGCGGACCCTCGTGGCCTGATCTTCCAGGCGGGTCACGATCTCGGTATATAAGCGGAGGTGGCTGGCGTAGTCGCCCTCGTGCGGGTGAGAGGCGCTTTCCTCGCAGATGGTGCCCAAAGCACGATTGGCCCTCACCCTGAGAGCCTGGAGCATGGAGGCATGCTCGCGCTGCAGTGACAGGCAGCGGCACACTTCGTCCGCGTTCTTCTTCGCAAGGGTTGCGGCGTTATAGATCTACTGCTGGAGCGAATGCAGGTCGGCGCGAGTGGACGCCAGGTCACCTTGGGCTGAGGCTTGAGCCTCCTTGGTGGCCCTCTCACGCTACTCCGCCTCGATCAGCCTTGTCCTGAGGGCAGCAGCCCTGCCCTCAGCCTCGGCTCTCAGGAGTTCCAGCTCCAGGCGATGCCCGTCGGCGAGAGCTGCACAAGCCTTCACCACCCTCTGATCGACCTCCTCCTGGATCTTGGCTTCCCGCACGGTGACAGCGTCCTCAGCCATGGTCACCTGGCGCTCCCTCACCTCCAGCCGCTCAAGCTCCAGGCAGCGCTCCAAGGCCTCCAGCACCAGCGCCACCTCGCGTTTCTGGATCTCCTCCTCTTTAGAAGGCGCTCCCTTCATTGACGCCAAGACGGCCCTGCGTGCCTCGATCCGCTGTTCAAGGGCAGCGTTCGAGGCTTGGAGTTCCCGCTCGCGTTCCTCGGCGGCCTCGCAGCGATGGTCGGCTACCCTGGCCTCCTCCAAGGCCCGAGCGCAAGCCTCGCATGAGGTCGCGAGGGATTCCGCGGCCTTCGCATTGGTGTGCTCGTGCTGAAGATGCCCGAGGTTGATAGCCACCTTCAACTGATGCCACTCGTCCGCCAGCCGAAGTTTCTCTGTTTCAAGGCGATCGTCGACGTCCGCAAGTTCTTCTCCGAGCCGGCTCAGCGCACACATTGTCTCCCAAAAAAGCACGTGGCATACGACAACGCGCCCACGCGCAAGCTCCAGCGCATGGCCAAGGCAGTCCTTCGCGCTGGGGGCTATCGGGGAAACGTGCGGCGGCCTGCTTGCCCCTGGCAGGGGGCTGGGGGCCGGCGCCTTCCCCGCCACCCCTCGGGCTTCGATGGAGGCGCTGCATGGCGTGGCCTCACTACTCGAGGATGAAGCCGGGGCTGGAGTTACCCAGCCGCCGGTGACGACCAACGGAAGAGCCCTCGGCACGCCCTCTGCACCCCAGGCCGGACCACGGAGGAAGGATGACAAGAATGCAGGATCAAGGCCCCCCGTCGGCGCATCCGCTCCTTGAACAGGCCCCGTGCCTGGGGCAGCGGCCCAGCGTGGGAAGCTCAAGACCGGGGACGAGCCAAGGACTGGTGAAGGTCGCTCTACAGGAGACCTCGCCGCTGCAGCCGAAGGGATCCTGGAGAGCCATCGTCAGGAGGGAGCGCAACATGCAGGAAATCGCAAGGGGAAGGTACTTACTCATCTATGGCCATATACTTCCTCTGTTTCAGTGGCCGGTAGACGTCACCACTGCAGTTTGGAGCCACTTTTCTCTTGCGGAGTGCGTCGAGGTTCAGGCGAAGCCGGCCGAAGCTCAAGGCACAACCATTATCTTCAGGGACACTCGGTGGGGCCTCTGGGGTGGAGGCCTCGGGAGTCCCGGACTATGCCAGCTCACCAGTCTCCACCTCAGGACTGCTCGCCCGAGCTCGGGAGGCGGCGGCCTCGGGAGCCTCGGACCGCACCAACTTTCCGGCCGCCTCTTCAGGACGGCTCACCCAAGCCACAGGGGTAGCCATCTCAGGAGCACCGGTTGGCGCAGACCATTCAACAGTTGCCTCCGCGGTGCCCGGTGACACACGCCCCCCTGCGTCGGCCTCCGAGGTGCGCCCCACGGCGATGGCGGGCAGAGGAACCACGAGGACGGGGTTCTCGTGGGGCCCTTCAAGGCCAGCCGGGCACAGTCCCCATTCGTCAAAAGGGGGCATCTGGCTCACGAACTCCACCTTGTTCGAGCAGTAATACAAGAGGCAACCCTCCTCCAGCAGGCCGGCTGGCGCCGGGTCACCCGTCAAGAGCTCAAGCACCATCCGCTGAGCCTCGGGAGGAAGCATGTGCACATGGAGCCTCATGGGGTCCCTGCTACCAGAGAAGGTCCACATTGGCCGAGAGTGACGCTGGAGCGGAGCGATGCGGTGCTGGAAGAAGTCCTTCACCACCATGGACGCCGTCACCCCAAGCTTCTTCAACCTGGCTAGCCTGCGCCAGAGGTGGGCAAGACGATGGTCGACAAGCTTCACGTGCCCCCAGCCAGAGCTGGGAACATCTGGCGCCCGAGGAAGGAAGAGCAGAGAGTTGAGCATGTCGACATCCAAGAACACCCACCGCTTCCGGAATCCATTTGCAGCTGGTGAAAGCTCAAAGTCGATCCCTGAGCCGGCCGTTGCTGCCACGGCCTAGAAGGCCACGCACCCCGAGCACTGGCGGGCGTCGACCAGGTGAAGCGAGAAGAAATGGCGAAACAAGCCCACCATGGCCTCGCACACGAAGGCAAAAACGGCAAGGAGAATGATGGCTTGGGGATCCAGATGCAGCGCATGGACTAGGTAATGAGAGAGCACGGCGTTGAAGAAATCGGAGAAAGGGGGGATCAGGCCAGCCCAGAGGGCGTGAAGATGGACGGGGATCTCAGTTGCTGCCATATCTATCATGGCGCGGGAAGTGGGCCAAGCCACCGTCGCCTTCCATTCATTGGAATCGGCGGCGAGCGCTGGGCGAACCTTGTCCAGCCCTTCCTGATTGAGCACCCCGACCGCTCAAGGGCGGGCTCGTAGACCAGCGGCGATTCCATCAGGGCGCAGGTTCTCCCCTTTCCCTTCTTCTTCGGGCACGACGTCATAGCGATGGGGAGAACTAGCGCCAGGGTTAGGCCTGGGAAGGAAGCCTCTGTCTTTCTGGAAGGCGAAGGCACTGGAGGAGCGCGCAGCAAGCAGTGGGGACGGAGCTGCGTCGACAATGGCGGGCATCAAGCCAGGCGAATATCAAGGCTGCGTGGGGAAGTGGAGGCGCCCACGTCCCATTAATCGCCACACGGCAACCAAGGCTGCAGGTGGTTAGGGCCCGCGGCGCTCCGCACTTGCCCTTTGGCTTTGCCTCGAAGCCAAGCTCGAGCGCGCCTTGGGCCCGGGGGCTACTGTCGGCGTTCTGGGACCAGGGGTGCCCAGACTTGCCTGCTTGCGGCCCGTGATGTGGCTCCATCGACGGCCTGGTACGGCCCAGCTTTAGCAACGACAACTCAAGACCCTTGCCAGGGGCCAAGCCTCGCGAGGCGGACGACACCAAGAGCCCCACGAGGGGCGGCCTCCCAAGGCTGGCTCTCGAGGAGCGGAGATATCAATGTAAGCTGCACCTCACGAGGTTCACCTGACATGAGCCATGACCACTAGGACAAGGCGGGCGCCAGCGGGCGCAGTGTACCAATTTCCTCTTTGGTGCAAAGGAGGCAAGCGCAGGCGCGGAGTCCTGAGGAATCAAGCAAAGGTTTCCTTATCAGTGCAACAAGACCAGGACCGCCAGGACGGCAGGACGGAGGTCATCGCGGAGCCCACTGCAGCGTCACCACCAGAGGCTTTTGCAGGCAAAGACTACTTTTGTCAGGATAACTTGTACTAGTTGTCCCCCTTTGAATTTGGCCGTTGTGGGATCCCTACCCGCCTACATTTGGGAAGAGGACCAAGGCACTATAAATAGGACTTAGCCACCACCATAGCAAGGGGAGGGAGAACCGGAGCTGGATCAGATCCATTCCACCCTCACCAGCTCACCAGCTCATCGAGCTCAAGAACACCTCACCTCCTGAGGTCGTTCCACCTCTGTACTAGTTCATCCTCAGCCCCCCGAGGCAATCCACCACAAAGCTGGAGCAGGGTATTACACCGCAAGGTGGCCCGAACCAAGATAAACTGTTGTGCCTCTTGTTCCTTGGGTTCGTCGAGCTAGGCTGTGGAATCGTTGAGCAGGCAGACTGGGGAGAGAGAGTTCTTCGCATGCACCCCAGAGTTCGAACCTCTCAAGGGTCTGCGCAACCCTGAATCCGACAATGGTGTCCGCAGTCTCCACCGTTGATATCGGCCAACTGCTCGCGCCTCTGCTCCTTAGATATGCATCTCAACGAGATGTCGTCGGGGCGTCTTCGGTACAACTCGCCATCCTGTAAGCAATAATCAGTGGCCTGGCGAGCCACGCGTTCTGCGTCCTCCTCCTTCTCTGGTAAGGTGCCGCGGAGTAAGTACGCCTTGAACTCCTCGGTCCAGCAGCCTGCCTGAAGTTCCAACGCCAGGAGTAGGCGGGCTCCCGAGGTCGGAACACAAACTGGGTTGCCCGAGGACGGGGCCTGTGGTGTCTCCTACCAGAGCAGCGTCGGGCGTGAGGCCGGGGGCGCCGCCGACGGCCTGAAGAGCCTTTCCTCGAAGACGCCAGGCTTTTGAGGATCGCGGCGAGATGCCCTCTTGGCGATGTCGTTTGCTTCCTTGTTCGCACCGCGCAGGATGTGCTGCAATTCCAAGACCATGAAGCGCTTTTCAATTTTACGTACCTCTTCCAGGTATGCTTCCATGTGCTCATCCTTCAGTTTGTACTCCTTGTTGGAAAAGTTGACGAGGAGCTGGGAGTCACCCTTGATGGTGAGGCGCTTGACCCATAGGGCGGCCGCGGCCCTAAGGCCAGCAATCAAGCCCTCGTATTCCGTGATGTCATTGGAGACCTTCTCACCATGCTGGAAGCAAAGCTACACGGCATAGTAGAGCTTGTCCTTGGTCCGTGAGATGAGTACGACTCCAGGCCCCGTGCCCCGCCACACAAAGGCACCATCGAAGTGCATGACCTAGCTGTCGGGCGGCTCGTCGCCAAGTGTGAGGGAGTGGCCCTCGTCCAGCCCCCGGTCGGGAGCGTCCATCCGCTCCGCCACGAAATCAGCGAGGGCCACACCCTTGATGACCCTAGTTGTGCTGAACTCCAGCTGGAAGGCCTGCAGCTCGATGTTCCACTCTGCAACCCTCCCAGCAGCGTTGGAGCTGCACAGCACTTTCTCCAGGGGGTATGCGGAGATGACCTTGATGGGGTGGCCCTGGAAATAATGACACAGCTTCCTTGAGGCGATGAGGAGTGCGAGCAGTAGCTTCTGCTGCATAGGGTAGCGTGCACGTATCCTGTAGCACGGTGCTGACAAAGTACACCGGATGCTCGATGAGGGGCGAGGTGTCGACGGCGCCCTGCTCCGCGTGGGGCATGAGTGACTCGGGAGCCCTGTTGGCTGGTGAAGTGATGAGGGCCTCAGGGGCACCGTCCTGAGGTGGCGAACATTGCACAACCCCTCGCGGGTCGCCTTGCTTCGCGCCTGTGCCGACACGCTCCTCCCGGACCGCCACAAGAGCTATGCTGGCCAAGTGGGGGGTGGCCGCCAAGTAGAGCACCAGGGGCTCACGAGGACGAGGCGCCACCATAACAGATGGGCTTGTGAGGTATCTCTTGAGGTCTTCGAAGGCCGCCTCAGCTTCCCGGGTCCACTCGAAAGGGCCCTTCCTCTTCATCAGCTTGAAGAAAGGGAGGGCGCGCTCGCCGAGCTTGGAGATGAAGCGCCCCATGGAGGTCACACAGTCCATGAGCTTTTGCATTTCCTTGAGGGTCTGAGACAGGTGCATCTTTTCAATTGCCTTGATCTTCTCAAGATTACCCTCGATCCCTCGATGTGATAAAAGGCAACCCAGTAGCTTGCTGGAGGGGACCCCGAACACAGACTTTTCTGGGTTGAGCCTCAGGTTCACTTGGCGTAGGTTGGCGAACATCTCTTTCAGGTCTTCGATTAGGGTCCTTGCCTCCCGCGACTTCACCATGATGTTGTCGACGTACGCCTCCGCATTCCTCCCCAGCTGCGGCCCTAGCGCGATGTGCATCAGCTGCTGGAAGGTTGCACCAGTGTTCCGCAGCCCGAAGGGCATGCAGGTATAGCAATACACGCCACACGGGGAGATGAAGGCTGTTTTCTCGAAGTCCTTTGTCGCCATCTTGATTTGATGATATCCTGAGAAAGCATCCAAAAAGCACAACAGATCGCACTGGGAGGTGGAGTCCACGATCTGGTCAATGCGCGGGAGCGGGAAGGGATCCTGAGGGCAAGCCTTCTTGAGGCTCGTGAAGTCGACGCACATGCACTCCTCCCCCCCTTTTGGGGGCCAACAACTGGGTTGGACAGCCAATTCGGGTGCCGCACTTCTCGAATAACACCATCTTCTTGCAGCTTGCGGACCTCTTGGACGATGAACACTTGCTTCTCTTGTGCTTGACGTCATGCCTTTTGCTTCACCGGGCGCGCACTGGGCATACCATCAAGTGGTGCTCGATCACCTCCCTCGGGACACCGACCAAGTCTGACGCTTCCCATGCAAACACGTCCTTGTTCGCCCGGAGGAAGCCAATCAACACCTCCTCTTGCTCTGGGGGAAGGCCGACGCCTACAGTGAAGGTGGGGCCTGAGCCCGGTCCTGAGAGAACAACTACTTTTTCTTCGCGGGCGCGGCTTCCAGAGCCTTTGGGGCATCCCCATTGTCGGGGCGAGAGGCCGTCGCGGCCTTGTAGACGAGCTTGAGTGCCCGGACCGCATCCTTTGTGTCTCCGGCCATCATGATGATGCCACTGCTGCATGGCATCTTGATGATGTTGTAGCCCGGATGGGTCGCCGCCATGAATTTGGCGAGGGCCGGATACTCCACGATGGCGTTGTACGAGAGGCCGATGCGGGCCACGTCTAAGTCGATCATCTCGGTGCGATAATTGTCGCGCTTGCCGAAGGTGATGGGGAGGCGCACGTGCCCCAAGGGGGTGGCAGAACCCTTGGTCACCCCTGAGAAGGGCATGGTGGGCGCGAGCTGGTCGCAAGGCACCTGGAGCATGTCGAAGGCCTCCACGGAGAGGACGTTGAGGCTAGCACCACCATTGATAAGGGTCTTGGTGACCGCGACATTGCTGATGGTGGGCATGCACAGCATGGGGAGTGCACCCGCAATGACCACAGTCTTGGGATGAGCCCTGAAGTCGAAGGTGATGTCGGCCTCGGGCCTTGCGTGGCCCCGCAAAGCCTCATGCTGCGGCCGAGTAGTGCTTGCCCGATGGAAAAACTACTTGACATGGTGGCCAAAGGCAGGCACCTGCGACCCATCGATGATGCATGCAACTGCATGGGGCGTTGGTGCCGCGAAGCATGCGACGAACTGGTCGCGGAGCTCCTCCCAAGAGGAGATCGAGGCGTCCGGGAGGCCGCGAAGCCAAGATCGAGGGGCCTCCGTGAGGGCCAGGGGGAGCCAGTTTGCCATGGCCTTGTCGTCGCCACCCGCCACTTGGATGGCCTGCGTGTACAGCTGGAGGAACTCCTTGGGGTTCGCAGCACCGTCGTACCGCGGGGGCAGCGTTGGCCTGAACCTCACGGGCCACCGCACCCGGCGTAGGCCAGGGGTGAAGGCCGGGCAGCCCGCAACGCTCCCATAGGCTTCGGGCGGCCACACCTGCAGGGCGGCGCCCGCCATGGGGACGATGAAGTGAGGGCAGAGCGTGGTCGGTGAAGCGGCGAAGCTTCGACATGCCCCTACCTGGCGCGCCAAATGTCGGATTCAGGGCTCCACAGACCCAAGAAGTTTCGAACTCAGGGGCGTGAACGAAGGATCTCGTTTCACAACGACGCTAGCTCGCCATACCCATGGACTGATCTCACCAAGTACGTTGGGTCGTGCGGAAGGAATTGACACAGAGATTTACCCAAGTCTGGGCCACCTTGCGGGGTAAAACCCTACTCCTGCTTTTGGTGGATTGGCCTCACAAGGAGGTAGAGGATGAACTAGTACAGTGGATGAGCCGCCTCATGAGGGCTCAGGTGGCGAGAATGGATTGGTCTGGATCGGGTCCATTCTACGGTGATGGGTAGCCCATATTTATAGTGGCCTTGGTCCACTTCCCTCATATCTTAGGTGGGAAGGGATCCCACAACGGCCAATTTTGAAAGAGGACAAGGAGTACATCTTATCCTGACAAAAGGTGGTCTTCTCCTGCAAAGCTTCTGGCCATGACACAGCGGTGGGCTCAGTGATGACATCCGTCCTGTCGAGCTCGTGGTATTGTCCTCATTGCACCAGGAAGGAAAGCTATGGGGACTTCTGTAACAACCCGAGACCGATGCTCCAGATGCCTTCCAGTTATTTTGTTGTTGCCGTGTGTTTCATCTGTTTGTTGCATTCATCATCACATCATTCGCATTGCATCGGCTCTGTTGTCGTCATTTTTTTTTCAAACTTGCATTCGCTCGTAGTTGCCTCTTCTTCCTCGTCTCTGTTGACCTCCTCTCAGGTCAACCGGACCGCTCTCTTCTCTCTTCCCTGAGCCCATCAAACCCCCATGTCTGCATGGCCTTTAGTCAAACCCCTCGCGCGCGTCCGAAAGCTGTCCCGAGCCCGACCCGAGCAGTCTTGACCGATGGGTCCGGATCATCCGCAAACATCCCCAAAATATCTTCGGTTTCTTCTTTGACTCTCCTAGCCTAATTATCTCGACTGTCCGATCCAAATCGGATGATCCAAACGTCCCTCCTTTCCATACATATAGTCCATCCCTAGTCCATTTTGGATAACCCTAGAAATCCTCCCCCTTGTCCCATCGCCTCGCCGCCAATAGCTCCACCCGGTTGCCTTCCTCCTCGGGATCTCCTCCCGATCCAAATCCTCCTTGACCAATTCCCTTGATTTCCGCCGCCGCCCTACCACATCAAAGCCGCAGCCTCCCTCGCTCTCTTGATCAGCAGGAGCCCGAGTCTTCGCCTCTGCTCCTTCCCGCCCGTGCACCGCCGTCCAATTGGCTGGAGGCCACCCCGAGCATCAACCAGGAACATGAGCTCCTCCTTCTACACCCCACGACCGAGGACCCCAACCCCGGCATCCATGTCGCCAAGTCCTTCGACCAGCCGGAGCTCCCTGCAGCCTCGCCCGCCCGAGCCTCGAGCTCCTCCTACCCCCGCAAGCAGCAGCAGTTCTTGCATCTCCGGTGAGAAGGAGCCACCTCCAGTAGGCCGTCCCGCTCCCCTGCATGCTCCGTTGTTTCTCTTGGTTCCTCCATTATCTTCTCTTGGTCTCTCAAATCTCTCTTTCTCTCCTTCTCTGTATAGAGAACTGCCATGGCCGCCGCCCGTTCGTCGACCCGCTGCCAGATCCAGCCAGCTCCGGCATGCCCCTGTCTGATCCATGCCGTCACCTCCGTTTCGAGCCCTGCCGCTGTCGTTCCCGCGCCAAGCTGCCTCAACCTCCTCCAACCCCGTCGGGGCGTGCCACCACACCAGCGACCAAGAGCCTCCACGTCGCCCCGCCCTTCGCTGGAGTCCCAAGCTCTTCTAGGCTGCCGCGACATCCGCTGCAAGTTCGGCCGCCTCCTCTGCTTCTGCTTCGAGCAAGTGGTCGACACCACTGCCTCGAGCCATGACCACGCCGTTGACCCATCGCCCTGATTAGATAGCCATAGTGCTATCATACCTAACTCTACAGACAGGACAGGGTGCATTAAATGCGCCGCTTAGTGTCACATCGTGGCGTAGCCCGACAGGCCTTGCCATGCCATTCAGCCACCTTTTTGCCTACCCGTGGGACACGTCACCTGGACGGATGTCATTTAGGGATGATCTTCCTCAGAAATGGCCTACCACATACCAAGTAACAGCCACTTAGTCACTTGGGGGCTCGATACCGCACCGATGGGTGACTTGCATTGCTGTGAGGTGGAGCGGTGGAGTTTGGTGGGGTAATCCGCCCTTGGAGTCCCCGGCAAGCCTGCCTGGGCAGTCTTGAGGCTTGTCTTGGGGTAACCTCGACCCCGCCAGGCTCGCCTGCCCGGCAAGGGAGGTTTTTTCTTAGTGATATCTTTCTTATTTGGTTGGTCTTAGTCTTCTTGATCCGCCCTTTGATTTTTGAAAGAGCCATCTCTTCTGCTTGGCCTTGTCTTGAATGCTTGGTGCAGTTTGCTCTGTTGCTGTCGCGCCGGAGATCTGCATGTCCGGGCACAAGTCAGGGGGAAACATACACCCATGTTTTTGTACCCCGACACTGATAGTTGCCGCTTCTTCCTCGTCTCTGTTGACCTCCCCTCAGGTCAACCGGACCGCTCTCTTCTCTCCTCTCTGAGCCCATCAAACCCCCTTGTCTCCATGGCCTTTTGTCAAACACCTCGCGCGCGTCCGAAAGCTGTCCCGAACCCGACCCGAGCAGTCATGACTGATGGGTCCGGATCATCCCCAAACATCACCAAAATATCTTTGGTTTCTTCTTTGACTCTGCTAGCCTAATTATCTTGATCGTCCAATCCAAATCGGATGATCCATACTTCCCTCATTTCCATACATATAGTCCATCCTTAGTCCATTTTGGATAACCCTATAAGTCCTCCCCCTTGTCCCATCACCCCACCGCCACTAGCTCCACCCGGTCGCCTCCCTCCTTGGGATCTCCTCCCGATCCAAATCCTCCCCGACCAATTCCCTTGATTTCCTCTACCGCCCAACCACAGCAAAGCCATAGCCTCCCTCGCTCTCTGGACCAACAGGAGCCCGAGTCTTCGCCTTTGCTCCTTCCCGCCCGTGGACTATTGTCTGCTTGGCTGGAGGCCACCCCGAGCAACCATGAGGCGCACGAGCTCCTCCTTCTACACCCCGCAGCCGAGGACCCCAACCCCGGCGTCTGCGTCGCCAAGTCCCTCGACCAGCCGGAGCTCCCTGCAGCCGCGCGCGCCCGAGCCCCGAGCACCTCCTGCCCCCGCAAGCAGCAGCAGTTCCCGCATCTCTGGTGAGCAGGAGCCACCTCTAGCAGGCCGTCCCGCTCCCCTGCGTGCTCTGTTGCTTCTCTTGGTTCCTCCGTTTTCTTCTCTTGGTCTCTCAAATCTCTCTTTATCTCCTTCTCTGTACAGAGAACCGCCTTGGCCGCCGCCCGTTCGTCGCCCCGCTGCCGAATCCGGCCAGCTCCGGCCCACCCCTGCCAGATCCACGCCCTCACCTCCATTTCAAGCCCTACTGCTGCCGTTCCCGTGCCAAGCTGCCTCGTCCTTCTACAACCCCGGAGGGGCGTGCCACCACACCGACGACCAAGACCCTCCACGTCGCGCCGCCCTTCGCTGGAGTCCCAAGCTCCTCCAGGCCGCCGCGACATCCGCTGCAAGTCTGGCCACCTCCTCTGCTTCTGCTTCGAGCAGGAGGTCGACACCCCTGCCTCGAGCCATGACCGCGCCGTTGACCCATCTCCCTACTAGGTGGGCCACCTCCTTGCGCGCAGCCCGCGCTAGGCCCAGCTCGATCGCGCCACCGCCAATGGCCCAGGGCGCCCGAGCCGCTTTGCCAATGGGACAAAGCCCATGGGTGAGCTGCCTCCCCATTGCTAGCCACCCAGATTCGGCCTGGCTGTGTTTTTTTTCTGTCCATGCAATTTTAGTCATTTTTCGAGAGAAAACTATTTTACAGATTAGTCCTCCATGTTCATGCACTTAATAACTAAATAACCGTGCATCGGATTAAAACAAACTATATATGTAAAATGCTTAGATTTTCATCTAGTTTCATAATATCCAACTTTCATCCTTGTTAAAAATGTCTAAAATTGTTGTTTGCTTTAATTTGCTAAATGACATGCTAAAATGGTTTATTTCATAACTAATTAACCGTAACTCCGAATTAAATAAACTTTATATGTAAATGGGGTGGAAAAGTGCATAGACTGACATGGTGGTATTAGTTTCATGTTTAAGAGCTCTAAAATTGTGCTTAGGGCAGAGCAGTACCAAATCCAAAATATGCACATGGGGATCTTCCGGAATTGTTGTTTGTTGTTCCGGCCTCATCATTTAAACTTGCCTAGATAGGTAGTTTTATTATGCTTCACCACTTTCCATGTTAACCAACATTTAATTTTGATGAGTAGCATAAATGGGAGCAAAATAAATATTTGGAATGTGGGGTTTCGTCGATGTGCAACTCGTTGCATATTGAGCTCCACTTAATTTGTAGTATTGTTTGTTGCACTTTGCCATGCCATGACTCATTAAACCGGACATGCATCATACTTGGTTGTGCATCATGCCATGGTTATGCTTGTTTGTTTACCATGTTGTTTGCTTCTTTCCGGTTCTGCTTCTTCTCAATAGTTCTAGTTTCATTGCGATTGTGAGGATTCGTTCGACTTCGTTTGTTCGTCTACTTCATGGACTCGTTCTTCTTCCTAGCGGGATTTCAGGCAAGACGACCATTACCTTGGATATCACTACTATCTTTGCTTTGCTAGTTGTTTCGATGCTATCGCTATGTCGCGCTACCTACCACTTGTTTGTCAAGCCTCCCAAATTGACATGATAGGCCTCTAACCTTTTCCACCATCCCAGCAAACCATTGTTTGGCTATGTTACCGCTTTGCTCAGCCACTCTTATAGCGTTGCTAGTTGCAGGTGCAGTGCAGGTTGTTCCAAGTTGGGACATGGATATCATGGGATATCACAATATCTCTTATTTAATTAATGCATCTATGTACTTGCTAAAGGGTGGAAGGCTCGACCTTTTTCCTGGTGTTTTGTTCCACTCTTGCCACCCTAGTTTCCGTCATACCGGTGTTATGTTCCTTGACGAGTGCTCGTAACACATGTGGGTGTATGGGAACCCCCTGTCCATTCGCTTAGGTTTAAACTCCTCCAGCAAGGCCCAACATGGTTTTAATTTGCCTAATAACAACTAAAACTTGCATCGGGACTTTCCGAACCCCGTGATAATTAATCAACAACCCGGGCCAGTGCTCCTCATGAGTGTTGGTCCAAACTAGAGCACTGTGCGGTGCCGCCCCTTGGCAACTTGGGGTATTTGGCACCTGTACGCGTAGCTTATCCGCCGTGTCCTGAGAACGAGATAAGCGGCTCCTATCGAGATCATCAAAACGTCAGGAGGTCTTGCTGGTTTAGTTTTGCCTTTGACAAGTGGCTTGTCCATCGGAATTCCTTATCGTAAGCATCGTGTTCTTCATGGTGTGAGGATGTTCCATCGGATGTGCGTGGAAGTTAAAATGGAACACTTGGAGCACCCCTGCAGGGTTAAATCTTTTCTTAAGCCGTGCCCACGGTTATGTGGCAGATTGGAAATTTATAATATCCGGCTGTAGAGAACTTGACACCAGATTCGAATTAAAATACACCAACCGTGTGCGTAACCATGACCGTCTCTTTTCGACTGAGTTCCAGAAGAGAACACGGTGGGCTTATGATTGACTCGTAAGTAGTTTAGGATCACTTCTTGATCATTACTAGACTGTGACTGTTATGCGTAGTTTCTCTTCTTATTCTTGTACTCATAAGTTAGCCACCATACAAATGCTTAGTGCTGTTGCAACCTCACCACTTATCCATTCCATACCCATTAAGCTTTGCTAGTTTTGATACCCATGGTAATGGGATTGCTGAGTCCTCGTGGCTCACATATTACTATAACAATAGGTGCAGGTACATGTAATCGAAGCTTTGACGTGAGAGCGATGCTTGCTTGTTTGGAGTTCTTCTTCTGCTTCTTCTTCTTCGATCAAGGGATAGGTTCCGGGTCGGGAGCCTGGGATTAGCAGGGTGGATGTCGTTCTTCTTTTTCGTTTGATTTCATCCGTAGTCGGATCCTGCTCTTCTATATGATGATTGCTATGTATCAATGAACTGTTGTATTCATGTTGTAGCTTATGGCGAGTGTAAGCCTTTATCTTGTATTCTCATCTATTCAGTACATGGTATGTTGTAATGATATCCACCTTGCTATGCGCTCGAAATGCGGTTGTTCCCCAATCATGAGTTCATCACGTGATTGGGATAGAATCGCATCTTAGGCGCTACACCTTCCTCGAGAACCTGCGCCTACCCTTGCTCCCTTAGCACCGAAGAGGAAACTGTCACCTCTGCGCCCGCTGGCGCCCGCCTGGCCTTGGTTGTCATAGCTCACATCATCGCGGACTCACGAGGTGGGAGGCTTGCATAGAGATCTCCGCTCCTTCGGAGGCAGCCTGGGGAGGCCGCTCCTCTAGAGGTCTTGGCGTTGTTCACCTCGCGAGGCCTTTGTCCTCGCGAGGGTCTTGTCCTGGGGGTGTTGTAGCCGGGCTGTACCGGGACGTCGATGAGTCCACGTGCTAGGCCGTAGGCAGGCTAGTCTAGGTACCCCGACCCCAGAACACCGGCAGCGGCAGGCGATGGATTGATGAGCTGCCGATGGATCTTTGGTCCCTCCGGACGATACCAAATCGAGCCACCGGCCAGACTACCTACTCCCTAGTGTATGGGGTGGAAGCGGTGCTCCCCACAGAACTCATATACGGGTCACCTCGAGTACTTACCTACGATGAAGTAGAGCAAAAGCAGCTCCAGCATGACGATGTCGTGCTCCTTGAGGAAGATCGTCTCCGGGCCGCTGTGCGTGCTGCACGCTACCAGCAAGCCCTATGCCGCTATCATAGCCGCAGGATTCACGCCCGGAGCCTTGAGGAAGGCAAACTTTTCCTTAGGCATGTTCAGTCCGCCAAGGGTTCCAACAAGTTGACGCCGAAGTGGGAAGGCCCATACCGGGTAGTACAAGTCACCAAACCCGGCGTAGTCCGTCTGGAGACCGAAGATGGCATTAAAATGCAAAGCTCATGGAATATTGAGCATCTTCGCAAGTTCTACCCGTAAGGCGCGGCTGCCGGGCTCAGCTCCCGGCAACCACCTTTTGCACAAGCCTTGCCGATGTGCATGTAACCCTTTGTACAAAGCCAGGTGCAGACCCTGTGCAAAGATAATAAAATGAAGTGCTGGCGCCTAAAACATGCATGCATGTTTATTTAAGTCTGAGTTTTGCTATGGTCATTAAATCATTTAGAGGAGATCATGTGCTGCTATTTCCCCCTGTACTAATAACAGGGCCCCTACCACGGATAGACTCCTCAGAAAGAAGTGAGAACAAGCTGGCGTACCAATCACCGACAGCGTAAAGCAGATAAGTTCCCCTAGCCATCCATAGCTTACCCCTGTGTGTAAAGCTTGTGCGTAGAAAAACCTTGTCGCCCTCAAACATTTGTGCTCCCATCTTTTGATTCGATGATTACTTCAGTCAGGGTGGTCGCAGTAGCATTTGAAAAAAAGGGTTGACGAGGGGCCAGTTCTCTTCCACGCTCCTAACCCGTTAAGCTGAGCCCTGCGGCAGCAATGGAAGGGACCGGCAAGATGTCTTGCTGGAAAACCTTGTTTACTTGGAAGTATAGAGGAATCATTCCTCAGCATGGACATGATACATGCACAAGCACCTGGCAAGCATACCTTTTTTCATTAATACGTGGGTAAACAAGTACAAACCATACATGGTACAAATATGGATGAAAGGGTACATAATTTAAGCTACAGTTTGGCAAGTGCCTACATCTTTTAGATTGAAAAAGGATAAGTGCCCCGTAATGCCTTTCTTGTCCCTCTCCTCCTAGAGGCTATAGAGGGAGGTGAAGAGGGCAAAAGGGGTGCCTAGGCAGAAGCCCAGCCTGACCCCGTCAGGGCCCGCGGGACGCAGCCTAACAAGATCGGAGGGCAGGGGCGAAGCGAGAAGGATGGAAGGAGAGGTTAGGCGATGCCCTGGTCACCACCGCTAGGACTAGAGGAATGCGGCAGGAGGGACACCGGCAGGGAAGACGAAGCTGGAGTCCACAAGGAAGCCTGCCGGGGTCCAACTGGAGGAGGCGGAGGCATCCACACCCAACACCCCGGCAAATCGCTCTCCCAGGGAGAAGCCCAGGTGCAGATGATGGTGCCGCCGGCGCCTAGCTGACGGTGACGGTGCCGGTGCATCAGGCGCTCAGCTGGACTCCGAGCCACTGTCCTCCCGCTTGGCGCCGTCATCTTCACCGTCAGTGTCCTCTTCGTCACTGTCGTTCAAAGAGGAGCTTTCGTCATCGGTCGAGCTCTTCGCCGAGCACCCTAAGTGAGCACCCGAATGTCCGAAGACCTTGATGGAGAGCAGATCTGCATCCATTAACTTAAAATGGAGGACGTGCCCCTCCGCTAAGCTATGGGCACGTGCGGAAGTTTTCTAGCCGCGACGGAGAAGCATCACGTGAGGTGCGGGGAAATCAACGTCTGCCCGCATGTTGCCATTACAGCAACCCCTCATGTGCAACGTCAACCCGTGCGGTTGTTCCACCTCCATTACCGTTGCAAAAGGGGTAGGAAGCTGAAGGCGGATGCACGGAGGCTCGCACAGCCTGACGATGAACTCCAGTGGCATGTCCTCGACATGGCCCTCCATCGGAGGCAAGGCGGCTGGAGGAGGAGCAACCAGTGCGCCACCACATCTTCCCCGGCCCCGACGGCCTCACGACCGCGTCCGTGTCCCGTAGCACCACCTTGTGCGCTGGATTCTTCCCCCACATCCTCGGCCGCAATAATGCGTTGCCGAGAAGAGGTCCTCGTCGCCACCGCAGGAGCACGACCGCGCCCTCTCCCTCTCACCATGGTGGAGGAGGGCACAAGAAGAAGGAGGAGGTACGTGGGTGAGTCATTTTGCCCGCCTTTGCACCCCCCTTTTAGAGCGAAGCATGGCAGGGGGCTGGCTCCCCGCTACCCCATGGCAACCGCCATGATCAACCAATCTGGACCATCAGCGTCACTAGCAATGTCCGGAATCACAGACCGCCCTCCTGTGCCTATCCACGGCGCCGAGCTTTTTGCCATGGCACTCATTCCCGCGCCCTGAGTTTCTGCCACCAACCCTACGCAATGCATGCAGCGTACATGGCGGAAACAACAGCGGTAGTGGGATGAGTAATGGTAGTTACCTCCCCGTGAATGTGAGTGGCCCATGGGCCATTACATCGGTAGCCCCACAATGTTCAGCACTACTCGCAGGGAAATCGGAAACTGATCCAGTCATAGGTTAATGAAGAAGTAAGGAAGATATCAAGGAAGACATGGATCCCATTGCTGTACGGCCAAAGTGTTCGCCTATGCATTTGTTAGGGCCTACCCTAATGATGCCCGGCAACACGTATGGGCAAGGCCCGGGGGCTCCTGTCGGTGCAACAAACATTTGCATTTGTTGACCAGACCCATACACTGGCGTGCTGGTGGTCCTATATCCAACACCAATGGGTAACGCAAAACCAAGCCAGAGAAGCCGCTTTTCATGAGATCAAGGAGCGTATCAAAAAGACCAAGCTAAGCATACAAGTCAAGATCCCAAGAGGAGTGTCCCTTGACGGCCAAGCGAGGCTGGCAAGGTTGACACCACAAGCAAGAGCAAAGGCAAATCCCCGCCAGCTGCGCCTCTGAGGCAACCGGAGGCCAAAGAGCACACCCCTCCAAGATCGCCTGGCAAGTCCTGCCCCCGGGAGGTGCGGGCCAGCTACCACCGCTCCACCGCATCATGACGCCAATCACTTGTCAATGCAGTGTCGAGCCCTCCAGGTGATTATGTGGCTCTCACTAAGCACGTGGCAGCTCAATGATAAGCAGATCACACCCATTTGACACCCGTCCAAGGGCGTATCAAGATGATAAGCTGAAGATGGTTAAGTGGCACGCTAGGCTTGCCGGGTTTCACCCTCAGCATGACACCTAGCAGTGCATTTAATGCACTTTGTCCTAACTGCCATAGTTAGGTATGATAGCACTGTTAGCTATCTAATCATGAGATAATGACTGTTTTGCCACTGTGGTTACCCCTTGAGCTATAAAAGGAGGCCCAAGGCAACCTAGAGTAGGATTCGGACCCCCTCACACTTGTACGCTCTCCCCGAGGCCACCTTGCTGGGCTTGAGCAATGTGTGCTGTCGTGTTTCCTCCATCCAATCCACCAAAGCAGGAGTAGGGTTTTACGCTTCTCAGTGGCCCGAACCTGGGTAAAAATGACCAGAGCCCCATCGTCGTGCTGCCTCATGGCTTCCACTCTTTGTGCAACGTGATCTCCCCCTTTCCGAACCACAAGGGGCTCATGGCCCCATAGGTGATCATGTTCATCCGCGACACTCCGTGAGTGACATCTTCAACGTCAAGGATCTCTCTCCCTACCATGGTGATGAGGCTTTCGATCCGAGATCGGATCTTTCCCCAGGGGGGAGGGAGATGATGCAGAGCATCCCATGGTCATCCCCATGGACACTACCCCAACTACCCAAGCAGCAAGTGGACCCATGACTAGAGCTCGCGCATGTGACATTCAATCCAAGGTGACATATCTCCTTCTTGAGTCTTCCATGCATACGAACAGGATATGGTCGCTATCTCAAGCGGAAACGTTGTGCGTGATCAGGTACGCTGATCAGACCGAAGGAGGAGACACGGTGAACATCAAGACTGGTGCAAAGTCTCTGACTAGCCTGGACCTTCCGGCCAACATTCGGAACCTCCGGCAAACGCAACCTTCGGCAAGCCCTGTCGTGGGAGAACACAATCACCTATGGGGCCATCAGCCCCTTGTGGTTCTGCAAGGGGGAGGTCACGTCACACAAAGAGCGGAGGCCATGAAGCAGCACAACGATGATAGGACTCAGGTGAATTTTACCCACGTTCGGGCCGCTGGGAAGCGTAAAACCCTACTCCTGCTTTAGTGGATTGGATGGAGGAACACAATGAACACGCAGCGCCCAAGCCAAGCAAGATGGCCTCGGGGAGAGCTGCTACACGCGTACAAATGTGCAATGGTACGAATCCCTTTCTAGGTAGCGTTGGACCTCCATTTATAGCTCAAGGGGTTACCACAGTGGCAAAACAGTCTTTATCTGGTGATTGGATAGTTAACAGTGCTATCATACCTAACTCTGGTAGTTAGGACAAAGTGCATTAAATGCACTGCTAGTTGTCACGCTGAGGGTGAAACCTGGCAAGCCTGCCATGCCGCTTAATCATCTTCTGCTTATTTGTTCGACGCGCCTCTGGACGGGTGTCATGTGAGAGTAATCTGTCTTCCGACAGGCTGCCACGTGCTTAGTAGAAGCCACTTAATCATCTGGAGGCTTGACACCGCATTGATAAGTGATTTGCATTGTGGTGAGGTGGAGCGGGGGATAGGTGGTGCCTTGGTGGGAGTTTTTGCCCTTGGCGGCCCTGGCAAGCCTGCCGGGGCAATCTTAGACTTGTCTTTGGGGTGGTCTCGACCTGGCCGGGCTCTCCTGCCTGGCAAGGGAGGCCTTCCCAAGGTGATGCTCTGCTGTCTTCTATGTTGACTTGGTCTTCTTGATCCGCTCCTTGATCTCACAAAGAGCGGTTTCTCTGGCTTGGCCTTGCTTTGTATGTTGGTGCTGGACACGTGATCCCAACAAGCCTGTGTATAAGTCCGGGCAACAAACGTGAATGTTTGTTGCACCGACAGGAGCCCCCGGGCCTGGCCCACGCGTGCTGCCGAGCATCATTGGGGTAGGCCCCAACAAATACACAGGCGAGCACTTGAGCCATGCCACAGTGGGATTTATGTCTCTTTTGATATTCTCCTTGCTTCTTCATTAACCTGTGATTGAATCAGTTTCCAGTTTTTCCGTGAGTCATGCAGAATGACGTGGGGTTTCCCATGTAATGGCCCGCAGGCCGCCCATGTTCACGGGGAGGTAACTGCCATTTCACCCATCCCACTACTCCTGCCGTTTCTGCCATGTACGCTGCATGCATTGCGTAGGGTGGGTGGCGGATGCGTAGCATGCGGGAATGAGTGCCATGGCAGAAAGCTCAGCGTCGTGGATAGGCGCAGGAGGGCGGTCATTGATTCTGGACGTTGTCAATGACGCATTGGGACTGGATTGGTGGAGTGGGGCGGTTGCCTTCTGGGTGGTGAGGAGCCAGCCCTGGCCATGTTCCCCCATAAAAGGAGGCGTGGGCGAGGGGCTTACCCACACACATCACCTCCTTCTTTTCATGTGTCTTTCTTCCACTATGGCGAGGGGAAGAGGACGCGTTCGAACTCCAGCGGTGGCCACGAGAGTCTCTTCTCGGCAATGCCTCCCTACCCAGCTGAAGATGCAGGGGCAGAATCCAACACACAAGGTGGTGCCGCAGGATGTGGACGCGGCCGTCGTGGTGCTTGGGGCCGAGGAGGACGCGGTGGCGCTCTGGTCGCTCCTCCCCCGGTTGCCCTGGCTCCGATGGAGGGCCACGTTGGGGACAAGCGGTTGGAGTTCACCATCAGGCTGCGCGGGCCTCCGCGCAACTGCCTTCGGCTTCCTACTCCTTTTGCAAGGGTAATGGAGGTTGAACAGCCGTACGCGTTGAAGCTACACATGAGGGGTTGCTGTAATGGCAACATGCGGGCGGACGTGGAGTTCCCCACACCTCATGTCATGCTTCTCCGCCGCAGCTGGAAAACCTTCGCTCATGCTCATAGCTTGGCAGAGGAGCACGTCCTCCATTTTAAGTTAGTGGATGCAGACCTGCTCTCCATCAAGGTCTTCTGGCGTTCGAGTGCTCGCTTAGGGTGCTGCGCGGAGAGCTCGACCAATGACGAAAGCTGCTCCTCGAGCGACAGCGACGAAGTGGACAGAGACGGCGATGACGACGGTGCCGATCGGAAGGACGGTGGCTCGGACTCCAGATGAGCGCTGGATGCACTGTCACCGTCAGCTAGGCGCCGGCAACACCATCATCTGCACCTAGTCTTCTCCCCGGCAGAGCGATTTGCTGGGGTGTTAGGTGTGGATGTCTCCGCCTCCTCCAGCTGGACTCCGGCAGGCTTCCCCGTGGACTCCGGCTTCGTCTTCCCTGCTGGTGTGCCTCCTGCCACATCTCGCTGGTCCTGGCAGTGGTGACCAGGGCATCGCCTAGCCGCTCTCTCCGTCCGTCATCTTTGCCTCCGCCCCTCTCGATCTTGTCAGGCTGCGTCCCGTGGGCCCTGACGGGGTCAGGCTGGGCTTCTGCCCAGGTGCTCCTTTTGCTCTCTTCACCTCCCACTGTAGCTCCTAGGAGGGGAGGGACAAGAAAGGCATTACGGGGCACTTATCTTTTTTCAATCTAAAACATGTAGGCACTTGCGCAATTTTATCTTAAATTATGTACCCTTACATCCATCCTTGTAGTCTGTATGATCTGCACTTGTTTATCCGTCTATTAATGAAAAAAGAAATGCTTGTCGGGCACTTGTGCATGTATCATGTCCATGCTGAGGATCGACTCCTCAATACTTCCAAGTAAACAAGAGTTTCCCGGCATGATATCTTGCCGGTCCCTCCCGTTGCTGTCGCATGGCTCAGCCTAGCGAGCTAGGAGCGTGGAAGAGAACCAGCCCTTGTCAACCCTTTCTTCCAAATGCCACCGCGACCAGCCTGACTGATGTAATCTTCGATTTCGAGGATGGGAGCACAAATATTTAAGGGTGACAATGTTTTTCTGCGCACAAGTTTTTGACACGGAGGTACACTATGGATGGCTAGGGGAACTTATCTGATTTATGTTGCCGGGGGTCGATACGCAAAGCTTGTTCTAACTTTTTCTCCTTGGGAGTTTATCCACGGTAGGAGCCCTATAGTTAGTACAGGGAAAAAATAGCAGCATACGACCCTCTCTAAATGATCATAGCAAAGTCATACTAAAATATGCATGCATGCAAGTTTTAGGCGCCAGCGCTTTGTTTTATTATCTTTGCACAGGGTCTGCGCTTGGCTTTGTACAAAGGGTTACGTGCCTAGCGGCAATGCTTTTACAAAAGGTGGTTGCCGGGAACTGAGCCTGGCAGCTGCGCCTTACGGGTAGAACTTGCGAAGATGGTCAGCATTCCATGAGTTCTGCACTTGGATGTCATCTTCGGTCTTTAGACGGACTGCGCCAGGTCTGGTGACTCGTACTACCCAGTAAGGGCCTTCCCACTTTGGCGTCAACTTGTTAGAACCCTTGGTGGAATGAATGCGCCTAAGGACAAGGTCGCCTTCCTCAAGGCTCCGGGCGTGCAGCCTGCGGCTATGATAGCGGCGCAGAGCTTGCTGGTAGCATGCAGCACACACAACGGCCCGGAGACAATCTTCCTCGAGGAGCACAACATCGTCATGCTATAGCTGCTTCTGCTCTACTTCATCATAAGCAAGTACTCGAGGTGACCCGTATATGAGTTCTGTGGGGAGTACTGCTTCTGCCCCGTACACTAGGGAGAAGGGAGTCTGCTCGTAGCTCGATTTGGTGTCGTCCTGAGAGACCAAAGAACCACCAGCAGCTCATCGATCCAGCGCTTGCCTCATCTCCGCAACTTGTCAAAAGTTCTCGTCTTGAGCCCTCGCAGCACTTCAGCATTCATCCTCTCAACTTGCCCATTGCTCCGTGGATGAGTAACAGAGGCAAAGGAGACCTTGCTTCCAAGGCTTTGGATGTATTGCATAAAGGTGCGACTCGTGAACTGGGTGCCGTTGTCAGTGATCACTCTGTTGGGAACTCCAAAGCGGCACACCAATCCTTTCAAGAACTTGACAGCTGACTCCGCAGTCACCTTCCTCACTGGCTCCACCTTAGGCCACTTTGTAAACTTGTCGATTGCAACGTACAAGAATTCAAAGCCGCCGGTGGAAACGGGGAAGGGGCCCAAGATGTCGAGCCCCCAGACCATGAATGCCCCAGACAAAGGGATCGTCACGAGAGCTTGAGCTGGCTGATGAATGTTTTTGGACTGGAACTGGCAGGCTTCACACATGGTGACTAGCTCAGTTGCATCTCGGAGGGCTGTGGGCCAGTAGAAACCCTGCCAGATAGCTTTTCCAACCAGTGATCTTGATCCAATATGAGAGCCACACATACCCCCATGTATCTCTACCAATAGCTTCAGTCCGTCTTCCCGGCAAATGCACTTCAATTTCACACCATTTGGCCTTTTCCTGTACCGTGCATCATCGACAAACTGGTACATATTTGACCTTTGGGCTACTCTTTCAGCTTCTTCTTGCTCTTCGGGAAATTCTCCTGTTTGAAGGAAATGGACTATGTGTTGTGCCCAAGTTGGAGCTTGCGGCTCGACAACAAGGACTAAAGGCACCCCCTCGTCCGTGGGAGCGCTCACCTCGAACGCAAGAACTTGTGGTTTCGTTGGAGGGTGCCGCTCACCAACCGAAGTTGGGTTGTTCCCGGCAGCCTCTCTACCAGCGGCTTCAGGAAGCCCTGCCGGGAGATATTTGCCCAATTCCAACTTTCTTCTTTTTCTGGCCAACATTGAAGGGGACACTAATGGTTGAGTTAGGTGGAGGACAAAAGTTCCTGGTTCCACAGGGAGCTTTTGTGCGGTGCACTTTGACAAGTGATCACCAATGTTGTTCTCTGCATGTGGCACATGCTCTACTTGTAACCCATCAAAGCGTTCTTCTAACTTTCTCACCTCCTCTACATATGCCTCCATCAACGGACTCTGGTAATCTTTATTGACTTGTCTTACCACGAGTTGCGAGTCCCCACAGATGATTAATTTCTTGATTCCCAACTCCACTGCAATTCTGGGCCCGGCAAGGAGCCCCTCATACTCAGCAGTGTTGTTGGTAGCCTTCTCCCGGGGAAAATGCATTTGAACCACATACTTGAGATGCTCTCCAGTGGGCACAACAAGAAGCACGCCAACTCCAGCGCCCTGCAACGAGAAAGCTCCATCAAAATACATGATCCATTCTTGAGGCGCCTCCTTGCCGGGGATAACTGTCTCTGGTACTTCTTCATCTAGAGTAGGCGTCCATTCTACAGTGAACTCTGCCAGTGCTCTGCTCTGAATAGTTGAGGTACTTCTGTACTTCAGGCCAAAGCTTCACAACTCTAGCGCCCATTCAACTATCCTGCTGGTGGCTTCAGGGTTCCTCAATATGCGCTGCAACGGGAAACGGGTGACAACTGTGATCTCGTGGGTTTAGAAATAGTGGCGTAGTTTCCTCGAGGCCATGATAGGGCCGAAGATCAGCTTTTGCACTCCAGAGTACCTTGACCTAGCCCCCTGTAACAAGGATCTGACAAAGTACATTGGTCGTTGCACCACTTTCTTCTTTGTCGTGGTTTTGGGATTCCCTTCGCTAACTTGCTCTGCTTTTCTTTGATCTATGTTCAATTCTGCTGTGATTGGTTCAGTTTTATCTCTGGAGGGGACATTTGCTGTAGCTGCTTCCTCATCCACTTCTCGCTGCGCGACCAGCGCTGCACTAACCACTTGGTTCATTGCCGCTAAGTATAGCAGCAATGGCTCTTGCGGTTTAGGAGCGACTAAGGTGGGAGCTGAGGAAAGGTAAGCTTTCAGGTCTTGCAGCGCTGCTTCTACCTCCAGGGTCCACTTCATTGGACCTGCCTTCTTCAAAATTTTGAAGAAAGGCAAGGCATGCTTGGCAGACTTGGAAATGAACCTACTCAGCACGGCAACGCATCCAGTTAAAGGCCTCACATCCTTGACAGTCTTGGGTGCTTGTATCTGCTCGATCGCTCTGATCTTGTTGGGGTTGGCTTCTATCTGTTGGTGAGACACAAAGAAACCAAGTAGCTTACCGGAGGGACACCAAACACACACTTCTCAGGGTTTAACTTCAAATTGATCTTGCGCAAGTTTGCAAAGGTCTTCCAAATCTTGAATGAGTGTTGATCTGTCCTTGGTTTTGACCACTATATCAACCATATAAGGTTCTATGTTTCTGTGCAGCTGTTACTCGAAACCAATCTGTACTACTCTTTCAGTAGTGGATCCAGCGCTCTTTAACCCGAAATGCATGCGTACAAACCAGTACATGCCACATGGAGTTATGAACGCGGTCTTCTCATCGTCTTCCTTGGACATGAATATCTGATGGTAACCGGAGTACGCATCCAAAAAGGAAAGCAGATCACACTCGGAAGTGGAGTCTACAATCTGATCAGTGCGCGGCAGGGGGAAAGGGTCCTTCAGAAACGCCTTGGTCAAGTCTATCAAGTCAATGCAGAGCCTCCATTTCGCCTTTGCCTTGTGCACTACCACTGGGTTCGCTAACTGTCGGTGTCAAAACTGGCGGATCTGGGGTAGGGGGTCCCAAACTGTGCATCTAAGGTCGATGGTAACAGAAGACGAGGGACCCGATGTTTACCTAGGTTCGGGCCCTCTCGATGGAGGTAATACCCTATGTCCTGCTTGATTGATCTTGATGAATATGAGTATTACAAGAGTTGATCTACCACGAGATCATAATGGCTAAAACCCTAGAAGTCTAGCCTGTCTGATTATGATTGTTCTTATGATCGCCCCTACGGACTAAACCCTCTAGTTTATATAGACACCGGAGGGGACTAGGGTTGTACAAAGTCAGTTACAGAGAAAGGAATCTTCATATCCGAATGCCAAGCTTGCCATCCATGCCAAGGAGAGTCCCATCCGGACACGGGAGAGAGTCTTCTGTCTTGTATCTTCATGGCCCATCAGTCCGGCCCACATTACGTAGCCCGGACGCCGGAGAACCCCTTAATCTAGGACTCCCTCAGTAGCCCCTGAACAAGGCTTCAATGATGATGTGTCCGGCGCGCAGATTGTCTTCGGCATTGCAAGGCGGGTTCCTCCTCCGAATACTCCAAAAACAGACTTTGGGCACAGAAAATGTGTCCGGCTCTGCAAAACAAGTACCACACACAACCGCAGAGAGTATAATATTTCACGAGTCCAATCCGCTAACAACTTTCTGTAAAGCGACACCACGTTCCTGCACGGTCATTATTTCGAACCATTTTTAGCTTCCCGCTCCACGCTTTAAGATGCGGTTTCCGGTGGCACACCTTGTCACAGCAGAGATCGTGTCCCTTTATTACGGGATTCTCATCAATACGGGCGTGGGTAATCCAACCGTGCCGTCTGCACGGCCCTTGGGAATAGGCGAGTTTTAAGGTGAGTGGGGAGGCGCTTGATATTCACTGCCTTTATAAGGAGATAAGGATTCATCCCTTTCACCCACGCCATCTCTTTCTCTCCCTCTCCATTCTCGAGCTCCAGCGCCCAAGTTCTCATCTTTTCCGCCTCAAAGAAGCACTCCGACCATGTCCGGATCCGGAGCGCAAGGCAAGTGGATGGCCTCCTCTGTCAAGGAGAAGGACATCGCGAAGCTCCGGGAAGCGGGGTATTTGGCCAAGGAAATCGCCCATCGGCTTCCGGCCAAGGGACAGATCATCCCCACCCCCAAGCCTCATGAGAGGGTGGTGTTCATCCCCCACTTCGTCCGCGGGCTAGGGTTTCCACTCCACCCTTTCGTCCGCGGACTCATGTTCTACTACGGGCTAGATTTCCATGACCTAGCCCCAAATTCTTTCCTCAACATCTCGGCATTTATTGTCGTGTGCGAGGCTTTCCTCCGCATCCCACCCCACTTCGGATTGTGGCTCAAGATCTTCAATGTGAAGCCGAAAGTGGTGGATGGCCAACACGCAGAGTGCGGAGGCGCCATGGTGAGCAAGATGCCCAACGTGACATGGCCCAAAGGTACCTTTGTGGAGACCGTCAAAGGGTGGCAACAACTGTGGTTCTATATCACAGAGCCCCGCGACGCTACCTGGGCCGCGGCTCCCGAATTCAAGTCCGGAGCCCCAATGCGGCTCATCTCCTAGCTAGAGAAGGGCCTGAATTGGTCATCGTTAGACGAGCTAACAGTGCTACAGGCGCGTATCCAGAGCATGGTGGACAAGAACATTAAGCTTGTCAATGTGATCCAGGTGATGCTAGTTCGCCAGATCCTTCCATGCCAAAGCCGGACTTGCCATCTGTGGGAGTTCGATCCGGCCGAGCACCAGACCCTACAACAGTTCTTCGGAACTACGCACGAAGACATCTAGAAGGTGCTTTTTAAGGCCAGCGAGAAATGGCCGGAGACGACCGAGGACCGTGGGCACGACCTGGCCCATCCAGCCAGTCCGGTAAGCTTTTCGTGCTTTCAAGGTGTATCATTTACTTGCCTACTCAGGGAAAATGCCTAAGCCTCCCTATTTATTTTTTTAGGTCTGGACGGAGAAGGCAGAGCGGATCAAATGTATGGCTCCGCTACCCGAGGAACCAGCCATCCCGCTTCTGACGAAGATACTGGTCCCGGTGAACTACCAGGCGCCGGAGAAGAAGGCCAATAAAAGGCCAAGGAGACCAGAAGTGGTCTCCATCGCAAGGGAACTTCGTACGTGGCGTCCGAAGACACCGAGTCTCACTCCTCCGCCGCAGAGGACGACAAGGAGGAGGAGGAAAGCAACTCTCCCCCTGAGGGGGGAAGGAAGAAAAGGGCGGCCTCCACAAATCTGGAGGCAGAGGAGTCCAAGAAGGGGAAGGTCTCCCTCGCAGATAACTCTGCGTGGGATGGTGACAGCAGCCCAGAGCGGCACCCCCGAGACAAGCCCCTGGCCGGATCGTAAGTACTCAAAGACCCTGACGCATTTATATATCCAGCCTCTTTTCTCCATAGTTTTAACATGTTGAATTATGTACTTTCAGTCCGGTTCGTTCCGACCTCGAGCGATCCTCATCTTCGGGGAATTCGCTGGACCCGAAGGTGATGGACAGCGGGTCCCTTCCGGCAGCCTCTTCTCCCAAGGCCATGGATGACACCAAGGTGTTGTCCCAAAGGATATCAGGCCAGGGAGAGATGCAGGAGGCGGTCAGCGTGGCGCCAGAGGGTGAAACCTCGGCCGCCGGACACACGGGGGAGCAAATCCCCATGGAACCTAGCAATGGGGGCCAGGTCCAATTCGGCCCTCAGCCGAATACGGTCCCGGAGACCTATACGGCTCCGGAATCCAGCAAGCAGCCTCCTTCGAGAGAAGGGGGTGTGCCCATTTCGCCGGTGACCTCTGTCCAACCAGAGGCACCGAACACCCTACTGGAAGCGCTGCGAAGTGCTTCCATTATAGAGGAACACCGTGCCCTCATGGGTACGGTGATTGAGAAGTTTTAGTCCGCGAAGAGCGGACTGACCGAAGCCTGCACAAGCCTTCTAACAGGTTTTGAGGTATGAAATGCAATTATGTAAAAAGAATATCACAGTATAGATAGTAGCCCCTAAGACACTGTCCGGTGTTCGAAAAGAAAAGCCGGACAGAGGATCAAACAATTTTCGCAGGAGACTAACCATACATGTCTGTGTGAAAAAATAGGCGTCACTGCTGGCTGCGACCTCCCATGCTGCCGAAGTCTCAGGACTGAAGCAGAGTCTGGAGCGGGCCGAGGAAGAGCTCGGCTGTCTGAAAAAGCAGCTGGAGGATATGCAAGGTATGCCATATCCTTCTGTATATCAGAAAGGATAAATGATTTGTATTAACCATAGTGCCATGATATTTATAGCAGCGGCAACCGAGGTGGAGGCCCTTAAAAAGGCACTGGCCGAGGCCGAGAAGAGAGCGGCGGAGGAACAATCCGTCCGCGAAAGGCAAGAGGCCAGGATCGGTGAGGTCCAACAAGAGCTCCAGGACGCTGTAAAGAAATGCGAGTCCTTGGAGCGCAAGATTACGGATCAAGAGTCTGAGCTTGCTAAGGCCCACCAGAGCACACAAGAGGCCTGGGTTGAAGCCCAGGGCGGCCTCCAGGAAATCCAAGAGGCCAGGAAAATCGTGGTGGGTAAGGTCTTTATAATGCAAAGCAAATTTGTAATGAAAAGGTACCTCTTACTGACCCGGATTTGGAGTTCTCCAGGAGCGTTTGCGGATCTGCCGCACAGCATTGCAGATGCTGCAAATTTCTTCCGAGCCGAAGAGGGGAGTTCAACGGAGAAGCTGTTCTGGTCGCAATACCTTGCGCCAGAGCATCCGGTGCACCTCAGTGATCAGCTGAAACAGCTGACCGAACTGCATAGGGCGGCTGAATTAGCCATGAAGGATTTGATAGTCCGTCTATGGCCTGCCGAAACCATACCCCAAAGCTACTTCGTGCTCGTGAAGCGACTGGTTGCTGCCTGCCCTCGGCTTGATGCCATCAAGCGGTCGGTCTGCATCGAAGGTGCGCGGATGGCTTTCGCCCGTGTCAAGATGCAATTGGCGAAGATGAACGCCATCAAGCTCGCTACCGAGGGACCGCCCGCGGGCAAGGAGCACCGCACGCCCGAGCGATATTTTGACGATGTCCTGGAGGGATCCCGCATTGTAGCGGAGCAGTGTGCAAAAGACATTATCTTCGGATGAATATGTTATCCTGTCCTGCACAATGAAACAAAACTGATATGTAATATAATGTTAGTTGTTTCATATCAAGATTTTTCCTCCTGTGCGGCCGTTTTTATTAAATCTGAGAGTTGGCCAGTCATCGGCTTCAGCCCCCACGTAGGAAGTACGGGGGTGTTCGGGATAAAATCTAAACACTCTTTATCCAAAGTCTTGGTCCTTGTAGGAGGTGTTTAGCGCAACGAACCAGGCAACCGGACTATGCGGCTTTATCACCCTCACTTAGCCATAGGAGTTTTATAATAGAAATTTAGGCGCAGCCCCTAGTATTTGTACATCTGAACTAGGGTGCTGTAAACACCAGATTGGGTAGAGACCGATTCATCGCAAAATGCGGAAAAAATCGCAAAAGATTTGTAACCTCTGAAGAGCTGACCGGCTCTCGCCGCATCATGACAGTCAGTTTTCGGCTTTCTCTACTGAGGTGCTCATCTGGATGAACCAGGGCACAATCGCAGTAGTTCTCCCTTTACTACCCTAGCCGATATAGCGGAACGTAGGGTAGCAAGCACAAGAGCCAGGCAACCCATCTATTGACCAAAGACATGATTCGGAGCCAATGCATATAATGCTAAATTCGGGGTGCCGAACTATACTGTAAAAAGTGTTCGGAGTTTGTTGCCATAGTATGGGGCGCAATAAAGCCCCTGGCAAATTTAGGCCGTACCAATGTGTACGGGTGCAATGGATAAGATTATCGAGAAAAAAGTAGTAAGCTAGTGCCACATAAGTTGGGCCGCGAACTGTTTCCATTATAATGTATTGATACGTAAAAGCGTATAAGTAGTGCAATAAGCAACAAGGCTATTTTACATGCCATAACCAAGGGAGAGCTGCATGAGGGTCCTGAGAACAGGTAGAGTGATCGTCGAAAAGACTTCCTAGAGATTCCCGTATACCGCAATGCTTCTTGCTATCTTGGTGTATCTATCCGTCGAAAGGACCGATGATCAGGCCGTCTTGAGGGGCCTGTGGAAAACCTGAAAAGGATGAAAAAATAAAAAGTAAGAGTACGAGTGTCCGGTCGAGCCGTATTATGAACCACAATATAGTTATGCCTCCGTCTATGCCCATGGTATTTTAAGTGCGTAGTTATGTACGCGTGGTACGTATGCCGCCATTTGGCCGGGACGGAGACGAAGGCCGGATTGCTAGTCTAACTCCTGACGAGCCGGACTGTTATGCTGCGGAGTAGTCCGGATCCGCTTGACAGTGTCCGGGAGCTTGGCCGCTGAATTAAGATTCTGTTTGGCAAGAACGCTCTGTACTTCCGCTGCGAAGGCCGCGGTGTGCTCCGTGTTTCCATTGACTGTTATGACACCGCATGGTCCCGACATCTTGAGCTTGAGATAAGCATAGTGTGGCACCGCATTGAATCGAGCAAATGTGGTTTGTCCGAGCAGTGCATGATAGCCGCTGCGGAAGGGGACGATATCGAAGATCAACTCTTCGCTTCTGAAGTTGTCCGGGGATCCGAAGACAACCTCCAGTGTGATTGAGCCCGTACAGTGGGCCTCTACACCTGGTATGACTCCTTTAAAGGTAGTCTTTGTGGGTTTGATCCTTGAGGGATCGATGCCCATTTTGCGCACTGTATCCTGATAGAGCAGGTTCAGGCTGCTGCCGCCGTCCATAAGGACGCGCGTGAGATGGAATCCATCAACAATTGGATCAAGGACCAGTGCGGCTGAACCGCCATGACGAATATTGGTCGGATGGTCCCTGCGATCGAAGGTGATCGGGCAGGAAGACCATGGGTTGAACTTTGGGGCGACTGGCTCCATCGTGTAGAGGTCCCTGAGCGCTCGTTTGCGCTCCCTTTTGAGGATATGAGTGGCGTATATCATGTTCACCGTTTTAACCTGGGAAGGGAACTTCTTCTGTCCTCCTGTGTTCGGCGGACGGGACTCCTCATCGTCATCCTCGCTTTGCGACCCCTTCTCCTTGTGTTCGGCATTTAACTTGCCGGCCTGTTTAAAAACCCAACAGTCTCTGTTGGTATGATTGGCTGGTTTATCAGGGGTGCCGTGGATCTGACATGGACGATCGAGTATGCGGTCCAAGCTGGATGAGCCCATATTGTTTCTTTTGTATGGCCTCTTCCGCTGGGCGGAGTTGGAGCCACTGAAACCGGCGTTGACCGCCGTGTCATCGGCGGTGCCACCATTGCTTCGGCACTTGTGCCTGTTGTGTCGGGGCTTGCCATTGCTATTCTTGGCTTCATAGGTACCGGCATCGCTTGCAGTGTTATTGCTACGAGCTAGCCAACTATCCTCGCCCGCACAAAAGCGGGTCATGAGTGCCATGAGGGCTACCATGGACTTTGGCTTTTCTTGGCCGAGGTGACGAGCCAGCCATTCGTCGCGGATGCTATGCTTAAAGGCCGCTAGGGCTTCGGCATCTGGGCAGTCGACGATCTGGTTCTTTTTAGTGAGGAACCTGGTCCAGAATTTCCTGGCCGACTCTCCAGGCTGTTGAACTACGTGACTTAAGTCATCGGCATCCGGAGGTCGTACATATGTGCCTTGGAGGTTGTCGCGAAAGGCGTCTTCCAAGTCCTCCCAGCTGCCAATAGAGTTTTCAGGCAAACTATTTAACCAGTGCCGAGCTGGCCCCTTGAGTTTTAATGGGAGGTATTTGATGGCGTGAAGGTCATCACCGCGGGCCATATGAATATGGAGAAGAAAATTCTCAATCCATACCGCGGGATCTGTTGTTCCATCGTATGATTCGATATTTACGGGTTTAAACCCTTCTGTGAATTCGTGCTCCATTACTTCATCAGTGAAGCAGAGGGGGTGTGCGGCGCCTCTATATCGGGCCCCGCCGCGACGTAGCTCGGATTGGGTTCGTCGGCAGTCTTCGGCCCGGGCGTGGTTATGTTTGTCACGTCTGGCTTGATAGCTGTCGTCGCGCGCCAGGGCATGCCCCCGCGATCCGTAGATTGATCTGAACTGACCTGCTCTATTGTCCAGGTGCTGCTGCAGGTCATATGTATGACCCCGGGCTGTTGTGTCTCTGCTTTTGCGGCGAGGTAGTATGGGCTGGTGTTCGGCTTGAATTGCCGCTTTGTCCCGGCCACGTGGTGGTCGGTCAGCCGCATTATGTGTTGATGGCATGGGCTTAAGTGCCTCGTCGTTGAATTGGGGTAGCAGTTTACGCCTCGGATAACTTTTAATGGGGCGCTCGAGTCCGTATTCCTCGGTTGCGAGGACATCAGTCCATCTGTCATTGAGTAGACCTTGATCAGCTTGAAGTTGCTATTGTTTCTTTTTTAGGCTCCTCGCAGTGGCTATTAGCCGGCTCTTAAAGCGCTCCTGCTCGACGGGTTCCTCAGGCACGATAAAGTCTTCGTCGCCGAGGCTCACCTCATCTTCGGAGAGCGGAAGATAGTTACTGTCCTCCGAATCTTCGTTTGTGGCCTGTTCATTAGGGCTGGCTTGCCCATCTTCCCTGTCGTCCTGTTCAAAAGTCGTCTCGACGGGATCTTCTTTGTCTTCGGCCTCATCCGGAGTATTGTTTTCTCTCGTGCCGGTATTGCTATCTTTTCCACGGCGTGATTTAGAGCGGCGCCGCTGACGTCGGCACTTTAGCCGTGTCTCTGGATGTTCATCCTCGACTGGATCTTTCTTGTTGTCATCGTTATTCTCTTTGGGGTATCCACCATGTACACGTCATACGAGGAGGTGGCTGTCCAGCGCCCAGTAAACGGCGGGTTTTGGGCCTGCTCCTCTCCGGCGTCGTCGTCCATACCGTCGATGTCTTCGGAGTCATAATCGAGCATGTCGGTTAAGTCTTCGACAGTGGCAATGAAGTGGGCGGTGGGTGGGAAGCGAAATTCTCCATCATCAGCCTCCAGTTCAAACCGGATATAGTTCGGCTGTGAGTCCCCCGCTAAGGAGAGGGTTTTTAATGAGTTAAGCACATCACCCAAAGGTGAGTGCCGGAAGATGTCCGCGGAGCTGAACTCGAGGATCGGCGCCCGATCGTGCTCGATGGGCGCGGACACATGCGGTTCAGAACCAGTGGCCGGAGACGAGTCCGAGGTTCCGGTGACATAGATCTCGTTTGAAATTGGGTCTGTGTGCGGCTCCAACGCCGTTGAGTCTGTGTGCGGCTCCAACGCCGCTGAGTCTGCGGCTTCTGTGGCGGCGTTGAGCTTCCCGTCCTCGGATGGCACGATCTGCTCCGGATCTAGGGCCAGAGCAATTACAGGAGCTATCTCCCGGGTATGGTCCAATGACAGATTTAGGTCATGTTCATCACGGTGGTAGGGAGTGGCTGCCATGGGCTCGAATCTGTCAAAGATCATGTCTCCACGGATATCAGCAACATAGTTCAAGCTTCCAAATCTAACCTGATGGCTAGGGGCATAGCTGTCAATCTACTCTAGATGGCCAAGAGAGTTGGCTCGCCGTACGAAGCCGCCGAATACAAAGATCTGGCCGGGGAGAAAGACCTCCCTCACGGCAGCATCGTTTTGGACGATTGATGGAGCCATCGAGTCTTCTAGCGACGACACAGCGGAACTCTCAATGAAAGCACCACTGTCGGTGTCAAAACCAGCGGATCTCGGGTAGGGGGTCCCGAACTGTGCGTCTAAGGTCGATGGTAACAGGAGACGAGGGACACGATGTTTACCCAGGTTCGGGCCCTCTCGATGGAGGTAATACCCTACGTCCTGCTTGATTGATCTTGATGAATATGAGTATTACAAGAGTTGATCTACCACGAGATCATAATGGCTAAAACCCTAGAAGTCTAGCCTGTCTGATTATGATTGTTCTTATGATCGCCCCTACGGACTAAACCCTCCGATTTATATAGACACCAGAGGGGACTAGGGTTGTACAAAGTCGGTTACAGAGAAAGGAATCTTCATATCCGAACACCAAGCTTGCCATCCATGCCAAGGAGAGTCCCATCCGGACATGGGAGAGAGTCTTCTGTCTTGTATCTTCATGGCCCATCAGTCCGGCCCACATTACGTAGCCCGGACGCCCGAGGACCCCTTAATCCAGGACTCCCTCACTAACCATGTTGGATGCAGCACTCCTCTGACCAAACCAGCCGCTTCAAGTTTCTTGAGTTCCTCGGCAATGAACTACTGCCGCTCTAAAGCTTGCTTCCTGACCTTCTGCTTGACGGTCCGAGTGTGAGGGCAGACAACAAGGTGGTACTCGATTACCTCCCTGGGAACATCGGGGATGTCAGATGGTTGCCAAGCAAACACATCGACATTCGCCCACAGGAAGGCAACGAGCGCGCTTTCCTATTTGTCATCAAGGGTGGCGCTGATGGTGAACGTACTGTCAGCGCCATCCTACCTCGCCGGGACCTTTTTCACAACAGGTGAAGCAGCCTTGGGCCTTTTGCTAGTTGAACTCTCCGGCAGATCCTCAACAGGCGCGGCGCACTCCGAAGAGGCGTGCTTCCCAGAGTCCTTACCGATATCTCTGCTAGCTTTTTTTCCCTTCTTTGTTTCCTTGGCGGGACCTGTGCCTTCTGTAGCTTCAGCTGCTGCCGCGTCTCGATACATTTGATCCACACATATAATTGCATCTCTTTTATCTGATGAAATGGAAATGATACCCATCGGCCCTGGCATCTTCAAGGTGTTGTAAGCATAGTGGTATGCTTCCATGAATTTTGCCAGAGCTGGACAACCAAGAATCCCATCGTAAGGCAAGGCAAGCTCAACCACGTCAAACATGACCCTTTTGGTCCGGAAGTTCAGTTCCTCACCAAATGTCACAGGCAACGTGATCTTCCCCTTGGGTCGGCTCCTGCCGGTGTTGATTCCTTGAAATGCAGCCGTGGCCTTGAGCTCCCCATCGGGGATCTGTAGCTTCGCAACCACCTTAGGGGAAATCAAGTTCAACCCAGCCCCACCATCAACTAGCATCTTGGTGACTTTGAGGTTCCAGATTGTTGGGGAAACCAACAACGGCAACATCCAACCGCAGTGGTGCGGTCAGGATGATCCTCTTCGTCAAATATGATAGGCATGCGGGACCACTTGAGCGGCTTCCGGGAGTCTGCAGTTGGCTCCATGGCATTGACCTCACATGCCCACTGCTTGAGCTGGCGGTGAGAGGAGTGCAAAGATGCACCCCCGTCAACACACATGGCTTCGGTTGCTTTATGGAATTCTTTCTCACTGGTTTCTTCATCCCCTTCATCACTCTCATTATCTCCTTCTTTCTTCTCATGGCCTCTAGCAGGTTTCTCCTTTTGCTGCGGGGCCTTGCCGCGGCAGCCCCCTCTACTACCACAGCCTTTTCCGCCGGCACCCTCTTGGTCTTTCTCCCTGTCTCGCTTCTCATATTATGCCTTTTGCTTCTTGACAAGTTGCTCCACTTGGTGGCATTCTTGGAGATCATGACCTTTAGTGCGGTGGATTTTGCAGTATGGCCCATCGGACTTCCCAGCTCTCTCTGCCGCCGCAGCCTCCCGGCAATCAGCACACAAGGCAACTTCCTTGCCGAGGGCATTAGTTTTGGCCTTCTTGCCGGTGACAAGATCGCCAAAGCTCTGAACGGCCAATACTGACTTATCTTTGTGCTTCCTGTTGCGCCTCCGGCTTCTCCTCTTCGGGTTAGTGGTCTCGTCGTCATCCTTCGAATCAACTTCGAAGCCATCCTCCTCCCCGGGGAGTCGCCTTCCTTCCTCAGCCTGAGCCCATTTATCCGCCAAGGTGTACAACACATTGATGGTCTTGGGCAGCCAAACATTCATTTTGGACCGTATCCTTCTGTTGCGCACGTTCGAATGGAACGCGGCAATCACCGCTGCTGGATGTATCTCTGGAATGTTACGGTGCACTCGACTGAACCTTTGCATATACTTCCGCAAGCTCTCCCCTTCCTTTTGTGGAAGGACTTGCAAGTCACTAGGCCACCCGGGCTCTTGGTAGTCACCCGTGAACGCGCCAACAAATTCATTGCACAAGTCAGCCCATGATGAAATGGAATTCTCTGGCAGGAGCATCAGCCACGACCACACTTTTGGCTTGAGTGCCAAAGGGTAGTAGTTGGCGAACACCTTCTCATCCCTGCACTCAGCGGCTTGAATGGCAATTGTGTAAATGCTCAAGAACTCTGCCGGGTTTAACTTTCAATCATATTTTTCTGGTAACTCTGGCTTGAAGACCTGGGCTAATGACCAGCGGACCTGCCACAGCTCACGAGTGAAGGCAGGGCACCCAACCTCGTAAGGCAAGTACCCGCCATCACTAGGTGCGGGTTCATCATTGTATGGGCCATTGCGCGTGTCAGATTGATGGCGAGTATCCCGGCGTCGTTCTATAGTGACGTGCGCATCTTCCGTCCGCCGATCTTCCAGGACCCACCACTGATCCCGATGGGTTTGTGGGTCAGACGAGGCCATCGATGCTCCGTCGGGTTCGTGTACATGCTACTCTTGCTGCTGTCACCTCTAGGCCTGCTATTGCGGAGGAGACTGCACTGTCAGTGTGGCCCCCTTGACACGGCCATCAGCTCGGGCTGCTGTTATTATTCGCGGGTACCGCGATGGTTCTGCCTGCTGTGATTTTACAGCTTCAGCGAAGCCGATCAAACTCTAGATGGTGGCCCTCCACTCATCCATTTGATCAGCCGCCGGTGGGAATCTCAGTAGGAGTTGGGCCCGTGCCATGGCTTCCGTAGCTGTGCTCGGTATAGCTGATGAGGCAGACCATGACGTTGCTCGACTCCTGGTAGTACCAACAGGGGCGTCACCACGTTCATGCTGTCGCGAACCAGTCGCCAAGGCTGTCTGGGGATGATTGGGTCGCACTCGGGGGTCGACAACCCAGTTTGGCGCTCCGTCTTGTTCGCCTTGCTCCGGGCAAGGTGCCTGCTTAGTAGTCGCACCTATGGCAAGCACGGCTAGAGGGTCACAACTCGCGTCAGAGCGGGCGTCATTGCTGCGGCTGCGCCCGCTAGTGCGGCGGGATGGTGGAGACTGAACGTTCCCTCCACCCGCGGCTCGCGGGTCATGCCCGTTGGGATGTTGCTGATGCTGCCCTCCCCTGGCGCATCCCGCTCCAGCTTCGTCCATGTGGGACACAACGACGGCACCGCCTGCGCCGGTCGCGTCTCCCGTGGTACCCGCCTCACCCAACGCCGCCGTGGCGCCTACGGCATTCATGGCCGCGTGCGAGGGGGCCTTCGAAGTGGAAGGGTGCGCGGTAGCACCGGGTTTCTTCTTGGGCGCCATCGATGAAGATGATGATGATGATGATTGACGTGTTGTTCACAACCTCAGGTTCGCGCAAGCACTTCCCCCTACCTAGTGCGCCAAAGATGTCATGGGAGAACACGATCACCTATAGGGCCATCGGCCCCTTGTGGTTTGGCAAGGGGGAGGTCATGTCGCACAAAGAGCGGAGGCCATGAAGCAGCACAATGACGATAGGACTCTGGCAATTTTTACCCAGGTTTGGGCCGCTGGGAAGCGTAAAACCCTAATCCTGCTTTAGTGGATTGGATGGAGGAACACATTGAACATGCAGGGCCCAAGCCTGGCAAGATGGCCTCTGGGAGAGATGCTACGCGCGTACAAATGTGCAAGGGTCCGAATCCCTTTCTAGGTAGCCTTGGACCTCCTTTTATAACTCAATGGGTAACCACAGTGGCAAAATAGTCTTTATCTAGTGATTGGATAGCTAACAGTGCTATCATACCTAACTGTGGCAGTTAGGACAAAGTGCATTAAATGCACTGCTAGGTTTCACGCTGAGGGTGAAACCCGGCAAGCCTGACATGCCGCTTAATCATCTTCTGCTTATCTGTTCGGCACGCCTCTGGATGGGTGTCATGTGAGGGTAATCTGTCTTCCGACGGGCTGCCACGTGCTTAGTGGAAGCCACATAATCATCTGGAGGCTTGCCACCGCATTGATAAGTGATTTGCGTTGTGGTGCGGTGGAGCGGTGGATTTGTGGTGCCTTGACAGGAGTTTTTGCCCTTGGCGGCCCCGGCAAGCCTGCCGGGGCAATCTTGGACTTGTCTTTGGGGTGGTCTCGACCTGGCTGGGCTCTCCTGCCCGGCAAGGGAGGCATTCTCAAGGTGATGCTCTGCTGTCTTCTATGTTGACTTGGTCTTCTTGATCCACTCCTTGATCTCACAAAGAGTGGTTTCTCTGGATTGGCCTTGCTTTGTATGTTGGTGCCGGACACGTGATGCCAGCATGCCTGTGTATATGTCCGGGCAACAAACATGAATGTTTGTTGCACCGACAAGCCCGGAACTTCCGGCCCCTGACGATCAAGGCCAAACTAGGGCGTGCAAACTCTCTGTTAAGCCCGGAACTTGCCTGGACCCCCGTCCGGAACTTTCGGCTCCCGGAACTTCCGGCCAGCCCGGACCTTCCGGCCCCCGGCTCCCAGACTAGCCCCGAAGCGCGTCAACTCTCTGGATAGCCCAGAACCCGGCCGGAACCAGCCCAGAACCACCATTGCCCGGAACTTCCGGCCTGCCTGTGCGCAGTGATTCTGGCCCGAGGCCTGTGTACCCCTTTGCCCCCTATACTATATATACTCTTCTTCTACCTCCGTTTTAGGGGCAGCATTGCGATAGATCATTTTGGAGATAGAGCTTTGCTCATCCACTTGATACCTACTCCTTTGGAGATCAAGGCCTCCTAGGTGAAGGTCCCCCAAGTGGATTCAATACCTCGTCTAGGGAAAGATCCCCTCATGGATTCAAGACCCCATCTCCTCACGGATTGGGAAGAACTACCGATCGTTTGTATCATCCTTTGTTAGATTTGGATCATGTCTCTCATTGTGTTCTTGGATCTAGCACATGTGTAATCGAATCTCGTTGATTTGAGTGTTTGCTCTCATTTCCCCTCATGTTTTCCCTTGTGTGTTCTTCGTGGTATTTGAGGGAGTCCTGGATTAAGGGGTCCTCGGGTGTCCGGGCTACATAATGTGGGCCGGACTAATGGGCCATGAAGATACAAGACAGAAGACTCACTCCCGTGTCTAGATGGGACTCTCCTTGGCGTGGATGGCAAGATTGGCGTTCGGATATGAAGATTCCTTTCTCTGTAACCGACTTTGTACAACCCTAGTCCCCTCCGGTGTCTATATAAACTAGAGGGTTTAGTTCGTAGGGGCGGTCATAAGAACAATCATAATCAGACAGGCTAGACTTCTAGGGTTTAGCCATTACAATCTCGTGGTAGATCAACTCTTGTAATACTCATATTCATCAAGATCAATCAAGCAGGACGTAGGGTATTACCTCCATAGAGAGGGCCCGAACCTGGGTAAACATCGTGTCCCCCGTCTCCTGTTACCATCGACCTTAGACGCACAGTTCGGGACCCCCTACCCGAGATCCGCCGGTTTTGACACCAACATTGGTGCTTTCATTGAGAGTTCCGCTGTGTCATTGCTAGAAGACTCGATGGCTCCATCAATCATCCACAACGATGCTGCCGTGAGGGAGGTCTTTCTCTCCGGCCAGATCTTTGTATTCGGCGGCTTCGTACTGCGGGCCAACTCGCTTGGCCATCTAGAGCAGATCGACAGCTACGCCCCTGGCCATCAGGTCAGATTTGGAAGCTTGAACTACGTTGCTGATATCCGTGGAGACTTGATCTTCGACGGATTCGAGCCCATGGCAGCCGCTCCCTGCCACCGCGATGAACATGACCTAAATCTGTCATCGGACCATACCCGGGAGATAGCTCCTATAACTGCTCTGGCCCTAGATCCGAAGCAGATCGCGCCATCCGAGGACGGGAAGCTCAACCCCGCCATGGAAGCCGCAGACTCAGTGGCGTTGGAGCCGCACACAGACTCAGCGGCGTTGGAGCCGCACACAGACCCAATTTCAAACGAGATCTGTGTCACCGGAACCTCGGACTCGTCTCCGGCCACTGGTTCCGAACGGCATGTGTCCGCGCCCATCGAGCTCGATCGGGCGCCGATCCTCGAGTTCAGCTCCACGGACATCTTCCGGCACTCACCTTTGGGTGATGTGCTTAACTCATTAAAAATCCTCTCCTTAGCGGGGGACTCACAGCCGAACTATATCCGGTTTCAACTGGAGGTTGATGATGGAGAATTTCGCTTCCCACCCACCGCCCACTTCATTGCCACTGTCGAAGACTTAACCGACATGCTTGATTACGACTCCGAAGACGTCGACGGTATGGACAACGACGCCGGAGAGGAACAGGCCCAAAACCCGACGTTTACTGGGCGCTGGACAGCCACCTCCTCGTATGACGTGTACATGGTGGATACCCCCAAAGAGAATAACGGCGACAACAAGAAAGATCCAGTCGAGGATGAACCTCCTAAGACACGGCCAAAGTGCTGACGTCAGCGGCGCCGCTCTAAATCACGCCGTGGAAAAGATAGCAATACCGGCACGAGAGAAAACAATACTCCAGATGAGGCCGAAGACAAAGAAGATCCCGTCGAGCCAACTTTCGAACAGGACGTCAGGGAAGATGGGCAAGCCTGCCCTAATGAACAGGCCACAAACGAAGATTCAGAGGACAGTAACTATCTTCCGCTCTCCGAAGATGAGGTGAGCCTCGGCGACGAAGACTTTATCGTGCCTGAGGAACCCGTCGAGCAGGAGTGCTTTAAGCGCCGGCTAATAGCCACTGCGAGGAGCCTAAAAAAGAAACAGCAGCAGCTTTAAGCTGATCAAGATCTACTCAATGACAGATGGACTGATGTCCTGGTAGCCGAGGAATACGGACTCGAGCGCCCCATTAAAAGTTATCCGAGGCGTAAACTGCTACCCCAATTCAACGACGAGGCACTTAAGCCCATGCCATCAACACATAATGCGGCTGACCGACCACCACGTGGCCGGGACAAAGTGGCAATTCAAGCCGAAAACCAGCTAATACTACCTCGCCGCAAAAGCAGAGATACAACAGCCCGGGGTCATACATATGACCTGCGGCAGGACCTGGACAATAGAGCAGGTCAGTCCAGATCAATCTACGGATCGCGGGGGCATGCCCTGGCGCGCGACGACGGCTATCAAGCCAGATGTGACAAACATAACAACGCCCGGGCCGAAGACTGCGGACGAACCCAATCCGAGCTATATCGTGATGTGGCCCGACATAGAGGCGCCGCACACCCCCTCTGCTTCACTGATGAAGTAATGGAGCATGAATTCCTAGAAGGTTTTAAACCCGTAAATATCGAATCATACGATGGAACAACAGATCCCGCGTTATGGATTGAGGATTTTCTTCTCCATATTCATATGGCCCGCGGTGATGACCTTCACGCCATCAAATACCACCCATTAAAACTCAAGGGGCCAGCTCGGCACTGGTTAAACAGTCTGCCTGAAAACTCTATTGGCAGCTGGGAGGACTTGGAAGACGCCTTTCGCGATAACTTCCAAGGCACATATGTACGACCTCCGAATGCCGATGACTTAAGTCATGTAGTTCAACAGCCTGGAGAGTCGGCCAGGAAATTCTGGACCAGGTTCCTAACTAAAAAGAACCAGATCATCGACTGCCCGGATGCCGAAGCCCTAGCGGCCTTTAAGCATAGCATCCGCGACGAATGGCTGGCTCGTCACCTCGGCCAAGAAAAGCCAAAGTCCATGGCAGCCCTCACGGCACTCATGACCCGCTTTTGTGCGGGCGAGGATAGTTGGCTAGCTCGTAGCAATAACACTGCAAGCGATGCCGGTACCTCTGAAGCCAAGAATAGCAATGGCAAGCCCCGACGCAATAGGCACAAGCGCCGAAGCAATGGCGGCACCGCCGATGACACGACGGTCAACGACGGTTTCAGTGGCTCCAAGTCCGGCCAGCGGAAGAAGCCATACAAAAGAAACAATACGGGCTCATCCAGCTTGGACCGCATACTCGATCGTCATGTTAGATCCACGGTACCCCTGATAAACCAGCCAATCATACCAACAGAGACTATTGGGTTTTTAAACAGGCCGACAAGTTAAATGCCAAACACAAGGAGAAGGGGTCGCAAAGCAAGGATGACGACGAGGAGTCCCGTCCGCCGAACACAGGAGGACAGAAGAAGTTCCCTTCCCAGGTTAAAACGGTGAACATGATATACGCCACTCATATCCCCAAAAGGGAGTGCAAAGGAGCGCTCAGGGACGTCTACGCGATGGAGCCAGTCGCCCCAAAGTTCAACCCATGGTCTTCCTACCCAATCACCTTCGATCGCAAGGACCATCTGACCAGTATTCGTCATGGTGGTTCAGCCGCACTGGTCCTTGATCCAATTTTTGATGGATTCCATCTCATGCGCGTCCTTATGGACGGCGGCAGCAGCCTGAACCTGCTCTATCAGGATACTGTTCACAAAATGGGCATCGATCCCTCAAGGATCAAACCCACAAAGACTACCTTTAAAGGAGTCTTACCAGGTGTAGAGGCCCGCTGTACGGGCTCAATCACACTGGAGGTTGTCTTCGGATCCCCGGACAACTTCAGAAGCGAAGAGTTGATCTTCGATATCGTCCCCTTCCGCAGCGGCTATCATGCACTGCTCGGACGAACCGCATTTGCTCGATTCAATGCGGTGCCACACTATGCTTATCTCAAGCTCAAGATGCTGGGACCACGCGGTGTCATAACAGTCAATGGAAACACGGAGCGCTCCCTCCGTACCGAGGAGCACACCGTGGCCTTGGCAGCGGAAGTACAGAGCGGCCTTGCCAAACAGAATCTTAATTCAGCGGCCAAGCTCCCGGACACTGTCAAGCAGATCCGGACTACTCCGCAGCATAACAGTCCAGCTCATCAGGAGTTAGACTAGCAATTCGGCCTCCGTCTCCGTCCCGGCCAAATGGTGGCATACGTACCACACGTACATAACTACGCACTTAAAATACCATGGGCATAGACGGAGGCATAACTATATTGTGGTTCATAATACGGTTCGACCGGACACTCGTACTCTTACTTTTTCTGTTTTCATCCTTTTTAGGTTTTCCACAGGCCCCTCAAGATTGCCTGATCGTCGGTCCTTTCAACGGATAGATACACCAAGATAGCAAGAAGCATTGCGGTATACGGGAATCTCTAGGAAGTCTATTCGACGATCACTCTACCTATTCTCAGGACCCTCACATAGCTCTCCCTTGGTTATGGCATGTAAAATAGCCTTGTTGCTTATTGCACTACTTATACGCTTTGACGTATCAATACATTATAATGGAAATAGTTCGCGGCCCAACTTCTGTGGCACTAGCTTACTACTTTTTTCTCGATAATCTTATCCATTGCACTCGTACACTTTGGTACGGCCTAAATTTGCCAGGGGCTTTATTGCACCCCATACTATGGCAACAAAGTCCGAACACTTTTTATAGTATAGTTTGACACCCCGAATTTAGCTTTATATGCATTGGCTCTGAATCATGTCTTTGGTCAATAGTTGGGTTGCCCAGCTCCTGTGCTTGCTACCCTACGTTTCGCTATATCGGCTAGGGTAGTAAAGGGAGAACTACTGCAATTGTGCCCTGGTTCATCCGGATGAGCACCTTAGTAGAGAAAGCCGAAAACTGACTGTCATGATGCAGCGAGAGCCGGTCAACTCTTCGGAGGTTACAAATCTTTTGTGATTTTTTCCGCATTTTGCGATGAACCGGTTTCTACCCGATCTGGTGTTTACAGCACCCTAGTTTGGATTTATGAATACTAGGGGCTGCGCCTAAATTTCTATTATAAAACTCCTATGGCTAAGTGAAGGTGATAAAGCCACATAGTCCGGTTGCCTGGTTCATTGCGCTAAACACCTCCTTCAAGGACCAAGACTTTGGATAAAGAGTTTTTAGATTTTATCCCGAACACACCCGTACTTCCTACGTGGGGGCTGAAGCCGACGACTGGCCAACTCTCAGATTTAATAAAAACGGCCGCACAGGATGAAAAATCTTGATATAAAACAACTAACATTATATTACATATCAGTTTTGTTTCATTGTGCAGGACATGATAACATATTCATCCGAAGATAATGTCTTTTGCACACTGCTCCGCTACAATGCGGGATCCCTCCAGGACATTGTCAAAATATCACTCGGGCGTGCGGTGCTCCTTGCCCACGGGCAGTCCCTCGGTCGCGAGCTTGACGATGTTCATCTTCGCCCATTGCATCTTGACACGGGCGAAGGCCATCCGTGCACCTTCGATGCAGACCGACCGCTTGATGGCATCAAGCCGAGGGCAGGCAGCAGCCAGTCGCTTCAGGAGCCCGAAGTAGCTTTGGGGTATGGCTTCGGCAGGCCATAGACGGATTATCAAATCCTTCATGGCCAATTCAGCCGCCCTATGCAGTTCAGTCAGCTGCTTTAGCTGATCGCTGAGGGGCACTGGATGCTCTGGCGCAAGGTATTGCGACCAGAACAGCTTCTCCATTGAACTCCCCTCTTCGGCTCGGAAGAAATTCGCAGCATCTGCAATGCTGCGCAGCAGATCCGCAAACGCTCCTGGAGAACTCCAAATCCGGGTCAGTAAGAGGTACCTTTTCTTCACAAATTTGCTTTGCATTATAAAGGCCTTACCCGCCGCGATTTTCCTGGCCTCTTGGATTTCCTGGAGGGCGCCCTGGGCTTCAACCCGGGCCTCTTGCGTGCTCGGGTGGGCCTTAGGAAGCTCAGACTCTTGATCCGTAATCTTGCGCTCCAAGGACTCACATTTCTTTACAGCGTCCTGGAGCTCTTGTTGGACCTCACCGACCCTGGCCTCATGCCTTTCGCGGACGGATTGTTCCTCCGCCGTTCTCTTCTCGGCCTTGGCCAGCGCCTTTTTAAGGGCCTCCACCTCGGTCGCCGCTGCTATAAATATCATGGCACTATGGTCAATACAAATCATTCATCCTTTCTGATATACAGAAGGGTATGGCATACCTTGCTTATCCTCCAGCTGCTTTTTCACACGGCCGAGCTCTTCCTCGGCCCGCTCCAGACTCTGCTTTAGTCCGGAGACTTCGGCAGCACGGGAGGTCGCAGCCAGCAGCGACGCCTGTTTTTTCACATAGACATGTATGGTTAGTCTCCTGCGAAAATTGTTTGATCCCCTGTCCGGCTTTTCTCTTCGAACACCGGACAGTGTCTCAGGGGCTACTGTCTATACTGTGATATTCTTTTTACATAATTGCGTTTCATACCTCAAAACCTGTTAGAAGGCTTGTGCAGGCTTTGGTCAGTCCGCTCTTCGCGGACTGAATCTTCTCAATCACCGTACCCATGAGGGCACGGTGTTCCTCTACAATGGAAGCACTTCGCAGCGCTTCCAGTAGGGTGTTCGGTGCCTCTGGTTGGACAGAGGTCACCGGCGAAATGGGCATCTCTCGAAGGATGCTTCTTGCCGGATTCCGGAGCCGTATAGGTCTCCGGGACCGTATTCGGCAGAGGGCCGAATTGGACCTGGCCCCCATTGCCAGGTTCCATGGGGATTTGCTCCCCCATGTGTCCGGCGGCCGAGGTTTCACCCATTGACACAACGCTGACGGCCTCCTGCGTCTCTCCCTGGCCTGGGATCCTTTGGGACAACACCTCGGTGTCATCCATGGCCTTGGGAGAAGAGGCCGCCAGAAGGGACCCGCTGTCCATCATCTTCGGGTCCAGCGAATTCCCCGAAGATGAGGATCGCTCGAGGTCGGAACGAACTGGACAGAAAGTACATAATTGAACATGTTAAAACAATGGAGAAAAGAGGCTGCATATATAAATGCGTCAGGGTCTTTGTGTACTCACGATCCGGCCACGGGCTTGTCTCGGGGGCGCCGCTCTGGGCTGCTGTCGACATCCCACGCGGAGTTATCCGCGAGGGAGACCTTCCCCTTCTTGGACGCCTCTACCTCCAGATTTGTGGAGGCCGCCCTTTTCTTCCTTCCCCCTTAGGGGGAGAGTTGCTTTCCTCCTCCTTGTCGTCCTCTGCGGCGGAGGAGTGAGACTCGGCATCTTCGGACGTCACGTCCGAAGTTCCCTTGCAACGGAGACAACTTCTGGTCTCCTTGGCCTTTTTCTTGGCCTTCTTCTCCGGCGCGTGGTAGGGCGCCGGGACCAGCATCTTCGTTAGAAGCGGGATGGCTGGTTCCTCGGGCAGTGGAGCCGGACACTTGATCTGCTCTGCCTTCTTCGTCTAGACCTGAAAAAATAAATAGGGAGGCTTAGGCATTTTCCCTGAGTAGGCAAGTAAAGGATACACCTTGAAAGCACGAAAAGCTTACCGGACTGGCGGGATGGGCCAGGTCGTGCCCATGGTCCTCGGTCGTCTCCGGACATTTCTCGCTGGCCTTAAAAAGCACCTTCCAGATGTCTTCGTGCTTAGTTCCGAAGAACTGTTTCAGGGTCTGGTGCTCGGCCGGATCGAACTCCCACAGATGGCAAGGCCGGCTTTGGCATGGAAGGATCCGGCGAACTAGCATCACCTGGATCACATTGACAAGCTTAATGTTCTTGTCCACCATGCTCTGGATACGCGCCTGCAGCACTGTTAGCTCGTCCGACGATGACCAATTTAGGCCCTTCTCTAGCCAGGAGGTGAGCCGCATTGGGGCTCCGGACTTGAATTCGGGAGCCGCGGCCCAGGTAGCGTCGCGGGGCTCTGTGATATAGAACCACAGTTGTTGCCACCCTTTGACGGTCTCCACAAAGGTACCTTTGGGCCATGTGACGTTGGGCATCTTGCTCACCATGGCGCCTCCGCACTCTGCGTGTTGGCCATCCACCACCTTCGGCTTCACATTGAAGATCTTGAGCCACAATCCGAAGTGGGGTGGGATGCGGAGGAAAGCCTCGCACACGAGAATAAATGCCGAGATGTTGAGGAAAGAATTTGGGGCTAGGTCATGGAAATCTAGCCCGTAGTAGAACATGAGTCCGCGGACGAAAGGGTGTAGTGGAAACCCTAGCCCGCGGACGAAGTGGGGGATGAACACCACCCTCTCATGAGGCTTGGGGGTGGGGATGATCTGTCCCTTGGCCGGAAGCCGATGGGCAATTTCCTTGGCCAAATACCCCGCCTCCCGGAGCTTCACGATGTCCTCCTTGACGGAGGAGGCCATCCACTTGCCTTGCGCTCCGGATCCGGACATGGTCGGAGTGCTTCTTTGAGGCGGAAAAGATGAGAACTTGGGCACTGGAGCTCGAGAATGGAGAGGCAGAGAAAGAGAAGGTGTGGGTGAAAGGGATGAATCCTTATCTCCTTATAAAGGCAGTGAATATCAAGTGCCTCCCCACTCGCCTATTCCCAAGGGCCGTGCAGACGGCACGGTTGGATTACCCACGCCCGTATTGATTAGAATCCCGTAATAAAGGGACACGATCTCTGCTGTGACAAGGCGTGCCACCGGAAACCGCATCTTAAAGCGTGGAGCGGGAGGCCAAAAAACGGTTCGAAATAATGACCGTGCAGGAACATGGTGTCACGTTATAGAAAGTTGTCAGTGGATTGGACTCATGAAATATTATACTCTCTGTGGTTGTGTGTGGTACTTGTTTTGCAGAGCCGGACATGTTTTCTGTGCCCGAAGTCTGTTTTTGGAGTATTCGGAGGAGGAACCCACCTTGCAATGCCGAAGATAATCTGCGCGCCGGACACATCGTCATTGAAGCCTGGTTCAGGTGCTACTGAGGGAGTCCTAGATTAAGGGGTACTCGGGTGTCCGGGCTACGTAATGTGGGCCGGACTGATGGGCCATGAAGATACAAGATAGAAGACTCTCTCCCGTGTCCGGATGGGACTCTCCTTGGCGTGGATGGCCAGCTTGGCATTCAGATATGAAGATTCCTTTCTTTGTAACCGACTTTGTACAACCCTAGTCCCCTCCGGTGTCTATATAAACTGGAGGGTTTAGTCCGTAGGGGCGATCATAAGAATAATCATAATCAGGCAGGCTAGACTTCTAGGGTTTAGCCATTACGATCTCGTGGTAGATCAACTCTTGTAATACTCATATTCATCAAGATCAATCAAGCAGGACGTAGGGTATTACCTCCATAGAGAGGGCCCGAACCTGGGTAAACATCGTGTCCCCCGTCTCCTGTTACCATCGACCTTAGACGCACAATTCGGGACCCCCTACCCGAGATCCGCCGGTTTTGACACCGACAGTATTTCCTCCAAATCATGAAAGATCGCCCCCCTAGGGTTCCGCCCTACATCACTACGGTTTCAACCCGTTGTCCCCATTGGACATTCTTCTACTACCACTACAAGAGCGCATCAACATGGACACAAGTGCACGGGCGAACTATCTTAAGAAGGTGCATGAAGATACAAGACAAGCAATCGAGCGCCAAGTACACCGTCTCGCGACCAAGATCAAGATCAACAAGCATCCCATGATATTCAACAACGGTGATCCTCTGTGGCTACACCTTCGCAGGGACCGCTTCCCCAAAGAACACAAGTCCAAGCTTCTACCTCGAGCCGATGGACCCTTCAAGGCGTTAGCACAATACAACAACAACGTCTACAAGATCGACATCCCACGCGACAAGTACAACATGAGCGATATCTTCAACGTCAAGGATCTCTCTCCGTACTATGGTGATGAGGTTTTCGATCCGCGGTCCTATCTTTCCCAAGGGATGGTGGAGATGATGCGGAGCATCCTATGGTCATCCCCATGGACCTACTGACGTCTCACCAAGTGCCAAGTGGACCGATGACACGAGCACATGCAAGAGCTCTCGAGACCGAGGTGACATCTCTCCTTAGTGATATTCCATATGACCCAATTGAGACATGGCTACTACCCAAAGCTGGAATGCTATGTGTGCTTTGGTACCAAGACTCGCTCGGAGCTGCTCGCGAATATGGACAAGTCCCCAAGTACATGGATGATGAGGAACGACAAAAGGGACCGAAGAGGGCTCCCAGGACCCGGACATCCAGCCACAACCCCGGACATCTGGCCCCTAAAGATGACTACGCCAGTAGCAGACCAGCCAATGAGCTATAGGGCCCGGACATCCAGCCAGGGCCCAGACATCTGGCCCGACAGCCCGGACATCCGGCTCCTACCCAGAAATCCGGCCCTCCATCATAGAACATCACCGGAGAGGAGTCCTGCCAGCCCGGACATCCAGCCCCACCTCGAAGGCCCGGACATCAGGCCGAGCCCCGGAAATCCGACCCCATCTTCACAGTACGCAAGTCCATGCCAGCCCAGACATCTGCCTCACCTACCCCGGACATCTGACCCATCCCCGAAGGCCCGGGCATCCGGCCCGATGCCCAGAGATCCGGCCACTCCTGCCTGCACGCAGTGCATCAGGGCCGAAGCACATGTACCCCTTCGGCACCTAGACTATATATACTCCACCTCCACCTATGTTTTAGGGTTAGAATTGTGATAGCTCATTTTGGAGATAGAGCATTGCTCATCCACTTGTACCCCTACTCCATTGGAGACCAAGGCCTCCTAGGAGAAGATCCCCCAAGTGGATTCAAGACCCCCCTTGGGGGAAGATCCCCGAGTGGATTCAAGACCTCCTTCATGGAGATGAACTAGTTACCCTTGTATCCCCCTTTGTTGGACTTAGACCTTTGTTTCCCTCTTTGTTTTCCTCTTATGTGTTCTTCGGGAATCCCCCTCCAAATCATGAAAGATCGGCCCCTAGGGTTCCACCCTACATCAACAATTGAGGAGTTCTCTTGGACTTGCTGGTTTGTATAGGCATTTTGATGTAGGGTGGAACACTAGGGGCCGATCTTTCGCGATTTGGAGGGGATGTCCCGAAGAACATGATGAACACATGAAGAACACAATGGGAAAAACAAGAGGAAACACTCAAATTGACTTGATCCAATCACACATGTACTAGATCCACATACACAAAGAGGTATCAAAGATCCAAGGACAACAAAAGAGGGTACAAAGGTAACAAGTTCATCCCAATCCTATGAGGAAAGAGGTCTTGAATCCATATAGGATCTTCCCACAAGGGGGTCTTGAATCCACTTGGGGAATCTTCTCCGAGGAGGCCTTGGTCTCCAATGGAGTAGACGTAAGTGGATGAGCAAAGCTCTATCTCAAATGGGATAATCCTTTGCTGACCCTACATGGAAGTGGGGAGAAGAGTATATATAGTCTTGACCACAAAGGGGTAAGTGGGAGAGAGATACAAGGCCAAAGGTCACAGCAGCGCACAGGCAGTTCCGAACGTCCGGAGGGTTACAGTCGTCCAGAGGCTCACGAGGGTCCGGGCGTCCGAGGGTCTTCGGACTTCCTTAGATTCGGCTCTAGTCGGTTGGCGCCGGATATCCGGACGATGACGGTCATCCGGTCGTTGGAGGTTGTCGGACGTCTGGTGTTCGTCGGTTGTCCGGGCGCTGTAGACTTGGTCTGCTGCCGATTTCCTGAGTGGCTGGTCGAGGGTGTGTCGGACGTCCGGTAGGCGTCAGACATCCGACGGCTGTAGCTTTGCTTCAGCTCCGTCTTCTCTTGCTCCACGTCCTCACCATCTGGTCCAATGCTCCTAGCTGTTCCATGGTCTTCCTCTTTGTTCCTGGTCATGCACAACACATGCGTTTTAGGTAGTAGCCATGTCTCACATGTGGAAAGTGATGATTCGGAGAGGAGCGAGTGAACCTTGTGTCCAATGGTGTATGCTCGAGGTCTCATTATACGTCCTCTTGGGGCTTGGGGAGTAGTCGTAGTGTACATGGGGATGGTCGTAGGATGCTCCGCATCATCTCCCCCCTGGGAAAGATCAAATCTCGGATCGTAATCTTCATCACCATCAAAACGGCCGTTGTGGACGAACTTGTATGTCATGGCACAATCAAAGTACTTCAAGATGTCGTTGGGATGGTATACATGCAAAACGAGCAAACACAAGGGACACTTGGAAATACAGTGGTTAGCGCACATAAGGTGTGCATCAAGTAAGTATGAGTCCATGCGACAAGATTGTTCATGACAAGGCACATGATGCTTAGTGAAATGATCTAGAATGATGTGTAAAGCATTCATGGGAGCAAAGTAATTTTTGGTACACACAAAGGTGTTGTAAATGTGATGAATGCGACCATTGTGCAAAATGATGTCATAATGGGACCGTGTATCAAAAGCATGAACATGGTAATTGGTGTTCAATGTGATTATGTTATCATGCAATTGATGGTTGGCAATGTGATAATTATGTATGAATATGCCATGAAGGAAGATCACAACAAATTTGCTAAGGAAGTGCACAAGCTCATATATCATGGATGACATAGTAATACTAGATGCAATAAGGCAATGATAATGTGAGTCTATCCATGCATAAGATGCAAATTTGTTATGGGTGGTGTTGTACCATTGCATGATGTCATGGCATAAGTAGTGGTCCGGTGGTGCTTCAAAAGTAGGTGCATCCACTAAGTTCGAGCACTCATTAACTTGAAGATCCATAGGGTCAATGTACAATGTTGCGACTCCATCCATTAGATGTATCTTGTAGACAAGAAGAAAGAGACAACAATGAAAGTATGGCCTATCGAACATGCCTATTTGAACATGTGATGCGGAGCATCCTACGGTCATCCCCATGTACCTACCTTCGTCTCCTACGACACCACATGGACCAATGACTAGAGCTCGAGCAAAGGCTATCGAAGATAAGGTGAACTCACTCCTCTCCGAACTTGCACTTTCTTCAGGTGAGACATGGCTACTACCTCAAGCGGAGACCCTATGTGTGATCAGATACTTAGAGGGAAGCCACGGAGCAACTGCATCCAACGGACAAGACGACGAGGACACCAAGTACAAGGACCAAACGGAGAAACTGCCAGAATTCTACAGCCACCGGACGAACGGACCATGTCCGACGTCTGACGCCTGGATCCTCCACCTGACTGAAGGGCCAGCCAGCAAATACTACAGCGGCCGCACGAATGACACGGACCAGACGTCTGACACCTCCCTAGCGACCGGACGACCGAGCCCCTCGGGAAATCCGGTGCCACATCACAGAGCCGAAATGATGAAGACCAAAGTCTCCCAGACGACCGACGCACCGGATGTTCGACCTCCTCCGGATATCCGGCGCCACCTGATCAGAGCCAAAATATCGGAAGTCCGAGCATTACCGGACATCCGGACCCTCGTGTCATGGGGGACACGATCACCTATGGGGCCATCGGCCCCTTTGTGGTTCGGCAAGGGGGAAGATCACGTTGCACAATGAGCGGAGGCCATGGAACAGCGCGACGGTGGTGGCACATGTGGTTTTTTACCCAGGTTCGGGCCACTGGGAAGCGTAAAACCCTACTCCTACTTTGGTGGATTGGATGGGGGAACACGAAGAACACGCAACGCTCAAGCCCAGCAAGGTGGCCTCGGGGAGAGGTGCTACGAGCGTACAAGTGTGCCAGGGTCCGAATCCCTTGCTAGTTTGCCTTGGGCCTCCTTTTATAGCTCAAGGGGTAACCATAGTGGCAAAACAGTCTTTATCTAGTGATTAGATAGCTAACGGTGCTATCATACCTAACTATGGCAGTTAGGACAAAGTGCATTAAATGCACTCCTAGCAATCGTGCCGAGGGTGAAGCTCGGCAAGCCTGCTGTGCCGCTTAATCATCTTCTGCTTATCTGTTCGACATGCCTCTGGACGGGTGTCACATGAGAGTAATCTTTCTTCTAATGGGCCGCCATGTGCTTGGAGGTAGCCATTTAATTACCTGGCGGCTCAACACCACATTGATAGGTGATTTGCATCATGGTGCGGTGGAGCGGTGGGGCCTTGGCGGGAGTCCTCGCATTTGGCGGACCCGGCAAGCCTGCCGGGGAAATCGTGGACTTGTCCCTAGGGTGGCCTCGACCAGGTCGGGCTCTCGTGCCCGGCAAGAGAGGCCTTCCCAAGGTGGTGCTCTGCTGTCTTGTCTGACTTGGTCTTCTTTATCCGCTTCTTGATCTCACAAAGAGTGGTTCCTCTGGCTTGGTTTTGCTTTGTAGTTTGGTGCAGGACATGCGATGCCAGCACGCCTGTGTATAAGTCCGGGCAGTCAAACATGAATGTTTCTTGCACCGACAGGAGCCCCCGGGCCTGGCCCATACGTGCCGCCTGCCATCATTGGGGTAGGCCACAAAAAATACACAGGCGCACACCTTTGGCCAAACCGCAATGGGATTCATGTCTTTCTTGATATCTTGCTTGCTTCTTCATTAACCTGTGATTGAATTAGTTTCCGGTTTTTCCATGAGTCATGCGGAACAACGTGGGGTTACCCACATAATGGCTTGCGGACCGCCCATGTTCACGGGGACGTAACTGCTATTTTACTCATCCCAGTACGCCTGCCGTTTCCGCCACATACACTGCATGCATTGCGCAGGGTTGGTGGCGGACGCGTAGGGCACGGGAATGGGCGCCATGGCAGAAAGCTCGACGCCATGGATAGGCACAGGAGGGCGGTCGTCGATCCTGGACGTCATCAGCGATGCTGAGGGACATGATTGGTGGAGTGGGACGATTGCCTTCCGGGTGGTGAGGAGCCAGCCCCCAGCCATGCTCCCCTATAAAAGGGGGCGCGGGCAAAGGGCTCACCCACACACATCTCCTCCTTCTTCTTCTTGTGCTTTCTTCCACCATGGCGAGGGGAAGAGGATGCGGTCGTGCTCCAGCGGTGGCGACAAGGGTCTCTTCCCGGCAGCGCCTCCCTCCCCCTATTGTGGATGCAGGGGCAGAATCCAGCGCACAAGGTGGTGCTGCATGATGTGGGCGTGGCCGTCGCAGCGCTCGGGGCCGCGAAGGTCATGGTGGCACTCTGGTTGCTCCTCCCCCAGCCGCTTTGGCCCCAATGGAAGGCCACATTGGGGACCAGTCATTGGAGTTCATCGTCAAACTGTGCGGGCCCCCGCACAGCCGTCTCCTGCTTCCTACCCCTTTTGCAATAGTGATGGAAGTAGAACAGCCACCAGGGTTGATGCTGCACATGAGGGGTTGCTGTAATGGCAGCATGCGGGCAAACATAGAGTTCCCCGTGCCTCATGTCATGCTTCTCCGGCGTGGCTGGAAAACTTTTGCTCGTGCCCATAGCTTGGCGGCAGGGCACATTCTCCATTTCAAGTTAACGGAGGCCAATCTGCTCTCCATCAAGGTCTTCGGCCGTTCGGGTCCTCGCTTAGGGTGCTGCGCAGAGAGCTCGACTGACGACAAAAGCTCCTCCTCAAGCAACAACGACTAAGAGGATAGTGACGGTGATGATGACGGCACCGAGTAGGAGGACGGCGGCTCAGACTCCAGCTGAGCGCTGGACGCACCGTCACCATCAGCAAGGCGCTGGCGGCACCATCATCTGCAGTTGGTCTTCTCCCCGGCAGAGCAATTTGCCGGGGCGTTGGGTGTGGACGTCTCTGCCTCCTCTAGCTGGACTCCGGTAGGCTTCCCCGTGGACTCTAGCTTCATCTTCCCTGCCGGTGACCCTCCTGCCGCGTTTCGTTTTTCCTGGCGGTGGTGACCAGGGTATCGCCTAGCCGCTCTCTCTGTCCATCGTCTTCGCCCTTGCCCCTCTCGATCTTGTCAGACTGCGTCCCATGGGCCTTGACAGGGTCAGGCTGGGCTTCTTCCGAGGCACTCCTTTCGCCCTCTTCACCTTCTACTGTAGCTCCTAGGAGGAGAGGGACAAGAAAGGCATTACAGGGCACTTATCTTTTTTCAATCTAAAACATGTAGGCACTGGCCAAACTTTATATTAAATTATTCAATCTTTTTAGCCATATTTGTACCCTGTAAGGTTTTGTACTTGTTTATCCGCTTATCAATGAAAAAATTTATGCTTGCCGGGCACTTGTGCATGTATCATACCCATGCAGAGGATGGACTCATCTATACTTCCAAGTAAACAAGATTTTCCGGTAAGACATCTTGCCGGTCCCTTCCATCGCCGCCGCGAGGCTCAGCCTGACGGGTTTAGGAGTGTGGAAGAGAACTGGCCCCTTGTCAACCCTTTTTCTCAAATGCTACTGCAACTAGCCTGACTAAAGTAATCTTCGAATCAAAAGATGGGAGCACAAATGTTTGAGGGTGACAAGGTTTTTCTATGCACAAGTTTTACTCACAGAGGTACACTATGGATGTCCTAAAGGGAACTTATCTGCTTTGGGTTTTCGGGGGCCGATGTGCAAGCTTGTTCTCACTTCTCCTCCTTGGGATTTTATCCACGGCAGAGGCCCTGTAGTTACTGTAGGGGAAAAACAGCAGCATACGACCCGCTCTAAATGATCATGGCAAAGTCATCTAAAATAAACATGCATGCAAGTTTTAGGCCCCGGTGCTTCGTTTTATTATCTTTGCACAGGGTATGTGCCTGGCTTTGTACAAAGGGTTACATGCACATTGGCAAGACTTGTACAAAAGGTGGTTGCCGGGGCTGAGCCCGGCAGCCATGCCTTATGGGTAGAACTTGTGAAGATGCTCAATATTCCATGAGTTTTGCACTTGGATGCCATCTTTTGTCTCTAGATGGACTGCGCCAGGTCTGGTGACTCGTACTACCCGATAAGGGCCTTCCCACTTTGGCATCAACTTGTTGGAACACTTGGCGGATTGAACATGGCTAAGGACAAGGTCGCCTTCCTCAAGGCTCCGGGCATGAATCCTGTGGCTATGATAGCGGCGCAAGGCTTGCTGGTAGCGTGCAGCACACACAGCGGCCCAGAGATGATCTTCCTCGAGGAGCACGACATCGTCATGCCGGAGCTGCTCTTGCCCTACTTCATCGTAGGCTAGTACTCGAGGTGATCCATATATGAGTTTCGTGGGGAGCACTGCTTCTGCCCCATACACTAGGGAGAAGGGAGTCTGGCCAGTGGCTCGATTCGGTGTCGTATGGAGGGACCAAAGAACCACCGGCAGCTCATCGATCCAACGTCTGCCGCACTTCTGCAACTTATCAAAAATTATTGTCTTGAGCCCACGCAGCACTTCAGTGTTGATCCTTTCAGCTTGCCCATTGCTCCAGGGATGAGCAACAAAGGCAAAAGAGACCTTGCTCCCAAGGTTTTGTATGTACTGCATGAAGGCGCGGCTCGTGAATTGGGTGCCATTATCGGTGATCACTCTAGCGGGTACTCCAAAACGGCACACCAATCCTTTTAAGAACTTGATAGCTGACTGCGCGGTCACCTTCCACACTGGCTCCACTTCCGGCCACATTGTAAACTTGTCGATTGCAACATACTAGAATTCAAAGCCCCCGATAGCACGGGGGAAGGGCCCAAGATGTCGAGCCCCCAGACCAAAAATGGCCAAGATAAAGGGATCATCTGGAGAGCTTGAGCTAGTTGATGGATGTTCTTGGAGTGGAACTAGCAGGCTTCACATTTGGTGACTAGATCCTGGAGGGCTGTGGGCCAGTAGGAAGCCTACTAGAAGGCTTTTCCAACCAGGGCTCTTGATCCAATATGAGAGCCACACATACCCCAATGTATCTTTGCTAGTAGCATCTGTCCATCTTCCCGGCAAATGCACTTCAATTTCACACCATTGGGCCTTTTCCTGTACAGTGTATCATCGATAAAGAGGTACATATTGGACCTTCGGGCTACTCTTTCAGCTTCTTCTTGCTCTTCGGGAAGTTCTCCTTTTTGAAGGAAATGGACTATGTGCTGTGCCCAAGTTGGAGCATGAGGCTCAACAACAAGGACTAATGGCACCTCCTTGTTCGTGGGAGCACTCACCTCAATCGCAAGAACTTGTGGTTCCATGGGAGGGTGCTGCTCACCAACCGAAGCAGAGTTGTTCCCGGCAGCCTCTCTACCAGCGGCTTCGGGAAGCTCTACCGGGAGATACTTGCCAGAGTCCAACTTCCTCCTTTTTCTGGCCATCATTTAAGGGGACATGATGGTTGAGTTAGGCGGAGGACAAAAGTTCCTGGTTCCACAAGGAGCTTTTGTGCAGCATACTTTGATAAATGATCAGTAATGCTGTTCTCCGCACGTGGCACGTGCTCTGTTTGTAATCCATCAAAGTGCTCCTCCAACTTTCTCACTTCCTCTACATATGCCTCCATCAATGGACTCTGGTAGTCTTTATTGACTTCTCTCACCACAAGCTGCGAGTCCCCATGGATGATCAATTACTTGATTCCCAACTCCATCGTAATTCTGAGCCCGGCAAGGAGCCCCTCATACTCAGCAGTGTTGTTGGTGGCCTTCTCCCGGGTAAAATGCATTTGAACCACATATTTGAGATGCTCTGCAGTGGCTACAACATGGAGCATGCCATCTCCAGCGCCCTGTAATGAGAAAGCTCCATCAAAATACATGATCCATTCTTGAGGCGCCTCCTTGCCGGGGATAACTGTCTCCGATATTTCTTCATCTGGGGTGGGCGTCCATTCCGCAATGAACCCTGCTAAGGCTCTGCTCTAAATGGTTCAGGTACTCTTGTAATTCAAGCCAAAGCTTGATAGCTCTAGCACCCATTCAACTATCCTGCCAGTAGCTTCGGGGTTCCTTTGTATGCGCTGCAGCGGGAAACATGTGACAACTGTGATCTCGTGGGCTTGGAAGTAGTGGCGTAGTTTCCTCGAGGTCATGATGAGGCCGAAGCTCAGCTTTTGCACTCTAGAGTACCTTGACCTAGCCCCCTATAACAAGGAGCTGACAAAGTATACTGGCCGTTGCACCACTTTCTTCTTTGCCGCAGTTTTAGGACTGCCTTCGCTAACTTGCTCTGCTTTCCTTTGATCTGTGTCTAATCCTGCCATGACTAGTTTAGTTTCATCTTTGAAGGGGACAGTTGTTGCAGCCGCTGCCTCATCCACTTCTCGCTGCGCCACCAGTGCTGCACTAACCATTTGGTTCATTGCTACTAAATATAGAAGCAATGACTCTTGCGGTTTAGGAGCGACTAAGGTGGGAGCAGAGGAAAGGTATGCTTTTAGGTCTTGTAGCGTTGCTTCTGCCTTCGGGGTCCACTTCATCAGTCCTGCTTTCCTCAAAATTTTGAAGAAAGGCAAGGCATGCTCGGCAGACTTGGAAATGAACCTACTCAGTGCGGCAATGCATCCAGTTAAACGCCTCACATCCTTGAAAGTCTTGGGTGCTTGTATCTGCTCGATCGCTCTTATCATGTCGGGGTTGGCCTCTATCTCTCAGTGAGACACAAAGAAACCAAGTAGCTTGCCGGAGGGAACACCAAATACACACTTCACAGGGTTTAACTTCAAATTGATCTTGCGCAAGTTTGCAAAGGTCTCTTCTAAGTCTTGAATGAGTGCTGACCTGTCATTGGTTTTGACCACTATATCATCCATATAAGCTTCTACGTTTCTGTGCAGCTGTGGTTCGAAACCAATCTGTATTGCCCTTGCAAAAGTCGACCCAGCACTCTTTAACCCGAAAGGCATGCGTACAAAGCAGTACGTGCCACATGGAGTTATGAACGCGGTCTTCTCTTCGTCTTCCGTGGACATGAATTCTGATGGTACCCGGAGTATGCATCCAAAAAGGAAAGCAGATCACCACCGGAAGTGGAATCTACAATCTGATCGAAGCACGGCAGGGGGAAAGGGTCCTTCGGGCACGCTTTGTTCAAGTCTGTGAAGTCGATGCAGAGCCTCCATTTCCCATTTGCCTTGCGCACCACCACTGGGTTTGCTAACCACGTTGGATGCAGCACTCCTCTGACCAAACCAGCTACTTCAAGTTTCTTGATTTCCTCTGCAATGAACTGCTGCCGCTCTAAAGCATGCTTCCTAACCTTCTACTTGACGGGTCGAGCGTGAGGGCAAACAGCAAGGTGGTGCTCGATTACCTTCCTTGGAACAACAGGGATGTCAAATGATTTCCAAGCAAACACATCGACATTCGCCTGCAGGAAGGCAATGAGCGCGCTTTCCTATTTGTCATCAAGGGTGGCGCCGATGGTGAACGTACCGTCAGCACCATCCTGCCTCGCCGGGACCTTTTTCACAGCAGGTGAAGCAACCTTGGGACTTTTGCTAGTGGAAACCTCCGGCAGGTCCTCAATAGGTGTGGCGCACTTCGAACAGGCGCGCTTCCCAGAGTCCTTGCCGGTATCTCTGCTAGCTTTCTTTCCCTTTTTTGCCTCCTTGGCGGGAGCCATGGCTTCTGCAGCTTCAGCTGCTACCGCGTCTCGATACATCTGATCCACACATATGATTGCACCTCTTTTATCTGATGGAATGGAAATGATACCTATCGGCCCTGGCATCTTCAAGGTGTTGTAAGCATAATGGGACGCTGCCATGAATTTTGCCACAGATGGACGACCAAGAATCACATTGTAAGGCCAGGGAAGCTCAACCACGTCAAACACGACCCTCTCGGTCCGGTAGTTCAGTTCCCCGCCAAATGTGACATGCAACATGATCTTTCCCCTAGGCCGGGTCCTACCAGGGTTGATTCCTTGAAATATACCTGTGGCCTTGAGCTCCTCATTGGGAATCTGCAGCTTCGCAACCACCTTAGGAGAAATCAGGTTCAACCCAGCCCCACCGTCAACTAGCATCTTGGTGACCTTGAGGTTGAGGATTGTTGGGGAAACCAACAACGGCAAACATCCAACCGCAGTGGTGCGGTCAGGATGATCCTCTTCGTCAAAGATGATAGGCGTGCGGGGCCACTTGAGTTGCTTCCGGGAGTCTGCAGTTGGCTACATGGCATTGACCTCACACGCCCACTACTTGAGCTGACGGTGAGAGGAGTGCAAAGACACACCCCCATCAATACACATGGCTTCGGTTGCTTTCTGGAATTCTTGCTCGCTGGTTTCTTTATCCCCTTCATCACTTTCACCATCTCCTTCTTTCTTCTCATGGCCTCTAGCAGGTTTCTCCTTTTGTTGCGGGGCCTTGCCGCGGCAGCCCCCTCTATTGCCACAAACTTTTCCTCTGGCACCCTCTTGGTCCTTCTCCCTGTCTCTCTTCTCATATTCTGCCTTCTGCTTTTTGACAAGCTGCTCGACTTGGTGACATTCTTGGAAATCGTGGGCTTTAGTGTGGTGGATCTTGCAGAATGGCACATCAGACTTCCCAGCTTTCTCTGCTGCCGCAGCGTCCCAGCATTCAGTGCACGCGATAGCTTCCTTGCCGGGGCCTCGGTCTTGGCCTTCTTGCTGGTGCCGATATTGCCAGAGCCCTCAACGGCCAATACCGACTTATCCTTGCGCTTCTTGTTGCGCCTCCGGCTCCTCCTTTTCAGGTTAGCGGTATCGTCATCGTCCTCCGAATCAACCTCGACGCCATCCTCCTCCCAAGCGAGTCACCTTCCTTCTTTAGCTTGAGCACATTTATCTGCCAACGTGTACAACTCATTGACGGTCTTGGGCAGCCGGACGTTCATTTTGGATCGTATCCTTCTGTTGCGCATGTTTGAATGGAACGCGGCAATCACAGCTGCTGGGTGTATGTCTGGATTGTTAAGGTGCACCCGACTGAACCTTTGCATGTACTTCCAAAAGCTCTCTCCTTCGTTCTACGGAAGGACTTGCAGGTCACTGGGCTGCCCGGGCTCTTGGTGGCCACCCGTGAAGGCGCCAACAAATTCATTGCACAAGTCAGCCCATGACGAAATAGAATTCTCTGGCAGGTGCATCAGCCACGACCTCACGTTTGGTTTAAGTGCCAAAGGGAAGTAGTTGGCGAACACCTTCTCATCCTTACCCCCGGTGGCTTGAATGGCAATTGTGTAAATGCTCAAGAACTCTATCAGGTTCAACTTTCCATCATATTTCTCTGGTAACTCAGGCTTGAAGATGCGGGCAGACGGCCAGTGGACTTGCCGTAGCTCACGAGTGAAGGCAGGGCACCCAACCTCGTAAGGCAAGTAACCGCCATCACTAGGCGCGGGTTCATCAACGTCTGGACAATTTTTCCTGTCAGATTGACGGTGGGTCTCCCGGCGTCGCTCTATGGTGACACACGCATCTTCCCTCCCCCGATCCTCCAAGACCTACCGCTGATCCCGGTGGGCTCGTGGATCAAAAGAGGCCATCGATGCTTCGTCGGCTTTGTGGACATGCTGTTCTTGCTGCTGTTGCCTCTAGGTCCGCTGTTGTGGAGGAGATTGCACCGTCAGCGTAGCCTCCTAGACATGGCCATTAGCCCAGGCTGCTATTGCCGTTCGCGGGTGCCGCGATGGCTCTTCCTGCTATGATTTTACGGCTTCAGCGAAGCCGTTCAAACTCTGGATGGTGGCCCTCCATTCATCCATTTGATCAGCCGCCGGTGGGAATCTCAGTACGAGTAGGGCCTGCGCCATGGCTTCCGTAGCTGTGCTCGGCGCAGCTGATGAGGCAGATCGCGACCTTCGCTCGACTCCTGGTGGTACCAACAGGGGCGTCGCCACGTTCGTGCCACCGTGAACCGGTCGCCAAGGCAGTCTGGTGATGAGTGGGCCGTGCTTGAAGATCGACAACCCCGTTTAGCGCTCCACCTTGTTTGCCTTGCTCTGGGCAAGGCGCGTGCCCAGTGGCCGCGCGTGTGGCAGGCACGGCTAGAGGGTCATGACTCGCACCAGAGCAGGCGTCGTTCCTGCAGCTGCGCCTGCTAGTGCGGCGGGGTGGTGGAGACTGAACACCCCCCACCCGCGGCTTGTGGGTCATGCCCGCTGGGGTGTTGCTGATGTTGTTCTCCCCCGGTGCCTCCCGCTCCAGCTTCGTCCATGGGGGACATGATGACTGCACCGCCTGCGTCGGTCGCGTCTCCCACGGTGCCCGCTCCACCCAATGCCGTCGTGGCGTCTATGGCGTCCGAGGCTGTGTGCGAGGGGGCCTTCGATGTGGAAGGGTGCACGGTAGCGTAGGGTTTCTTCTTGGGCGCCATGGATGAAGACAACAATGATGATGATGAACGCGCTACTCACAGTTTCGGGTTGTGCAAGTGTTTCCCCCTACCTGGCCCGCAAAAAATGTCATGGGGGGACACAATCAGCTATGGGGTCGTCGGCCCCTTTGTGGTTCGGCAAGGGGGAAAATCACGTTGCACAAAGAGCGAAGGCCATGGAACAGCGCGACAGTGGTGGCACTAGTGGTTTTTTACCTAGGTTCGGGCCGCTGTGAAGCGTCAAACCCGACTCCTGCTTTGGTGGATTGGATGGGGGGACACGAATAACACGCAGCGCTCAAGCCCGGCAAGGTGGCCTCGGGGAGAGGTGCTACACGCGTACAAGTGTGCTAGGGTCCGAATCCCTTGCTAGTTTGCCTTGGTCCTTCTTTTATAACTCAAGGGGTAACCACAGTGGCAAAACAGTCTTTATCTAGTGATTAGATAGCTAACAGTGCTATCATACCTAACTCTGGCTGTTAGGACAAAGTGCATTAAATGCACTGCTAGGTGTCATGCCGAGGGTGAAGCCCGGCAAGCCTGCTGTGCCGCTTAATCATCTTCTGCTTATTTGTTCGACACTCCTCTGGACGGGTGTCACATGAGAGTAATTTGTCTTCTAATGGGCCGCCACGTGCTTGGTGGTAGCTATTTAATCACTTGGAGGCTCGACACCACATTGATTGATGATTTGCATCGTGGTGCGGTGGAGCGGTGGTGCCTTGGCGGGAGTCCTCGCCCTTGGCAGACCCGGCAAGCCTGCCGGGGAAATCATGGACTTGTCCCTGGGGTGGGCTCGACCCGGCCGAGCTCTCCTTCCCGGCAAGGGAGGCCTCCCCAAGGTGGTGCTCTGTTGTCTTGTCTGACTTGGTCTTCTTGATCCGCTCCTTGATCTCACGAAGAGCGGTTCCTCTGGCTTGGTTTTACTTTGTAGTTTGGTGCAGGACATGCGATGCCAGCATGCCTGTGTATAAGTCCTGGCAATCAAATGTGAATGTTTGTTGCACCGACACCTCCCAAGCCACCAGACGACCAATAATGGTCGGACATCCGACGCCTGTTTGCGCATAGTGGTTAGGGCCGAGGCCCATGTACCCATTCGCCCCCCTAGTCTATATATACTCCTCCTCCTCCCTCTTATTAGGGTTAGCATTGGTTTAGCTCATATGAGAGATAGAGCTTTGCTCATCCACTTGATAACTACTCCATTGGAGACCAAGGCCTCCTAGAAGAAGATCCCCCAAGTGGATTCAAGACCCCCATTGTGGGAAGATCCCCTAGTGGATTCAAGACCTCCTCTTTGGAGATTAACTAGTTCCTCTTGTGTCCCTCTTTTGTTGGATTTGTATCATGTATCCCCCTTTGTGTTCATGGATCTAGCACGTGTGTTATTGCATCTTGTCTATTTGAGTGTTTATCCCGTGATTTCCCTCGTGTTCTTCGTGGTATCCCCTCCATTTTGTGAAAGATCGGCCCCTAGGGTTCCACCCTTCATCATCTTGGTATCATGAGCCAAGGTTGATCATGAATTTGGAGCCCCTACCCCTCTTTTTTCTAGCCTAAGTTTGTGTGTTTTTGTCCAATTTTGAAACTCCCCAGAAAAGTAGCCCCAGTTTTTTTTGTGATTTGTTGGTTTGATGAAGTTTGTTGGATTTGATCCATGGATTTGCTTTTTCATGAGTGGATCTAGCTTTTCCCCATCCTTCCCATCAATTACATCCACGAAATTCGCCCAAGTTTTCTTCTCCACGTCGAGTTCTTCGAGTTCATCCCGTAGCCGAAATCGCCAGGCACCGGACATCTGGCAGTTACCGGACGTCCGACGACCACTGGTCGTCCGACCGATACCGGACGTCCGACCAAACCTGGGGAAACTGATTTTTTTTCAGCCAAAAATTTTCAGCCACCGCCTACACTTCCGCATTGCCACTCCATAACCCATCATTGCATTTCCGCATAGCCACCACCGCTTTCTGGAACCACCATCGCTTACCTGCTCCCAACTCCGACAATTTTGACACGTTTTCTTCTTTGAGAATTTGAGGCGCGATTTCTGTTTCCTAGTGCGTTTCGGCTACTTAGGGATGGTTTGACAACAACATCACTGCCACTCATCTTCGCCACGGACTCATCATCGACAACATCCACTTCACCACTTTAACACCATCAACCATAAGCAAGGTGCGGTAACCTCGACGACTCTCTCGTACATTCTTCCTTGCCATTGCATTGATAACCCCCATAGCAAATTTTCCATCACTTTCCTATCGAGACTAGACATTGAGTATTGCCGGCAACGTTACTTTTGCACATTAGTTTTCATCATTCCCATTGCATACATACCATATCATATTGGTACAAACATCTTGGTATCATCTCTTGTGTCACAAGGTTGTCACCACATATATACAATAGCTATCTTGGTTCGTCAAGTTTTGCATAGTGGCCAAAGAAAGATCTCAAAAGAGAAAGAGCCAATAAGCTTTTAAGCAAAAGAGAAAGATAAGCAAAGAGCTTTTAAGCAAGAACCACAGCATCATACTACATTAAGATTGTCATATTCGATCATCTTGGATCATATCTCTGGAACATCACACATATATAGCATAGTTGGGATAGAAGTCATTGCAATTTTTTGTTTCTAGGTTGTGCACAAGTCTCGTATCTGCCTATTGAGAAATCTTGCTAGTGTATCTCTAGCGTTGTTCAACAAGAGAATTTTCCGTGGATTCGCTCATTCCTTGGTTGCACGACCCCATTTATCTATCTGTGCATGTGTTTCCGTGTGCTACATATTTCTATTGGTCTACTTATTGCATTTGCGAATTTGTGAATCTTTCTTAATATTATTTGAATCTTGCTAACAATTGCATAACTTTTGAGCCACCATCCTCACCAAGCTACTCCAAAAGCTTTACTTGTGTAGGTGTGAGAATCGACAAGATCCAGTACCAATTGTGCTATTTCCTTGTTACATTATTGAGTGATCATTGATCCATTCTGAACATCCGCTCAGGTACATTTGGTATAGTTCTTTCCTTTCTTCCACTCAGATATTTGCTTGCAATGATGGATAGTCCAACTACTTCTTCGAATCCACTCTTCATCGAGCAATATGAGGACCCGAACAACTACGCCACCAAGAACCACCTATTCAACGCACAAAGAGCTTTGCATCAAGAGAATGAAGCAATGGGCGACCGCATCGACCTACTCGCCACCGACTTCAACAATCCAAGAAATGTACAAGGGACTACTTTGAAAACAAGCTTGCCAAATAAAAGGAGGATAACGATGCAAGGATGGAGGAGACTCGTGCCTTGTTGGTCAACTGTTCTTCTACATCTTTGTCATATTCAAGATGGAGCCACTCAAGTCGACATTCTTCGCAATCTTCTTTGGATGCAAGTCTTCCTCGAGCTCGTTCGCATTGTCGCGAAGACCATGGAGATCATCAAGCTCCACAAAACCCATTCCATGGCAATGGTTTACATGGCCGCCTCCATGAACATGAACGCCTACGGCAACAAGCTAATGAACCTACAGTCCAAGAGCAATCTCCAATACGCCAAGATTAAAAAGAACAACAAGATGGCGAAGCTCTTCGACAAGAGGAACAACACCGTGAGGAACAAGCCCTTGAAGCCCAACATGCTCTATGGGAATCCACTAAAGCCGTCAATGAGCGCAAGTGCCAAGTATGTCTACAAGAAGAGGCCCTCCGCTGAGAGCGACAAGAAGAAGCCACACGCCTTGAGGAGCGCCAAGAGATGACGAACCGTGCAAGAATTCCACACCCTCAACGTCAAGCTAATCAAGTGGAGCATGAGGAGCAAGCGGTTCAAAAACCTCCTTCATAGCAAGAGCATCATCACAATCACAATCGTTCAACCACAATGACGAGCAACGCTAGAGCAAGCTCAAGTTCACCATGCCCAAGTTCTCCGGAAGCAATGACCCCAAAGACTAGCTTTCATGGGCATTGAAGGTTTACAAGATCTTCCGTTTGCACAACTATGAAGAAGAAAAGAAGATCACCATGGCATCTCTTGAGTTCCAAGACTATGTCCTCATTTGGTGGGAGCAAGTCATTGAGAGGCGATAAGCAAAAGGTGACCCACCAATCACAACATAGGCTCAAATGAAAGTTGTCATGCGAGCGCGCTTTGTACCCATGTACTATAGCCACGACGTCTTCAGGAAATTGCAACTCCTTAAGCAAGGCACTAAGTCCATCGAAGAGTACTACAAGGAAACGGAGATCGCCATGATATGAGCTAATGTCACGGACGATGAGGAGCAAACCATGGCACGTTTCTTGAATGGCCTCAACCACCCTATAAAGAACATTGCGGATTTCCAACTATACACGAACTTCATCGAGCTAGTGCACCAAGCTACCAAGGCGGAGCATCAAGTGCAAGATGACTACAAGTATGCCAAGTACTCTATAATCAAGCTTCAATGACTACGACGCCTTCTACCTCAACCAAAGCTTCCCCAAGCAATGGCGACAAGTCAAGTTACAAGAAAACTTCGACAACCTCAAGTCGTCCTCCTACAACAAGCAACTTCAAGCCGAGAGTTTCGGCATGGAAGCACGATCACCTATGGGGCCAGGATGCCCCTTTCTAGTTCGGCAAGGGGACGATCACATTGCACAAAGAGCAGAAACAGCAGGGCAGCACGGTGATAGACTGCTCTCTTTTACCCAGGTTCGGGCGGCTTTGCAGCGTAAAACCCTACTCCTGCTGTGGTGGATTGATCTGGAGGAACATGAAGACGTGGAGCGCTCAAGCCCGGCAAGTGTGCCTCGGGGAGAGCAGCTATGCGCATACAAGTGTTGGTGGATCAAAGATTCGAACCCTTTGCTCGGTTGCCTCGGGCCTCCTTTTATAACTTAAGGGGCGACCACAATGGCAAATCATTCATTTTAGTATGATTAGATAGCTAACAGTGTCATCATACCTAACTCTGTAGTTAGGATAAAGTGCATTAAATGCACTGCTAGGTGTCATGCTAGGGTTGAAGTCCGGCAAGCCTGCTGCGCCGCTTATCCATCTTCTCCTTATTAGCGTGACACGCCATCTGGACGGGTGTCAATAAGTCTCCTCTCAAGTAGGTTGCCACGTGCTCAACAGGATCCACTTAGCCACTTGAGAGCTCGACACCATACTCATTAATGACTTGTGTACGATGAGGTGGAGCGGTGGCATCTTGGCGGGGTCCTGTCAGTTCAGAGCCTGCTGGGCTCTGATCTCGATGGCTCCGGGAGCCTTGCCGAGGTGATCCAATCTTGGCCCTCAGGGGCGGTCTCGACCTGGTCGGGTTCTCCTGCCCGGCAAGGGAGGCCTTCCTGGGGTGTTCTCCTGTTGACTTGATCTTCATAATGCACTCCTTGATCTCACGAAGAGCGATTTCTCTGGCTTATCTTGTGCCATGTCTTGGTAATTGGTGCATGATCGTCAGCATGCCTGTGCGCAAGTCCGGGCGGCAAGCACAAATGTTTGCCGCACCGACAGGAACCCCTGGGCCTGGTCCATACGTACCGCCGGGCATCGTTGGGGTAGGCCCAAACAATTGCACAGGCGCACATACTGACCTTGCCGGAGGTGACGCTTGTATTTTTTAGATCTTCTTTGCTTCTTCATTAACCTTTGTCCAGATCGGCTTCTAGGATTTCCAGGGCATCTTCATTCCCAGACAACGAGTGTTATCCATGTCATAAATCGGGGCCGCCCATGATTATGGGATTCCATCATAGCACCCGCGCGTAAAGTGGGGTAACTGCCATTTTACCTTAAGCCCACTGACTGTGCCTGCCGTTCCCGCCACGCGCACCGCATGCATTGCACGGGGTTGGTGGTGGACATGCAGGGCATGGGAATTTATTCCTTTGGCAGAATACGTAGCGCCCTGGATTGGCATAGTGGGGTGACCGATGAATCAGGTCACCATTAGTGATGCAGAGGGTCAGATTGGAGGAATGGGGCGGTTGCTCCATAGCAGTGGAGAGCCAGCCTCTCCCTCTTATCCTGCTATAAAAGGAGACGAGTGGGGGTAGCGATGCTCATCCACCGTCTCCTCCTCCTTCCCTGACTTTGCTTCCACCATGAGAAGGGGAAGGGGCCGAGCTCAGGCTCCGACGGTAGCGACGAGAGCTTCTTCTCGGCACCCTGCTCCTGCCTCCATTCCCGCTACAAGGGCAGGATCCAATGCACAAGGTCAAGCTATGGCGCGTGGTCGAGGTCGACGCGGCGCCTGTGGTCGGGGCGGATTGGGCGGCGTGCCCATCGTCCCTCCTCTAGCCGCTCCCATACCAGCAGAAGGCCATGTGGGGGATACAACGCTGGAGTTCATCGTCAAGTTGCGCAATCCTCCATGCAGTAGCCTGCGGCTCCCCGGTCCCTTTGTCAGGATGATGGAGGTCGACCAACCGCCTCGGCTAGGGTTTGCATGAGCGGCTGCTGCAATGGTGCTGTGTGGGTGAATGTTGAGTTCCCTGCACCACGCGTCATGGTCCTCAGGTGTGGCTGGAAAACTTCTGCGCGTGCCCATTATCTAGCGGAAGGGCACGTTCTCCGCTTCAATTTGGTGGAGGCTGATCTACTTTCCATCAAGGTCTTCGGGCGTTTAGTTGCTCACTTAGGGTGTTGCACGGAGATCTCGAGCGACGACGAAAGCTCCTCATCGAGCGACAGCGACGAAGAGGACACCGACGGTAAATATGGTGATGGCGAGCCCCCGGTTGTCAAGCATGAAGACGACTCAGACTCGGGCTGAGCATCAGACGCACTGTCACCATCAGCTAGGCGCCGACGACACCATCATCTGAAGCTGGACCCCGGCAGAGCGATTTGCCGAGGGTGCTTGGCCTGGTCGTCACCACCACCTCCAGCTGGACCCCGGCAGGCTTCCTTGTGGACTCCAGCTTCGTCTTCCCTACCGGTGTTCCCGCCTTACCGTGTTCCTCTGGTCCTACGGGGGTGACTAGGGCATCGTGTAGCCACTCTCTCCGTCACTAGCCTCTTCTTCCTTGTAGGGGAGGTACCCTCCTGATCTTGTCAGGATGCATCCCGTTGGTCCTAACGGGGTTAGGCTAGGCTTCTGCCCAGGCGCTCCTTTTGCCCTCTTTCCTTGTCAATGTAACTCCTAAGAGGAGAGCGACAAGAAAGGCATTACGAGTCACTTATCTTTTTTTGAATTGAAATATGTAGGCATTTGCCAAATTTTAATCAAAATTATGTCATCCTCCACCCTTGTTAGTACTTGTATGATCTGTACTCGTTTGTTCACGTATATTTGGAAAAAGAGCCTGCCGGATTTTTTTGCATGTGTTTAAACATACTGAAGGACGAACCTTCAATACTCCTTAGTAAACAAAATTTACGTCAAGACATTTTGCCGGCCTTCATCGCAGCTGCTACTAAACCACGTTTAGTGGGCTTCGAAAAAATGGGTTAGGAGCACGAACGAAGGCTGGCTCCTCGCCAATTTCTCCAAATGCAGCTACAACCAAAGTTGTCGAGTGGACTCGAGTCAAGGATAGGAGCGCAAATGGCAGAGGCAGCTAGGTTTCCTTACGTGTAATATCTCCATACGCAAGCATAACATCAGAAGATAGGATGCAATGGAGTGTACTTATCTCTCTTTCCTGTCCTGCTTATAATCTTGGGTAAAGGGAGGTTGCCAGGGATTAAGTACCTGGGTTCGCCTTTTCCCCCCTCGGTAGGAAAGCTATCTGCAAGGAGATCCTCTTGTTGTCATCAAAGGAAAGGAGAAAATAGGATAGCACATGACCCTTCACTGCATGTCAATCACCTCATTTAAGAACTATTGCAATCATGATAAGATCATACTTAAGAAACTATGAAAACATGTATGCAAGTTTTTATGAAAGCGCTTCATTTTATTCAACTATGCACAGGGTCTACGCCTGGCTTTGCACAAAGGGTTACAAGTCTCGAGAACTATGCTTGTACAAAACAGGTTGCCGAGATAGGTCCCGACAATCATGGCTTACGGGTAGAACTTGCGAAGATGCTCAAGATTCCATGAGTTTTGCATTGGGATGCCATCTTCGGTCACCAGACGGACTGCGCCAGGTATGGTGAGACGTACTACCCGGTAAGGGCCTTCCCACTTCGGTGTCAACTTGTTTGCACGCTTGGTGGACTGAACGCGCCTAAGGACAAGGTCACCTTCCTCAAGGCTCCGGGTGTGAACCCTGTGGCTGTGATAGCAGCGCAGGGCTTGCTGGTATCGTGCAGCACGTACAGCTGCCTTGAGATGATCCTCCTCGAGGAATGCTACTTCATCGTAGGCAAGTACTCGAGGTGACCCATATGTGAGTTCCATGGGTAGCACTGCTTCTGCACCATATACTAGGGAGAAGGGAGTCTGCCTAGTGGCTTGATTAGGTGTCGTCCTGATTGACCAAAGAACCACCGGCAACTCATCAACCTAGCGCTTGCCGCATTTTCGCAACTTATCAAAAGTTCTTGTCTTGAGCCCACGTAACACTTCAGTGTTCATCCTTTCAGCCTGACCATTGCTCCTAGGATGGGCAACAGAGGCAAAAGAGACCTTGCTTCCAAGGCTTTGGGTGTACAGCATGAAGGCGCGGCTTGTCGACTGAGTGCCATTGTCGGTGATCACCCTATTGGGTACTCCAAAACGGCAGACCAATCCTTTAAAGAACTTGATAGCTGATTGCGCAGTCACCTTCCTCACTGATTCCACTTCGGGCCACTTTGTAAACTTGTCGATTGCTACGAACAAGAATTCAAAGCCCCCGGTAGCACGAGGAAAGGGGCCCAAGATGTCGAGCCCCCAGACCGTGAAAGGCCAGTATAAAGGGATTGTTTGCAGGGCTTGAGCACGTTGGTGAAGGTTATTGGAATGGAACTGATAGGCTTCACACTCGGTGACGAGCTAGGTTGCATCCCGGAGGGAAGTGGGCCAGTAGAATCCTTGCCGAAAAGCTTTTCCGACAAGTGCTCTTGATCCTAAATGCGAGCCACACACCCCCCCCCCATGTATCTCTGCCAACAACATTAGTCCATCTTCTTGACTGATACACTTCAACTTCACACCATTTGGCCTCTTTCTGTATAGAGTGTTGTCCACAAACTGGTATATACTTGATTGGAGAGCCACCTTTTCAGATCCCTCTCGATAATCAGGAAGTTCTCCAAATTACAAGAATTGGACTATATGCTACGCCCATGCCGGAGCCTATGGCTCGAGGACGAGGACTAAAGGAATTTCCTCTATTGTGGGAGCGCTAGTCTCAACAGCGAGAACTCGAGGCTCCGCTGGAGAATGCAGCTCACCAACCGACATTGGGCCTCCCCTGGCAACCTTCTCACCAACGGCTCCAGGGAGCTCTGCCGGGAAATGTTTGCCGGTGTTGAGTTTTCTTCTTTTTCTGGCCAGCACTGACGGGGAAACTGATGGTTGAGTTAGATGGATAAGAAAAGTTCCTGGTTCCACAGGGAGCTTCTGGACAGCGCAGTTTGATAGGTGGTCAGCGATGATGTTTTCCGTGCGGGCACGTGCTTTGTTTACAGCCCCTCAAAGTGCTCCTCCAACTTTCTCACTTCTTCTACATATGCTTCCATCAGTGGGCTTTGATAATCCTTATTCACTTGCTGTACAACGAGTTGAGAATCACCACGGATGACTATTTTCTTGATCCCTAGGTCTATCACAATCCTGAGGCCGGCAAGCAGTCCCTCATGCTCTGCTGTGTTATTGGTAGCATCTTCCCTGGGGAAGTGCATCTGGATAATGTACTTGAGGTGTTCTCCGGTGGGTGCGACAAGCAGCACTCCAGCTCTGGCGCCTTGTAGTGAAAAGGCTCCATCAAAGTACATTACCCAGTCCTTAGGGGTCTCCTTGCCGGGGAGAGTTGTTTCCTGCATTTCTTCATCTGGTGTTGGCATCCATTCTGCAATAAATTCTGCTAGTGCCCTGCTTTTGATAGTTGCCGTGCTCTCGAACTTTAATGCAAAACTTGACAATTCTAGTGCCCACTCCACTATCCTGCCGGTAGCCTTGGGGTTCCTCAGAATACGCTGCAATGGAAGGCGAGTCACAACTGTGATCTCATGAGCTTGGAAGTAATGGCGTAGCTTCCTCGAGGCCATGAGAAGGCCGAAGATCAACTTTTGCACCCCAGAGTACCTTGACTTAGCCCCTTGCAAGAGAGAGCTGACAAAGTAAACTGGTCGCTGCACCATCTTCTTCCTTACTAACACCCACTGACTATCAGCATTTGCTTGTGTCACCCCTTTGTCACCTATATCAAGGTTTGCCGAGGATAGTTTTGGTTCACCGCCGGGTGGCTCTGCTGCATTGATCCCTTCGCTATCTACCTCTCTCTGTGCCACCAACGCAGCACTAACCACTTGATTTGTTGCCGCTAAGTATAGCAGCAGCGGCTCTTGTGGTTTAGGCGTGACCAAGGTTAGCGCAGAGGAAAGGTAGGTTTTCAAGTCTTGTAGTGCAGCCTCTGCCTCCAGAGTCAATTTCATTGGGCTAGACTTCTTCAGGACTTTGAAGAACGGCAAGGCATGCTTGGTGGATTTTGAAATGAACCTACTCAGTGCTGCAACACAGCCAGCCAAACGCCACACATCCTTGATGGTTTTTGGGGTTGGCTTCTATCCCTTGCTGAGACACAAAGAATCCAAGGAGCTTGCCGAACGGAACGCCAAACACACATTTCTCCGGGTTGAGCTTCAAGTTGATCTTTCGCAGGTTCACAAAGGTTTCCTCCAAATCTTCAACGAGCGTGGACTTGTCTTTGGTTTTGACTACTATATCATCAATGTAAGCCTCTATGTTTCTGTGCAGCTGTGGCTCAAAACCAATTTGTACAGCCCTTGCAAATGTAGAACCAACACTTTTTAGCCCGAAAGGCATACGTACAAAATAGTATGTGCCACATGGGGTAATAAATGCGGTTTTCTCTTCGTCTTCCTTAGCCATGAAGATCTGGTGGTAGCCAGAGTATGCGTCAAGGAAGGAGAGCATATCACACCTCGAAGTGGAGTCAACAATCTGATCGATGCACGGCAATTGGAAGGGATGCTTTGGACATGCTTTGTTCAAGTGAGTGAAGTCAATACAAAGTCTCGACTTCCCATTTGCCTTGCGCACCACCACTGGATTTGCTACCAAGTTGGCCACAACACTCCCCTGACCAAGCCTGTCGCTTCAAGTTTCTTAATCTCCTTGGTAGTGAACTATTGCCGCTCCAAGGCTTGCTTTCTGACCTTTTGCTTGACTGGATGGGCATGAGGATAGATAGCAAGGTGGTGCTCGATTACCTCCCTGGGAACATCGGGGATGTCAGATGGTTGTCATGCAAACACGTCGACATTCGCCCACAGGAAGGCAACGAGCGTGCTTTCCTATTTGTCATCAAGGGTGGCACTAATGGTGAAGGTACCATCAGTGCCATCCTACCTCGCCGGAACCTTCTTTGTTGCAGGAGAAGCAGCCTTGGATCTTTTGCTAGCCAAACTTTTCGGCGAGTCGCTGCCGGGCGCAGCGCACTCCAAAGAGGCGCGCTTGCCGGGGTCCAAGTCGGCTTTCTTAACCTTCTTTTCTTCCCTGGCAGGAACCGGGGCCTTGGCGGCCTCTGCTGCTACCGCGTCTCTGTACATCTTGTCGACGCATATAACTGCATCCCTCTTATATGATGGGATGGAGATGACTCCCATAGGGCCCGGCATCTTCAGGGTGTTATATGCGTAATGGGACGCTGCCATGAACTTGGCCAGAGCTAGACGGCCAAGGATCCCATTAAATGGAAGGGGAAGCTCAATGATATCGAACACAACCTTCTCAGTCCTGAAGTTTAGCTCCCTGCCAAATGTTGCTGGCAGTGTAATCTTTCCCTTGGGCTGGCTCCTGCCTCGGTTAATTCCTTGGAAAGTGCCAGTCTTCTTTAGATCCTCATCAGGAATTTGGAGCTTCTTAAGCACATCGGGAGAAATCAAAATCAACCCTGCCTCACCATCAACCAACATCTTAGTGACCTTGAGGTTGTGGATTGTTGGTGAAACCAACAACGGCAAGCATCCCACCGTAGTAGTGCGATCTGGTTGATCCTCAACATCAAAGATGATGGGCGTGCGGGACCACTTGAGTTGTTCTCGAGCGCTTGCTACTGGCTCTGTCGCATTAACTTCACGCGCCCACTACTTGAGTTGGCGGTGAGAGGAGTGCAAGGATGCACCCTCGTCAATGCACATTGCATCGGTAGCCTTCTGAAACTCCTGTTCGCTGGATTCATCATCGTCCTCTTCACTGTCATCTTCACATTCCTTTTTCTCATGACCCCTGGCGGGCTTATCCTTCTGCTGATCGAATTTGCCGTGATGACCACCACGGCCACCATGGCCTTTCCCGCCAGCGCCATCTTGACATCTCTCTTTATCATGCCTTTCATACTCAGCCTTCTGCTTTTCAACCAGCTGTTCGACTTGTTTGCAATCTTGGAGATCGTGGCCCTTGGTCCTGTGGATCTTGCAGTATGGCCCATCGGATCTGCTAGTGTTCTCAGCTGCCGCTGCCGCCCGGCAGTCAGCGCATGTAGCAGCTTCCTTGCCAGGTGGCTCGGTCTTTGCTTTCTTGCCGGCACTAAGATCACTAGAGCTCTCTACAGCCATCACTGCTTTCCCTTTATGCTTCTTGTTGCGCTTTCTGTTCCTCTTCCTGGGAGTGGTGGTGCCGTCGTCGTCTTCTGAATTGACTTCAATACCAACCTCCTCTCCCGGAAGTCTTCTCCCTTCTTCAGCACGATCAGTCTTATCTGCCAATGTGTATAGTTCATTGATGGTCTTTGGCAGCCAAACATTCATCTTGGCACGCATCCTTTGATTACGTACATTCTTATGGAATGCGGCAATCATAACTGCTGGATGTATCTTGGGGATGTTGCTGTGCATTCGACTGAGTCTCTGTAAGTACTTGCGCAAGCTTTCCCCTTCTTTTTGTAGAAGGGCTTGCAGGTCACTGCGCTGCCCAGGTTCTTGATGGCCGCCCGTAAAGGCACCAACGAACTCGTTGCACAGGTCTGCCCATGAAGAAATGGAGTCTTCCGGCAAGTGCATCAACCAAGACCTCACATTAGGCTTGAGGGCCAATAGGAAGTAATTGGCGAGCACTTTCTCATCTCTTTCCACCACCAGCTTGAACGTCAATCGTATAGATGCCACAAAACTCTGTCGGGTTTAGTTTTCCATCATACATCTCCGACAGGTCAGGCTTGAACGTGCGACAGGACGGCCAACGGACTTGCCGCAGCTTGCTAGTGAAGGCAGGGCACCCTACCTCGTAAGGCAACTATCCGCCAACACTGGGCGCGGGTTCGTCAATGTCAGGTCCATGACGCCAGTCTAATTGACGGCCTGCCTCACGGTGCCGCTCAACGGTGACAGGGTGTATTCCTTCTTCCTGTCTCTCAACACTTGGAGTTGATCTCGCTGTAGTTGCGGATCGGACGAGGACATTGACGCTTCGTCAGGCTCGTCGATGACCTGGGTTTGTTGAGCCCGCTGTGGTTGCCCTTGGGTGATTTCCCATGGAGGGGACTGCACCGTGAGTGTAGTCCTCTCAACTTGGCCACCAACAGGGGCTGCCAGTGTCGTCTACGGGCGTCGCGAAAGCTCCGCATGCTACGACTTGTTGACTTCAGCAAACCCAATGAGGCTTTGGATGATATCTCTCCATTCATCCATCTTGTCTGCTGCTGGGGGAAAGTTCAGCAATAGCTGAACTCTCGCAATTGCTTCGGCCATCGTTCCTGGCATGGCATGGGAGCCAGAGCGTGACGCCGCTTGACTCCTAGTCGAACCAGAAGGAGTGTCATTGTGCTCCCTCCTCCTTGGACCAATCGTAGGGGCGGTCTGGCGTGGTCGAAGTTGTTCTTGGTGGTCGGGCTCTTGATCAGCTGGGCCCTTCCCATGCCGACGCGGTTGTGGTGGATCGACAGCTCCGATCGGGGTCTTGTCATGCTCGTCCTGTGTGGGATGAAGCGCGTGTCTCGATGTCGCCCCTCTGGTCGGCGCGGCTGGGGGGTCTTGGCTTGCACCAGAGCAAGCATCAACACTTCGCTTATTGCGCTCACTGGTGCGGCGAAGACGCGGAGGCGGGGCGTCACCTTGACTCACACCGACGTGAGCATGCTCGCCAAAAGGTTGAGGAAGCGGGGCCGCTCCTACTGCTCCGGCCCCCGCTCTGGTGGTGGCAAGGGTGTTGGTCACACCGTCCGCCATGCCTGCTCCGCCCGCCGTGGCGCCCGCAGCCACAGGCGGGGTAGCCTTCGAAGTGGAAGGATGTGCCGCTGCGCCGCTCTTCTTCTTGGGAGCCATTGATGATGTAGAAGGTGATGAAGATCGACGTGCTGGTTACTGTCTCTGATTCGCACAAGCGCTGCCCCCTACCTGGCGCGCCAAAGATGTTGGCGTGGAAGCACGATCACCTATGGGGCAGTGATGCCCCTTTGTGGTTCGGCAAGGGGACAGTCACATTGCACAAAGAGTGGAAACAGCAGCGCAGCACAACGATGGACAACTCTCTTTCACCCAGGCTCGGGCCACTTTGCAATGTAAAACCCTACTCCTGTTGTGGTGGATTGATCTGTAGGAACACGAAGATGCGGAGCACTCAAGCCCGGCAAGTGTGCCTCGCGGAGAGTAGGTACGCGCATACAAGTGTTGATGGATCAAAGATTCAAACATTTTGCTCGGTTGCCTCGGGCCTCCTTTTATAGCTTAAGGGGCAACCATAGTAGCAAATCAGTCATTTTAGTACAATTAGATAGCTAATAGTGTCATCATATTGAACTCTGGCAGTTAGGACAAAGTGCAATAAATGCACTGCTAGGTGTCATGCTGAGGTTGAAATCCTGCGAACCTACCTCACCGGTTATCCATCTTCTCCTTATTAGCATGACATACCATCTGGACAGGTGTCAATAAATTTAATTTCCTCTCCAGCAGGTTGCCACGTGCTCGACAGGATCCACCTAGCCACTTGAGAGCTCGACACCGCACCGATTAATGACTTGTGTACGATGAGGTGGAGCAGTGGAGTCTTGGCGGAGTCTTGTCGGTATGGAGCCTGCCGGGCTCAGATCTTGATGGCTCTGGGAGCCTTGCTGAGGCGATCTAGTCTTTGCCCTCAGGGGCGTTCTCGACCCAGTCGGGTTCTCCTGCCCGGCAAGGGAGGCCTTCCTGGGGTGTTCTCCTATTGACTTGATCTTCTTAATGCACTCCTTCATCTCACGAAGTGCGGTTTCTCTGGCTTATCTTGTGCCATCTCTTGGTAATTGGTGCATGATCGTCAGCACGCCTGTGCACAAGATCGGGCGGCAAGCACAAATGTTAGCCACACCGATAGAGAGCTTCATCATCTACAACTCCATCGAATGAGACCGTGAAGACAAGTTCCATCAAATGTTCACATGTGGAGGCCGAGGCCACAAGACATTTGAGTGCACCGACCGGCGCACCATGATCGCCAACGACGACGACACCTATGTCTCTATGAGTGAAGAAGAAATGGAAGCCCTTGAGCATGTGGCTATGCACCGGCAAGTGAATGAAGATGAAGATGACCAAGTCTTTTATGACAATGATTCGAGCCCCGCTCTCGTTGTATCCAAGATCTTCACACTTCAACACCAACAAGCGGAAGACCAATGTTGCCACATCTTCCATACCAAAGCGGGCATCAACGGTCGTTCTGTTAAGGTCATCATCGACGGAGGAAGTTGCCACAATTTGGCAAGTGAAGAGCTATGTTCCAAGCTACAAATGGTCAAGATGAAGCATCCTCGCCACTACAAGGTCCAATGGCTTAGCGACTCCGGCACCATCCAACTGGAGCACACCATTCAAATCTCCTTCAAGATTGGAGCATACGAAGACATCTTGGAGTGTGAAGTGGTTCCCATGTCCGTTTGCCATCTCCTACTTGGAAGACCTTAGCAATTAGACCACAGCGTCATACACAATGGGAGAACCAATCACTATAGCTTCAAGATGAGAGGAAAGGAGTACATGCTACGACCTATGCCACCAAGCCAAGTGATCGCCGACAAGCAAGCAACCACCCATTATGGAGAGAATAGTGAGAGAGTGAACCACCAAAAAGAGAGTGAGTGCCACAAGGCCAAATTGAGTGCCTCCACAATGAGCGACAAGAAAAACTTAGTACTCTTAGCTACCAAAAGAGAGATGAGAAAATTGTGTGAGAACCCATCTAGTGTTACCCACTATGTCCTATTGTGCAAAGATGAAGTGGCAAGGACTAACACCTCTCACAATCTACCTTTAGTGTTGTCTTCTCTATTGCAGGAATTCATGGACGTTTTTCCCGATGAGCTACCTCCGAGACTACCTCCACTACGAGGCATCGAACACCAAATCGACCTCATCCCCGGTGCACCCCTACCAAACAAGGCACCCTACCGCGTGAACCCCTAAGAAACCAAGGAAATACAAAGGGAAGTACAAAAACTCATTGACAATTGGCATGTACGTGAAAGCTTAAGTCCTTTTGCTGTCCCGGTCATTCTTGTGCCTAAGAAAGATGGTAGTTTTCGCATGTGTTCCGACTGCCGTCCCATTAATGCTATCACCGTTCGTTATAGATATCCTATTCCTCGCCTTGATGATATGCTAGATGAGCTTAGCGGAGCCACCATTTTCTTTAAAATTGATATTAAAAGTGGCTATTACCAAGTCCACATTCAAGAAGGTGATGAATGGAAAACCACTTTCAAAACCAAGTTTGGCTTGTATGAATGGCTAGTTATGCCTATGGGCTTATCCGAAGCACCTGGTACTTTTATGCACGTGATGCATTATGTTATACGCCCCTACATTGGCGTATTTGTTGTGCTCTACTTTGACGATATTCTTGTGTTTAGCATGTCTCTAGAAGATCATGTCACCCATCTTAGAACCATTTTGCAAACTCTAAGAAAAGAGCGCCTTAATGCTAATATGGAAAAATGCCTTTTTGGTGTTGACAAGCTTGTTTTCTTGGGCTTTGTTGTGTCATCTGAGGGTGTTCATGTGGATGGAGCTAAAATTGATGCTATTAAAACTTAGCCACAACCAACCAACTTGCAACAAGTGCGAAGCTTCCTTGGCCTAGCCAGTTTCTATCATAGATTTGTTAAGGACTTTAGCACTATTGCATCACCTTTGCATTCCTTGAGTAAGAAGAATGCACCATTTGTTTGGGGATCATCCCAAGATACCGCATTTAATGAGCTTAAGAATTTTCTTACACATGCTCCATTGCTTGCATTACCCAACTTTGATAAAACTTTTGAAGTTCATTGAGAAGCGCCCAATTGCTTATTTTAGTGAAAAACTTTCCGGACCGTAACTTAACTATCCCATTTATGACAAAAAATTATATGCTTTAGTGAGAGTCTTGCATGTGTGGGAACGTTATCTTCGCCCTCATGAATTTGTCATCCATACGGATCATGAAACGCTTAAATACCTTAAGGGTCAAACTAAATTGAATAAGCGACATGCCAAATGGAGTGACTTTATTGAGTCCTGTCCTTATGTCATCCAGTACATTAAGGGTAAAGAGAATGTTGTGGCGGATGCTCTTTCCCGCAAATGCATGCTTGTAACTCAACTTGAATTGAATGTCATTGGCTTTGAGCACATAAAAGAATTGTATGCGTGTGGTCCTACTTTTGCTATCCCTTATGCCAAATGTTTGCCGCATACATCTTGCGAAATATATTACATCAAGGATGATTATCTAATGAGAGCTAACAAGCTTTGTATTTCCGAGTCTTCTCTTCATTTGTTACATTTGCAAGAGGCTCATGGAGGAGGACTTATGGGACACTTTGGACGCGACAAGACCTTTGCTACGCTCTCCAAGAACTACTTTTGGCCCAAGATGTTCCGCGACGTCTCTCGCTACACCAACCGATGCTCTACATTTCACAAAGCTAAGTCTAAAGCTCAATCCCATGGTCTCTATATGCCACTTCCTATTCCGTATCACCCATGGGAAGATATTAGTATGGACTTTGTGTTTGGTTTGCCTAGAACTGGAAATGGCAAAGATTCCGTATTTGTCATTGTGGACCGTTTCTCAAAGATGGCACATTTTATTCCATGCAACAAGATAGACGATGCTTCACATGTTGCCAATCTCTTTTGTAGGCAAATCTTGCATCTACATGGAGTGCCAAAGATGATGTCTCGGACCGCGACGTCAAGTTCCGAAGCTACTTTTGGAGGACCCTATGCGCCAAGCTCGAAATCAAGCTCTTAATCTCTTCGGCATACCATCCACAAACCGATGGCCAAATGGAGGTCACAAACCGGACGCTATCTACTCTCCTACGTGTGTTGATCAAGCGGAACATCAAGGAGTGGGAGGAGTGCTTACCCATTGCCGAGGCACCTACAATCGCGGAAGACATTCGACTACCGGCAAGTCGCCCTTCGAGGTGGTCTACGGTTTCAACCTGTTGTCTCCATTGGACATTCTACCTCTACCACTGCAAGAGCGCATCAACATGGACGCGAGTGCACAAGCGAGCTATCTCAAGAAGGTGCATGAAGATACAAGGCACACCATCAAGCGCCAAGTACAACGCCTCGTGACCAAGATCAACACAAACAAGAAACCCATGATAGTCAACACCGGAGATCTTTTATGGCTACACCTTCGCAAGGACCGCTCCCCGAACGAACGCAAGTTAAAGCTTCTACCTCGAGCCGACGGACCCTTCAAGGTGCTAGCATGCTACAAGAACAATGCATACAAGATCGACCTACTGTGCGACAAGTACACCATGAGCGACGCTTTCAACATCAAGGATCTCTCTCCCTACCATGGTTATGAGGCTTTTGATTCGAGGTCGGATCTTTCCCAAGGGGGTGGGGGAGATGATGCAGAGCATCTACGGTCATCCCCATTGTCGGTGCAACAAACCCTGGGTCCGTTGCCCAGACTGTGCACATGCCCAAGGACAAGATTACAACACCAAGGTCAGATCAAAGCACGAGGGATCAATTCTTTGGCAGGACCAAAGTGCAGATCAAGAAGACCAAGATGAGCCAGAGAAGCAAGATATCTCTAAGGAAAGAACCTCCCTTGCCGGACAGGCGAGCCTGGCAAGGTTGGGTTTGCCCCGGAAGCAAGTCTCCAGATCGTCCCGGCAGGCCTGCTGGGGCTTACGGAGGCAAACCACTCCACCGCACCACCTCATCACGATGCACGTCGTCGATCAGTGAGGTGTCAAGCTCCAAAGTGACTAAGTGGCTATTATTTGCCACATGGCAGCCGCTTCCTATAGAAAAAACCCCCAGGCGACACCCGTCCTGAGACGTGTCAAGCAAGCAGGCGCGAAGCTGGCAAAATAGCCCGGCAGGGCCTGCCGGGCAAGCTGAGATGTGACATTGAGTGGCGCATTTAATGTGCTCTATCAGCCTGCAGAGTTAGGTATGATGGCACTGTTTGATATCTAATCAATATGTAATGACTGATTTGCCACTGTGGTGACCCCTTTATCTATAAAAGGAGGCCCATGGCGACCGTAAAAAGGGTTGGCTGATCCGGACCCTCACACACTCATACGCGCGTAGCTGCTCTCGCCCCGAGGCGACCTTGCCGAGCAAGAACGCTGCGTCCATCCATCATTTTTCCACCATCAATCCACCAAAGTAGGAGTTGGGTTTTACGCCTCACGGTGGCCCGAACCTGGGAAAAACTGCCCGTGTGATCTCTGCCGCGCTGTGTGACGCTTCTCCGCTCTTTGTGCAACGTGCCCATCCCCCCGCCGAAACAAAAGGGGCTCATGGCCCCATAGGGTGCCGTGGTTTCCCACGATATCTTTGGCGCGCCAGGTAGGGGGATCACTTGCGCGAACTCGAGAGAGTCAATAGCGTCATCACCATTCTCGTCATTGACGGCGTCATCAACTATGGCACCCTAGAAGAAGTTCGGAGCAGCAAATCACCCGTCCACCTCGAAGGCTCTGACCCCCGTGATCGCCGACGTCGCGGGGAGTGCGGGGATGCGCGAGGATGTGGACGCTGCGGGGGATGTGGTCGGCACAGGCGGTGTTGTTACCACCTCCCCCACGGCCAAAGCAGGAACGGGAGGCACTGGGGAAGGACAGTATCAGCAACATCCCGGTGGCCATGTTCCACGAGGTACGAGTGGAGGGCTTATTCCGCCTGCACCTCTTCCCCTCGCCGAAGGGCACAGCCACAGTGGTGGCGCTCGTTCTGGGGTGAATCGCAACCCTCCGGCTGCCCCCGCCGCGGGCGCGACCGCAGGGCGTGCGCCGCCTCCAGAACGAGCTGACCCAGTTACTGTGCCCAGGGGAGCCGCTGGCCTTCAAGCGTCTCCCCCGCATCACCATGCCATCCAACCGGCTGGTTCACAACAACGAGGGCGCGACGCGGTCGCTACCGGCACCGCTAGAAGCCGAGCGACACCGCGATCTACATCATCATCACCTTTGCCGAGCACTGCCTCAAAGGCCATGGCACGGGCTCAACTACTGTTGAGATTCCCGCCGGCGGCCGATCAGATGGGTGAGTGGCGAGCCACCATCCAAAGCCTGATTGGCTTCGCCAAGGTGGGAGGATCACAGCGAGTTGGCCTGCCACGGCCTCCCCAAGCAGCGACGACTGCCCGTGCTGCGGCCGTACGGAAAGGGCCACCGCCGTGGTGCAATCCCCACCACGGCAGCCAGCGCGGGAGCTGCAAAACCAAGAACCAGATGATGTCTTGATGGCCTCTTCTGACCCTCGAGCGCGTCCAGGCCAACGACGAGCCCCGAAGGACGGGCAGAGGGAAGGCGCGCGCATTGTCGTCGAGCGACACCGCAACAACCTCCTCCGGTCAAATGGGTGCGATGGCCTCAACGTCAACGAACCCGCACTCGGAGACGGCGGGTGCCTGCCTTTCGAGGTTGGGTGCCCTGCTTTCACCCGTGAGCTGCGACAAGTCCGTTGGCCATCCGCTCGCACATTCAAGCCAGAGATTCCAGAGAAGTATGATGGGAGGCTGAACCCGGCAGAGTTCTTGAGCATCTACACTATCGCTGTCCAAGCTGTTGGGGGAAGAGATGAGAAGGTATTCACCAATTACTTCCCTTTGGCACTCAAGTCAAATTTGAGGTCTTGGTTGATGCACCTGCTGGAGAACTCCATTTCGACCTGGGCTGACCTGTGCCATGAGTTCATTGGCGCCTTCATGGGTGGCCATCAAGAACCAGGGCGGCCCAACGATTTGTAGCTTCTCCAGCAGAAAGAAGGAGAGACTCTTTGAAATTACTTGTAGAGATTCAGCCGAGTACACAAAACTATCCCAGATATCCACCCGGCAGCTGTGATAGCCGCTTTCCAATCCAACGTGCGCAACCGCAGGATACGCTCCAAGATGAACGTTCGGCTGCCCAAGACAGTTAAGGATGTGAGACGTTTGATGGGGTGCGTTGCCGCGCTTAGCAGATTCATCTCCAAGTCTGCCGAACGCGCCTTGCCGTTCTTCAAAATTTTGAAGAAGACAGGACCCATGAAGTGGACCCCGGAAGTAGACGCAACGCTGCTAGATTTAAAGGCCTACTTGTCCTCTATGGCCACTTTGGTTGCTCCCAAACCACAAGAGCCGTTGCTACTATATCTGACAGCAACCAATCAAGTGGTTAGTGCAGCACTGGTGGCGCAGCAGGATGTAGAGGTAGCATCAACCTCAGCTAGTGTCCCATCCAGGAAAAAGAGAAAACAGCCCGGCAGGGTCAAATATGGATCAGGATGAAGAAGAGCACGACAGCGAAGGCAACCCCAAGGACGTGGCAAGGAAGAAAGTAGTGCAGCGCCCAGTGTACTTTGTCAGCTCCCTATTACATGGGGCTAGATCAAGGTACTCTGGTGTGCAAAAGTTGAATTTTGGCCTTATCATGGCCTCAAGGAAACTGCGCCACTACTTCCAAGCCCATGAGATCATGGTTGTCACTCGCTTCCCGTTGCAAACGATACTCCGAAACCCAGAGGCTACCGGCAGAATAGTGGAATGGGCATTGGAGTTATCCGGCTTTGGCCTGAAGTTTGAAAGCACATCAACGATTCAGAGCAGGGCATTGGCAGAGTTTATTGTAGAATGGATGCCACCCCCTGATGAAGAAGTGCTTGACACAGTTATCCCCGACAAGGAAGCGCCCCAAGAATGGATCATGTATTTCTATGGTGCCTTCTCCCTACAAGATGCGGGGGCTAGTGTGCTTCTCGTTGCTCCCACTGGAGAGCACTTGAAGTACATCGTCCAGATGCATTTTCCCCAGGAGGAGGCGACCAACAATACAGCAGAGTATGAAGGGCTCCTTGCCGGGCTCAGGATTGCCACCGAATTGGGAATCAAGAAGCTAATCATTTGAGGAGACTTGCAACTTGTGGTGAGACAAGTCAACACGGATTACCAAAGCCCATTGATGGAGGCATACATTGAGGAAGTGAGAAGATTAGAGGAGCACTTTGACGGATTGCAAACAGAGGACGTACACCATGCGGAAAACAACATCGCTGATCATCTGTCAAAGAGTGCTGCGCAAAAGCTTCCTGTGGAACTAGGAACTTTTGTTCTGCATCTTACTCAGCCCTCCGTATCCCCGACAACAATGGCACGAAAGAGGAGGAAATTGGACTCCAGTAAGCCTCTCCCGGTAGAGCCCCTCGGGGCTCCTGGCAAGGACCCTGCAGGAAACAACTTACCTTCGATTGCTGGGCTGCGCCCTCCTGCCGGGCCACTGGTCCCCGCGGTCGAGGAACATGCTCCCACAAATGAGGAGGTGCCGCCAGTCCTTATTGCCGAGCCCCAGGCTCCAACTTTGGCAAGGCACATAGTCCATTTCCTCCAAACCGGAGAACTTCCTGAAGAGCAAGAAGAAGCTGAAAGAGTAGCCCGGAGGGCCAGTATGTATCAGTTTGTCGATGACACACTATACAGAAGAAGGCTCAACGGTGTGAAATTGAAGTGCATTTGCCGGAAGGAGGAAAGGAACTACTAGCGGAAATACACAAAGGCATGTGCGGCTCCCACATTGGATCAAGGGCTTTAGTTGGGAAAGCATTCCGGCAAGGATTTTATTGGCCCACAGCCCTCCAAGATGCGGTCGAGCTAGTCACCAAGTGTGAAGCCCGCCAGTTCCATTCCAAGAACATCCATCTGCCTGCCCAAGCTCTTCAGACAATCCCTTTGTCATGGCCGTTTTCAGTCTGGGGGCTCGATATCCTCGGCCCTTTCCCCCGAGCTGCCGGGGGCTTTGAATTCTTGTTCGTTGCAATCGACAAGTTTACAAAGTGGCCAGATGTAGATGCCGTGAGAAAGGTGATTGCTTAGTCAGCTATCAAGTTCTTGAAAGGATTGGTGTGCCGCTTCGGGGTCCCTGCCCAGATCATCACCGACAACGGCACCCAGTTCACGAGCCGTGCCTTCATGCAATATGTTCATGCCCTCGGAAGCAAGATCTCATTTGCCTCTGTTGCACATCCCAGAAGCAATGGACAAGCTGAGAGGGCGAACGCTGAAGTGTTGCGAGGACTCAAGACAAGAACATTTGATAAGCTGCAGAAGTGCGGCAGGAGGTGGATCGACGAGCTGCTGGTGGTTCTATGGTCCCTCAGAACGACCCCAAATTGAGCTACCGGGCAGACTCCCTTCTCCCTAGTCTATGGGGCAGAAGCAGTTATCCCCACAAAACTCATTTACGGGTCTCCTCGAGTGCTTGCTTACGATGAAGTAGCACAGGATCAGCACCGACGTGACGATGCTGTGCTTCTCGAGGAGAACCGTCTCCGGGCTGCTCCGCGTGTTGCACGCTATCAGCAAGCCCTGCGCCGCTATCACAGCTGCAGGGTTCATGCCCGTTGTTTTGAGGAAGGCGACCTTGTCCTTAGGCACGTTCAGTCCGCCAAGGGTACAAACAAGTTGACGGCAAAGTGGGAAGGCCCTTACCGGGTAGTACGAGTCACCAGACCTGGCACAGTTCGTCTGGAGACCGGAGATGGCATTCAATTGCAAAACTCATGGAACATTGAGCATCTCCGCAAGTTCTACCCGTAAGGCGCGGCTGTCGGGCCCTGCCCGGCAGCCACCCTTTTATACAGGCCTTGCCTTAGTTGCATGTAACCCCTTGTACAAAGCTAGGCGCAGACCCTGAGCAACAGAGAAATAATTGAAGCGCTGGGGGCCCCCGACAAGTTGCATGCATGCATAAGCATATCATGAGCATCGCATGTTCATGTCGATAAGATCGCATCTGGCATCATTTTCATCTGCATAAACTGCAGGCTCCTATAGTGGATTCAGCCCAAGAGGAGACAAGAAGATGAGCCTACATTGCGATCTCCGGCAAGCCAAACAGATAAGTTCTTCCTTGTATCCATACATGTTCTGTAAGTAAAGACTTGTGCATGAGAAAACCCTGCTACGCTTTGAAACTTAGGTGCTCCCGCCCTTCGACTCGAACATTGCTTCTGTCAGGGTGGTCGCAGTGGCCTTTGTTGAAAAACGACTGGCGGGGGAGTGGTCCCTCTTCATGATTTGTGCCCGGTAGGCCTAACTCCCCGGCAACAAAACAGAGGGTACCGACAGGGTAGCCTACCGGGGGAAACTCGTTTACTTATAAATATAGAGGCATCCCACCTCTGCATGGACATATACATGCACGAGTCCCCGGTAAGGTTTATCTTTTTCATTAATATGCTTCAAACAAGTACAGACCTTACAGGACACAAACATGGATTCAAGAGATTACATTATTTGAACTAAAATTTGGCAAGTGCCTATAGATTTAAGATTAAAAAAAAGATAAATGCCTGAGATGCCTTCACTTTTTCCTCTCCTTCTTCGAAACTACAGAGAGAAACGAAGAAGGTAGAGGGAAGACCTGGCTGGGATTCGGCGCCTCCCCAGGATCAGGATGGCGCCGTTCCTGGACTAGGAGGAAGGTACCAGAGGGCAGGCGCGAATGGTGGCACTGCCGGAAGCCCGGGCGAAGACGACGGAGTCACCGGCAAACACGACTCGTCAGAACGGTCGCCCCCATTCTTGACGCGTTGTGGGTTGCCGCCGCCTTCTACACTATCGTCTCCCAAAGCTCCCGCCACTCCCGCTGATGCAAACACCATACGCTCCGGGTAACCCCACAGAGAGCATGGTCATCCCCGATGGCCCGGAAATATGAAGCCACCGCCCGTTGAAGAGACATGCATGGAGACTGGGAGCTCTCCCATGCGCCAAACGGGTGGTGCACTGGGAGATAGGGTTCGCCTTTACCAATGGCGAACCACTTCTGCAACCTCCCTCCGATGCCACGGGAAGAAGAGGAATAGGCCACTCTCGACTACCACGCCTTGTGCCCATTATGGGCCTCGGCACGGTGTCATGTATGTTACCCCTCACTAAAATTGAAGCCACGGGCGACCCGGCGACGAAAACACCAGATTCGCCACCTCCGGTGCTACCACCGCGCCGCCAGAGCGCCCCCTTGAGGCTCGCGCTAAGCTCTAAGCTAGGGCCCGGGACCTTTCCCTGGGCTCTCCCTTTCGGCATAACCAAAAGAAATCAGGAATGGAGGAGGAGAGGAGTGTGGATGATGCCTCCATTCCTCCCCCGCTCTTCCTTTTATAGGAGAGCTGGGGGAGGAGGTTGATTCCCAGGCGGATAATCACCGTCCTTCCCCACCAATCCAAGAAGACCGGGCCCCTTCCTTGATGCTCTCCCGGACCACGCGCCTCTGTTACATACCCCACTTGATGCATGCATCATACGTGGCTACGGATAAGGGCGTGGTGGGAAGAGTGAATTGGTAGTTACTCGCCCGTGCGTTAAACTCATTCACGGACCATTACCAGAGTGGCCCGACCGCAATTGGTGTTACACGACGCGTGGGAAAATCGAAAACTGACCGAAGCTTGGGTTAATGAAGAAGCAAAGAAGATCTCAAAGGGCGAAGCCACCCTTGCGCTCCTGCTTGTGCACTGGTTAGGGCCTACCCCGATGACGCCCAGCAGCGTGTTCGTGCCAGGCCCGGGGGCTCCTATCGGTGCAACAAATCCTGGGTCCATTGCCTAGACTGTGCACAGGCCCAAGGACAAGATTACAACACCAAGGTCAGATCAAAGCACGAGGGATCAATTCTTTGGCAGGACCAAAGTGCAGATCAAGAAGACCAAGATGAGCCAGAGAAGCAAGATATCACTAAGGAAAGAACCTCCCTTGCCGGACAGGCGAGTCTGGCAACGTTGGGTTTGCCCCGGAAGCAAGTCTCCAGATCGTCCCGGCAGGCCTGCCGGGGCTTACGGAGACAAACCACTCCACCGCACCACCTCATCACGACGCACGTCGTTGGTCAGTGCGGTGTCAAGCTCCAAAGTGACTAAGTCGATGCTATTTGCCACATGGCAGCCCCTTCCTAAAGAAAATACCCCCAGGCGACACCCGTCTTGAGACGTGTCAAGCAAGCAGGCGTGAAGCTGGCAAAACAGCCCGGCAGGGCCTGCCAGGCAAGCTGAGATGTGACGTTGAGTGGCACATTTAATGCGCTCTGTCAGCCTGCAGAGTTAGGTATGATAGCACTGTTTGCTATCTAATCAGTATGTAATGACTGATTTGCCACTGTGGTGACCCCTTGATCTATAAAAGGAGGCCCATGGCGACCGTAGAAAGGGTTGGCTGATCCGGACCCTTACACACTCATATGCGTGTAGCTGCTCTCGCCCCGAGGCGACCTTGCCGGGTAAGAGCGCTGCGTCCATCCACCATTTTTCCACCATCAATCCACCAAAGCAGCAGTAGGGTTTTACGCCTCACTGTCGGGGCACAAAACCTATGGGATCCCGAGAGACCCCTTTTACGACCCGGCAAGGATCGGCACCCGGCAAGAATCGGCGCCCGGCAAGGCTCGGCGCCTGGCAAGGATCGGCGCCCGGCAAGGCTCGGCGCCCGGCAAGGATCGGTGCCCGGCATGGCCTGGCGCCCAGCAAGTTTCGGCGCCTGGCGAGGTTCTGCCACTGTGCCACCGCTTCGGCACAGTGACGAGTCTGACATTCTGGCTCCTTCCATGGATGCGTGGCGGCGCGCCAGTGGAGCAGAGCTTAAGCGGTGCTGATGGGATGGCCCCTTTTTCCATCCCCAAGAAAGTGAGGACACCTAAACGGACACCTCACGGTGCATTAAATGCGCTTGTCCTAATCCGTCAGGGGTTAGGTATGATACCCTGTAGCTACTTTACACCTCAATGTATGTACATTTTGCCACTGTGGAGACCCCTTTGAGCATATAAAAGGAGGCCCAAGGCAACTGCTACAGAGGAGGAGAACTTCTGGCCCATTCTGCATGCGTAGCTGCTCTTTGAACGTACTGTTCATTGCGAGCGCTCCTGGAGGCTGGGCTCAAGAACATCAATAAGAACACAAAGCAGGAGTAGGGTTTTACGCTGATCAGCGGCCTGAACCTGGGTAAAAACCTCACGCGTCGGTCTCCGGCTCTGCTCTTTGCGTGTACCTCTCCCCCCGCCGAATCGTAAAAGGGGTCTCTCGGGATCCCATAGGTGTCGTGCCCCGACACTCACGGCGGCCCGAACCTGGGAAAAACTGCCCGTGTGATCTCTGCCGCGCTGTGTGACGCTTCTCCGCTCTTTGTGCAACGTGCCCATCCCCCTGCCGAACCAAAAGGGGCTCATGGCCCCATAGGTTTTCATGGTTTCACACCACATGGACCAATGGCTAGAGCTCGAGCAAAGGCTATCGAAGATAAGGTGAACTCGCTCCTCTCCGAACTTCACTTTCTTCATGTGAGACATGGGTACTACCTCAAGCGTAGACCCTATGTGTGATCAGATACTTAGGGGGAAGCCATGGAGCAACTGCGCGCAACGGACAAGACAGCGATGACACCAAGTACAAGCACCAAACGGAGAAGATGTTAGAATTCTACAGTCACCGGACGACCGGACCACACCGGACGTCCGACGCCTGGAGCCTCCACCTGCCTGAGGGCCAGGCAAGGAATACTACAGCGGCCGGACGATCGACACGGACTGAACGTCCGACACCTCCCTAGCGACCGGAAGACCGAGCCCCTCCGGAAATCCGGTGTTTCTCTCGTGATTTCCCTCGTGTTTCTCCTTGTGTTCTTCATGTTCTTCGCGAGATCCCCTCCATTTCTTGAAAGATCAGCCCCTAGGGTTCCACCCTACATCAACATGGCTCAAAAGGAAGGAGCTCACCTTTAGGTGGGTCTAAAAAATGTTGGTGTCACGCATCGTGTACGCTTCAGATGACCAAGATGTCTGATGACGGTATCGCCTTGTGAATCCTTCAAAACGAAAGAACATGACAAACTCTCGGAAAAACAAATGAGGTTAGCGGAATTGCGAAACCTATTCGTGTGGTGAGTTACCCAAGAAGTGTTTTCATCATTCTTATCAAAAGAAAGGACAAGGGTGTAGGGCATGGTATGTAGGCATGAGATGCTAGAACAACCAAAGACATTAATCTCAATCAAACAAGCATGTGTCACATGTAAGATGTCCAAGCCTCCAAGATCAGTAAGCATTGCATGGCTGCACTCACTATAAGGAAATATGAGAGAGGCAAGTATTGGAGTCAAGGGACAATGATCAAGATAAATCATTTGATAGGCATGAACATATATGCCATCAACACAATGAAATTAGAAATTATGGATCAAGGGTGATGCAACAAAGCAAGCAATCATAGCAATCAAGTCATGTAAGCCAGTAGTGCAAAAATGCAACATACTAGGGGTAATCATGGCAATCATGTCATGGAAAGTAATCGTGGGTGTAAATAATGCACATGACATATCACAAGCATGAAAACAAGAATGAGTAATAAATCATCATTGTATTGGCAAGAAGTCTTATGTAGATAGCAATTGTACAAAATGACTCTCTGAACACAAGAATCAACAAGAGCATGTCGTATGCGTAGAACATGGCAATAACAAGTTGTATCTGCACCAAGCATGCAGATACACATAGTAGTAGTAGAATGGTGAAGCATATTTAAGTGCAAGCAAGGGTCACAATTGCATGCCAAAGGCATTGAAGGAAGCATAGCATGCAAAGTGAACATGGTAAAATGGGCATAAGGTGACAAGTGGTAAATAGCCCATAGCCACTTGAGAGCCAAGTAAAAGATATGTTCGTAGTCCTAGAGCGAAGGGAACGGTGGTAAGGACAATCCACGGGATCCCAAATCATCCTTTCTCTCAAGAGCTCGTTTGGTCAACTCATGGGATTGTGAGGTTGATGAGTGTTCATAAGTACCTACACAAAACAAAGGCAAAGGAAAAATTGTGCGTGCATGGTATATGTATATATCATCCATTATGATGCACACGTGCAAGTGTTGGTTAGCACAAAATATCCAACGCTCAAATAAATGAGATGCATGATATAGAAAGATGTCATCCATCATGATAGGTTTGGTGTTATGTATAGCATAATGGAGACTCAAATTGTGTAATGCATCACGAGTGATATCTCGAGCATTGTCATGAATGGTGTGCATATGGTGCACACAATGGATGCATTCATGCAATCTATAATTATTCTCATGGCAAGGAATTTGTAATGCGTCACCATATACATGTGTGGAAATTTTATTCATGGGATGATCCACACAATGTATGGGATCATGAGATGTACATGGCATATGAGATACATTGCACAAATTTTGCAAGGATAGTGTTGTACTGTGAAACCCTATGATGGATCTTTTCACACTTGGGGGGGGGGGGGGAGGGATGAACACCAAGAACACTAAGAGGAATTCACTCCAACAAAACCCAATTAAAAATCCATTAGAACAGTAAACACATAGATCCACAAGAGTACAAACACAATCAAAGAAAACAATCACTAGGTAAAGTTCTTCCCACTCCTAAGGAGGTGAGGTCTTGATGATAGTCTTCTCCAAGAGGAGGTCTTGAAATCCACAAGTGGATCCTCTCCTAAGAGGTCTAGATCTCCAATGGACTGGTAGAAGGAGCAAAGATCTCAAATATTTCACATATACTTTGCTAACCCTAAACATGACCCTAGGTACGGAATATATAGGCTTGGGGACGAAGTGGACGAAGTGGAGGCCCAACAGCCAATCTCAGCCGGCCATCCTATAGGGCCTGTGCACATGGGGGTCCCGTGTGCACGGTACACGCTCGTGCGCACGGGGTGCTACAGCGCCAACTTCCTGGATAGTCCGTGGGCACGGGGTTTTGGGGGCCCATGCACACGGGGTCGCCTGGGACCTGCAGACTTGCTCCTTTTGGACGCCTTCTTCTTTCCTCGTGGTCTTGGGGTGTTCCTCCTCTTCTTTTGGGGTGCTCCTCACTAGCTTGGGAACGTTGGTCTTTGTACCTAAGGTCACATAGAGCATTTTGATGAGGTAGTAACCAAGTTCCACTCGTGTCCATATGCATGTTAAGTAGGAAGGAGTTCACCTCGGTTTCCATTGCGCGTGCTCGAGCTCTTGTCATAGGTCCATGCAGTGCTTGATGCGTTAGTATAGAGTCCATGGGGATGATGGAAGGATGCTCTGCATCATCTACCCTCCCCTTGGGAGAGATCCGTCCGTGGATCGTGATCTTCATCACCATTGTATTTGGCCAAGTCCTTGACGTTGAAGATGTCGCTTACGTTGTACTTGTTACGTGGGATGTCGATTTTGTAGGCGTTGTCATTGTAGCATGCTAGCACCTTGAAGGGTCCATCTACTCATGGTAGTACCTTGGACTTGCATTCGTTGGGGAAGTGGTCCTTGCAAAGATGAAGCCATACAAGATCTCCTGGTTGGAACACCATTGGTGTCTTGTTGATGTTGAGCTTGGTGGCGACGCGTTGTACTTGGCGCTCGATCATGCACCTTGTATCTTCATGCATCTTCTTGAGAAAACTTGCCCTTGCAGTCGCATCCATGTTCGTGCGTTGCTGGAGCGAAAGAGGTAGAATGTCCAATGGGGACAATGGGTTGAAGCCGTAGACAACCTCGAAGCGGGAATTGCCGGTAGTAGAGTGTCGATCTCGATTGTAGGTGTACTCGGCGATGGGTAAGCACTCCTCCCACTCCTTGATGTTCTTCTTCATTTGGCCATCAGTTTGGGGATGATAGTCCATCAAACTCGGCGACGTAGGAGAGTAGATAGCGTCCGGTTGGTGACTTTCGTTTGGCCATCAGTTAGGGGATGATAGTCCATCAAGAATAGTAGCTTGATGCCGAGCTTGGTGCATAGGGTCTTCCAAAAGTACCTTAGGAACTTGACGTCTCGGTCCGACACTATGGTCCTTGGCACTCCATGCAACCTCAAGATTTCCCTACAAAAAATATTGTAACATGTGAAGCATCATCTATCTTATTGCATGGGATGAAATGTGCCATTTTAGAGAATCGGTCCACAACAACAAATACGGAATCCTTTCCATTTTGAGTCCTAGGCAAACCAAGCATGAAATCCATACTAATATATTCCCATGGTTGATATGGAATTGGAAGTGGCCTATGTAAACCATGAGATTGATCTTGCGACTTAGCTTTGCGGCATGTAGAACATTGGTTGGTGAAGCGTGCCATGTCGCGAAACATCTTTGGCGAAAAGTACTTGTTGGAGAGTGTGGCAAAGGTCTTGTCACATTCAAAATGTCCCATAAGTCCACCTCCGTGAGCCTCTTGCAAAAGTAACAAATGAAGAGAAGACTTGGGTATACAAAGTTTGTTAGCACGCATAAGGTAGCCATTCTTGAGATAATAGTTCTCCCAACAAGTGTGAGCAAGACATTTGGCATAAGGAATCGCAAACGTAGGATCACGTGCATAAATATCTTTAACATGCTCAAAGCCAATAACATTTAACTCATGTTGATTAACTAACATGCATTTGCGGGAAAGAGCATCCGCCACAATGTTTTCTTTACCATTAATGTACTTGATCACATAAGGAAAAGATTCAATAAATTCTCTCCATTTAGCATGCCGTTTATTCAACTTGGTTTAACCTTTAAGGTACTTTAGTGTCTCATGATCGGTATGTATGAAAAATTCATGTGGGCGAAGATAATGCTCCCAAACATGCAAAACGCACACTAAAGCATACAATTCTTTGTCATATATGGGATAGTTGAGTTGAGCACCGGAAAGTTTTTCACTAAAGTATGCAATGGGTCACTTTTCTTGCATCAAAACTGCACCAATTCCATTACCACTAGCATCACAATGGACCTCAAATGTTTTGTTGAAATTAGGCAATGCAAGAATTGGGGCATGTGTAAGCAAAGATTTGAGCTCATCAAATGCGGTAGATTGTGAGGATCCCCAAACAAAAGGTGCATTCTTCTTACTCAAGGCATGCAAAGGTGTGGCAATAGTGCTAAAGTTTTTCACAAAGGAATGATAAAAACCCCCATGGAAATGACGCACTTGTTGCAAATTAGTGGGTTGTGGCCAAGTTTTAATTGCTTCAATTTTAGACTCATCAACATGAACGCCCTTTGAAGACACAACAAAGCCCAAGAAAACAATCTTGTCAACACCAAAAGTGCATTTTTCCATATTGGCATAAACACGCTCTTTTCGAAGAGTTTGCAAAACGGCCCTAAGATGATTTACATGCTCGTTGAGGGATTTGCTAAATACAAGAATTTCGTCAAAGTAGACCACAACAAACATGCCAATGTAAGGACGAAGCACATAATGCATAACACACATGAAAGTACCGGGTGCTTCCATAAACCAATAGGTATAACTAGCCACTAATACAAACCAAATTTTGTTTTCAAAGTGGTTTTCCATTCATCACCTTCTTGTATGCATATTTGATAATAACCACTTTTAAGATCAATTTTAGAGAAAATGGAGGCGCCGCTAAGCTCATCTAGCATATCATCGAGGCGTGGAATGGGATGCCTATATCGAATGGTGATAGCATTGATGGGTCTACAATCGGAACACATGCGAAAACTACCATCATGCTTAGGCACAAGAATAACCGGTATGGCACAAGGACTCAAACATTCACGCATATGTCCATGGTCTATGAGATGTTGGATTTGCCTTTGTATTTCTTTGGTTTCTTCGGGGTTGACGTGGTATGGAGCCTTGTTAGGAAGTGGTGTGCCGGGGATGAGATCAATTCGGTGTTCGATGCCACGTAGAGGAGGAAGACCGGGAGGTAGCTCATCGGGGAAGACATCCGCGAATTCCTGCAACAATTTAGATAACACTAGAGGTAGATGGTTAGAAGTGTTAGTCCTTGCCACTTCATCTTTGCACACTAGGACATATTGTATGACACTAGATGGGTTCTCACACACTTCTCTCATCTCTCTTTTTGTGGCTAGGAGGACTAAGTTCTTCTCTCTTGATGTGTAGTCACTCATTTTGGGCTTGTGGCTCTCACTCTCTTTGTGGTGGTTTACTCTCTCACTAGTCTCTCCATGATGGGTGGATGCTTGCTTGTCGGCGATCACTTGACTTGGTGACATAGGTTGTAGCACGTACTCTCTTCCCTTCATCTTGAAGCTATAGTGGTTTGTTCTTCCGTTGTGGATGATGCCGCGGTCAAATTGCCAAGGTCTTCCCAAGAGAAGATGGCACACGGACATGGGAACCACATCACACTCCAAGGTGTCCTCTTAGGCGCCGATCTTGAAAGAAACTTGCACGGTGTGCTCCACTTGAATAGTGCCGGAGTCGCTAAACCATTGTACCTTGTAGGGGCGAGGATGCTTCTTCTTGACCAATTGTAGCTTGGAACATAGCTCGCCACTTGCCAAGTTGTGACAACTTCCTCCAACGAGGATGACCTTCACGGAACGACCATTGATGTCGGCCTTGATGTGGAAGATGTGGCATCATTGGTCTTCATCTTGTTGGTGTTGAAGCGTCAAGACCTTGGAGACCACGGGAGCAGGACTTGAATCATTGTTGCAAAATACTAGAGCATCTTCTTCTTCATTCACTTGACGGTGAATGGTGACGTGTTCGAGAGCTTCCATCTCATCTTCACTCATGGAGTCGTATGTGCCATCATCATTTGCGATCATGGTTCGCCGGTTGATGCATTGGAAGGACTTGTGTCCACGGCCACCACTTGAGAAGCACTTGAGAGAACTTGTCTTGATGGGGTCATCCGGTGGCGCCAATGATAAAGAAGTATTGGACTTGTAGTTGCTTTGCCGGAGGATGAGTCAAGGAAGGTGTAGCTTGCTTGGAACTTGACTTGTCGCTGGTACTTGGGGGTGCTCTAGTCGAGGTAGGAGGTGTCGGAGTTGAAGGAGCTTGAGTGTAGGAGCCGTAGTTCTTGGAAGAGTACTTGGTGTACTTGAGGTCTTATTGCACTTGTCGCTCCGCCTTGGTCGCTTGATGAACTAGCTCGAGAAGGTTGGAGTAGGGTTGGAAATCGGCGATCTTCCTTATTGGGTGACTGAGGCCATTCAAGAAGCATGCCATAGCTTCCTCATCATCTTCTTTGACATTGGCTCTTATCATGGAAATTTCCATCTCTTGATAGTATTCTTCCACCGTCTTCGTGCCTTGCTTGAGGAGTTGTAACTTCTTGAAGAGATCGCAGGTGTAGTGTGTAGGCACGAAGCTGGCTCTCATAACATCCTTCATTTGTGTCCAAGTTGTGATTGGTGGCTCGCCCTTCTCGCGGCGTTGCTCGATAACTTGTTCGCACCAAATGAGGACATAGTCTTGAAACTCGAGAGATGCCATGGCGATCTTCTTTTCCTCGTCGTAGTTGTGAAGACGGAATATCTTGTCAACTTTCAATGCCCATGAGAGATATTCCTCGGGATCGTTGCTTCATGAGAACTTGGGCATGGTGAACTTGAGCTTGCCATAGCGGAGTTCTTCATCATTGTGACAGTGTTGATGGCTCTCTTGGCGTGGAAGAGGGTCTTCAAGCACTTGATCCGCTTGGTGCCGCTCTTGACATGGAGGAGGATCTTCGTTGTGATAGCGATCTTGGCGTGGAGGAGGACGACAGATATGTGCCCGGTTTCTCCTTTCTTGTTGTTCTTCATGTGGGGCGGCTTCTTCTTGTCGTGCTTGACGAAGTTCTTCCTCTTACTTATGTACTTGACGGCTGCGTTGGGCAACGGCTCTAGTGGACTCGCGGAGTGCTTCTTGAGCTGCTTGATCTTGTGCGTCATGACTTTGTTGCTCTTGCCGAAGTGCATCACCGTTCTTGAGATGCTTGACGTGGCCGATGTGGTGGGGGTTGCTCGTGCTCCATGGCTTGTTGTTCCTAGCGTCGCGCCTTTTCACGTGCTCGCACTCGGTCTTGTAAGCCATTTCCATGGAAGGGATTTTCTTGCGCTTGGCGATCTTGAGTGTCATCTTGTAGAGGGGAGCGAGCTAGAGGAGGACTTGCATCGGAAGAAGAGTATGACGATGAGTGTCGACTTGAGTGGCGCCGTCTTGGTGAAGAGGTTGAGGAAGATGCGCAGCTCACGATCATGTTGCGGAATTCCTCCATTTGTTTGGAGAGCTTGGCCTCAAGATAGTCCCTTTGTCTTGCTTTCGATTGACGAAGGTCAGTGGCGAGTTGCCCGATGTGATCGCCCAAAGCTTCGCTCTCTTGATGTAGAGCTCGTGGTGCGATGAAGAAGTGATTCTTGGTGACGAAGTCGCGTTCGTCATCTTGATCCTTGAAGAGTGGGTTCGCCAAAGAAGAAGGCCTATCCATCATGTAGACATGGTGGTGAGTAGGAAAATGGTATAACAATACCAAAGATACCTTTTCCCTCGTGATGCTATAATAATAGAATTGGTACCGGGTTTTGTTTTCTCACACCTACAAGTAAAAGGCTTATGGAGGATCTCGGTTAGGAAATGGCACAAATAATTCATGCAAATGTTAGTCAAGATGTTGAAAAAGTTGAAAAGATGCACAAATTGCAAGTAAGACAAATAAATCAAACCCAAGGATATCACTCGGAATACACACACAGAAGATAGATGGGATCCGCACAACCAAGGAATGAGCTCTAAGAGGTGGAACCACGGGGATGCTCTTGTTGTACGGATACTAGAGAGACGTTAGCTCGATTGCTCTAATGGGCTGGATACGCTAGTGCACCAACCTAAGAGAGAAAACGGGCGGTCTACTATCCCAAGTTTGCTTATGTATGTATTGACCAAGATGATGTAACTATGGTATGAGGTTCAATGCTATTGCTTACAAGATCTTTGTTTCTTCTCTTCTTTTTCTTTTTCTTTTGCTTAAAAGCTTTTTCTCTTTTTTAACTATGCCATAATGCTTGATATGTGAGCCGAAATAGGAGATAACAATTAATATATGCACAGGAGAGACGTAACACTAAAGGTGCACTAAGGAGTGGCCCGGCAATTCTCAACTTGCTAGTCTCGATGGGTAAGGAATGCAAAAGAGGCTCGGGGCTATCAAGGTAATGGCAAGGATATGAACAAAGCGTCATCGAGGTTACTGTCCTTGCTTACGGTTGGTATGAAGATGGATTCGTCGAAGCCGATATGGAGTCCCAGTCGATGGCGAGTGGCGGTGATGATGAAGTCAAATCGGGCCTAAGTAGCCAAAACACCTTAGGACACGTGTGAACCATGACTCAAAAGCTCAAACACCCACGAGAAGTAGTGCGGAAGATCAAGGGGGTGGTGGAAAGGCAAAATGGTGGGCAAATGGGGATGGCCAAACTGCTCTGTTTGGCCCGTGCGCACGGGGTAAGTGATGCCCGTGTGCACGGTGTCCTGATGGCCCGTGCACATGGGGTGTTCTTTGAGTGCAAGAACACCTTCGGATCTGTGGATTTTTGCAAATTTTCTGCCAAATTCGATGGTTGGGTGGGTGGGGAAAGATAGTAAGGGGGTAGATCCACTTGTTAAACACCAAATTCATAGATCAAATCAACCAAATCTCACAAGAACCAACAAATTGCAAGAAAATTTTTGGGGCTCTTTTTGGTGGGGATTTTCGGATTAGGACGAAAAACAACAAAATCAAGCTAGCAAATGGGGGGTAGGGACTCCAAGATGTGAATCAACCTTGCTCATGATACCAAGATGTTGTAGGGTGAAATCCTAAGATGGATCTTTTCACAGTTGGAGGGGGAAAAGGGATGAACACCAAGAACACTAAGAGGAATTCACTCCAACAAAACCCAATTACACATCCACTAGAATAGCAAACACATAGATCCAAAAGAGTACTAACACAATCAAAGGAAACAAGCACTAGGTAAAGTTCTTCCCACTCCTAAGGAGGTGAGGTCTTGATGATAGTCTTCTCCAAGAGGAGGTCTTGAAATCCACAAGTGGATCCTCTCCTAAGAGGTCTAGATCTCCAATGGACTGGTAGAAGGAGCAAAGCTCTCAAATATCTCACATATACTTTGCTAACCCTAAACATGACCCTAGGTACGGAATATATAGGCTTGGGGATGAAGTGAATGAAGTGGAGGCCCAACATCCATCCTGTAGGGCCCATGCGCACGGGGTAAGTTGGGCCCGTGCGCATGGGGGTCCCATGTGCATGGTACACGCCCGTGCGCATGGGGTGCTATAGTGCCAACTCCCTGGATAGTCCGTGGGCACGGTGTTTTGGGGGCCCGTGCGCACGGGGTCGCCTGGGACCTGCAGACTTGCTCCTTTTGGACGCCTTCTTCTTCCTCATGGTCTTGGGGTGTTCCTCCTCTTCCTTTCCGGTGCTCCTCACCAGCCTGGGAACATTGGTCTTCGTACCTAAGGACACATAGAGCATTTTCTATATATAGTCTAAGCCACGAAGGGGTAAGTGGGAAAGGGAGATATATGGGCCTCTGGCCCGGGGCTGCGCGCAGGCAGGCGCTGGATGTCCGGGGCACTAGCCGGATGTCCAGCCCGAAGGTGGCCAAACTTCTGGTGTGTTCTGTTGTCGATGCCGGATTTTTGGGGGAAGGCCGGATGTCCGGGTGGTGGCAAGGCGCCGAATGTTCGGCCGCTAAAGCTTTTTGGTCGTTTGTTGGTGCATCTGTTGGGCGGCTGCACAGGCGCCGGATGTCCGGCCTCTTGCCCGAATGTCCAGCCGATGTAGCTTCAGCAGCATCGTCTTCTTCCGTCTCCGCTTCCATGCTTCCCTCACAGATGGTGTAGTTGTACACTTGCGCTTGCACTCCTCGTCCTCGTCTGTGGTGCTTCGACAATACCTATGTATGCACACGAGTGGAGTATCAAGTAGTATACCGTCCCCGAAGGGGTCAAGTGAGCATGTGTAAAGGAGATGATTCACCTTTGGGTATGTGAAGTAGATGTCACACGTGTCGATCGCCAAACAGGCTCTTGACATGGTGATTTCCGCAGGATGCTCCACATCACTTGGAAACGAAGACGGAGCTGCGGAGTCTACACCATCCGAACAACTGAGCGCTTCTGGAAGTCTGACGCGACCATGCCCAGCCGGCCAGAAGAGCTACAGCCGACAAGTCCTACAGCGGCCGGACGATCGACGACCTCCAGACGACCGACAGCCTCCACCCACCGGACAACCGACGCCTACCGAAAATCCGGTACCACAAGTCCAGAAGCAAAACGTTGGAAGTCTGACGCCCTCTGGACGTCTAGCCCTCGCGAGCCTCCGGATGTCCGGCACCTGCGTGTGCATAGCCGGGCAAGAGGCCCATGTATCCCCTCCTCACTTACCCCTTCATGGACTAGCCTATATATACTCCTTCCCCTTCCTCTCGTTAGGGTTAGCAAAGTGATAGCTCATTTGTATGTGAGCTTTGCTCCTACCTACTCTTCTCTTGAGAGAGAGACCACTCCCATGGAGTTCAACACCTCCATGTGAGAAGATCCCTAGTGGATTCAAGACCTGATGCGGAGCATCCTACGGTCATCCCCATGGACCTACCTTCATCTCCCACAACACCACATGGACCAATGACTACAGCTCGGGCAAAGGCTATCGAAGATAAGGTGAACTCGCTCCTCTCCGAACTTACACATTCTTCATGTGAGACATGGCTACTACCTCAAGAGGAGACCCTATGTGTGATCAGGTACTTAGAGGGAAGCCACAGAGCAACTACATAGAATGAATAAGACGGCAAGGACACCAAGTACAAGGACCAAACGGAGAAGGTGCCAGGAAAACTACAGCCACCGGACGACCGGAACACGCCGGACGTCCGACGCCTGGAACTCCAACCAGCCCAAGGACCCAGCTAGCGAGCGCTATAGCAGCCGGATGACCGTCTCGGACCAGATGTCCGACACCTCCCAGCGGCCGGACGACCGAGCACTCCGGAAATCTGGTGCCACCTCACAGAAGTAAAATAGAGGAAATCCAAGCTCTCCGTACGATCGACGACCGGACGTCCGACCGCATCCGGATAGTCGACGCCACCTGATCAGAGCCGAAATGTCAGAAGTCCAAGCATTACAGGACATCCGGACCCTTGCGAGCCACCGGACGACCGGTAACGGTCGGACGTCTCACGCCTGTCTGCGTACACTATTGCGGGCCAAGGCCCATGTACCCCTTCACTTCGCCCCCAATTGCACTATGACTATAAATAGGACACCCCTCCTCCTAGCTAGGGTTAGCATTGGTTTAGCTCATTATAGAGATAGGGCTTTGCTCATCCACTTGATACATACTCCATTGGAGACCGAGGCCTCCGCGGAGAAGATCCCAAGTGGATTCAAGACCCCGTCTAGGGAAGATCCCCTCGCGGATTCAAGACCCCATCTCATCACGGATTGGGAAGAACTACCGACCGCTTGTATCTTCCCTTGTTGTGTTTGGATCATGTATCTCGGTTTGTGTTCATGGATCAAGCACATGTGTGATCGTTTCTCGTTGATTTGAGTGTTTCCTCTCGTTTCCCCTCTTGTGTATTCTTCGTGTTCTTCATGGGATCCCCTCCAAATCGTGAAAGATCGGCCTTAGGGTTCCTCCCTACATCATCTTGGTATCATGAGCCAAGGTTGATCATGAATTTGGAACACCTACCCCTCTTTTTCTAGCCTAATTTTGTGTGTTTTTGTCCAATTTCGAAAATCCCCACAAAAACAGCCCCTAATTTTTTTTGTGATTTGTTGGTTTGATGAAGTTCTGTTGGATTTGATCCATGGATTTGCTTTGCCACGAGTGGATCTAGCTTTCCCCCATCCTTCCCATCATTTCCATCCATGAAATTTGCCCAATTTTGCCCAAATTTTTTCTTCTCCACCTTGAGTTCTTTGAGTTCATCCCGGAGCCAAAATCGCCACGCACTGGACATCTGGTAGCTACCGGACGTCCAACGACAACCGGTCGTCCGACTGATACCGGACGTCCGACCAAAACTGATGAAACTGAATTTTTTTCACTCGAAAATTTTCAGCCGCCACCCACACTTTCACATTGCCACTCCATAACCCATCATTGCATTTCTGCATAGCCACCACCGCTTTCCGCAACCACCATCGCTTATCCGCTACCGCCTCCGACAATTTTGACATGTTTTCTTCGGAGAAGTTGAGTTGAGGTTCTCCATTTCCTAGGGTGTTTCAGCTAACTAGGAATGGTTCAACATCGACACGGCCGATGCTCATCTTCACCACGGGCTCGTCATCGACAAAATCCACTTCACCACTTTGACACCATCAACCGTAAGCAAGGGGCAGTAACCTCGGTGACACTCTCGTACATTCTTCCTTCCCATTGCATTGATAACCCCCATAGCCAATTTTGCGTCACTTTCCTATCGAGACTAGCCATTGAGTATTGCTGACAACGTTACTTGTGCACATTAGTGATCATCATTCCCATTGCATACATACCATATCATCTTGGTACAAACATCTTGGTATCATCTTTTGTGTCACAAGGTTGTCACCGCATACACACAATTGCTATCTTGGTTCGTGAAGTTTGCATTCGAGGCCAAAGAAAGAGATCAAAAGAGAAAGAGCCGAAAAGCTTTTTAGCAAAAGAGGAAGATAAGCAAAGAGCTTTTAATCAAGAACCATAGCATCATACTACATTAAGATTGTCATATTTGTTCATCTTGGATCATATCACCGGAATATCATACATATATAGCATACTTGGGATAGAAGTCATTGCTTTTTTTCTTTCTAGGTTTTGCACAAGTCTCGTATCTACTTATTGCGCAATCGTGCTAGCGTCTCTCTAGCATGGTGCAAAAGCAGCATTTTTCGTGGATTCCACATTTTAAGCTCATTCCTTGGTTGCACGACCCCATTTATCTTTCCATGCGTGTGTTTCCGTGTGCCACATATTGCTTTGGTCTACTTGCTGCATTTGTGAATTTGTGAATCTTTTTCAACATTATTGAATCTTGCTAACAATTGCATACGTTTTGAGCCACCATCCTCACCAAGCTACTCCAAAAGCTTTACTTGTGTAGGTGTGAGAATCGACAAGATCCGGTACCAATTGTGCTATTTCCTTGCTACATTATTGAGTGATCATTGATTCATTCTCACCATTGGATAAGGTACATTTGGTATAGTTCTTTCCTTTATTCAATTTACATATTTGCTTGCGATGATGGATAGGCCAACTACTTCTTCCAACCCACTCTTCATTGAGCAGGATGAGGACCCGAACAACTATGTCACCAAGAACCACCTATTCGGCGCACAAAGAGCTTTGCATCAAGAGAATGAAGCATTGGACAACTACATCGACCTACTCGCTATCGACTTGGGACAATTCGGGCAACATACAAAGACTACTTCGACAACAAGCTATCGAACAAAAGGAGGAGAATGATGCAAGGAGGGAGGAGATTGGTGCTTTGTTGGTCAATCGTTCTTCTACATCTCCGTCATATTCAAGACGGAGCCACTCAAGTCGACATTCTTCGCAATCTTCTTCGGATGCAAGTCCTCCTCGAGATCGTTTGCATCATCGCCAAGAACATGGAGATCATCAAGCTCCATAAAACCCATTCCATGGCAATGGTTTACAAGGTCACCTCCGTGAACCTGAACGCCTATGGCAACAAGATAATGAACCTCTAGTCCAAGAGCAAGCTGCAATATGCCAAGATCGACAAGAACAACAAGATGGCGACGCCCTTCGACAAGAGCGATAACTCCATGAGGAACAAGCCCTTGAAGCCCAAAGTGCTCTACAGGAATCCACTAAAGCCGTCAACGAGCACAACCACCAAGTACGTCTACAAGAAGAGGCCCTCCGCCGAGAGCGACAAGAAGAAGCCGCACGCCTTGAGGAGCACCAAGAGATGAGGAACCGTGCAAGAATTCCACGCCCTCAACGTCAAGCTAATCAAGCGGAGCATGAGGAGCAAGTGGTTCAAGATCCTCCTCCACGGCAAGAGCATCATCACCATCACCATCGACCCAACACAATGAAGAGTAATGCTACGACAAGCTCAAGTTCACCATGCCTAAGTTATCCAGCAGCACCGGCCTTGAAGACTACCTTTCATTGGCATTGAAGGTTGACAAGATCTTTCGTTTGCACAACTATGAAGAAGAAAAGAAGATCGCCATGGCATCACTTGAGTTCCAAGACTATGTTCTCATTTGGTGGGAGCAAGTCATTGAGAGGAGAGAACCAAAAGGTGACCCACCAATCACAACATGGGCTCAAATGAAGGATGTCATGCGAGCGCGCTTTGTCCCAACATGCTATAGCCATGAACTCTTCAAGAAATTGCAACTCCTCAAGCAAGGCACTAAGTCCGTTGAAGAGTACTACAAGGAAATGGAGATCGCCATGATGCGAACTAATGTCACGGAAGATGAGGAACAAACCATGGCACGTTTCTTGAATGGCCTCAACCACCCTATCAGGAAGACTGCGGATTTCCAACCATACACGAACCTCATCGAGCTAGTGCACCAAGCTACCAAGGCGGAGCGTCAAGTGCAAGATGACTACAAGTATGGCAAGTACTCTTCCAAGACCTTCGTCTTCTATAATCAAGCTTCAGTGACTACGATGCCTTCTACCTCAACCAAAGCTTCCCCAAGCAACGGCGGCAAGTCAAGTTACAAGAAAACTTCGACAACCTCAAGTCGTCCTCCTACAACAAGCAACTTCAAGCAGAGAGCTTCATCATCTACAACTCTACTGGATGAGACCGTCAAGACAAGTTCCATCAAATGCTTCTGTCGACGTGGAAGCACGATCACCTATGGCGCAGGGGTGCCCCTTTGTGGTTCGGCATGAGTACGGCTGCTACTTCTTGAGCTTGCATTGGTTTTTCCCTTGAAGAGGAAAGGGTGATGTAGCAAAGTAGAGATAAGTATTTCCCTTAGATTGAGAACCAAGGTATCAATCCAGTAGGAGGTACACGCAAGTCTCCAATATATGCACCTGCACAAACAATCAAACACTTGCACCCAACGCGATAAAGGGGTTGCCAATCCCTTCACAGTCACTTGCAAGGATGAGAACTGATAGAGATAGATATAAAAGATTACTAAAATGTAAAACAAAGTAAAAACAAATAAATTGCTGCAAGGTATTTTTGGGATTTTTGGTTTATAGATCTGAAAATATATGATGGAAAATAGACCCGGGGGCCATAGGTTTCACTATAGGCTTCTCTTTGAAAGAAAACATACGGTGGGTGAACAAATTACTTTCGAGCAATTGATAGAAAAGCGCAAAGTTATGACGATATCCAAGGCAATGATTATGAATATAGGCATCACGTCCGTGTCAAGTAGACCGACTCCTGCCTGCATCTACTACTATTACTCCACACATCGACCGCTATCCAGCATGGATCTACAGTATTAAGTTCATAAGAATGGAGTAACGCCTTAAGTAAGATGACATCATGTAGAGGGATAAACTCAAGAAATATGATGAAAACCCCATCTTTTTACCCTTGATGGCAACAATACAATACGTGCCTCGCTACCCCTACTTTGTCACTGGGTGAGGACAGCGCAAGATTGAACCCAAAACTAAGCACCTCTCCCATTGCAAGAAGAACCAATCTAGTTGGCCAAACCAAACAGATAATTTGAAGAGAAATACAAAGATATCAAATCATGCATATAAGAATTCAGATAAGATTCAAATAATATTCATAGATAATTTGATCATAAATCCACAATTCATCGGATCTCGACAAACACACCGCAAAAGAATATTACATCGGATAGATCTCCAAGAACATCGAGGAGAACATTGTATTGAAGATCAAAGAGAGAGAAGAAACCATCTAGATACTATCTATGGACCCTTAGGTCTGTGGTAAACTACTCACGCTTCATCGGAAGGGCAATAGAGTTGATGTAGAAGCCCTCCATGATCGAATCCTCCTCTAGCAGGGTGACGGAAAAAGCCCCAAGATGGGATCTCACGGGTACAGAAGGTTGCGGCGGTGGAAAAGTCTTTTGGTGGACGCTTCTGGTCGTTTGGGAATATTTGTGAATTTATAGGCCAAAGATTAGGGTTGGAGGAGCTCCGAGGGGCCCACAAGCCCTCAGCTCCCTCTAGGGCGTGCCCCTGAGGCTTGTGGCCGCCTCAAGACTCCTCTGACTTCATCTCCAAGTCCTACGGGTGTCTTCTAGTCCAAGAAAAATCATCGCGAAAGTTTTATTCCGTTTGGACTCCGTTTGGTATTCCTTTTCTGTAAAACTCAAAAACAAGGAAAAAACAGAAACTGGCACTGGGCTCTAGGTTAATAAGTTAGTCCCAAAAATTATATAAAATAGCATATTAATGCATATAAAACATCCAAAACAGATAATATAATAGCATGGAACAATAAAAAATTATAGATACGTTGGAGACGTATCAAGCATCCCCAAGCTTAATTCCTGCTCATCCTCGAGTAGGTAAATGATAAAAACAGAATTTTTGATGTGGAATGCTACCTAACATATTTATCCATGTAATTTTCTTTATTGTGGCATGAATATTTAGATCCATAAGATTCAAAACAAAAGTTTAATCTTGACATAAAAACAATAATACTTTTAGCATACAAATAAAGCAATCGTGTCTTCTCAAAATAACATGGCCAAAGAAAGTTATCTCTACAAAATCATATAGTCTGGCTATGCTCCATCTTCATGACACAAAGTATTAAATCATGCACAACCCCGATGACAAACCAAGCAATTGTTTCATACTTTTGACGTTCTCAAACTTTTTCAACTTTCACGCAATACATGAGCGTGAGCCATGGATATAGCACTATAGGTGGAATAGAATATGGTGGTTGTGGAGAAGACAAAAAGAAGGAGAAAGTCTCACATTAACTAGGCATATTAACGGGCTATGGAGATGCCCATCAATAGATATGAATGTGAGTGAGTAGGGATTGCCATGCAACGGATGCACTAGAGCTATAAGTGTATGAAAGCTCAAAAAGAAACTAAGTGGGTGTGCATCCAACTCACTTGCTCACGAAGACCTAGGGCAATTTGAGGAAGCCCGTCATTGGAATATACAAGCCAAGTTCTGTAATGAAAAATTTGCACTAGTATATGAAAGTGACAACATAGGAAACTCTCTATAATGAAGATCATGGTGCTACTTTGAAGCACAAGTGTGGTAAAAGGATAGTAGCATTGCCCCTTCTCTCTATTCTCTCATTTTTTGGGCTTCTTTTGGCCTCTTTTATTTTTTTGCAAAGTCCGGGGAATCATACCAACTTGTGAGGGAATCATAGCTTCCATCATCCTTTCCTCACGTGGGACAATGCTCTAATAATGATGATCATCACACTTTTATTTACTTACAACTCAGAAATTACAACTCGATTCTAGAACAAAATATGACTCTATATGAATGCCTCCAGCGGTGTACCGGTATGTGCAATGATCAAGAGTGACATGTATAAAAAATATGAACGGTGGCCTTGCCACAAATACTATGTCAACTACATGATCATGCAAAGCAATATGACAATGATGAAGTGTGTCATAATAAACGAAACGGTGGAAGTTGCATGGCAATATATCTCAGAATGGCTATGGAAATGCCATAATAGGTAGGTATGGTGGCTGTTTTGAGGAAGGTATATGGTGGGTTTAATGCACCGGCGAAAATTGCGCGGTACTAGAGAGGCTAGCAATGGTGGAAGGGTGAGAGTGCGCATAATCCATGGACTCAACATTAGTCATAAAGAACTCACATACTTATTGCAACCATCTATTAGCTATCGAAACAAAGTACTACACGCATGCTCCTAGGGGGATAGATATGTAGGAAAAGACCATCGCTCGTCCCCGACCGCCACTCATAAGGAACATAATCAATAAATAAATCATGCTCTGAATTCATCACATAATGGTTCACCATACGTGCATGCTACGGGAATCACAAACTTTAGCACAAGTATTTCTACCAATCCACAATTACTCACTAGCATGACTCTAATATCACCATATTTATATCTCAAGACAAATGCAAGGAATCAAACTTCTCATAGTATTCAACGCTCTTTATATGAAAGTTTTTATTGTATCCCTCTTGGATGCCCATCCTATTAGGACTAAATTCATAACCTAAGAAAATTACCATGCTGTTTAGAGACTCTAAAAATAATAGAAGTGAAGCATGAGAGTCCAACAATTTCTATAAAATAAAGCCACCGCCGTGCTCTAAAAAGATATAAGTGAAGCACTAGAGCAAATTGCCTAGCTCAAAAGATATAAGTGAAGCACATAGAGTATTCTAATAAACTCACAATTCATGCGTGTCCCTCTCAAAAGATGTATTTAGCAAGTATGATTGTGAAAAACTAAAAACCAAAGACTCATATCATACAAGACGCTCCAAGCAAAACACCTATCATGTGGTGAATAAAAATATAGCCTCAAATAAATTTACCGATGGATTGAAGACGAAAGAGGGGATGCCATCCGGTGCATCCCCAAGCTTAGATGCTTGGTTGTCCTTGAATATTACCTTGGGGTGCCTTGGGCATCCCCAAGCTTAGGATCTTGCCAATCCTTATTCCATAGTCCATCAAATCTCTACCCAAAACTTGAAAACTTCACAACACAAAACTCAACAGAAAACTCATGAGATCCGTTAGTATAAAAAATAAATCACCACTTTTTGGTGATGTTGTGAACTCATTATTTATTTATATTGGTGTAATATCTACTGTATTCCAACTTTTCCATGGTTCATACCCCTCGATACTACCCATAGAATCATCAAAATAAGCAAACAACACATAGAAAACAGAATCTGTCAAAAATAGAACAGTCCGTAGCAATCTATAAACTTTGTATACTTCTGTAACTCCAAAAATTCTGAAAAAATAGGAAAAACTGGGAAATTCGTATATAAATCTTGTGTAAAATATTCAGATCAAAACCATGCTTCTATAATTTTTTGAAATTCTTTTACTGAGCATAAACGTTTCTGTTTTTCAGCAAGATCAAATCAACTATCACCGTAGGCCATCCCAAAGGTCTTACTTGGCTCAAACACTAATTAAAACACCAAAACACAATTACTACATATGTAATAATGTGTATTTTCATAAAAAAACAGAAAATAAAAATATTGGGTTGTCTCCCAACAAGCGCTTTTCTTTAAAGCCTTTTAGCTAGGCATTTGATATATTGATGATGCTCACATAAAAGATAGCAATTGAAACACAAAGAGAGCATCAAATGGCATGTGGAAAACAACTTTAAGTCTAAGATACTTACTATGCATAGGCATCTTATAGGGAAAAGATTCATCAAGACAAGGAAAAATTAGCATATGCAAGGAAGAAGAAAGAAACAATATCAATCTCAACATAACGAGAGGTAATTTAGTAACATGAAAATTTCTACAACCATATTTTCCTCTCTCATAATAATTACATGTAGGATCATAATAAAATTCAACAATATAACTATCACATAAAATATTCTCTTCATGATCCACATGCATGCAAAGTTGACACTCTTCCAAAATAGTGGGATTATCATCAAATAAAGTCATGACTTCTCCAAGCCCACTTTTATCAAAAAATTCATAAGATTGATCATACTCCAAAGTAGTGGAATCATTATTACCTAGAGTTGACACTCTTCCAAACCCACTTTCAATATTATTGCAAACATATTTATCATGAGGCTTAAATAAATTTTCAAGATCATAAGAAGAATCACCCCAATCATGATCATTGCAAAAGTAGTGGACATATCAAAATTAGCTTCCCCAAGCTTAGGGTTTTGCATATGATTAGCACAATTGACATTAATAGATTTATAATAACATCATTGCAATCATGCTTTTCATTCAAGGAGCTATCGTGGATCACTTCATAAATTTCCTCTTTTAACACTTCATCACAATTTTCAGATTCATGAATTTCAAGCAAAACATCATAAAGATAATCTACTGCACGCAACTCACTAGCAATTGGTTCATCATAATTGGATCTCTTAAAAAGATTAGCAAGTCGATGAGGATCCATAAACTTTTTGATTCCTGATTTTCAATAAATACACAATTATTCCAAGCGAACAAGCAAACAAACCAAGCAAGACATAAAAGGCAAACGAAAAGAAGGCAAATATTTTTGTGTTTTTCTGAAAATGTTTTAGAAGTGGGGGAGAGGAAAATGAGAGGCAAATGGAAAATAATGTAATGCAAGAGATGAGAGTTTATGATGGGTACTTGGTAGGCTTGATGTAGAACCTCCCCGGCAATGGCGCGAGAAATTCTTCCTGCTACTTATTGAGCTTGCGTTAGTTTTTCCCTTGAAGAGGAAAGGGTGATGCAGCAAAGTAGAGATAAGTATTTCCCTTAGTTTGAGAACCAAGGTATCAATCCAGTAGGAGGTACACGCAAGTCTCCAATCTATGCACCTGCACAAACAATCAAACACTTGCACCAAACGCGATAAAGGGGTTGTCAATCCCTTCACGGTCACTTGCAAGGATGAGATCTGATAGAGCTAGATACAAAAGATTACTAAAATGTAATACAAATTAAAAACAAATAAATTGCAGCAAGGTATTTTTGGGTTTTTTGGTTTATAGATCTGAAAATATATGATGGAAAATAGACCCGGGGGCCATAGGTTTCACTAGAGGTTTCTCTTTTGAAAGAAAACATATGGTGGGTCAACAAATTACCGTTGAGCAATTGACAGAAAAGCGCAAAGTTATGACAATATCCAAGGCAATGATTATGAATATAGGCATCACGTCCATGTCTAGTAGACCGACTCCTGCCTGCATCTACTACTATTACTCCACACATCAACCGCTATCCAGCATGGATCTAGAGTATTAAGTTCATAAGGACGGAGTAACGCCTTAAGTAAGATGACATGATGTAGAGGGATAAACTCAAGCAATATGATGAAAACCCCATCTTTTTACCCATGATGGCAACAATACAATACGTGCCTCGCTACCCCTACTTTGTCACTGGGTGAGGACACCGCAAGATTGAACCCAAAACTAAGCACCTCTCCCATTGCAAGAAGAACCAATCTAGTTGGCCAAAACAAACCGATAATTTGAAGAGAAATACAAAGATATCAAATCATGCATATAAGAATTCAGAGAAGATTCAAATAATATTCATAGATAATCTGATCATAAATCCACAATTCATCGGATCTCGACAAACACACCGCAAAAGAATATTACATCGGATAGATCTCCAAGAACATCGAGGAGAACATTGTATTGAAAATCAAAGAGAGAGAAGAAGCCATCTAGCTACTAGCTATGGACCCGTAGGTCTATGGTAAACTACTCACACTTCATTGGAAGGGCAATAGAGTTGATGTAGAAGCCCTCCGTGATCGAATCCCCCTCCGACAGGGTGCCGGAAAAGGCCCCAAGATGGAATCTCACGGGTACAGAAGGTTGCGGCGGCGGAAAAGTATTTTGGTGGACGCTTCTAGTCATTTGGGAATATTTGTGAATTTATAGGCCAAAGATTAGGGTTGGAGGAGCTCTGAGGGGCCCACAAGCCCTCAGGGCGTGCCCCACCCCCTAGGGCGTGCTCTTGAGGCTTGTGGCTGCCTCGGGATCCTCTGACTTCATCTCCAAGTCCTACGGGTGTCTTCTGGTCCAAGAAAAATCATCGCGAAAGTTTTATTCCGTTTGGTATTCCTTTTCTGTAAAACTCAAAAACAAGGAAAAAACAGAAACTGGCACTGGGCTCTAGGTTAATAAGTTAGTCCCAAAAATAATATAAAATAGCATATTAATGCATATAAAACATCCAAAACAGATAATATAATAGCATGGAACAATCAAAAATTATAGATACGTTGGAGACGTATCAACGGCCACGTTGCACAAAGAGCGGAAGCAGTGGGGGACATCACGGCAGTGGACTCCCTCTCTTTTACCCAGGTTCGGTCCGCTTTGCAGCGTAAAACCCTACTCCTGATTTGGTGGACTGATCTGGAGGTGGAAGAAAGCTCGACACGCTATGGCCCGGCAAGGATGCCTCGGGGAAAGCAACATGAACTTACAAATGCTGGGGGTCAAAGTGTCCGAACCCTTTGCTAGGTTGCCTCAGGCCTCCTTTTATAGGTTAAGGGGCGACCACAGTGGCAAAACAGTCATTTGGTTTTGATTAGATAGCTAACAATGCTATCATACCTAGCTCTGGCAGTTAGGACAAAGTGCATTAAATGCACTGCTAGGTGTCGTGCCGAGGGCGAATCCCGGCAATCCTGTCATGCCACTTATTTGCCTCTTCTTATCAGCTTGACACGCCTCCTGGACGGGTGTCAATAAAGCTAATCTCTCCTCCTTGAGGCTGCCACGTGGTTGAAAGGATCCACCTGGTTGCTTAACACCTTGACACCGCACGGTTTAGTGACTTGGGTGCAGTGAGGTGGAGCGGTGGCATCTTGGTGGAGGTTCTTTGTTGAAAGAGCTTAGCGGGGTCTAGTCTTGGCGGCCCCGGAAAGCTTGCCGGGGCAAATCCGGACTTCTACTTGGGGCGGCCTCAAACCGGCCAGGCTCTCCTGCCCGGCAAGGGAGGCTTTCCCAAGGTGATATCCTTCTGATGTCTTGTTCTTCCTATTGCTCTCCTTGATCTCACGAAGAGCGACTTCTCTGGCTTGATTTTGTGTCATGCATTAGTGCTGGATGTATGATCGTCAGTACGCCTGCGCACAAGCTCGATCAACAAACCCGAATGTTTGTTGCACCGATAGTAGCCCCCGGGCCTGGCCCACACGTGCTGCCTGGCATCGTTGGGGTAGGCCCTACCAATGCGCAGGCAGGCATCCTGACCAAGGTGCGGTTGGATCCTAGTTTTTGAGATCTTCTTTGCTTCTTCATTAACCAGAAATCGAGTCAGTTCCCGGTTTCCCCGCGAGTCGTGCTGAACGATGTGGGGCTACCCACGTAATGGAACGTGGGACGCCCATGTTCACGGGGAGTTGATTGAAGTGTCTGCGTGGTTCGGGGAGGTAACTGCCATTTTGCCCATTCCACTAGCCCTGTTGTTTCTGCCATGTACACTGCATGCATTGCGTAGGGTTGCTGGCGGATGCGCAAGGCGCGGGAATGAGTGCCATGGCAGAAAGCTCGGCACCACGGATAGGCACAGTAGGGCGGTAAGCGATTTTGGGCGCCATTGATGACGCAGATGAACCGGATTGGTGGAGCGGGGGGGTTGCCACATGATGGTGGGGAGCCAGCCCCCTGCCACGCTCCGCTATAAAAAGGGAGTGCAGAGGTGAACATAAGGGCTCACCCATGCATCTTCTTCTTCTTCTTGTGCCCTTCTTCCACCATGGTGAGGGGAAGAGGGCGCGGTCGAGCTCCAGTGGCGGCGACAAGGGCTTCCTCTCGGCACTGTATCCCAGCCCCTGCTGGGGATGCAGGGGCAGCATCCAGCGCACAAGGCGGAGCCGCAGAACATGGTCGTGGCCGGTGTGGCGCTCGGGGCCCGGGAGGACGCGGTGGTGGCTCGGCCTCTCCTCCCCCAGCCACTTCGACTTTATTAGAGGGCCATGTCAGAGATATTGCAGTAGAGTTCCTCATTAGGCTGCGCGAGCCCCCGCGCAGCCGTCTTCGGCTTCCCACCCCTTTTGCAAGGGTAATGGAGGTTGAATAGCCGCACGGGTTGAAGTTACACATGAGAGGTTGCTGTAATGGCAACATGCGGGTGGACGTTGAGTTCCCCACGCCTCATGTCATGCTTCTCCCGCGTGGCTGGAAAACCTTTGCACGTGCCCATAGCTTGGCGGAGGGGCACGTCCTTCACTTTAAGTTGATGGATGGTGACCTACTCTCCATCAAGGTCTTCGGGCGCTCGGGTGCTCGCTTAGGGTGCTGCGCGGAGAGCTCGACCAACGATGAAAGCTCATCCTCGAGCGACAGCGAAGAAGAGGACACTGATGGCAAAGACGATGATGCCGAGTGGGAGGACGGCGGCTCGGAATCCGTCTGAGCATCAGACGCACCATCACCGTCAGCTAGGCGCCGGCGGCACTGTCCTCGGTAGAGCTATTTGTCGGGTGTTGGGTGTAGGAATCTCCGCCTCCTCCAGCTGGACCCCGGCAGGCTTCCTCGTGGACTTCGGATTCATCTTCCTTGCCGGTGTCTCTCCTGCCGCGTTCCTCTAGTCCTGGCGGTGCTGACCAGGGCATCACCTAGTCGCTCCCTCCGTCCCTGGCCTCTTCTTCCTTGCTGAGGAGATGCCCTCCCGATCTTGTCAGGCTACATTCTGCTGGTCCTGACGGGGTCGAGTTGTGCTTCTGCCCAGGTGCTCCTTTTCCCCTCTTTCCTTCTCGATGCAACTCCTAGGAGGAGAGGGACAAGAAAGGCATTACGGGACACTTATCTTTTTTTCAAATCAAAAGATGTAGGCATTTTCCAAACTTTAGTTCAAATTATGTAATCCTCCATCCATGCTTGTATCATGTATGGTTCCTACTTGTTTATCTGCGTATTAATGAAAAAAGGAATGCCTGCTGGTTACTTTGTGCATGTATCATGCCCATGCTGAGGGGTGGCCCTTCAATACTTTCAATTAAACAAGGTTCCTCAGCAAGACACCTTGCCGGTCCTTCCGTTGCTGCTACGGAACCCTTCCTGATGGGTTAGGAGCGTGGATGGAAACTGGCCCCTCGTTAGCTCCCCTCCCCCAAATGCTACTGCAACCAACCTGACTGAGGAAACTTTCAAAACAAAGTATGGGAGCACAGATGTTGGGAGTGACAGGGTTTTCTTACGCACAAGTTTTTCATATAGGAATGCACTGTGGATGGCGAGGGGAACTTATCTGCTTTTGTTATCCTTCTTATTGCTCCGACAAGGAGGACCTGCCGGTGATCAATATGCTAGGTCGTTCTCACTTCTTCCTTTCGGGGAGTTCATCCGCGGCAGGGGCCCTGTTGTCAGTATAGGGGAGAAAATAGAAGCGTACGATCCTCCTTAAATGGATTAGTTATTATCACAAAATCATACTTAAGTAAACATGCATGCAAGTTTTGTGCCAGCGCTTCGTTCTTTATCTTTGCACAGGGTCTTCGCCTGGCTTTGTACAAAGGGTTACAAGTCCAAGGGACTATGCTTGTACAAAATAGGTTGCCGGGGCAAGGCCCGGCAACCGCACCTTACGGGTAGAACTTACGAAGGTGCTCAATATTCCATGAGTTTTGCATTGGCATGCCATCTTCAGTCACCAGACGGACTGCACTGGGTCTGGTGACACGTACTACCCGGTAAGGGCCTTCCCACTTCGGTGTCAACTTGTTGGAACCCTTGGCGGATTGGATGCGCCTAAGCACAAGGTCACCTTCCTCAAGGCTCCGGGCTTTGACCCTGCAGCTGTGGTAGCGGTGCAGGGCCTGCTGGTATCGTGCAGCACGTGCAGCTGCCTGGAGACGGTTCTCCTCGAGGAGCATGGTATCGTCATGCCGTAGCTGCCCTTGCGCTACTTCATCGTAGGCAAGTACCCGAGGCGACCCGTATATGAGTTCCGTGGGGAGCACTACTTCTGCCATGTATACTAGGGAGAAAGGAGACTGGCCAGTAGCTCGATTTGGTGTCGTTCTGATTGACCAAAGAACCACCGGCAACTCGTCAATCTAGTGCCTGCCACATTTTCATAGTCTATCAAAGGTTCTTGTTTTCAGCCCTCGCAAAACTTCAGCGTCCATCCTCTCAGCCTTCCTGTTGCTCCTTGGATGGGTGACGGAGGCGAAAGAGACCTTGCTCCCAAGGCTCTGGATGTACTGCATGAAGGCGCGACTTGTAAACTGGGTGCCATTGTCGTTGATTACCCTGCTGGGCACAACAAAATGACACACCAGTCCCTTGAAGAACATGATAACTGACTACGCCGTCACTTTTCCCACTGGTTCCACTTCGGGCCACTTTGTAAACTTGTCGATTGCAACATACAAGAATTCAAAGCCCCCGGTAGCACGGGGAAAGGGGCCCAAGATGTTGAGCCCCCTGACCGCGAAAGGCCAGGACAAAGGGATGGTCTGCAAGTCTTGAGCTGGCTGATGGATATTCTTGGAGTGGAACTGGCATGCTTGACACTTGGTGATGAGCTTAGTTGCATCCCGAAGGACGGTGGGCCAGTAGAATCCTTGCTGGAAAGCTTTCTCGACAAGTGTTCTTGATCCCAATTGTGAGCCACACGCGCCTCCATGTATCTCCGCCAATAGCTCTAGTCCATCCTCTTGACTGATGCATTTTAACTTATTTGCCTCTTCTTATCAGCTTGACACGCCTCCTGGACGGGTGTCAATAAAGCTAATCTCTCCTCCTTGAGGCTACCACGTGCTTGAAAGGATCCACCTGGTTGCTTAACACCTTGACACCGCACGGATTAGTGACTTTGGTGCAGTGAGGTGGAGCGGTGGCGTCTTGGTGGAGGTTCTTTGTTGAAAGAGCTTGGCGGCGTCTGGTCTTGGCGGCCCCGGCAAGCCTGCCGGGCAAATCTAGACTTGTCTTTGGGGTGGCCTCGAACCGGCCAGGCTCTCCTACCCGACAAGGGAGGCTTTCCCAAGGTGATATCCTTCTGATGTCTTTGTTCTTCTTAATGCTCTCCTTGATCTCACGAAGAGCAACTTCTCTGGCTTGATTTTGTGTCATGCATTGGTGCTGGATGTATGATTGTCAGTACGCCTGCGCACGAGCTCGGTCAACAAACGTGAATGCTTGTTGCACCAACAGCTTCACATGTGGAGGCCGAGGCCACAAGACATTCGAGTGCACCAATCGGCGCACCATGATTGCCAGCGATGACGACACCTATGACTCTATGAGTGAAGAACAAATAGAAGCCCTTGAGCATGTGGACATGCACTGGCAAGTGAATGAAGATGACCAAGTCTTTTGTGACAATGATTCGAGCCCCACTCTTGTTGTCGCCAAGGTCTTGACACTTCAACACCAACAAGAGGAAGACCAACGTTGCCACATCTTCCATACCAAAGTGGGCATGAATGGTTGTTCCATTAAGGTCATCATCGACGGAGGAAGTTGCCACATCTTGGAAAGTGAGGAACTATGCTCCAAGCTACAATTGGTCAAGACGATGCATCCTCTTCCCTACAAGGTCCAATGGCTTAGCGACTCCGGCACCATTCAAGTGGAGCACATCATTCAAGTCTCCTTCAAGATTGGAGCATATGAAGACACCTTGGAGTGTGATGTGGTTCCCATGTCCATTTGCCATCTCCTACTTGGACGACCTTGGCAATTCGACCGCAACGTCATCCACAATGGGCGAACCAATCACTATAGCTTCAAGATGAAGGGAAAGTAGTAGGTGCTACGACCTATGTCACCAAGCCAAGTGATCGCCGACAAGCAAGCAACCACCCATCATGGAGAGAATGTGAAAGAGTGAACCACCAAAAATAGAGTGAGCGCGAGAAGCCCAAATTGAGTGCCTCCACGATGAGCGACAAGAAAAACTTAGTCCTCTTAGCTACCAAAATAGAGATGATAGAAGTGTGTGAGAACCTATCTAGTGTCACCCACTATGTCCTATTGTGCAAAGATGAAGCGGAAAGGACTAACACCTCTCATAATTTACCTTTAGTGTTGTCTTCTCTATTCCAGGAATTCAAGGATGATTTTCCCGATGAGCTACCACCGGGACTACCTCCACTACGAGGCATCGAATACCAAATCGACTTCATCCCGGAGCACCCCTACCAAACAAGGCACCCTACCGCATCAACCCTGAAGAAACCAAGGAAATACAAAGGCAAGTACAACAACTCATTGACAATGGGCATGTACGTGAAAGCTTAAGTCCTTGTGTAGTCCCGGTCATTCTTGTTCCTAAGAAAGACGGTAGTTTTCGCATGTGTTCCGGCTGCCATCCCATCAATGATATCACCATTCGTTATAGATATCCTATTCCTCGCCTTGATGATATGCTAGATGAGCTTAGTGAAGCCACCATTTTATCCAAAATTGATCATAAAAGTGGCTATTACCAAATCCGCATTCAAGAAGGTGATGAATGGAAAACCGCTTTCAAAACCAAGTCTGGCTTGTATGAATGGCTAGTTATGCCTATGGGCTTATCCGAAGCACCTGGTTCTTGTATGCGTGTGATGCATTATGTTTTTCGCCCATACATTGGCGTATTTGTTGTGGTCTACTTTAATGATATTCTTGTGTTTAGCATGTCTCTAGAAGATCATGTCACCCATCTTAGAACCGTTTTGCAAACTCTAAGAAAAGAGCACCTTTATGCTAATATGGAAAAATGCCTTTTTGGTGTTGACAAGCTTGTTTTCTTGGGCTTTGTTGTGTCATCTAAGGGTGTTCATGCAGATGGAGCTAAAATTAATGCTATTAAAACTTGGCCACAACCAACCAACTTGCAATATGTGCGAAGCTTCCTTGGCCTAGCCGATTTCTATCTGTTGGTGTACACAAACATGGGTATTTGTTTCCCCCTGACTAGTGCACAGACTTGCGGGCCTTCCCGGGCAAACTGCCCCTGCCAGGCATGTCAACATTCAACAAAAACAAGTCAGCAAGAGATCACCTCAAGGAAGCCTCCCTTGCCGGGCAGGAGAGCCTGGTCGGGTCCAGACAACACCTGAGGAACGAGACCAGTTCATCCCGGCAAGGTTTTCGGGGCCGCCAAGACCAGAATCCACCAGGCTCCTGGCCGGCAGGCTTTTACCAAGATGCCACCGCTTCACCTCATCGCACCCAAGTCATTAATCAGTGTAGTGTCAAGCTATAAAACAACCGGTGGATCCTATCAGGCATGTGGCAGCGTGGTAAGGATGAGATTAACTTTATTGACACCCGTCCAAAGGACGTGTCACGCTAATAAGAAGAGGCAGATAAGCGGCGCGCCAGGCTTGCCGGGCTTCAACCTCAGCACGACACCTAGTAGTGCATTTAATGCACTTTATCCTAACTGCCAGAGTTAGGTATGATAGCACTGTTAACTATCTAATCACCCTGAAATGACTGTTTTGCCACTTTGGTCGCCCCTTAACCTATAAAAGGAGGCCCGAGGCAACCTAGCAGGGGGGTTGGAAGATTTGATCCCTCAACACTTGTAGGCACATGCTGCTCTCCCCGAGGCGACCTTGCCGGGCTAGAGCACGTTGTGCCTTCGTGTTCCTCCAGATCAATCCACCACAACAGGAGTAGGGTTTTACGCTGCAAAGTGGCTCGAACCTGGGTAAAAGTGAGATGTCATCACCGTGCTGCCCCCTGCTGTTTCTATTCTTTGTGTAATGTGATCGTCCCCTTGCCGAACCACAAAGGGGCACCCCTGCCCCATAGGTGATCGTGCTTCGACGCCAACATCTTTGGCGCGCCAGGTAGGGGGCAGCACTTGTGCGAACCTGAAGCAGTAGCCAGTGCGTCGATCTTCATCATCCCTCTACATCACCCATGGCTCCCTAGAAGGGGGTGGAGCGGCGGGGCCGTCCCCCGCTTCGTTGGTCCCTTCGTCCATGACTGCGAGCGCCACGGGCATCGCAGCCATGGTGGACGGGGTAGGCACCATAGGCGGCACGGCCGCCATAGGTAGTACAGTTGTCGCCCTCACCGCCGTCTCCTTCGAGCATGGGGTGCGGTGACAGCAGCGCGGGGCAGACGATCCGATTGCTAAAAAGCCACGCCCGGCGGTGGGAATGTTCTCCCCGCAGGGATGAACGTTTAGTTGCGTTGTGGGCCACGACAAATCCATCGGGTCTCCACCCCATCGAACGGAGCAACATCATTGCGAAAGGGAATCGCGTGAAGGCATGTTTTCCTTCAATCCCGGCAAGTCTCACCACACGTTGCATTGTGTTAAAACTTTGTTGCGTACAGATTGAGGACTACCTCCTGTGTGTGAGACTTCCAAGGGAGGGGAGGATTCGCACCTCCGCGACAACAGCAACTGCAAAATTGCGAAAAGATAAGTTGTGAAACCTTCCTTGGTTTTGAGACTCTTTTATATATTCCTTGCAACTCCTTTGGTTTAAACCCTAGCACTTGCATGAGATATCTGAAATGCGAAGGGACTCTTCCGTGATCGCTTGCGTCCTCGTCTGTTTCGAGTCCGCTCAACGGTCCATGTAGCCGAATCGAGAACATGGAAGGGAAACTTTCCGGTGGCACCTATGCTTGCAAAATGCTAGGGGCCCGCCCCAACAGTGGCACAATTAGTGGCTGCCCCGGCAAGCTCCCAGCATGCACATGATCCATAATCATGCAAAAACAATGGGTGATATAAACTTAAAAGGATAGCATTAGTTCATACAACTACTTAAGAGTGCTATTACATCCTAGGAAGTAACAAGGCTTAACACAAGGCCAAATTATGTCTTTTTGTCTGACAGCATTACAGCAAACGGAGCAGGAGAATTCAGTCCCGACGGCCTCCTTGGACCCGGGGCACTTGAAGAACTTTGTCGGCCAAAGGCCCGACAACTTGAGCAGTAGCAGAGGTGTCCATTCCGACCGGAAGCCTCTTGAAAGCATCAGAGAGGTCGACATCAGGATGGCGCTGTGCATAATTGACAAGGAGAGTGAAAATGGCGTCCCTGTTAAATTTCCGTGACTCACTAGCGAAGCAAGCTGATCTGTCATCTTCGTACATCTTTAGTCCTTCAATGAGACCCTCGAAGAAGTGTGTCATCTTGACACTCGGGGCCTCATGCTCGTTGATGGAGAAGGTCCAACTCTTCATGTTCATCTTGGCAATCTGAGAGGAGATACGCTCAGCTATGTTCACCAGGCTCTTCTACCAGAGGTCATATAGTTCGGCCTGGTCCTTGAGTTTGAGCTCTGCGTCCTTCCGGAGAGTGGCAGCGGTACTGAATTCTTCCGTCAAGGCTCTCTCTCTGTCCTTGGCGTGCTCAAGATCCTTCTCCAAGGTGGCAAGCTTAGCATTAAAATCCTCAATGGTGCCGGAAGCAGTTTTCAGGTCCTGGTCCTTGGATGCAAGCTGTGACTGTAGCCCTTCTAGCGGGGTGGCTGCCTTCCGCACTTCTTCTTGGAAGGCCTCCGCCTCCTTCCTGTTCCCGGCAAGCTCTTCTTTCAATTTCCCCATTCGGGACTCAAGCTCTGTTTTGCCTTTGGAGGCTGCGGCAAGGTTATCGGAGACTTCCTTGATTTTGGTTGCTGCATCCTGGGTCTGTGTGTTGATGGCTTTCTTGTGGCCGTGTCGTGGTTCGACATGATCACCTATGGGGCCATCGGCCCCTTAGTGGTTCGGCAAGGGGGAAGGGCACGTTGCACAAAGAGCGGAGGTCGTAGAACAACATGGCAATGGTGATGCGGGTGGTTTTTACCTAGGTTCGGGCTGCCGCGAGGCGTAAAACCCCGCTCCTGCTTTGGTGGATTGAGTGGTAGACCATGGCAAACACGCAGTTCTCAAGCCCGGCAATGTCGCCTCGGGGAGAGCAACTACGTGCGTATGAGTGTACAAGGGTCCGAATCCTTTCTAAGGTTGCCTCGGCCCTCCTTTTATAGGTAAAGGGGTTACCACAGTGGCAAAACAGTCATTGTCGATTAGATAGCCACAGTGCTATCATACCTAACTCTGTAGACAGGACAAGGTGCATTAAATGCACTGCTTAGTGTCACATCGTGGATGTAGCTCGGCAAGCCTGGCCGTGCCATTCAACCACCTTCTCGCCTGCCTGTGTGACACACCTCTGGACGGGTGTCATTTAGGGGTGATCTTCATCAGAAATGGCTGCCACATGTTGAATGACTGCCACTTATTCACTTGAGGGCTCGACACCACACCGATAAGTGACTTACGTCACTGTGAGGTGGAGCGGTGGAGCCTTGGCGGGATAACAGGCCGCCAGCGCCCCGGCAACCCTTGCCGGGGAGGTCTTTGGACTTGCTCTTGAGGTAACCTCGACCTGACTAGGCTCGCCTGCCTGGCAAGTGAGGCTTTTTCCCTTGGTGATATCTCGCTCTCTAGGCTTGTCTTGGTCTTGTTGATCCGCCCTTTAATTCTTCAAAGAGCTATCTCTCCTGCTTGGCCTTGTCTTGGATGCTGGAACCTTGCCCTTGAGCCTGTGTACAGTCAGGGCAACATACACCAGGGTTTGTTGCACCGACAGGAGCCCCCGGGCATGGCCCGAACATGTTGCTGAGCATCGTCGGGGTAGGTCCTATCTAGTACACAGGCGAAGAATTTGTGAGATCTCATCCCTTGATATTTTCTTTGCCTCTTCATCAATCGGTGCTTGAGTCAGTTTTCGGTTTTCCCATGCGTCGTGCGACGCCAATTGTGGTGGGGCCATTTCTGTAATGGCCCGTGAATGGCTTTAACCCATGAGGGAGTAACTGCCAATTCACTCATCCCACCACGCCCTTATCCTTTGCCATGTATGCTGCATGCATCGAGTAGGGTAGGTAAAGGAGGCACGTGGCATGGGAAAGTGTGTCATGGCAAAGGCCTGGTCTTCTTGGATTCGTGTAGGAGAGCGGCAATCGGATCTGGCCGTCGGTGGTAGCTTGAACGGGTCGGTTCAGAAAAAGCCCCTCGGGGGTGGAGGTGAAGGATCAGCCCCCAGCCCCAGCCTGCCTATAAAAAGGGGGTGCGAGAGGGAACGAAGGCACCCATCCACACACCTCTTCCCTTTTACTTCTTGCCTCCCTCTTTGTTATGTCGAGGGAGGGAGCCCGGGGGTGGCGATGCCGAACAGTCGAGTTGACTCTCGAGGAGTGAGTTTGGTCCGGGGTTGTAGGAGATGCGGCTATCGTAGACGTGTGCGCCGAGTTGACCGCAGTGTGGGAGGCGTTGTGCTCCTCCAGAATGGTGGAGCGCTCATTTCCCCCACACAAGCCAGCTGCCTGGAGTGGAGTACTTGCCCTTGCCGCAAGTAGTCGTGGCTTGTCATCCCGTCGGCGAGGTCCCTGGGGCTTCCGGTGCCCGTCTGTGGTGCTGTGCTTGGGATCCTTAGTAATCCCATCACTGCCCTCTCCAGCGAGGTCGGGGTTGACGCTGAAGATGGCTATGCCTTTCTGCCCGCCAAGGTGGGGAGTGGCGCTCCTCGCACGCTTCGGACGCCATCGCCGTCTGCCACCTCCTAGAGCGATGGTGATGAGGAAAAAATGAGGGAAGACGGAGAAGGTGGGTGGCAGGCCGTCAGGTCGGAGTACGATGGCACCGACGCCTTCGTCTCGTATTGCCAGCCCGCTGCCCCATCTTTCCGCTCTTCCCCTCCCTCCCCGGCACCATCATCACCGTCCTCTTCTGGACGGCTGCCAGGGCGGGGGACGCTTTCTTGGTGCCTTTGCCTCCTCCAGCAGTCTTCCAGCTAAGCTCTAGCAGGCTCTCCCTGTCGGCGCCTATGCTGGGATGCCTTCCTGGCCCTGGGGGTGGTGACCAGGGCACCGCCGAGCTGCTCTCTCCGTCCCCCTTCTTCGCAGCCTCGCCACTCCCGATCTTGTCAGGCCGCACCCAGCAGGTCCTGACGGGGTCGGGCTGGGCTTCTTCTCAGGCACTCCTTTTGCCCTCTTCGCCTCCCGCTGTAGTTCCTAGGAGGAGAGGGACAAGAAAGGGATTACGGGATACTTATCTTTTTTCAGTCTAAGACATGTAGGCATTTTGCCAAACTTTGGTCTCAAATAAGTAATCTTCTTTATCCATGTTTGTGTTCTGTAAGATCTGTACTTGCTTATTCGCATATTAATGAAAAAGACAAGCTTTGCCGAGTAATTGTGCATGTATTACGTCCATGCAGAGGTGAGATGCCTCTATACATTTAAGTAAAGAAGTTATCTCCGACAAGCTATCCTGCCGGTTCCTTCCGTTTGTTGAGGCGGGGCTTAGCCTGCCGGGCTCAAAACTACGGAAAGGGACCAGCCCCTTGTCGAACCTCCTTCGTCAAAGGCCACTACAACCAGCTTGACCGATGCAACGTTCGGGATAAAGGATGGGAGCACCTATGCTTCGAAGGCGACAAGGTTTTCTTATGCACAAGTTTTCATCTTACAGAACATTTATGGACAAGAAGCAACTTATCTGTTTGGTTCGTCGGGGACCGATATGTAGGCTTGTCTTCGTTTCTTCTCTTAGGGACCGAGTCCGCAGCAAGAGCCCTGCGGTTAAATGCAGAGGAAAACAATGCCACATATGCTCTTATCTACATGATCATGCCATGCTCATGTTATGCTATGCATGCATGCAAGTTTTTGGGGCTCCCAGTGCTTCGTTTATTTATCTGCTGCTCACGGTCTGCACCTGGCTTTGTACAAAGTGTTACATGCAGCATCGGCAAAGCTTGTACAAAAGGGTGGCTGCCGGGCAGGGCTCGACAGCCGCGCCTTATGGGTAGAACTGACAGAGATGCTCAATATTCCATGAGTTTTGCAATTGAATGCCATCTCCAGTCTCTAGACGGACGACGCCAGGTCTGGTGACTCGTACCACCCGGTAAGGGCCTTCCCACTTCGGCGTCAACTTGTTTGTACCCTTAGCGGACTGAATGCGCCTAAGGACAAGGTCGCCTTCCTCAAGGCTCCGGGGATGAACCCTGCGACTGTGATAGCGGCGTAGGGCTTGCTGATAGCATGCAGCACGCGTAACAGCCCAGAGATGGTTCTCCTCAAGGAGCACGACATTGTCATGCTGTTGCTGCTCTTGCTCTACTTCATCGTAGGCAAGTACTCGAGGTGACCCGTATATGAGTTCCATGGGGATCACTGCTTCTGCCCCATAGACTAGGGAGAAGGGAGTCTGGCCGGTAGCTTGATTTGGTGTCGTACGGAGGGACCAAAGAACCACCGGTAGCTCATCAATCCAGCGCCTGCCGCATTTCCATAGCCTATCAAATGTTCTTGTCTTGAGTCCTCGCAGCACTTCAGCGTTTGCCCACTCAGCTTGTCCATTGCTTCTGGGATGAGCAACAGAGGCAAATGAAACCTTGCTTCCGAGGGCTTGAACGTATTGCATGAAGGCGCAGCTTGTGAACTGGGTGCCGTTGTCAGTGATGACCCTGGCGAGTACTTCGAAGCGGCACACCAGTCCTTTCAGGAACTTGATAGCTGATTGGGTGATCACCTTCCTCACGGGCTCCACTTCTGGCCACTTTGTGAACTTGTCGATAGCGACGTACAAGAACTCAAAGCCCCCAGTAGCATGGGGGAAGGGGCCCAAGGTGTCGAGCCCCCAGACCGAACAGGGCCATGACAAAGGGATTGTTTGGAGAGCTTGAGCAGGTTGATGGATATTTTTGGAGTGGAACTGGCAGGCTTCACATCTGGTGACTAGCTCGATTGCATCTTGGAGGGCCGTGGGCCAGTAGAAACCTTACCGGAAAGCTTTTCCAACCAAGGCCCTTCATCCAATATGTGAGCCGCACACACCTCTATGTATCTCTGCCAACAATTCCTTCCCCTCTTCCTCGCAAATGCACTTCAATTTCACACCGTCGGGCCTCCTTCTGTATAGTGCGTCATCGACGAACTGATACATACTGGCCCTCCGGGCTACTCTTTCAGCTTCTTCTTGCTCTTCGGGAAGTTCTCCTGTTTGGAGGTAACAGACTATGTGTCGCACCCAAGATGGAGCCTGAGGCTCGACAACAGAGATTAGCGGCACCTCCTTGTTCATGGGAGCACATGCCTCAACCGTGATGATTGGTAAGTCGGCGGGAGGGTGCTGCTCGCCAAGCGAAGTGGAGTTGTTCCCGCCAACCACTCTGCCGGGGGTTCTGGAAGCTCTTCCGAGAGGGGCTTGCTGGAGTCCAGTTTCCTCCTCCTTTTGGCCATTGTTGCCGGGGATACGGAGGGCTGAGTTAGGTGGAGAACAAAAGTCCCTGGTTCCATAGGAAGCTTTTGCGCTGCGCACTTTGACAGATGATCAGCAATGCTGTTTTCCGCATGGGGTACGTGCTCTATTTGCAATCCGTCAAAGCGCTCCTCCAGCTTTCTCACTTCCTCCACGTATGCCTCCATCAATGGACTCTGATAATCCTTGTTCACATGCCTCACCACAAGCTGTGAGTCTCCTCATATGATCATCTTCTTAATCCCCAACTCTGTCGCGATTCTAAGCCTGGCAAGGAGTCCTTCATACTATGCAGTGTTGTTAGTTGCCTTCTCCCGGGGGAAATGCATCTGGATCACATACGTGAGGTGTTCTCCAGTGGGTGCCACGAGGAGCATGCCAGCTCCTGCACCTTGTAGTGAGAAGGCACCCTCAAAGTACATGATCCATTCTTGGGGTGCTTCCTTGCCGGGGATAACTGTTTCCAGTGCCTCTTCGTCTGGGGTAGGTGTCCACTCCGCAATAAACTCTGCCAGTGCTCTGCTCTAAATGGTAGATGTGCTGTCAAACTTCAAAACCAAAGCTTGGCAACTCCAAAGCCCAATCCACTATTCTGCCGGTGGCTTCAAGGTTCCTCAGTATGCGCTGCAAGGGGAAGCGGGTGACAACCGTGATCTCGTGGGCATGGAAGTAATGGCCCAGCTTCCTTGAGGCCATGATGAGGCCAAAGATCAACTTTTGCACGCCAGAGTACCTTGACCTAGCCCCCTGTAATAGGGAGCTGACAAAGTACACTGGTTGCTGCACCACCTTCTTCCTTGCCGTGATCCTGGAATTGTCTCCGTCGCTTCGCTCCCCTTTGTCCTGATCTGCTTCTGACCTTGCCGGGACGAGTTCACTTTACTCTCCAGAGAGGACAATAGCCGCGACTGATCCCTCATCTACCTCCCGCTGTGCCACTAGTGCCGCACTAACCACTTGATTGGTTGCTGCTAGGTATAGCAGCAACGGTTCTTGTGGTTTAGGAGCCACTAAGGTGGGAACAGAGGACAGATAGGTCTTCAAATCTTGCAGCACAGCTTCTGCCTCCGGGGTCCACTCCACGGGCCCTGCCTTCTTCAAGATTTTGAAGAACGGCAAGGCATGCTCGGCAGACTTGGAAATGAACCTGCTTAGCGCGGCAACACATCCAGTCAGACGCCTCACATCTTTAACTGTCTTGAGTGCTTGAATCTGCCCATTCGCCTTGATCTTGTTGGGGTTGGCCTCTATCCCCCAGTGGGACACGAAGAATCCAAGTAGCTTGCCGGAAGGAACACCAAACACACACTTCTCTGGGTTTAGCTTCAAGTTGATCTTGCACGGATTTGCAAAGGTCTCTTCCAAGTCTTGAATGAGAGTTGACTTGTCCTTGGTTTTGACCACTATGTCATCCATGTAAGCTTCAATATTCTTGTGCAGCTGGGACTCAAAACCAATTTTTACTCCTCTTCCAAAAGTGGCTCCAGCGCTCTTTAATCCGAAGGGCATCCGTACAAAGCAGTAAGTGCCACAGGGGGTTATGAACGCTATCTTCTCTTCGTCTTCTTTAGACATGAATATCTGGTGGTACCCGGAGTAGGCATCCAAGAAGGAAAGTAGATCACACCCGGAGGTGGAATCCATGATCTGGTCGATGCACGATAAGCGGAATGGGTCCTTCGGGCATGCTTTATTCAGATCTGTGAAATCTATGCAAAGCCTCGACTTCCCAATCGCCCTGCGCACCACCACTGGGTTTGCCAACCATGTTGGGTGCAATACTCCTCTGACCAAACCAGCTGCTTTCTTGATCTCCTCGGCAATCAACTGCTGGCGCTTCAAGGCTTGCTTTTGATCCTTCTGCTTGATGGGCCAGGCATGAGGGCAGACAACAAGGTGTTGCTCGATTACCTCCCTGGGAACACCGGGGATGTCAGATGGTTGCCAAGCAAACACATCGACATTCACCCGCAGGAAGGCAACGAGCGCGCTTTCCTATTTGTCGTCAAGGGTGGAGCTGATAGTGAATGTACCATCAGCGCCAACCAGCCCTGCCGGGACCTTCTTCACAGCGGGTGCAGCAACCTTGGATCTCTTGCTAGTAGAATTCTCCGGAAAATCATCAATGGGTGTAGTGTACTCCGGAGATGCGCGCTTCCCGGATTCCTTGCCGGCATCCTTGCTAGCCTTTCTCCCTTGTTTTTTTCCTTGGCGGGGACTACGGCCTCCGCGGCCTCGGCAGCAACCACATCCCGGTACATCTTGTCCACGCATATAATTGCGTCCTTCTTATCTGATGGGATGGAAATAACGCCCATTGGTCCTGGCATCTTCAAGGTATTGTAGGCATAGTGGGATGCCGCCATGAACTTTGCCAGGGCAGGTCGCCCAAGTATCCCATTGTACGGCAACGGAAGCTTAACCACATCGAACACAATTTTCTCAGTACAGAAGTTCAACTTCCCTCCAAACGTTACCGGCAGCGTGATCTTCCCCTTTGGTCGACTCCTGCCAGGGTTAATTCCCTGAAACGTGCCAGTAACTTTGAGCTCTCCATCTGTAATTTTAGCTTGCTGAGCACATTGGGGGAAATCAGATTCAACCCGGCCCCGCTGTCAACCAACATCTTTGTGACCTTGAGGTTGCGAATTGTTAGTGAAACCAACAATGGTAAACACCCTACCACAGTGGTGCGGTCAGGGTGATCCTCTTCATCAAAGATGATGGGCGTGCAAGACCATTTGAGTGGTTTCCGCGAATCTGCCGTTGGCTCCACAGCATTGACTTCACGCGCCCATTATTTCAGCTGGCGGTGAGAGGAGTGCAAGGATGCACCCCCGTCAATGCACAGGGCATCAGTGGCATTCTGGAATTCTTGCTCGCTGGTTTCCTCTTCATCCCCTTCATCGCTTTCATCACCACATTCCTTCTTCTCATGACCTCTAGTAGGTTCCTCTTGACATTGGGGAACCTTGCCGGGGCGGCCTCCTTGGCCGCCTCAGCACTTCCCGCCATTGCCATCTTTGTCTCTCTCCTTGTCGCACTTTTCGTACTCAGCTTTTTGCTTCTTGACGAGTTGCTCAACTTGGTGACACTCTTGGAGATCATGGCCCTTGGTTCGATGGATCTTGCAGTACGGCCCATCTGCCTTCCCAGCGTTCTCGGCAGCCGTAGCTTCCTGGCAATTAGTGCACGCGGAAACTTCCTTGCTAGAAGCCTCGGTTTTGGCCTTCTTGCCGGAACTAGGAGCGCTTGATCCTTCAACAACTAGCACTGCTTTATCCTTGCGCTTCTTGTTGTGTTTCTTATTCTTCTTCTTCTGGCTGGCAGCATTGTCGTCATCTTCTGAGTCGACATCGACGCCATCGTCTTCTCCGAGAAGATGCCTCCCCTCCTCCGTACGGGCACACTTACCCGCCTAGGTGTAAAGATCGTTCACAGACTTGGGCAACCAGATGTTGATTTTGGAACGTATCTATAGGATCGGAAGTAGGTCTAGGGGGTGGGTGATTAGACTACTTTACCAAATAAAAATCTAGCCTTTTCCCAATTTTATGTCTTGGCAGATTTTAGCAACTTAGCACAAGTCAAGCAATCAACCTACACATGCAAGTCTAAGAGTGTAGCAGTGGAAAGTAAAACATTGCATATGAAGGTAAAGGGAAGGGTTTGGAGAAGGCAAACACAATGTAGACACGAAGATTTTTGGCGTGGTTCCGATAGGTGGTGCTATCGTACGTCAACGTTGATGGAGACTTCAACATACGAAGGGTAACTGCTGCGCGAGTCCACGGAGGGCTCCACCCACGAAGGGTCCACGAAGAAGCAAGCTTGTCTATCCCACCATGGCCATCGCCCATGAAGGACTTGCCTCACTCGGGTAGATCTTCACGAAGTAGGCGATCTCCTTGCCCTTACAAACTCCTTGGTTCAACTCCACAATCTTGTCGGAGGTTCCCAAGTGACACCTAACAAATCTAGGAGACACCACTCTCCAAAAGGTAATAAACGGTGTGTTGATGATGAACTCCTTGCTCTTGTGCTTCAAATGATAGTCTCCCCAACACTCAACTCTCTCTCACAGATTTGGCTATGGTGGAAAGATGATTTGAGTGGAAAGCAACTTGGGGAAGGCTAGAGATCAACATTCTGGTGGTAGGAATGGAATGTCTTGATCTCAACACATGAGTAGGTGGTCCTCTCTCAGAAAATGAGTAGTGGAAGTGTAGGCTCGTTCTGATGGCTCTCTCTTTGTATAGAGAAGGGGGTGGAGGGGTATATATAGCCTCCACACAAAATCCAACCGTTACACACATTTGACTCAACTCGGTCAGACCGAATACAAGAACTCGGTGAGACTGATTCAATTCAAAATGTGAATGTTAGGAATCTCGGTGGGACTGATATACTCAACTCGGTGGAACCGATGTGCTAGGGTTAGGGCAAGACCTCATCTCGGTGTGACCGATTGCATGAACTCGGTGGAACCGATTTCAGCAATTAGTTAAACAGAGAGTTGGTCAGGCAAACTCGGTGGGACCGATCGCTCACTTTGGTAAGACCGAAACGTTACGAAAGGGAAACAGAGAGTTTGCATTGCGAACTCGGTGGGATCGATCGCTCACTTCGGTAAGACCGAAACGTTACGAAGGGAAACAGAGAGTTTGCATTGCCATCTCGGTGAGACCGAAAGCCCAATCGGTGAGATGGAATTGATTAGGGTTTCTGGCAGTGGCTATGTCAAGGAAACTCGGTGGCGCCAGATAGATCAAATTGGTGGGGCTGAGTTTGACTTTCGGTTTAGGACATATGAGGAAATGAGAAAGTGGTTGAGGGCTTTGGAGCATATCACTAAGCATTTTGAGCAAGTAGACCATTATGCAACACCTCATCCCCTTTTAATAGTATTGGCTTTTCCTATAGAATCAATGTGATCTTGGATCACTAAAATAGAAATGAAGAGTCTTGAGCTTTTGCCAATCTTTGTCCTTAGCATTTTGAGGGGTCCACATCTCCAGTCCATGCCATGCCAATCATTGAACTATCTGAAATATTCCACTTGAAAGGATATTATTTCAATGAGCTATATGTTGTTATGAATTACCAAAACCACCCGGCGATTAGTTGCACTTTCAATCTCCCCCTTTTTGGTAATTGATGACAACATATAGATCAAAGCTTCGACAAATGATAATAAAGGAAATACATCATCGCTTTGAGAAGTATGTGATAAGTATGAGCTCCCCCTAAATTTGTGCATTATTTAAAATTTGCTTTTGAATGCAAATGCACAATTGATTAGGATCATGGGGCACTCTTCTATGTCACATACATCTTGGTGGAGCGCTCAAAATGATAGAATAAAACAACATGCACTCATCACCAAGAGAAACATGATTCATCATACACAAGTATATAGATATCATCATTCAAGCACACAACAAAGCATAATATGATCAAGCACATAATCATAAGAGTATCTCACACATAAGCACAAATAGTAGCAAACAAACAATCAAGTAGTAAGTAAAGAGGCAACAAAAGGCAAAACGCTCTCTTTCTCGAAGCCTAATGATCTATACACTTTCTCCCCCTTTGGCAACAAGTTACCAAAAAGCTCGAAAATGCATAGTGCTATGCGGCACTCTAGGCATGATCTCCAGGAGCTCCTGAAGTGGTCTTATGGCTGGTTGCTCCGGTGTGCGTAGATGGCGTGGAGAGGAGTCCGTCTGTAAACGCTTCTGCTGATGTCTGAGGAGCTGGAGGAGTTGAGATTGGAGGTACAACAGTGGCAGTTGCAGCAGGTGCTGAAAGTGTAGTCCTCGCTTCACTGACTACTGGCACTGCTGAAGACCTCTGTACCCTTGGCACATGCTGAAAAGTGTCGGTGGTAGGTCTGTCATTCCTGTCTTCAACCTCTTCCTGGAGCTTCTAAACTGTGGTTTGAATCTCGGTGACCTTCACATCTAAATCATGAAGTTTGGTCTCAAAGATCCTTTCAAGGCTCTCTTGATTTCGAGTCAGGGTGGCCAGTCCTTTCTCTATTCTCACGCTTGCCTCAAGCAGATAAGTGAGTTGATCTTGCTTGGTCTTGAGATTGACACCTGAAGCATCTGGCATTGTTGAACTCTTTGCAGCCTTTGCTTTCTCTTGCTTCTCCTGAGCCTCTGCTGAAGTAGGATGTGCTGCATCCATGACAACCTCGTTGTCCTCAAAGTCTGGCCTTAGGGGAAGATGTTCTTTGTCAAGAAGATATGTCCATGTCCCCATCTTGGAATTGATTAGCATCTGAATGTGAGGGGCATATCCACAAGACCTTTTCTGATCTGCAGCAGTTCTCTTCATAGTTTTAACAATTAAACTCATCACCTTGAACTTCTCTGGCACATCAAACATATGAAGTAGGTTGATAGAGTGACCACGGATCATCCTATGATCTCCTGACTTGGGCAACAGAGTGTGCCTCAATATAGTGTTTATCGTGGTAAGTCCTGACAACAGATAATAGATGGATCCAAATCTATGAGTTGTCAAAGCAGCATCTGGAATTGGCTTGTACATGTGAGCCATAGAGTTGTGATCCTTTCTTGGCTTGGCATACACATCTGTATCATCTTCAGCTTCTTCAAGCACATTGATCAACTTGGCCCATTCTGCAATTGATGATTGATATCTTGTGCCTTCTGTCATCCAGGTAATCTTGCCATCTGGATAGAAATGTGCAGTTGAATAGAATTGCATTACCATTTCTTCATTCCACTTGGTCAACTTTTGACCAACAAACTTGTCAACACCGTTCATTCTGAAACTCTCATGAACTCCTAGAAAGTAATCCTCATTGTCATCAATGAATTTCCAATCAACCCATCTCATGTCACTGACAATTGGCTTCTTATCCAACAGGACTGTCTCATAGAAATCTTGTTGTTCCTTGGTGTGAAAGTGATAATCAACAGCAGTTCTTCTCCTTATAGCATATGGATCAGTCTGTCTCCACAATCTGAGACCTGCATCCTTTCTTAACTTCATATTTTCAGCAACTGGATGATTATCATCATGATCTGGAATCTTGGGTTTTAGCTTTCTAAGCACTTGCTGTTCTTCATCTTCTTGTGCTTCAGGCACTGGGGCCTTATTATTCTCGTCAGCTGGGATGTTTCTGGTGGATCTCTTGGGTGTAGATGGTTTTGGAGCTATCTTGGGTTTAGATGGAGCAGCCCCAGACTTGATAGCATCTCCCATGAGCTTCTGAGATTTTGGAGGTGGTGCAGCTGGCTCTTCCTCCTCCTCATCATGTGACTCTCTCATCATAGATGGTTTGCCAATGACCTTGGCAATAGTATTCTTGACTCTCTCTTTCCTTTTCTTTCCTGCAGCCTCATCCTATTTTGGTTTAGTAGTGAACTCCATGGTTCCTTGAGTGGAGGCTCTGGCCTTTGACATAGGCACTCTCTTAGCAGGAACTTTCACTTTCATCCCTGGCTTGGTTGCAGCAGCAGCAACATACTCTTTCCTGAGCACTTTCTTCTTGGAGGTCACTTCCTCCTCAACAACAAAATCCTCATCTTCTGAATCTGAGGTTCTCTTCTTCCTTTGCCTAGTAGCAGCCTTAGGCAAATTGCTGGGTGTACTTCTGCTACCTTCATCATAGCTGCTGTTGGAGGGACTAGTGCCCTCACTGAGATTTACCTGCTCCTCTGATCTGTTCTGACTATCACTGTTGTCTGACATCTCTGACACTAACCCTATGAATAGATAGGTATAGGAAGAGTAGATGAGCATCACAAAGCACAGCTATTTTGCAAAAGCATTGAGTCAAAAACATAACTTTAGTTTTCTGCAGAAAGCATTTCGGAGCTACCGATATGACAAACTCGGTGATACCAAAGCACACACAGAGTCTAAACATACAGTTTCGGTCAGACCAAAATGCAGTTTGGTGACTCTGAGATGCTAGTGTTTCACAGAGAAAGTAAACTCGTTCACACCGATTCGTACACTTCGGTCAGACCGGGTAGTACATGTGCAATGGCATAGGACAAATCGGTGAGACCGGAATTCTCAGATCGGTAGGTCCGAGATGAGTTCGGTGGAAACCTAACCCTAAGTTTTTGCATCAAATCTATTTTAGAGGAAGTTTTAGGTGGATAGATTTATCTCAGTCGTGGCAAGAAGCTTGGCATTGTTCTTTGTGCAAGAATCGGAGTTAAGGAAAGCACAAAGAGATTGAGTCCGTACCCTAACTTGGTGGCGAACTCGCTACGGCGACAACGGTGGTGGAGATTTCCATTGACGGCGGTGGAGACCAGCAGCAGGAGGACGCTGGCGATGACGGAGACGATCCGGAGACCAAGGGGGCGGTAGAGCTGGGCAGGCACGGTCGAGCACTTTGGAGGAATTTCCAAATTTCAACCCGCGGTATATATACCCAGTCACTGTCGATGTGACCGAGTGGAACGACTCGGTGACACCGAGATGCAGAATTGCAAGCGATTACCGCAACTCGGTGTGACTGAACAGTTCTAATCGGTTGCACCGAGGTGAAAACCTAGATCAACTCAATGATTTCGGTGAGACCGAGAGGAATGAATCGGTCAGACCGAAGGCCATTAAGAGGTTTTGGAAGTTTAAGCCCTTAACAGATCGGTGGCTCTGAGTGCTCCTCACCCAGAGGGTCCGAATTCGACTTGTTCAAACTTTGTGATGTAGCATGAATAGAGTTTGAGACGAGAAAAGCATAGATAGCTAGAGGGAGTACTTAGGCATTCTTGTCCATCCATTTGGCAAAAAGAAAATAAATCAAACAATCAAAGCAACAAATGGATGTCCTCGAATGGAGAAAATATGCAACCAACATGCTCACACAATAAGATAGCAAATGAAATATGTGGCAAAGCATGCACAAACACTGTAGCATCTATCAAGCAATTGGCGATGACTAGGTCATCTATATATGAGTATATTGACTTAGGAGTCAAATGAGAACATTTGATCATAGGTCAAACTCGTCGTTTAAGCACAAGTGGTGTTACCACTTTTACATAAAGCATTGATGTGTTCACACCATTAGAGTTGCTTTAGCTCAATTCTTAGAGCAAAGCTCCCCCTAGATGTGATATCCCCCTAAGAGGGATGAACTAACCTTGGGTTTTGTCGATGATGACTTCATGTAGATGTTGAAGATGTAGATGCTCAATGTTGATGTAGATCATTTGGAGCAATCCATTAGAGTGAGTTGCACTTTCAATACCTACATGGGTTAATCCCACAAGGAACATACACGGATATCCATAGACATAGAGTGAAATACACATATGATGTTGTCCATGAAATCATTAGGTTACCTTGTCCCTTGTCTTACCAACAAGAGGGTTTGTGACTCCTTGAACTAGTGCAAGATATGAAAGTTGATTGCACTTGTCCTCGCCAAAATGAATACGAGTGAAGTATGTTGGCAGAGTCACCCTCAAGAACTCTCTAGTTCTTCTTCTTCTTCGGGATCCACATCAACTTGATGGGAATCCTTGGAGTTGTAGTCGTACTTGATGAAGTAGAACTTGATGTAGTCTTGGGAACCCACTTGACCAAGGCCTTTGGAGCTTCTTCAAATGAATCAATCTCTTCTTGAAACTTGCCCTTGCCTTTTAGCTTGTGGTCTTGTGGTGGAAGATCATCTTGAGCTTGTGTTCCCTTGAAAGAAGTGGGATCATACTTCTCTTGTTGAGGAACAAACTTTGTCTTAGGGTATTGATCTTCTTCCCACTCAACTCCATTGCCATTGAAATTCCGTTTAAAACCAACACCTTGATTCTTCCGGTGCCTTCCTTGCTTGCGTATAATTTCCTCAAATTGCTTACTTCAGGCAAGGCTCTTGTAAACACCTTTCTCTATAATTACCTTCAATAAGCTATTTTCTTGCTCAAGTGTAACTTGGCTAAGAGAATCATTAGTGGAATCAAGAGAACTACTAGAAGCAACAATATTGGATTTAACATGATTATTGTTACTACTAGAAGAGAATCTTTCTTGCTCTTGTTGCTAGATTTTACTTGTGGCATGTAAGTAGGCAAGAGTAAACGCTTGGTAGTGTAAGAAGAACTTTTCTTACAAAGATCATCATTGATTGCTTTTAAGAACCCATGCTCTTGCTCTAGATTGAGCTTTTCAAAGTGTAGCTTCTCATGAGTCTTTAGAAGCTCTTGATGATCCTCTAAGGTAGTTTCATGAGCTAACTTAAGAGTGTTTAGTTCTTTAGTTAGATGCTCAATCTCCTTCTTATCATTGTCATTCTTTTCATCTTGATTAGCATGATTAATAGCAATTTCATCATAGTTTTCATCACTAGAGTTGTCAACAAGTAAATCATCATCACCTAGCAAATCATCTTCATCACTATTGAAATCAACATACTCGGGGTGTGATACCTTGGGGCCTTTAGCCATGAAGCATCTTCCAGTTCCTTCATTTGGTGAGTCAAATATGTCGTAGGAGTTCGATGACACAAGTGCAAGACCGGCAACACCTTCATCTTGAGTATGTTCGGAGTTGGAGTGATAACTTCTCTTGGAGTAGTGTTCAGAGTTGGAACCGGATACCCATTCACCAACATGAGCTTGATGTCTTCGTCTTGTGTAGCTCTTTGATGATTGTCCTTCCTTTCCGAATCCTTGCTTCTACGAGAGGGTCTTCGTTCATAACGATCATCTCTACTCCTTCTCTCTCTTGGAGGTGATTCATCTCTTTTACTTCTCCTTTTAGGTGAGTCTTCTCTTCTTTTGTAGGGAGCCGTACACTCATTGGAGTAGTGTCCGGGTCTTCCACAATTGTAGCAATTTCGTTCACAACTAGAAGATCTCTTGTCATAGTATGACCTTGACTTGGAACTTCTCTCTTTGCTTCTACTCTTGTAGAACTTGTTGAAGTTCTTCACCATTAGGCTCATTTCTTCATTGAAGACTTGTTTCTCACTTGATGTTGTAGGGGCATCACATGAAGCTTTGTAAGCACCACTAGACTTGTTGTGAAGCTCTTCCTTATCCTTAAGTGACATCTCATGAGCAACAATTCTACAAATGACTTCCGTTGGCTTGAGATCTTTGTAATTGGGCATCATTTGGATCAAGGTGCACATGGTATCATATTTTCCATCCAAAGCTCTTAGAATCTTCTTGATGATGAATCTGTCAGTCATCTCTTCACTTCCTAAGCCGGCAATCTCATTTGTGATGAGAGCAAGCCTAGAATACATTTCAGCGACTCCTTCACCATCCTTCATTCTGAACTTGTCAAGTTGACTTTGAAGAACATCCAATTTGGATTCCTTGATGGACTCAGTACCTTCGTGCATATCAACCAAAGTATCCCAAATTTCCTTTGCATTCTCAAGGCGGATGATTTTGTTGAATTCTTCAGGCACAATCCATTGAAGAGGATATCGCAAGCTTGAGCATTGTATTGCAACATCTTCAATTCTTCTGCAGCTACTTCATGATTCGGTTCTCTTCCATCTCCAAAGAATTCACCTTGTAAACAAACACACACAATAGCCCAAACGGAGGGGTTATGTCCAAGAATATGCATTTTCATCTTATGCTTCCAACTAGCAAAATTAGTACCATCAAAGTAAGGACCTCTACGGTGGTAATTTCCCTCGCTAGACGCCGTACTCTCCTAGGTTGTGAAACCAAGGCTATGATCACCAAAGCTATAGAAATTAAGGCAAATGGAGACCAAAGCTCTGATACTACTTGTAGGATCGGAAGTAGGTCTAGAGGGGGGTGACTAGAGTACTTGACCAAATAAAAATCTAGCCTTTTCCCAATTTTATGTCTTGGCAGATTTTAGCAACTTAGCACAAGTCAAGAAATCAACCTACACATGCAAGTCTAAGAGTGTAGCAGTGAAAAGTAAAACATTGCATATGAAAGTAAAGGGAAGGGTTTGGAGAAGGCAAATGCAATGTAGACACGGAGATTTTTGGCGTGGTTCCGATAGGAGGTGCTATCGTACATCCACGTTGATGGAGACTTCAACCCACAAAGGGTAACGGCTGCGCGAGTCCATGGAGGGCTCCACCCACGAAGGGTCCACGAAGAAGCAACCTTGTCTATCCCACCATGGCCATCGCCCACGAAGGACTTGCCTCACTCGGGTAGATCTTCACGAAGTAGGTAATCTCCTTGCCCTTACAAACTCCTTGGTTCAACTCCACAATCTTGTCGAAGGCTCCCAAGTGACACCTAACCAATCTAGGAGACACCACTCTCCAAAAGGTAATAAACGGTGTGTTGATGATGAACTCTTGCTCTTGTGCTTCAAATGATAGTCTCCCCAACACTCAACTCTCTCTCACAGATTTGGCTATGGTGGAAAGATGATTTGAGTGGAAAGAAACTTGGGGAAGACTAGAGATCAAGATTCTTGTGGTAGGAATGGAATGTCTTGATCTCAACACATGAGTAGGTGGTTCTCTCTCAGAAAATGATTAGTGGAAGTGTAGGCTCATTCTGATGGCTCTCTCTTTGATAGAGAAGGGGGTGGAGGTGTATATATAGCCTCCACACAAAATCCAACCATTACACACATTTGACTCAACTCGGTCAGACCGAATAGAAGAACTCGGTGAGACCGATTCAATTCAAAATGTGAACGTTAGGAATCTCGGTGGGACTGATATACTCAACTCGATGGAACCGATGTGCTAGGGTTAGGGCAAGACCTCATCTTGGTGTGACTGATTGCTAGAACTCGATGGAACCGATTTCAGTAATGAGTTAAACAGAGAGTTGGTTAGGCAAACTCGGTGGGACCGATCGCTCACTTTGGTAAGACCAAAATGTTACGAAAGGGAAATAGAGAGTTTGCATTGCGAACTCGGTGGGACCGATCGCTCACTTCGGTAAGACCGAAATGTTATGAAGGGAAACAGAGAGTTTGCATTGCCATCTCGGTGAGACCGAAAGCCCAATCGGTGAGACCGAAATGATTAGGGTTTCTGGCAGTGGCTATTTCAAGGAAAATCGGTGGCGCTGGATAGATCAAATTGGTGGGGCCGAGTTTGACTTTAGGTTTAGGACATATGAGGAAATGAGAAAGTGGTTGAGGGCTTTGGAGCATATCACTAAGCATTTTGAGCAAGTAGATCATTATGCAACACCTCATCCCATTTTAATAGTATTGGCTTTTCCTATAGACTCAATGTGATCTTGGATCACTAAAATAGAAATGAAGAGTCTTGAGCTTTTGCCAATCTTTGTCCTTAGCATTTTGAGGGGTCCACATCTCCAGTCCATGCCATGCCAATCATTGAACTATCTGAAATATTTCACTTGAAAGGATATTAGTTCAATGAGCTATATGTTGTTATGAATTACCAAAACCACCCGGGGATTAGTTGCACTTTCAGTATCCTGCGGTTGCGCACATTGGACTGGAACGCGGCAATCACAGCTGCCGGGTGGATATCTGGAATGTTCATGTGCACCCGGCTGAACCTCTTCATGTACTTCCGTACACTCTCCCCTTCCTTTTATGGAAGGATCTGCAAATCGCCGGGCCGCCCTGGTTCTTGATGGCCACCCGTGAAGGCACCAATAAACTCGTGGCACAGATCAGCCCAAGTCGAGATGGAGTTCTCCGGCAAGTGCATCAGCCACGACCTCAGATTTGGCTTGAGTGCCAAAGGGAAGTAGTTGGCGAATATATTTTCATCTCTTCCCCGGTGGCTTGAACAGCAATGGTGTAGATGCTCAAGAACTCTGCCGGGTTTAGTCTTCCATCGTATTTTTTTGCTATCTCTGGCTTGAACGTACGGGCAGATGGCCAACGGACTCGCCGCAGCTCACGAGTGAAGCAGGACACCCAACCTCGAAGGGTAGGTATCCATCTCCACCGGGCGCAGGCTCGTCGACGTTGGGGCCATCGCACCTGTCGGACTGGCGGTGTGTTTCATGGATATATGGTGACGCGCGCATCTTCCCTCTGCCTGACTTCCAGGACCTGTCGCTGATCTCGATGGGCTTGAGGATCAGACGAAGCCATCGACACCTTGTCGTGTTCCTGGCTGTGCGACTCTGGCCGCGGCCCCTGCGATGGCTGTCGCAGGGGGGACTGCACCATGAGGTTGGCCCTTTCAGCACAGCCAGCGGCTCGGGCCATTGCCGCTGCCTGCGGATGCCGTGGCAAGCCTACCCATTGCGATCCCCCTGCCTCGGCGAAACCAATCAAATTCTGAACGGTGGCTCTCCATTCATCCATTTGGTCGGCAGCTAGCGGGAATCTCAATAGGAGCTGGGCTCGAGCCATGGCCTCTGAAGCAGTGCTTGGCATGGACGACGACGCAGATCACGACATCGCCCGACTCCTGACGGTACCGGTGGCGTCACGCTCTCGTCATCGCGAGCCAGTCGCGAGGGTGGTGTGACAATGAGGAGGACACGCTTGGGGGTTGACGGCTCCGTTCGGTGCTTCGTCTTGATTGCCTTGTCCTGGGGAAGGCGTGCGTCTCGTAGGTGCACCCATAGCTGGGACAGCTAGGAGGTTGCGGTTCGTGCCGGAGTGGGCACCATCGCTGTGGCTGTGTTCTCCAGTGAGGTGGAGAGGCGGGAATTGGAAGTATTCCCCCTCCCGCATCTTGTGGAGCGTGGCCGCTAGGATGCTGTTGACGCTATACTCCTCCGGTGCCTCTTGCTCCCACCTCTGTCATGGGAGGAACAACGACGGTGCTGCCTCCACTAGTCGCATCCCCCGCGGTGTTCGCGTCCCCCGACGCCACCGCAGCCCCCATGGGATCGGTGGCCGTGTGCCAGGAGGCCTTCGAGGTGGAAGGACGGGCTGCCGCACCGGACTTTTTCTTGGGCGCCATGGGATATGACACCGTCATCGAAGGAGATGGTGATGAAGAACGACGCCCTGTTTACGTCCTCTGATTCGCACAAGCGCTCCCCCCTACGTGGCACGCCAAAGATGTCGTGGTTCGACACGATCACCTATGGGGCCATCAGCCCCTTAGTGGTTCGGCAAGGGGGAAGGGCACGTTGCACAAAGAGCAGAGGTCATAGAACAGCACGGCAATGGTGACGCGGGTGGTTTTTACCCAGGTTCGGGCCGCCGCGAGGCGTAAAACCCTACTCCTGCTTTGGTGGATTGAGTGGTAGACCATGGCGAACGCACACTGCTCAAGCCCGGCAAGGTCGTCTCAGGGAGAGCAGCTACACGCGTATGAGTGTACAAAGGTCCGAATCCTTTCTAAGGTTGTCTCGGCCCTCCTTTTATAGGTAAAGGGGTTACCATAGTGGCAAAACAGTCATTGTCCAGTGATTAGATAGCAACAGTGCTATCATACCTAACTCTGGAGACAGGACAAGGTGCATTAAATGCACCACTTAGTGTCACATCGTGGATGCAGCCCGGCAAGCTTTGCCGTGCCATTCAACCACCTTCTCGCCTGCCTGCGTGACACGCCTCTGGACGGGTGTCATTTAGGGGTGATCTTCATCAGAAATGGCTGCCACGTGCGGAATGACTGCCACTTATTCACTTGAGGGCTCGACACCGCACCGATAAGTGACTTGCATCACTATGAGGTGGAGCAGTGGAGCGTTGGCTGGATATCAGGCCGCCAGCGCCCCGGCAACCCTTGTTGGGGAGGTCTTGGGACTTGCTCTGGGGGTAACCTCGACCCGACCAGGCTCGCCTACCCGGCAAGGGAGGCTTTTTCCCTTGGTGATATCTCACTGTCTAGGCTTGTCTTGGTCTTCTTGATCCGCCCTTTGATTCTTCAAAGAGCTATCTCTCCTGCTTGGCCTAGTCTTGGATGTTGGAACCTTGCCCTTGAGCCTGTGTACAGTCAGGGCAACATACACCAGGGTTTGTTGCACCGACATGCCGTCCTCCAGATCCTTGACTCGTTACAGAACAAGACTTTCCAGCTCGTCATCCTTGCTGCGAAGAGTGTCGGCCAGGGCCCGCTCATGAGTAGCGAGATCTTTTGCTTTGGCATTGAACTGTGCCTCGCACTCTGCCAGCCTGCCATCGCGAGCTCTTGCTCCCTCTGCTGTAGTGGCCATCTTCTCTTCCTGAGCCTTGAGCTCGCGGGATCGGTTGTTATACCGAACCCGCAGCTCTTCCGCCTTGTCCTTCAGTTGCTGGGTGGCCATGTCCTGGACCCTGTGCTCTTCTTGGACTGCCTGCCACATTTGGCCATAACTATCTTGCACTTCTTTGAGCCTGACAGCCACCGTCTTGAGAAAGACCAAGTCCTTGGACCTGCCACTGGGGTCACTGTCTTCTTTAGCCCTCTGGGTCAAGGGAGCCAAGATGCGGCTGATCTCTTCATCAAAGTTTACCCCGGCAAGAATTGACGAGCCGGGGGTTGTCGGTGTAGGGTGAGCGACAATCATCGCCAAGCTGCTTGCCAGGAAAGTCACCCTCGCATGTGAAGCGTTACTTTGAAGAGGTGCTTTCTCTTCAACTTCCATGATGAGGCCAGAGATGCTACCACGGATTCCCTCTGTTCCTTCCGGGGCTTCATGAGTGTCCCTGGGGGCTTCTGTGTGCCCCTCGTCAGTGGAAATCTTGAGGGCCTCCGCAGTGGCATCCTTCCCTATGTCAGCCACTTCCTCCAAAAGCTCCTTCTCTTCAAACACAGGGGCTGCAAAAGGAAAATTGGAGGCAAGAGAGACATAAGTTTCAGAAGCTCAATCCAAAGAATCAAGAGAGCAAAGAGTTTTCAGATAAATGCTTGAAGGTAAATGGTTTACCTGCCAACGGCTATTGAGAAGAAACTTCTTCTTCCCCGGCAGCGCTTGTTGGCGGGCGACTGGCGTCCACCTCTTTCACAGGAGTAGCTCCAGCGCGAATGGACCCAGCTATAGAAGTCCTTGCCGGCGAGCCCAATCCTTGGGCATCGCCTGTGGGATGGGCTGGTGTGGCTGCCGCTTGTTGCCGGATTTCTCCTTGCTGGCCTCCGCTGGTCTCCTTGGTGGGCGACAGGAGAGAGGCTTCAGCGTCTTCGCCAGTGAACAAGGTCTGTCCCATGCCTTCATGAAGGGGGCTGGCCCGGGGGCTGGGTACAACATAATCCCTGGCATCCTTTGCTGGTTCAACCCTTGGTGCCGAGCCCAGCTCCGTTGACGTTTTGGCACGTTTGGCTCGCTGAGCAAGAGTATCTTCGTCCCTATCAAGGCCAGCAGCATATAGTCAGTTGGGAATCAAATAAATGCAGAAGAGCTATCAGAATTAAGAAAGCAAGGTTCTTCCTCACTCTGGGTTATCGAGTATGGTGTCCATCTCATATACCAGAGGCGGGGGTGATTCCCTGGCCCTCTTAAGTGGCGGTGGGGTCCTGCTCACTGATTGTACCAGGCTTAATGGTGGCGTGGGGTCAACACCCATCACAACACGCTGCCGGGGGGGGGGGGTGTCGGGGCTCGAGTGAGACGAGCTAAATGACGGCGAGCGGTGTCCTCCTTGGTGCTCTTGGCGGTTGTCTTCTTCACCTTGGTCCCAGTCCTTGACGAAGACGCGACCACCGGCTCTCAGCTACCTCTCTTGTGGAGCCGGTGCTTCTGCTCTAGAGCCTGAGGGCCCGCCTCAAGTCCTTCCTCCTCTTCATGCGCTGCAGCTCCCTCTGCCCCGGCAGCCTCTGCCCCGGCAGCCTCTGTCCCAGCAGCCTCTGCCTCCTAGGCTCTTCCCTGACAGCTTCTGTCCCAGCAACCGCAACCCCTAGCCCCTCAATTTTGGCAATAACTTCATCAACGCACTCCTCATCCGAGGAATTCACGTCCTCATCATCGCCATCTCCCCTGGCAGCCTTGATCCTTCAGGTTTCTACAAGCCTGCTGAGTATGCACTCCTGCTTCTCCTCGGTGGTGCCCTTGGTAAAATCTGTCTCTTTCCTGGTGGCCCTCTCCTCTAAGCTAGAGACCCAATCCATCTCATCCTCCAAGCTGGGCAGTGGCCAGTCCGCCTTGACTCCATTGGCATTGCAGTCTGGCATCCACTTGAGGATCTGGTCCAACGCAGAGTTGATGTGCAAAGGAACGACACTTGCCGGCAAATGGAAGGTGCTGGCCTTATGGAACAGCTGCTCGCACAGCCAGTCATGGCTCATGACTATCAGATTGTTTGCAACTCCAAGATAAAGCGCATCTAGTCCGCGGTGTTCTTGTATTCCCAAGCAAAGTGATCCCTTCGCTGCAATGGTACAATATGGCGCCGGAGGAAGTCGGCTCCCACATGCTCAATGGTGAGCCTGGCAGCTTTGAGGCAGGCAATTCTGTTCAAAGCTGGGCGGAGCTTCTCGTTACTGATGCCCAGGTTGCTCCAATCTTTGCCACGAACCACGCATTTGGTTCACGGCAAGCAAAACGAAGGGGCTTCGGGGTCCTGAATCCAGCACCAGTCACCTCTCCACTCCTCTCACTTGCCGTGCAGTTCCCTCCAAGGTAATTCCAATCTTCTTTCCTCCCCCGCGGAATCTAAGTTATTCCCCGAAAGGGATTTGTCCTTGATGCGGGGGATATAGAAGTGGCGGAACAGATCCACGTTGGGGGCGAATCCCACAAAATTCTCGCAGAAATGAGCAAACACCACCATGCACGTCATCGAATTGGGCGTGAAATCCAGCAGAAGGAACCCAAAAGTGTACATCATGGTGCTGAAGAAGTCGAAGAAGGGAGGAGAAAGCCCGCAGTAGAAATACGCGCAGAAAAAGTGATAAGAGTTTGCTGGAATCTTGGATCCATCAGGGATGACAACTGGTTCCCCATGGCCATTGGTTCTCCTCCCCCACATGTAGGCATACCTTTGAATCAAGGTATTGTCGTCCAGGTCTGACGGCAAGAAGACCACATTCTCCTGCCGCCGCTGGACCAGCGCTTCCGCCTCCTTCTTCTTCTCCTCTGCCCTCATGTCTTCTGGTTGGGCCGCCTACTTTCCTTTCACGGCGGTCTTCTTGCGCCCCATTCCTTCGGACAATGGAAAGGGAGAGATCTGGTGTGATGGAGAAAGGGGTGGTGGTGGCGGAGGTAGTTTTTGTCCGTGGTGGAGACGCAGTGCACTAGCCCGGCAAGGTCGCCTCGGGGCGAGAGCAGCTATGCGTGTATGAGTGTACAGGGGTCCAAATCCTTTGTAAGGTTGCCATGGCCCTCCTTTTATAGATCAAGGGGTCACCACAATGGCAAATCAGTCATTGTGTACTGATTAGATAGCAAACAGTTCCATCATACCTAACTCTGCAGACTAGACAGAGCGCATTAAATGTGCCACGTAGTCTAGCTCGGCAAGCCTTGCCGTGCTATTTTGCCACCTTCTCGCCTACCTGCATGACACATCGCTGGACGAGTGTCGTTTGGAGGTGATTTCCTCTAGAGATGGCTGCCACGTGCCAAATGACGGCCACTTAGCATCTTGGGGGCTCGACACCGCACCGATTGGTGACTTGCGTTGCTGTGAGGTGGAGCGGTGGAGCCTTGGTGGGGTAATCCGCCATCAGCATCCCCGGCAAGCCTGCCGGGGCAATCTTGAGACTTGTCTTCGGGGCAACCTCGTCCCCGCCACGCTCCCCTGCCCGGTAGGGGAGGTTTTTCCATTGTGGTATTTTACTCCTTGGGTTGGTCTTGGTCTTCTTGATCTGCCCTTTGATTCCTCAAAGAGCTAATCTCTTCTGCTTGGCCTTGTCCTGTATGCTGCAATCTTGTTCTTGAGCCTGTGTATAGTCTGGGCAACATACCTAGGGTATGTTGAACCAACAGGAGCCCCCGGGCCTGGCGTGAACGCACTGCCGAGCATCGTCGGGGTAGGCCCTATCCAGTACACAGGCGGGGAGGCCGTAGTAGCTCACCCCTTGAGATCTTCTTTGCTTCTTTATTAATCTGAGCTTGAGTCAGTTTCCGGGTTTCCTGCGCGATGTGCAAGATGTCGAGGGGAGATTATGAGCCACGATCCCTGGGCTACCCACGTCCCGTGTTCATGGGGTTGTAACTGCCATTCCATTAACTTTCCCATTTGCATCATTTCCGCCACGTGCACCGCATGCGTCATGTAGGGTTGTTTGGCGGATGTAAAGGGCGTGGAAATGCGTGCCATGGCAGAAACCCAGATACCAAGGATTGGCGCTGAGGGGCGGCCTTGATTCCATGAGCCGTAAGTGGCGCGTGGAAGCCGGATTGGAGGAGTAGGGCGGCTGCGTTTGGGGGGAGGAGTCAGCCCCCTGCCCTGTTCGCCTATAAAAATGGTCCAAGGCATGGTGATTCTCCACACATCTCACTCCTTCCTTTCCCTTTAGCAGTTCCTGCCCACTATGGTGAGGGGCAGGGGTCGTGGCGGCTCTCCGGTCGTGGCGACGAGGGCTCCTTCTCGACAGCGCCTCCCTCCTCCTATTGGGAACGCGGGGGCGGAGCCCGCTGTGAGAGGAGGTGGGAGGGGGCGAGGTCGCGGCCGCTGTGGTGCCCGGGGTCGAGGAGGATGGGGTGGTGCTCTGGTCGCACCTCCGCCGGCCGCTCATCACCCAATGGAAGGCCACGTCGGAGATCAATCGCTGGAGTTCATCATCAGGTTGTATAAGCCCCCGCGTGGCCGCCTCCGCCTCCCTACTCCATTTGCGAGGGTGATCGAGCTTGAACAACCGCGCGTGCTGAAACTGCACATGAGGGGTTGCTGTAATGGAAGCATGCGTGTGGATGTGGATTACCCTGCCCCTCAAGTCATGCTCTTCCGACGCGACTGGAAGACTTCTGCCCGTGCTCACAGCTTGTCAGAGTGGCTCATCCTTCATTTTAAATTAATGGACGCTGAGCTGCTCTCCGTCAAGGTCTTCGGATGCTCGGGAGCTCGCTTAGGGTGTTGCACGGAGAGCTCGACTGACGACGAAAGGTCCTCCTCGAGCGATAGCGATGAGGAGGACAGTGACAGCGATGACGACGGCATCTACGGGGAGGGCGACAGCTCCGGCTCCGGCTGAACGCCAGCCGTACCATCACCGTTAGGCGTCGGCACCATCATCTGCACCTGCATCTCATTCCCCGCAAGGTGATTTGCCTGGGAGTTGGATGCAGGGGTGGGGATGGTACCCCGGGCTCCTCCAGCAGTCTCCCAGCTGGACCCCGGCAGGCTTCCTCGCGGGCTGCAGCTTCGTTCGCCCTGCCGTGTCCTGCTGGCCCTGGTGGCAGTGGTCAGGGGGACCCTTCCACTTCCCTCTTCACTATCACCTTCGTCCGTGCCTTCTCGACCTTGTTAAGCTCCCAGGCACCCCTTTTGCCCTCTTCGCCTCCTGCTGCAGTTCCTAGGAGAAGGACAAGAAAGGCATTATGGGGTACTTATCTTTTTTTAGTTTAAAATATGTAGGCCTGGGCCAAACTTTAGTAAATAATGTAAATTTCCTTATCCATGTTTGTGTTCTGTAAGATCTGTACTTGATTATCAGCATATTAATGAAAAAGACAAGCTTTGCCGGGCACTTGTGCATGTACCATATCCATGCAGAGGTGAAATGCCTCTATACATTTAAGTAAACAAGTTTCCCCGGCAGGCTATCCTACCGGTGCCCTTAGTTTGTTGCCATGGGGCTAGGCCTGCCGGGCAAAAAACCATAAAAAGGGACCGGCCCCCCACCGAACCTTTTTCGCCAAAGGCCACTGCGACTACCCTGACCGAACTAGCGTTAGAGTCAAAGGGTAGGAGCACCTATGTTTCGAAGGTGGCAGTGTTTTCATATGCACAAGTTTTCAAATTACAGAACAGGTATGGATAAGAAGGAACTTATCTACTTGGTGTGTCGGGGATCGTCATGTAGGCTTGTCTTCATTTCTTCTCTTCGGGATCAAGTCCACGGCAAGAAACCTTCAACTTAGTGCAAATGAAAACAATGCCACATGTGACCTCATCTACATGATCATGCTATGCTCATGATATGCTTATGCATGCATGCAAGTTTCTGGGGCCCCCCAGTGCTTCATTTATTTCTCTGTTGCTCAGGGTCTGCGCCTGGCTTTGTACAAGGGTTACATGCAACTTCGGCAAAGCTTGTACAAAAGGGTGGCTGCCGGGCAGGGCCCGACAGCCGCGCCTTACGGTAGAACTGACGGAGATGCTCAATATTCCTTGAGTTTTGCAATTGAATGCCATCTCCGGTCTCCAGACGGACTGCGCCAGGTCTGGTGACTCGTACTACCCGGTAAGGGCCTTCCCACTTTGGTGTCAACTTGTTTGCACCCTTGGCGGACTGAACGCACCTAAGGACAAGGTCGCCTTCCTCAAAACTCCGGGCATGAACCCTGTGGCTGTGATAGCGACGCAGGGCTTGCTGGTAGCGTGCAGCATGCGTAGCAGCCCAGAGATGGTTCTCCTCAAGTAGCACAGCGTCATCACACCGGTGATGTTCCTGCGCTACTTCATCGTAGGCAAGCACTCGAGGAGACCCGTATATGAGTTCCGTGGGGATAACTGCTTCTGCCCCACAGACTAGGGAGAAGGGAGTCTGCCCGGTAGCTCGATTTTGTGTCGTGCGGAGGGACCAAAGAACCACCGGCACCTCGTCGATCCATCGCCTGCCGCACTTCTACAGTCTATCAAAAGTTCTTGTCTTGAGACCTCGCAGCACTTCAATGTTCGCCCTCTCAACTTGTCCTTTGCTTCCGGGATGGGCCACAGAGGCAAATGAAATCTTGCTTCCGAGGGCATGAACGTATTGCATGAAGGCGCGGCTTGTGAATTGGGTGCCATTGTCGATGATGATTCGGGCAGGTACCCCGAAGCGGCACACCAATCCTTTCAAGAACTTGATAGCTGACTACGTGGTCACCTTTCTCACGGGCTCCACCTCCAGCCACTTTGTAAACTTGCCAATTGCGACGAACAAGAATTCAAAGCCCCCGGTAGCACGGGGGAAGGGACCCAGGATGTCGAGCCCCCAGACCAAAAATGGCCATGACAAAGGGATTGTTTGGAGAGCTTGAGGAGGCTGATGGATATTCTTGGAGTGGAACTGGCAGGCTTCACACTTGGTGACTAGCTCAATTGCATCTTGGAGGGCAGTGGGCCAGTAGAAACCTTGCCAAAAAGCTTTCCCAACCAAGGCCCTTGATCCGATGTGGGAGCCACACATACCCTTGTGTATTTCTGCCAGCAGTTCCTTTCCTTCTTCCCGGCAAATGCACTTCAATTTCACACCGTTGGGCCTTCTTCTGTATAGCATGTCATCAATGAACTGATATATACTGGCCCTCCGGGCTTCTCTTTCAGCTTCTTCTTGTTCTTCGAGATGTTCTCCTGTTTGGAGGAAACGAATAATGTGCCGTGCCCAAGTTGGAGCCTGGGGCTCGGCAACAAGGACTAGAGGCACCTCCTTGTCGTCAGGAGCGCACGCCTTAACCGCAAAGGCTGGTAATTTGGCGGGAGGGTGCAGCTCACTGATCAAAGGGGAGTTGTTCCCGCCAAGCCTTCTGTCGGGGGCTTCGGGAAGCTCTGCCGGGAGAGGCTTGCCAGAGTTCAATTTCCTCCTTTTGCTGGCCATTGTTGTCGGGGATACGGATGGTTGAGTCAGATGGAGAACAAAAGTCCCTAGTTCCACAGGGAGTTTTTGCACAACGCACTTTGATAGATGATCAGCAATGCTGTTTTCCGCATGTGGTATGTGCTTTGTTTGCAATCCTTCAAAGCGCTCCTCCAACTTTCTCACTTCCTCGACATATGCCTCCATCAATGGGCTTTGGTAGTCCTTGTTGATTTGTCTCACCACCAGTTGTGAGTCTCCACGGATGATTAGCTTCTTGATTCCCAACTCTGTCGCAATCCTAAGCCCGGCAAGGAGCCCTTCATACTCTGCAGTATTGTTGGTAGCCTCCTCCCAGGGGAAATGCATTTGAACGGCGTACTTAAGGTGCTCCCCAGTGGGAGCAACAAGAAGCATGCCAGCTCCTACACCCTATAGGGAGAAGGCGCCATCAAAATACATAATCCATTCTTGGGGCGCTTCCTTGCCAGGGATAACTGTTTCCAGTACTTCCTCATCAGGGGTTGGCGTCCACTTCGCAATGAACTCTGCCAGTGCTCTGCTCTGAATAGTTGACGTGCTTTCAAACCTCAAACCAAAGCTGGACAACTCCAAAGCCCATTCCATGATCCTGCCAGTAGCCTCGGGGTTTCGGAGTATGCGTTGCAGGGGGAAGCGGGTGACAACAGTGATCTCGTGGGCTTGGAAGTAGTGACGCAATTTCCTTGAGGCCATGATGAGGACAAAAATCAACTTTTGCACGCCAGAGTACCTCAACCTAGCCCCCTGCAGTAGGGAGCTGACGAAGTACACTGGGCGCTGCACCACCTTCTTCCTTGCCGTGATCTTGGCACTGTCTCCGCTGCCTTGCTCTTCTTTGTCTTGAACTGCATCTGATCTTGCCGGGACTGGTTCACTTTCCTCTTCAGAGGGGACGGTGGCGGCGGTTGCTGCTTCATCTACCTCCGGTTGTGCCACCAGTGCTGCGCTAACCACTTGATTGGTCGCTACTAAGTATAGCAGCAACGGCTCTTGTGGTTTAGGAGCGACTAAGGTGGGAACAGAGGAAAGGTAGGTCTTCAAATCTTGTAGTGCAGCATCTGCCTCCGGGGTCCATGCCACGGGCCCTGCCTTTTTCAATATTTTGAAAAACGGCAAGGCACGTTCAGCGGACTTGGAAATGAACCTGCTCAGCGCGACAACACATCCAGTCAAATGCAACACATCCTTGACTGTCTTTGGTGCTTGAATCTGCTCGATAGCCTTGATCTTGTCGGGGTTGGCCTGTATCCCCCGGTGAGACAGAAAAAAGCCATGTAGCTTGCTGGAAGGAATGCCAAACACACAGTTCTCCGGGTTCAGCTTCAAATTGAGCCTGCGCAGATTTGCAAAGGTCTCTTCCAAATCCTGAATGAGAGCCGTTCTGTCCTTGGCTTTGACCACAATATCATCCATGTAGGCTTTGACCACTATGTCAATTAATCGAAAGGGCCCACGTGTCAGCGTCATTAGGGAACAGTAAGTGCGTTGACCGGGGTCAACGCGGTCAAACGGCGGCCTGGGCCCACTGGGCAGTGTCTGTGGGTGGACCCCACGCCGGTGCCACGTCGGAGTCGCCGGAACTTCGCCGGCGAGCTCCGCGCGGCGGCCATGTCGCCGGGGAGGCTCGGGTTTCCTCTAGGGGGTACCAAATCGCGCGCCATTTGCTGCATTCGAACGGCCATTCGATGCCGCGGCCGTTGGCAGTGTTGGTTGGGGTCGGGGAGGTCCTACGCGACGGCGGCGAGCATGAACGTGGCGGCCGAAATTCGGGAACTCATGAAATCGACGTAACGTAACGCAGCGCAAAAGCTCGAGCTAACTAGCTAGGCAGAAGCAGAAGCTCTCCAGAAGCTCGTCAGGGCCACTGGCTTGAGTGGAATGGCTAGGAGAGCACGGTGCGCACGGCAATGGCAGCCACCGGAGCACCGGATCGATGGCGGCTTCGTTCGGGCTCGGGGATAAGCAGAAGAAGAAGGAAGGCGGATCGGAGAGAAGCGGTGCTCACCGTGCGGGCATAAGAAGACCCCTTGGTTGAACGGGAGCGCAGGGGAGGCCGAATCGATGGCGGCGGCCTCCGGCGATCCGAGGGGGAAGAAGAGGCCGGGGCAGCGTTCGAAGGTGCCTGGCGTCCTGCGGCTCGTCTGGATGGCGTAGTCGAAGGAGGCAGAGCGGGTGGACGCGATACGCCGACGGGAGATGCTCACTGGCCGCGTAGACGACGCGGCGACGGCGACGAGCACGCTCGGGACAGAGGGGAGCGGAGTGGGCGAACTCGAGGTGAGGGAGAGGAGTGGCCAGGGAGAGAGAAGAAGGGGATAGGGATGGAAGGAGGGGCCGAGGGGAGGTTCTTATCCCTTCGCCCGTCGGTGGCCGTCGGCATGTCGGACGCCCACCGGTGCGAGCGCGCCCAGCCATGGGGAAGACGACAGCGAGGCAGGGAAGGTGAGTTGGGCTGGGCCAGCGCCAGGTAAGTGACTTGGCCCGTCTCCTTTTTCTGTTTTCTCTTTTTATTTATTACCAGAGAGGAAAAAGGAATTAATTGTGCATCCAATTAGTGTTGGGAAAATATGGGACTAGACCCAATAAATCCAACACAATTTTAGGCAGTGCCACAAATATTTTGGTGACAATTGGAATAGTTTTAATATTTTTTGAAATTGAATGAGGTGAGTTAAATGCTGCTGGACTACTGTTGTAAATGTCTAGGGGCATTCTTGGAGTCTATATGAAGTTGGTTTCAATTTTATAAATGCCTTGGGAATATTTGCAACATCATGAACAATTCTGTTTGGTTGATTGAAGAAATAAATATTTGACTTGCAATTTGAATTGGAATTTGAAGTTGAATTATTCCCTAATGCCATTTTATGAAGATGATCATGATGACATGGCAGGTTAAGCAGCTTAACCAGAGTGGGGTAACCTAGGGATGTTACAAGTCTCCTCCACTATAAGAAATCTCGTCCCGAGATTAAAGTGGGGAAGAAAGAGTAACTTCAAGAGAACTGATCCTTATAGGATCGATTAGCTGGTGAACAATTCAGGGAATGCGGCAGAAGAATCTCTCGTGTTGAAACTTAGGAAACGTCGGGAGCAAACTATGAAAGTACGATAAGAATTATCAATCGAATGGACATTCGATCGATACCTGAACAAAGTGTGAACAGGGGTTCAGGGTAACGGGAGTAGATCAACTCTCGAGGGGTGGCTTGGAATAACACACAAAACTAAGAGTGAAAGGATGCTTCAGAATCAAGTATGTTAAAGGAGAGTCAGGTTCCGATCCTGTGGAACTGTGGACGGGTGTCGATCAAGAGTAGGGAGAATGGTGACATCTTACCGGTCACGACATCAGGGTATGTCAGAGGATAGTCTGTCATTTATGTCGGTAACAAGGTCGGTACCAAGGGCGAGGGACGAAGAGAACCATTTTCCTGCTCGTTGAACGAGGCGGACCAAAAGGCAAAGTTCCCGTCCATCGGTGGTTACCGGAATGTCATCAACAATAGTAACAGGATCTCACGGTCAAAGCTGATGACCGAGGTGTTTTATAAGCAGGGAATTTTTTCTGCTTATATCATAGAGAGCACAAGAAAGGTTAAACAAAACAATGGAAAGGAAAATTGTGTTTTCACACTAGTATTGGGAGTATATTCTGTCCTAGGAAAAGCGGAACAGGACATACATGATGGGACAGCCAGTTCCAAATCATTTAGATAGAGGGGCGATGGAAGAATCATGGTATTACCCATACAACGGTGTTTGGATAATTGATCGAGACACATTTGGCAATGTGCTTCCAATGTTCATGCTGGAGTTCGGAATAACACAGTCATGCTTCGAGGCAGCAATGATATGGTGTCAAGTAAAGATTGGGTTCGAAGATCTCAAGAGATACAAAGGGACATTTCCAAGGTTATCTCGGAACGCAAGGATTAACCAAACACAACCAGGTCTGTGTTGGTCGAAAGTCAAGGATGGCATCGATGATATCACAATTCATCGAGGGCAAAGATGGTATTACTAACCATGAATTTCAGTTGACATCTCTGAAGAAGCCAATATGTTGACGTTGATCACGACACATTTGTTGAGAGGTTTCAAGAAGATGTAATCGGTCAGCGATGACATCAAGAGAAAGGAATGCCGAGGCGAAAGATTATTGGATCCACGAATACGACACAAGCTCGAAATCAAGCTTGTTGTTTGAGGTGATATGACAAGATGAGGAAGGTCGACATAAACTTCGCTCATCGTCGGGAGTTGCTCCGGGCATAGGGACCAGGTAGCACAGTTGAAAGTTGGCACGATAAAAATATAGCCGATCAGGCTAGGGATGATGGGATGGGGTATTAAACTTCCCAGTAACAAGTACTAGGGGTAATACCGGAAGGTAAATCAGAGTAGAGGTTGGACGGGGGAAATGATTTGCAAAAGACAAGTATTTTAACTTGTCTGTGAATTGGGATCAAAGAAGAAAATTCATGGTCGGAACCACGATTGCAAAGGATCAATTCATAGATACAAGATAAACTTGTACCAGGGGAATAATTATTCTTACGAGCAGCTTCCATGATAAGTTCTACATCGTTTCCATGGGCATGAACACAAAGGTTCAAGGTCGACCCCCACTTCTTCAATGCACAACCTTTCATTCACTTCTCGTTTTCAAAGAAATTGTAGTGCTGAGAATTTATCTGGTGAAGCACCAGAAGAGTATGACTCGCATAACCTTCGAGTTCACACGAATTAGGGAAAGCATAGGTTCAACCCATCGGGACATTTTTACGAAGCTATACAACCATCAACCAAAGCAAGGGTTGCGAGTTCGAAAGCAGAGCAACGAAGTTAAAATAGATGATTCAGTTTTCCGGAGGTACTAAATTCCAAGGGAAGAGCTCATAAAACATTTGAATATGAAGGATACTGTCGGATATTAATCCAACAAAAGTTCAGGTAGACGACAAAGGATCTGAGGTGAGTAGCGGTACTCAACTAGAAGAAGAAAGAATGTAACGGCATCAGATTATAGGAACACCGGAATAATCCGACGTTTAAGTACAAAGGAGTTATGGTTCAGAACAAGAGATCAGAAGCAAAAGTTCTGATCAAAAAGATGAGTAGGTTGAGTAGAATTAGGTGGACAAGTTAAGTGCTTCATCTTGCAGAGATCTCCACCCATGGTTACGGGACATGTCCTGGTCAGTAGTCAGTCCCAAGTTAATAAGGAGAAGGGATACACTACCTCTCCGTGCCATGCAATCTGGGCGGATGTACAGTCGGCAAGAAGTAGAGAATGATTCAGTGCCAAAGGCAATGTCAACGGGGAAGGAACCGATAAGGTTCTTAAATTAGAAAAGAATCGGTCGGATAATTGTCCACAGAAGGAATCAAGTGATCCGTGAGAACTAACGGATAAAGTTTAAATAACTGGTTCCACCTGAGAGTTCTCCGAGAAAGGACGGAAGGTAAGCTCAATGGGTTTAAGGAAAACACTAGAACAACCTAAGTATGAAATTTAGAGGGTTCACGATTTCCAAAGCCAGAAGTGACAATTAGTTCACCTGGGCAGAGGGACGAGTGATTTATACATGCTTAGTTGGACAATCAATCAATGCTTGATTGGCCGAGATCCAACTCATGTCCGAAATGATGACTGGGCCGGAAGGATGATTTAGTAGGGAAGAGCTGATGATTGCGAGTATTCGCACACATGTTGAATCAATAGGATCGAAATGATAATGACAAGGGATATCAACAACAATTACTTGACATATGGAGCTAACCATAATATAAGCGTGGAAGAATTTCAGTAGTAGTAGGATGCATGGGATTCTCGGAAGATAAGATGATATTTCAAGTGTTTTAGGAATCATATGAACATCTGGTGATGAACGGTTCCTCGGTAAAGGTGTGGAATTATCCGCAGTGCGAAGGAAGCCGCACGGCAGTAGGCTCAAAGGATTCCCGGTTTAACGAGGAGTATTACGGGGTACCTCGTACATACGTGAGTGACTGGTCATGATGATATAACGGCAAGGATGTGTAATTAACCACGGAGATTATCGGTGTTAGTAAACTGCAAAAGCAGCGGTTAAAGAGTCTCGGAAAACTTTGGGAAGTAACTTCGAAGTCTTCTGATGATGACACGCCATCTTCTGGAATGAGGGGGCTCTCCGGGAGGAAGTGGTTACGAGATCCTAAGTGTCGGTGTTAGTAAAATCATTTAACCCGAATAGAAGAGAGATCAGAGTCCCAGAGTATGGACGAGGAATAAAAGATCCTAATACCACCCAGTTGGCGACGTGGGCCCGTAAGCCACACAGCCAAGTTAGTAAAACAGTTTTTGACCACTAGACTCAACTTCGGCCAAAGAGTTGGAAAGGGGGACTCCTAGAGGCAGTCGGCTCTGATACCAACCTGTGACGACCCCGGCTTAATCGTGCACTAATCATACACGCAAATGCGCATGATCAAGCCTAAGGACTCACTTGAAGATATCACAACACAACTCTAAAACATAAATAAAGTCATACAAGCTTTATATTACAAGCCATGGCCTCAAGGGCTCGAATACATAGCTCGATGGCATACAAGCGTCAGCGGAAGCATCAGATATCTGAGTACAGATATATTACAGAGAGAGGAATAGGCCTTCACAGAGGTGGGGTAAAATAAAATACTACGATCGAAAGGCATAGTCCTCCTGCCCTGGACCCTCCGATCCTACTCCTGGTCGTCAGTTGGCTCCTCGTAGTAGTAGTACTCGCCAGGCGGGTAGTAGTACTGGTCGTCGGCTGGGGCGTCTGGCTCAGGGGCTCCGTCGTCTGGTGGCATCAAATGGAATATGGGGGAAAAAGAAAGTAAAGCAAACGTGAGTACTCATCCGAGGTACTCAGCAAGCAAGGATCTACACTACATATGCAACATTGTCAAAGGAATGGCTGTATATGCGGACTGGGCTGCAGAAATGCCAGAATAGAGGGGGAAGCCTAGTCCTATCGAAGACTAGCATCTTCAACAATCTTCGACAGTCTTGCAGCATTAGAAGAGAGCAGATCAACATAATGTATAGTAGTAGTAGTGGTATCATCAACCTCGACCTGAGATCCTTTCTCGACTCCCTGCGAGAAAGCAATCCCAGAGTCGTACTATCCAGTTCTCATCACATGTTCTAGTTGTACCGATCGGGATACAACTTCGAGTGTCCGTTACCGTAGGACAGGCTATCGATAGAAGTTTCTTCCCTTCAGGGGTGCACCAACTTACCCACCACGCTCGCTTAACTCCGGCCGGACACACTTTATTGGGTCATGCCCGGCCTCGGCCAAACAACATGCCGCAACCCGACCTAGGCTCTAAAGAGAGGTCCGCATGCCGGACTAACCTATGCCCCCGGGGGTCTTGGGCCTTCGCCCCGGGAACCCTGCACGTTGCGAGGACGTTTCAGAAGCAGACCTAGCAACCCCTTAATACAAGCGCAGTTGCGTTCCCAGTCCAATCCAAAACGGGCCACTCCTCGATGACGTCAATAGAGCTTTGGCTGATGTATACAACACAGAACGCCCATACTATGCCCACGTGATGGTTAGTGCTATCGGGCCAGAGGCCCCTCGGATCAAATATCCAAACCGTTAAGTGGTTTAGGAGCGCGCGGAAACGAGCAGAGACTCACGATCGATGTGACCCCGTCGCCCCGTCTTGAGGACTTGTGGCAAGGGCTAAGAATGCCCGGCCACGCCTCGTAGTTATCTCGCGGGCACCATCCAGGTCAACCCGACTCCACATCACTTCGCATTAAGCTCGCGCGGGTACCCCTCAGGGCCGACCCATCTTTAGTATCATGGTTTAGTGCAAGTCAACTCAACAACAGTATCTGTGTGTCTGACACCAGGGGAGCCCTGAGGAATCACCCTCGATGGAACCCCACCTGATGTTAAAGTCAAGGTGAACGAAGGAGGAATCACCCTCGAGGTCCACACTTGAGGAGTTGCGCGACGATGTCGTTATCGGGGGTGGTGTAGGAGGAATCACCCTCGCTTACCAAGACCGAGTAACTAACCTACAAGGTTAACATCAGAAGTGCTGACGAGGTATCACCCTCGGCACTCGACGGTAACCAAGCAGTGTCGGCAACTAAGGGGAAGTGATGTGCGGTGCCAGGGTCTATTCTTCAATCCCGTTGATCGGGTCTTCTGATATCCAGCGGGGCAGTAGGGATCAAGTGGGGGTCTCTGTCGTGTCTCTACCCAGCCTATACTAAGCAGTCTAGGATAACCAGTAAGGTAGCAAGGCAGGTTACGATAAACAGGCTATGCAGCAGATATAGGAAAACAGTAGCAGTAGCAGTTCTAATGCAAGCATAAGAGAGAAGGGAATAGGCGATATAGGCATGCTCAAAAAGGGGGTGCTTGCCTGTTTGCTCGGGGGCAAGGGCAAGGTCATCGGTGGTGTCGTCGGGGACGTAGTCATACTCCTGAGCTGCGTCTGCCTCGGGAGCTACGTCAATGTCGGGGTCTACCGAGAGAGAAGAGGGGGAAGAAACAGGTAAACATAATGCAAACAAATGCAATACGATGCGTGTGATGCTATGATGCAGTGCAGGGTTGCCTAATTATGCATCTAAGTCATTTTAGTTATTTTTAGAATTAATCTGGGATTTAATATCCGACGTGTGTGCACTATTCATCTGCGGATTCGGGTCCGAAGTTACGAGTTCTTCTACGTAGGGGGTTCCGATGAAGAAACAGACGGCACGATCAGGCTCGTCTCGTTGTTCTGAGCAACTTTCATGTTTTAACTTTTTCGATCTGAGCTACGGTTTAAAAGTTATTAATTTTTAAAGTTTATTTGAATTTCTGGAATTTATTTATTTAATAAACTCAACATTATCCAGAATAGTGCCTGCTGACATCAGCATGACGTCAGCACTGCGTCAGCATTCGGCTGACTGGTCAAACTGACAGGTGGGGCCCACCTGTCAGCCTCTCTGTGTCTAACGGTATTTTAAACTAATCTAACAGAGATAATTAAGGGTGTGGGCCCCAGTTGTCAGTGTCTAGATTAGGTTAATTATTTAAATTAATTTTAGATAACAGTTAACTATGTCAATTAATCGAAAGGGCCCACGTGTCAGCGTCATTAGGGAACAGTAAGTGCGTTGACCGGGGTCAACGCGGTCAAACGGCGGCCTGGGCCCACTGGGCAGTGTCTGTGGGTGGACCCCACGGCGGTGCCACGTCGGAGTCGCCGGAACTTCGCCGGCGAGCTCCGCGCGGCGGCCATGTCGCCGGGGAGGCTCGGGTTTCCTCTAGGGGGTACCAAATCGCGCGCCATTTGCTGCATTCGAACGGCCATTCGATGCCGCGGCCGTTGGCAGTGTTGGTTGGGGTCGGGGAGGTCCTACACGACGGCGGCGAGCATGAACGCGGCGGCCGGAATTCGGGAACTCATGAAATCGACGTAACGTAACGCAGCGCAAAAGCTCGAGCTAACTAGCTAGGCAGAAGCAGAAGCTCGTCAGGGCCACTGGCTTGAGTTGAACAGCTAGGAGAGCACGGTGCGCACGGCAATGGCAGCCACCGGAGCACCGGATCGATGGCGGCTTCGTTCCGGCTCGGTGATAAGCAGAAGAAGAAGGAAGGCGGATCGGAGAGAAGCGGTGCTCACCGTGCGGGCACAAGAAGGCGGCGGCCTCTGGCAATCCGAGGGGGAAGAAGAGGTCGGGGCAGCTTTCGAAGGTGCCTGGTGTCAGGATCCCGATTCCAAGTCACATCGATCTAGCCGGTAACACCTCATATCACTTTGCGGCCTCACGCACGGTATTCCCACGGGTGTTGCCTTACCATGGCCTGTGATCGTTTGCGCCTTTTGGCTCACGTATATGATAGTGTCGCTAGCATCCATATGACAGAGAACCCGGGCCGACATGACTAGTCGTGAACCCAAAGTGGCACTAACTTACGGGGACAGGCATACATGACCCAGCAACGAACGTGTCGGTCATCAGCGAGTGAATTCGGGCTGTAACAACTGGGCTAGCAGGACTCCGGGAATCCGGGCTGTAGCAGGCTAACAGGACTCCGAAAGACACCGCGTGACGTTTCCCCGAAGGGACAGACACAGGATCGAGGAAGGACACATGCCGGCCAGTCTAAGTGTTCCGGAGCAGTAGTGCTGGGCTAGCAGGACTCCGGTGAACCGGGCTGTAGCGGACTACTATGACTCATGGAAGCACAAGACTACATTTCCCCATAAGAGAGGCTACCAAGGACAAACAACTAGGTTGTCGGATCCCACACATACCAAGCATTTCAATCATACACACAATATGCTGGATATGGGCAAATACAACATGGCATCACAACAAGACTCTACGACTCAGAGTATTTATTCATTAGGCTCCGAGGAGCCAAGTATTACAAACATGGGTCTCATGACCCAACATTCAGAGCATACAAGTCAAAGCACATGCAGAAGCCTATCATGTCTGAGTACAGACATCTACAAGTGAAAAAGGCTGAGAAGCCCGACTATCTACCAGATCCTGTCGAGGGCACAAGATCGTAGCTGAGGTAACAAGCTAAACGTCGAAGTCCACGCGGAACTACTAGCGAGATTGAGTCTCTCTGCAAAAACATAAATTAAGCAAACATGAGTACAAATGTACCCAGCAAGACTTACATCAGAACTAACTACATATGCATCGGTATCAACAAAGGGGGTGGTGGAGTTTAACTGCAGCAGGCCAGCTTTGACTCAGTGGCTAACCTGAACTACGACAGCAAGTAACTCTTTTGAGGTGGCGCACACGAGTCCACATATTCACCATATCAATACACCACTATGGATCCGCTCCCGTCTCCCTACGAGAACGCCATCCATGGCACTCACGCTTATCTTGCGAGTTTTAGAGTATCCACTTTCACTTGTCTATGAACTGTACAGGCAACCCAGAAGTCCTTTACCGCGGACACGGCTATTCGAATAGATCATATTAACCCTGCAGGGGTGTACTTCTTCACACATGTTTCCACCACTTAGCGTCTTCACACGAAATGTGCTCGGCAGAGTTCAAGCGAAAGCCAACGTGGGTGTAGACCACGACCTAACTAACCACACAAGTCTCTAGTCCAGGTTTATCGCCTATTCGGGTTCCATCCGCGAGGAGATCCGGCCGGGGTTTCGCTCACAGCCCCAAACGATGTGTGCAGGGTTCCCGAGACACCAAACGGGCGCTCGGTACACCGGGCCACGGTGTATCTACCGCGACATAGCCCACCCCTAGGGTCAGCGCTACGCACGGCCTCCAACACATATCCTACAAACACCAGAAACTAGTTGCAACTCCTGGACAAAGGACAGGGGAGGTTAATAAGTCGAGCGGGGTCATATTTCAGGGCCCAACATGTGGTAGTAGCTGTTCATGGATCACAAACACAGAACTCAGTTCCTGAGGACGGTTTCAATGAGACAACCCACCATGTACTCCTACATGGCCTCTCACCGCTACCTTTACCAAATCGTGTTCACACACTTAGCTCACACACAGTAGGACATGTTCATCACCTCTGAATCATCCCCGATGAATCAGACCCGACTCAACTCTAAGCAGTAGCAGGCATAACAAACAGGAATGAATGAGTAGGCACATCAGGGCTCAAACAACTCCTACTCATGCTAGTGGGTTTCATCTATTTACTGTGGCAATGACAAGTCATGCAGAGGAAAAGGGGTTTAGCTATCGCAGCATGTAACAGTTGAATCGATGTTGCCCTAGTGCAGTACAAGAGAGCAGGAGCGAGAGAGTGGGATTGTATTGGAATGAACAAGGGGGTTTTGCTTGCCTGGCACTTCTGAAGATAATATAGTTCTTCATCGGTGTCATCGAACACGTCGTCGGAACCACGTCTACTGAGAGGGAGCAACCACCGGCAAACACAAGAGGAACCACAATCAATGCAATGCACATTTATATGAATGATATGTCATATTAAGGTACTGAATTGACCTAGTGCAACAGTTAGTCATATTCATTGAAGTGGAATTCAAACCTATAGCAAATTCCAACTCCAAAACTAATTACTATTCATTCCATAATCATGAATTGTCCTATTCAGTGAGGTTAACTTGTTCAAACATGCATGAAAATGCCATATTCAGATTCCTTGGATTTTTCTGGTCATTTTTCATATATAAATTATTTCATTTGGAGTTACAGATTAATTTCTATGAATGTTTGAAGTTTTGGGCATTTTCTGGGATTTCCTGAATTATTAAAAACCAGAAAATGATTTACTGCGTCAGCATGACGTCGGTGTGACGTCAGCAGGTCAACAGGGATGGTCTAGGTCAAACCTGACCAGTGGGTCCCACTGGTCAGTCTCACAGTGCTCATGTCACAGACAGGTGGGACCGGTCAACGGCCACGTCAGCAGGGTCAACTCTGACGCGTGGGTCCCGCTGGGTTAATCTAAACTAAACAGGAAATAAAACCCGGGGTTAATTAGGCAATGGGGCCCGTTTGTAAGTGGCTCAAGGGTTAATTAGCGATGTCATTAGCTGCTAATGATAGCGCCACGTCAGCTCGCCGGAGGCCAACCGGCGACGACCACGGCCGACGGCGGAGGTGCACCGTGCGCTCGCTACGGAGCTCCATTCGATGCGTGGTTTGCTCCTACGGGTTCCTGGGAGTGAGGCGCATCCAAAAAGTCAAGCAGCAGCAGCTGGGGTGGCCGGAGCTGACGGCGGGGAGCTCTTTTGCGGCCGCCGGAGTTCGGGCAACGACGGGTTAGGCGCTACGGCGCGTTTCGAGCTGAACTAGTGGGATCTGCGGCTTCCTGTGGAGGTGCTGAGCACGCCTACATGCTCTGGTGTGATGTGCGGGTGTTGCAACCGCGGCGGCGACATGGCCGGTGGCGGGGAGCACTCGACTCTGGTGGTTGATGCGGCTAGAGTACGAATTAGGCAACGGGGCATGGGGGAAACGGTGTAGCGGCTCACCGCGATTCTTCTGGTGCTACTGGCGAGGCAGGGGAGGCTCGGAGTCCGGCAGAACGATGGAGGGGATCACCGGCACTCGAGGTCGGAAACGGTGGCGTTGGCGAGGCTTCAGGGCATCCGGTGTTGCGTAGCTTAGCGAGGAGGTCGAGGACGACATGGCGGAGCTTCTGGACCTGGCGGCATGGCGAGGGAGGGCTGGTGGCCACGGGGGTGCTCGTCGGTGTTCTCGGGCGGTCGCGGAAATCGAGGGAGAGAGAGAGAGACAGAGGAGGAGATGGGGACGAGGGAGAGTGAGGGGGGGTCGGGGAGGCGCCGAGGAGGCTCGTCGAGGCGCTGCGCTGGCGCGGGTGAGGGCAGGCAGGCAGGGTGGTGGCGTGGCGAGCTCGGCGGTGTCGCGGTGTCCCTCCTCTGCCTACTGGCAGAGGTAGGCGATGACTGGCACCAGGCCAGTGGGCTGGGCTGGCCAGGTAAGAGGCCTAGGTAACTCTCTCCCTCTCTTTTCTTTATGTTTTCTATTTTTCTGCAACTTTGTGTCTTTTCTAAAAATACCCAAGCACTTTAAAAAATCACCAAACTGCTCATGCCCACTGTATAAAGTATATCCAACATGGAACATTTCAGTTTGGGATTATTTGGACATTTAAAATATTTACTAGCATTTAAATGCCCAAATGCAAGTTACATGTGATTTAATTCAATGACCTTATGATGACCTAGAAAAATGTGAACCAGTTTTGGCAGAGGTTCTAACCCAAGACAAAAATGATGGACATTTTAGAAGGGCATTTCAGGTTCATTGAAAAAGATTTTAGTAAACCCTAGTTGTTTCCAGGGGGGGTGCTGGGGGTTCTAACATCCCCATTTCAAGTTTCTGGAAAATTTTAAACATGATGCAACACTCTACTGCATGAACTAACTAGGGTGTGACAACTCACCCCCACTCAAAAGAATCTCGTCCCGAGATTCAAGCGTAGGGTAAGATGGAAGGAGGAACGCAAACTAACACAATCTTCACGATCCAGGTTGCACTTCATAAGAACGTTGATTCGATCACCATCTTTGTCCCGATGTCTTGCTCTGAGAACTCCAACTAACATGACAACGAGAGGAAAGGGAAAACTCTAGAAGGATCGATCTTCTCGAAGATCGAACAACTCAGGATCAGCTCATGGAATGAGACATAGCAACATCTCTCGAGCTGAGACACGAAGCACACATCCAAAGGGATGGAGTGAAGCAGATGATGATGGTTCACTAGGTAGACAACAATTTCACGCTTAACAAGGTGGTGAACGGTTGTCAACGTAGCGAGGATTTGAGTTGCCATGATACCATAACGAGACACCTTAGAGGAGGTGACTCATAGAGTTATTTCCTTAAGTGGCAAAAAGAATTACTTTTGATACAGAGATCAATAAAATTCTCTAAACTAGCCTAAGGCAATCACAATCGAACATTTGAAGGAGTTCCAGAGAATGACATAGTCGAACTAGGATGAATGATGTGGACTACCTTGTTGAAGACAACGCAATGGATGATTTTTGCTTATCACCGGAAATGGGTGGAACCCATGGTAGGATGGCACCACGGCAGGTGCAGGCTGGGAACAAAATGCAAATGCTGGGAATGATTCTAGTAACTATGGAGAAGCTCATCAGGAGAAAGTGATTCCACTATTCGAATGATTATAGCAAAATCGAAGGAACTGGGAGGACATGAATTCCTAGGGAGCAACTTCTAGAATAAGTCGCATGAAATCCTCATGTACAAAGATGGTAAAATTGCTCAATCAAGATACTACAATGATAACTCTCCAGGCTAGGTGTGTCAGCCAGAACATCAACTTTGTCGGGACCTACATCATAGATCTTGGAATAGCTCCAACCATAATATCTGCCTGAGATTCAGATCTGGTTGGCAAAGGAATATTTCAGACGTCATTTCTGGAAAGAAAATTTGCAACACAAACCGACGAGATGACGTTGTGGATTCTCGGGAAATGAACTACGATAGCAAGCTCCAAAACACGAGCTGGTTCTGCTATATACACGTGAGCATGTTGTCCAAGACAAGAATGACCACATAGTAGTCTTATAATAAAACACTATCGAGTTCAGGTTAGGTTCCATCATCAAGGATTTCGAAGTCTTTACGTGCGCTAGACTTCTTTTCCTTGAACAAGTCAATCAGTGGCTTGTTGTGCTAAGGAATACATATGGAGTGGAGGTAATTAATCTATCAAACCATAGAATACATTCGCACATGCATAACTGACTTCGGATGGTACCAGAGGAAACAAAAACAATCTTTCTCAAACTCACAGCGACAACTTGCACCAAATGCACATGAATTCGAGGAAGTCACTTCTTCCATCCAAGCATAAGCTTCATGAACGGAACACGAAGGCATTGCTTACAAAGTTTCCAACACCAGGTTGATGTTCAACATGAATCATGGAGGAGACAAAATGCTGCTGATGGGCTCAACAGCAACTCATCGGAATTTTCCATATCACTGGAATTCCACCATTATGTGAACAATGTGATAGTATTGGTCAGACCAAAAGATGTAATGGTGTATGCCCGAGGAAACAACCACGGATAAGACAACATTACGAACATCGTTGGTTCTGATTTGATTTGATGATAGCCCATACTCAAATCAAAGTTTGGATAAGATAATAGGTCCAACAATTGATCACAAGGATCAATCAATGAAAGTATCATCTTTCTTCAACACACACACACGAGGATATCCCTTTGGAATGAACTGAGTCAGACAAGCTCTCATCTTCCAACTCTCCAAGTTGTTGTTTAGCTTAACCAACTAGCTCAGGGTATCCGACACAGATTCTTGGAGAAAGGGTGGTTTACAAGAAACCAACTTGATCAAGAAATCAACATAGCGGTCAGGTGACAACCTGGTAGCACTTCCGAGAAGATATTCGGAAAGTCATGAACCACCGATATGTAACTAAGCTCGAGAACAATCTTGCTTTCGAGGCAAGATGACATGATCAAATAAGCAAGGATTAACAAAATCCTAACTCATTGATCGAAGAGTGCACCAGAAACAAGGACTAGGTCGCACGATAAATCTTAGGATGATGATTCAGCAATCATCACGCTAAGAATGAGATTATTGTCCATTAACTACCAAGCAACGGGGTTGCTGGGAGTGTTTATTTCACACATCGCGGTTCCCTTGTCGGTATTCCGGTTGCAACAACACGGAGACCGAGGAATGAAGAACTATGGCGAGAAGTATCACTTCGTCAAGAATTCATAAGAGGTTGTGCAATTTTCATGACATTCTTGACATAAGACGGTAATACTTCAGGGTAGAACAAAATCAAAAGCTGGATTGGCATTTTGATCTGCGGAATACAACCGTTTTGACCAAATCCTAGATATGGATGAGGTACTGGAGTTTGTTTCTCCTAGTCATTCCGTAATAGAATGGCTTGACGGACCACAAGAATAATAAGCATCGATAACACGAATGCACAACTAGTCCTGACTATCAATTGATAGACAGAGGGTCAGGATAAAACTAAAGAGGGACAACTCAAAGGAACATATAACTTTTTTTTGAGTTGTGGATGCATAGATTAGTATGTCGAAGCAAGTTCAACAGGTTTCTTCCAGATAACCCATGCAGAAAGGTAGAACTGGCAGAGTCACAATATGGAATGGAGAACTCACCAAGAGCACTCTGGTTGTGATCTTTTTGGTTCAAGAACTTCTGCCTTAATGGTTCATGGTATTTGGAAGAAGGAAATACCACGGACCTCGAGGACTGTCGCAAGGTTACTAATATCCTAAAGGAACTAGCGAACACTAACAACAGGAAGTAAGTAGAGTGAATCTTGGGCTCAAGAACCCAGAAATAGAATGCCTACTAACTAGATAGCATCACGGGATGCTTTTGAGAATGACAGCCAGAATCATCACACTAGGAATATAAAGCATTACTAGATTACTTGGTGGTTCTCTAGGAGGCCTAGGGTCATAATACTAGCTCCAACACATATGTCAAGGCAATGGAATACCTCAACAGACCGTTTGTGTGCTTAATCTGGCCCAAAGGGACGCGGAAACAGAGGGAAAGGATTTTGCAAATGCATCAGATTGTTTGGAAACCTGGGATGACTCGGACAGCATAACGGCTGTAAATGCTCAACAGATTTGAGACATCCTGCAATTGGTGGCATAACCACTTAACATCACAATATCAAGGTTCTGAGGCTAGCTATGAACATACGGAAGTAGTAGAAACTGAACTGAGACTTGAATCCAGCAATCTTATAAGTCTACGGATTAGTAACACATGATCCTGATAGAAGAAGAGAAAGCCTAGTTCTTAACCCCCGTAGAAAAGAAGAGGTTGACTCAGATCAGAAAGGCATAAGGTAAAGGAGTAAAAAGAGCCTTACGTTCCCTTCCACAATCAATTCCCTTATATAACTAAAGCATTTCTAGACTCAACTTCGACCAGTTTGGCTTGGTAATCCTACAGGCAGTCAGGCTCTGATACCAACGCTGTCAGGACCCCGATTCCAAGTCACATCGATCTAGCCGGTAACACCTCATATCACTTTGCGGCCTCACGCACGGTATTCCCACGGGTGTTGCCTTACCATGGCCCGGGACCGTTTGCGCCTTTTGGCTCACGTATATGATAGTGTCGCTAGCATCCATATGACAGAGAACCCGGGCCGACATGACTAGTCGTGAACCCAAAGTGGCACTAACTTACGGGGACAGGCATACATGACCCAGCAACGAACGTGTCGGTCATCAGCGAGTGAATTCGGGCTGTAACAACTGGGCTAGCAGGACTCCGGGAATCCGGGCTGTAGCAGGCTAACAGGACTCCGAAAGACACCGCGTGACGTTTCCCCGAAGGGACAGACACAGGATCGAGGAAGGACACATGCCGGCCAGTCTAAGTGTTCCGGAGCAGTAGTGCTGGGCTAGCAGGACTCCGGTGAACCGGGCTGTAGCGGACTACTATGACTCATGGAAGCACAAGACTACATTTCCCCATAAGAGAGGCTACCAAGGACAAACAACTAGGTTGTCGGATCCCACACATACCAAGCATTTCAATCATACACACAATATGCTGGATATGGGCAAATACAACATGGCATCACAACAAGACTCTACGACTCAGAGTATTTATTCATTAGGCTCCGAGGAGCCAAGTATTACAAACATGGGTCTCATGACCCAACATTCAGAGCATACAAGTCAAAGCACATGCAGAAGCCTATCATGTCTGAGTACAGACATCTACAAGTGAAAAAGGCTGAGAAGCCCGACTATCTACCAGATCCTGTCGAGGGCACAAGATCGTAGCTGAGGTAACAAGCTAAACGTCGAAGTCCACGCGGAACTACTAGCGAGATTGAGTCTCTCTGCAAAAACATAAATTAAGCAAACATGAGTACAAATGTACCCAGCAAGACTTACATCAGAACTAACTACATATGCATCGGTATCAACAAAGGGGGTGGTGGAGTTTAACTGCAGCAGGCCAGCTTTGACTCAGTGGCTAACCTGAACTACGACAGCAAGTAACTCTTTTGAGGTGGCGCACACGAGTCCACATATTCACCATATCAATACACCACTATGGATCCGCTCCCGTCTCCCTACGAGAACGCCATCCATGGCACTCACGCTTATCTTGCGAGTTTTAGAGTATCCACTTTCACTTGTCTATGAACTGTACAGGCAACCCAGAAGTCCTTTACCGCGGACACGGCTATTCGAATAGATCATATTAACCCTGCAGGGGTGTACTTCTTCACACATGTTTCCACCACTTAGCGTCTTCACACGAAATGTGCTCGGCAGAGTTCAAGCGAAAGCCGACGTGGGTGTAGACCACGACCTAACTAACCACACAAGTCTCTAGTCCAGGTTTATCGCCTATTCGGGTTCCATCCGCGAGGAGATCTGGCCGGGGTTTCGCTCACAGCCCCAAACGATGTGTGCAGGGTTCCCGAGACACCAAACGGGCGCTCGGTACACCGGGCCACGGTGTATCTACCGCGACATAGCCCACCCCTAGGGTCAGCGCTACGCACGGCCTCCAACACATATCCTACAAACACCAGAAACTAGTTGCAACTCCTGGACAGAGGACAGGGGAGGTTAATAAGTCGAGCGGGGTCATATTTCAGGGCCCAACATGTGGTAGTAGCTGTTCATGGATCACAAACACAGAACTCAGTTCCTGAGGACGGTTTCAATGAGACAACCCACCATGTACTCCTACATGGCCTCTCACCGCTACCTTTACCAAATCGTGTTCACACACTTAGCTCACACATAGTAGGACATCACCTCTGAATCATCCCCGATGAATCAGACCCGACTCAACTCTAAGCAGTAGCAGGCATAACAAACAGGCATGAATGAGTAGGCACATCAGGGCTCAAACAACTCCTACTCATGCTAGTGGGTTTCATCTATTTACTGTGGCAATGACAAGTCATGCAGAGGAAAAGGGGTTCAGCTACCGCAGCATGTAACAGTTGAATCGATGTTGCCCTAGTGCAGTACAAGAGAGCAGGAGCGAGAGAGTGGGATTGTATCGGAATGAACAAGGGGGTTTTGCTTGCCTGGCACTTCTGAAGATAATATAGTTCTTCATCGGTGTCATCGAACACGTCGTCGGAACCACGTCTACAGAGAGGGAGCAACCACCGGCAAACACAAGAGGAACCACAATCAATGCAATGCACATTTATATGAATGATATGTCATATTAAGGTACTGAATTGACCTAGTGCAACAGTTAGTCATATTCATTGAAGTGGAATTCAAACCTATAGCAAATTCCAACTCCAAAACTAATTACTATTCATTCCATAATCATGAATTGTCCTATTCAGTGAGGTTAACTTGTTCAAACATGCATGAAAATGCCATATTCAGATTCCTTGGATTTTTCTGGTCATTTTTCATATATAAATTATTTCATTTGGAGTTACAGATTAATTTCTATGAATTTTTGAAGTTTTGGGCATTTTCTGGGATTTCCTGAATTATTAAAAACCAGAAAATGATTTACTGCGTCAGCATGACGTCGGTGTGACGTCAGCAGGTCAACGGGGATGGTCCAGGTCAAACCTGACCAGTGGGTCCCACTGGTCAGTCTCACAGTGCTCATGTCACAGACAGGTGGGACCGGTCAATGGCCACGTCAGCAGGGTCAACTCTGACGCGTGGGTCCCGCTGGGTTAATCTAAACTAAACAGGAAATAAAACCCGGGGTTAATTAGGCAATGGGGCCCGTTTGTAAGTGGCTCTAGGGTTAATTAGCGATGTCATTAGCTGCTAATGATAGCGCCACGTCAGCTCGCCGGAGGCCAACCGGCGACGACCACGGCCGGCGGCGGAGGTGCACCGTGCGCTCGCTACGGAGCTCCATTCGATGCGTGGTTTGCTCCTACGGGTTCCTGGGAGTGAGGCGCATCCAAAAAGTCAAGCAGCAGCAGCTGGGGTGGCCGGAGCTGACGGCGGGGAGCTCTTTTGCGGCCGCCGGAGTTCGGGCAACGACGGGTTAGGCGCTACGGCGCGTTTCGAGCTGAACTAGTGGGATCTGCGGCTTCCTGAGGAGGCGCTGAGCACGCCTACATGCTCTGGTGTGACGTGCGGGTGTTGCAACCGCGGCGGCGACATGGCCGGTGGCGGGGAGCACTCGACTCTGGTGGTTGATGCGGCTAGATTACGAATTAGGCAACGGGGCATGGGGGAAACGGTGTAGCGGCTCACCGCGATTCTTCTGGTGCTACTGGCGAGGCAGGGGAGGCTCGGAGTCCGGCAGAACGATGGAGGGGATCACCGGCACTCGAGGTCGGAAACGGTGGCGTTGGCGAGGCTTCAGGGCATCCGGTGTTGCGTAGCTTAGCGAGGAGGTCGAGGACGACATGGCGGAGCTTCTGGACCTGGCGGCATGGCGAGGGAGGGCTGGTGGCCACGGGGGTGCTCGTCGGTGTTCTCGGGCGGTCGCGGAAATCGAGGGAGAGAGAGAGAGAGACAGAGGAGGAGATGGGGACAAGGGAGAGTGAGGGGGGGTCGGGGAGGCGCCGAGGAGGCTCTTCGAGGCGCTGCGCTGGCGCGGGTGAGGGCAGGCAGGCAGGGTGGTGGCGTGGCGAGCTCGGCGGTGTCGCGGTGTCCCTCCTCTGCCTACTGGCAGAGGTAGGCGATGACTGGCACCAGGCCAGTGGGCTGGGCTGGCCAGGTAAGAGGCCTAGGTAACTCTCTCCCTCTCTTTTCTTTATGTTTTCTATTTTTCTGCAACTTTGTGTCTTTTCTAAAAATACCCAAGCACTTTCAAAAATCACCAAACTACTCATGCCCACTGTATAAAGTATATCCAACATGGAACATTTCAGTTTGGGATTATTTGGACATTTAAAATATTTACTAGCATTTAAATGCCCAAATGCAAGTTACATGTGATTTAATTCAATGACCTTATGATGACCTAGAAAAATGTGAACCAGTTTTGGCAGAGGTTCTAACCCAAGACAAAAATGATGGACATTTTAGAAGGGCATTTCAGGTTCATTGAAAAAGATTTTAGTAAACCCAAGTTGTTTCCAGGGGGGGTGCTGGGGGTTCTAACATCCCCATTTCAAGTTTCTGGAAAATTTTAAACATGATGCAACACTCTACTGCATGAACTAACTAGGGTGTGACAACTCACCCCCACTCAAAAGAATCTCGTCCCGAGATTCAAGCGTAGGGTAAGATGGAAGGAGGAACGCAAACTAACACAATCTTCACGATCCAGGTTGCACTTCATAAGAACGTTGATTCGATCACCATCTTTGTCCCGATGTCTTGCTCTGAGAACTCCAACTAACATGACAACGAGAGGAAAGGGAAAACTCTAGAAGGATCGATCTTCTCGAAGATCGAACAACTAAGGATCAGCTCATGGAATGAGACATAGCAACATCTCTCGAGCTGAGACACGAAGCACACATCCAAAGGGATGGAGTGAAGCAGATGATGATGGTTCACTAGGTAGACAACAATTTCACGCTTAACAAGGTGGTGAACGGTTGTCAACGTAGCAAGGATTTGAGTTGCCATGATACCATAACGAGACACCTTAGAGGAGGTGACTCATAGAGTTATTTCCTTAAGTGGCAAAAAGAATTACTTTTGATACAGAGATCAATAAAATTCTCTAAACTAGCCTAAGGCAATCACAATCGAACATTTGAAGGAGTTCCAGAGAATGACATAGTCGAACTAGGATGAATGATGTGGACTACCTTGTTGAAGACAACGCAATGGATGATTTTTGCTTATCACCGGAAATGGGTGGAACCCATGGTAGGATGGCACCACGGCAGGTGCAGGCTGGGAACAAAATGCAAATGCTGGGAATGATTCTAGTAACTATGGAGAAGCTCATCAGGAGAAAGTGATTCCACTATTCGAATGATTATAGCAAAATCGAAGGAACTGGGAGGACATGAATTCCTAGGGAGCAACTTCTAGAATAAGTCGCATGAAATCCTCATGTACAAAGATGGTAAAATTGCTCAATCAAGATACTACAATGATAACTCTCCAGGCTAGGTGTGTCAGCCAGAACATCAACTTTGTCGGGACCTACATCATAGATCTTGGAATAGCTCCAACCATAATATCTGCCTGAGATTCAGATCTGGTTGGCAAAGGAATATTTCAGACGTCATTTCTGGAAAGAAAATTTGCAACACAAACCGACGAGATGACGTTGTGGATTCTCGGGAAATGAACTACGATAGCAAGCTCCAAAACACGAGCTGGTTCTGCTATATACACGTGAGCATGTTGTCCAAGACAAGAATGACCACATAGTAGTCTTATAATAAAACACTATCGAGTTCAGGTTAGGTTCCATCATCAAGGATTTCGAAGTCTTTACGTGCGCTAGACTTCTTTTCCTTGAACAAGTCAATCAGTGGCTTGTTGTGCTAAGGAATACATATGGAGTGGAGGTAATTAATCTATCAAACCATAGAATACATTCGCACATGCATAACTGACTTCGGATGGTACCAGAGGAAACAAAAACAATCTTTCTCAAACTCACAGCGACAACTTGCACCAAATGCACATGAATTCGAGGAAGTCACTTCTTCCATCCAAGCATAAGCTTCATGAACGGAACACGAAGGCATTGCTTACAAAGTTTCCAACACCAGGTTGATGTTCAACATGAATCATGGAGGAGACAAAATGCTGCTGATGGGCTCAACAGCAACTCATCGGAATTTTCCATATCACTGGAATTCCACCATTATGTGAACAATGTGATAGTATTGGTCAGACCAAAAGATGTAATGGTGTATGCCCGAGGAAACAACCACGGATAAGACAACATTACGAACATCGTTGGTTCTGATTTGATTTGATGATAGCCCATACTCAAATCAAAGTTTGGATAAGATAATAGGTCCAACAATTGATCACAAGGATCAATCAATGAAAGTATCATCTTTCTTCAACACACACACACGAGGATATCCCTTTGGAATGAACTGAGTCAGACAAGCTCTCATCTTCCAACTCTCCAAGTTGTTGTTTAGCTTAACCAACTAGCTCAGGGTATCCGACACAGATTCTTGGAGAAAGGGTGGTTTACAAGAAACCAACTTGATCAAGAAATCAACATAGCGGTCAGGTGACAACCTGGTAGCACTTCCGAGAAGATATTCGGAAAGTCATGAACCACCGATATGTAACTAAGCTCGAGAACAATCTTGCTTTCGAGGCAAGATGACATGATCAAATAAGCAAGGATTAACAAAATCCTAACTCATTGATCGAAGAGTGCACCAGAAACAAGGACTAGGTCGCACGATAAATCTTAGGATGATGATTCAGCAATCATCACGCTAAGAATGAGATTATTGTCCATTAACTACCAAGCAACGGGGTTGCTGGGAGTGTTTATTTCACACATCGCGGTTCCCTTGTCGGTATTCCGGTTGCAACAACACGGAGACCGAGGAATGAAGAACTATGGCGAGAAGTATCACTTCGTCAAGAATTCATAAGAGGTTGTGCAATTTTCATGACATTCTTGACATAAGACGGTAATACTTCAGGGTAGAACAAAATCAAAAGCTGGATTGGCATTTTGATCTGCGGAATACAACCGTTTTGACCAAATCCTAGATATGGATGAGGTACTGGAGTTTGTTTCTCCTAGTCATTCCGTAATAGAATGGCTTGACGGACCACAAGAATAATAAGCATCGATAACACGAATGCACAACTAGTCCTGACTATCAATTGATAGACAGAGTGTCAGGATACAACTAAAGAGGGACAACTCAAAGGAACATATAACTTTTTTTTGAGTTGTGGATGCATAGATTAGTATGTCGAAGCAAGTTCAACAGGTTTCTTCCAGATAACCCATGCAGAAAGGTAGAACTGGCAGAGTCACAATATGGAATGGAGAACTCACCAAGAGCACTCTGGTTGTGATCTTTTTGGTTCAAGAACTTCTGCCTTAATGGTTCATGGTATTTGGAAGAAGGAAATACCACGGACCTCGAGGACTGTCGCAAGGTTACTAATATCCTAAAGGAACTAGCGAACACTAACAACAGGAAGTAAGTAGAGTGAATCTTGGGCTCAAGAACACAAAAATAGAATGCCTACTAACTAGATAGCATCACGGGATGCTTTTGAGAATGACAGCCAGAATCATCACACTAGGAATATAAAGCATTACTAGATTACTTGGTGGTTCTCTAGGAGGCCTAGGGTCATAATACTAGCTCCAACACATATGTCAAGGCAATGGAATACCTCAACAGACCGTTTGTGTGCTTAATCTGGCCCAAAGGGACGCGGAAACAGAGGGAAAGGATTTTGCAAATGCATCAGATTGTTTGGAAACCTGGGATGACTCGGACAGCATAACGGCTGTAAATGCTCAACAGATTTGAGACATCCTGCAATTGGTGGCATAACCACTTAACATCACAATATCAAGGTTCTGAGGCTAGCTATGAACATACGGAAGTAGTAGAAACTGAACTGAGACTTGAATCCAGCAATCTTATAAGTCTACGGATTAGTAACATGTGATCCTGATAGAAGAAGAGAAAGCCTAGTTCTTAATCCCCGTAGAAAAGAAGAGGTTGACTCAGATCAGAAAGGCATAAGGTAAAGGAGTAAAAAGAGCCTTACATTCCCTTCCACAATCAATTCCCTTATATAACTAAAGCATTTCTAGACTCAACTTCGACCAGTTTGGCTTGGTAATCCTACAGGCAGTCAGGCTCTGATACCAACGCTGTCAGGACCCCGATTCCAAGTCACATCGATCTAGCCGGTAACACCTCATATCACTTTGCGGCCTCACGCACGGTATTCCCACGGGTGTTGCCTTACCATGGCCCGGGACCGTTTGCGCCTTTTGGCTCACGTATATGATAGTGTCTCTAGCATCCATATGACAGAGAACCCTGGCCGACATGACTAGTCGTGAACCCAAAGTGGCACTAACTTACGGGGACAGGAATACATGACCGAGCAACGAACGTGTCGGTCATCAGCGAGTGAATTCGGGCTGTAACAACTGGGCTAGCAGGACTCCGGGAATCCGGGCTGTAGCAGGCTAACAGGACTCCGAAAGACACCGCGTGACGTTTCCCCGAAGGGACAGACACAGGATTGAGGAAGGACACATGCCGGCCAGTCTAAGTGTTCCGGAGCAGTAGTGCTGGGCTAGCAGGACTCCGGTGAACCGGGCTGTAGCGGACTACTATGACTCATGGAAGCACAAGACTACATTTCCCCATAAGAGAGGCTACCAAGGACAAACAACTAGGTTGTCGGATCCCACACATACCAAGCATTTCAATCATACACACAATATGCTGGATATGGGCAAATACAACATGGCATCACAACAAGACTCTACGACTCAGAGTATTTATTCATTAGGCTCCGAGGAGCCAAGTATTACAAACATGGGTCTCATGACCCAACATTCAGAGCATACAAGTCAAAGCACATGCAGAAGCCTATCATGTCTGAGTAAAGACATCTACAAGTGAAAAAGGCTGAGAAGCCCGACTATCTACCAGATCCTGTCGAGGGCACAAGATCGTAGCTGAGGTAACAAGCTAAACGTCGAAGTCCACGCGGAACTACTAGCGAGATTGAGTCTCTCTGCAAAAACATAAATTAAGCAAACGTGAGTACAAATGTACCCAGCAAGACTTACATCAGAACTAACTACATATGCATCGGTATCAACAAAGGGGGTGGTGGAGTTTAACTGCAGCAGGCCAGCTTTGACTCAGTGGCTAACCTGAACTACGACAGCAAGTAACTCTTTTGAGGTGGCGCACACGAGTCCACATATTCACCATATCAATACACCACTATGGATCCGCTCCCGTCTCCCTACGAGAACGCCATCCATGGCACTCACGCTTATCTTGCGAGTTTTAGAGTATCCACTTTCACTTGTCTATGAACTGTACAGGCAACCCAGAAGTCCTTTACCGCGGACACGGCTATTCGAATAGATCATATTAACCCTGCAGGGGTGTACTTCTTCACACATGTTTCCACCACTTAGCGTCTTCACACGAAATGTGCTCGGCAGAGTTCAAGCGAAAGCCGACGTGGGTGTAGACCACGACCTAACTAACCACACAAGTCTCTAGTCCAGGTTTATCGCCTATTCGGGTTCCATCCGCGAGGAGATCTGGCCGGGGTTTCGCTCACAGCCCCAAACGATGTGTGCAGGGTTCCCGAGACACCAAACGGGCGCTCGGTACACCGGGCCACGGTGTATCTACCGCGACATAGCCCACCCCTAGGGTCAGCGCTACGCACGGCCTCCAACACATATCCTACAAACACCAGAAACTAGTTGCAACTCCTGGACAGAGGACAGGGGAGGTTAATAAGTCGAGCGGGGTCATATTTCAGGGCCCAACATGTGGTAGTAGCTGTTCATGGATCACAAACACAGAACTCAGTTCCTGAGGACGGTTTCAATGAGACAACCCACCATGTACTCCTACATGGCCTCTCACCGCTACCTTTACCAAATCGTGTTCACACACTTAGCTCACACATAGTAGGACATCACCTCTGAATCATCCCCGATGAATCAGACCCGACTCAACTCTAAGCAGTAGCAGGCATAACAAACAGGCATGAATGAGTAGGCACATCAGGGCTCAAACAACTCCTACTCATGCTAGTGGGTTTCATCTATTTACTGTGGCAATGACAAGTCATGCAGAGGAAAAGGGGTTCAGCTACCGCAGCATGTAACAGTTGAATCGATGTTGCCCTAGTGCAGTACAAGAGAGCAGGAGCGAGAGAGTGGGATTGTATCGGAATGAACAAGGGGGTTTTGCTTGCCTGGCACTTCTGAAGATAATATAGTTCTTCATCGGTGTCATCGAACACGTCGTCGGAACCACGTCTACTGAGAGGGAGCAACCACCGGCAAACACAAGAGGAACCACAATCAATGCAATGCACATTTATATGAATGATATGTCATATTAAGGTACTGAATTGACCTAGTGCAACAGTTAGTCATATTCATTGAAGTGGAATTCAAACCTATAGCAAATTCCAACTCCAAAACTAATTACTATTCATTCCATAATCATGAATTGTCCTATTCAGTGAGGTTAACTTGTTCAAACATGCATGAAAATGCCATATTCAGATTCCTTGGATTTTTCTGGTCATTTTTCATATATAAATTATTTCATTTGGAGTTACAGATTAATTTCTATGAATTTTTGAAGTTTTGGGCATTTTCTGGGATTTCCTGAATTATTAAAAACCAGAAAATGATTTACTGCGTCAGCATGATGTCGGTGTGACGTCAGCAGGTCAACGGAGATGGTCCAGGTCAAACCTGACCAGTGGGTCCCACTGGTCAGTCTCACAGTGCTCGTGTCACAGACAGGTGGGACCGGTCAACGGCCACGTCAGCAGGGTCAACTCTGACGCGTGGGTCCCGCTGGGTTAATCTAAACTAAACAGGAAATAAAACCCGGGGTTAATTAGGCAATGGGGCCCGTTTGTAAGTGGCTCTAGGGTTAATTAGCGATGTCATTAGCTGCTAATGATAGCGCCACGTCAGCTCGCCGGAGGCCAACCGGCGATGACCACGGCCGACGGCGGAGGTGCACCGTGCACTCGCTACGGAGCTCCATTCGATGCGTGGTTTGCTCCTACGGGTTCCTGGGAGTGAGGCGCATCCAAAAAGTCAAGCAGCAGCAGCTGGGGTGGCCGGAGCTGACGGCGGAGATCTCTTTTGCGGCCGCCGGAGTTCGGGCAACGACGGGTTATGCGCTACGGCGCGTTTCGAGCTGAACTAGTGGGATCTACGGCTTCCTGAGGAGGCGCTGAGCACGCCTACATGCTCTGGTGTGACGTGCGGGTGTTGCAACCGCGGCGGCGACATGGCCGGTGGCGGGGAGCACTCGACTCTGGTGGTTGATGCGGCTAGAGTACGAATTAGGCAACGGGGCACGGGGGAAACGGTGTAGCGGCTCACCGCGGTTCTTCTGGTGCTGCTGGCGAGGCAGGGGAGGCTCGGAGTCCGGCGGAACAATGGAGGGGATCACCGGCACTCGAGGTCGGAAACGGTGGCGTTGGCGAGGCTTCAGGGCATCCGGTGTTGCGTAGCTTAGCGAGGAGGTCGAGCACGACATGGCGGAGCTTCTGGACCTGGCGGCATGGCGAGGGAGGGCTGGTGGCCACGGGGGTGCTCGTCGGTGTTCTCGGGCGGTCGCGGAAATCGCGGGAGAGAGAGAGACAGAGGAGGAGATGGGGACGAGGGAGAGTGAGGGGGGGTCGGGGAGGCGCCGAGGAGGCTCTTCGAGGCGCTGCGCTGGCGCGGGTGAGGGCAGGCAGGCAGGGTGGTGGCGTGGCGAGCTCGGCGGTGTCGCGGTGTCCCTCCTCTGCCTACTGGCAGAGGTAGGCGATGACTGGCACCAGGCCAGTGGGCTGGGCTGGCCAGGTAAGAGGCCTAGGTAACTCTCTCCCTCTCTTTTCTTTATGTTTTCTATTTTTCTGCAACTTTGTGTCTTTTCTAAAAATACCCAAGCACTTTCAAAAATCACCAAACTGCTCATGCCCACTGTATAAAGTATATCCAACATGGAACATTTCAGTTTGGGATTATTTGGACATTTAAAATATTTACTAGCATTTAAATGCCCAAATGCAAGTTACATGTGATTTAATTCAATGACCTTATGATGACCTAGAAAAATGTGAACCAGTTTTGGCAGAGGTTCTAACCCAAGACAAAAATGATGGACATTTTAGAAGGGCATTTCAGGTTCATTGAAAAATATTTTAGTAAACCCTAGTTGTTTCCAGGGGGGTGCTGGGGGTTCTAACATCCCCATTTCAAGTTTCTGGAAAAATTTAAACATGATGCAACACTCTACTGCATGAACTAACTAGGGTGTGACACCTAGCGTCCTGCGGCTCGTCTGGATGGCGTAGTCGAAGGAGGCGAAGCGGGTGGACGCGGTACGGCGACAGGAGATGCTCACTGGCCGCGTAGACGACGCGGCGACAGCGACGAGCACGCTCGGGACAGAGGGGAGCGGAGTGGGCGAGCTCGAGGAGAGGGAGAGGAGTGGCCAGGGAGAGAGAAGAAGGGGATAGGGATGGAAGGAGGGGCCGAGGGGAGGTTCTTATCCCCTCGCCCGTCGGTGGCCGTCGGCGTGTCGGACGCCCACCGGCGCGAGCGCGCCCAGCCATGGGGAAGACGACAGCGAGGCAGGGCAGGTGAGTTGGGCTGGGCCAGCACCAGGTAAGTGACTTGGCCCGTCTCCTTTTTCTGTTTTCTCTTTTTATTTATTACCAGAGAGGAAAAAGGAATTAATTGTGCATCCAATTAGTGTTGGGAAAATATGGGACTAGACCCAATAAATCCAACACAATTTTTGGCAGTGCCACAAATATTTTGGTGACAATTGGAATAGTTTTAATATTTTTTGAAATTGAATGAGGTGAGTTAAATGCTGCTGGACTACTGTTGTAAATGTCCAGGGGCATTCTTGGAGTCTATATGAAGTTGGTTTCAATTTTATAAATGCCTTGGGAATATTTGCAACATCATGAACAATTTTGTTTGGTTGATTGAAGAAATAAATATTTAACTTGCAATTTGAATTGGAATTTGAAGTTGAATTATTCCCTAATGCCATTTTATAAAGATGATCATGATGACATGGCAGGTTAAGCAGCTTAACCAGAGTGGGGTAACCTAGGGATGTTACAGTTTGTCATCATTTTGCACATTTGAATGGCACATGGAGCCAGATTAACCAGCGTATCTTTTTGTGCAGTTCCACAGAAATCAAACAATGTCTTGTGTAGCACGGTGGATTTCGTCACCAGCGTCTACTAATACTCTAAAGCTTCTCGATCATTCCTTATGTAATGTAGCGCAAACAGTGACTGCTTCTTTCTACAAAGTGGAAAGACCAACTGGGCCTAATAATGCAACTATTTTCCTTAAACACATTGGCTCCTTTTGTGCAGTTCAACTAAAATCAAAGTCCAAATTGTACCGAGCAGAAGTTTTGATATCCCTGTATGCACAAATAGGTATAAAGGAAATAATTACTGAGAAATAACGGTTGATGATTTATACTCCCAGAAGAAAAAACATCTACCTTATCTTAATGGGAAACAAAGCAGGACAGTAGCAATTCTCAAATAGTGTGATTCATTCATATTAACTGAGACATTATCTTAACAATACCTTGTTTCAACATGTATAAAGAACGACAAAGCAGAAAAGTACCATTCCTAAAATAGTGCAACTGATTCATATTAACAGAGACATTATCTTAACAATACCTTGGTTAAACATGTAGAAAGAACTACAAAGCAGGATAGTACCATTTGTAAAACACTGTAACTGATACATAATAACAGAGACATTATCTCAACAATACATTTCTTAAACATGTACTCCCACCGATCCCTAACAAGTGTTGCAGTTTTGAACTAAGATTCAGTAGTTAATTCTAATAGTGGCATTGCTTAATTTTACCAGTGGCATTAGATTAACAAAAAGCATAAACAGTTCCAGGGGAGAGTGGGTGCAACAGCACCATGTGCTTCCATCTACTTATAAAGGGGGCGATGTAGAGTTTGTTGTAGCAAAGCAACCAACATCATGTCTGGGTTGGTCCCATTTTTGTTCACTTAGTGGGAAAAGGCAGCTATACAATAGCTTCAATTCAACATTTATTTAAGACAGTACCACTACAAGTAGCACAACATCTCAACGCACACTGCACAATCATGTGGATGAAGGCCGGTACTGACCTTTCATGAGGCAGACAAGATCAAATACGAATCTACAACACAAATAGGAAATCCAATCTCGTTTTGTGTAGTTCAACTAAATCAAGCAAAGTTGCCGATGTGACATTTAAGTTGAACTGCACAAAACACTCTTAAAACAAAAGTGTTTTGCGTAGTGAAGCAAAAGGTCCGAATAGCAACGAGTTCAATAGATATCCCTGTTTTCAGAGGTAAAAAAAAAAGAAACAATTACTGGCCGATAAAGGAGGATGAATCATATGGCCACAAAAAGAAGCATCTACCTTATCTTGATGGAAAACAAAGTAGGATAGTAGCATTTCTACAACGGTTGCATTGATTCATATTAACAGAGACATTCTCTTAAAATAACATTTGTTAAAAATGTAATTTACTTTTAACAGTGGCATTCCTTCAATTTTCCAGTGGCATTCTTAGATTAACAACAGCAAAATAGTTGTATGGGACATGGGACATGCCAGCACCATGTGCGTCCACACGTATAAATGGGTGATGCAGAGTATGTTGCCAAGCAGCATATCTGTGTTGGTCCCATATTTGTTCTCTTTGAACCTTTTTCCTAAGTGAGGGCAGCAAATCTAGTCCTGCACAAACTACCAGACCCCCCCCCCCCCAGTTTCTTTCCTTTCTCGACAAAGAGATCAGTTCCTTATAGATGTGTGTACTGGGTTACCCCCTTTTTCCCTTTTCGACCAACAGAGCGGCTGAATAGCCAGTCTATACTACTTTCCCTCCATCCTTTCCTCATTGAACCACATCCTAGATACATGCTCCACCCCACCCCCCTTCTTTCCTCTTTGAACCAAGACCTAGATTCGACTACAGAATCGAAAAAGATCTGCATGCAGCTAGAGCAATGACGGTTTCAAAGAAAGTTATACCTTAGAGTCGCCAGGTTGTGGCTAGGCGTGCGGCGGGAGGCCGGATCTGCCTACATTGCGTACGGCAGCGAGGAAGAAGGGGTCAGTGGCCCTCCCACAATGGCGCTGGGTGAAAGAGAACATCACAGCCGGCAGTGGAATGCCTCCCTCGCCAAAGGCAATAGAGTGAACGCTGCACCTCCTCCCCTTCCCGGTGCGACGGGATCCGGACAGCTCCTTCACCAGTTGTGAGGGGGGGAGAGAGAGAGATAGGCCAATGCAGTCTTGTTTAGATCGGATGAAGAGGGTGAGAGATTGTGAATAGAGCAAACCCTAGCAAAGGAACGCTGAGCCTCCAGCGTGTATATATATATGTAATGCAGCAAGAGTGTGAAGAGTGCAAACCCTAGCGAACAAGCGCTGAGGCTTCAGCTTATATAGTACATACTCGTGTATAGTACTAATATAGTGAAGTGGCTTTCTTTTTCTCTCCATAACAATTGTTTTAAATTGTGTACGAAACGAAACTCTTTATTTAACATGCTAGTGAAGAAAACTACAATCAATTAACGATCCAAGCATCCTGGTCGCACTTCCTCCCGTTCACGTGCTGTACACTACCCTCCGTTAAGTGAACAACCACACATGCGCCAAATTATCGGAAAGGTGTGAGAGTGTGTACAAATAAAGAAATTTAATTTCAATTATTTTGTATGTACAGTTTGCCCTCTCTCAATAATTATGGTTTGTTGTGTTCGGCCTAAGCTTGGTCAAACTTTACAAAGTTTGACTTCAGTCAAATGTAATATGTAGAGTACATAAAAACGGAGGGGTACTACCTCCATCCGGGTTTTTAGTCCACACCATATTTTTAATCAAAGTCTGACCACATATTTAGTTAAAAGCTGGACAAATAAAATTACAGGGTAGCTCAAGACAAAGTTGTGAGAAGGCTTAGAAATCAATACAAAACTTTTCTTCGTAGTACCAACGTTGATGCTTCTTCGAGGAAACATTTGGTTCATATCCAATTGTGTGATGAAATTTCACCAACGTAAACGACTTCTCCAAGATGAACTCATGGAGGATATCATCTTTGTGGTAACAAGCAAAGAGCACTGATGTAAGACAGCCCGTTCTTCATTGAACATCGATTAGCTTCACCAGCCGATGCAACCATGAGATGCAACCATGCGCATCGATAGGTCATCATGGTGATGCATCATCGATTTTGGCATCAAGTTTAGGTCAGGTACCAATGAAGTTTGACAATCCTCATTGTGGTTTGTTTCTTCTCGGTAATCAAGCTCAAGAAAGGAAGAACCACTTGGCAAAGGACAGCGAGGCTGAGCAACACTAGACATCCAATTTTGTGCAGTTCCACTAAAATTGAGGAAGACATGCCCGAGTATGGAGATACGTATCCCTGTTTGCAAAAATATGAAAAAAATGATATTTAAGTAGTGTCATTACTTTGTTTTAGCAGTGGAACAAGATTAACAGCGGCATCTTAATTGTCAATAAGAATTAATGAAATGTACCCCAAAAAATAGAAGCATCATGGTTATCTTGATGGGAACTAAAGCAGGATACCAAAAAAAACTAAAGCAGGACAGAAGCATTTATCGGCACCTCTACATGGGCATTGCTTCATTTTACCAGTGATAGTTTTAGATTAGCAGCAACAATAGGAGCATATGGACAATGACCGCACAACCACCATGTACTTTTTGTCGGAAAAAAAACATGTATACCTCCACCGATGCATAAATGATAAACCAGGACAACTTTTGGAGTGGCCTTTCCTCTATAATAGTAAAAAATTGGTGATGTTGGACCAGCCGACGAACCCTAGCTACTATACATGGGGAGCTGGGGAGCAGTGGTATACAAGAAAACCTGCATGAAGAGTACAATGAAGCATGAAATCCAAAAGAAGTTATACCTCAGGTGGGCAAGATGTGGCTAAGGCAGGCGGGCGATATCTACCCACACGACGGTAGCGAACAAGGGCGCGGAGGACCTTCGTCCGTGCCAGCGCCGGCTCGGAGAGGAAGGTGCACATCGGCTTCCTGCATCGCCGATGGAGACAACATCAAAGCTGGACCTCCTCACCTCCCGCAGCGGACGGGATCCGGCCGGATCTGTGACCACCGGTGAGGAGAGAAATAGAGTGGACACTGTCATCTTGTTTAGATATATAGAGGGTGAGAGAGCGAGACATGAGAAACCCTATCAAATAAGAGGCTATATATACAATGGAGTAAAAAATCTCTCCATAACAGTAGTTTTAAATAAAATACGTGCGTTCCTGGAAAAAGAAACAAAAACTGGCGGACAAATCTTTTTTTAACGTACCAAGAAAGAAAAGTCGATCAATAACACGCCCCCGCTTCCAGGTCGCAATTTGTATCCCTCACGTGTGGTACCCGACCCTCCATTATTAAGTGAACAAATTAAAGGGTCAAATTATTACGTACGTAAGCTGCCTCTTCGTGTATAAATGCGCTCCATCATGTACTCGCGGATATGTCGGAGGCAGAGTGAGTGCGTGTACATTTCTTCTTGTACGTAGTACTCCATTTATCTCACTTCATATTGTTTCCCACTGCTATGATATTCCTATCCTAGGAACAAAATGAGGCGGTACTAAGTTTGTGTGTGTGTGTAGGGAGAATGAGACATCGATGATGTGTACGAGTAGTCGCGAGAGTCGTCACTATGTGTGTGTGCGCACACACACACATAGACATGCATATCCGTGTTTACGTAAAATTCTTACTTTCATCTCCATCTCCATATCCATCTCCATCTCCATCTCTAATCATATTTGTCTAACTGGCACATTATATATGTTATTAATTACACAGCAATATTTACGTACGTCCAGCATCTCTCACTTGCGGGCGTCCGGACCGCTGCCACGCCCGCTCCTGACCGCCCTGGCCAACCCGAACCCTCTTCATCACCTGCTCGTGCTTCCCGCCCAAAATGGTCAGTGCCGCATTCATGCCCCGCCAGAGCAGACACGACCTCTCACTGGCATCGGCATTGAAGTGGCACGCCGGCCGAGAGAGCGCTGCCCGCACCACTTCCTGGTGCACGCGACTGCTCCATGCGGGCGGCCGCAACATGCATGTAAAAAAGTTCTTGGGAGTCCGTGCTACAGCTAGCTGTCCTCCCCCTCCTCGTCTATCGCTTTCTGTAGTGCTAGTACTCCATGGCGCGATCCATCGACAAGCAGGCGGGAAAGTTTGCGTATACTCGGTTTGCGGTGAGTGGCATGCCGAGCGACCGTGTGGGGTGGTGGAGGGTGAGACATGAACGCGACATACGTGATTTAAATGTTGGTTTTTCTCAATGGCGCGATCCAACGAAACGAAACGTTGGTTTCCAAAAGAATACTGTACTGCATGACGGAGAAGCAGATTCAACGAAGAGTGATGGTTTGCTTCTTCCGTCCAACTAACTACCGGGTCTATGTGATTTGATGGCTCATTGGTCATTATTACTGCGGCGGTAGAGCGTCGTAGAGCGTCTGCACTCTTATTTATTTATTCGATGATAAAACTAACTTTCTCCACTCTTACGCCGGAGGAGTACAAAACACGGCAGCCCAGTGACTACATAGCCCACCTCCCACTATCACCATATTCCTTGGACAGCCCGCATGCCAAGAAAAAATTACTATACTCTCACGTACTACCTCCGTCCTGGTTTATTAGTCCCACCATACATTTTACCACATGACCCACCATGTATAGTAATGGGCTACAAGAAAGTACTACTACATTTTACCACATGACCCACCATAAACTCTCACATACTACCTCTGTCTTGGTTTATTAGACCCCTATGTAATTTATGCATGATACTAGTATATGATACTCCCCACTATGAGTAGCCTTATACGCATACAAAAAAGGACCGGAGGGAGTACATAGCTTTCAGTTTTTGTTTCATGTATGTATCCTGACTCCAAGGTTGCCCCGTTACAACATTCCATCAGATACAAAGGAAAACTAACACGCATGCTGATGCATCTCAATGATTCACATATCATAGCCAATATTTACTTCACAACTAAAGACAAAAGTTGTGAGAGTATGTACAAAAAAAACTACTAAGGGGGTCCCTATGCCTTAAACCCTAAACCCTAAACAGGATTTAATTTCCTGGCTAGGTAGAACCTGTCGAAGGAAAGAAGCCTTGCACCCTCGGATCATACGATGCTTTTGTGCAGTTCCACTAAAATCGAGTTGAGCATCCCTGTTGGCAAAGATATTGAAGAAGTGCGATTAGAATAATAGTAGTGGCACTAGTTCATGAGACATAAACTCATCAGAAATAGAAGCCGGTAGAAGTAGAGAAAGATCCACATGGAGATGGAGCTACGTGGGGAGCTGTGGCAGTGGAGCAAGCCGGCTTCAAAAGGAAGTTCTACCTAGGATGTCAGGGTGTAGCTAGAAGGGCGATGGGAGGCGGCATCAGCCCATACCGCGGAGACCCCCGACCGGCACGCACCGACATTGGGTTTTCTTCCTCGCCGTTGTTGACCCCGTCTTCCTCGCCGTTGTTGACCCCGTCCACTTTCCCCGGCGGCGGGATCAGGCCGGATCTGTGACCAGCGGTGTGGCCACCGTCGTTCTATGCTTTTGAAGAGAGCAACCCAAGCAAGCAGGCTTGTAGCTTAGGCTCCTGCTAGTGTATATATAGTGGAGCGGTTTTCTTTTTCTCTCCATATCAACCTTTTTATATTGCGTACGTGTCATTGAAGAGTGAAATGATGGTTGCTTCATCCGACTAACTTACTGTGTAATTTCACTGCTCCTGAGTGGCCCCCCACGTACTCCCCCTACGTGTATGACCGTTCCTAAGTCTCACTTGTACTTATCTCTATTTTCCTGCATGACACGTAGACAGGATGCGCATAGAGGAATTTTGTTACTGCACGTTGTTACGTACCTACTCCCTCCTTCCGGTTCACTACTAGTACTCCCTCCATCCTGGTTTATTGGTCCCCTTTGTACTCAATTCATGGGCTCGTTTTCCTCAAGTAATTGTCTTTACCAACGTATTAATATCAGGAATGCATGCATGAACAATGAATGATTAAACCTTGCATGCAACATTTTGTCAAAGCATTGACATATGAACATGTGAATGTGAGGGACTACAACCTCATGCATGCATGCAAGAGTCACACGTACACATGCACACAAAAATGCGCACGACTCCCTAATGCATGCATGTCTGAGCACACGACGGAACATACACGGTCACGCTCAAGTGCTCAACCTACACTTGCATGCATACACATACTTAGCGAGGGTGAGCTAGTGACTGTATCAACACCGGAAAATATATATTGCCCGCCATGAGTGTATTATGAAGTCCACTGACCGTATTTTTACAAATATACAGTGACAGCCAGTGTATTTATCTCGTTTCAAATTAAGCCATATTAACCGGAAGTATGGACTAGCATTACTTTGTTGTGTCCCGTCAACTTGCAGAACAAGGAGAATCTTGCGCGCGGTGGCTCGCAGGACCAAGGAGAAACTTTTGACTAATGCAAGCTCTCCCTCGCTCAGGCAGTGGACGTGCAACAGTTAATTCGGTGTCAGATTGCTAGAAGCATACACTATACTAGTACCATCATTGTTCGACTTCCCGAAGAGGCGAAGAGCCAAGCGCAAAGTTTACTATAGTAGTACTCCGAGTAGTATTACATAGTACTACTAGTACTTAGTATATAGGTACTACTTGGAACTGCATGGTGGAGCGTCTGCACTCTTATTTTATTTTAATTTGTGATAAAGCAATATTCAACACATTTGCTTCTCTTCGAGGGTTCTCGCATGTGATAATGGAAGTTGATTGCATGGAACACTCGCCACAATTCTCGCTTAATTCTGGCTCCTATCCTGTTAGAAATAGGAGCGCTCAGTAATATTTTTTCTTTTTTTGTTATTCAGCATGCAAACAGGTCAGCAAACCTTGTGGCACATCTTTGTGTGAACCGTACTTGCTGCGCTTTGAATGAGACCAAGAGCTGGCTTGATGAAACACCTCGCTTCCTTTTTTTGCGGGGTACCTCGGTTCCTAGTGACCAGTCCCTTGGCTGATTGTCCTAAGAATGCTTATATATGAATAAAGCTCTCTCATTTTCCCGCAAATAAGATTCCATATTAACCGGAAAGGAGGCAGTATGAACTAGCACTACTTTGGTGTGCCCCATCAACTCGCAGAACGAGGAGAAGCTTGCAGGACAAGGTGAAGCTTGCTTACGCCCTATCTGTCTACCTCAAGCGCGGTGGCTCGCAGGACGAGGAGAAGCTTTTGACTAATGCAACCTACCCTCGCCCATGCAGTGGACGTGCAGCAGTTCATTCGGTGTCAGATTGCCAGAGGCATACACTGTAGTACCATCATTGTTAGACTTCCCGAAGAGGCAAAGAGTCAAGCGCAAGGTTTGGTAGTACGAGTAGTGCAGTACTACTAGTATACAGGTACTAGGAACCGCATGGTGGAGTGTCTGTACTCTTATTTTATTTTAATCTCTGATAATTTATTCCGGAGAAGTGCGGAAAACGGCAGCCCAATAGTACTATTAAAAAACATCGAACATGTAATGATGACATCGATCAACCATGCTCGAATATATCTTGGCCTCCGTGCGACACCTAGCCCGTCTGTGTTCTCGCTCCTCATCTCTCTCAAGTAGCAGCGGGTTGGCCATTTTGCCATCAATTGAGATTGGTTTGCTCACACTCCAGTCCCTCATGTCAGTGATATGCCAAGAGGAAGCGCGTTGACCGACAGGCCATACGCGGAATTGGTTTGCACCTTCATACGTACTAGTATGAGCGGATTCAAAGAAGAGCGTATTTATGGTTGCTTCTTCCGAGAAACTTATAGTGGGAAAGGTGGGGCTTATGATTTGACTGCTCATTACTCACTATTTGTATGGCGCAACGACCGGGCTGAGTCTCCCATGTGGTTGTGCACTCTAATTTGGTGCATGGCACATGGACCCGGATGCTGAATGGCTTCTGGCAATGCTACCAAGCTTCCAACATTTGTTTACATAATTGATGTATACAAATAATTTTCTAGCGACATGAAATTGTACAATGCTCTGAAGCTTTCAGCTTTTGTTTCATGTGTCTTGCAAGCTGGAAGGTTGTCTTGTTACAACATCAATCAAATACTAGAAAGGAAACTAATATCCATGCTTTTTCGAAAAAATAAAAAACTAAATTCCTTGCTAATGCATCTCAATGATTAGCAGATCAGAGCTAATATTTACATCACAACTAAAGACAAAGTTGTGAGAAGGTGTTAAATTAAAATTGATCCATGCTTTCATTGGCACCAACTTCCCTCCAGCTCTGTCTAAATCAACAAGGCATGTTGGGAAAAAAGTAGCTACTAGGAGCATGCAACATTCCGACCATTTTGTGCAGTTCCACTAAAATAGAGCTGAGCGTCCCTGTTCCTAAGATATTGAGTAAATGTGATTACAATAATAGAGGACTGTTGATGAAACAATAAACACACAAATAGAAGTCGGTCACCTTTGCAGTATCTCTTAAGACTAACTAGTTGGAGAAGATTAAGCAAATAGTTGGAGAAGATTAGGCTCGGAGTTGTATGAGGAGGATAGAGCAAAACCAATCTCCCTTTGTACAATCGCACTAAAATGTAGAGACGTTGCCCGTGTGACATTTTAGTAGAACTGCACAAAACACTCTTACGAAAAAAGTGATTTGTATAGTTCACCAAAAGGTCGCAATATCAACAAGGTGAAATGGATAGCCCTGTTTGCCAAAAAAAGAGGTAGAAAGGAAACAATTACTGGCCAATAACAGTTGAAGATACATACAATGACAAAAAAGAAGCATATTCCTTGTCCTAAGGGAAGATAACAGCACGGTTGTTTATCTAAAACGGTGTGAGGACGAGATTGCAATATGGAAAGTACGCCGGATGAGCTATGTTTTGGGTAAAGAACAAGGGAAGATCCACATGCAAGATTTTCCACATGCAGCAACGTGGGAAGATGGGCAGTGGAGCAAGGCCGGAGGGGAGGAAGCTATACCTGGGGGTCATCGAGATGTAACTAGGAGGGTGGCAGCGGGCGGGATCTTCCCATACTGCGGCAGCGAGCAAGTGGCAAGGCTCTACCGTGTCGGAGCTTGGTCAGAGAGAACGACGGGTACCGCAGATCGGGACGTGCTACTTCGACGCTGCAGAAGGAAGAAACAATGCACATTCTCCCCTTCCACCGGCGTACGGGGTGCAGCCGGATTAGTGACCAACGGTGGGAGAGAGGGGCCACCACCGCCTTGTGTGAGATAGTGTGACGAGAGATAAACCCCGACAGGCAGGCTCCAGGTATATAGTGGAGCGGATTTCTTTTTTCTTGATAACAATAGTTTTATATTCTGTACGTGCCATTGAGGAATATAACTTTATTTAAAACTAACGCATTAAGTCGAACTTTGTTTCGTATACGCGTGGTACATGACCCTCCTTCAAGTAAACAACCGCTACACGCGTTAAATTATCACGTGGGCTGCCTTTTCGTATAGAAATGAGGTCCACCATGTACCCGCACGGGTGTGGCCGGGAATGAGACGTGAGTACGTGCGTCGTGCGTGCACCTCTTCTCTATGTGCAGGTACCCCACATACGTGGGCGTGTGTTAGAGAGATGCTTTTTTTTACTAAAAAAAGATGGTTTGTGCGAAACAGAGGCAATGTGTCGGTGATATCTCAAAAAAATGTAACATATGCAATGTGTGTGAAACAGAGGCCTGGATGTATCATATATAGAGGGAGCATTCCATGAGAAGAGAGTGGAGGGATCATCGGTGTGAGATATCGATAGAATCAAAGAGAGGGGTGAAGTGTGTGGGTGCGCGATCGATAAAGAGTGCCATCGAATTTGTGTTTGCCCACGTCAAAGATATAGGGCGGCTGGCCTACTGGAATGTGAGAGGGGAGAGGTGCATTTTGTTTCTGTGGGATGGATACCTACCCACGGCGTTCGATTATCGGTGTGTGTGGGGGGTGCAGAGGCCTAACTTGAGAGAGGTAGATCGAATGGTATATGTGTGGAGAAGAAGAGAGACCTAGCTATGTATTGAGGGAGATCGATCGGCATCCATGCATATGTGTAGCAGAGGAATAATGTTCGAAGAGAGACAAAGCTAGAGTGTCGGAGGGTTGGTCGTGGAGTTGCATCTCACAAATGGCGGGAGATGCCAGCTAGACAAACGGAGGGTATGACTACAATATCAATAAGAGAGGGGATGCGTGCCTATCTGTGTACGTGCGTGTGAGAGACGGGTTGGGAGGCATGCAAGGACGATGCGGGGGATGATATGGCTAGGGGGGCGATATGGCTGTGGTAAGCAGACATAACTATATAGGAAGATCAATCATCATGTGTTGGAGAAAGGGAGAGACATAACTAGTGATCAGGTACGTCGATTAGTTTGTGGGGAAAAAAATTTAAAGTCGACCTAGCTATATGTAGGGAGATTGGTAGTTATACATGCATGCATGTGTTAGAAGCAAATAAGGCCCGGAGAGACGGATAGTGTCAGTGCAACAAACCTTCACGTATTTTGCCTGGACTGTACACAGGCCCGACGGCAAGGAAGAAAACTTCACCAAGCATCCAAGTCAAAACCAAGCCAGATAAAAAGCTCTTTGAGGGATCAAAGGGCGGATCAAGAAGACCAAGACAAGCCAAAATAACAAGATATCACTAAGGGAAAGCCTCCCATACCGGGCAGGCAAGCCTGATCAGGTCGAGGCCGCCCCAAGGACGAAACCAATGTTTCCCTGGCAGGCTTGTCGGGGCCGCTGAAGGCAAACCTCCCCTCCAAGACTCCACCGCTCCACCGCACCACAACGCAAGTCATCTATCAGTGTGGTGTCGAACCCCCAGGTGATTAAGTGGCTGTCATTTGGCACGTGGCAGCCATTTGCAAGGAAGATTACCTCTACATGACACCCGTCCAGAGGTGTGTCAAGCAGACAGGTAGAAGATGACTAAGCTACGCGGTAGGCTTGCCGGGCTGCATCCTCAGCGTGACACCTAGCAGTGCATTTCATGCACTTTGTCCTAACTGCTAGAGTTAGGTATGATAGCACTGCTGGCTATCTAATCACTAGATAATGACTGTTTTGCCACTGTGGTTACCCCTTAGCCTATAAAAGGAGGGCCATGCCAATCTAAAAAAGAATTCGGACCCTTGTATACTCATATGCGCGTAGCTGCTCTCCCCGAGGTAACCTTGCCGGGCTTGAGCGTTGTGTGTTCATCGCGGTCCTTCCCTCAATCCACCAAAGTAGGAGTAGGGTTTTACGCTTCCCAGCCGCCTGAACCTGGGTAAAAACCACCAGCGTCACCTCTGCCGTGTTGTTCCATGGCTTCTGCTCTTTGCGCGACGTGACCTTCCCCCTTGCCGAACCACAAGGGGCTAATGGCCCCATAGGTGATCATGATCCACCGCGGCATCTTTGACGTGCCAGGTAGGGGGAAGCGCGTGCGCAAACCCGAGGTTGTGAACAGGGTGTCAATGTTCATCATCATTTTCTTCATCATTGGCTTCATCATCCATGGCGCCCAAGAAGAAGCCCGGCGCAATAGCTCATACTTCCACCTCGAAGGCCCCCTCGCATGCAGCCGCTGATACTATGGGTGATGTGGCGGCAGCAGGGGACGCGGGTGCCGTAGGGGACATGACCGGCGCAGGCGGCGCTGTCGTCATCTCCCCTGTGGCCGAAGCGGGGGCGGAAGACGCCGGGGGAGGGCGGCATCAACAACATCCCTACGGCTGTGTTCCACAAGGCGCGGGTAGGGAGAATGTTTAGTATCCACATCCCCACCGCGCTGGTGTGCGGAGCCGCAGCGACAATGCCTGCTCTGGTGCGAGTCGGGATCACCTAGTTGTCCCTGTTACAGGTGCAGCTGCGGGCAGGCGCCTTGCCCAAGGCAGGGTAACCAAGACGAAGCGCTGAATGGGGTCGTTAACCCCCAAGCGCACCCCTCTCGCCACCGTACTGCCGTGGCAACTGGCTCGCAGCAACGAGAACGCGGAACCACCTCTACTGGTACTATCAGGAGTCGAGCGACGTCGCGGTCTGCCTCGTCATCTATGCCAAGCACTGCATCGGAAGCCATGGCGCGAGCCCAACTCCAGCTGAGATTCCTGCCCGTGGCCGATCAAATGGATGAGTGGAGAGCCACCATCCAGAGTTTGATCAGTTTTGCTAAAGCGGAATGATCGCAGCAGGTGGGCCAGCCGCGGCGCCCGCAAGCAACAACAATGGCCCGAGCTGCTGATCGTGTTGAGGGGGCCACTCCAATAGTGCAATCCCCTCCATGACGGCCAGTGCAGAGGCTGCAACCAGAACCGCGCGACCAGGAGCCCGACGTGGTGTCAATGGCTTCATGTGATCCTCGGGCCCGTCGAGATCAGCGGCAGGCCCTGGAAGATCGATGGAGGGAAGATGCGCGCGTCACTATAAAGCGGTGCCGCGAGACCCGCCGCCAATCTGACAGGCGCAATGGCCCAGACATCGAAGAACCCGTGCCCAGTGAAGCCGAATACTTGCCTTTTGAGGTTGGGTGCCCTGCCTTCACTCGCGAGCTGCGGCAAGTCCGTTGGCCATCTGCCCGCATTTTCAAACCAGAAATACCAGAAAAGTATGATGGAAGGCTGAACCCGGCAGAGTTTTTGAGCATCTACACAATTGTTGTTCAAGCCGCCGGAGGAAGAGATGAGAAGGTGTTCGCCAACTACTTCCCTTTGGCACTCAAGCCAAACGTGAGGTCATGGCTGATGCACCTGCCAGAGAATTCCATTTTGTCCTGGGCTGACCTGTGCAATGAGTTTGTTGGTGCCTTCACGGGCGGCCACCAAGAACCAGGACGACCCAGCGACTTGCAACTCCTTCCACAGAAGGAAGGGGAAAGTTTGCGGAAGTACATGCAGAGGTTTAGCCGGGTGCACAAGAACATTCCAGATATCCACCCTGCAGCTGTAATTGTCGCATTCCAGTCAAACATGCGCAATAGGAGGATACGTTCCAAGATGAACATCTGGTTGCCCAAGACTATGAATGAGCTATACACCTTGGCGGATAAGTGCGCCCATACAGATGAAGGGAGGCGACTCCCCGGAGAAGAGAACGGCATCGAAGTTGACTCAGAGGATGACGATGATGCCACTAACCCAAAGAGGAAGAATAAAAAGTGCAACAAGAAGCGTAAAGAGAAGGCAGTACTGGCTATTGAGGGTTCTGGTACCCCTAGTACCGGCAAGAAAGCCAAGACCGAAGCCCCCGGCAAGGAAGTTGCCGCGTGCACTGATTGCCGGGAGGCGGCGGCAGCCGAAAAATCCAGGAAAAACACAGGCCATATTGCAAGATCCACCGAACCATGGGCCATGATCTCCAAGAGTGTCATCAGGTTGAGCAACTCGTCAAAAAGCAGAAAGCTGAGTATGAGAAGCACGACAAGGAGAGAGACCAAGAAGGTGCTGGCGGGAAGGGCCAAGGCGGTAGAGGAGGCCACCGTGGCAAGACTCCCCAGTAGCATGAAAAGCCTGCTAGAGGCCATGAAAAAAAGGAAGGTGATGATGAAACTGATGAAGGGGATGATGAGGAAACCACTGAGCAAGAGTTCCAGAAAGCAATTGAGGCCCTATGCGTTGATGGAGGTGCATCCTTGCACTCTTCTCACTGCCAGCTCAAATAGTGGGCATGTGAGGTCAATGTCGTAGAGCCAGCAACAGATTCCCGGAAGCCGCTCAAGTGGTCCCGCACGCCTATCATCTTTGATGAAGAGGATCACCTTGACCGCACCACTGCGGTAGGGTGTTTTCCATTGTTGGTTTCGCCAACAATCCGCAACCTCAAGGTCACAAAGATGTTAGTTGACTGTGGGTCAGGGTTGAATCTGATTTCCCCCAAGGTGATTAGCAAACTTCAGATATCAGATGAAGAGCTCAAGGTTACTGGCACATTTCAAGGAATCAACCCCGGCATGAGTCGTCCTAAGGGGAAGATTACACTGCCGGTGATGTTTGGTGGAGAACTAAACTACCGGACTGAGAGAGTCGTGTTTGATATGGTCGAGCTCCCCTTGCCGTACAATGGGATTCTTGGTCGTCCAGCCCTGGCAATATTCATGGTGGCATCTCACTATGCCTACAACACACTGAAAATGCCAGGGCCAATGGGCGTTGTCGGTGTACTAAGTATTGGGCCACTAGTACCCCGTACTTGTGCACGGGCAGTTGTAGCCATCCTCGCGGCAAGGCTTGCCGGGGAACAGTTCGAGGTCGATTCAAGCCACCAAAGAAATCATCAAGTCAGAGATCTGAGGATCAGCAGATAAGAAGAGCTGGAATCCGAAGGCCAGCTTCCCCGGCAAGATCTTGCCGGGGTGGCCTGCGGAGGTCGGCAAGGCTTGGCGCCCGGCAAGGCTTGGTGCCCGGCAAGCTTCATCGCCCGACAAGGTTTTGTTGCTGTGCCGCTACTCTAGCACAGCGAGAAACCCGACATTCTGGGTCCTTCTTTGGACGCGTGGCGACGCGCCAATGGAAGAGAGCTTAAGCGGTGCTGATGGGATGGCCCCTTTTTCCATCCCCGAGAAAGTGAGGACACCTAAACGGACACCTCACGGTGCATTAAATGCGTTTGTCCTAATCCGTCAGGGGTTAGGTATGATATCCTGTAGCTACTTTACACCTCAATGTATGTACATTTTGCCACTGTGGTGACCCCTTTGAGCGTATAAAAGGAGGCCCAAGGCAACTGCTACAGAGGAGGAGAACTTCTGGCCCATTCTGCATGTGTAGCTGCTCTTTGAACGTACTGTTCATAGCGAGCGCTCCTGAAGGTTGGGCTCAAGAACATTAATAAGAACACAAAGCAGGAGTAGGGTTTTACGCTTATCAGTGGCCCGAACTTGGGTAAAAACTTCCCACGTCGATCGTTGGTTCTGCTCTTTGCGTATACCTCTCCCCCCGCGAATCGTAAAGGGGTCTCTCGAGATCCCATAGGTGTCGTGCCCCGACATCCTTGGCGCGCCAGGTAGGGGGATTGAAGGTTGCGTGAACCTGATCTAGTGATCGGCGCCTCAGTTTCCTCATCATCATGCCGCCCAAGAAGAAGAGCGCTGTAACGGCGCAACCGTCCACGTCCGTTTTGCCTACGCCTTCGCGTACGGGCGACGGCGTGGGTGTAGAAGGAAGAGGACTAGAACCCCCACGGCGTTCTGGTGATCCGAGCCAGGCGAGCGGCATCGTTCGCAGTGGCAGTGGTAACCTGCACGCCGCTGGATCTAGAGACGGCGATGTGTTGCCAACGGGTGGCACAACGAACTCCAGAGATCGGAGGGCGCTTGCTGGAGCTCCCGCGCCGGCGCAAGCCTCACGACCTACCCAGGTCGTGCATGATGAGCGACGTCATGGCGCTGGTGGTTCAGGGCGTCCCCAGGAAAAGATTTCTGTGCATCGATCCCAAGATGCACGGGACCAGCATGCACATCGAGCTGCTGGCGAGGGTGGCGCGCGGTCGCGTGACCGTGGTGTTGCTTCTTCTAATATGGTTAGGAGTCAGAGCACCTCACGTACCTCGCACCTGTCGCAACCGCCTACGCCAGCGGAAGCCTTGGCATGTGCGCAGCTGCTCCTCGATTTTCCTCCTGCTCCGGAGAAGATGGAGGAGTGGCGAGCTACTATCCAGAGCCTTATCGGCTTCGCCAACAAAGATGGACCGCAAGAGGCAGGGCCCTCGCAGCGGAGGCCCATCGATCCGGCGGGAGCCGATGTGGAGAAAAACGGAGGTGGTGCAACCACAGTGCACTCCCCTCCGCGGCACCAGTGGCGGCCGACAACCCAGCAGGTCGACCGCCATGAAGAAGTTTCCATGGCGTCATCCGATCCACGGATGCGCCGCGATCAGCGTCAAGTTCTCTAGGAACGAGGCAAGGAGGACGCTCGAACTACCATCGAGCAGCGACGGGAAGCGCGCTATCAATCTGATAAGCGCGCGGGGCCGGCTGTCGACGAGCCTGCGCCAGGGGACGTAGGAGACTTGCCTTATGAGGTAGGGACTCCAGGGTTTACCCGTGAGCTACGACAAGTCCAGTGGCCCAATTCCCGAACCTTCAAGCCGGAGCTCCCGGAGAAATATGACGGTAAGACCCATCCCTCGGAATTCCTGAGCATCTAAACCATTGCGGTGCAGGCTGCCGGGGGCCGAGATGACAAGATACTTGCCAACTACTTCCCGTTGGTGCTCAAACCCAACGTCAGGTCGTGGTTGATGCATCTGCCGGAGAATTCTATTTCTTCCTGGTCAGATCTGTGCCATCAGTTTGTTGGCGCCTTTGTCGGAGGCCACCAAGCTCCTGGCCAAGAGAGTGATTTGCATATCATCCCTCAGAAGGAGGGCGAGTCCCTCCGCAAGTTTATGCAGAGGTTCAGCCGGGTGCAGTACAATATTCCTGACGTTCACCTTGCCGCTGTCATTAGCGCGTTCCACCAGAACGTGCGTAACCATAGAATGCGGGAAGAGCTGGCAATGAACAAAGTCAGGAGTATTGCCGAGCTTTACGCTCTAGCCTATAAATGCTCTCGAGCTGAAGAGGGGAGGAAACTCCCTGGCGAGGCTGTTGGCGCGGCGGGCGAATCCGAAGAAGAAGATGCCGCGGCCCCGTCAAGGAAAGGCTGGCGGCGGAACAGGAAACGCGGAGGCAAGGCTGTGCTTGCTGTCGAGGAATCCAACAACCCCGGCGCTGCCAAGAAGGCCAAGGTTGGTGGCACCGGCAAGGATCTTGCCGGGTGCCCTTCCTGTCAGGCCTTGGCGGCTACTGACAAGTCAGAAAACTCCGGCAAGCAGTATTGCAAGATCCATCGCACCAAGGTCCATTATCTCCAGAACTGTCGGCAAGTTGAACAGCCTGCCGAGAAACAGAGGGCCGAATATGAAAGGCGAGATAAGGAGAAGGCCCAAGATGGTGCTGATGGATCCGGCATCAAGCGTGGTGGCCGAGGGGGGAGCCGCGGCAAGGCCAAGCAACAAAAGGATAGGCCCGCTCGGGGCCGAGACAAAGAAGAAGATGATGATGAGGAAGATGATGAGTCCAGTGAGCAAGAATTTCAGAAGGCTACAGAGGCCATGTGTATCGATGGAGGTGCCTCACTGCATTCTTCTCACCGTCAACTCAAACAGTGGGTGCGGGAAGTCAATGCGGCAGAGCCATCCCAGATGCATGTAGGCCCCTGAAGTGGTCCAGCACGCCTATCATTTTCGACGCCGAGGATCACCCTGATCGCACAACTGCGGTCGGGTGCTTGCCATTGTTGGTCTCCCCAACGATTCGCAACCTCAAGGTGACGAAAATGCTAGTTGACGGTGGGGCCGGCCTAAACTTAATATCACCGGATGTGCTCAAAAAGCTCCAAATCCCCGACGAGGACCTCGAAGAAACGGGTACGTTTCAAGGGGTCAATCCGGGAAGAACCCAGCCCAAGGGCAAGATTACGCTGCCGGTGACATTTGGTAGCGAGCTCAACTTCAGGACCGAGAAGGTGGTGTTTGATGCCGCCAAGATCCCCATGTCATATAATGGGATCCTTGGTCGGCCAGCGCTGGCTAAGTTCATGGCGGCATCACACTACGCGTACAACATTTTGAAGATGCCTGGGCCGTTGGGCGTCATCGCTATCCATTCTGATAAGAAGGATGCGCTCATCTGTGCCGACCAACTTTACCGGGAAGCAGTTGCAGCACCTGCCATCAAGGCACCTGCTCCTGCCGCTGGAACTCCCGGGGGGAAGAAGAAGACCGGCAAGAACCTTGGTGCGAACTCCGGCAAGCGCACCTCCTCGGAGTGCTGCGTTTCCATCGAGGATGCACCAGAGAGTTCCACCGGTAAGAACAAGAAATCCAAGGCTGCTCCGCCAGAGACCAAGAAGGTGTCCGTCAGGGAGGACGGAACAGGGGGAACTTTCACCATAAGTTCTACCCTAGATGACAAATAGGAAAGCGCGCTCGTTGCATTCCTGCGGGCAAATGTCGACGTGTTTGCATGGCAACCATCTGACATCCCCGGTGTTCCCAGGAAGGTAATTGAGCACCACCTTGCTGTCTGTCCTCATGCGCGGCCCGTCAAGCAAAGGGTCAGGAAGCAAGCCTTGGAGCGGCAAGAATTCATTGCCGAAGAAATCAGAAAGCTGGAGTGTCGGTGTAGTAAACAGGGGGGTGTCCACTACCCCTGGACACGCACCGGCAAGTCGCAGCCTCCAGGCGGGAAGGACATGGCAGAGGAGGAATCCACCCAAGAGTACATTCGAAGCCCGGTTCCCGGCAAGGTCTACTTGCCGGGAATGGGTCCACGCAACGCCGACAAGGCAGAGCTGGCAAGACAAGACTCCAGGCGGGTCGACCAGAAGATCAAGTGTACTACTGCCGGCGAGATCAGGGCCGGCAAGCTCAGGACTCGACAAGACTAAAGATAAGGCCCCGGCAAGGTTCTTGCCGGGATGACCAGCTGAACCCGGCAAGGCTTGCCGGGGAACAGCTAGAATGAAGACAAGGCCCCGGCAAGGTTCTTGCCGGGATGACCAGCTGAGCCCGGCAAGGTTCCTGCCCGGCAAGGTTATGCCACTATGCTGCTGCTCCAGTACGGCCGCCAGCATGGCACTCTGGACCCTTCTCCAGGCATGCGTGGCAGAGCACTGTGCCAAGCGGCGCTGATGGAATGGCCCCTTTTCCCATACCCAAGAAGCTAAGGGACACCTAGACAGAGCATTTAATGCGCTTGTCCTGACCCATCAGTGATAAGCATGTAAATGCTGTAGCAGAGTACTTGTCGTGGCAAGGTACTTGCCCCGGCAAGTCATTGGCTGCGGCAAGGTATTGGCTACGGCAAGATAGCAGCTGCGGCAAGGTACTTGCCCCGGCAAGTTACCTTGCGCGGCAAGCTATTGGTTGCGGCAAGCTATCAAGTGCGGCAAGGTCTTGCCGCCGCAAGCGTTACTATACCACTGTGCTACTGTGCTGCTGCTCCAGTGCCTCTGCCAGCGTGGCGCTCTGGGTCCTTCCAAGCGTGCGTGGCAGGGCACTATGTAGACAGCGGTGCTCTGTAGCTAGCGGTGCAGGAGCAGGTGGGATAGGCTTTTCCCACGTCCAAGACGTCCAGATATATGTATCTGGACAGCTAAGGCATGGGCATTTAATGCCCTTGTCCCCTGCCGTCAGTGGTAGGTAGGACATGTCATCCTAGTAATAATAGCCTTACTGTAGCAACTTTCCACCTCTACCTTTTCTGTTTGCCACCTGTTTGTGACCCCTTTGTGCGTATAAAAGGAGGCCCATAGGCAACGAGGAGAGGGGGAGAGGAACTCAGAGATTGAGAACTCCACTATTGTACGCAGCTGCTCTGTACTGTAGCGCTCCTGGAGCTAGAACAACCATCCAGATAATACACCAAAAAGCAGGAGTAGGGTTTTACGCATCCGTGCGGCCCGAACCTGGGTAAATCTCTCGTGTGAGCTGTCGTGTTCTTCGCTAGATCTGCTCTTCGTGCGACCGTCTCTCCCTGCCGAACGTAAAAGGGGTCCTTCCCTGGGTCCCATAGGTGATCGTGGATTCGTCCCCGACATCTTTGGCGCGTCAGGTAGGGGTGAGGGGCTGTTCGAACCTGATCTGGCGATCAGCGCGGCAGTTTCTTCATCATCTTCACCGCCATAGCGTCCAAGAAGAAGGGCCTGAACCTTCGCAAAAAGCTAAGTTTTAAAGCTTTAATTACTTTCTGCTGTTAAGTCTTATCCTGGACTATATTTTTGTGCATAACCTGTGCGCGAAGGAGCGCTCCTGAAACATTCTGCGCTCCTGGTTGTTTTGGGTCCGCCCAACAATGCAGACGCAGCTGCGATTGTTTCTAAGGCGTTAAGCTCCCGAAGAGGCGGCGTTCTCGATAGGCTGCTGAACAGGACCCGATCCTAAGCGCCATCGACCGGAACGTGCGCATTCGGGGATTATTCCGGCAAGCGTGGGGGGCTCACTGTGCAAAAATGCAGTCGTTTAAGGAGAAGGACTTAGCGAGTTTTATTCTAAGGTTCCTGCGTAAACCCGTATGCTGAGGAGCCTTCCCGGGGCTAGTCGCGCTCCTAGTTGCCTCGAGTCCGCTCGGCAACCTGAGCAGCTGCGCCAGAGCCGGGAAGGTAAACCTTTTCGGGAGGCGGCGTTCCTGGCAAGCTCCTAAGGATCCGTTCCTCAAAGCACTGCTGACTGGATCGTGCGCACCGGAAAGTGTTCCGGCAAGCAAGGGAATATTCAGCAGGAGTCAAGATTGCAGCGAATCCGACATTAACCAGAAGCTAATCAACTTGTTGTGCTCAAACGTTGTTGTGGCATTTCATGCCCAGTCAGTGTTGCAGGAACACGCATGGAAGGCGAGCTCGGGGGCTGGCAGCGCCCCAGAGAGTAATCCCCTGAAGAGCCTCCCCGGCAACAAGCTTGCCGGAAGATGGCGTTGAGAACGTCAAGGTTCTCCGCCAGAGTCAAGAGCCTTCCCGGCAACCCCTTGCCGGAAGCTGGCGTCGAGAACGTCAAAGTTCTCCGCCAAAGTTAAGAGCCTCCCTTGCCGGGGGCTCCGACAACCACTCTTTGAGCAAGAAACAAGCTCGGGGGCTAGCGGCGCCCTAGCAGAAAAAGCTAAGTTGCACAGATTTTTTGGCAATTGCATTCATTTTACTGTCCTCACTCGCTTCTTACGCCTACACGCGAAGGAACCTTGCCGGGGCTAGTTGCGCTCCTAGTCGCCTCGAGTCCGCTCGGCGATGTGAGCAGCTGCACTAGAACCGGGAAGGTAAACCTTTCCGGGAGGCGGCGTTCCCGGCGAGCTGCTAAGGACCCGATCCCCAAGCGCCGCTGCCTGGAGCGTGCGCACCGGAAAGCTTTCCAGCAAGCGTGGGTCGTCTTGATTGATTCCTCATTCTCGTATATCGACCTGCACGCGAAAGGACCTTGCCGTGGTTAGTCCGCGCTCTGGTTTCGCCTCGAGTCCGCTCGGCAAACTTAGCAGCTGCGTTCTGGCCCGGCAAGTCGCCTTGCCGGCGGCGGTGTTTCCAGCAGGCTGCTAAAGACCCGCACCTAGCGCTCGCGGCAAGCGTGCGCACCGGCAGGGTTTCCAGACAGCGGAGGGTACAAGATATGCGCAAGGACGGAATCAATCAAGGGGGAAGCATGCATCCATTTAGCATGAAGGAATATCTCTTGTGCCATAATGCTTGGCCTAATTAAGGTAAATTGTTTCTTTATGCGTGCCATTGCAGCAACAGGATTGCGACCTCCAGGCAGGAGGAACGGCAGGGAACAGATCTACATGTTGCCGGTGCGCGTCGTTGGGCCTAGCCCGGACAACCACTGTGCACGCCTGTCCGGCCCAGGCCCGGGGGCTCCTGTCGGTGTAGTAAACAGGGGGGTGTCCACTACCCCTGGACACGCACCGGCAAGTCGCAGCCTCCAGGCGGGAAGGACATGGCAGGGGAGGAATCCACCCAAGAGTACATTCGAAGCCCGGTTCCCGGCAAGGTCTACTTGCCGGGAATGGGTCCACGCAACGCCGGCAAGGCAGAGCTGGCAAGACAAGACTCCAGGCGGGTCGACCAGAAGATCAAGTCTACTACTGCCGGCGAGATAAGGGCCGGCTAGCTCAGGACTCGACAAGACTAAAGATAAGGCCCTGGCAAGGTTCTTGCCGGGATGACCAGCTGAACCCGGCAAGGCTTGCCGGGGGACAGCTAGAATGAAGACAAGGCCCCAGCAAGGTTCTTGCTGGGATGACCAGCTGAGCCCGGCAAGGTTCCTGCCCGGCAAGGTTATGCCACTATGCTGCTGCTCCAGTACGGCCGCCAGCATGGCACTCTGGACCCTTCTCCAGGCATGCGTGGTAGAGCACTGTGCCAAGCGGCACTGATGGAATGGCCCCTTTTCCCATCCCCAAGAAGCTAAGGGACACCTAGACAGAGCATTTAATGCGCTTGTCCTGACCCGTCAGTGATAAGCATGTAAATGCTGTAGCAGAGTACTTGCCGCGGCAAGGTACTTGCCCCGGCAAGTCATTGGCTGCGGCAAGGTATTGGCTACGGCATGGTACTTGCCCCGGCAAGTTACCTTGCGCGGCAAGCTATTGGTTGCGGCAAGCTATCAAGTGCGGCAAGGTCTTGCCGCGGCAAGCGTTACTCTACCACTGTGCTACTGTGCTGCTGCTCCAGTGCCTCTGCCAGCGTGGCGCTCTGGGTCCTTCCAAGCGTGCGTGGCAGGGCACTGTGTAGACGGTGGTGCTCTGTAGCTAGCGGTGCAGGAGCAGGTGGGATAGGCTTTTCCCACGTCCAAGACGTCCAGATACATGTATCTGGACAGCTAAGGCATGGGCATTTAATGCCCTTGTCCCCTGCTGTCAGTGGTAGGTAGGACATGTCATCCTAGTAATAATAGCCTTACTGTAGCAACTTTCCACCTCTACCTTTTCTGTTTGCGACCTGTTGGTGACCCCTTTGTGTGTATAAAAGGAGGCCCATAGGCAACGAGGAGAGGGGGAGAGGAACTCAGAGATTGAGAACTCCAGTATTGTACGCAGCTGCTCTGTACTGTAGCGCTCCTACAGCTAGAACAACCATACAGATAATACACCAAAAAGCAGGAGTAGGATTTTACGCATCCGTGCGGCCCGAACCTGGGTAAATCTCTCGCGTGAGCTGTCGTGTTCTTCGCTAGATCTGCTCTTCGTGCGACCGTCTCTCCCTGCCGAACGTAAAAGGGGTCCTTCCCTGGGTCCCATAGGTGATCGTGGATTCGTCCCCGACATGGAGGCGGCAGGATTGGTCAAAGGAGTGCTTCATTCAACCTGGTTGGCCAATCCGGTTGTAGTGCGGAAAGCGAATGGGAAATGGAGGCTTTGTATCGATTATACAGATATCAATAAAGCCTGTCCAAAAGATCCCTTCCCCTTGCCGCGCATCGACCAGATTGTGGATTCCACCACTGGTTGTGATCTCCTGTCCTTCCTTGATGCCTATTCAAGGTATCATCAGATTTTTATGGCAAAAGAAGATGAAGAGAAGACCGCATTTATCACCCCATGTGGTACGTAATGTTTTATACGAATGCCTTTCGGGTTGAAAAGTGCCGGTTTGATATTTGCTAGAGCAATCCAAATTGGTTTTGAGCCTCAACTCCATAAAAATATGGAGGCGTATATGGATGATATAGTGGTCAAAACCAAGGACAAAGCGATGCTCATTCAAGATTTAGAAGAAACATTTGCAAATCTGCGCAAGATCAACTTAAAGCTCAATCCTGAGAAGTGCGTGTTCGGTGTTCCTTCAGGCAAGCTCCTCGGATTCTTTGTATCTTGTCGGGGAATCGAAGCGAACCCCGACAAGATCAAAGCTTTTGAGCAAATTGAAGCGCCGAGACGCGTCAAAGATGTGCGTTGTCTTGCCGGCTGTGTTGCTGCTCTAAGCAGGTTTATTTCCAAATCTGATGAGCGCGCCCTGCCCTTCTTCAAAATTTTGAAGAAGGCAGGTCCAATGAAATGGACTCCGGAGGCGGAGGCTGCGCTGCAAGATTTGAAGAAATACCTTTCCTCTCCGCCGATGCTAGTCGCGCCTAAACCACAAGAGCCGTTGCTGCTGTATCTGGCAGCAACAAATCAAGTGGTTAGTGCTGCGCTAGTGGCGCGGAGAGAGGCTAATGAGGAAGCAACACCAGCGGCAGGACCACCAGGTGACGCGGCAAGATCTTCCCTGGTAAGGGTTGATCCCGGCAAGACAGGATCTGCGCAAACAGAAGAACCAGTGCAGAAGAAGAAGGTGGTGCAGCGCCCAGTTTATTTTGTTAGCTCTCTTTTACAAGGAGCTAGGTCAAGATATTCTGGTGTGCAGAAGTTGCTTTTCGGCCTTCTTATGGCCTCGAGGAAGCTGCGCCATTATTTTCAAGCACATGAAATCACCGTCGTCACTCGCTTTCTGTTGCAACGGATTTTGCAAAATCCAGAAGCAACCGGCAGGATCGTGGAGTGGGCGTTGGAGTTGTCGAGCTTTGGCCTCAAGTTTGAAAGCACTTCGATGATTCAGAGCAGGGCCTTGGCGGAGTTCATTGCGGAATGGACCCCAACGCTAGACGAAGAAGCTCAGGAAACAACTCTCCCCGACAAGGAAATCGATCAGCAATGGGTTATGTACTTTGACGGGGCTTTCTCGCTGCAAGGCGCCGGTGCTGGTGTGCTGCTTGTCGCACCCACCGGAGAGCACCTAAAGTACGTAGTCCAAATGCATTTTCCCAAGGAGAGTTCGACCAACAACACTGCAGAATACGAGGGTTTGCTTGCTGGTCTCAGGATCGCGGCAGACCTTGGTATCAAAAAGCTCGTCATCAAAGGCGATTCACAACTTGTCGTCAGGCAAGTTAACAAGAGTTATCAAAGTCCATTGATGCAAGCCTACGTGGATGAAGTGAGGAAAATGGAAGAGCGCTTTGACGGTCTGCAAATGGAGCACGTTCCTCGTGCCGAGAACAGTGTTGCTGACGACCTGTCAAAGCGTGCCGCCCTCAAGTTGCCTGTGGAACCAGGAACTTTTGTGCTCCAATTGACTCAACCATCCATGGCGCCATCGATGCGGCAAGAAAAGAGAAGAAAGTTGAACTCTGGCTAGTACTTCCCGGCAGAGCTCCCGGGAGCCGCCGACAAGGAAGATGCCGGGATCGACATGCCTGCCGGGGAACAACAGGCTCCGGTAGGGCCTCAGGCCCTTGCTGTCGAGACAAACGTTCCCCCGGCGGAGGAGATGCCTTTTTCCTAGCTGTCGAGCCTCAGGCTCCAGCATGGGCGCAGCACATTGTCCATTTCCTTCAGACAGGAGAACTCCCGAAGGAACAGGAAGAAGCAGAAAGAGTAGCCTGTCGGTCTATTATGTACAAGTTCGTCGATGACGTCCTCTACAGAAAGAGACCAAACGGTGTGAAATTGAAGTGCATTCCTCGGGAGGATGGGCTAGAGCTGTTGGCAGAGATACATGGAGGCATATGTGGTTCTCACATAGGATCAAGAGCACTTGCCGGGAAAGCATTCCGGCAAGGTTTCTTTTGGCCCACCGCTCTCCAGGATGCAACTGCACTAGTCACCAAGTGTGAAGCGTGCCAGTTTCATTCGAAGAAATCACATTAACCAGCTCAAGCTCTTCAGACAATCCCTTTCTGCTGGCCATTTTTGGTCTGGGGGCTCGACATACTGGGCCCTTTCCCCCATGCTACCGGGGCTTTGAGTACTTGTACGTTGCTATCGACAAGTTCACAAAGTGGCCAGAGGTGGAAACAGTGAGGAAGGTGACAGCACAATCAGCCGTCAAGTTTTTAAGGGGATAGTTTGCCGTTTTGGTGTACCCAACAGGATCATCACCGACAACGGCACACAGTTCACAAGTCGCACCTTCATGCAGTACGTCCAAGACCTTGGTGGCAAAATTTGTTTTGCCTCTGTTGCTCACCTGAGAAGCAACGGCCAAGCGGAGAGGGCCAATGCTGAAGTGCTGCGCGGTCTCAGGACCAGAACCTTTCACAAGCTGAAAAAGTGCGGAAGACGCTGGATTGATGAGTTGCCGGCGGTTCTTTGGTCAATCAGAACGACACCAAATCGAGCCACCGGCCAGACGCCCTTCGCTCTGGTCTATGGAGCGGAAGAAATTCTCCCCACGGAACTCACGTACGGATCTCCTCGAGTTCTCGCTTATGATGAGCTTGAATAAGAGCAACTGCGGCAAGATGACACTGTGCTCCTTGAGGAGAATCGTCTTCAGGCTGCTGTGCGAGCTGCACACTACCAGCAAGCTTTGCGCCGCTACCATAGCCGCAAAGTTCATGCCCGAAGCCTTGAGGAAGGCGACCTTGTTCTTCGGCGGATTTAGTTCGCGAAGAATTCAAACAAGTTGACGCCAAAGTGGGAAGGCCCTTATCGGGTAGTACGAGTCACCAGGCCCGGCGCTGTCCGCTTGGAGACCGAAGATGGCGTTCCAGTGAGAAATTCCTGGAATATCGAACATCTTCGCAAGTTCTACCCATAAGGCGCGGTTGCCGGGGGCTCCCGGCAACCACCCTTTTGTACAAGTCTTGCCGACAAGGCATGTGATCCCTTGTACAAAGCCAGGCGCAGATGAATAAATTTAAGTGTTGTACATTCCCTTATTGATTCCCATGTTCGTATTTATATATGCATGTTTGTCTAAGATGTTGTATAACACCTACTCCCGGTAAGTTCTAACGAACCGCCAAGGTTTCATGTCTTTATTTTCTCTTCTTTCTTTTTAAAAGACAGAAGGATTCCTCGCGTGCACATTTGCCGGGGGGGGGGGGGAAGGGAGATATGAGTACCAGTTGGCGACGTTCGGAATCGACGCTTGCCGGAGGAAGGACAGTGACAGAAAGCTAAGTTCTAAAAACTCAGAGCAAGTTTCTTTTATTACAAAGTTTTTTCCTTGGACGATTCCGACTCTTGTATGGAAAATCTGCAAGCAAAAAAACCCTTGTTGTAATCAGTTGCGCCCTTATTTTGTTTCGAGCCCGCTCAACGATTTAAGTGGCTGCACTGAGAACGCCAAGGAGCCTTGCCGGCTGCTGCGCCTCCAGCAGGCTGCTGAAGTCCCACACCCAGCGCTCGTGGCAGGTTGCGCGCCGACAAGTTTTTCAGTAAGCGTAGGGTGAACTCCATACATAAAGGAATCAGACAAGGAAAATAGCAAGCATGAACCTAAACATAGGCGAGTTATATTACATTCATGAGCTGCCGCAATTCTAACTTGAGACTTAATTGTCTTTTACATGGAATGATGACGACAAGAAAAGGCGGGGCACTTAATCCCTGCGCTGGCCTTCGATCCTTTTGATGGAATCCACCTTCTCAAGGATAGGCGCGATGCATTCTTCAAGTGCCTCAACATTTGCGTCCCTTGGCAGATGGCCGAGCGCGTTGGACAGGTCGATGCTGGGATTGTTGTGCACAACTTTGATAAGCACCTTGCGAAGGACGGCCCGGCAAAGCCGGCGAGTCTCGTTGGCCAATTGGGTCGCCCGGCTAGACTGGAGCACCCTCAAGGCGTTGATGATGCTTTCAAAGAACATCGTCAACCTGGCACTTGGAGATACCCTTTCCTCGAAAGAATACCTGAAGTTCGACAGGCCCATGGTTGACAATTCTGCCGTAAGCTTCTCTGCAGCGGCGATGAGACGTCTAGTCCAGATCTCCACCCCCTTCTCGTAATCGAGTTGGGCGGCGGCAGCGCTATTGAGCAGGTTCCTCTCTCCTTGGAGATCCTTGAGTAGAGCTTTCTCACGGGCCTTGCCGGCCTCGAGAGACTTCTGCAACATGGTCAGCTTCAATTCCAGAACTACAATGTCATCAGCCGCAGAGGAGAGCTGCTTGGTTTTATTGGACAGGGCAACTTGCATCTTCGCCAAGGAGTGGAGGGTTTTTTCCCTATCACCCTTGAGCGTCGAGAGCTCCTTGTCGTGCTCTTCGAGATCTATTTCCAGCTTCTTTACCTTGTCGCTCAGCTCGTTCTTGGCGGCCTCTGCAACTTCGGCAGCATCGACGGCCTCCTTGAGCTTGCCGGCGTGACTTGCAGTCAGAGCTTCGAGCGCCTCTTTATGTTTTTACTCCAGCTCCTGGGTCCGCCGCGCGACAAGCTTCTCGATATCTTCATCTTTGCTGCAATTCTTGGCGGCGAGCGCCTGCTCACGTGCGGTGAGATCTTCCTCATGAGCATCAAGAGCAATGCGGCACCCCGTCAGGAGGGCATCTTCAGCAGCAATCCTTTGAGTAGCTTCATCCTGCGCCTTCTCCATATCAGATTGCTTCAGGAGGATCTCTGTCCACTGTTGGCTCACCTGTTCCCGGCCAGCAGTCAGCTCTTGGAGGGCCTCGACATACCAGGTTTGCGTTTGTTCGACGCGCCTCTGGAAATCTGCCTCGGCCGCCTCGACGACTGCCATTCTGGAGTCCGCCTTATCTTTTCGGGCGCGGTGGAGAGCCTGGAGCTTGCGGAAATTCTCGCCCATGGCCTGAAGGAGCTGATCCTCTTCAGATTTTCCGCTGCTAGCGCTGGGATCGTCAACAACCTCGAGCCCGGCAGCAGCGATGATTTCTTCGTCAAAGACTTCTCCTTCGGCTGGTGCCCCAATGCTTGCCGTCCCCGACAAGTTAACAAACAGGTTCTCGCCAACCTTGAGGTATTTGCTGGATGAGGGGCCTTCAGATGTTGACGGTTGGTCTTCAGCGACCGCCTCACCAGTGGCAGGGGGCTTCGTGGCCGGTGCAACGCCTGGCGCTCCTTCGGCAGGAATGCCGTCAGTACGGTCATTAGCCTCCCTGTCACCCCCTTCAGTAGGTTCCTTGGCGGGTTCCTCTTGTGCAGTCTTGGCGGCCTCCCCGTCAAGAGCACCACCAGCCTCGATAGTGTCATTCTTGGTGGCCTCGCTGGCAGCGATCCTGTCTGCTTCGGAAGTGGCGTCCCTGGCGGTCTCCTCGATGACAACGTCGACATCCATGTGTTCCATCACAGGGAACTCTGAAGGACAAAGGAGGAGAACAGAATAAGATCGAGATTGAAGATTGAAGCGACTAAAGACTGAGAGATAAGGGAAAGAGTAACAAGCACTCTGAGGTAATCTATTACCTGCGTCGAGCTTTTGAAAAGTGGCCTCGCCCCTCCCGGCAACTTCGGTTGCCGGGGGAGGATTGCCGATGTCCATGCTTGCCGGCTCCTCCTCGGTTAGGATGGGCTCGTCGGTAGGATCTCTTGCCGTGGATGTGTTTGTGGGCGGCGTGGTCGATGAAGGTGGCACCACGGGGATGTCTTCCGACAACCCTCCTTGTTGCCGTTCTTCTCCTGTGAGCCCAAGGATATCAGCGGCAAGAATGGAAGCCTCAGCACCCGCCAGCGGAAAAAGAACAGTGAACTTACACTGGGGGCTGCACTGGGGGCTGTGCTGGGGGCTGCGTTGAGGACTGGGCTCCGGGCTGACGACGATGGTTTCTGGCACGCTCGTGGAGCCTGCTGGTGGCTCGTCGCCCGTGGAAGTCTTTGTCCTCTTCACCATCCTCTCCAGCAAGGTTTCTACATCACTGCAGAGACAATACGAGCAAGTTAGTAAGATCGATCTAAGATTGGAATATAAAGGCTGTGGCAAAGTACTCACTCTTCCTCCTCTCGCTCCGGACTAAAGCCGGAGATGTCAAAATCAGCCTCCGCTGCAATGTCTGAGTGGGGAGGCGGAGGAGGGGTCCTAGGCCGCTTGGCTGTGGCAGGCGCCGGGGCAGCTTCCGGTGCGGTAGTGCGAGACACCCCTGCCGCCCCAGCAGTGGCCGCTGGTGTGGGTCTCGCGCGCCACGCAGGTTGTTGACGAGCCCCTTGCCGCGGTGCAGTCTTGCCGGCCACTTTCTTACCGGGAGCCTCGCTGCTCGAAGAAGGCTGGCTTGCCGGGATGCCAGATGCAGCCTTCCGAAGAACACGCTTCGTCTTCTTCGGGGCTGGGAGCTCTTTTTGCGGTTCTTCTTCGGCCGTGTCCTCGTCGGACGAGCTCCCAGCGGCTGTGCTGCTCTGCTCCCCGGCAGCTCTGTCCTTCCCGGCAGGTTTTACTTCCACTACTACCTCTGCGTCTCTGGCTTCCCATTCTGTGAAGCCAACGCTGCCGGCCTCCACGGCAAGATTTGCCTCCTCCACCCTAGTAGCAATGTAATCTACTTCTTGGTCGGTGGTGGCTCGGATGAAATCTGTCTCTTGCCGGACGGGTCTCTCCGTCAAGTTGTCAAAAAACTTCTGTACTTCCTCCTCGGTTGGCTCGGCCCAAGTCGCGTCAAGACCGTGGGCGTTGAACATCGGCATGAAGGCGATGATTGACCCCAAGGCGGAGTTGTTGCACAAAGGGACGATCCTTGCCGGCAGCCGATGCTTGTCTTCGTGCTGAAATAATTTTTGACGAAGAGTGCCAAGCTGCATAGCGGTCAGATTATTATTTAGCCCGGGGCGCAATCTCATGATATCTGCCGCGTTTCTGTATTCCCAAGCTGGTCTTCCCCTGTTCTGCAAGGGGGCGATGCGGCGGCGGAGAAAGTCGAAGCCAATCATCTCCATTTTCAGCCCGGTAGCTTTCAGGCGAAGGATCCTGGTGGTGGCGATTGTGAGCCTCTCGGCCTCCGCGGCGAGATCGCTCCAGTCCTTGCCGTGGACCACCTTCTGTTGTCGGGGGAGACAAAATGGATGGGGATCTGCTTCCTGGATCCAGCACCATTCAGCCCGCCATTCGTCCCACTTTTCGTGGTAAACTCCTTCTGGGTATATCTCCTTATTCCAAGCCCTTGGAATCCAGGCGATAGAACCAGAGAGGGCCTCTCCTTTTTGGATGCGGGGGAAGAAGTAATGGCGAAAAAGAGTAGAGTTGGGAATCACGCCGGCAAAGTTTTCACAAAGATGGGCAAAGATGGACATGCATAGTACCGCATTCGGCGTGAAATCGAGAAGATGGAAGCCGTATGTGTACATGATATCATTGAAGAAGTCGGAAAATGGGGGGCAGAGCCCGCAATAGAAATACGCAGCGAAGAAAGGGTATCTGTCCGATCCACTTTTGGAACAAGCACCTGGAATCACGCGTGTGGCGGGGTGAGCTTGTGTCTCCTTCGCCCACATGCACTGATACCGCCCCTTCAGAGCTTCAGCATCGAGCGATGGGCGGAAGACGACATGCTTCTTCCGCATCTTCACCAGTTCGCTCTCCGGGACGTCGGCTTTCGCTTCCTTGCCCTTGCCCTTGCTGGCCTTGGGCGGCATGGCGGTTGTGAGGGCGGAAGCCGGGGGTGGAGCGAGCGTGGAAGCGGCGGGCAGAAGAGGAAAAGCTTCGCTCTGAGCTCGAGAGGAGGAAGGCGATGGCGACGGCCAGATTGAGAAGAAGAGAGGGGCAAATAGGCTTGTGCCTCTGCCGCTTCTCCTTTTTATGGGGAAGGAGCGGGGCCGCCTCTTTTATTCCCCACTGTGAATGTGCCTCTATAGGCGCGTTGCAGTTGCAGCCTTTGAGGCACACTTCCCACGTCGCGCGCTCGGTGCGTGTAGTGGGGGGTACAGTAAAACGAGATGTTTACGAGCAGTTAATCCCCTGCCACGCGTGCCCGTGCACTGTTTGGGCCTAGCCCAACAACGCCTCGCACTCGTGTATGGCCTAGGTCCGGGGGCTCCTGTCGGTGTACTAAGTATTGGGCCACTAGTACCCCGTACTTGTGCACGGGCAGTTGTAGCCATCCTCGTGGCAAGGCTTGCCGGGGAACAGTTCGAGGTCGATTCAAGCCACCAAAGAAATCATCAAGTCAGAGATCTGAGGATCAGCAGATAAGAAGAGCTGGAATCCGAAGGCCAGCTTCCCCGGCAAGATCTTGCCGGGGTGGCCTGCGGAGCCCGGCAAGGCTTGGCGCCCGGCAAGGCTTGGTGCCCGGCAAGCTTCATCCCCCGGCAAGGTTTTGTTGCTGTGCTGCTGCTCTAGCACAGCGACAAAACCGACATTCTGGGTCCTTCTTTGGACGCGTGGCGACGCGCCAATGGAAGAGAGCTTAAGTGGTGCTGATGGGATGGCCCCTTTTTCCATCCCCAAGAAAGTGAGGACACCTAAACGGACACCTCACGGTGCATTAAATGCGTTTGTCCTAATCCGTCAGGGTTTGGTATGATATCCTGTAGCTACTTTACACCTCAATGTATGTACATTTTGCCACTGTGGTGACCCCTTTGAGCGTATAAAAGGAGGCCCAAGGCAACTGCTACAGAGGAGGAGAACTTCTGGCCTATTCTGCATGCGTAGCTGCTCTTGAACGTACTATTCATAGCGAGCACTCCTGAAGGTTGGGCTCAAGAACATTAATAAGAACACAAAGCAGGAGTAGGGTTTTACGCTGATCAGCGGCCCGAACCTGGGTAAAAACTTCCCGTGTTGATCGTTGGTTCTGCTCTTTGCGTATACCTCTCCCCCCGCCAAATCGTAAAGGGGTCTCTCGGGATCCCATAGGCGTCGTGCCCCGACAGGCGTCATTTCCATCCCCTCGAACAAGAAAGATGCAATCATATGCATGGTAAGATGTACCGGGATGCGGTCGCTGCAGAGGCCGTAGAAGTTGCTGCTCCTGCCAAGGAAAACAAGAAAGGAAAGAAGGCTAGCAGGGATGCTGGCAAGGAATCTGGGAAGCGCGCCTCTCCGAAGTGTGCTGCACCTGTCGATGATTTGCCAGAGAGTTCCACTAGCAAGAGATCCAAAGTTGCCTCGCCTGCTGTAAAGAAGGTCCCGGCAGGGCTGGATGGTGCTGGTGGTACGTTCATCATCAGCTCCACCCTTGATGACAAATATGAAAGCGCGCTCATTGCCTTCCTGCGGGCAAATGTCGATGTGTTTGCTTGGCAACCATATGACATCCCCGGCATTCCTAGGGAGGTAATCGAGCACCACCTTGCTGTCTGCCCTCATGCTCGGCCCGTCAAGCAGAAAGTCAGGAAGCAAGCTTTAGAGCGGCAGCAGTTCATTGCCGAAGAGATCAAGAAACCTGAAATGGCTGGTTTGATCAGAGGAGTGTTGCACGCGACGTGGTTGGCGAACCCGGTGGTGGTGCGCAAGGCGAATGGGAAATGGAGGCTTTGCATAGACTTCACAGATCAGAATAAGGCATGCCCGAATGACCCATTCCCCTTGCCGCGCATTGATCATATTGTGGATTCCACTTCCGGGTGTGATCTGCTTTCCTTCTTGGATGCATACTCCGAATAGCATCAGATATTCATGTCCAAGGTGGACAAGGAGAAGACCGCGTTCATAACCCCATGTGACACGTACTGCTTTGTGCGGATGCCCTTCGGGTTATAGAGCGCTGGATCCACTTTTGCAAGAGCAGTGCAAATTGGGTTTGAGCCTCAGTTACACAGGAATATTGAAGCTTACATGGATGATATAGTGGTCAAAACCAAGGATTACCAGAGTCCATTAATGGAGGAATATGTAGAGCAAGTGAGGAAGCTGGAGGAGCATTTTGATGGATTGCAAACTGAGCACGTGCCACGTGCGGAAAACAGCATCGCTGATCATCTGTCAAAATGCACTGCACAAAAGCTCCCTGTGGAACCAGGGACTTTTGTTCTCCACCTGACTCAACCCTCAGTATCCCCGACAATGATGGCCAGAAAAAGGAGGAAATTGGACTCCGACAAGCATCTCCAGGCAGGGCTCTCCGAAGTCCCCGGTAGAGAGGCTGTCGAGAATAACTCCACTTCGCCTGGTGAGCAGCACCCTCCTGCCGAACTACAAGTTCTTGCGGTCAAAATAAGCGCTCCCACGAACGAGGAGGTGCCATTTGTCCTTGTTGCTGAGCCTCAAGCTCCAACTTGGGCATGGCACATAGTCCACTACCTCCAAACATGAGAACTTCCCGAGGAGCAAGAACAAGCCAAAAGAGCAGCCTGGAGGGCCAGTATGTATCAATTTGTCAATGACACATTGTACAGAAGAAGGCCAAATGGTGTGAAATTGAAGTGCATTTGCCAGGAAGAGGGGAAGGAACTGTTGGCAGAAATACACAAAGGCGTGTGCGGCTCCCATATTGGATCAAGAGCCTTGGTTGGAAAAACTTTCCGGCAAGGTTTCTACTGGCCCACGGCCCTCCAAGATGCGATTGAGCTAGTCACCAGATGTGAAGCCTGCCAGTTCCACTCCAAGAACATCCATCAACCTGCTCAAGCTCTCCGGACGATCCCTTTGTCATGGCCATTTGTGGTCTGGGAGCTCGACATCATCCCCCATGCTACCGAGGGCTTTGAATTCTTGTACATTGCAATCGACAAGTTTACAAAGTGGCCGGAAGTGGAGCTTGTGAGGAAGGTAACCACACAATCAGCTATCAAGGTCTTGAAAGGATTGGTGTGCCATTTCGGAGTACCCGCCAGAGTTATCACCGACAACGGTACCCAATTCACAAGCCGCGCCTTCATGCAATACGTTCAAACCCTTGGACGCAAGGTTTCATTCGCCTCTGTTGCTCATCCCAGGAGCAATGGACAGGCTTAGAGGTTGAATGCTGAAGTGTTGCATGGGCTCAAGACAAGGACTTTTGGTAAGCTGCAAAAGTGTGGCAGACGCTGGATCGACGAGCTGCCGGTGATTCTTTGGTCCCTTCGTACGACACCAAATCGAGCTACCGGCCAGACTCCCTTCTCCCTAGTCTATGGGGCAGAAGCAGTTCTCCCCACGAAACTCATATACGGGTCACCTCGAGTATTTACCTACGATGAAGTAGAGAAAGAGCAGCACCAGCATGATGATGTCATGCTCCTTGAGGAGAACCGTCTCCGGGCTGCTATGCGTGCTGCACGCTACCAGCAAGCCCTGCGCCGCTATCACAGCCGCAGGGTTCATGCCTGGAGCCTTGAGGAAGGCTACCTTGTCCTTTGGCGTGTTCAGTCCACCAAGGGTACCAACAAGTTGACGCCAAAGTGGGAAGGACCTTACCGGGTAGTACGAGTTACGAGACCTGGCGCAGTCCGTCTGGAGACCGAAGATGGCATCAAAATGCAAAACTCATGGAATATTGAGCATCTTCGCAAGTTCTACCCGTAAGGCACGGCTGCCGGGCCAAGCCCCGGCAGCCACCCTTTCTACAAGCCTTGCCGATGTGCATGTAACCCTTTGTACAAAGCTAGGCGCAGACCCTGAGCACAGATAAAAAAACGAAGCGCTGGCGCCCTAAAAACTTGCATGCATGATCAGCTTAGCATAAATTTGCCATGATCATTTAGATGAGATCGTATGTTGCTATGTTTTCCTCTGCACTAACTGCAGGGCTCTTGCCGCGGGCTCGATCCCGAAAAGAAGAGACAGAAACAAGCCTACATATCGATCCCCGGCAGGCCAAACAGATAAGTTTCTTTCTATCCATAAACATGTCTCTGTAAGAAGAAAACTCGTGCATAGAAAAACCTTGTCACCTTCAAAACATTTGTGCTCCCATCCCTTGATTCGAAAATTATTTCGGTCAAGATGGTTGAAGTGGCACTTGACAGAGAAGGTTCGATGAGGGGCTGGTTCCCTTCCATAGTTTTGAGCCCGGCAGGCGAAGCCCCGTGGCAACGACGGAAGGCACCGGCAAGATAGCTTGCCGGGAAAACTTGTTTACGTGAAAGTATAGATGCATTCCTCCTCTGCATGGATGTAGTACATGCACAAGTACCCGGCAAGCATGTCTTTTTTCATTAATATGCGGATGAACAAGTACAAACCTTACAGAGTACAAACATGGATAGAGGAAATTATATATTTGAGACTAAAATTTGGCAAGCGCCTATATCCTTTGAAATATAAAAAGGGAAGATGCCTCGTGATGCCTTTGTTGCCCTCCTTCTCCCAGGATTCATCTTGAGTGCGAGAAGGGCAAAAGAGGCACATAGGCAGGGTGCACGCGGCAGAAGGCACCAAGAGAGTATTCCCCTGGCAACCGTTCGGAAGAGGCTGGTGATGATGGCGCCGGGGGGGGGGGGGAGATCCGAAAGATAGAGCAGCAAGCACGCAATACGAGACGAAGGCGTCGGTGCCATCATACTCCAACCTGATGGCCTGCCACCCTCCTTCCTTGTCTTCGCCAGTTTCTTCCTCGTCACTATCACTTCGGGAAGATGCCGGGCCCCTGGCCTGTCACCTCCCCCGGAGAAGTGGCTGATGGTGGTGGCGGTGCCCAAGGGGCGCTAGGGATGCCGTCTCCCACTTTGGCGGGCAGGAGGGGGACACCATCTTCAACGTCATCCCCGACCTCGCCGGAGAGGGCAGCGCTGGGATTATTAAAGATCCCGAGCGCGGTGCCGCAGGCGGGCGCCAAAAGCCCTGAAGACTTCGCCAATAGGTTATCAAGCTCCAACAGCTTGCGGCAGGGGTAGCAACCCTACCCTAGACGGCTAGCTCGCATGGAGGGTGCGAACGCTCTGCCGTTAAGGAGAAGCGCATCGCCTTCCATAACAGAGTCAATGCGGCAATCATGGGTGCGCTACCGTAAACTGCGACCGCCCCAACCATGACCACCGTATCTCCCGTGGCCCCAGACCAGACTCACTCCCCGAGTGCCAACACGAGCCTTCATCATCGTCACTCCCGAGCTGAGGCCCGAGGCCAGGCCCCGACCTCTTTCCCCGGCATATTGAAGAAGAAGGCAAGGAAGAAGAAGGAGAAGGTGCGCGGATGAATGCCTCCGTTCCCCTCGCGCTCCCTTTTATAGACGAGCTAGGGCCGGGGCTGATTCTCCGCCCCCCAGGGGCTCCTTCAAATCCGACCCGTCTATGCCACTGACGGTGGCTGGGCTCATCGACCGCCCTCTTGCACCAATCTGGGACATTTGGGTTTCTGCCATGGTGCTCCTTCCTGCACCATACGCATCCGTTACCTACCCCACGCAATGCATGCGACGTACATGGCGGAAAGGACGGGCGTAGTGGGATGAGTGAAATGGCAGTTACCTCCCCGTGAATTAAATCCATTCATGGGCCATTACAGAGATGGCCCCACCATGTTTGGCATCGCGCGATGCACGGGAAACCGGAAACTGACTCAAGCACAAGTTAATGAAGAAGCAAGGAAAATATCAAGAAAGAGAAGAATATCATCACAAATACCCTGCGTGTGTACAAACCCGGCCAGGGGCCTACCCCAACGATGCTCGGCAGCACGTTTGGGCCAGGCCCGGGGGCTCCTGTCGGTGCAACAAACCTTCATGTATGTTGCCCGGACTGTACACAGGCCCGACGGCAAGGAAGCAAACTTCACCAAGCATCCAAGTCAAAACCAAGCCAGATAAAAAGCTCTTTGAGGGATCAAAGGGCGGATCAAGAAGACCAAGACAAGCCAAAACAGCAAGATATCACTAAGGGAAAGCCTCCCTTACCGGGCAGGCGAGCCTGGTCAGGTCGAGGCTGCCCCAAGGACGAATTCGATGTTTCCCCGGTAGGCTTGCCGCGGCCGCTGAAGGCAAACCTCTCCGCCAAGACTCCACCGGTCCACCGCACCACAACACAAGTCATCTATCAGTGCGGTGTCCAGCCCCTATGTGATTAAGTGGCTATCATTTGGCACTTGGCAGCCATTTGGAAGGAAGATTACCTCTATATGACACCCGTCCAGAGGCGTGTCAAGCAGACAGGTAGAAGATGACTAAGCGGCGCGGCAGGCTTGCCGGGCTATATCCTCAGTGTGACACCTAGCAGTGCATTTACTGCACTTTGTCCTAATAGCCAGAGTTAGGTATGATAGCACTGTTGGCTATCTAATCACTAGATAATGACTGTTTTGCCACTGTGGTTACCCCTTAGCCTATAAAAGGAGGGCCATGGCAACCTAAAAAAGGATTCGGACCCTTGTATACTCATATGCGCGTAGCTGCTCTCCCTAAGGCAACCTTGCCGGGCTTGAGTGCTGTGTGTTTATCGCGGTCCTTCCCTCAATCCACCAAAGCAGGAGTAGGGTTTTACGCTTCCCAACGGCCCGAACCTAGGTAAAAACCACCAGCATCACCTCTGCCGTGTTGTTCCATGTCTTATGCTCTTTGCGCAATGTGACCTTCCCCCTTGCCGAACCACAAGGGGCTGATGGCCCCATAGGTGATCGTGTTCCACCACGACAGATAGAGTGGGAGGGATGCGGCTAGGAGGTGGTGCGAGAGGCCGACTATGTCGAGGGGGAGGAGTGTGCGAGTATGAGATCGATGAAAAGAGTGGCGGGAATGCGCATGTGCATGGAACTGTATTAGACAAAGGATGGCATGGACGGTGAGAAGAGAAGAGGGAAAGCGTGTGTTTGTGGTATGTTCGCCTGGCTAGAGAGGTATATCAATCGGTGTGTGCCGAAAAGAAGGAGCTAGAGGGCCTACACACACCGTGGGTGAATGACCTAAAGAGAAATAACGAATGTGCGCGATGGAGAGAATGCCTTGGGAGGGTGAGAGGGAGCTGGGCGTGTGCATGCACGAGCGAAAGTTAGCGCTAGCTACAAAGAGAAGAGGATTGTGTGGGTGTAAAAGACGATCAGATATCATAATTCATTATAAAAGTGGATTCAGATATTTGAACAAGAGATCATAGTGTTTTAAACCGATGCATATGCATGAATATAATGGTTATACGCATGGTGTGGTCATGAACATGTTATACTACATATAATATTATTATTTTTGAATTTGTGATAATGTGTGGCTTTTGCATCTCAGGGCTAAATACTTGTCATAATGTAGGGGGCGGGGCACTATACTTTGTGTGATAAATACAATGTACATATGAAACATGGTTTAGATTATGAAGATCTAGCTAGTACTTCAAATGTACTATTATTTGGAATCAACATCAAGTGTATTCAAAAATTTGAATTCGAGTTCATATATATAGTACACATAGTTCATATCTAACTCTATAGTAATGATGTGGTGTGTTGTAAAGATAATATACAAATGATGATTCAACTTGGCAACAATCATGATAGTAGATTCTTATTCAAATAGAGAAACAAATTCAAATATAGTTCGAATTGCAGCGGTAGTATATACATTTGGAATGCACTAAAATGTTCTTATGAGTAGGTTACATGCATTATAGAGGTAGCGAAAAAAATTAATTGGACATAACATGGATTCATAGTCTTGAATAGCATTTATACAGTAAAACAGGACAAGACTCTCCCTTTGTGTGGTGCGAATAGTTTTTGTTTTTATTTTTTTTTGTCGAGGGAAATGCGAATATTTTTTTAGGATAGTGCGAAATTATTTGGTATGTACATTATTACACGTTGGGCATGTGCCAAAATTTCAACCCGTGCCTTGCTATCCCGAAATTACAACGCGCGCAAAAACTCCCTCCAGCTGCCAAATCCCGACACGCGAAATCCCCCTTCTAACCCTGAGCTGAAACGGCCGCTAGTTCAAATCGGTGGGGGTACTTTCGTACACACCCTACATTTTGGACAAGCGCGTCCCAAAGTCATGGTTCCCCCCTCCCATCACCTCCTTTTCGCCATTCGAAAACCCAGGCCGCCATAACCTCTCTGCTCCAGCCGCGAAACCCCACCCTCCAGCGTCCGCCACCCCACCGCGGCCCAGCCAGAGCCTCTTCCCCGACGACATCGTCCACCGCAAAAGCTCGACGTCCCTCATCCACCGCCCCAGATGAGGATCCGTCGTCGATCTCGTCGTCCCGCCGGTTCAGCCGCCCCGCCCTCCACCTCCAAGGAGCTGCTCTGATGATCGCCTCGTCTATCGCGGCTGCTCCACCCCACAGCACTGCCTTAACTGCTCCACCAGAACCGCAACATCCTCACCGACTCTTCGGACGAAGCCGTGGCCTACTCGGCACCACCAAAGAGGTTGTACACTCATCGCATCGCACCTTCTCCTTAACTTTACCTTCAAGCGCCGCCCGTGCTCGATCCCGCTCCCCCATTGTGTGGCTACCTCATAGTCGACGCTTGTCGATGTACTAAGTATCGGGCCTTTAGTACCCCATACTTGTGCACGGGCAGTTGTAGCCGTGCCTACGGCAAAGGCTTGCCGGGGGAATAGTCGAAGATTAATCCAAGATTATCAAAGAGATACTCAAACCAAGAATCAGAGGATCAGGAGATAATAAGGGCTGAAGACCGAAGACTTGGCCCCCGGCAAGATCTTGCCGGGGTGGCTTGCAGAGCCCGGCAAGATTTGAGCCGGGCAAGATTTGCGCCCCGGCAAGATTCTATCACTGTGCCACCGCTTCAGTACAGCAACTAGCCTGGCATTCTGGGCCCATTCCTAGATGCGTGGCAGGGTACCAGTGGAGGAGAGCTTAAGCGGTGCTGATGGGATGGCTCCTTTTTCCATCCCCAAGAAAATGAGGACACCTAAACGGACACCTCAGGGCGCATTAATTGCATTTGTCCTAAACCGTCAGTGGTTAGGTATGATAACCCTGTAGCTACTTTACACCTCAATGTATGTACATTTTGGCACTGTGGAGACCCCTTTGAACATATAAAAGGAGGCCCAAGGCTACTGCTAAAGGGGGAGGATCTTCTGGCCCATTCTGCATGCATAGCTGCTCGTTGAACGTACTGTTCATTGCTAGCGCTCCTGGAGTTGAGCTCAAGAACACCCTTAATAAAACAAGGCAGGAGTAGGGTTTTACGCTGATTAGCGGCCCGAACCTGGGTCAAATCACCTCGTGTCGATCGTTGGTTTTGCTCTTTGTGCATACCTCTCTCCCTGCCGAATTGTAGAAGGGATCCCCGCGGTCCCATAGGTGTCGTACGCCGACATCTTTGGCACGCTAGGTAGGGGGGAGAAGGTTACGCGAACCTGATCCAGTGATCGGCGCCTCAGTTTCTTCGTCATCTTCGTCACCATGCCACCCAAGAAGAAGAGTGCCGCGACGGCAGTACCATCTACGTCCGTTTTGCCTGTGCCCTCGCGTACGGGCGACGGCGTAGATGCAGAAGGTAGAGGTTTAGAGCCTCCACGGCGTTCCGGTGATCCAAGGCTGGCGAGCGGCGTTGTTCGCAGCGGCGACGGCAACCCGCATGTCGCTGGATCCAGAGATGGGGCTGTGCTGCCTACGAGCGGCGCAGCGAACTCCACAAATCGGAGGACGCCTCCTAGGACTCCTGCGCCGATGCAAGCGTTGCGGCCTTCACAGGTTGCACATGACGAGCAGCGCCATGGCGCTGGTGGTTCGGGATGCCCCCATGAAAGGACTTTTGCGCATAAATCTCAAGGTGCGCAGGCCCAGCATGTACGCCAAGCTGCTGGTGGAAGTGGCGCACGGTTGCGTGATCATGACGGTGCTCCTTCTAACATCGTTAGGAGTCAGAGCACCTCACGTACCTCGCACCTATCGCCGCCGCCTACACCGGTGGAAGCCTTAGCATATGCGTAGCTGCTCCTCGACTTCCCTCCTGCCCCGGAGAAGATGGAGGAGTGGCGATCTACTATCCAGAGCCTCATCGGCTTCGTCAACAAGGATGGGCCAGAGCAGGCAGGGCCCTCGCGGCGGCGGTCCATCGATCCGGCACGAGCCGATGGAGAGAAGACTGGAGGCGGTGCGACCACGGTGCACTCCCCTCCACGACAGCAGCGGCGATCAATGACCCGGCGGACCGATGACCCTGACGATGATTCCACGGCGTCGTTCGATCCGCGGATGCACCGCGACCAGCGTCAAGTTCTTCGGGAACGAAGCAAGGAGGACGCTCGAACTACCATCGAGCGGTGACAGGAAGCGCGCCATCAATCTGATAAGCGCGCAGGACCCGCTGTCGACAAGCCTGCGCTAGGGTACGTAGGCGACTTGCCTTACGAGGTAGGTTGTCCAGCGTTTACCCCTGAGCTGCGGCGAGTCCAGTGGCCCAATTCCCGAACCTTCAAGCCAGAGGTCCCGGAGAAATATGACGGCAAGACCCACCCGTCGGAGTTCCTGAGCATCTACACCATTGCGGTGCAGGCTGCCGGGGGCCGAGACGACAAGATACTTGCCAACTACTTCCCGTTGGTGCTCAAACCCAACGTCAGGTCGTGGTTGATGCATCTGCCGGAGAATTCCATTTCTTCTTGGTCAGATTTGTGCCATCAGTTTGTTGGCGCCTTTGTTGGAGGCCATCAAACTCCTGGCCAGGAGAGTGATTTGCATCTCATCCCCCAGAAGGAGGGCGAGCCTCTACGCAAGTATATCCAAAGGTTCAGCCGTGTGCAGTACAGCACCCCGGATGTTCATCCTGCCACCGTTATCAGCGCGTTTCATCAGAACGTGCGTAACCGCAAGATGCGGGAGGAAATGGCGATGAATAAAATCAGGGATATCGCCGAGCTTTATGCTCTGGCTGATAAATGTGCTCGAGCTGAAGAGGGAAGGAGACTCCCCGGCGATGATGTTGGCGCAGGGGGCGACTCAGAAGGCGAGGATGCTGCCACCCCGGCAAAGAAGGGCCGGCGGCGAAACAAGAAGCGCAAAGGCAAGGCCGTGCTTGCTGTCGAGGGATCCGTCGACCTTGGCCCTACCAAGAAAGCCAAAGTTGGCGACCCCTGCAAGGAAGTTGCCCGGTGCGCCTCCTGTCAGGCCTTGGCGGCTGCCGACAAGCCGGAAGGCTCCGGCAAGCAGTATTGCAAGATCCATCGCACCAAGGGCCATGATCTCCAAAACTGCTAGCAAGTTGAACAGCTTGTCGAGAAGTAGAGAGCTGAATACGAGAGGCGGGATAAGGAGAAGGCCCAAGATAGTGCTGAGGGGTCCGGCAAGAAGCGTGGTGGCCGGGGAGGTCGCCGCGGCAAGGCCAAGAAACAGAAGGAGAGGCCCGCTCGAGGCCGTGACAAAGAAGAGGGTGATGATGAAGATGAAGAAGATGATGAGTCTAGTGAGCACGAGTTCCAGAAAGCTACAGAGGCCATGTGTATCGATGAAGGCGCCTCGTTGCATTCTTCCCACCGTCAACTTAAACAGTGGGTGCGTGAGGTTAATGCAACAGAGCCATCGTTTGATACACGTAAACCTCTGAAGTGGTCCAACACGCCTATCATTTTTTACGCCGAGGATCACCCTGATCGCACAACTGCGGTCGGGTGCTTGCCGTTGTTGGTTTCACCGACAATTCGCAACATCAAGGTGACAAAAATGCTAGTTGACGGTGGGGCCGGACTGAACTTGATCTCACCAGACGTGCTCAAGAAGTTGCAAATTCCTGATGAAGATCTCGAGGAAACGGGCATGTTTCAAGGGATCAATCCAGGAAGGACCCAGCCGAAAGGCAAGATAACGCTATCTGTAACATTTGGTAGCGAGCTCAACTATAGGACGGAGAAGGTGGTGTTCGATGTTGCCAAGATCCCCATGTCATACAACGGGATCCTTGGCCGCCCAGCGCTGGCCAAGTTCATGGCGGCATCACACTATGCATATAATGTGCTGAAAATGCCCGGGCCATTGAGCGTCATCACTGTCCACTCCGACAAGAAGGATGCGCTCATTTGCGCCGATCAACTCTACCGGGAAGCAGTCGCAGCACCTGCCGCCAAGGCATCTGCTCCTGCCGTTGGAACTCCCGGGGGGAAGAAGAAGACCGGCAAGAACCTTGGCGCAAACTCCAGCAATCGCACCTCCTCGGAGTGTTGCGCTCCCGTTGAGGATGTACCAGAGAGTTCCACCAGCAAGAACAAGAGGTCCAAGGCTGCTCCACCAGAGACAAAGAAGGTGCCCGTCAAGGAGGATGGAACGGGAGGAACTTTCACCATAAGTTCCACCCTTGAGGACAAATAGGAAAGCGCGCTCATTGCCTTCCTGCGGGCGAATATCGATGTGTTTGCATGGCGACCATCTGACATCCCCGGTGTTCCCAGGGAGGTAATTAAGCACCACCTTGCTATTTGTCCTCACGCGCGGCCCGTCAAGCAAAGGGTGAGAAAGCAGGCCTTGGAGCGGCAAGAATTTATTGCCGAAGAAATCAGGAAGTTAGAAGCGGCAGGCTTGGTCAGAGGAGTGCTTCACCCAACGTGGTTGGCCAATCCGGTTGTAGTGCGCAAGGCAAATGGGAAATGGAGGCTGTGTATTGATTATATAGTTATCAATAAAGCCTATCCTAAGATCCTTTCCCCTTGCCACGCATCGACCAGATTGTGGACTCCATTGCTGGTTGTGACCTACTGTCGTTCCTTGATGCCTATCAGGATATCATCAGATCTTCATGGCAAAAGAAGATGAAGAAAAGACCGCATTTATCACCCCATGTGGTACGTATTGTTTTATATGAATGCCTTTCGGGTTGAAAAGTGCTGGTTCTACATTCGCGAGAGCGGTCCAGATTGGTTTTGAGCCTCAGCTGCATAGAAATATGGAAGCCTACATGGATGACATAGTAGTCAAAACCAAGGACAAAGTGACGCTCATACAAGATCTAGAAGAGACATTTGCAAATCTGTGCAAGATCAATTTAAAGCTCAATCCCGAGAAGTGCGTGTTTGGCATTCCTTCCGGCAAGCTTCTCGGTTTCTTTGTGTCTCAGCGAGGGATCGAGGCGAACCACGACAAGATCAAAGCTATTGAGCAGATTGAGGCGCCAAGGCGTGTCCAGGATGTACGTCGTCTTGCCGGCTGCGTTGCTGCCCTAAGCAGGTTTATCTCCAAATCTGCTGAGCGCGCCCTGCCCTTTTTCAAAATTTTGAAGAAGGCAGGTCCAATGAAATGGACTCCGGAAGCGGAGGCTGTGCTGCACGATTTGAAGAGATACCTCTCTTCTTTGCCAACGCTAGTCGCGCCTAGGCCACAAGAGCCGTTGCTGCTATATCTGGCAGCGACAAATCAAGTGGTTAGTGCTGCGTTAGTGGTGCAGAGAGAAGCTGATGAGGAGGCAACACCGGCGGCAAGACCGCCAGGTGACACTCCAGGATCATCCCCGGCAAGGACTGATCCCGACAAGACAGGATCTGCGCAGTCAGAAGAACCAGTGCAAAAGAAAAAGATGGTGCAGCGCCCAATTTATTTTGTTAGCTCCCATTTGCAAGGAGCTAGATCAAGATACTCTGGTGTGCAGAAGCTGCTCTTCGGCCTTCTTATGGCCTCGAGGAAGCTACGCCATTATTTTCAAGCACATGAAATTACCGTCGTCACTCGCTTCCCGTTGTAGCGGATTTTGCGAAATCCAGAGGCAACCGATAGAATCGTGGAGTGGGCGTTGGAATTGTCAAGCTTTGATCTCAAGTTTGAAAGTACTTCAACAATCCAGAGCAGAGCCTTGGCGGAGTTCATTGCGGAATGGAACCCAACGCCAGACGAAGAGGTTCAAGAAACGACTCTTCCCGGCAAAGAAACTGATCGAGAATGGGGTATGTACTTGGATGGGGCTTTCTCGCTGCAAGGCGCTAGTGCTGGCGTGCTGCTTGTCGCACCCACCAGAGAGCACCTCAAGTATGTAATCCAGATGCATTTCCCCCGGGAGAGTTCGACAAACCACACTGCGGAATACGAGGGGCTGCTTGCCGGTCTCAGGATCGCGGCAGACCTTGGTATCAAGAAGCTCATCATCAGAGGCGATTCGCAGCTTGTTGTCAGGCAAGTTAACAAGAATTACCAGAGTCCATTGATGCAAGCTTATGTGGATGAGGTGAGAAAAATGGAGGAATGCTTTGATGGTCTTCAAATGAAGCACATTCCTCGTGCCGAAAATAGTATTGCTGATGACCTATCAAAGCGCGCTCCCCTCAAGTTGCCTATGGAACCAGGAACTTTTGTGCTCCATTTGACTCAACCATCTGTGGCACCGTCGATGAGGCAAGAAAAGAGAAGAAAGTTGAATTCTGGGAAGTACTTTCCGGCAGAGCTCCCTGGAGCCACCGGCAAGGAACTTGCCGGGATCAACGGCAAGCCTGCCGGGGAACGACAGGCTCCGGCGGAGCCCCAGGCTTTCGCCATCGAGACAAATGTTCCCCTTGCGGAAGAGATGCCTTTAGTCCTAGCTGTCAAGCCCTAGGCTCCAGCATGGGCACAACACATTGTCCATTTCCTTCAGACAGGAGAACTCCCCGAAGAGCAGGAAGAAGCGGAAAAAGTAGCCCGTCAGTCTACTATGTACCAGTTCGTCGATGACGTCCTGTACAGAAAGAGACCGAACGGTGTGAAATTGAAGTGTATTCCTCGGGAGGATGGACTAGAGCTGTTGGCAGAGATACATGGAGGCATATGTGGTTCTCACATAGGATCAAGAGCACTTGTCGGGAAAGCATTCTGGCAAGGTTTCTTTTGGCCCACTGCTCTCCAGGATGCAACTGCACTAGTAACCAAGTGTGAAGCGTGCCAGTTTCATTCGAAGAAATTACATCAGCCAGCTCAAGCTCTTCAGACGATCGCTCTCTCCTGGCCATTTTTGGTATGGAGGCTTGACATGCTGGGCCCTTTTCCCCGTGCTGCCGGGGGCTTTGAGTACTTGTACGTTGCCATCGACAAGTTCACAAAGTGGCCAGAGGTGGAAGCAGTGAGAAAGGTGACAGCACAATCAGCCATCAAGTTCTTTAAGGGAATAGTTTACCGTTTCGGTGTGCCCAATAGGATCATCACCGACAACGGCACGCAATTCACAAGTCGCACCTTCATGCAGTACGTCCAAGACCTTGGCGGCAAAATTTGTTTTGCCTCTGTTGCTCATCCAAGGAGCAACGGCCAAGCAGAGAGGGCTAATGCTCAAGTGCTACGCGGTCTCAGGACCAGAACTTTCGACAAACTGAAAAAGTGCGGAAAGCGCTGGATTGATGAGTTGCCGGCGGTTCTTTGGTCAATCAGAACGACACCAAGTCGAGCCACCGGCCAGACGCCCTTCGCTCTCATCTACGGAGCGGAAGCAGTTCTCCCCACGGAACTCATATACGGGTCACCTCGAGTGCTCGCTTATGATGAGCTTGAGCAAGAGCAGCTGCGACAAGATGACGCTGTGCTCCTTGAGGAGGATCGTCTTCAGGCTGCTGTGCGAGCTGCTCACTACCAGCAAGCTTTGCGCCGCTATCATAGCCGCAAAGTTCATGCCCGAAGCCTTGAGGAAGGCGACCTTGTTCTTCGATGGATTCAGTCCGCCAAGAATTCAAACAAGTTGACACCAAAGTGGGAAGGCCCTTATCGAGTAGTACGAGTCACCAGGCCCGGCGCTGTCCACCTGGAGACCGAGGAAGGCGTTCCAGTGAGCAACTCCTGGAATATCGAACATCTTCGCAAGTTTTACCCGTGAGGCGCGGTTGCCGGGGGCCCCCGGCAACCACCTTTTGTATGAGTCTTGCCGGTAGGGCATGTAATCCTTTGTACAAAGCCAGGCACAGACCCTGTGCATAGTTGAATAAGATTAAGTGTTATGCATTTCTTGTCGATTTCCATGTTTATATATATGCATGCTTCTCTGACATATTGTATGACACTTGCTTCCTATAAGCATTGACGAACCGCCAAGGTTCCATATTTTTATTTTCTCTTCTTTCTTTTTCTCAAAAGATAGAAGGTTTCCTCGCGCGCACATTTGCCGGGGGGAAGGAAGATATGGATACCAGTGGGCGACGTTCAGAATTGATACCTTGCCGGAAGGAACAAGGAATACAACGACAGAGAGCTAAGTTGCTAAACTTGAGGAAGCTTTTCAATTTTTATTACAAGGTTATTTTCCTTGGATGATTTCAGCCTTTGTATGGAAAACCTGCACGCGAAGGAACCCTTGTCGTAATTGGCTGCGCCTTTATTCTGTTTCGAGTCCGCTCAATAGTTTAGATGGCTGCACTGAGAACGCCAAGGTGCCTTGTCGGCCGCTGCACCTCCAGCAGGCTGCTGAAGTCCCGCAACCAGCGCTCGCGGCAGGTTACGCACCGGCAAGTTTCCAGTAAGCGTAGGGTGTGCTCCATACGGAAAGAAATCAGACAAGGGAAATGGCATGCATATATCCAAACATAAGCAAGTTATATTACATCAATAAGTTGCTGCAGTTCTAACTAAAGACTTAATTGTCTTTGGCATGGAATGGTGGCGACAAGGGAGAATGAGGCAGCTAGTCTCTACGCTAGCCTTCGACCCTCTTGATTGAATCCACCTTCTTGAGGATGGGCGTGACAAGCTCCTCAAGTGCCTTGAGATCTGCATCCTTCGGCAAGCGGCCAAGCACGTTGGCGAGGTCGACGCCTGGATTATTATGCACCACCTTGATGAGTACCTTCCGGAGGACGGCCCGGCAAAGCTGGCGGGATTCGTTGGCCAGTTGGGTTGCCCGGTTGGACTGAAGCAGCTTCAGAGCATTAATGACGCTTTCAAAGAATATGGTCAACCTGGCGCTTCTAGATATCCTTTCTTCAGTGGAATACTTGAAGTTTGGCAGACCCATGGTTGACAGTTGTCCCATGAGCTTCTCCGCGGCGTCGATGAGGCGTTCAGTCCAGATTTCCACCCCCTTTTCATTGTCAACTTGGGCGGCGGCAGCGCTCTTGAGCAAGTTCTTCTTGTCTTTGAGATCCTTGCTCAGGGCCTTCTCGCGGGCCCTGCCATCCTCAAGTGACTTCTCCAACGTGGTCAACTTCAGCCTCAGATCGGCAATAGCATCATTAGCTGAAGAGAGTTGCTTGGTCTTGTCGGATATAGCAATCTGCATCTCCGCCAGGCTGTGGAGAATTTTCTCCCTATCACCTTTGAGCGTCGAGAGCTCCTTGCTGTGTTCTTCAAGGTCCACTTCCAGCTTGTTCACTTTGTCGCTCAGCTCATTCTTGGCGGCCTCTGCAGCCTCGGTGGCATCGATGGCCTCCTTGAGCTTGCCGGTGTGATCTACAGTTAGAGCTTCGAGCGCCTCCTTGTGCTTCTTCTCCAGCTCCTGGGTCCGCCGCGCGACAAGCTTCTCGATTTCTTCATCTTTGCTGCGAAGCTTGGCGGCGAGTTACTGCTCACGTGCGGCAAGATCTTCCTCATGAGCATCAAGAGCAATGCGGTGCTCCGTCAGAAGGGCGTCTTCAGCAGCAATTCTTTGCGTAGCTTCCTCTTGCGCCTTCTCTATGTCAGAATGTTTCAAGAGGAGCTCCGTCCAGCTTTGGCTCACTTGTTCCCGATTGGCAGTCAGCTCTTGATAGGCCTCGGCGTAACAGATTTGCGTTTGCTCAATGCGCTTTTGAAAATCTGTTTCAGCTACTTCAACAACTGCAGCTCTGGAGTCTACCTTCTCTTTTTGGGCACGATGGAGAGCTTGGAGCTTGCGGAAGTTATCGCCCATGGCCTGAAGGAGCTGATCTTCCTCAGATTTGCTGCTGCTGACACTTGGTTCGTTGACGATCTCGAGCCCAGCAGCAGTGAGGATTTCCTCATCAAAAGTTTCCCCTTCGGTCGGTGCCCCAATGCTTGGCGTCCCCGGCAGGTTGACGAACAGGTTCTCGCCAACTTTGAGATATTTGCTTAATGAAGGGACTTTGGATGTTGATGGTTGATCCTCAGCAACTGCCTCACCAGCAACTGGGGGCTCCGTGGCCGGCGTAGCGCCTGGCGCTCCTGCGGCAGGAATGCTGTCAGTACGGTCACCAGCCTCCTTGCCGTCCGTTTCAGTAGATTCCTTGGCGGGTTCCTCTTGTGCAGTCTTGGCGGCCTCGTCGGCAGAGGCACTGCCGGCCTCGACGGTGGCATCCTTGGCGGCCTCGCTAGCAGCGATTTTGTCGGCTTCGGTGGCAACATCCCTGGCGGTCTCCTCGATGACAGTGTCGACGTCCATGTGTTCCATCATAGGGAATTCTAAAGGACGAAGGAGGGAAACAGAATGAGATCAAGATTGATGTTCAAGGAGACAAAAGAAAGAGAGATAAAGGAAAGAATAGCAAGCGCTCTGAGGCAATTGGTTACCTGCATCGAGCTGTTGAGAGGTGGCCTCGCCCCTCCTGGCAACCTCGGTTGCCGGGGGAAGGTTGCCGGTACCCATGCTTGCCGGCTCCTCCTCAACCAAGATAAGCTCATCGGTGTGATCTCTTGCCGGGGATGTGCTTGTGGGATGCGTGGTTGACGAAGGTGGCACGACGGGGGTGTCTCCCAATACCTCCCCTTGTTGCCGTCCTTCTCCTGCGAGCCTAAAGATATCAGCGGCAAGAACAGAAGCCTCAGTGCCAGGCAGCGAAAAATGAGTAATGGACTCACGCTGGGGGCTGTGCTGGGGGCTGCATCGAGGGCTAAGCTCCGGGCTGATGACGATGGTTTCTGGCGCACTTGTGGAATCTGCCGGGGGCTCATCGCCTGTGGAAGTCTTCGCCCTCTTCGCCATCCTTTCTGGCAAGGTTTCTGCATCACTGCAGAGACAAGACAAAACAAGGCTATGAAAATAATCCGAAATTTTGGAGACAAAGGCTGTGACAGGATACTTACTCTTCCTCTTCTCGTTCCGGGCTAAAGCCGGAGATGTCGAAATCGACCTCTGTTGTAGTGTCCGTATGGGGGGGTGGAGGAGGGGACCTGGGTCGCTTGGCTATAGCAAGTGCATGGGGTTGGTGTGGCTCCGCCACCTCAGCCTCCGGTGCGGTTGTGTGAGACGCCCCTGCCACCACAGTAGTTGCCGTAGGTGTGTGTCTCGCGCGCCGCACAGGTTGCTGACGAACTCCTTGCCGTGGTGCAGTCTTGCCGGCCACCTTCTTGCCGAGAGCCTCGCCGCTCGAAGAAGGTTGGCTTGCCGGGATGCCAGAAGTAGCCTTTCGAAGAACACGCTTTGTCTTCTTTGGGGCTGGGAGCTCCTCTTGCGGCTCTTCTTCAGCCGCGTCTTCATCAGACGAGCTCTCCGCGGCTGCGTTGCACTGTTCCCCGGCATCCTTATCCTCCCCGGCAGGATTCTCTTTCATCACAACTTCTGCGTTGCTAGTTTCCCATTCTGTGAAGCCGACGCTGCCAGCCTCCGCGGCAAGATTCGCCTCTTCCGCCCTAGTGGCGATGTATGCCACCTCTTCGTCAGGGGTGGCCCGGATGAGGTCTGCTTCTTCCCGGACGGCTCTCTCCATCAAGTTATCAAAGAAGTTTTGTGCTTCCTCCTCGGATGGCTCGGCCCAAGTCGCATCAAGTCCGTGGAAGTTGAACATTGGCATTGTGGCGATGATCAACCCCAGGGCGGAGTTGTTGCACAGAGGGACAATTCTTGCCGGCAACCGATGATTGTTGTCGCGCTGGAATAGCCTTTGGCGGAGAGCGCCAAGCTGCATAGCAGTCAAATTGTTGTTCAATCCGGGGCGCAGTCTCATGATGTCTGCTGCGTTCCGGTATTCCCAGGCTGGTATCCCCTTATTCTGCAAGGGGGCGATGCTGCGGCGGAGGAAATTGAAGCCAATCATCTCCATTGTGAGCCCGGCAGCTTTCAGGCGAAGGATTCTGGTGGTGGCGATCATGAGCCTCTCGTCTTCTACGGCAAAGTCACTCCAGTCACTGCCGCGGACAGCCTTCTGCTGTCGGGGCAAACATAACGGATGGGGATCTTTTTCCTTGATCCTGCACCACTCGGACCGCCATTCATCCCACTTCTCGCGGTAAACCCCTTCTGGGTATATTTCCTTGTTCCAAGCCCTTGGAATCCAGGCGATAGAACCAGAGAGGGCCTCCCCTTTTTGGATACGGGGAATAAAGTAATGGCGAAAGAGGGCAGTGTTGGGAACTACTCCAGCAAAATTTTCGCAAATGTGAGCAAAGATAGACATACACAGTACAACATTCGGCATGAAATCAAGAACATGGAAGCCGTATGTGTACATAATGTCGTTGAACAAGTCAGAGAATGGAGGACAGAGCCCGGAATAGAAATAAGCAACGAAGAAGGGATATCTGTCAGGTCCGCTTTTGGAGCAAGAACCTGGAATCACGCGAGTTGCGGGGTGAGCTTGCGTCTCCCTCGCCCACATGCACTGGTACCGGTTCTTCAGAGCTTTCGCATCGAGCGTCGGGGCGAAGACGACGAATTTCTTCCGCATTTTCACCAGCTCGCTCTCCGGGACATCGGCTTTCGTCTCCTTGCCCTTACCCTTGCTGGCCTTGGGTGGCATGGCGGTTGTGGGGGCGGAAACTGAAGATGGAACAGGTGCGGAGGCGGTGAGCGAATGAGGAGAAGCTTTCCTCTGGGCTCGAGAGAAGGAAAGCAATGGCGGAGTCCGGATTGGGAAGAAGAGGGGGTAAATAGGCAGCGCCTCTGCAGTTCCCTTTTTCATGGGGAAGGAGCAAGGCCGACCCTTTTACTGCCCAATGTGAATACGCCTCTATAAGCGCGCTGCGGCCGCGGCCGTTCAGCGCACGCGCCCCACGTCGCGCATTCAATGCGCGTAGTGGGGGGACGTAGTAAGCGAAATCATCACGAGCAGTTAATCCCCTGCCATGCGTGCCCGTGCACTATTTGGGCCTAGCCCAATGACGCCTTGCACTCGTGTGTGGCCTAGGCCCGGGGGATCCTGTCGGTGTACTAAGTATCGGGCCTTTAGTACCCCATACTTGTGCACGGGCAGTTGTAGCCGTGCCTGCGGCAAAGTCTTGCCGGGGGAATAGTCAAAAATTAATCCAAGATTATCAAAGAGATACTCAAACCAAGAATCAGAGGATCAGGAGATAATAAGGGCTGAAGACCGAAGACTTGGCCCCCGACAAGATCTTGCCGGGGTGGCTTGCAGAGCCCGGCAAGATTTGCGCCCCGGCAAGATTCTATCACTGTGCCACCGCTTCAGTACAGCAACTAGCCTGGCATTCTGGGCCCATTCCTGGATGCGTGGCAGGGTACCAGTGGAGGAGAGCTTAAGCGGTGCTGATGGGATGGCTCCTTTTTCCATCCCCAAGAAAATGAGGACACCTAAATGGACACCTCACGGTGCATTAATTGCATTTGTCCAAAACCATCAGTGGTTAGGTATGATAACCCTGTAGCTACTTTACACCTCAATGTATGTACATTTTGCCACTGTGGAGACCCCTTTGAACATATAAAAGGAGGCCCAAGGCAACTGCTATAGGGGGAGGATCTTCTGGCCCATTCTCCATGCGTAGCTGCTCGTTGAACGTACTGTTCATCGCTAGCGCTCCTGGAGTTTGAGCTCAAGAACACCCTTAATAAAACAAGGCAGGAGTAGGATTTTACGCTGATTAGTGGCCCGAACCTGGGTAAAATCACCTCGCGTCGATCATTGGTTCTGCTCTTTGTGCATACCTCTCTCCCTGCCGAATCATTGAAGGGATCCCCGCGGTCCCATAGGTGTCGTACGCCGACAGCGCTGCCGGCGACATCTCCATGGCGGCGGTGTCTATACTAGCCAGAGCTGCTTTGGCTCTCGCTCGCTCGCGCTGCTGTTCTGCTGCTGCTATGGCTCTCACTCGCTCGCGCTGCTGCTGCTGCTCCGGCTCTCACTCGCTCGCACTGCTACTCTACTCTATCCCTCGCTCGTGTTGCTGCTCTGCTTTTCCTCTCGCTCGTGTTGCTTATGCTGCAACACAGGCTGGTGCAGCTACACGAGTTGCTCCTCTGGCTCTAGTTCGTGCTACTGCTACAGGCGCTGCTACTCCGGCTTCTATCTGCTTCTGTGTTCCCTGTCAATCGCCTGCTGATTTAGATCACTGTTTCTCTACTACTAGTGCTCGACTGGCCTAAACTACATGTGAAGTGCATCTCTGCTACCAGTGCGTTCAGTTTCGATAGTAACATTCAGATTCCACTCTAAATTTTAGTTTTGACAGTTAAGTTCAGAGTCAACATATTTTACCTCATCTGTTGTAGTTAGGTGTTTTTTGGTGATGTACATTTTACATCTACCACTTTTTAGTAATGTATCTTATATCATCTATTGGAGATGCTATTAGAATCCCACTTGAGATTAACGATGTCTATCTTGTGCTGCTTCAGCCCCGACATCTTACGGCTTGCCAGAGCTGCTCCAATGATGGAACCATCCATCAGAACAGAGCAGTACCCTGGACGCCGTCTACAGATGCCTCAGATCTTCCACAACACCTCCGACAGCCACCTCTACCACAACTTCTTCAGCGACCAACCCAATGATGCTGAGGTCGACACGGCTATGCCAAAGAGGTTGTACACTTGTCGCATCACTTATTACTCTACATTCATGTCGATCCATTAGGGCTATTTTGGTTCAAAGGAAAAAGCGAAGGAAAAACATAGCAATAGGAAATTTTCCTATGGTACTCTACTATTCAATTATTCATGCATTCGGTTGAAAGGAATGGAGCAAAACATCCACCTGGAGCTACTTTTCCTATGCATGAAAACAAGACTAAGTGCATTAGTGGTAGAATAACATTCTAACTGTACACAATTTCATATGGTTTCACTTTAATTTGGCCAGGTTTCTTTGCATTCCTCAGCTCTTTCAATTCCTGTGAACCAAACACCCAAGTTGACAGAAATCATGTGTTTACAAATGCTCTGTTTCCCACATGCATTCCTATCCTATTACGGTGTTGTTCCTATCCCTGTGTTTTTAGAATCCTGCAAGCCAAAGGAGCCCTTACAGAATTACTTCAGTTACAGATAGGTGTCGAAGAAAACTTTGTGTGTTTTGTCCTACTCCTGCCGCGATGTTGTACACCTCACCTGAGCTGCTCCATCGACAGAAGCATCCACCATACCAGACATCACGACTCCCGACCGTCTTTCGCCACCTCAGATCTCCTTCCCTGCCGCCGGCACCCACCGCAACTCCATCACCATCATCGACTCAGCAGATGAACCTGAGGAGTACACGGGTCCACAAGAGAGGCTACACTCTTTTGTTTCTGCTTATGTTATGCATTGCTTAATATTACCAGCTACTTTATCATCCTGTTCACCTCTTAGACTCCAAGTCAGGTCTGAATTAATGTTCAAATTTTAAAATGCTTGCAGGGAACATATTGAGGTAGCAATGAATAGTATCTTTGTCTATTATCTATTTCACCTAGGTTATGACTATGTTGTTCATCTTGGGTGGGAAACAAATAGTAAAGCAATCATCATCTGTCTTTTTGTTAAAGTAAAGCTATCATCATCCTGCTATTATTATTTTTGGATCTATCCACTGGTTGTTACCATCACTGTAGATTTCTGCATGCTCTCCTTACATAATCTCACTATATTTTTTAATATGCATGTCAGATATTGTACATAGTCATGCTGAACATGTAGAGAAAAAGAGAAGAGTTTTGCGTGGCAATACAATGTCATGCAGACATCTCTCCATGGTGGGTGCAATGTAAACCCTCCCCCCTCCAGAATGTAATCCTGAGGAAGATATCTATTCTGAGGCAGATTCAGACAGAGCTGACCACTCCTATTTACCCCCCGAGGTGTTTTCTCTAACTTGGCATGATGATGTTGGTCATATCATCCATATGTTGCCTTGCAGTGCCTACTTTCGACATCATATATGTCATCTGCTTAGTTTAGACATGTAGTGTAATGCCACATGTTTAGTTTCTATATCATATATGTGAATTATGCAATCTCATCTCTTTTAGCCAGCCATAATATATGTGAAATATGCAATGCCATCCTGTTTAACAAGGCATCATATATTTGAAATATATCTTGCCAATCTTTTTTCTCCATTACATTTCCATTTGTCGACAATGTTTGTACATTCAACCACTCTTCCTGTGAATCAGCCATTTGAGTGGGTGATGGAAAAATCTGGAGTGAAAACAAGGTCTTCAGAGCAGACAGTGCTACCTGTCGAAGAAGATCTCTTGTTGGCTCCCGATAGCTCCTCAGAGATGGATTCAGAGACAGATGACCAGTCCTATTCCCCCACCGAGGTGTATGCTCTAACTTGGCATGGTTATACTGCTCATATCATGCATATGGTGTGTTGCATTGCATAGTTTAGACATCATATACACAATATTCAACACCATGTTCTTAGTTCAAACATCATATATGCGAATGCCCTCTACTTAGTTTATAAATCACATGTGTGAATTATATCATGCGATCCTGATTACTTAGATAACATGTATGTGAATTATGTCATGCCAACCTGTTTACTAAAGACATCATATAATTATCTTATGCTATCCTGTTTAGTTAGTCATCATATCTTTGAATTATGTCATGCTATGCTATCTAGTTTAGATAGATATCATACATCAGTAATTATGTCATGCTATCCCTTTTAGTTAAACAATATACATGTGAACTATTTCATGCCCTCTTTTTTCCACACTATCTATTGCATCTGTCTATCATACAAGGTCTGTACATTCAACTAATTTTCTTGCTTATCAGCCATTTGAATTGGAGGGGGTGATGGCAGTATCTAACGGAGTAAAAACACGGTATTCAAATAAAACAGTGCTACCTCTTGGTGGAGATAGCACCCCGGTTGTACATGCATGAGAACCAGCCCTACCACACATAACCCAGACTCTCGCAGATTGTACCCCTACTCTGATGGACAGAGAACCAGCTTCACCCAATCTAACCCCAACCATAGCAGATAGTAACCCAGTTCCAGCTGACACAGCACCATCTCCAGCACAGAGCTCCCAAATAAGAGCAATTAGTATGGCAGCTCCAGTGCCCAAAGCGCAAGTACGACCACGGAGAACCCCAACTGCACTAGTTAGTACACCTATTACTGTGGACGAAGCACAACCAGACATTTGTAGTTTAGCATCTATCGCATTTGATGTTGTTAAATCCTATGTGCGTATCTTCCCATCATGGAAATATTATACTGAAGATGAAGGAAAAAGCCAGTTGCAGGTGTTCGTCCAGGAGTTATGTGTAAGTAATGTTATTCATGGAAAATACTTTGCTTTGTCCCATCCATTCTACCTCCATGCTGGTTATAATACAGCAAATGTTCCCATTTTTCTCTATAGAGAAGGACCGATTTGCTAACTCAGGATGAGGTAACCTGTGCTAATACCTCTACTATCTTCAAGAATGCTTGGTGGCAGTATCAGAATTACCTGAAGAAAATGTACTTCACTGGCAAAGAAACTCATCAAATTCCCTTACTTTCTCCTGAGACAGATTTACGGCACGATGACTAAGAACGCCTTGTTCTGTACTGGTCCCGAACCAAGAATGTGGTAAGGTCTATGAGCTCATTTTTTATTTTGAAGTACTATATGCCTGCGTCTTACTGTACTCTGTTCGTGTAGAAGAAGTGCTTAAACCTGAAGAAGAACTGTTCTCATTTAAGATTCCATTGCTATGGTGCATACTGGTTTGCTCTTGTATCACTGTATTTACTCATACAAACTTATTTTTAAATTGAAGGATCCAATCAAAACTCCAATGGCATAACAGGTATGTTTAAACATGTTTCTGTAACAGGTTTGCTCTTCTAAATTGCGCTGTTTATTTCAATTTCAATTGTGTATACAGTTGACTTCTCATATCATGCACATTACTAGCATCACAACAGAGCCAATAGTGTTGGTGTACATGTATACCCTTGTTACCCATCTGAAATCTTGTTGTGTCATGTAGTTTCCCACACTTGTATTCTTTCAATGCGGCTTTGTCTTGAACTGATATGATTTGAACCGTGTCTCTATTTTGATTCAGCAAGACAATGCAGTAACCATAGGACATAGATATATGTCTGTTTGATGCTTTTATTATGTACTTACTACTTGGCAATAGAAGACTTGGTAGTTCAATCCTCTCCACCTTACTACTGAACTGGTTCACCGAAATGAGTTTCATATACTACAGGCTAAACCTGTTATGTGTCTGCTTGTTTCTTCTTTTAGAATGCTGACAGAATATTTGGGAAGAGTACCTTATTAAGCAATGGTAAAGGAAGTAATGCAGATAAGGTTTAGGATAGTGAGACATCCTTGTTGGTCTCCAACAAAGCTGATAAAACAGCTAAGGAAAACTATCTTGAAGACAGTGAGACAACCCCAAAGTCCTGTCTTAATGTATTGTTCGAGTTACTGGCCACTACCGCTGGCACAAGCTCTTCGAACTCACTGTCTAAATCAGTTCGGTTTCTTGAGTCTCAAATACAAGCTGAAAGACATCGATCAGCTGTGCTGCAACAAGAAGCCGAAGGACTGAGGAAGTCCCTGGAGATTTCAGATGCATACTTTCTGGTGCAACAGCAAGCATTGGAGGATTTTAGCGCCAAACAGGAGAAAGCTAATAAGCTTGCTAAGCTTATTGCCAGCATGGTGGATACCCAGGATAACGTTTCTTGAGCTCTTGTGAAGTTGTTTCAGTTATGGACTTGTTTTGCTGCCGCTCATTTATTTGCACTGGTGGCCAATTTAGACGCCAGTGTATGTAATATGCTGCTTTCTTCCCTATATTTGCACTGGTGGCAAACTTTGATGCCCAGTGGATGTAATATGTGTAATAGCCATAATAGCCTAGCGTAAGTTGCTTGCTTATTTATTTCCTTATATTGTCTTATTTATTTGTTTGGTTGTAGTCACTGCAGTTCTTTCTCCGCGGTTTGCTAGTGGCAACAATAAAATATATTTTTAAATTAGGTCGTAATAACCACGGACCGTTATGTAGTGACCATGGGCCTCTTACGGGCCGTAGGATCTAAGGGCCTCCTACGGGCCATAGGATCAATGGGCCTTGTGTGGGCGTTAGAATCAATGGGCCTTCTACGGGCCGTACAATTCATCGACCAATAAAGGAACACAATATGGGCCGTAAAAGGGCTAGAGTGGAAATTGTCTGTTTATGGCCCGATCATAACGGGCCGTTAATAGCCGATATGTATAATGTGCTTAAACGGACCGTATTTGATGACGTTAAGAAAACAGCCCAACGGATTAACGGGCCACAAACGGGCCGACTGTAACCACGGGCTGAATTTGGCCCGCAAGTGGAACAGGCCAGTAACGGACCAGAAGTAATCGAATGCTGGAAATGAGACCAAGAATAAATAGGCCCTTAGAAGGCCAAAAGATCACACGGGCTAGAAAGGGCACAATGGAATAATAGGCCGTTAATGGGTATAAAGCGATACACTGTTCATTATGGGCCAGTGTCACTACGGGCCGTTAATGGGCCAAGAGTTACATAGGGCCTCATATGGCCAAAAGATGTCATGGGCCATACATGGGCCGAAAGTTACAACGGGCTGGAATCATATTGGACGGCCCAGATGCCGGTACTGGGCCTAATTCGGATAGGCCATAATGGGCCGTGAGTTAGCGGGCTGTAAATGGGCTATATGTGAATAGGCCGTTAACAGGCTTTCGATGGGCCGGCCTGCTACCTTTTAACCAAGTCAAATGGGCTGGCCTTTTCACCTAAATGGGCCACTGTTGGGCCGTGCCATGTATCGACGTATCGTAGACGCCTCCCGTCCAATGATTGCATGACATCTGTCCCAACGCTAGGCAGATAGGTGGATTCTCCGGCGAATCAGAATTTTGCATGTGGAAAATCCCCATTGGTCCGGGCTGTTAACGGGTTATCGGATCCAAACCAGACCCGATAGCTTAACAGCGACCTGTTACAGTGGATGCCACGTGTCGGTTACCCTTGACGAAAGGACTTCCATGACACGCCATTTATCGTCATGGAAGTGGACACTTCCCTGATGATAATTTTTGTATTGTCATGGAACACTTCTACGATAGCACAGGTATGACTATCTTGATTCTGTCATAAAATCGTCATTGATGTACATGCATGACAGAAAACGTGACCTACTGTGACAAACATGTATCATCACGGAAGTGTATTTTTTGTAGTGTTTCTTGTGCGCATGTGTAGGATACTTGGACTTCGTGTCGACTTCCACTTCACGTGAGTTGACCATTCGAGCTCTTGAGAGCGAGCCACCTTTGACCGACGCACTTCTACAACACATTTTCTACCACTTCGACACTGTGAAGGATGCACAAGGACACACTTTTGAGGTGATATGCTTCTCTTTCGAGATACGCAAAACCATGAGCATGAATATTGTGGATGATACTACTTGTGTTGCTTGCACCATGAGACTTTGTCATCTTGGACCCCTTGATTGCGCACATGTTAGTGATATTGCTTTCATTCACGATTGCCACATTGCCATGCCTCATGACATATATACCTTGTGTGTTGCATCAATTCTTGGATTACTTGCTACTATCATATGCTTGGTTGAAAACAATGACATTTCTTCACATATGCCATGTCCCATTACTTGTCATATGATTGACTTGATTGCCTCACACATGATGAACAATTGCTCTTCCTATTGTGTTGAGTGCCACTCGATTTTCACTACACCCTATGCACATTATGCGTGGATTGGCTTGCCACATGTGTTAGACACTTCATTTTCTTTGGTGTTATGAATGGTTCATATGCATACCATAGGCCATTTGTTGAGCACTTTATGCCTACTTGCTATGAACTTGAGGTAGATGCTTATTCTCTTATCACACATATTTGCATCACTACCTCACATTTACATACTTGTTTCCATGATGACCTTGATTGTGCTCAATTCATATGCTTACCTGGCATGTCACAATCCTTTGTCACATCATATGCTATGCTTGATGATGACACTTGTTGGGTGAATCACCTCTTGAATGGTTGGTTTTGCACTAATGCTAACCACATTTGTTTTTCCAAGTATTTGTTATTCTTGCTTGTTTTGAAGGAATCCCAAGACGGTGCGACATTGGAGAGTACCCATTTCGAGCTTGAAGATGATGAGTACTTGGTGATCGTCGACTTCTACACGGTGAAGCCATCTCTTTCCCATGGTGATTTTGTTTTCGATCTGAGGTCGGATCTTTCCCAAGGGGGGGAGATGATGCGGAGCATCCTATGGACATCACCATGTCAAGATCTCATTTGCCAAGTGACAAATGCGACATCTACTTCACATACATAAAGGTGAATCATATCCTTTACACGTGCTCACTTGACCCCTTCGAGGATGGTATACTACTTCACATTCCTCTCATGTGCATGCATAGGTAATGCCAGAGCTTCACTGACGACGAGGAGGAGTGCAAGAGCCAAGGAAAGCCTACACCATTCGCGAGGGAAGCTTGGAAGCGAAGACAAAAGAAGACGAAGATGCAGAGTCTACAGCATTCGGACGACAGAGCGCCTCTAGACGTCCGACACGTCCACGCCCCGCCATCCAGAAGAGCTACAGCCGACAAGTTCTACAGCGGTCGGACGACCGACGACCTCCGGACGTCCGAGAACCTCCAAGCATCTCGCCATGGGGGTCACCAGTATTATTTGTCAAGAAAAAGGATGGAGGTCTACGAATGTGCGTAGACTATCGCCAGCTTAATGAGGTCACTATCAAGAACAAGTACCCACTCCCTCGAATTGATGACTTATTCGACCAGTTGAATGGAGCATGGGTATTCTCTAAGATCGACCTCAGAACGGGATATCATCAACTGAAAATCCGAAAGGAGGATATCCCCAAGACAGCGTTCACCACTCGATATGGACTGTATGAATTTACAGTTATGGCGTTTGGATTGACCAATGCTCCAGCCTATTTCATGAGTATGATGAACAAAGTTTTCATGGACTTTCTAGACAAGTTCGTAGTGGTGTTCATTGACAACATCCTGATATACTCTAATGGTGAAGAGGAGCATAAGCAACATCTCAGAGCTGTCTTGGAAAGGTTGAGAACCCATCGCTTATATGCCAAGTTCAGTAAGTGCGAATTTTGGCTAAAAGAGGTGGGATTCTTCGGACATATTCTGTCAAAGAAAGGAATAGCCGTTGATCCCAGTAAGGTTACTGCAGTCTTGAATTGGAAGACACCAGCTACGGTGACAGAAGTCCGTAGTTTCCTGGGATTGGCAGGCTACTATCATCGCTTTATTGAAGGCTTTTCTAAGATAGCCAAGCCACTGACAGAATTGTTGAAAAAGAACAAAAGGTTTATCTAGACAGACGAGTGCGACAGCAGCTTCCAGGAATTAAAGAGGAGGCTAACCACAGCCCTGTCCTAGTCCTTCCAGACATTCACAAGAGTTTTGACATATACTGCGATGCATCCAGGCGTGGAATCGGATGCGTGCTAATGCAAGAAGGGAAGGTTGTAGCCTATGCATCACGACAGCTACGACCTCATGAGGAAAACTATCCCACACATGATTTGGAGCTAGCTGATGTGGTTCATGCCCTGAAGATCTGGAGGCATTACCTTATCGGACAGCGATGTGAAATATACACAGACCACAAGAGTCTCAAGTATATTTTTACTCAACCCGACCTGAACCTCAGACAACGAAGATGGCTTGAGCTAGTCAAGGACTATGATGTCGGAATAAACTATCATCCAGGGAAAGCGAATGTGTTCGGTGACGCCCTGAGTAGGAAACAAACTGCTGTGAATGCATTAGTTGAGGGTATGCATCCGAGCTTACAGGAAGAGTTTGTCAAGCTCAATATGGTGCTATGCGGCCCAATGACCCCGGATACATTGGAAATTACTCCAACTCTCATGGAGGAAATCAAGGAAGCACGGAAGTCAGATGAAGAAATTCGGGAGATCAAGGAGTTAATTCAGCAAGGGAAGGCCATGTCCTTCCGTATAGATGAACAGGGTACCGTGTAGTTCGAGAAATGAATTTGTGTGCCGAATCAGAACAACTTGAGGCAACAAGTACTCAAGGAAGCACATGAGTCCGCATATTTGATCCACCCGGGAGGTACCAAGATGTATCAGGACTTGAGGGAAACTTTTTGGTGGTCTGGAATGCGGAAAGGCATAGCATACTATGTCGCCTGCTGTGACATCTGCAATAAAGTCAAAGCAGAGCATCAGAAACCCACTGGGCTACTGCAACCTTTACCAGTGCCCCAGTGGAAGTGGGACGACATATGTATGGATTTTATTGTGGGACTGCCCAAGTCCACAAGAGGCAACGACGCTATTTGGGTCATTGTAGACATACTCACAAAGGTGGCTCACTTTATCCCAGTAAAGACTACTTTCAACGCAAATCAGCTGGCACAACTCTACATGTCCCGGATAGTCAGTCTGCATGGAGTACCCAAGTCTATCACCTCAGATAGGGGTTCCCTATTTACCTCAGCATTCTGGCGATGGCTACATCAAGCTTTGGGAACCATGCTGAAACACAGCACAACATACCATCCGCACACAGATGGACAGACCGAGCGAGTGAACCAAATATTAGAGGATATGCTTCGGTCATGTGCTCTCTCCCATGGACCCAAATGGGAGGATAGTTTGCCATAGGCGGAATTCTCCTACAACAACAGCTATCAGGCAAGTCTCAAGATGTCTCCTTTTGAGGCATTGTACAGACGGAAGTGCCGCACACCACTAAACTGGTCCCAGACAGGAGATAGTCGCATTTTTGGTATAGACTTGATGCTCGAAGCTGAAAAGCAAGTCAAAGATATTCAAGAACGACTACGAGCAACCAAGTCCCGATAAAAGAGCTATTACGACCCAAAGCACTGGGAAGTAACTTTCGAGCCCGGAGACTATGCCTATCTACGGGTAACTCCTATGAAGGGAGTAAAGAGGTTTGGCACCCGAGGAAAACTAGCCCCAAGATACATCGGTCCCTTTCCAGTGATTGCCAGGAAGGGCAGAGTCGCATATCAGTTGGAATTGCCACCAGTACTGTCTGACGTTCATGATGTCTTCCACATCTCACAGTTGAGGAAATGCATTGCACCCCTAGCCAAGCAAGCGGATATGAATGAATTAGAATTGGCTAAGGACCTGACCTACGAAGAAAAACCTGTTAGGATCCTGGATGAGATGAAAAGAACCACTAGGAGTAAGGTGATAAGATTTTACAAGGTGTTGTGGGAGCACCACACCGAGGAAGAGGCCACTTGGGAAAGAGAAGATTTTTCTGAGATCCGCTTACCCATATTTGTTCCATGAGCAACCGAAACTCGAGGACGAGATTCATCCTAAGGGGGGTAGATTTGTGACACCCTGATTTTGGCAACTTTTTCTTTTCAAACTTTCCTTGGCTTTATTTGAAATTTAAATAGTTTTTGAACCCTTTCATTGATCTTGGACATTTCTGAACCCTTTCCTAGTGATCCAAAGCCTCATCACCTTACCAAAACCCTGCCAAGTACTTCAAGAAGCCAAATCCCAATTTAAATCATTTTGAATAACTCTTTTCTTCTATTTGATAATTTAGGGCATTACTATGGGTCGTGAAGCAACCTATAGCTATGATACTTAGAAAATTCCCAAATAAATCCCTAAAATACTTTGGATCATATCTTGCCCCAATATCCAAAAATATTCCATGACCTAGTTCAATTATTTTGCAAAATAATTCAGTTTTGCTTCTGGTCAGACTGGACCTTTGTGAAGGAAGTACATGCTAGGTTTATCCAAATACTCTCAATTTTTTTTGGAATGAGGACACCTACAAATGACTTCCCTACACCAAGTTCCAGCCCCAGGAGATCTTCCAAGTGAGCAGTACCTCAACATTTCCATTTTGGACCAGTTTTGCAGGTTACACATGAACTACCCTCAAAAGTTGTCCAAAACCACCTCAAACTTGGCCAGTTTGGAGTCCTTCCAACGAGGATCACTCCAGACACCTTCTTTGGCTCAATTTCCACCTCATTTCTTCTCTGGAATCTCCACAAGTTTGCTATCAGAGATTGTTGATGATCTTACCTCTCATCTCTGCGTAAACCAAGCCAAACCAAGGCTGTAGGTGATCTGAGGGATCGAAGGTCGACATGCTGGACATGTTTTGCCAGGCTTGCGTGGCCTCCTAGTGCCAAGCACCGTGCTGAGCACGGTGCTGGCATGCTTGTCGCCGCGCTCTGCGCTGCGCCAGGCTTGGGTCTCATCCGAGAGAGACCACGACGCCGCAACAGCTTGTCTGGGCATGCCGACATCGCCTCTGGTCGACACGCAGCCCCTCTAGAACCCTCGCCCTCGCCGGAGATGCCCTCACCGGCCGCCACGCCATCGCCGCACTGTGAGACCCGTGCGGTCATAGTTGCGGCGCTGCTTGTTGTTTCCTCTTGAGCCGTCGCCTCCCGCATTGAATGCTGCTGCCCTCTCAAGTCCCTTCGCCGCTAACATCCAGCCAGCATGGCGTACGTCTCGCCGGCACCATGGCCCGCTTCGAGCCGCATCCAGAGAGCTCGCCGAGCGCCCCCTCCCGCCTATATAATGCCCCGCCGGCCTCGCCTAGCTCCTCACCCCTCTCCCTCCTCCTTAATCGCCCCCTCAGAGCAAGAGCCAAGGCCGAGAGGCCCTCTGGCCTCGAGCTTCGCCGGAGCTCCGCCGCCAGCTGAGCTTGACCACCAGCTCTCTCCAAGCCACCCCAACTCCGCTCGAGCCCACCGCTGAGTTCGTGGTGTTCCACTGGTGCTTCCAAACCCCTCCCCGAATCGAACCGCCACCGGAATCGCCATCGCCGACGATCACCGTGGCACCCGTTCACTGGAGAAGAAGGGCGCGACGCCATCCGGCCATCTCCGGAGGAGCTACGGGTACAGGGTGAACCGCCGTCGAATGCCCGATCCATCCCCACCATCCACGAGCCCACCGCCGTCGCTATCACCGGCAATCATCGCCGGTGAGCCGCCCCTCTTCTCTGCTCTTTCTCCCTCCTCTATTTAAACGGCCGGACCCCACTTGCCAATGACTGGACGAAGCGGTAAGTGGAGGCGCTCGGGGCAAATACGCCTTCGACGTGGTCCGCTCTGGTTTTTCCATTTTTGATTTATTTAACAGACTTGACCAGTAGGTTTGACTGCTTATAACTTTTTACAGGAAGGTCCATTTGACCTGATTCTTTTTGCATTGTGTTCATAATGAAGCCCTTTATTTATCCACCAAGTTTGGTATTTTTCCAGTACTCACAAAATTGTTGGTGAATAAAAAGGCTTTATGTGACATTTTCCTTTGCCATTTAAAAATATTTTCAGAAGGAGATAGTTGTGGATTTGAATACCAGGAGTTTCTGAACAACCCAACTGATCAAGGCAAGCCCGGACATCCATATTATGAAGCATCTCATAGCATTGCATAATTCATAGTCATTTTCTTGCATTTAATTCAAAGTAAATTATTTAAATGCCTAATGATGACAACTCAAATTGATATGATGATTAACCATGCTTGCTAAGTGAAACTTAGTTGGTTGATCAAGAGTCACCGGTCCGGGCTTACCCGTGCAGCCACATTTGCCGGTATGGGACGGCCTTGACTTGGTCTGGCTCGGTGCTCTTTCACCGGTACCTCCAAAGAGGGAGGGTTATGCGTGCGTGCTGCCCTGATCAGGTAGACGGCGATAACCCTGTGAGCCCAGTTGAGTTGTTTGCCGGTGTCCCTGTTTGGGATAGTTTAGTTATGCCACGACGGTGGTAGGTGTCATGAGGTGACATGGGGCCACCCAAGGCTTGACTCCGGGGGAGTGTGACTGCCGGTCATACGATGGAAGAGTCACGGGTCAGGCAGTTTTCGTTGGAGCAATGATGGTCCACCTGAATGGGATCACGAGGTCAGTGCTCCATAGTGTGGGTAAAGTGTGCAACCTCTGCAGAGTGTAAAATCTATTCGAATGGCCGCGTCCACGGAATTGGACAGCCCGTCCAGACCTCTCTAGGTGATCAACCATAATAACCATAGTAATGATGGAAGAACTTGTCTTATAAGCAGAAATACTCGTCAAGGTCAAGTATTCTGAGGGTTGTGAGACAACCCGGATATGAGTAAGTTGGTGACAGTAAGTGAATCACTTAAGTTTTAACGTGCTCAATGCCATGCTATTATTTTCTGCATAATTGGTTGTTATGTGCTTGCGAGTACATTCAAAGTACTCACCTGGCGTATCATGCCAGATGCAGGAGAAGACTGAGACGGAGGTCTCGAAGGTCCGTGTTATGATGCCTAGGATGTGTCCACAGAAGTGTCTCTGTGGATGGAGTTACTTTCATGTTCCACTACGCAGTAGTCTTCCGCTGTAGTATTCCATAGTAATACCTAGGCCTTGATATGTTAGATAAATAATGTAGATACTGTCATAGCACTAGATGTGCCTTTGGCCTTGATGATTATGTAATATATGAGCTTGTACTCAACTATCATCAATTAAAGTTCAGCTATGTCCTGTTCCAAGTTGTTGTGTGTTTCCAGAAGACATGATCTCTAGGTTGGAAACAATGGTAAACCGGTTCTCTGAGCCGGGGTGCCATATTGAGCAATCGCGCTAGCGTCTCTCTAGAGTTGTGCAACACGAGCGTTTTCCGTGGATTCCACATTTTGTGCTCATTCCTTGGTTGCGCGACCCCATTTATCTATCCGTGTGTGTGTTTCAGTGTGCCATTCATTGCTATTGATCTACTTGTTTCACTTGCAAAAATTTGTGAATCTCTTTCAACATTATTAACTCTTGCTAACAATTGCATCAAATTTTTGTGCCACTATCCTCACCAAACTACTCCATAAGCCTTACTTGTGTGGGTGCGAGAATTGATAAGATCCGGCAGCAATTGTGCTACTTCCATAATACCATACTGGGTGATCATTGATCCATCTTCAACATTGGAAAAGGTACATTTGGTCTAGTTCTTCCCTTTCTTCCACTCACATTTTCTCAAGTCTTGTGATGGATAGGCAAAGAACATCTACTTCGCTCTACAACAATGACAACGAGTTTGATGCCACGAAAAACATCTTCGACGCCAAGATGGATGCTCAGATGGAGGAGCTCAGAGCCCTCATCAAGGCCTACAAGCGATCTTCCTCATCTTCAAGAAGATGCTCAAGTGCACATCCTTCTGACCTACCATCTCCCGCAAGAACGTGAAGGTCAAGAGCTCAACAAAAACAACCGCTCAACAACTTCACCATCTACCATGGCATCTTTGCCAAGCGACTTCAAGGCATCTTTGCCTTCGGATATACGGAATCTTCGCTAACAAGAACCTCAAGATTACACTCAAGAGAAGCTCCACAAGCTCAAGTCCGCGACTTCCACGAGCTACTACGACCTCGACACCGACCATGAGATTCCATTCTATGGGACTCAAGACACCGAGGAGTATCTCGAGTGGGAGCGCAAGATGGACGACTACCTCAAGCTACATCATGTTCCCTCTGAAGATCAAGTGAAGTGCATCACAAGAAACTTCCATGACTACGCGTCGACATGGTGGCTTCACACACCTTCCAAGAGATTCAACATGAGTTGGCCCAAGACGAAGAGAGCTATGCGGAGAGAGTTTTTGCCTTTCACGTACACGGAACATCTTCAATGCCAATTGGAGAACATCATCCAAGGATCCAAGTCGATTGACGAGTACTTGAAGGAGATGAAGAAAGCCTTGCGATGAGCCGGCGTGGATGACCCCATTCAGATGGGTTCCACTTCATGATGGGATTGAACAATGACATCTCCAAGACTATCTTCCTTGAGAACTACAAGTCCCTCGACGACAACTTCATTGGTGCTCTCAAGGCACAACAGGAACTCATGAAGGCCAAGGCTTCACACCCCAAGCACACCTCATGAGGACCAAGCTCCACGACAACGAGCATGAGGATAGTACCACCAAGATGTCCATGCCCAATGAGCTCCAAGACAATGGTCCCAAGTTCAACTTCACCGCCATTCCTCTTTGTGGCATTGATGATGTCGAGTCCACCATGACTCTTTTTGAAGACAGCGATGTGATGACTATGACTTCAGAGCCTCTCAAGGAACATGCTTTGGAGGGAAGCAACACGGTGGCGAGCAAGGATGATGCTTCCATCTTTGAGGCGAGAGTGAGATGATCGAGCATGGGATTTTCCCTTTGGTCATGGAGGAGAGTGATGATGTGCCATCTTCGGCCTTCATCCATGGCGACGGTGACGAGATGGTTGAGCACGGGATTTTCCCTTCGACCACGACGGCGTATGATGATGCGTTGAGAGACTTGTGCCACCATATTGAGAGTGAGAGTGACTTAACCACTAGCCCAATATATGATGAGTTGACCCAATTCCCATGTGAGGAGAGCCACAACCCCCACCACTTGAGTGAGTTGAGTGACTCCACCATATGTGACTTTGAGTGCACCTATTTTGAGGGAGTGAGTGAGCCACCACATAGAGAGTGTGATAGTTGATACGTCATGTGGGGACATTTTGAATTCTAACGACTTAACCTCTACCTCTATTGTGTCTTCTCCCTTGGTGCTAGGTCCCATATATGATGACGCGCCGATACTCGACGACTTCATCCTTCCTTTTAACAAGACAATGGCCATGGAGGAATATGATGCGCCCCCCACATGTATACATCAAGTTCATGATGATGACCACCATTTGGTCTTTACCACCTCACCTACACCATTTGAGGGGAATGAACAAGGTAACATAGGTGAAGGTGGTGCAACAAACATTCACGTTTGCTGCCCGGACTCGTGCACAGGTGTGATGTCGATCATATATCCAGTACCTGTGCATAGCACAAAGATAAGCCAGAGAAACCGCTCTTCCTCAGATCAAGGAGATCCTTAATAAGATCAAGTTGACAGGAGGTCGCCTGAGGAAAGCCTCCCTTGCCGAGCAGGAGAGCCTGGCCAGGTCGATGCTATAGCTAAGAGACAAGATCAGTTCATCCCGGCAAGGCTTTCGAGGCCGCCAAGCATTGAACCCGCCAGGCTCCTCATCGGCAGGCCTTCACCAAGATGCCGCAACTCCACCTCATCACACGCCGACCGCCAATTAATGCTGTGTCAAGCCCTCAAGTAACTAGGTGGATCCTATCAAGCACGTGTCAGCATGGTTAAGATGCGATTAGCTTTATTGACACCCGTCCAGAAGGCGTGTCACGCTAATAAGGAGAAGATGGATAAGCGGTGCCCCAGGCTTGTCGGGCTTCAACCTCAGCATGACACCTAGCAGGTGCATTTAATGCACTTTGTCCTAACTGCCAAAGTTAGGTATGATATCACTGTTAGCTATCTAATCATACTTAAATGACCATTTTGCCACTGTGGTCGCCCCTTAAGCTATAAAAGGAGGCCCGAGGCAACCTAGCAAAGGCTTCAAACTTTAGATCCCATAGCACTTGTATGCGTGCGCTGCTCTCCCCGAGGCATCCTTGCTGGGCTCGAGCTCGCCATGTCTTCGTGTTCCTCTGAATAAATCCACCACAACAGGAGTAGGGTTTTACGCTGCAAAGCGGCCCGTACCTGGGTAAAAGAGATTTGTCATTGCCGCGCTGTCCCTGTCGTTTTTGCTCTTTGTACAATGTGATCGTCCCCTTGCCGAACCACAAAGGGGCACCCATGCCCCATAGGTGATCGTGCTTCCACGCGGACATCTTTGGCGCGCCAGGTGTGGGAAGCGCGTCGCTTGTGCCAACCTGAAGCAACAGCCGGCGCGTCGATATTCATCATCTTCTGCATCGTCCATGGCTCCCAAGAAGAGACGAGGTGCAGCGACACATCCTTCTACCTCGAAGGCTTCGTCACCTGCAGTTGCCGGTGCTGCGAGCACGGCACCTGCGGCAGGTGGAGCAGGCACCATGGGCGGCGCTGCTAACACTCCCACTGTGACTGGAGCGGGGACCAAGGCCGCGGGAGCGGCCCAACTTCCTTAACATGCTGGCGATCATGCTCCCGCCGATGTGGGTCATGGAGACACCCAGCTCCCTCCTCCTCACCAAACCGGCGAGCTCAACCAACGCGACATCGACGCCCGCTCCAGCGCAAACCAAGATCCACTGGCCACACCATCTAGAGGGGCGTCAACGGGACGCACATTTCGTCCCACGCAGGACGACCGTAACAAGACTCCGAGCGGTGTCGTCGATCCTCAACGACCGCGTCTGCATGGGAAAGGCCCATCTGATCAAGAGCCTGGCCAGCAAGAACAGCTTTGGCCACGCCAGACTACCCTGGTGGTCGGTCCAGGATGGCAGGAGCACAACACCGCACCTTCTGGCTCGTCCAGGAGTCGAGCGGTGTCACGATCTACCAACCACGCCATGCCAGGAACGGTGGCGGAAGCAATGGCCAGAGCCCAACTATTGCTCAACTTGCCCCCAGCAGTAGACAAGATGGATTATTGGAGAGCTACCATTCAGAGCCTCATTGGGTTTAATGAAGCCAACAAGTCGCAGCGTGCGGAACCTTCGCGGCGCCCGCAGGAGACACCAGCGGCACCCGCTGGCGGCCAAGTTGAGAGGACCACACCTACCGTGCAGTCCCTTCCGTGGCATCCTGCTCAACGGCAGCCACGGTGGGCTCAGCAAACCTAGGACGTCGATGAGCCTGATGAAGCGTCAATGGCCTCATCCGATCCATGACTCCAGCGGGATCAACGCCAAGTGTTGAGAGACAGGAAGAAGGAAGATGCACGTGTCACCATTGAGCGGCGTCGCAAGGCACGCCGTCAATCAGACATGCATAATGGACCCGATGGTGACGAACCCATGCCCGGTGCTGGCGGTTACTTGCCTTACGAGGTAGTGTGCCCCACCTTCACTCGTGAGCTGCGGCAAGTCCATTGGCCATCGTCTCGCACCTTCAAGACTGACCTGTCGGAAAAGTATGATGGGAAACTGATCCCTATAGAATTTCTGGGCATCTATACGATCGCCGTTCAAGCTACCGGGGGAAGAGATGAGAAAGTCTTGCCTTTTGGCTGGGTCCTTCCTGGATTGATCCCTTGAAACATGCCCGTTTCCTCGAGATCTTCATCAGGAATTTGCAGCTTCTTGAGCACGTCCGGCGAGATTAAGTTCAGCCCGGCCCCACCGTCAACTAGCATTTTTGTCACCTTGAGGTTGCGGATTGTTTGTGAGACCAACAAGGGCAAGCACCCGACCGCAGTTGTGCGATTAGGGTGATCCTCGGCATCAAAAATGATAGGCGTGTAGGACCACTTCAAAGGTTTCCGTGCATCAAACGATGGCTCCGTTGCATTAACCTCACGCACCCACTGTTTAAGTCGGCGGTGAGAAGAATGCAACGAGGCTCCCCCGTCAATACACATGGCCTCTATGGCTTTCTGAAACTCGTGCTCACTGGATTCGTCGTCTTCCTCATCATCATCGCCCCCCTCGTCCTTGTCGCGGCCTCGGGCGGGTCTCTCCTTATGTTACTTAGCCTTGCCGCGGCGGCCTCCTCGGCCACCACGCTTCTTGCCAGATCCCTCAGCACCGTCCTGGGCCTTCTCCTTGTCTCGTCTTTCGTACTCAGCTCTCTGCTTCTCGACAAGCTGCTCAACTTGCCGGCAGTTTTGGAGATCATGGCCCTTGGTGCGATGGATCTTGCAATACTGTTTGCCGGAGCCTTCCAGCTTGTCGGCTGCCGCCAAGGCCTGACAGGAGGCGCACCCGGCAACTTCCTTGCTGGGGTCGTCAACCTTGGCCTTCTTGGCGGTGCCGGGGTTGCCGGATTCCTCGACAGCAAGCACGGCCTTGCCTTTGCGCTTCTTGTTCCGCCGCCGGCCTTTCTTTGACAGGGTTGCAGCATATTCATCCTCAGATTCGCCCCTTGCGCCAACACCCTCGCCAGGGAGTTTCCTCCCTTCTTCAGCTCAAGCGCACTTGTCGACCAAAGCGTAAAGCTCGGCAATACTCCTGACCTTGTTCATCACCAGCTTTTCGCGCATCTTGCGATTACGCACAATCTGATGAAACGTGCTAACAACAGCGGTAGGCTGAACGTCTGGCATATTGTACTGCACCCGGCTAAATCTCTGGATAAACTTGCGCAAGGGCTTTCCCTCCTTTTGAGGGAGGAGATGCAAATCACTTTCTTGGCCAGGAGCTTGGTGGACTCCAACAAAGGGGCCAACAAACTGATGGCACAGATCTGACAAAGAAGAAATGGAATTCTCCGGCAGATGCATCAACCACGACCTGACATTGGGTTTGAGCACCAACGGGAAGTAGTTGGCAAGTATCTTGTCATCTCGGCCCCTGGCAGCCTGCACCGCAATGGTATAGATGCTCAGGAACTCCGAGGGGTGAGTCTTGCCATCATATTTCTCCGGGACCTCTGGTTTGAACGTTCGGGAGTTGGGCCACTGGACTCGCCGTAGCTCACGGGTAAACGCTGGACAACACACCTCATAGGGCAAGTCTCCTGCGTCCTCCGGCACAGGCTTGTCGACAGTAGGCCCTGCGCGTTTATCGGACTGATGAGGCGCCTCCCGTCGTTGCTCGATGGTAGTTCGAGCGTCCTCTTTGCTTCGTTCCTAAAGAACTTGACGCTGATCGCGGCGCATCCGCGGGTCGGACGACGCCTTGGAATCGTCATCACGGTCGTCGGTCCACCGGGTTGACGACCGCTGCTTCTGTCATGGAGGGGAGTGCACCGTGGTCGCACCGCCTCCAGTCTTCTCATCATTGGCTCGCGTCGAATCGATAGACCGCTGCCGCGAGGGCCCTGCTTGCTGCGGCCCATCCTTGTTGACGAAGCCGATGAGGCTCTGAATAGTAGATCGCCACTCCTCCATCTTCTCCGGAGCAGGAGGAAAATCGAGGAGCAGCTGCGCACGTGCCAAAGCTTCTGCTGGCATAGGCGGCGGCGACAGGTGTGAGGTATGTGAGGTGCTCTGACTCCTAACAGTGTTAGATGGAGCACCGTCACGATCACGCGACCGCGCGCCACTTCCACCGACAGTTTGGCGTGCATGCTGGGCCTGTGCACCTTGGGATCGATGCACAGAAGTCTTTCCATGGGGACGTTCAGAACCACCAACACCACGGCGCTGCTCGTCGCGTGTGACCTGTGAAGGCCGCGACGCTTGCGCCGGCATGGGAGTCCTAGAAGGCGTCCTCCGATCTCTAGAGTTCGCTGCGCCACCCGTAGGCAGCACAGCTCCATCTTTGGATCTAGCGGCATGCAGGTTGCCGTCGCCGCTGCGAACGATGCCGCTCGCCTGGCTGGGATCACCAGAACGCCATGGAGGCTCTAAACCTCCACCTTCTGCATCGACGCCGTCACCCCTCCGAGTAGGCACGGGCAAAATGGACATAGACGGAACAACCGCTGCCACACCCTTCTTCTTGGGTGGCATGGTGACAAAGACGGTGAAGAAACTGACACGCTGATCACTAGATCAGGTTCGCGCAACCTCGCTTCCCCTACCTGGCGTGCCAAAGATGTCGGCGTAAGACACCTATGGGATCCGAAGGACCCCTTTACGACTCGGCAAGGAGAGAGGTATGCACAAAGAGCAGAACCAATGATCAACGCGAGGGGATTTTTACCCAGGTTCGGGCCGCTGATCAGCGTAAAACCCTACTCCTGCTTTAGTTCATTATTAGTGTTTTCGTCCTAGTTCTTGGAGCGCTTGCAATGAACAGTGTGTTCGTGGAGCAGCTACACATGCAGAATGGGCCGAGAGTGCTCTCTCTCGAGTCCTCTCCCCTGTAGCAGTTGCCTTGGGCATCCTTTTATATGCTCAAAGGGGTCACCACAGTGGCAAACTGTTCATATGCGAGGTGTAAAGTAGCTACAAGGTTATCATACATAACCACTGACGGTTTAGGACAAATGCATTTAATGCACCATGAGGTGTCCGTTTAGGTGTCCTTACTTTCTTGGGGATGGAAAAAGGGGCCATCCCATTAGCACCGCCTAAGCTCGCCTCCACTAGCGCCTTGCCACGCATCCAGAGAGGGGACCAGAATTCCAGGATGGTCACTGCATTGGAGCGGCGGCACAGTGGCGGAACCTTGCCGGGTGCGAATCTTGCCGGGCTCCGCAGGCTACCCCGGCAATATCTTGCCGGGAGCCGAGCCTCTGGTCTCCAGTTCTCCTTATCTTCTGATCCTTGGCTTGAATGTCTCTTTGATAACCTTGGATTAATATTCAGCTGTTCCCCTGACAAGCCTTGCCGCAGGTATATATGGCTACAACTGCCCGTGCACAAGTATGGGGTACTAAAGGTGTGGTGCCCCACCTGATTACCACTGTAGCCAGACGGTCGCCACGCATACCAGCCCAGGAAATCACTCTGGCTTGCGCGTTTACAACAAGTATCAAGAACACATGCATTTCTATTAATGGATATATAAGTCTTACATGATATATTACAATGGTGATGGGAGCGGAAAGGCTCTATCTAAGGCAGCATGGTCCTGGTGCGGCTCCAATCCACAGGGATCTGACTGGGTTACGCTCCTAGCCAGCGAACGCTCCGGCTCCTCGTCGACGGACGACGGATCCTTATGTGAACCTGGCCACATTGAAGGCCGCTGAGTACTTTTGAATGTACTGGCAAGAAAACCAAACTAACATATACACCAAGCAAAGCAATCCATGGCATTCAAGCATGCATATGTTATTAGAGCAACATTGATTATCATGGCATGGCATACCTATCTAGCAAGATCATGGCACAACCGGGTTATCTAGCAAGATAACTACTAAGGTAAAATATGGTAAAGTAAAGCATAAATAATCCATACTCCGAACAATATTAGGACCCAATCCAACTCTTTTGGTCATCTGGCCATCTCTTTCATAGCCATTCCCTGGCTATCATATCATATCCCTGACATCATCCGATCTCTATGCATCTCCACTGTAAATCTGATAAACTTACTCTCTTACGGGTTGTCCCACAACCCTTAGAATTCTCCAGATCCACTCAGTACTACAGGGCATAAGACGAGTTCTTCCATCATTATTATCACTGTTCCGGTTGACCACCTAGAGAGGTCTAGACGGACTGTCCAATACCGTGGACGCGGCTATTCGAATAGATTTTACACTCTGTAGAGGTTGCGCACTTTACCCACATCATGGAGCACCTGACCTCATGATCCCATTCGGGTGGACCAGGGTTGCTCCAACGAAACCTGCCTAACCCATGACTCCCCTACCGTACCACCGACAATCATACCCTCCCAGGGTCATGTCCTGGGTGCCCCCTGTGTCACCTTGTGACACCTGCCACCGTCGTGGCCAACTAAACTGTCCCAAACGGGGACGCCGACAAATAACTCAACTGGGCTCACAAGGTTATCGTTGGCTACCGGGCCAGGGCAGCGCGCACGCATAACCTTCCCTAGTTGGTGGTACCGAGAAAAGAGCACACGATCAGACCAAGTCAAGGCCGTCCCATTCCGGCAAATGTGGTTGCATGAATAAGTCCGGACAGGTGACTCTAGATCAACCGACTAGGTTTAGCTTTAGCCAGTATTTAGTGAGCAAGGTTGTTCATCATGAATAACTTAACATGGTGGCAACTATGTATGTGGTAACAACTGTGGAATCATAATAATCTATCTCCTTATAACATTACAATGACTCATTAGTGAAGCAAGTTTTAAATGGCAAATTATCACATTACAAGTTCTAGCTGTAAGTGACGATCATCGGAACCCTTGTACAAAACCGGCAAAGAAACTAGTAGCCACCAGAATGGTCTTTACAACTCAGATCTGGGACATTACCGGAATAACTCAACCCCGACTCAAGACGGCTGGAAAGCAGCTCAGAGCATGAGACGGTGTTGATAAGAAGAATGTAGCAGCTCCCTAAGACGGCCGAGAAACAGCTCAGAGCATAGGGTCACTGCTACGGAAAGAAATTCAACAGCTGCCCGAGACGGCCAAAAAGCAGCTCATAACATGGACAGTTGCTGATAAGAGAAATAAAAGTCGGCATCCTCCCCGGACGGCCGGAAACAGCTCAGAACACAGGCGTGGTGCCGTCACCGAAGAAAGTGCAAGCAAGGGTTCATCAGAGTCACATACAGCTCACTACTACACAGACAAGCACAAGCATATTAATTTAAACATGCAAGAAATATCACAGAGCAATGCTTTAGGGCATATATCAGATGGTCGGCTTGCCTGGGGTCGAAGAATACTCCAGGAAGAAATGCAGTGAAGCCGCAGAAGAAATCACCAGAAAAGTTATTTCTCGGAGGGGGATGATAGAGGGCATGGGCAAAATGGTCATTTCCATAGTGTGAACACATTATGAAAATGATACCATCGGAACGGGCTTGATGAGACGAAGAAGTGGGCGTTGGATTCACCTCGATCGGAGTTACGAGTGAAAAGTTGTGAGTGTTTTTCTGCCAGGGACTAATCTGTAAAAGAAATCTCCACAAATAAGCCCCTGGCTGGAAAACAGAAGGCGCCTTTTGAAGAAATACGCATTCGCTGCAGAGAAAACGTATTTCAGCTGAGAACTAGGCGAAAGTATGTTTTCAGAAACAGAAAGCGTATTCTCCAAAAACCGTTTCCACTTAATCCGATGTGGCGACCCCTAGTCACTGACGACTGGGCCCCATGCCACCCTCTCTCTCCTCCCGCTCTCCTTCATCTTCCTCTTTGCTGGTCCCCGACGCGGCGGCAGGAGTGCTGGCTCCGGCGTGGCTCTCGTGCTCTGGTAATCTACTCCAGTAGGCGAACGGGAGGAAGGGGTCGCCGACGAGCAGCTCGACCGGTGAGGGTAGCACGAAGCTCGAGGAGTGGCCATTGACGCGTCTGTACGCGGCCGTGGGCGGCGAGCTCCGATGAGCTCGGGCTCGGGTGGCTTCGGCCATCTCTGGCTCAGGCAAGGACGTCGGCGCGCTCAGGGAGGAGCTCCAAGTCGATGGAGTGCAGGGGCATCGCCGGGGAAGACTGCAGCGGGGACGCCACGCGGAGGCAGAGAGCAAAGGCGGCGGCCAGACTAGGGGGAGACGCGTCCATGGTGGTTCCGGCGGCGAACTGAGGAGTGGGGAAGACTCGCCGGAGCACGGGGCTCCTCCTGGTGTTGGAATAAGGGGAAGGAGAGCTCGGGCTTGCCCGAATTTAGGCGAAGCCTAGCGGCGGCCACGGCGGCGATGTGGTGGCAGGGGAGCTCCTCGAGCTCCAATGGCTGGTCGGGGAGGAGGCTAGGAGGTCGGAGAGGGGCTGGGAGTGGTGTGGGTGCTCGGAGCAAGCTCGGCCACGGTTATTTATAACCGGACGAAGGCGACGGATAGGCACGACCGCGGTGGCATGCTTATCGCCGTCCTGGAGCTCCGATGACACGAGGCAGGAGAGGGAGATGTCGGCAAGGGTTCTAGGGACGTGGAGAAGTAGGTGGTGGCTTCGGGAGAGCTCGAAGCGGAAGAAGACAGAGGTCACGGGCTGAAGAGAGTCGCAGCGGCGATCGCCGTGGCGTGGGGAAGAAGAAAAGAGGGGGAAGCTATGGGAGAGGGTGCACGCGGTGACTACGGAGCTAGTCGGCATGAACGAACAAGCCGCGGTAGCTCGAGCTGGCTTGTCCGAGGCGAGGGACACGCAGAGTGCCACTGTTGCGGGCTACATCCGTGGTGACCACACACACCACGCGTCCAAGGCATAGTAGCAACCTCAAATCATGTCAACTGTATAGATTAGAGGTCGGCGAGTTGACCCATTGTGGTTTGGATGCATGTGACGGCAAGAGTTGACAGATGAGAGCTCACATGTGATCTGATATGAACGTGTTTTATGAGATTTCAGGAGATATCGCTGGGTGAAACGAGCTGGTTTTTGGCATGGAGCAATGATCTACCAAGGTAACTACCCTGGTAAATTTTGAGGCCAGTTGGATAAGAATTGGGGGCACTTGCTGTAGAATGGACCCTGCTGAACAGAAAGGCAAACTTTGATGTGGCACTCACATACTAGCTTGCATTGAACTGAAATTTTGAGCAGATGAATTATTTGAACATATGAAGGTACTGGAAAAGTTTCAGCTCATTTGGAAATGCCTATATGGTACTTCCTTCACAGCACTTCCGAATGGACAGATACTTGGGAAAAATGCTGTGGGATGAATGGATGAATGGATTGAGCTGATTTTTGGTTTCCATGAGTGATTTATCAATGTTAATCACCATGAAAATTTTCAGCTCAAATGGATCAAGGGTTCAAGCACTTCCTTTGCAAACTGAAAATCTGGACAGAATTTGCAAATGGATGCTGTGCTCAAACCTTGAACTATAAAACTTTGGTTTTGATGGAAATGGTGAAGATATGGATATAAGAAGCTCCACAATTTATTTGGGATTTTTCCTGGCTACCAAAATGGTAGTTCCTTTAGAAAGTGCCCAAAATACAATATTGGCATTAAATAGGAAAATGCAATTTCCCCTATTTAATTTTGGCCAATATTTTTACGGGAGCTCAATATGATCACAAATAATATCTCCACAAGTTTTCATGAACTTTGGAGATGGATAGATATTTTCCTGGATTTAATTCCTTTAAACAGCAGAATTAATTATAAATGAAAAATTATTGCAAATGACGTGGCAATATTTTTGCATATTCAGGGTTTGCAAAGATAGGATGATCACTGGGAAAAGTTTGGGAGGCATCGGATCAATGGAAATTAGGGTTCCTTTGTAACGGAGGAGATTAGGGTTTCCCTTCCTGCAAGTCGGAAGGTAGGGTTTCGACACAAAAATCCTGAGAAAAGATATTGGGTGGCAAGGTTGATCTGAAGAGAATCTCCTGCTGGATAGGAAAGGCAAGGCTATATGACCATCTTCATATACCTAGGAGCTGGAGAAATCCGATAACACCGAGAAAAAAGACGGGAGTCAAATCCCTCGAAGGAAAAAAAACAGGAGCGAACACTAGGGTGTCACAAACCTACCCCCCTTAAGAAAATCTCGTCCTCGAGGTTTCCGGGCTTACCTCCCGGGGAAGGGGGACTTACCTGTGTGTGACTTGGATCCATCAGCGGTCTTGTCTTCGTTGGTTTCACTGACCTTTTAACTACCTCTTCTGATGGACCATGTGTTGTCTCTGCACACAACTTTCCTTGAATCCTTCTCTGTCCTGTCAGGTGTACCTTTTGTCCTGGTAGTGATGTTGTTGGGTGGGGTAGCGGGTAATACCAACAAACAGCTTGGTTTCCATAGCCTGGAAATACCTGCTTCGGGTTTTATTGTGATACTGCGTATCCTGACTGTCATGGCAAAACATCCTTTCCTAGTACCAGGCTCACGTGATCGTATGGCCTCGAGTGAGTGGGATGACTTTCTTTTTGCCGTGTCAGAATGCTCAGTCTAACTATGGGTTTCGTACTGACTTTTCCTTTTACCTTCGGCATTCTGACTTGGTCCTTGGGTGTCCCATAGTTCAAGGAACAACATGACCGAGCTATTGCTGCTATATCCCCAACTGAACTGTCAGGCGTGATCACAAAGTAATTATAGACAGTAATCTCTTATTCCAATGATATCATGATGTCTATGAGCTATTGATGCTTATGTGCTTTGAGCCATTCTATCTGAATGTCTTGTTTCAAACTCTGTCGCTTGTGGAGATGGCTCTGTCATATATATCATCTTGCTATAACCACGGAGTTGAGCATAGGACTACTAAGCTAAACACAGTATCACTATCATCTGGTGTATTCTTTCAGAGCATAGCCTTTTATCTTGGTTGATGGCCCGCATTTAGGATGAGTATGACATGTTGGATGCATTGTTGTGGCCGGATATGCAAGAGTCTGACGAGGATTGGTAATAATACCTTGTCTGTGCAACTGTATCTTGTCGACCGTCACGGAGGTTGTTTGTTTAGAACTTCTTTTTTCTTGAGGATTCCTTTGATGGCCTGTAATGACCTGCCAATACGGCTCCTTGCTTGTTTTCCTAGTTTGTCGGGCTTGTCCCCACAACTTACTCTTGCATATCTCGTAGGGGTTGCTGTGCTCATATTCTTCTTTTCAACATGGGGCCAATTCTTCTCTGAACACAGACATTCTCGTGTACGAGTGGTTCGCATGAACTGATCCACTGGACTGCATGCTCACAACATGTGTAGGTGTAGGATAAATCCTTTCATAACCACTGAGTTCTAAGGCAGACGGGTGTCCGGGCTAGTTCGTGCTTCTGACAGGATTGTCGTGGGCACGGGGTGTGTTGAAGAAGGCTGAATTCCTTATGCTTGAAGCTTCTGCCAAAGTAGCGTGTTGTAGAAGGCTGTGTATCATACCTCAGAAATTTACCTTCATGTGGCTTGCGGCGGAAGGTCAGGTGCCTTATGCCGGAAGTTTCCCGTGGTAGCACACTGAAAAGATTGGAGTGTTGTACCCCCGAAGATTTTCTCACCAAGTGGCGTATGAAGGAAAATTGGTAGTCTGGTGTCGTCAGCTCTTCTCGGTAGCTTGCAGAGGAAGGCTGGGTTCCTTATACGAGAAGCCTTGTGTACGCAGTCGGATCCATGGCCGACTCTGGCTTCCTTTCGGAATACCCGGAATTTACCCATAGCGGAGCCAAACTTGGTATAGGCCATACCATGTCTGAATATATTCTGTTGTCATGCACATCTCTTGTCTTCTGCTGGTCTGATCATTGCTACTGTAAAGGCGGTACAACTGATGCAGAGCTCACATTGACAATTAATTAGGAATACCCTTTGCATTTAAGCCAAGTGTTGCTGATTATAAGCAGTTGACGGATCATTCCTTCCAGTTCAGCTGAGTTTCCAATCATGTTAGGTGCTCCTTGATTCTGGATGCTTGGAAGCTCAGTGATTCTGGGCAATCGTGAACTCATCCATATTCCTTGCAAACCTTGTCACAGTGCCCAGAAAATTTTGTATTTGCACCGGTGAGCTATAAGATTTGCTTTGAAATTTATACCAACATACCGGAGTTTTGGTGTTGCTCATGGCATATTCGCATTCTTGAAATTTGTCTTTGGTGGGTACTAAATGGTTCTTGAGTCCATTGAGAAAAGACTCAAAGTTCACCCCACTGATTGAAATAGTCCTTGTATCGCAGACGGAATAATTTTTTCCTTACTGGTGTTCATTCTTGGTAGCTTATCTGACTGTTCCTCAGGTGTGATCCATTCCGAGGCCAACTTTCTTAGGTATATTCTATCCTTGTCAGTTGCACATAGATTATGCTTCTGACCTATTCTTCATTCTTGACAGATCCGGTGATGGTGTTCTAAATATCATGCAGTTGGCTTGGCTTGACTCTTGCTGAATTGGGATTATTGGGTATTATCCAAGTTGCATGCTGGTCTTCTTGACGGCACTTGCGGATGGATCCAGTCGGAGCGAAGAAATGGAACCGACAAAAGAAACAAAAACCACGAAAACCAAAAAGCAAATAAAGCTCAAATATTTGTGGACCTTACACATGTGGCCGAGGATCTACGAGTATAACTAGTATAGCGCACTCGATGCACCTCTAAGGATTTAGAAGCGAAGCCACACAATGCTCCTGGTAGCACTCGTGTCAAGCTCCTACTACTTCCTTAGGGAACATCACACTCTCGATGCAGGACCATAGCCAAAATGGCTTAGTCAACGATCCTATGGTTGTCAGGGAAAGGATGGAATTTATAAGCGTTTCCCAAAGGAAACTAGAGTTAAGGAGAGAATTGCCATGGCTAGCAAGCAGGGTAAGGATATCTGGTTTACCTAGGGGTTCAGGGCTCACGGGTCGATGCCGGGTGCGAGCATTTCACACCGGAGGCAAAGGCCACGAGAGTTGGGGTCTGATGGAGCCAAAACCTATGGGGTTGCCTTATGATCAATAGTAGCCATGCCTGCTTGGCAAAGATGGCTGAAATCCATCTGGGCTTTCTACTAATCAAGAGGCAATGAAGTCTGGCTAGGGGTAACCTATAGTCAGCCTGGCTGCTCTGATACCATCCGTTGTGGTGCCCCGCCTGATTACCACTGTAGCTAGACGGTCGCCACGCATACCAACCCAGGAAATCACTCTGGCATGTGCGTTTACAACAAGTATCAAGAACACATGCATTTCTATTAATGGATATATAAGTCTTACATGATATATTACAATGGTGATGGCAGCGGAAAGGCTCTATCTAAGGCAGCATGGTCCTGGTGCGGCTACAATCCACAGGGATCTGACTGGGTTACGCTCCTAGCCCGCGAACGCTCTGGCTCCTCATCGACGGAGGACGGATCCTTATGTGAACCTAGCCACATTGAAGGCCGCTGAGTACTTTTGAATGTACTGGCAAGCAAACCAAACTAACATATACACCAAGCAAAGCAATCCATGGCATTCAAGCATGCATATGTTAATAGAGCAACATTGATTATCATGGCATGGCATACCTATCTAGCAAGATCATGGCACAACCGGGTTATCTAGCAAGATAACTACTAAGGTAAAATACGGTAAAGTAAAGCATAAATAATCCATACTCCGAACAATATTAGGACCCAATCCAACTCTTTTGGTCATCTGACCATCTCTTTCATAGCCATTCCCTGGCTATCATATCATATCCCTGACATCATCCGATCTCTATGCATCTCCACTGTAAATCTGATAAACTTACTCTCTTATGGGTTGTCCCACAACCCTCAGAATACTCCAGATCCACTCAGTACTACAGGGCATAAGACGAGTTCTTCCATCATTATTATCACTGTTCCGGTTGACCACCTAGAGAGGTCTGGACGGACTATCCAATATCGTGGATGCGGCTATTCGAATAGATTTTACACTCTGCAGAGGTTGCGCACTTTACCCACACCATGGAGCACCTGACCTCGTGATCCCATTCGGGTGGACCAGGGTTGCTCCAATGAAACATGCCTAACCCGTGACTCCTCTACCGTACCACCAACAATCATACCCTCCCAGGGTCATGTCCTGGGTGGCCCCCGTGTCACCTCGTGACACTTGCCACCGTCGTGGCCAACTAAACAGTCCCAAACAGGGACGCCGGCAAATAACTCAGCTGGGCTCACAAGGTTATCGTCGCCTACCGGGCCAGGGCAGCGCGCACGCATAACCTTCCCTAGTTGGTGGTACCGAGAAAAGAGCACGCGATCAGACCAAGTCAAGGCCGTCCCATACCGGCAAATGTGGTTGCACGAATAATTCCGGACAGGTGACTCTAGATCAACCGACTAGGTTTAGCTTTAGCCAGTATTTAGCAAGCATGGTTGTTCATCATGAATAACTTAACATGGTGGCAACTATGTATGTGGTAACAACTGTGGAATCATAATAATCTATCTCCTTATAACATTACAATGAGTCATTAGTGAAGCAATATTTAAATGGCAAATTATCATGTTACAAGTTCTAGCTGTAAGTGACGATCATCGAAACCCTTGTAAAAAACCGGCAAAGAAACCAGTAGCCACCAGAACGGACTTTCCAACTCAGATCTGGGACATTACCGGAATAACTCAACCCCGGCTCAAGACGGCTGGAAAGCAGCTCAGAGCATGAGACGGTGTTGATAAGAAGAATGTAGCAGCTCCCTAAGACGGCCGAGAAACAGCTCAGAGCATAGGGTCACTGCTACGGAAAGAAATTCAACAGCTGCCCGAGACGGCCGAAAAGCAGCTCAGAACACGAAAAATTGCTAATCAGAGAAATAAAAGTCGGCATCCCCGGACGGCCGGAAACAACTCAGAACACAGGCGTGGTGCCGTCACCGAAGAAAGTGCAAGCAAGGGTTTGTCAGAGTCACATACAGCTCACTACTACACAGACAAGCACAAGCATATTAATTTAAACATGCAAGAAATATCATAGAGCAATGCTTTAGGGCATATATCAGATGGTCGGCTTGCCTGGGGTCGAAGAATGCTCCGGGAAGAAATGCAGTGAAGCCGCGGAAGAAATCGCCAGAAAAGTTCTTTCTCGGAGGGGGCTGATAGAGGGCAAGGGCAAAATGGTCATTTCCATAGTGTGAACACATTATGAAAATGATACCATCGGAACGGGCTTGACGAGATGAAGAAGTGGGCGTTGGATTCACCTCGATCGGAGTTACGAGTGAAAAGTTGTGAGTGTTTTTCTGCCAAGGACTAATCTGTAAAAGAAATCTCCACAAATAAGCCCCTGGCTGGAAAACAGAAGGCGCCTTTTGAAGAAATACGCATTCGCTGCAGAGAAAACGTATTTCAGCCGAGAACTAGGCGAAAGTACATTTTCAGAAACAGAAAGCGTATTCTCCAAAAACCGTTTCCACTTAATCCGACGTGGCGACCCCTAGTCACTGACGACTGGGCCCCATGCCACCCTCTCTCTCCTCCCGTTCTCCTTCTTCTCCCTCTCTGCTGGTCCCCGACGCGGCGGCAGGAGCGCCGGCTCCGGCGTGGCTCTCGTGCTCCGGTGATCTACTCCAGCAGGCGAATGGGAGGAACGGGTCGCCGGCGAGCGGCTCGACCGGTGAGGGTAGCACGGAGCTCGGGGAGTGGCCATTGACGCGGCTGTATGCGGCCGTGGGTGGTGAGCTCCGATGAGCTCGGGCTCGGGTGGCTTCGGCCATCTCTGGCTCAGGTGAGGACGTCGCGCGCTCTGGGAGGAGCTCCAAGTCGATGGAGTGCAGGGCCATCGCCGGGGAGGACTGCAGCGGGGACGCCACGCGGAGACAGAAAGCAAAGGCGGTGGCCAGACTTGGGGGAGACGCGGCCACGGTGGTTCCGGCGGTGAACTGAGGAGTTGGGAAGACTCGCCGGAGCATGGGGCTCCTCCTGGTGGTGGAATAAGGGGAAGGAGAGCTCGGGCTTGCCCGAATTAAAGCGAAGCCGAGCGGCAGCCACGGCGGCGATGTGGTGGCAAGGGAGCTACTCGTGCTCCAATGGCTGGTCGGGGAGGAGGCTAGGAGGTCGGAGAGGGGCTGGGAGTGGTGTGGGTGCTCGGAGCGAGCTCGGCCACGGCTATTTATAACCGGCAAAAGGCGACGGATAGGCACGGCCGCGGTGGCATGGTTATCGCCATCCTGGAGCTCCGGTGACACGTGGTAGGAGAGGGAGATGTCGGCAAGGGTTCCAGGGACGTGGAGAAGCAGGTGGTGGCTTCGGGATAGCTCGAAGCGGAAGAAGACAGAGGTCACAGGGTTAACAGAGTCGCGGCGGCGATCGTCGTGGCGTGGGGAAGAAGAAAAGAGGGGGAAGCTACGGGAGAGGGTGCACGCGGCGACTACGGAGCTAGTCGGCACGAACGAAGAAGCCGCCGCAGCTCGAGCTGGCTTGTCCGAGGCGAGGGACGCGCAGAGCGCCACTGTTGCGGGCTACATCCGTGGTGACCACGGGCATTACGCGTCCAAGGCATAGTAGCAACCTCAAATCATGTCAACTGTATAGATTAGAGGTCAGTGAGTGGACTCATCATGGTTTGGATCCAAGTGACGGCAAGAGTTGACAGATGAGAGCTCACATGTGATCTGATATGAAGGTGTTTGATGAGATTTCTGGAGATATCGCTGTGTGAAACAAGCTGGTTTTTGGCATGGAGCAATGATCTACCAAGGTAACTACCCTGGTAAATTTTGAGGCCAGTTGGATAAGAATTGGGGGCACTTGCTGTAGAATGGACCCTGCAGAACAGAAAGGCAAACTTTGATGTGGCACTCACATAATAGCTTGCATTGAACTGAAATTTTGAGGAGATGAATTATTTGAACTTATGAAGGTACTGGAAAAGTTTCAGCTCATTTGGAAATGCCTATATGGTACTTCCTTCACAACACTTCCAAATGGACAGAAGTTTGAGAAAAATGCTATGGATGAATAGATGGATGGATTGAGCTGATTTTTGGTTTCCATGAGTGATTTATCAATGTTAATCACCATGAAAATTTTCAGCTCAAATGGATCAAGGGTTCAAGCACTTCCTTTGCAAACTGAAAATCTGGACAGAATTTGCAAATGGATGCTGTGCTCAAACCTTGAACTATGAAACTTAGGTTTTGATGGAAATGATGAAGATATGGATATAAGAAGCTCCACAATTTATTTGGGATTTTTCCTGGCTACCAAAATGGTAGTTCCTTTAGAAAGTGCCCAAAATACAATATTGGCATTAAATAGGAAAATGCAATTTCCCCTATTTAATTTTGGCCAATATTTTTATGGGAGCTCAATATGATCACAAATAATATCTCCACAAGTTTTTATGAACTTTGGAGATGGATAGATATTTTCCTGGATTTAATTCCTTTAAACAGCAGAAAATGGAATTAATTATAAATGAAAAATTATTGCAAATGACTTGGCAATATTTTTGCATATTCAGGGTTTACAAAGATAGGATGATCACTGGGAAAAGTTTGGGAGGCATCGGATCAAAGGAAATTAGGGTTCCTTTGTAACGGAAGAGATTAGGGTTTACCTTCCGGCAACTCGGAAGGTAGGGTTTCGACGGAAAAATCCTGAGAAAAGATCTTGGGTGGCAAGGTTGATCTGAAGAGAATCTTCAGCTCGATAGGAAAGGCAAGGCTATATGACCATCTTCATATACCCAGAAGCTGGAGAAATCCAATAACACCGAGAAAAAAGACGAGAGTCAAATCCCGCGAAGGAAAAAATATAGGAGCGAAAACCAGGGTGTCACAAAAGGCCCAATATGTAGTACACCGACAGTCTGCATTCTATCAACAGCAAGCACGGCATTACCACAACCGCGAAGCGCGGGCAAAGACATACAACGTGGGATACCTTGTCCTCTGACTCCCCGAAAAACAGAAGAATAAACTATCACCTAAATGGGAGGGACCGTACATCATCGATGAAGTACTTGTAGGAGGAGCGTATCATCTTCGCCGCCTGTCTGACAACGGCCTTGAGCCGAACCCGTGGAACGAACCAAGTCTGCGGCATTTTTACGCCTGAGTCCGACGTCAATTTTTGCCTTGTTTTTCATTTTTACCTTTTTCTCTCTTTCATCGTGGTGCTAGTTCGGTTAAATCGAACCTCACTAGGCCCCTACTATATACCATTAAATGTAATACCCAACTTCGCTTGGGGGCTCCCTTAGACGCGCCGCATAAATGCGTACACCGCATTTGTTATGATTGCATCCTTCTCATACATGTTAAGCTAACATATGCACTTGTTTGACTTAAGATCTTTGCCAAGCCGGGTTGCCTGGCTCCTGTGATTACCCCTACGTTCCCGATTGTTCGGCTAGGGAGTAAAGGGAGCACCTCTATGATTGTTACGACCGGGTCACCCGGGACCGTACCTCAGACGGGAGAAGCCGAAAGCTAGCGTTCTTAAAGAATATAATAAGTCGGCCTAAGGGAAGTGAATATAGCCTCGAGCTTACCACCAAGGTTCTTCTTTAAAGCCATTGGTGTCCGTTGATCTTACGTATCCGGATTATTATTTTACCTGAAGAAAGGAACCCATGGAGGAACTATTTTCATCAGAAGATGTTTCTTACATCAAATAGTAATATAACATAGCTCTCCGCACATGTTTTGTCTGTTTAAGCCAAATGGCCGAATTGCCTTGTTCCCAAAGTATTGTTTCGTTTTCACGGCACAAAGTATGGAACACTTCTTGATCTATGATTGAGGAGGTAGAAGCCGATGGCGGCTAAGACAACATTCTTTCAAAAATAAATAAGAACGTGGATTGAGCACAGTCAACGTAAAGTACATGGATACATAGAATTGACAAAATTTCTCCTTCTTGACATTGTCTATCAATTGCTCTAAAGCACAGTCCTTCCGAGAATAGCGAGCGGCTTGCATCACGTCGTTGTACACCAACCTCAGCAGTATCTCCTGACCGTCCGAACCCATGGGTCCAACCCGGGCCATATGCACCGGGTCCAGCTTGGTGAAGTGAGTCTTTACCATAGCCCATGCTTCCCGCGCTCCTTCTCGACAGGCCGAGATCTTCCATAATTCAAACCTTCACCGAGCCCCTTTAAAGAGACTGGCTAGATCGGACATATTCTCTGGAGGCACATCTGACGGCCATAACGCCTTCGCCATGCTCTTCAGGTCTTTCCGGGCCTTCTCGTAAGTCTTCGACAGTTCCTTTAATAGGTTCCCGTCATAAGTGCCTACTTCTTCCTCGGGTCGCCCAGTCAGGAGACCTAACAAACAGGTGTTGCACATCATCATTAACACATCAATGACACAGACCAACAGCGCGGTGCGCTCAACGCTTACCGTATATGCCACCTTTTAGCTTTTGGCTTTCCCCCAAAGCTTGTGGCAGCTGAGTCTTTAAACTCTGAATTTCCTCGGCTTGCCATTTATTCTCTGCCTTGAGCCCATTTTTCTCCTCATAACTCCGCGACAACACGCATTTACCAGCCTCAAGCTCTTTGCGCAACTCATTCGCGGCCTCCGTGGCTGCATGACGAAAATAGTGTGGACACATAAAATACACCATATACCCTTCCCGAGTTCAGAAGCGGTTCTTCTCACTTACAGGACTTTTCGCTGCTGGCTTCTCGAGCCGCATCCAGTTCAGCCTTGGTGTCGACCAACTATTTCTGGCTAGCCTCAAGCTTTTCGGCCAGTTTTTTGCTATGCTCTCTTGCGGCCTACAAAATTACATCATTAGAAATCCTTAACTCGGCCTTCCCGCCCAAATTAAGGCTTGTGGGCTAGTTAGTTAGGGAACTTGATCTCAAGCTATATACCTGCACCTTGGCGGCAAATAGACCGGCAATCCCATCAAGACCTTCCCGGGTCGTTCCAAGGTACGCGTCTACCGAATTAAAAGCATTAAACTCCTGTTCTGTAAAGGCGGTCTGGCGCAAAGTTTCCCTCCGGCGGCAATGATTCATTATGCTCTCGAATTCGGAATTAGTGACCGAAACATCATCGGAGTCTGCCGGAGGCACGCCAGCCGCCACGTATTCGGAGGGGGCTCCGGCCCATGCCGAAGACTGGGGACTGGAATTGCAGTTCAGCACATCCGGGAAATCTTCGGATTCATGTAAAGACACACGCCTTCTTCAAAGTTGAGCGGGCTTTAATAAACAAATGACAAAGGCGATCCTCGCTGCAATTCTAAAACGTGTTACCTCTGGGCAGAAGGGACAGGTGCGTCTGCCTCGGTAGAAGCTTTCCGTTTTGATCTCCCATCAAGGGTTGAAGCTGGCACGGTCCGTGCTCCTCCCGATGCATTTTTATGCGTAGTATGGTGACCCTTGGGAGCAGAAGTCAGCATGGGGGTGGGGGGGCGGGGGGTAGCGCGAGATGAGCGCCCTGTTCAGGAGGGGTCTTCTTTTCACTTACTGTGGAAGAACGAAGAACCCCGAGGTGATCAGCTGTCATGGCCACCCTGACGCCATCAAGGCCCTCCTGATAGAACACCCCGTCTTCAAATTCGATCGACATCTCTGGGTTGTCATGATACCCCGGAGCTCCTTAGCGAGAATGATTCTCTGGTTGAGGAGGAGGGCAACTGATGGACGTAACTTGATGCCTCCATCCTTGTTCAAGTGGCGATAAGTGAGAATTTGATGATATGTGGGCTCTAAATAATGGATTGTGGCTTACCCAGTCCGCTGGATTGTATCAGGAGTAGCCTTCCCGAATACTCATGCGAGCGAACTCTGCTTCGTCCCCCTTGAAGAGACCGGCCAGTATTTTAGCCAAGGCCGCCTTGTTGTCTGGCCCTTGCCACTGGTGACGTGTTACATCGTTGGTCCCGTTATAGCACCATAAGGGGTGACCCCGCTCTTGGAGGGGTTGCACGCATTGGGTAATGGCGGTGGCCATAACTTCGACCTTGGTCAACTTGCTGCTGGTCAGCAGCCTAATCTTGGCTGACAGGGCCCGCACTTCTTCGCTGTCCTTTTGGGAAGGACCCTTGGGCCGCCAGTTGTACCGCTTTATAGGCGGGTCATTCAAATATTCTGGTAGACCTAGCCAAATTGGATTGGTAAGGGGAACGTCTTCGATGTAAAACCACTCTTAAGTCCATCCTTCGGGATCTTTCTGTGGGGTCCCGATTGGGTACCCCGTCCTAGCTATTCGCCATACCTCAGCACCTCCTACCTCAAATATAGGTCCCTCCCAGAGGCGAGGGACAAGACAAAAGTACTTCCTCCACAAGTCAAAGTGGGGCTCGCAACATAGAAATAGCTCGCACAAGGCCACGAAGCTAGAAATGTGCAATATGGACCCTGGGGTGAGGTTGTGGAGCTGGATCCCATAGAACTCTAGTAGACCCCATAGAAAGGGATGGATAGAGAAACCCAAACCTCTTAGAAGGAAGGGTGTGAGACATACTCTCTCCTCCTTGCTTGGGGCGGGAGGGTTCTCGGCAATGGCGCGACCATCGATAGAGATGTGAACGGCGTGGACTGGGACCAGATCAGCCAAAGGGAGGAAGCGTTGTGTCTGCAAGCGACTTAGCTAGATCTGTGAGACTGAACAACTTGACCAATCGCCTGGGAGCGGGCCGTGGGGGCGTGAGGATGAACCTAGGATGTCGGCCATGGTGTCGAAAGATTGCCTCGATAATGTTTTTGGAGGAAGGGGGGAGGATAACTGTTCTCAACACCTTTGGATCTATAAATAGGCATCTTATCGTGAAGCCAAAAGGACGGGTGCGTGGAACAGCGGCATTGGGCCGCACGCTCTCTGAAAAGCATGTAAGGTCCTTACCCCGAGGAACGGTATTGAACTTTGGTGGTCCTACCTCAGTTTTGAGATGTATTCGGATCATAGAATCCTGGGACTGTCTAGGCCTTAGTATATTTGATCGGGTTCTGGATCATATTCGGCGGAATTTGCACGGCTTCAAATGGAATGGAGGAACTCGTCTCGCAAGCCGGTGATGTGAAGATTCCAGAAGATGATCCTCGGCGTTGGAGGCAAGTTCGGGGGCTACTGAGGGAGTCATGGACTAAGGGGTCCTCGGGGCGACGGCCCATTGTATACGGGCCGGACTGGTGGAGTCGTGTGGTGACCGGAGACCTGTGAAGCCGTGGTGTGCCCTCCAAGTCAAGGGTGGACGAGATCTCTTTCCCTCTTGTTGTAATCTATCTTCGGTAACCCTAACCCTATCGGTGTCTATATAAACCGAGGGTTGTAGTCATTAGGGGGAGAGCTATCTTCATCCCCCCGTAGCCTAGGGTTTAGCTCATACTGGTCTCGAGGTAGGTCTACTCTGTAAACCATGTTATACAATCAATACGATCAAGCAGGACGTAGGGTATTACCTCTTCGAAAGGGCCCGAACCTGGGTAAACACTGTATTCGTCGTCCCTTGTTACCCATCGATCCTAGATCCACAGCTCGGGACCCCCTACCCCGAGGTCTGCCAGTTTTGACACCGACACCAGGGTATCTTAGAGAACCACCTAGTAATCTAGCCATGTTTTGTGTTCCCAGTGTGATGATTCTGGCCACCATTCTCGAAAGCATCTCGTGATGTTATTTAGTTAGTAGGTATTCTATTTCTGGGTTCTTGAACCCAAGATTCACTCTACTTACCTCGTGTTGATAGTGTTTGCTTGTTCCTTCAGGATATTAGTAACCTTTGTGATAGCCCTCGAGGTTACTAGTATATCATTCTTCCTAATACCATGAACCATCTTTGGCGGAAGTTCTTTTGAACCAAAAGATCACAATAAGAGTGCTCTTGATGAGTTCTCGATTCTATATTGTGAACCTGCCAGTCCTACTTTTCTGCATGGGTTATCCGGAAGAAATGTGTTGAGCTTTGTTCGACATGTTAATCTATGCATCCACAACTCAGAAAACCATATGTTCCTTTGAGTTGTCCCTCTTTAGTTGTATTCTGACCTCCGTCTATCAATTGATAGTCAGGAGTAGTAGTGCATTCGTGTCCATTGAAGTCTAAAATTCTTGTAATCCGTCACGCCATTCTATTCCGGAATGACTAGGAGAAACAAACTCCACTACTTTATCCATATCTAGGATTGGGTCAAAGCAGTTGTATTCTGCAGATCAGAATGCCAATCCAGCTTCTGTTCTGTTCAACCCTGGAGTGTTACCCCCTTTATGTCAGGTTTGTCATGAGAATTGCACCACCTCCTATGAATTCTTGACGCAGTGATACTCCTCGCCATCATTGTTTCATTCCTCAGTTCCGTGTTATTGTAACCAGAATGCCCACGAGTGAACTGTGATGTGTGAAATCAATACTCTCAGCAACCCTGTTTCTTGGTAGTTAATGGACAATAATTTCATTCTTAGCGTGTTGGTTATTGAATCACCATTCTAAGATTGATCGTGCGACCTAGTCCATTGTCCTGGTGCACTCTTCGATCGATGAGTTAGAATTGTGCCAATCCCTTGCTTATTTGAGAACATCATCTTGCCTCGAAAGCAAGAATGCTCCCGAGCTTAATAACATATCAATGGTTCATGATTTTCCGAATATCTTCTTAGAAGTATCACCAGGTTGTCCCATGACTGTTATGTTGAGCTCGTGATCAAGTTGGTTCCTTGTAAACCACCCTTTCCTCCAAGAATCTATGTCAGATACCCCTAAGCTAGTTGGTTAAGCTAAACAACAACTTGGAGAGTTGGAAGATAAAAGCTTTTCCGACTTAGCTCATCACTAAGGGATATCTTTGTGTGTGTGTGTGTGTGTGTGTGTTGAAGAAAGATGATATCTTCATCGATTGGACCTCGTGACCGGTTGTTGGATCTGTTGTCTTGTCAAAACTTTCATTTGAGTGTGGGATATCATCAAATCAAAATCAGAACCAATGATTTTCATAATGTTGTATTACTCATGGATGTTCCACGAGCATGCACCGTCATATTCTTTTGGTCTGACCAATGCTATCACCGTGTTCACTTAATTGTGGAATTCCATCTATATGGAAACCTGGATGAATTGTTGTTGAGCCCATCGGCAACATTTTACCTCCTCCATGATTCGTGTTGAACATCAAGCTAGTGTTGGAAACTTTGAAGCATTTGTTTGTGTCCCGTTCATGAAGCATATGTTTGGATGAGAGAAGTGACTTCTTCTAATTCACGTGTATTTGGTGCAAGTTGCCACCATGAATTCGAGAAAGCTTGTTTTTGTTTCCTCTGGAGTCATCCCAAGTCAGTCATGCACATGCGAAGTATACTATGGTCTGGTAGATTTGCAACCTCCATCCCACGTGTATTTCCTAGCACACCAAGCCACTGATTGATTTGTTCAAGGAGACGAAGTTCTTTCTTAAGAGATAATCATATGACTTATGTAAGGATTTCGATATCCTCGATGATGGTTCCCAACCAGAACTCGGTAGTGTTTTGTTGTAAGACTTCTTTCTAGTCACGATTGTCTTGGATAGTGTGTTCACATGTACCTTACAAGCCAGCTCATGTTTTGGAGCTTGCTACCGTAGTTCATTTCCTAAGAATCACCACGTCGTCTCGTCAATTTGTGTTGCAATCTTTCCTTTTCAGAGATGATGAGTCTGAAATATCCAGACACCAACCAGATCTGAAATATCAGGCAGATATGATGGTTGGAACTTCTCCTAAGAACTGTCATGTAGGTTCCGGTATTGTGGACGCACCTAGCTGGAAGAACTACTACTGTAGTATCTTTAGGGATGTAAACGGATCGGATCGGATCGGATAATGCTTTCACCATATCCTTTACCATATTTTTTTGTCGGATTCGGAGCATAGCGGATAATGACCGGATGCGGATTCGAATGCGGATTATATCGGACTATGGATTCGGAGCGGAAGCGGAGCGGACTCGGATCGAAAACGGACAAAAAATATTTATGTAGATATTTTCTGCAATAGTATATTTCTACAGGCGATCTATATAGAGAAGAACAATACGTATATAAGTAACCAATCATTTTTTACAGCTTATTCTTGTACGTGCATGTTAACTAGTACAGTACGTGTTCTTAATGGGAATAATAGCTTACATCACAGCTTCATATAATCATATTGTTCTCTAATCAACCATAGTAGCTAAGTTAATTACTAACTAGTACAACACGTGTTCTTAAGTTTATTGGATGTGCTTGTACGTGCATGTAGATTGTAATAAGGAATTAGTTATATTATATTTATATATGTGATTCTGAAAAGTGGACTATTTGGATATTTGGGTTAAACTTATCGGATAATCCTATTTGACAATGTCGGATAATCCTAAAAATATACCGGATAATCCATATCCGTTGGATATTGCCATTACCATATCCGCTACCATATCCGTCGGATATCCGGTTGACAAAAATCCGTATCCGCATCCATATCCGCCGGATTCATGAAAGTGCATACCATATCCTTAAAAACGGATGTGGATGTGGATTCGGAACGGAAATTATCCGTACCATTTACATCCCTAAGTATCTTGATTAAGCCATTTGGTCACTCCCCCATGAGGATTTTCTATGACTTATCACCGAAGTTATTCCTTATGGATCCTTTGTGTTTCCGAAGTCTGGCCTTTACCTGATGACCATATCGATTATGCTTTCAAGCATGATCATGTTAACTGGTACATCAAGGAGAACATTAGAAGTGGAGTGCTAAATGTCTCTCAGTCGATCATCCAGATTTTGTTCCTTGGCATTGCTAAGGACAAATCTGAGAAAGTGTTGTCTTCCTTTGCATCCACATCCTGCATCAATATCCATCATGGTAGCATGAAGTGTTGTGAGGATCCTTGGCACGGATATTGGTAAAACCCTGATGAATATGGAAATGCTCAAATTCTTGAAAGCACGCTCAATCACTAGGTTTTATCCTCAGTATCAATTGGAATATGCCTTCCATTACCTGAGTTGTTCTATAACTCTAGTTTCCTTTCCAAACTGAGTATGCCATTTCTTCAAACTCTTTCAAACGATCATTTGAGAATTGCCTTAGCCTGGTATGAAGAGTTTCAGTGATCTCCGTATCAAAAGTAATTCTTTTTGCCACTTAAGGGAATAATTCTACCAGTCACCTCCCCAAGGTGTCCTGTTACGGAATCATGGCAATTATCTCCTCGCTACTTTGAAACCATCCACGATCTTACTCAAGCATGGAATTGTTGCCTACTAAATTGAACCCTTGTCATCTATTTCTTTCCATTGCTCCTGATGTGTGTTTTGTGTCTCAACTCAAGGGGTGTTCTTACGTCTCACTCCATGAGTTGATCTTGAGTTGCTCGATCTTCGAGAAGATCGATTCCTGTAGAGTTTCTCTCTGCTGCGATCGTACTTGGATGAAGTTTTCGAAAGCAAAGATGTCAAGATCAACATGATGCAACGAATCAACATCCTCGAGAAGGGCAATTGGATCATGAAGATTGTGATAGTTTTGTGACCCCCCTTTCTCTTACCCTACGTCTTGAATCTCGGGACGAGATTCTTGCTTAGTGGGGGTGACTTGTCACAGCCCTAGATTAGTCATTGCTTGCCTTTGCATAATCATTCATGCATCACGTTAGATTTCAGTGTAACTTGAAATGGGGATCCAGCAAACCCCAGCACCCCTCTGGAAAACTAGGATCAACTAAAAATATTTTCAATGAACCCAAAATGCCCTGCAGAAAACTTCATCATTTTTTAAATGGGTGAAAACCTCTGCCAAAAATGGTGCACATTTTTCTAGGCCATTATGGATTTTGAGTTAATTCATATTGTATTTGAATTGGAGCATTTAATGACTATAAATATTTTAAATGCTTCAATAATTCTGAAAACAATTGAGGGTTGTTGGAAATAATTCAACATGTGCCCAAAATTTATTTCAGGGATTTTTGGAAATGAATTAGTATTTTTACTAATTCAAAACAGAGGAATAAAAATATAAAACAGAAATAGATTTAATAGAGAGAGAGAGAGAACAATACCTGGGCCACTTACCTGGCTAATTACCCACAGGCCAGCTGGCCCATCCCACCTGGCGCTGCCAGTCGTCATCCACCTCGCGCCAGGAGGACGCGGGTGCATGCCCGACGAGCGCACGCCACCTCCTGCTTCCACCACGACGCCTCGGCCCTTCTAGCCTCGCCAGCGCGACGCCCACAAGCTCCTCGTTCCTTCCCCTCTCTCTCGGTCTCGCTCCCCTCATCTGCTCTCTCTTCCGCGACCGTCCGCGAGCGCCCGAGGGCACCGACGAGCACAACCATGGCCACCATCCACCCCCTCCCCTTCACGATGCATACGGAAGAACCACCGTCGTCTCCTTCATATTCTACACCAATCCGTTCTGCCGTGGGAGCCCTACAGCATCGTCCTCGAGCTCATCTTCAACCTCCAGCCGCCGGCAACCTAACCATCGATTCGCCGCCGTACGAGCTTCCCCAGCCTCCCCGAGCTTCTTCTCAGCATCCCTGTGGGCTCCTGATCCTCCCCATATACACGCCCCCTCCATTCCCTCTAGCTAGCCGCTATCCCTGTGCACCCGAGCTTCGGTCACCGCCATGGCCGACGAGCCTTGCACTCGCGAGTTCCTCCGGTCAAACACGTCGTGCAGTTGTGCTCCTGGAGCTCCCAGGAGTCCAAGGAACCCCTTTGGCCAGCTGCTAGCACTCCGTAGCCTCGTCCCACTCGACATCCGAACTCCGGCCATCGTGCTTGTCATTGCCGGCATTGTTTTAGGCCACCCCAGCTCCTTCCACCTGCACCGTTCGACACGGACAAGCGTCCGCAGCACGTAGATACCCTCCGCCGGCCATTTGGTCGCCGAAGTTGGAATCCCGAGCCCTCCGCCATAAACAGATTCTTCATAAAATGTCGTAAACTTCTAAAATAATAGAAAATAAACCGTAACTCCAAATGAAATAACATATAAATGAAAAATTATCAGAAAAATATGAAGAATCTGTTTATGGCATTTTCATGAATGTTTGAACAACCTAAGGTTGCTGTATATGACAATTTGAATAAATGGCATTTGAAATGCATTACATGGAGTTTGAATTTGAACCTTGGGTTCAAACCAAATTCATTTAAATTGTTGCTAGCTACATTAGCTCAAACCACAGCATGTTACCATGTCATGATCATGCATCATATTGTTGTGTTGCATTGATTGTGTTCCCTCTTGTTTGTCGGTGTTTGTTCCCTCTCAGTATAGTTCTGACGATGAGTTCGATGACACCGATGAAGAGTTTTGCTATCTTCACAAGTGCCAGGCAAGCATACCCCCACTCATCATTCCGATACAATCACACTCTCTCACTCTTGCTCTCTTTTACTGCATTAGGACAACAATGATTCAACGGTTACACATTGTGGGAGCTGAACCCATTCCTCTGCATGACCTGTCTTTTCCATGGTAAATAGTTAAAACCCACTAGCATGAGTAGGAGTTATTTGAGCCATGATGTTCCTACTCATTCATGCTTGCTTGTTATGCCTACTATGCTTAGAGTTGTGTCAGGTCTGATTCATCTAGGATGGATTGGGATGGTGATGAACATGTCCTACTGTTGAGAGCTAAGTGTGTGAGCATGATTTGGTAAAGGTAGTGATGAGAGGCCTTGTAAGAGTACATGGAGGGTTGTCTCATTGAAACCGTCCTCAGGAACTGAGTTCTATGTTTTTGATCCAAGACAGTTACTACCACACATTGAGATCCTTAATTGACTCTCTCGACTTATTAATCGGCTTGATCTCTGTCCAGGAGTTGCAAGTAGATTCTGGTGTAAGTCTTGCTGGGTACATTTGTACTCATGTTTGCTTAATTCATGTTTTTGAAGAGAGACTTCAGTCTCACTAGTTGTTCTACGTGGGCTTCGACAATTAGCTTGGGAATCCCAGACATAGGTCTAGTTCCTATGGAGGGTCTTGTAGATAGACAGGCTCTCTAGCCTTCTTTCTTTTCAGATGTCTGTACTCATACATGTTTATGCTTCCGCCTGTGCTTGTTGCTTCTATGACTTGAATGTTGGGTCATGAGACCCATGTTTGTAATATCTGGTTCCTCGGAGCCTATTGAATAAATACTTTGAGTCGTAGAGTCTTGTTGTGATGCCATGTTGTATTTACACATATCGAGCATATTGTGTGTATGTTACTGAAATGCTTGGTATGTGTGGGATCCGACACCTAGTTGTTTATTCTTGGTAGCCTTCCTTATGGGGAAATGTCTCCTAGTGCTTCCACTGAGCCATGGTAGTTCGCTACTGCTCTGGAACACTTAGGTTGGCCGACATGTATCCTTCTTTGTTCCTGTGTTCGTCCCTTCGAGGAAATGTCACGCGTTGTTCCTTTAAGTCCTTGTAGCTCGCTACGACTTGGGTTCATACGTTGATGACTGACACATTCATTGCTGGGTTACGTATGTCTGTCCTTGTAAGTTTGTGCCACTTTGGGTTTACGACTAGTCATGTCGGCCCAGGTTCTCTGTCATATGGATGCTAGCGACACAATCATATACGTGAGCCAAAAGGCGCAAACGGTTCCAGTCAAGGTAAGGCTATAGCCCTGGGAATACCATGCGTGAGGCCGCAAAATGATATGATGTATTACATGCTAGATCGGTGTGACTTAGGATTGGGCTCCTGACAGATGGCACCGATGGTACTTTCACCATTAGTGACACTCTTGACGACAAATAGGAAAGCGGGCTCGTTGCCTTCCTGCGGGCGAATGTCGATGTTTTTCCGTGGCAACCATCTAACATCCATGGTATTCCCAGGGAGGTAATCAAGCACTACCTTGATGTCTGCCCTCACGCCCGTCCCGTCAAGTAGAAAGTCAGGAAGTAGGCCTTGGAGCGGCAACAGTTCATTGCTGAGGAGATTAAGAAACTTGAAGCAGCATGCTTGGTTAGAGCAGTGTTGCCCCTAACTTGGTTAGCGAATCTGGTGGTGGTGCGCAAGGCAAATGGGAAGTGGAGAATTTGTATTGACTTCACAGACTTGTACAAAGCTTGTCCAAAGGATCCCTTCCCCTTGCCACGCATTGATCAGATTGTTGACTCCACCTCAGGATGTGATTTGCTCTCCTTCCTTGATGCATACTCTGGTTACCAGCAGATCTTCATGGCGAAGGAAGACGAAGAGAAAACCGCATTTATTACCTCATGTGGCACATACTGCTTTGTGCGTATGCCTTTCGAGCTAAAAAGTGCGGGTTCCACATTTGCAAGGGCCGTGTGGATTGGTTTTGGGCCTCAGCTGCACGGGAACATAGAAGCCTACATGGATGATATAGTGGTCAACACCAGAGATAAGTCAACACTCATTTAGGATTGGGAAGAAACTTTTGCAAACCTGCTGAAGACCAACTTGAAGCTTAACCCAGAGAAATGTGGGTTTGGCGTTCCGTCCGGCAAGCTCCTTGGGTACTTTGTGTCTCAGCAAGGGATAGAAGCCAACCCCGACAAGATCAAGGAAAAAGAGCAGATCCAAGCTCCGAAAACCGTCAAGGATGTGAGGCATCTGGCCGGCTGTGTAGCCGCACTAAGTAGGTTCATTTCAAAATCCGTTGAGCGTGCCCTGTCATTCTTGAAATCTTGAAGAAGGCTAGTCCAATGAAATGGACTCTAGAGGCAGAGGTTGCACTGCAGGATTTGAAAGCTTACCTTTCCTCTGCTCCAACCTTGGTCGCACCTAAACCACAAGAGCCGTTGTTGTTGTTTCTGGCAGCAATGAATCAAGTGGATAGTGTCGCCATGGTGGCACAGAGGGAAGTGGATACCGAAGGAACTACTACGGTAGGACTACTCAACAATGAACCAACTCTGTCCCCAGCAAGGCCAGATGGTAACAGCGAAGGGGAGCCCCAAATAGGTGCTGATAATCAGAAGGTGTTAGCAAGGAAAAAGATGGTGCAAAGACTAGTTTACTTTGTCAGCTCACTCTTGCAGGGGGCTAGATCAAGGTACTCTAGGGTGCAAAAATTTATCTTCTGCCTTCTTATGGCCTTGAGGAAGCTGCGCCAATACTTCCAAGCTCATGAGATCACACTTGTGACCCGCATTCCATTGCAACATATCCTGAGGAACCCCAAGGCCACCGGCAGGATAGTAGAATGGGCACTGGAACTATCAAGCTTTGCTTTGAAGTTTCATAGCACGGCAACTATCCAAAGTAGAGCACTGGCAGAATTCATAGCAGAATGGGCACTAATGCCCGATGAAGAGATTGTGGAGACAGTCCTCCCAGGCAAGGAGGCCCCCAAGAAATGGTCATATACTTTGACGGTGCTTTCTCGCTCCAAGGTGCTGGGGCAGGAGTTTTACTACTTGCACCCACCGGAGAACACCTCAAGTATATTATCCAGATGCACTTTCCCAGGGAAGATGCCACCAACAACACAATAGAATATGAAGGACTCCTTATCAGGCTCAGAATTGTAGTGGAGCAGGGGATAAAGAAGCTGATCGTGCGCGGTGACTCTCAACTCATTGCGCAGCAAGTAAATATGGATTACCAGAGCCCACTGATGGAGGCGTACGTGGAAGAGGTGAGGAGGCTGGAAGAGCACTTTGACGGGCTGCAAACAGAGCATGTACCCCATGCGGAAAACAGCATCGCTGACCAACTGTCAAAGTGCACTGCGCAGAAGCTTCCTGTGGAACCAGGAACTTTTGTGCTCCACCTAACCCAACCATATGTTTCTCCATCAACATTGGCCAGGAAAAGAAGGAAACTCAACACCGGCAAACATGTCCCGGCAGAGCTCCATGAAGCCGCTGGTGAGAAGATTGCCGGGAGAAACCCTATGCTTGTTGGTGAGCCACGCTCTCCGGCAGAACCTTGAGTTCTCGCTGTCGAGGCTGGTGCTCCCACGGCAGAGGATATTCCTTTAGTCCTCGTCGTCGAGCCTCAGGCTCCGGCATGGGCGTAGCACATAGTCGAATTCTTGCAAACTAGAGAACTTCCTGATAATCCAGAGGAATCTGAAAAGGTGGCCCGCCAATCGAGTATGTACCAGTTTGTTGATGACACTCTGTACAGAAAGAGGCCAAATGGTATGAAGTTGAAGTGTATCAGGCAAGAAGATGGACTAATGCTATTGGCAGAAATATATGGAGTTGTGTGTGGTTCACATCTGGGATCAAGGAAACTTGTTAGAAAAGCTTTTTGGCAAGGACTCTATTGGCCCACCGCCCTCCAGGATGCAACTGAGGTCGTCACCAAGTGTGAAGCATGCCAGTTCCACTCCAAGAATATTCATCAACCAGCTCAAGCCCTTCAAACCATCCCTTTATCCTGGCAATTCGCGGTCTAGGGGCTCAACATCTTGGGCCCCTTTCCCCGTGCTACCGGGGGCTTTGAGTTCTTGTACGTGGCAATTGACAAGTTTACAAACTAGACCGAAGTAGAGCTAGTGAGAAAGGTGGCGGCGCAATCGGCTATGAAGTTCTTTAAAGGGTTGGTGTGCCGTTTTGGAGTACCAAACAGAGTGATCACCGATAATGGCACCCAGTTCACAAGCCGCACCATCATGCAGTACATCCAGAGCCTTGGAAGCAAGGTCTCTTTCACTTTTGTTGCCCACCCCAAGAGCAACGGACAAGCTGAAAGGATGAATGCTGAAGTGCTAAGAGGGCTCAAGAAAAGATCCTTTGATAAGCTGTGAAAATGCGGCAAGCGCTGGGTTGATGAATTGCCGATGGTTCTTTGGTCAATCAGGAGACACCAAATCAAGCTACTGGCCAGACTCCCTTCTCCCTGGTATATGGTGCAGAAGTAGTACTCCCCCATGGAACTCATATACGGGTCACCTCGAGTACTTGCCTACGATGAAGTAGCACAAGAGCAGTTACGACATGACGATGCCACGCTCCTCGAGGAAGATCATCTCCGGGCAGCTGTATTTGCTACACGATACCAGCAAGCCCTGCGTCGCTATCATAGCCGCAGGGTTCACGCCCGGAGCCTTGAGGAAGGTGACCTTGTCCTTAGGTGTGTTCAGTTCGCCAAGGGTTCAAAAAAGTTGACACCAAGGTGGGAAGGCCTTTACCGGGTAGTACGTGTCACCAGACCTGGCACAGTCCGTCTGGAGACCGAAGATGGCATCCCAATGCAAAACTCATGTAATATTGAGCATCTTCGAAAAGTTCTACCCATAAGGCATGGTTGCTGGGCCCTGCCCCGACAACCTGTTTTGTACAAGCATAGTCCCCGGGACTTGTAACCATTTGTGCAAAGCCAGGCGTGGACCCTGTGCATAGATGAATAAAATGAAGCACTCTCAAAAACCTGCATGCATGTTTACTCGCTTTCTTAAGCATGATTCTATTGTGATTTCAATAGTCCTAAGATAGTATGACTAAATGCATTGAAGAAATATGTGCTATCATCCCTTCTCGTTTTTGATGATAACAGAAAGGTTTCATCATGGATCATTTCTGGAAAGAAGGATGAATACAAGCCTGAGCGATGATCCCCGACAACCCCTCCTTACCTAAAATGATAAGAAGGGCAGCAAATAGAGACAACTTCATCCAGTCAATCCATTTTATATTAACGTATGATAAACAGGTACGTATGGAAACCTTTTTTGCTCTGCCATCTGTGCTCCCAACCTTTGATTCGAGTCCACTCGACGAAGCTGGTTGTAGCAACTTTTGGGGGAGGATAACCAAGGGCTGGCTTTCAGTTACACTCCTAACCCATTTTTTGAGCCCATCAGAAAAAGGTTTGGTAGCAGCTGTGATGAACGCCGGCAAGTTGTCTTGCCAGGAAAAGTTTGTTTACTTATGAGTAATGAAGGCTCACCCTTAAGCATGTTTAAAACACATGCACGAGTATCTGACAAACACTTTTTCCATTAATTCGTAGATAAACAAGTACAGATCATACAAAATACAAATATGGATAAAGGATTACATTGTCTTAATTAAAATTTGGCAAGTGCCTACATCTTTTGATTCGAAAAAAGATGAGTGCCCCGTATTGCCTTTCTTGTCCCTCTCCTCCTAGGAGTTGCATCGAGAAGGAAAGAGGGAAAAAGGAGCGCCTGGACAAAAGCCCAGCCTGACCCCATCAAGACCAGTGGGACACAGCCTGACAAGATCGGGAGGGTGACACCCCGGCAAGGAAGAAGAGGCCAGGGACTGGGAGAGCGGCTAGGCGATGCCCTGGTCACCCCCGCCAGGACCAGAGGGACGCGGCTCGACAGGGACACCGGCAGGGAAGACAAAGCCGGAGTCCACGAGGAAGCCTGCCGGGGCCCAGCTGGTGGAAGCACTGACGTCCAGGCCATGCACCCCCGGCAAATCGCTCTGCTGGGGGTCCAGCTGCAGATCATGATGGTGCTGTCGGTGCCTAGCTCACGGTGACGGTGCGTCCGCCCTTTAGCCGGAGTCCGAGTCGTCATCTTCATGCTTGATGACCGGGGGCTCCTCATCACCATCTTCACCTTCAATGTCCTCCTCGTTGCTATCGCTCGAGGAGGAGCTTTTGCCATCACTCGAGCTTTCCGTGCAGCACCCTAAGCGAGCACTTGAACGCCCGAAGACCTTGATGGAGAGCAGATCGCCCTCCATCATCTTGAAGTGGAGAACGTGCTGTTCCGCAAGGCTGTGGGCACGAGCAAAAGTCTTCCAGCCACGACGGAGAAGCATGACATGAGGTGCAGGGTACTCAACGTCCACTCGCATGGTGCCGTTGTAGCAGCCCTTCATGTGCAGCCTCAACCCGAGCGGCTAATTAACCTCCATCACCCTGGCGAAGGGATGAGGAAGCCACAGACGGCTGCGTGGGGGCTCACGCAGCCTGACGATGAACTCCAATGTCGTGTCCCCCACATGACCCTCCATCGGAGTCGGAACGGTTCGGGGAGGCGCGGCCAGTGCACCACTGTGCCCGCCTCTGCCTCGAGCGCCCCATCGTCCCCGCCCGCGCCCTGCGGCTTATCCTTGGGCACTGAATCCTGCCCCCGCAACCACAATGGGGGCAGAAGCATGGTGCCGAGAAGAAGCCCTCGTCGCTACCGTCGGAGCCCGAGCTCGGCCCCTTCCCCTTATCATGGTAGAAGTAAAACCAGATGGAAGGAGGAGGAGATGTGGATGAGCATCACCATCCCCCTCGCGCTTCCTTTTATAGCGGGGCAAGGGGGAGACTGGCTCTCCACTTCTCCGAGGGCGGCTGCCCCACTCCTCCAATCCAGCCACTCTGCGCCCCTGACGGCATCCAGAATCGTCGGCTGCCCCATTACGCCAATCCAGGGCACTGCATTTTCTGCCAAGGCACACGTTTCTGTACCCTGCGCGTCCACCACCAACCCCGCGCATTGCATGCGGCGTGCGTGGCGGAAATGGTAGACGTAGTGGGTGAAGTAAAATGGCAGTTACCACTGGTTCGCGCGCGGGCACCCTCGTTGAGTCCCCGTGAATGTAGGCACCCTTTGGCCTACAGCATGAACGAACCCATGGCATTCGGATGCTGGAGGTCTCATGGGAGGCCCGGGGGGCTAACTCAATTTCAGGATAATCAAGAAGAAAAGAAGATCTCAAAAACGCAGGAACCGGCCCCGGCAGGATCAGTATGTGCGCCTGTGCGTTATTTGGGCCTGCCCCAACGATGCCCGGCGACATGTATGGACTAGGCCTGGGGGCTCTTGTCGGTGCAACAAACATTCACATTTGCTGCCCGGACTCGTGCACAGGCATGATGTCGATCATATATCCAGTACCTCTGCATAACAAAAAGATAAGCCAGAGAAACCGCTCTTCATGAGATCAAGGAGAGCATTAAGAAGATCAAGTTGACAGGAGGTCGCCTCAGGAAAGCCTCCCTTGCCGGGCAGGAGAGCCTAGCCAGGTCGAGGCTACACCTAAGAGACAAGATCAGTTCATCCCGGCAAGGCTTCCGGGGCTGCCAAGCTCAGAACCCGCAAGGCTCCTTGCCGTCAGGCCTTCACCAAGACGCCACCGCTCCACCTCATCACACCCGACCGCCAATTAATGTTGTGTCAAGCCCTCAAGTAACTAGGTGGATCCTATCAAGCACGTGGCAGCATGGTGAAGAGGCTATTAGCTTTATTGACACCCGTCCAGAAGGAGTGTCACGCTAATAAGGAGAATATGGACAAGTGGCGCGGCAAGCTTGCCAGGCTTCAACATCAGCATGACACCTAGCAGGTGCATTTAATGCACTTTGTCCTAACTGCCAGAGTTAGGTATGATAGCACGGTTAGCTATCTAATCATACTTAAATGATCGTTTTGCCATTGTGGTCGCCCCTTAAGCTATAAAAGGAGGCCCGAGGCAACCTAGCAAAGGGTTCAAACTTTAGATCCCATATCACTTGTACGCGCACGCTCCTCTTCCCGAAGCATCCTTGCCGGGCTCGAGCTCGTCGTGTCTTCATGTTCCTCCGAGTCAATCCACCATAGCAGGAGTCGGTGCAACAAACCTTCGCGTATGTTGCTCAGATAGTACATAGGTGCAATGGCGAGGATACAACAGCACCAAGCTCCCAAGACGAGACCAAGCCAGAGAGATAGCTCTTTGAGGAATCAAAGGGTGGATCAAGAAGACCAACACAAGACAAGGGAACAAGATGTCACTAAGAAAAGACCTCCCTTACCGGGCAGGCAAGCCTGGTAAGGTCGAGGCCTCACCAAGAACAAGTCCCAAGATTTCCCCGGCAGGATTGCCGGGGCCGCCAAGGGCAAATAACCCCGCCAAGACTCCACCGCTCCATCGCACAGTGACGCAAGTCACTTATCAGTTTGGTATCGAGCCCCCAAGTGATTAAGTGGCTGTTATTTGGCACGTGGCAGCCATTTGGAAGGGAGATTCCCCCTATATAACACCCGTCCAGAGGCGTGTCATGCAGATAGGTGGAAGATGATTAAGCAGCGCGGCAGGCTTGCCGGGTTGCATCCTCAGCGTGACACCTAGCAGTGCATTTAATGCACTTTGTCCTAACTGCCATAGGGAGGTATGATAGCACTGTATGCTATCTAATCAATAGATAATGATTGATTTGTCACTATGGTAACCCCTTAGCCTATAAAAGGAGGGCCATGGCAACCTAAAAGAATTGGACCCTTGTACATTCATACGCGCGTAGTTGCTCTCCCCAAGGCGACCTTGCCGGGCTTGAGCGCTACGTGACCACCACAGTCCTCCCTTCAATCCGCCAATGCAAGAGTAGGGTTTTACGCTTCTCAGCAGCCCGAACCTGGGTAAAAACTACCAGCGTCACCACTATCGTGCTATTCCATGGCTTCCGCTCTTTGTCCTACGTGATCTTCGCCCTGCCGAACCACAAGGGGCTGAAGGCCCCATAGGTGATCGTGTTCCACCATGACATCTTTGGTGTGCCAGGTAGGGGGTCGCAGCTTGCACGAACCCGAGGTCATGATAGCGCGTCAATCTTCATCATCAACTTCTTCATCATTAGACTCATCATCCATGGCACCCAAAAAAAAGTCCGGCACAACAGCTCACCCCTCCACCTTGAAAGCTCCCTCACATGCAGCCACCGATACTATGGGTCCTACAATGGTGTTGGGGGACGCGTACGCCGTGGGGGACGTGACCGGCGCAGGCGGCGCTGTCATTGTTCCCCTACAGCCGAAGCGGGAGCAGAAGACGCCGGGGAGGGCGGCATCAATAGCGTCCCGACGGCCGTGTTTTCCACCAGGCACGGGTGGGGAGAATGTTCAGTCTCCACCTCCCCACCGTGTTGGAGGGCGCAGCCACAGCGACAATGTCCGCTCTAGTGCAAGTCGAGACCCCCTAGCTACCCCTGTTACAGGCAGCTATGGGGCACGCGCCTTCCCCAGGGCAGGGTAACCAAGACGAAGCGCCAAATGGGGTCGTCAACCCCTAGGCGCGCCCTTCTTGCCACCGTACTGCCGTGGCGGCTGGCTCGCAGTGACGAGAGCATGGCACCGACACTACCGGTACCGTCAGGAGTCGAGCGACGTGGCGATCTGCGTCGTCATCTATGCCAAGCACTGCTTTGGAAGCCATGGCGCGAGCCCAACTCCTGTTGAGGTTCCCACCAGTGGCCGACCAAATGGATGAGTGGAGAGCCACCATTCAGAGTTTGATCAGTTTTGCTGAAGCGGTAGGATCACAGCGGGCAGGCCCGCCACGTCGCCTGCAAGCAACAAACACGGCCCGAGCTACTCACCGTGTCGAGGGGGGCACTCCAATGGTGCAATCCCATCCACGACAGCCAGCGCAGAGGCTACAGCCCGAACCACATGAGCAGGAGCCCGACGAGGCATCAATGGCTTCATCTGATCCTCGGGCCCGTCGAGATCAGTGGCAGGTCCTGGAAGATCGGCGGAGGGAAGACGCGTGCGTCACTATAGAACGACATCGCAAAACCCGCCACCAATCTAACAGGCGCAATGGCCCAGATGTCGACGAACCCGCACCCAGTGAAGGCAGATACTTGCCTTTCGAGGTTGGGTGCCCTGCCTTCACTCGCGAGCTACGGCAAGTCTGTTGGCCATCTGCCCGTGTTCTCAAACCATAGATACCAGAAAAGTATGATGGAAGGCTGAACCCGGCAGAGTTCTTGAGCATCTACACCATCGCTGTTCAAGCCGCCGGAGGAAGAGATGAGAAGGTGTTCGCCAACTACTTCCCTTTGGCACTCAAGCCAAACGTGATGTCATGGCTGATGCACCCGCTGGAGAATTCCATTTCCTCCTGGGCTAACCTATGCAATGAGTTTGTTGGTGCCTTCAAGGGCGGCCATCAAGATCCAGGACAGCCCAACGATTTGCATCTCCTTCCGCAAAAGGAAGGGGAGAGTTTGCGGAAGTAGATGCAGAGGTCTAGCCGGGTGCACAGGAACATTCCAGACATCCACCCTGTAGCTGTGATTGCCGCGTTCCAGTCTAATATGTGCAATAGGAGGATACGTTCCAAGATGAACGTCTGGTTGCCCAAGACTGTAAATGAGCTATACTCCTTGGCAGATAAGTGTGCCCGTACAGAGGAAGGGAGGCGACTCCCCGGAGAAGAGGATGGCGTCGAAGTCGACTCAGAGGATGACGACGATGCCACTAACGCGAAGAGGAAGAAAAAAGCGCAACAAGAAGCGCAAGGAAAAGGCAGTACTGGCTGTTGAGGGTTCTTGCACTCCTAGTACTGGCAAGAAGGCCAAGACCGAAGCCCCCGGCAAGGAAGTTGCCGTGTGCACTGATTGCCGGGAGGCTGCGATGGCCGAAAAGGCTGGGAAGCCTGACGGACCGTACTACAAGATCCACCAGAACAAGGGCCATGACCTCCAGGAGTGTCACCAAGTTGAGCAACTTGTCAAGAGGAAAAAGCTGAGTACGAGAAGTGTGACAAGGAAAGAGACCAAGAAAGTGCTGGCGGGAAGGGCCGAGGCGGCAGAGGAGGCCGTCGCGGCAAGATTCTCCAGCATCAAGAAAAACCTGCTAGAGGCCATGAGAAGAAGGAAGGTGATGACGAAAGTGATGAAGGGGATGAAGAGGAAACCAGTGAGCAAGAGTTCCAGAAAGCCACTGAGGCCCTGTGCATTAACGGAGGCGCATCTTTGCACTCCTCTCACCGCTAGCTTAAACAGTGGCCGCATGAGGTCAATGCCATAGAGCCAGTGGCAGACTCCCGGAAACCACTCCAATGGTCCCACACGCCCATCATCTTTGACGAAGAGGATCACCCCGACCACACTACCACGGTAGGGTGCTTGGCGTTGTGGGTTTCACCAACAATCCGCAACCTCAAGGTCACAAAGATGTTGCTTGACAGCGGGGCAGGGTTGAATCTAATATCCCCCAAGGTATCGGCAAGCTACAAATATCAGATGAAGAGCTCAAGGTTATTGGCACTTTTCAAGGAATCAACCCCGGCAGGAGTCGTCCTAAGGGAAAGATCACACTGCGGGTGACGCTTGGAGGAGAATTGAACTACCGGACTGAGAAGATTGTGTTCGACGTGGTTGAGCTTCCTTTGCCGTACAATGGGATTCTTGGTTGTCCAGCTCTGGCAAAATTCATGGCAGCATCTCACTATGCCTATAATACTCTGAAGATGCCAGGACCGATGGGCGTCATCTCCATCCCGTCAGACAAGAAAGACGCAATTATATGCGTGGATAAGATGTACCGGGATGCAGTCGCTGCCCGGGCCATAGAGGCTGCAGTTCCTGCCAAGGAAAACAAAAGTGGAAAGAAAGCTAGCAGGGATGCCAGTAAGGAATCCGGGAAGTGCGCCTCTCCGGAGTGCACCGCGCCCGTCGATGATTTGCCAGAGAGTTCCACTAGCAAAAGATCCAAAGTTGCCTCGCCTGCTGTAAAGAAGGTCCCAGCAGGGCTGGGTGGCACTGATAGTACATTCACCATCAGCTCCACCCTGATGACAAATAGGAAAGCGCGCTTGTCGCCTTCCTATGAGCAAATGTCGATGTGTTTGCTTGGCAACCATCTGACATCCCCGGCGTTCCCGGGGAGGTAATCAAGCACCACCTTGCTGTCTGCCCCCATGCTCGGCCCGTCAAGCAGAAGGTCAGGAAACAAGCTTTGGAGCGGTAGCAATTCATTGCCGAAGAGATCAAGAAACTCAAAGCAGCTGGTTTGGTCAGAGGATTGTTGCATCCAACATGGTTGGCGAACCCGGTGGTGGTGCACAAAGCGAATGGGAAATGGAGGCTTTGCATAGGCTTCACAGATCTGAACAAGGCATGCCTGAAGGACCCTTTCCCCTTGCCGCGCATCGACCAGATTGTGGATTCCACTTCCGGGTGCGATCTGCTTTCCTTCTTGGATGCATACTCCGGATACCATCAGATATTCATGTCTAAGGAAGACGAGGAGAAGACCGCGTTCATAACCCCATGTGGCACGTAATGCTTTGTGCGGATGCCCTTCGGGTTAAAGAGCACTGGATCCACTTTTGCAAGGGCAGTGCAATTTGGGTTTGAGTCTCAGTTGCACAGGAATATTGAGGCTTACATGGATGATATAGTGGTCAAAACCAAGGACAGATCAACGGTCATTCAGGACTTGGAAGAGCCTTTGCAAACCTGCGCAAGATCAACTTGAAATTAAACCCTGAGAAGTGTGTGTTTGGCGTCCCCTCTGGCAAGCTGTTGGGCTTCTTTGTGTCTCACCGGGGGATAGAGGCCAACCCCGACAAGATCAGTGCGATCGAGAAGATTCAAGCACTCAAGACAGTCAAGGAGGTGAGGCGATTAACTGGATGTGTTGCCGCGCTGAGTAGGTTCATTTCCAAGTCTGCCGAGAGCGCCCTGCCGTTCTTCAAAATTCTGAAGAAGGCAGGGCCCATGAAGTGGACCCCGGAGGCAGAAGCAGCGTTGCGGGACTTAAAAGCCTATTTTTCCTCTACTCCCACCTTGGTCGCTCCTAAACCACAAGAGCCGTTGCTACTATATTTGGCAACAACCAATCAAGTGGTTAGTGCAGCGCTGGTGGCGCAGCAGGAAGTAGATGAAGGAGCAACCGCAGCTACTATTCTCCCCGAAGAAGGAAGTGAACCAGTCACGGCAAGCTTGGGTACGGATCAGGAGAAAGAGGAGCTGGGTGGTGAAGGCAACCCCAAGGCCACAGCAAAGAAGAGGGTGGTGCAGCGACCAGTTTACTTTGTTTGCTCCCTATTGCAGGGGGCTAGGTCAAGGTACTCTGCAGTGCAGAAATTGATCTTTGGCCTCATCATGGCCTCAAGGAAACTGCGCCACTACTTCCAAGCTCACGAGATCACAGTTGTCATCCGTTTCCCTTTGCAATGCATACTGAGGAACCCTGACGCCACTGGCAGGATAGTTGAATGGGCATTAGAGTTGTCAAGTTTTAGTCTGAAGTATGAAAGTACCTCCACCATTCAGAGTAGGGCACTGGCAGAATTCATTGCGGAATGGACGCCTACTCCAGATGAAGAGACACCGGAAACAGTTACCCCCAGCAAGGAGCCACCCCAAGCATTGATCATGTACTTTGATGGTGCCTTCTCGTTGCAAGGTGCAGGGGCTGGCGTGCTCCTCGTCGCGCCCACTAGAGAACACCTCAGGTATGTGGTCCAAATGCATTTTCCTCGGGAGAAAGCTACTAACAACGCCATAGAATATGAAGGGCTCCTTGCCGGACTCAAGATTGAAGTAGAGTTGGGGATCAGGAAGTTGATCATCAGTGGAGACTCGCAGCTTGTGGTAAGACAAGTGAACAAGGATTACCAGAGTCCATTGATGGAGGCATATGTAGAGGAAGTGAGCAAGCTGGAGGAGCATTCTGATGGATTGCAAATAGAGCACGTGCTACGTGCGGAAAACTGCATCGTTGATCATCTGTCAAAATGCGTTGCACAAAAGCTTCCTGTGGAACAAGGGACTTTTGTTCTCCACCTGACTCAACCCTCAGTATCCCCGACAATGATGGCCAGAAAAAGGAGGAAATTGGACTCCGGCAAGCATCTCCCGGCAGGACTCCCCGAAGTCCCCGGTAGAGAAGCTGCCAGGAACAACTCCACTTCGCTTGGTGAGCTGCACTCTTCCGCAGGACCACAGGTTCTTGCGGTCGAGGTAGGCGCTCCCACGAGTGAGGAGGTGCCGTTGGTCCTAGTTGTCGAGCCAAGAGCACCAACTTGGGCACGACAAATCGTCCGCTACCTCCAAACTGGAGAACTTCCCGAAGAGCAAGAAGAAGCTGAAAGAGTAGCCCGGAGGGCTAGTATGTATCAGTTTGTCTATGACACATTATATAGAAGGAGGCCCAACGGTGTGAAATTGAAGTGCATTTGCCGGGAAGAGGGGAAGGAACTGTTGGCAGAGATATACAAAGGCATGTGCGGCTCTCATATTGGATCAGGAGCCTTGGTTGGAAAAACTTTCCGGCATGGTTTCTACTGGCCCACGGCCATCCAAGATGCAATTGAGCTAGTCACCAGATGTGAAGCCTGCCAGTTCCGCTCCAAGAATATCCATCAACCTGCTCAAGCTCTCCAGACGATCCCTTTGTCATGGCCATTTTCAGTTTGCAGGCTCGAAATCTTGGACCCCTTCCCTCGTGCTACCGGGGGCTTTGAATTCTTGTATGTTGCAATCGACAAGTTTACAAAGTGGCCGGAAGTGGAGCCTGTGAGGAAGGTGACCACACAGTTAGCTATCATGTTCTTGAAGGGATTGGTGTGCCGTTTCGGAGTACCCGCCAGAGTTATCACTGACAATGGCACCCAATTCACAAGTCGCGCCTTCATGCAATACGTTCAAACCCTCGGAAGCAAGGTTTCATTCGCCTCTGTTGCTCATCCCAGGAGCAATGGACAAGCCGAGAGGATGAATGCTGAAGTGTTGCGTGGGCTCAAGACAAGGACTTTTGATAAGCTACGAAAGTGCGGCAGATGCTAGATCGATGAGCTGCCGGTGGTTCTTTGGTACCTCCGTACGACACCAAATCGAGCAACCGGCTAGACTCCCTTCTCCCTAGTCTATGGGGCAGAAGCAGTGCTCCCCACAGAACTCATATATGGGTCACCTCGAGTATTTGCCTACGATGAAGTAGAGCAAGGGCAGTACCGGCATGACGATGCCGTGCTCCTTGAGGAGAACCGTCTCCGGGCCGCTGTGTGTCCTGCACGCTACCAGCAAGCCATGCACCGCTATCACAGCCTTGCGGAAGGCGACCTTCTCCTTACACGTGTTCAGTCCGCCAAGGGTACCAACAAGTTGACGCCAAAGTGGGAAGGCCCTTACCGGGTAGTATGAGTCACTAGACCTGGCGCAGTCCGTCTAGAGACCAAAGATGGCATCAAAATGCAAAACTCATGGAACATTGAGCATCTTCGCAAGCTCTACCCGTAAGGCGCGACTGTCGGGCCCTACCCTAGTAGCCACCCTTTTGTACAAGCCTTGCCGATGCGCATGTAACCCTTTGTACAAAGCTAGACATGGACCCTGAGCACAGATAATAAAACAAAGCATTGGCGCCCTAAAAACATGCATGCATGATTAGCTTAGCATAAACTTGCCATGGTCATTTAGATGAGGTCATATGCTGCTATGTTTTCCCCTGCACTAACTACAGGGCTCTTGCCGCGGACTTGATCCTGGGAAGAAGAGACAAAAAACAAGCTTACATATCGACCCCCGACAAGCCAAACAGATAAGTTTCTTTTTATCCATACGTGTCTTTGTAAGAAGAAAACTTGTGCATAGAGAAACCTTGTCACCTTCAAAACATTTGTGCTCCCATCCTTTGATCCGAATGTTGTTTCGGTAAAGATGGTTGTAGTGGCATTTGACAGAGAAGGATCGATAAGGAGCCGGTTCCCTTCTGTAGTTTTAAGCCCGGTAGGAGGCAACAACGGAGGGCACCGGCAAGATAGCTTGCCAGGAAAACTTTTTTACTTAAAAGTATAGAGGCGTTCCTCCTCTGCATGGATAAGATACATGCACAAGTACCCGGCATGGCTTGTCTTTTTCATTAATATGCGGATAAACAAGTACAAACCTTATAGAGCACAAGCATGGGTAAAAGAGGTTACATATATATTTGAGACTAAAATTTGGCAAATGCCTACAATTTTTAGACTGAAAAAAAGATAAGTGCACCGTAATCCCTTTCTTGTCCCTCTCCTCCTAGGAACTACGGTGTGAGGCGAAGAGGGCAAAAGGAGTGCCTGGGCAGAAGCCTAGCCTGCCCCGTCAAGACATGTGGGATGCAGCCTGACAAGATCGAGAGGGCGTGGACGAAGGTAATGGGTGGGGAAAGTGGCTAGGCAATGCCCTAGCTACCACCACCAGGGCCAGCAGAACACGGCAGCATGGGAACCGGCAGGAAGGACGAAGTCGGAGTCCACGGGGAAGCCTGCCGGGGTCCAGCTGGAAGACTACTGGAGGAGGCAGAGACACCATCCACACCCAACACCCCGGCAAATCGCCTTGCCGGGGAGAAGATGCAGGTGCAGATGGTGGTGCTGCCGGCCTTCCGCTGACGGTGACGGTGCGGCTGGTGTTCAGCCAGGGTCGGAGCCGTCATCCTCCCCGTCAGTGCCGCCGTCATCGCCGACACTGTCCTCCTCGTCACTGCCGCTCGAGGAGGAGCTTTCGTCATCAGTTGAGCTCTCCGTGCAGCAGCCTAAGCGAGCACCCGAGCGCCTGAAGACCTTGACGGAAAGCAGGGTGGCGTCCATTAACTTAAAAGTGAAGGACGTGCCCTGCCGCCAAGCTATGGGCACGAGCGAAGATCTTCCAGCCACGCCGAAGAAGCATGACGTGCGGTGCAGGGAACTCTACATCCGCCAGCATGCTGCCATTGCAGCAGCACCTCATGTGCAGCCTCAGCCCCGGCGGCTGTTCAACCTCCATCACTCTTGTGAATGGAGATGGAAGCCGAAGATGACAAGTCTCAAGATCTCCCCGGCAGGCTTGCCGGGGCAGCCAAGGGAAAATATCCAAGCCAAGACTCCACTGCTCCACCGCACAGTGACGCAAGTCACCTATCAGTGTGGTGTCGAGCCCCCAAGTGATTAAGTGGCTATCATTTGGCATGTTGCAGCCATTTGGAAGGGAGATTCCCCCCTATACAACACCCGTCCAAAGGTGTGTCATGCCGGTAGGTGGAAGATGATTAAGCGGCGAAACAGGCTTGCCGGGCTGCATCCTCAGCGTGACACCTAGCAGTGCATTTAATGCACTTTGTCCTAACTGCCAGAGTTAGGTATGATAGCACTATTGGCTATCTAATCGGTAGATAATGACTGTTTTTCCACCGTGGTAACCCCTTAGGCTATAAAAGGAGTGCCATGGCAACCTAAAAAAGGATTCGGACCCTTGTACACTCATACACGCGTAGCTGCTCTCCCCGAGGCGACCTTGCCGGGCTTGAGTGCTGCGTGTCCACCACGGTCCTCTCTTCAATCCACCAAAGCAGGAGTAGGGTTTTACACTTCACAGCGGCCCGAACCTGTGTAAAACCACCAGCGTCACCTATGTCGTGCTGTCCCATGGTTCCGCTCTTTGCGTAACATGATCTCCCCCCTGCCGAGCCACAAGGGGCTGATGGCCCCATAGGTGATCGTGTTCCACCACAACATCTTTTCACACCCGGAAGTGCAATCCACAATCTTGTCGATACGCGGCAAGGGGAAAGGGTCCTTCGGGCATGCCTTGTTTAGATCTGTGAAGTCTATGCAAAGCCTCCATTTTCCATTCGCCTTGCATACCACCACTAGGTTTGCCAACCATGTTGGATGCAACACTCCCCTGACCAAACCAGCTACTTCGAGTTTCTTGATCTCTTCGGCAATGAATTGCTGCCGCTCCAAAGCTTGTTTCCTGACCTTCTGCTTGATGGGCCGAGCATGAGGGCAGACATCAAGGTGGTGCTCGATTACCTCCCTGGGAACGCTGGGGATGTCAGATGGTTGCCAAGCAAACACATCGACATTTGCCCGCAGGAAGGCAACGAGCGTGCTTTCCTATTTGTCATCGAGGGTGGAGCTGATGATAAACGTACCATCAGTGCCACCCAGCCCTACCGGGGCCTTCTTTACAGCAGGCGAGGCAACTTTGGATCTCTTGCTAGTGGAACTCTCTGGCAAATCATCGACGAGCACGGCGCACTCTGGAGAGGCGCGCTTCCCAGATTCATTGCCGGTATCCCTGCTAGCTTTCTTTCCTCTCTTGTTTTCCTTGGCGGGAACTGCGGTTTCTGCGGCCTCGGCAGCGATCACATCCCGGTACATCTTATCCACGCATATGACTGTGTGTTTCTTGTCCGACAGGATGGAGATGACGCCCATTGGTCCTGGCATCTTCAAAGTATTATAGGCATAGTGGGATGCCGCCATGAATTTTGCCAGAGCTAGACGACCAAGGATCCCATTGTACGGCAAAGGAAGCTTGACCACGTCGAACACAATCTTCTCGCTCCGGTAGTTCAATTCTCCTCCAAACATTACCGACAGTGTGATCTTCCCCTTAGGACGACTTCTGCCGGGGTTGATTCCTTGAAAAGTGCCAGTAACCTTGAGCTCTTCATCTGATATTTGCAACATGCTGAGTACCTTGGGGGAAATCAGGTTCAACCCTACCCCGCCGTCAACCAACATCTTTGTGACCTTGAGGTTGCGGATTGTTGGTGAAACCAACAACGGCAAGCACCCTACTACGATGGTGCAGTCGGGGTGATCCACTTCGTCAAAGATTATGGGCATGCGGGACCATTTGAGTGGTTTCTGGGAGTCTGCTGCTGGCTCTATGGCACTGACCTCACGTGCCCACTGTTTAAGCTAGCGGTGAGAGGAGTGCAAAGATGCGCCTCCGTCAATGAATAGGACCTCAGTGGCTTTCTGGAATTCTTGCTACCTTGTTTCCTCTTCATCCCCTTCATCACTTTCGTCATCACCTTCCTTCTTCTCACGGCCCCTAGCTGATTTTTCTTGATGCTGGGGAATCTTGCCACGGCGGCCTCCTCTGCCCTTCCCGCCAGCACCTTCTTGGTCTCTTTCCTTATCACACTTCTCGTACTCAGCTTTCTGCTTCTTGACAAGTTGTTCAACTTGGTGACACTCTTGGAGGTCATGGCCCTTGGTCCGGTGGATCTTGCAGTACGGTCCATCAGCTTTCCCAGCCTTTTCGGCTGCCGCAGCCTCCCGGCAATCAGTGCACGCGGCAACTTCCTTGCCGGGGGCTTCGGTCTTGGCCTTCTTGCCAGTACTAGGAGTGCCAGAACCCTAAACAGCCAGTACTACCTTTTCCTTGCGCTTCTTGTTGCGCTTTTTGTTCTTCCTCTTCGGGTTAGTGGCATCATTATCATCTTCTGAGTCAACTTCGATGCCATCCTCTTCTCTGGGGAGCCACCTCCCTTCCTCTGTATGGGCACACTTATCCGCCAAGGTGTATAGCTCATTCGCAGTCTTGGGCAATCGGACGTTCATCTTGGAACGTATCCTCCTATTGCGTACGTTGGACTGGAATGCGGCAATCACAGCTGCCGGGTGGATATCTGGAATGTTCTTGTGCACCCGGCTAAACCTCTGCATGTACTTCTGCAAGCTCTCCCCTTCCTTTTGCGGAAGGAGCTGCAAATCACTGTGCCGTCCTGGTTCTTGATGGCCGCCCGTAAAGGCACCAACAAACTCATTGCACAGGTGAGCCCAGGACGAAATGGAATTCTTCGGTAGGTGCATCAGCCATGACCTCATGTTTGGCTTAAGTGCCAAAGGGAAGTAGTTGGCGAATGCCTTCTCATCTCTTCCTCCGGTGGCTTGAACAACGATGGTGTAGATGCTCAAGAACTCTGCCGGGTTCAGCCTTCCATCATACTTTTCTGGTATCTCTAGCTTGAAAACACGGGCAGATGGCCAATGGACTTGCCGCAGCTCGCGAGTGAAGGTAGGGCAGCCAACCTCGAAAGGCAAGTATCCGCCTTCACGGGGCACGGGTTCATCTACGTCTGGGCCATTGCACCTGTCAGATTGGCAGCGAATTTCACGACGTCGTTATATAGTGACACGCGCGTCTTCCCTCTGTCGATCTTCCAGGACCTGGCGCTGATCTCGACAGGCCCGAGGATCAGATGAGGCCACTGATGCCTCGTCAGGTTCATGGTGGTGTGGCCCGGGAGAACACCTCAATTATGTGGTCCAAATGCATTTTCCCCGGGAGAAAGCTACCAACAACACTGCAGAATATGAAGGGCTCCTTGCCAGGCTCAGAATTGCAACAGAATTGGGGACTAAGAAGTTGAACATCCATGGAGATTCGTAGCTTGCGGTGAGGCAAGTTAACAAGGATTACTAGAGTCCATTAATGGAGGCATACATCGAAGAAGTGAGGAAGCTGGAGGAGCCTTTTGATGGATTGTAAATAGTGCACGTGCCACGTGCGGAAAACAGCATCGCTGATCATCTGTCAAAATGCGCTGCACAAAAGCTTCCTGTGGAACCAGGGACTTTTGTTCTCCACCTGACTCAACCCTCAGTGTCCCCGACAACGATCACCCACAAAAGGAGGAAATTGGACTCCGGCAAGCGTCTCCCGGCAGGACTCCCCGAAGTCCCCGGTAGAGAAGCTATCGGGAACAACTCCACTTTGCTTGGTGAGCTGCACTCTTCCGCAGGAACACAGGTCCTTGCGGTCGAGGTAGGCGCTCCCATGAGTGAGGAGGTGCCGTTAGTCCTAGTTGTCGAGCCACGAGCTCCAACTTGGGCACGGCACATCGTCCGCTACCTCCAAACTGGAGAACTTCCCGAAGAACAAGAAGAAGCTGAAAGAGTAGCCCAGAGGGCCAGTATGTATCAATTTGTCGATGACACGTTATACAGCAGGAGGCCCAACGGTGTGAAATTGAAGTGCATTTGCCGGGAAGAGGGGAAGGAACTATTGGCAGAGATACACAAAGACATGTGCGGCTCTCATATTGGATCAAGAGCCTTGGTTGGAAAAACTTTCTGGCAAGGTTTCTACTGGCCCATGGCCCTCCAAGATGCAATTGAGCTAGTCACTAGATGTGAAGCCTGCCAGTTCCACTCCAAGAATATCCATCAACCTGCTCAAGCTCTCCAGGCAATCCCTATGTCTTGGCCATTTTTGGTCTAGGGCTCGACATGCTGGGCCCCTTCCCCTGTGCAACCAGGGGCTTTGAATTCTTGTACGTTGCAATCGACAAGTTTACAAAGTGGCCAGAAGTGGAGCCTGTGAGGAAGGTGACCTTATAATCATCTATCAAGTTCTCGACAGGATTGGTGTGCCGTTTCGGAGTACCCGCCAGAGTCATCGCTGACAATGGCACCCAATTCACAAGCCGTGCCTTCATGCAATACGTTCAAGCCCTCAGAAGCAGGGTTTCATTCCCCTCTGTTGCTCATCCCAGGACCAATGGACAAGCTGAGAGGATGAACACTGAAGTGTTGCGTGGGCTCAAGACAAGGACTTTTGATAAGCTGCGAAAGTGCGGCAGATGCTGGGTCGACGAGCTGCCGGTGGTTCTTTGGCCCCTCCGTATGACACCAAATCGAACTACCGGCCAGACTCCCTTCTCCCTAGTTTATGGGGCAGAAGCACTGCTCCCCACGGAACTCATACGGGTCACCTCGAGTATTTTCTACGATGAAGTAGAGCAAGAGCAGCACCGGCATGACGATGCCGTGCTCCTTGAGGAGATCCGTGCCGGGCCGCTGTGCGTGCTGCACGCTACCAGCAAGCCCTGCGCTGCTATCACAGCCGCATGGTCCATGCCCGGAGCCTTTAGGAAGGCGACCTTGTCCTTAGGCGTGTTCAGTCTGCCAAGGGTTCCAACAAGTTGACCCCGAAGTGGGAAGGCCCTTACCGGGTAGTACGAGCCACCAGACCTGGCGCGGTCCGTCTGGAGACCAAAGATGGCATAAAAATGCAAAACTCATGGAATATTGAGCATCTTCGCAAGTTCTACCCGTAAGGCACGGCTGTCAGGCCCTGCCCCGGCAGCCACCCTTTTGTACAATCCTTGTCGATGCGCATGTAACCGTTTATACAAAGCCAGGAGCAGACCCTGAGCATAGATAATAAAACGAAGCACTAGCGCCCTAAAAACATGCATGCATGATTAGCTTAGCTTAAACTTGCCATGATCATTTAGATGAGGTCCTATGCAACTGTGTTTTCCCCTGCACTAACTACAGGGCTCTTGCCGTGGACTTGATCCTGGGAAAAAGAGACGGAAAACAAGCTTACATATCGATCTCCGACAAGCCGAGCAGATAAGTTTCCTTTTATCCATACACGCCTCTGTAAGAAGAAAACTTGTGCATAGAGAAACCTTGTCACCTTCAAAAAATTTGTGCACCCATCCTTTGATCTGAACGTTGTTTCGGTCAAGATGGTTGTAGCGGCATTTGACAGAGAAGGATCGACAAGGAGCCGGTTCCCTACTGTAGTTTTAAGCCTGGCACGAGGCAACAATAGAATGCACTGGCAAGATAACTTGCTGGGAAAACTTGTTTACTTAAAAGTATAGAGGCGTTCCTCCTCTACATGGATAAGTTACATGCACAAGTACACGACAAGGCTTGTCTTTTTCATAAATATGTGGATAAACAAGTACAGACCTTACATAGCACAAACTTGGATAAAAGAGATTACATCTTTAAGACTAAAATTTGGCGAGCGCCTACATCCTTTGAAATAAAAGGACAGATGCCTCGTAATGCCTTTATTGACCTCCTTCTCCGAGGGTTCATCTCGAGTGCGAAAAGGGTAGAACGAGCGCCTAGGCGAGGCGTGCGCGGCAGAAGGCACCAAGAGAGCTTCCCCCGGTAGCCATTTGAAAGAGGCTGGTGATGATGGTGCCGGGGCAGGGAAGAATCAAAGAACGGAGCAACAAGCAGGCAGTACGAGACGAAGGCGTCGGTGCCATCATACTCCGACCTGACGGCCTACTACTTGCCTTCCTCATCTTCGCCAGTTTCCTCCTCGTCACTGTCGCTCCGGAAGACATCGGGCCCCTAGCCCGTCACTTCCCCAGGAGAGGCTGCTGACGGTGGTGGCGGCGCCCAAGGCGCGTTGAGGACACCGCACCCCCCACCTTGGCGGGCAGGAGGGCGTCACCATCTTCAGCATCGCCCTCGACCTCACCGGAGAGGGCAGCGCTGGGATCACCAAAGATCCCGAGCACGGTGCCACAGGCGGGCACCAGAAGTCCTAAAGACTCCGCCAACGGGCCTTCGAACTCCTGCAGCCCGCGGCAAAGGTGACACCCCTGCCCTGGACGGATAGCTATTGTGGAGGGTGCGAGCGCCCTACCAATTTGGAATGGCATGGTGCCTTCCACACTGGAGTGGATGCGGCGGTCATAGGTGCACTGCCACCAGCTGCGATTGCCCCAACCACAGCCACTACATCTCCCGCGGCCGCGGACCAAACTCACTCCCCGAGTATCAACACGAGCCTCTGGGATCACCACTCCAAAGCCGAGGCCCGAAGCCGGGCCTCGGACTCTTTCCCTCGGCATAAAGGAGAAGAAGGCAAGCAAGAAGAAGGAGAAGATACGAGGGTGAATGCCTCCATTCCCCCTCGTGCTCCCTTTTATAGACGAGCTGGGACCGGGGGCTGGTGCTCCTCTTCCCCCCCCAGGGGCTCCATCAATCCAACCCGTTTATGCCATCAACGGTGGCTGGGCTCGTCGACCGCCCTCTCGCACCAATCCGGGGCGGGCAGATTTCTATCACGGCGCTCTTTCCTAAGCCATACACATCTGTTACCTACTCCGCGTGATGCATGCGGCATACATGGCGGAAGGGATGAGCATGGAGGGAAGAGTGAAATGGCAGTTACCTCCTCGTGAACAAAAATCATTCACGAGCCATTACAGAGATGGCCCCACCGTGTTCGGCATCACGCGACGTGCGGGAAAACCGGAAACTGTCTCAAGCACGGGTTAATAAAGAAGCAAGGAAAATATCAAGAAGGGAACCACCGCGAGCACCCTACCTGTGTACATAATAGGGCCTACCCCAACGGTGCTCGGCAGCACGTTCGGGCCAGGCCCGGGGGCTCCTGTCGGTGTAACAAACCTTCATGTATGTTACCCAGACTGTACACAGGCACAATGGCGAAGATACAAGAGCACCAAGTCCACAAGGCGAGACCAAGCCAGGAAGATAGCTCTTTGAGGAATCAAAGGGCGGATCAAGAAGACCAAGACAAGCCAAGAAAACAAGATGTCACTAAGAAAAGACCTCCCTTACCGGGCAGGCAAGCCTCGGCAGGTCGAGGCCTCGCCAAGAACAGGTCCCAAGATCTCCCCGGCTGGCTTGCCGGGGCCGCTAAGGGCAAATATCCCTGCCAAGACTCCACCGCTCCACCGCACAGTGACCCAAGTCACCTATCAGTGTGGTGTCGAGCCCCCAAGTGATTAATTGGCTGTCATTTGGCACGTGGCAGCCATTTGGAAGGGAGATTCCCCCTATACGACACTCGTCCAGAGGCGTGTCATGCAGACAGGTGGAAGATGATTAAGCGGCGTGACAGGCTTGCCGGGCTGCATCCTCAACATGACACCTAGGAGTGCATTTAATGCACTTTGTCCTAACTGCCAGAGTTAGGTATGATAGCACTGTTGGCTATCTAATCGGTAGATAATGACTGTTTTGCCATTGTGGTAACCCCATAGCCTATAAAAGGAGGGCCATGGCAACATAAAAAAGGATTCGGACCCTTGTACACTCATACGCACGTAGCTTCTCTCCCCGAGGCGACCTTGCTGGGCTTGAGTGCTGCGTGTCCACCACGGTCCTCTCTTCAATCCACCAAAGCAGGAGTAGGGTTTTACACGTCACAGCGGCCCGAACCTGGGTAAAAACCACCAGCATCACAGATATCAAGTTCTTGAAAGGGTTGGTGTGCCATTTCGGAGTACCCTCCAGAGTCATCACTGACAACGGCACCCAATTCACAAGCCGCGCCTTCATGCATTACGTTCAAGCCCTCGGAAGTAAGGTTTCATTCGCCTCTGTTGCTCATCCCAGGAGCAATGGACAAGCTGAGAGGATGAATGCTGAAGAGCTGCATGGGCTCAAGACAAGGACTTTTGATAAGCTGCGAAAGTGCAGCAGACGCTGGATCAACGAGCTGCCGGTGGTTCTTTGGTCCCTCCGTACGACACCAAATCGAGCTACCGGCCGGACTCCCTTCTCCCTAGTCTATGGGGCAGAGGCAGTGCTCCCCACGAAACTCATATATGGGTCACCTCGAGTATTTGCCTATGTTGAAATTGAGCAAGAGCAGCACTGGCATGACCATGCCGTGCTCCTTGAGGAGAACCGTCTCCGGGCCGCTGTGCGTGCTGCACACTACCAGCAAGCCCTGCACCGCTATCACAGCCGCAGGGTCCATGACCGGAGCCTTGAGGAAGGCGACCTTGTCCTTAGGCGTGTTCAGTCCGCCAAGGGTTCCAACAAGTTAACGCCAAAGTGGGAAGGCCATTACCGGGTAGTACGAGTCACCTTACCTGGCGCAGTCCATCTGGAGACCGAAGATGGCATCAAAATGCAAAACTCATGGAATATTGAGCATCTTCACAAGTTCTACCCGTAAGGCGCGGCTGTCGGGCCCTGCCCCAGTAGCCAACCTTTTGTACAAGCCTTTCCGATGTGCATGTAACCCTTTGTATAAAGCCAGGCGCAGACCCTGAGCATAGAAAATAAAACGAAGCGCTTGCGCCCAAAAAACATGCATGCATGATTAGCTTAGCCTAAACTTGCCATCATCATTTAGATGAGGTCATATGCTGTTGTGTTTTCCCCTGCACTAACTACAGGGCTCTTGCCGCGGACTTGATCCTAGGAAGAAGAGACAAAAAACAAGCTTACATATCGATCCCCGACAAGCCTAACAGATAAGTTTCCTTTTATCCATACACGCCTCTGTAAGAAGAAAACTTGTCCATAGAGAAACCCTGTCACCTTTGAAACATTTGTGCTCCCATCCTTTGATCTAAACGTTGTTTCGATCAAGATGGTTGTAGCGGCATTTGACAGAGAAGGATCGACAAGGAGCAGGTTCCCTTCTGTAGTTTTAAGCCCGGCAGGAGGCAACATTGGAGGGCACCGACAAGATAGCTTGCCGGGAAAACTTGTTTACTTAAAAGTATAGAGGCGTTCCGCCTCTGCATGGATAAGATACATGCACAAGTACCCGGCTAGGCTTATATTTTTCATTAATATGGAGATAAACAAGTACAGACCTTACAGAGCACAAACATGGATAAAAGAGATTACATATTTAAGGCTAAAATTTGGCAAATGCCTACATGTTTTAGACTAAAAAAAGATAAGTGCCCCGTAATCCCTTTCTTGTCCCTCTCCTCCTAGGAACTACGGTGGGAAGCGAAGTGGGCAAAAGGAGTGCCTGGGCAGAAGCCCAGACTGACCCCGTCAGGACTTGCGGAACGCAGCCTGACAAGATTGAGAGGGCGCGGACAAAGGTGATGGGCGGGGAGAGCGGCTAGGCGATGCCCTGGTCACCGCCACCAGGGCCAGCAGGGCACGGCAGCATGGACATCGGCAGGAAAGACAAAGCCGGAGTCCACGAGGAAGCCTGCCTGGGTCCAGCTGGAAGACTGCTGGAGGAGGCAGAGACACCATCCATGCCCAACGCCCTGGCAAATCGCCTTGCCGAGGAGAAGATGCAGGTGCAGATGGTGGTGCTGCCAGCCTCCCGCTGACGGTGACGGTGCGGTTGTTGTTCAGCCGGAGTCGGAGCCGTCATCCTCCCCATTGGTGCCGCCATCATCACCGTCACTATCCTCCTCGTCGCTGCCGCTCGAGGAGGAGATTTCATCGTCGGTTGAGCTCTCCGCGCAGCACCCTAAGCGAGCAATCAAACACCCGAAGACCTTGACGGAGAGTAGGGTGGCGTCCATTAACTTGAAGTGAAGGACATGCCCCGCCGCCAAGCTATGGGCACGAGCAAAGGTCTTCCAGCCACGCTGGAGAAGCATGACGTGAGGTGCAGGGAAATCTACGTCCGCTCGCATGCTGCCATTGCAGCATCCCCTCATGTGCAGCCTCAGCCCGAGTGGCTGTTCAACCTCCATCACTCTTGTGAATGGAGATGGAAGCCGAAGACGGCTGCACAGGGGCCCGCGAAGCTTGACGATCAATTCCAGTGGTTGGTCCCCAACGTGGCCTTTGTTCGGGCCCAGGCCGACTGGAGGAGGAGCGATCAAGGCACCGCCCCTCTCTCCTTGACCCCGGGCACCATGGTGGCCACGTCCACATCCTCGTGCTCTACCGCCTCCCCCTACACTGGGCCCCGCCCTGGCGTGCCCAACGGGGGGAGGGAGGCGTCGTCGAGCTGAAACCCTCGTCGCCGCTGCTGGGGTACCTCCACGCCCTCTCCCCCTTACCATGGTGGAGAGAAGATGTCAGAAGGAAGGAGGAGGAGATGGGTGTGAGCTAGCACCTCGCCCATGGTCCCTTTTATAAGCGAACGGGGCCGGGGGTAGGCCCCTCGCCTAGGAGACAACCGCCCCGCTCCACCAATTTGACTCCTCTGCGTCACCAACGGCGCATAGAATCAAGACAACCTCCTGCGCCTATCCGAGGCACCTGGCTTTTTGCCATAGCACTCATTCCCGTACCCTCCGTGTCCGCCACCAACCCTGTGCAATGCATGCGGCATACGTGGCAAAAACGGCAGGAGCGGGGGAACTAGTGGAATGGCAGTTACTGCCCTGTGAACGTGGGACGTGGATGGCCCACGAACTGTGGCGTAAATCTCCGCCCACGACGTCTTGCACGACGCACGGGAAAAACAGAAACTGACTCAACCACAGGTTAATGAAGAAGCAAGGAAAATATCCAGAAGAGAGCTACCGCAAGCGCCCCGCCTGTGTACCTGATAGGGCCTACCCCAACGATGCTCCGTAGCACGTTCGGGCTAGGCCCGGGGGCTCCTGTCGGTGCAACAAACCTTCACGTATGTTGCCCAGACTATACACAGGCGCAATGGCGAGGATACAATAGCACCAAGCTCCCAAGACGAGACCAAACCAGAGAGATAGCTCATTGAGGAATCAAAGGGCAGATCAAGAAGACCAAGACAAGCCCAGGGAACAAGATGTCACTGAGAAAAGAGCTCCCTTATCGGGCAGGCAAGCCTGGTGAGGTCAACGCCTCACCAAGAACAAGTCCCAAGATTTCCCCGGTAGGCTTGCCGGGGGCGCCAAGGGCAAATATCCCCGCCAAGACTCCACCGCTCCACCGCACAGCAACGCAAGTCACTTATCAGTGTGGTGTCGAGCCCCCAAGTGATTAAGTGGCTGTCATTTGGCATGTGACAGCCATTTGGAAGGGAGATTCCCCCTATATGACACCCGTCCAGAGGCGTGTCATGCAGACAGGTGGAAGATGATTAAGCGGTGCGGCAGGCTTCCCGGGCTGCATCCTCAGCGTGACACCTAGAAGTGCATTTAATGCACTTTGTCCTAACTGCCAGAGTTAGGTATGATAGCACTGTTGGCTATCTAATCAGTAGATAATGACTGATTTACCACTGTGGTAACCCCTTAGCCTATAAAAGGAGGGCCATGGCAACCTAAAAAAGGATTCGGACCCTTTTACACTCATACGCACGTAGTTGCTCTCCCCGAGGTGACCTTGCCGGGCTTGAGCGCTGCATGACCACCACAGTCCTCCCTTCAATCCACCAAAGCAGGAGTAGGGTTTTACGCTTCTCAGCTGCCCGAACCTGGGTAAAAACTACCAGCATCACCACTGTCGTGCTGTTCCATGGTTTTCGCTCTTTGTGCTACGTGATCTTCCCCCCTGCCGAACCACAAGGGGCTGATGGCCCCATAGGTGATCGTGTTCCACCACGACAGTAGGAGTAGGGTTTTACGCTGCAATGCGGCCTGAACCTGGGTAAAAGAGAGCTGTCATCACCGCGCTGTCCCTGTCATTTTTGCTCTTTGTACAATGTGACCGTCCGCTTGCCGAACCACAAAGGGGCACCCATGCCCCAGAGGTGATCGTGCTTCCACGCCGACATAGTCCCACTCGTGGACATTGATTATATGCATGATGTTGACCCACCTAGTACCATGCTTCTTGCTAGTATGATTTCCCCATGCAATGATTTACCCATTTATGATGAGTTTGATGATTGCCATGTGAAGTCTATTAATTGTGATGCCATGTTGCATAGGATTTCTTGTGATAATTCTCTCGGTCACATTATGTTTGATAATCCGCTTGACTTGTCATATGCTATGCATGAGATCAACAATATGTCAAATTTGCAATCTCATCGTAGTAACTATGCATATGCCATTAAAATGAACCCAATTTGCACATATGGCATAGATGAAAACCCATGGTTCTTGGCATGTGTTTTTCTTATGATGATATTGATATGCTCCCTTTGCAGCATGTCCATCATATGCCATGCCATGACTACCTAGCTTCGGATATGCATTGTTTTAAATGCTGTTCATATTCTCCATATGATGTTTCCGATATTGCTCATGAGGAAACCCCCATAGTTTCCTCATACATGTTAGGATATTTTGATCAATCCCATCCATTGCATGATCCTAATAATTCTGTGCACAATATGCTCCCCATGAATGAATATGCTATTGATGTGCCCTATACTTGTATGCCCAATTTGTGTCCCCATCATGTAATACATCATACCTATTCTTTCATGAAGGATGACATGTTCTTATACCATGCTTCAAATTTCTTTGAGCGATGCTTGTTTTGTGCTAACTCACACGTACACATACACATCATGATGGGTGATGTGTACATTTACCACACACACAATTTCTTTCGTTTATGTATTTGTTGTGTAGGTACCCATACTTCCTTGTCAACCTCGCAAGAGCACGAGTTGACGATACGAGCTCTAGAGAGCAATGATGACTTGGGATCCCATGAATTAATTTCCACACCATTTCCATTGTGCAAGGACTTCGAGCATTTCTTCTACATGGCCCTCACATTGTTATGGGTTATTGTCCATTACATATTCTATGCACATTTTGCCATGTTCACTTTGCATAATATGCTAATTCCTATGACTTTACCATGCATTTGTGACCCATGTTTGCATTACACATGATGATTGATGATTCCACTACTTGTATGTGTATTTGCAAGCTTGGTGGAGATATTGTTTGTTCTTGCCATGTTTCCTTTGTGACCCATGCCTATGATGATACTTTAACCATGATTTTCTTTCGTGCTTGCGATATGTCATGCGCATTGTCTATGCATACTATTTGCTCACATGACATGATTGCCATGATTTTCTCTAGTGTGTTGCATCTTCGCTCCACTAGTTTGCACGACATGATTGATATGCTTGCTTATGTTGCATCACCCATGATTCATGCTTGCTCATTCCATGCGGTTGATGACAACCATTGCCATGCTTTGCATATGATTGCTATTGATTCTTGTCATATATCTCCATATGTTACCTTTCTCACGCTAGATGATTTGCCATGTATTGAGTGCAACAATGATTATAGTCTTGCTCATGAGATTGCCCCCATAGCATTCTCACATATATTTGGAGATTTTGACATATTTCTTGTGAAGCATGTTTGTCTTTCTTCTTTGCACCATATACCTAGTGCCATGAGTATCGCCATTGCCGCATCATATTATTCATGCACTTGTGCTTCTAATGGTTATGTGCAAGGTAAGAGAACCATCATGATGGATCATGTGTTTATCTACCATGCACATATGTTCTTTGCCTTGTTGTGTGCATGTGTAGGACGCTTCGACTACATGTCAGCTTCTACTTCATGTGAGTTGAACATTCGAGCTCTTGAGAGCGAGCCTCATACATTCGACCATGACTCGCTTCTACACCACATTTCCTACCACTTCGGCATTGTGAAGGATGCAAAAGGACTCACCTCCAAGGTGACATCTTTCTTGAGCATGGATATTGTGGATCATACTACTTGTCTTGCTTGCACAATGAGACTTATTGGTCTTGGACCATTTGATTGCGCACATGTTAGAGATCTTACTTTGACTTGTCATTCGCACCTTTCCAAGCCTCATGACATATATACCTTGTGTGTTGCATCCAATTTTTGGATTACTTGCTCCTATCATATGCTTGGTTGCAACAATGTCATTTCTTCGCATATGCCATGTCCGATTGATTGCTACATGCTTACCTTGTTTGCCTCACACATGATGAACAATTGCCCTTTCCTTTGTGTTGAGTGCCACTCGGTTTTCACTACACCAAATGCACATTATGCTTGGATTGTCTTGCACTTTTGATTGCACCATGTGTTTCAACATCTCATACTCTTTGGTGTTGTGAATGATTCTTATGCTTACCATAGACCATTTGTTGAGTGCTTTATGCATGCTTGCTATGAGTTTGAGGTAGATGCTTATTCTCTTGTCACACATATTAGCATCTCTACCTCCCATTTGCATGCTTGTTTCCATGATGCACTCCATATGCTTACATGACATGCCACAATCTTTTGTCACAACATATGATATGCCTGATGACGACATTTGTTGGGTGAATCACCACTCGAATGTTAACCACATTTGTTTTTCCAAGTGTTTGTTGTCCTTGCTCCTTTTGAAGGAATCACTAGACGGTGCGACATTGGAGAGTGCCCATTTTGAGCTTGAAGATGATGAGTACTTGGTGATCGTCCACTTCTACATGGTGACACCATCTCTTTCCCATGGTGATTTGGTTTTTGATCCGAGGTCGGATCTTTCCCAAGGGGGAGGGGATGATGCGGAGCATCCTACGGACATCTACTTCACTTACAAAAAGGTGAATCATCTCCTTTACATGTATTCACTTGACCCCTTCGAGGATGGTGTACTACTTGACACTCCTCTCGTGTGCATGCATAGGTATTGTCGGAGCTTCCCGGACGATGAGGAGGAGTGCAAGCGTCAAGGAGTAACTACACCATCCGCGAGGGAAGCATGGAAGAGAAGGAAGAAGAGGAATCTTCCCAGCGCAGAGATAGATCTACAACCGCCCAACTACCGCCCAACTACCGGTCCACTATCGCCCAACGACCGGTCCGTGTTCTGTAATCAAGCGGTGCGAGGCCGATACAACCCCGGTTGTTCCCACAGCTGCAGCCTGACCGGTACAACCGGTCCCTACCTCCACAAACACCTCCAGGAAAGTGGTACAATCACCCAAGCAGTACCATTGCTTGTGTGACTGGTACAACCGGCCTGCCTGCGCGTAGTGAAAGGGCAACGACCCATGTAACCCCCAACTTACCCCTTGGACTATAAGTACTTGTCTCCTAGCTCCGAATTAGGGTTAGCAAATATGATAGCTCATTTGTATGTGAGCTTTGCTCCTTACCCCATCTCCTCTTGAGAGAGTGAGATTAATACACTCCATTGGAGTTCAAGACCTCCATTGGAGAAGATTCCATAGGGGAATCAAGACCCCATCATGGGAAGATCCTCCAAATATTCAAGACCTCAACTCCTCCAAGGATTGGGATGAACTAGTTACCTCTTGTTACCATCTTGTGTTGGATTTGAACCTTTGTATCCCCTTTGTGTATGTGGATTTAGCATATGTGTGATTGGATCTCGTCAATTTGAGTGTTTCCTCTTGTCTTTTCCCTTGTGTTCTTCGTGTGTTCTTCATGTTCTTCGGGAATCCCCCTCCAAATCATGAAAGATCGGCCCCTAGGGTTCCACCATACATCACATCTCTCCTGTGTGATATTCGATATGACCCGTACGAGACATGGCATCAAGAAGACCCTCTCGGAGATCCTCGCGAAGAAGGACAAGTCCCCAAGTGCACGGATGAAGAGGACCAATGGAAGGAACCGGAGAAGTCTCCAGGACCCGAACATCCGACCCCTAGACCTAGACATCCTGCCCCTGGAGAGTGCAGCCCAGCCGCAGGCCAGCGGCCAAGGCTACAGGTCTCGGACATCCAGCCTGGCCCCGGACATCCGGCCCGACTGGCCCGGAAATCCGGCGCCATCCCAGAAATCCGTCCGTCCATCAAAGAACGCATCGAGCTGGCTGAAGAACGAACCCGGACATCCGGCCCCCATGGTCCGTACATCCGCCCCCCTTCGAAGGCCCGGACATCCGGCCCAATGCCTGGACATCCAGCTTCCCCTTTCTGCGCACAGTAACGGGCCGAAGCCCATGTATCCGTTCGCCCCCCTAGACTATATATACTCCTCCTCCACCTACATTTTATGGTTAGCATTGTGATAGCTCATTTTGGAGATAGAGCGTTGCTCATCCACTTGTACCCCTACTCCATTGGAGACCTAGGCCTCCTAGGAGAAGATCCCCCAAGTGGATTCAAGACCCCGTCTAGGGAAGATCCCCTCATGGATTCAAGACCTCACCTCCTCACGGATTGGGAAGAACTAGCTACCTTGTATCCTCCTTTGTTGGATTTGGATCTTGTATCACTCTGTGTGTATGTGGATCTAGCACATGTGTGATCATTTCTCGTTGATTTGAGTGTTTCCTCTCGTCTCCCCTCGTGTTTTCTCTTGTGTGTTCATTGTGTTCTTCGGGGATCCCCCTCCAAAATGTGAAAGATCGGCCCCTAGGGTTCCACCATACATCACCTTTGCCTCTATTAAGTAGGGCGCGCGGACAGCAAGCTGAGGTCAGTCATGGCGGCCTGCTTGGGGCTACGGGCATGGAATCGAGCGGGGAAAGAGGGATTAGGGGCGTGCGAGTTGATACATCTCCAACGTATCTATATTTTTTGCTTATTCCATGCTGTTATATTATCATTCTTGGATGTTTTATAATCATTTTATAGCAACTTTATATCAATTTTTTGGGACTAACCTATTGACATAGTGCCTAGTGCCTGTTGCTATTTTCTACTTGTTTTTTACTTCGTAGAGTATCAGTACCAAACGGAGTCCAAATGCAGCGAAACTTTTTGGAGATTTTTTCTGGACCAGAAGACACGCAGTGGGCCAAGAAACTACCAGAGGGGAGGCCCGTGGTGGGCACAACCCACCAGGGTGCGCCCAGATGGGTTGTGCCCCCCACAGAGACCTCCTACACAGCCTCTTCGCCCTATAAATTTCCAAATATTCCAGAAACCCTAAAGGAGTCGACAAAACACAATTCCAGCCGCCACAAGTTCCAGAACCATGAGATCCAATCTAGACACCATCATGGAGGGGTTCATCATCCTCATTGGTGCCTCTCCGATGATGCGTGAGTAGTCCACCATAGACCTAAGGGTCCGTAGGCAATAGCTAGATGGCTTCCTCTCTCTCTTTTGATTCTCAATACAATGGTCTCTTGGAGATCTATTTGATGTAACTCTTTTTTGCGGTGTGTTTGTTGCGATCTGATGAACTTTGAGTTTCTGATCAAATCTATATCCATGAATATTATTTGAGTTTTCTTTGATCTCTTATATGCATGATTATTTATAGCCTTGTATTTATTCTTCGAATCTTTTGTTTAGTTAGGCCAACTAGATCAATTTTTCTTGCCATGGGAAGAGGTGCTTTGTGATGGGTTCGATCTTGCGGTGTTCTTTCCTAGTGACAGAAGGGGCAGCAAGACACGCATGTATCATTGCTATTAAGGATAACAAGATGGGGGCTATTCCTACATGAATAGATCTCGTCTACATCATGTCATCGTTCTTATTGCATTACTCCATTTCTCCATGAACTTAATACACTAGATGCATGCTGGATAGAGGTCGATGTGTGGAGTAATAGTAGTAGATGTAGGTAGGAGTCGGTCTACTAATCTTGGACGTGATGTCTATATATTGATCATTGCCTTGGATATCGTCATAATTATTCAATCTTCTATCAATTTCCCAACAGTAATTTGTTTACCCACCACATGCTATTTTCTCGAGAGAAGCCACTAGTGAAATCTACGGCCCCCGGGTCTATTCTTTATCATATTTGCTTTGAGATCTATTTTTATTTGTTTTTATTTTCAGATCTATTATTCCAAAAACCCAAAAATACCTTGCTGCAGTTTTTTATTACTTATTTTATTTCGTGTTTTATCGAGAGCTATTTATCCAATCTACCACAAATTTATCTATCTTTTTACCGTGGAGGGATTGACAACCCCTCTTACGCGTCAGGTTGCAAGTATTTGTTCTTTGTGTGCAGGTACCATTTACATAGTGTTGCTTGGTTCTCCTACTGGATTGATACCTTGGTTTCACAACTGAGGGAAATACCTACCGTAGCTTTACTACATTATCCCTTCCTCTTCGGGGAAATATCGATGCAGTTCAAGCGACATCACGAGTACAATGAAGACGACACGGAGGCCAAGGACGCTGGCTCGGGACGACCAAATTTAAGAGCTGAAGTGCGATGGCCATGGCGGAGGTCGGGATCCTAGGCGTCGTCTATGGGCGACCCCTGCTCGATTCACCATGCGAGACGAACGAGAGGTGATGTACGGGTCTCATGGACATGCTCGGTTGGCTCGAACTGTCCTCCAGCCACCGTGACTTGCGATGGTGTCCTCAGCGCAAGCTGCAGCAAGAAGCAGAGCAATGGGACGACCATGGAGGGCAAGAAGACCGTCGTTGCTCGCGTGACCGCTGCGGCGGTTGCAGCTACTTGTTCCTACGCCCCTTGGTGCTCACCCACAGGTGTGCCGCCGCCAGTGATGGGCACATCGGCCGAGCTATGCACATGTCAGGGACAGAGAGGTTGTGAGAGAGAAATATTTTCTTATTTTTATTCTTTTTGGTTGGCCCCACATGTAAGTGTAAGAGAAAAAGATGGTGAGAGAAAGAGTTTTTTTTCATTTATTTTTTAGAGTGGGTCCCACTTGTAAGTGACACCTGGAGTTAGGGGCAAAATGTCCAGAAAATGTCCCAAAAATGGTCAAAGCCCCTTGACCAGACGGTAACGGCATGGAAGGGCATATCTATAAGTGCACCTAACGGTAGAGGGGCAAATTTGAGCATGCTTCAAAATTAGGGGCAAATATGAGTAGTGGGTTCGAGTTAGGGACACAAATGTAAAATTCCTATCTTTTTAATACTACATACTACTAAGCAAGAAATAGAATTGAAAAGAAGCAAGAAATATTTTTGGATTTTCAAAGTTTTTCAAACACACAAGAAGAAAACGGAAAATAAAACTAGCATGGATATACAAATGAAAAAGGATGAACACCAACAATTGGAATGAAATATGTGAACATGAATGTAATGTCGGTGAGAAATATGTACTCCCCCAAGCTTAGGCTTTTGGCCTAAGTTGGTCTATGGCCATGAGTCAAAATATCCTTCTCCAGGATAGTGCGGAGGCTCCTGCCGGTTCCACTGATAGATGTGGTCCTATGGATCCCACTAGTAAAAAGGCTCTGCGGCCGGCTCAGGCTCAAGTTCCAGCTCGGGTGCTGGGGCTGTGTGAGGCCCCGATAGGCATAAATATCCTCCGGCATAGTAGTGTACCTACCTGAAAAGAGATCGAAGAAGGAGGGTGTAGGCAGGGTAATAGTCTCATGGGTATCCTGACTGAACACAAGGTTATACCGAAATCGCGGCATGCCACCATCAATAAAGTCATGCCCAACCATGCTAGTGAAATCAAGGTGCCTAATAGGTAAAAGCTTCTCCTCCACCTCATCATGTCTAATAGGAATCTCAAAATTTCTAGCCAGACTAGAAGCATAAATACCACCATAAATAACTCCCTTCGAGTGGTTAGTGTGTAACCATCGAGCAATCATAGCACCCAAACTAAAATTTCTATCGATGTAAAGAGCATGGCGCAAAATAGCAAGCTCAGGGGAGCTGAGTGATCCACTCTCCCATCGTCCAGTCAAACACCTCCCGGCAAATAATGAGTAGTAACGTAACACGGGAAAAGTAAGCTTGCAACTCTAGCCGCAGAAACTCCTCTACGACCCCTGTCGTGGGAAACCACGGCCACCTATGGGGCCTGAGCCCCTTTTGGTTCGGCGGGGGGATGGGCACGTTGCACAAAGAGCGGAGAAGCGTCGCGCAGCACGACAGAGATCACATGAGCAGTCTTTACCCAGGTTCGGGCCGCCGTGAGGTGTAAAACCTTACTCCTGCTTTGGTGGATTGATGGTGGATAATGGTGGTGAACATAGCACACTCGCCCAGCAAGGTCACTCTAGGGGGCGAGAGTGGCTACGCGCGTATGGATATGTGAGGGTCCAACCCTTTCTACCATTGCCATGGGCCTCCTTTTATAGATTAAGTGGTCACCACAGTGGCAAATCAGTCTTTGCGTACTGATTAGATAGCTAACAGTGCTATCATATCTAACTCTGCAGGCTGACAAAGCGCATTAAATGCGCCGCTCAGTGTCACATCACAGCTCGCCCGGGAGGCCCTGTCGGGCTGTTTTGCCAGCTTCGCGCCTGCTCGCTTGACATGTCTCAGGACGGGTGTCATATGGAGGTGTTTGCTATAGGAAGTGGCTACAATGTGGCAAAAAGTAGCCACTTAGTCACCTTGGAGCTCGAAACCGCTTTGATTAATGACTTGCATCACTTGTGAGGTGGAGCGGTGGAGTGGCTTGCCTCCGCCAGCCCCGGCAGGCCTGCCGGGGCGATTTGGGAGCTTGCTTCTGGGGCAAAACCCAACCCTGCCAGGCTCGCCTGCTCGGCAAGGTAGGTCCTGCCCTTAGTGATGCCTCATTCCTCTAGCTCACCTTGGCCTTCTCGACTTGTACTTGGATCCTTCAAAGGAGTTGATCCTCCTTGTTTGGTCTGATCTTGGTCTTGTAATCTTGTTTCTGGCTTGTGCACAGTCCGTGCAATGGACCCATGGTCTGTTGCACCGACAGGAGCCCCGGGGCCTGGCACGGACGCACCGCTGGGCGTCGTCAGGGTAGGCCCTAACCAGTGCACAGGCAGGAAAGTAAGGGCAGCTCCGCCCTTTGAGATTCTCTTTGCTTCTGCATTAACCTGAGCTTAGGTCAGTTTCCAGTTTTCCCGCGCGTCGTGCAACGCCAATTGTGGTGGGGCCCTTCTTGTAATGGCCCGTGAATGACTTTAATGCATGAGCGGATAACTGCCAATTCACTCTTCCCACCGCACCCTTATTCTTAGCCACGTATGCCACATGCATTGAGTGGGGTAGGTAATGGAGGTTTGTGATGTGGGAGAGCATCAAGGTAGGGGCCCGATCTTCTTGGATTGGTGGAGGAGGACGGCGGGTCCTCCTGAGCTCTCCTCTTCCCACTGCACTACCTGGGATAAAAAGGGACAGGGAGAGGAGTTTACGGGGCACTTATCTTTTTTTAGTCTTAAATCTGTAGGCACTTGCCAAATTTTAGTTCAAATAATGTAATCTCTCGTATCTATGTTTATGTTCCATTAGATTTGTACTTGTTGATCAACATATTAATGAAAAAGATAAGCTTTGTCGGGTACTTGTGCATGTACGATATCCATGCACAGGTGAAACGCCTCCATACTTTCATGTAAACAAGTTGATCCCGGTAAGCTACCTTGCCGGTACCCCATAGGACTGCTGCCGTGAGGCTGAGCCTGCCGGGCGCAGAACCCATTGGGAGAGACCAGCCCCCCGCCAACCCCTTTCAGCCAAAGGCCACTATGACCATCCTGACCGAAACAGCGTTTGTGTCAGTAGATGGGAGCACCTTTGTTTCCGAGGCGGCGAGGTTTTCATATGCACAAGTCCTACTCATGGAACATGTATGGATAAGAGATGGAACTTATCTGTTTGGCTTGCCGGAGACCGCAGTGCTGGCTTGTCTTCGCATCCTCTTCCTAGGATAAAGTCCACGACAGGAGCCTGCAGTTTATGAAAATGAAGATGATGCTAGATGCAATCTATCTAAATGAATCATGATATGCTTATGCATGCATGCAACTTGTCGGGGGCCCCCAGCGCTTCATTTATTTCTCTGTTGCGCAGGGTCTGTGCCTGGCTTTGTACAAGGGGTTACATGCAGCTGAGGCAAGGCCTGTACAAAAGGGTGGCTGCAGGGCAGGGCCTGACAGCAGCGCCTTATGGGTAGAACTTGCGGAGATCCTCAATATTCCATGAGTTTTGCAATTGAATGCCATCTCCGGTCTCCAGACAGACTACGCCAGGTCTGGTGACTCATACTACCCGGTAAGGGCCTTCCCACTTTGGCGACAACTTGTTTGTACCCTTGGCAGACTGAACGTGCCTAAGGACAAGGTCGCCTTCCTCAAAACACCAGGCATGAACCCTGCGGCTATGATAGCGACGCAGGGCTTGCTGATAGCATGCAGCACGCGTAGCAGCCCAGAGACGGTTCTCCTCGAGAAGCACGACGTCGTCATGCTTGTGATGTTCCTGCACTACTTCATCGTAGGCAAGCACTCGAGGTGACCTGTAAATGAGTTCCATGGGGATAACTGCTTCTGCCCCATAGACTAGGGAGAAGGGAGTCTGCCCGGTAGCTCAGTTTGGTGTCGTTCTGAGGGACCAAAGAACCACCGGCAGCTCATTGATCCATTGCCTACCGTGCTTCCGCAGCTTATCAAACATTCTTGTCTTGAGTCCTCGCAGCACTTCAGCGTTCGCCCTCTCAGCTTGTCCATTGCTTCTGGGATGTGCGGCAGAGGCAAATGAGATCTTGCTTTTGAGGGCATGAACATATTGCATGAAGGCGCGGCTCGTGAACTAGGTGCCGTTGTCGTTGATGATCCGGGCAGGGACCCCGAAGCGGCACACCAATCCTTTCATGAACTTGATAGCTGACTGAGCTGTCACCTTTCTCACGGCATCTACTTTCGGCCACTTTTTAACTTGTCGATTGCAACGAACAAGAATTCAAAGCCCCCGGCAGCTCGGGGGAAAGGGCCGAGGATATTGAGCCCCCAGACCGAAAACAGCAATGACAAAGGGATTGTCTGGAGTGCTTGGGCAGGCAGATGGATATTTTTGGAATGGAACTGATAGGCTTCACACTTGGAGGGCCGTGGGCCAATAGAATCCTTGCCGGAATGCTTTCCCAACCAAAGCCCTTGATCCAATGTGGGAGCCGCACATGCCTTTGTGTATCTCTGCCAGCAGTTCCTTTCCTCCTTCCCAGCAAATGCACTTCAATTTCACATCGTTGGGCCTTCTTCTGTATAGTGTGTCATCGACAAACTGATACGTACTGGCCCTCCGGGCTACTCTTTCAGCTTCTTCTTGCTCTTCGGGAAGTTCTCTGGTTTGGAGGAAATGGACAATGTGCCTTGCCCAAGTTGGAGCCTGAGGCTCAGCAACGAGGACTAGCGGCACCTCCTCATTCATGGGGGCGCATCCCTTGACCGCGGGGACTAGTGGCCCGGCAGGAGGGTGCAACCCGGCAATCGAAGGGGAGTTGTTTCCGGTAGGGTCCCTGACAGGAGCCTCGAAAGGCTCTACCGGGAGAGGCTTATCGGAGTCTAATTTCCTCATCTTTCGGGCCATTATTGTCGGGGATACGGAGGGCTGAGTAAGATGGAGAACAAAAGTTCCTGGTTCCAGAGGAACCTTCTGCATAGCGCACTTCGACAGGTGATCAGCAATGCTGTTTTCCGCATGGGGTACGTGCTCTGTTTGCAACCCGTCAAAGCGCTCCTCCAATCTTCTCACTTCCTCGACGTATGCTTCCATCAATGGGCTTTGGTAATCCTTGCTGACTTGTCTCACCACCAGTTGTGAATCTCCTCGAATGATCAGCTTCTTGATTCCCAATTCTGTAGCAATCCTGAGCCCGGCAAGAAGCCCTTCATATTCTGCTGTATTGTTGGTCACCTCCTCCCGAGGAAAGCGCATCTGCACGACGTACCTCAGGTGCTCTCCAGTGGGAGCCACGAGAAGCACGCCAGCCCCTACACCTTGCAGGGAGAAGGCACCATCGAAATACATGATCCATTCTTGGGGCGCTTCCTTACCGGGGATAACAGTTTCCTGTACTTCTTCATCAGGGGTTGGCGTCCATTCTACAATAAACTCTGCCAACGCCCTGCTCTAGATTGTTGATGTGCTTTCAAACTTCAGGCCAAAGCTGGATAACTCCAATGCCCACTCCACTATCTTGCCGGTGGCCTCTGGGTTTCGAAGTATCCTTTGCAACGGGAAGCGGGTGACAACCATGATCTCATGGGCTTGGAAGTAGTGGCGCAGTTTCCTTGAGGCCATGACAAGGCCAAAGATCAACTTTTGCATGCTAGAATACCTGGATCTAGCCCCCTGCAACAGGGAGCTGATGAAGTATACTGGGCGCTGCACCACCTTCTTCCTTGCCGTGTCCTTGAGGTTGTTTTCGCTGCCGTGCTCTTCTTTTCCTGATCCGTATCTGGCCTTGCCGGGCCGCTCTCTTCCTCTTCCCCGGGCGGGACACTTGCTGAGGTGGCTGCTTCTTCTACTTCCCGCTGCACTACTAGGGCCGCACTAACCACTTGATTAGTTGCTGCCAGATATAGCAGCAACGGCTTTTGTGGTTTGGGTGCGACCAAAGTAGGCATAGATGACAAGTAGGCCTTCAAATCCTGCAGTGCTGCATCTGCTTCCGGGGTCCACTTCATGGGTCCTGCCTTCTTCAAAATCTTGAAGAACGGCAAGGTGCGCTCGGCAGGCTTGGAGATGAATCTGCTAAGCACGATCAAGCATCCTGCCAAACACCTCACATCCTTAACTGTCTTGGGTGCCTGCATCTGCTCAATAGCCTTGATCTTATCGGGGTTGGCCTCTATCCCATGGTGGGACACAAAGAAACCAAGTAGCTTGCGGGAGGGAATGCCAAACACACACTTCTCCGGATTCAGTTTCAAGTTGATCTTGCGCAGATTAGCAAATGTCTCTTCTAAATCCTGGATGAGGGTTGATCCATCCTTGGTCTTGACCAAAATATCGTCCATATAGGCTTCAATGTTCCTATGCAACTATGGTTCAAAGCCAATCTGGACTGCTCTTGCAAAAGTGGACCCGGCACTCTTCAACCCGAAAGGCATGCGCACAAAGTAGTACGTGCCGCATGGGGTGATGAATGAGGTCTTTTCTTCGTCTTCCTTGGACATAAAAATCTGATGGTATCCAGAGTATGCATCCAGAAAAGAGAGCACTCACATCCAGAAGTAGAATCCATGATCTGGTCGATGCGCGACAAGGGAAATGGGTCCTTTGGGCATGCTTTGTTCAGATCCGTGAAATCTATGCAAAGCTTCCATTTTCCATTAGCCTTGCGCACAACCACTGGGTTTGCTAACCATGTTGGATGCAGTATTCCTCTAACCAAACCAGCTGCTTCAAGTTTCTTGATTTTCTCGGCAATAAACTACTGCCACTCCAAGGCCTGCTTTTGAACCTTCTGCTTGACGGGCCGGGCATGTGGGCAGACAGCAAGCTGGTGCTCGATTACCTCCCTGGGAACACCGGGGATATCAGATGGTTGCCAGGCAAACACATCGATATTCGCCCGCAGTAAGGCAACGGGTGGCGTTGATAGTGAAAGTACCATCAGCGCCAGCCAGCCCTACCACGACCTTTTTCACTTGGGGTGGAGCAGCCTTGGATCTCTTGTTGTTGGAACTCTCTGGTGTGGCACCCCGATAGAGGGCCGACGCACGCCAGTCCCAGGATAAGACCTGACGCACGTCAAAGACATGATACAGCAATTCCAGGCACAAAATGGCTTTATTATATTAAATGGAGTATTACAATACTGTTGCTTACAACAATATTACATAGCTCCAAGGCTAACTAAGATGGCAGCGAAGGTCTTGGCTCAGCGGTGACATCGTCTATGGCTGGGCTCCATAACTCACAGGACTGGCTGGGTTACGATCTAGCACGACGAATCTTCTCCTGGAACTGGCCACGTGCAAGGCCAGGTGAGTACTTTGAATGTACTCGCAAGACAACCAAATACATAGCATCCAAACAAGCAGATGACAAAGCCAACCCTATGCTATGCAAGAATTTATTCTAAACATGGCATGGAATTAACAGGAAATCATGAATCAAGCATAGCATAGCATACCTATCTAGCATTATTAATCATCATGTCGTAGCAAAATTATCTGGCATGTTTAAACATCCAGCAGCATTAATCATCAAGATATAACGGGGTTATCTTAGCAAAGTAACTACTGAAGTAAAGTACAGTAAAGTAAAGCATGCATCAAGTAAATAGTCCATATTCCGAATATCTCATGATCCAATCTGAACCTGATCCAAATCTAAGTCTTTCGGTCATCTGACCATCTCCTCCATAGCCATCTCATGGCTAACATACCATACTCCTGACAACATCTGCTGTCCATGCAGGACAGGTTCTTCCACCATCATTATCATCATGACGGTTGATCGCCTAACGAGGTCTGGACTGGCTGTCCAATACCGTGGACACGGCTATTCGAATAGATTTAACACTCTGCAGAGGTTGTACACTTTACCCACACCACGGAACTCATGGCCTCGTACTCCCATTCGGGTGGACCAACGACGTTCCGACGAAACCTGTCAGACCCGTGACTCTTCCATCGTACCACCGGCCATCACCCTCCTTCTTGGAGTCAAGCCCTGGGTGGCCCCGTGTCACCTCGTGACACCCTGCCACCGTGGTGGCCAAACTAAACTGTCCCAAACGGGGACGGGTACCCAAACAACTCAACTGGGCTCACAGGGTTATCGCCGCCTACCGGGCCAGGGCAGCGCGCGCGCGCATAACCCTCCCTCTTTGGAGGTACCGGTGAAAGAGCACGCGATCAGACCAAGTCAAGGCCGTCCCATACCGGCAAATGTGGTTGCACGGATAAGCCCGGACAGGTGACTCTGATCAACCGACTAGGTTTATCAATATATCTCCATCATCCCACCATTACCTTAACAATTATAAGTGTGAACAGCCACTTAACATCAGCATAGCAGAATCATTACAACGTTGACAAACATGGCAAGATATCAGATCATGGTACTCACATGATAACGGTATCCAAAATATTGTTACTAGCATGGCAGGGCATGGCATGGAAACAAGGCATGATATTAGATGAAACGTAATGCTAACATCTAAAACAGATGACATAACAGGTGTATGCAAGTGCAGGCTAACAGGTGATACAGATGTACTACAATGAACACACAGGGTGCAAGCAAAGTCATCACGCAAGTCCGGAGCTCATGGAAGAGGTTGGCTTGCCTGGGGTAGAGGAATACACCGGGTGGAAGTGCAATAACACTCCGGAAAGATTCGCCGGAAAAGTTTCCCTCTCGGAGGGGCTGATCGAAGGGCAAGGGCAAAATGGTCATTTTTACAGTGTGAAAACATTATGAAAGTGATGCCATCGGAACGGGCTCGACGAGACGAAGACGTGGGCGTTGGTTTTACCTCAATCGGAGTTACGGTCGCAGAGAAATGCCCGTTCGTTCGTTAAGCGATATAACAGACAGAAACTGTCCATTTTAGCTCTTAACCGAAGAACACTCACTGTTTAGTCAATTCGGACGCTGGCTAATAAAATGAAAGCGCCCTTCTGTGTTTACGCTTTCACTGCAGAGAAAATGTATTTCCCTCTGAAGCTGCGGGAGAATACGTTTCTCGAACAGGAAAGCGTATTCTCCGTATTACGCCTTCACTTAAAAACCGGCCGGGCCCGGGTAGACTTCTCTCTCACTGGCAGACGAGCGGGCCCCGCCTTATCTCCTTCCTCTCTCTTGCCCTGGTCGCTCTCTTCCCCGATAGAAGCAGAGCAGCGCCGCACAGGCTCGGGCCTCGTCGGCTGCCGGCGTTGGGCGACGCCAGAGTGTTCGCCGGCGTTCCCTTTGGAGCCGGAGAACCTCACCGCGCCTGAGGGTGGCCGCGCAGGCGCTCGGGGAGGCCTGGAGGGGCGACGGCCATGGTAACAGAAGAGGCGGCAGCGGGCGCCAAGGAGGCTGCTCCGGTAGCACCTCCTCGGCTCCCTCGAGGACACCGGCGGCTGTGCATGTTCTGGAGGAGGCGGAGGGTAAGGATGGGGAGGAGGGGAAGGCCTGGGCGCGGGGAGCGACCGAGGAAGATCGGCGACAGAGCTTCTGCCATTGGCACGAAGAACAGAGAGCTAGGGGAGCTCAAGGGGAAGAGCTGGGGAGGGACTGGGGCTGCTGTCGACGGAGGGGCTCCGGAAGGCGCTATTTTAGCTGAGGGAGGGGGGGGGGGGGTCTCGTGACGGACGCAGCAGCTTCCAGAGCCACGGCGAAGCGGCGACGTCCGGCGAGAAACGAGATCGGCGAGGCGGCTACGAGCTTCGAGACGAGGGAAGAGGCCCTGGAAGACTCACACACATGGTGGGGAGCTCGTCGGCGCTCCCGAACAAGCTAGAACCCACTGGAGCTGGCCTCCCGAGAGCTCCAATGCACAGGGCGCCCGCTGTACCTGTATTTGTCGCGGTCACCACGCGGCCATCGCCTTGCCACGTCTTGCTCGATGCCAAACGATGTCTGGAGGTTTCCACACGCATCACTGAGCTGACTTGACCCCTCAACCAAGAACAGGGGGCTCTGGTGTGACTGCACCAAGGTCAAACAACAACTGGCAGCAAGGTGTTTGTCATGTGGTGTGGCCACCACAGTGCACCCATGGGCATGATCTTGGGCAGGGTTGAGTCATCCACTAAGGTAGTCATGCTGGCAAAATTTGGGCACAAATGGACAATGCTAGCTGGTACTTCCTTTGTAACCTTGCCCACTGACCAGAAACGCAAATGGGGAAGTAGGGGTCAAATGGATAGATGGATTTGGATGATATTTGGTGGACAGCAAGGATATGATCAAGAGAGATAGCTGGAAAAGTTTCAGCTCAAATTGATCATCTATGAGGGTACTTCCTTCATAGAGATCAATCTGGACAGAAACTTAGATGATTTCCTGAGGAAGATTGGCTAGATGGAATGAGCTGATTTTTGGTATACAGGGGTAATTTATCATAATGAATCACCCTGCAAAATTTCAGCCCAAGGAGATCAAGGAATCAAGCACTTCCTTTGCAAACTGAAAATCTGGACAGAATTTGCAAAGTGGTGTTGTGCTCAAAATTTAGTGGGTGGAACTTGAGATCTTGATGGAAATGGTGAATATATGGATAGGACAAGCTCCATAATTATTTGGGATTTTTCCAAACTACCAAAATGGTAGTTCCTTTGGAAAGGCCCCAAATTGATATATTGGCTTTAAATAGGAAAATGCAATTTTCCCTATTTAATTATGGCCAATATTTTTATGAGAGCTCAATATGATCACAAAGAATATCTCCACAAGTTTTCATGATCTTTGGAGATGGATAGATATTATTCTGGATTTAATTCCTCGGAAAGGAAGAAAAAGGAATTAATTCTAGATGAGAAATATTGCATATGACTTGGCAATATTTTTGCACATCTAGGGTTTATGAGTGAAGGATGATCTCCGGAAATTTTGGGAGGATCAACTAAGCAAGAAAAATGATAGTTCCTTTGTAAACGCAAAGGCAGGATTTCCAGTTCCGATATTTTGGAACTAGGGTTTGAATGAGGTTCGGGGTTTACAGACGGGAACTTGACTGGCACAGGAGCATGGAAAATTCATGGAGAGGCTGAGGATGGTCTGAATTCTCCTGGTCATTCACCAGATTCCAAAGGAAAAATTCGGGAAAGAAAAGCTAGGAAGGAATAACAGCACAAAAATCGATAACCCGATTTTTGGGGTGTTACAAACCTTCCCCCCTTAAGAGAATCTCGTCCTCGAGATTCCTAGGGTTAGCTCGGAACAAAAATTATGCCTCCTGGAAAAATAAACCTCTGGGTTGGGTTTTAACCATGTGGTTGAAAACAACCGAGTTAAAAGTACCGAAAATTGGTACACCCAGATCGAGATACGGATATCGCGGGATTTACTCCACGGGTAGGGGCCACTGGGTAGCCCTGACATTTTTAGAAAAAGCAGAATTTCTTTCTTCCAAAAATGCTCGGGACACCACAGTGAACAGTGGCCTCTCTCGCTGGCAGGTGGGCCTAGGGCCCACTGGCAGCTTCTTCTTTCTCCGGCCAACAGCTCTCTCTCGGTTCCGCGCTGTCCTGAGTGCGGCTAGGCACTGCGCATGCCTGGCTCCTAGGGTATTGAGCACCCTACAACAACAGTGCGCGGCGTGCACGAGGCCATTGCAGAGAGCACTCCCATCGCAGGTCAGCGCCGGTCGGCACTGTTCGCGGATTCGCCTCCTGGACGCCGGTGATCGAGCGACGCGCGGTTCTCCTGGACCTCGCTCACCGTACACCGGACTTGGGCTATAAAAACGACGGCAGTTTCTTCTTCCTCCACCTCGCATCTTACCTCACTTCTTCTTCCACTTCTCCTTTTCCTTCGGGTTGCAGGGGCGCGAGACGAGGCTTTAATGGCGGACATGGGTTCGGAGCTGATCTTCATCCTCCTGGTGGGTGTGTTGGCAGCATTGGTTGGCTCCTCGCTGCTGCTGTGTGCGATGATCCTCGATGATCGTCGAGATGCTGCTAACCGAGCGGTAGCTGGTGATCATCCACGCCGTCTTAGGCCGGCGGAATGAGCGCGGGCTGCGGTGGGGCGAAGGGGGTGGTTGGTCAGCATCACACAGGACGGTGCCAGAAGCGTCGCTGAGTCTAGGGTTAGTGCAGTGTGGTTAGCGGAGCTGTACCAGTGTGGAAACCACACTGCGGGTTGCTCCTCGCTGATCGACATCCACAATGAGTGAGGGTTGGGGTAGAATCAGGGTCTAGATCTTGGACTAGAGGGGATGTAATGGTTTGTGCTGCAATAAAATTTCTCAGAATTTCTCCGAGATTGTAGCTGGGTTCGGGGAAAAGATTTTGGGACCGGGAAAAAAATATTGGATAGAGCTGGTTTTCCAGAACACTGAGTTCAGGAAAACTGACAAAGGGAGTATGCATAGATGGGTATGGATAGGTGGCTTTGCATTCTACCCGAGTACTGCGGCGACTGTACTCAGGAGAAAGAACTTGGCGTGCAGACATTGCTCACACGATGCACAAGCAATCTATTCAGATTAATATGCAAGCACATACGGAATTCACATCGTAGCAAAATACAAACAGAGGAAAGAAACATATCGAGCAGATTACACTAAGGTGTTTTTAATGCTAGTGGGTGTATGTACTCCTGGTATACAAACACCTACACCAGCTCGCATTTTATTAGGGACTCTGGGCGAGTCCAATGTTATTGGGTGTAAGTGCTCTACTGACTAAAATCTTGTTAAAATCCATTGCCTGCTCTGTTAAACATTTCTGCTTAACAGAGAGACAGATGAACTAAACACACAGAGCAAACAAACATACATAATATTACAACAGCACACAGGCACAAGCAATACAAGCATTACAACAAAACACAACCTTACTAGACAGCTAACAGCAACAACTCACTCCGAACTACAGGATCCTAATCCTAGACGAGGACGAAGAAACAGTCTTCGCAACAAACACACTTGCGGCCTCAACTGGCTATACTCACTGCCAGAACCACAAATGGGCCTACTCTTGCTGGGGATCTCCTGGGGGACGAAGGCTGAGCCAACTTCTATCTTCATCGTCGGACACCACTATAGGTTGGGGCACAACTGCGTGAGTTGCGGCTGGCACTTGACGGAACACATCTTGGCGATGAAGACGATGAATAGCTCTGGCAACATAACTTGGGTGGATGATGCCAGGTTGCCATGGGTTCACGGGCTGTGAGGGTAGTACTGGCTGAGAGGGTGGCACTAGTTGAGAAGGTGGCACTGGGTTTGGCAGCAGGGGAAGGGTGGTTTGGGATGCAGCTTGACGGGCATCACGGTATGCTTCCGTAACAACCCGGGTGGTGTCACGGTCAATGAATTGGAACTCTCAAATAATGCCGGCAATTAGTAGTCCCTGGGCATCAATGAACTGAGCCAGGCGAGCTACTGCCGGGTCGGCTTCACCAACTACGCTGAAGAACTCGCAACCTGTATTGGACGAAGCGGGAAAATAGCGGAACTCCCTCATCTCCGCTACTTGCGGAAACTAGAAGCGAAGACGGGTGATGGCTTCCGCAGCAGCTGTCTGGACGGCCAAAGCAGTGGTGGGCATGGGTTTGCCCTTAAAAACCAAGGGCTTCCCATCCTTTGCTGGACTTGGGCGGAGAAGCACCTTTGCCTCATATCGGCAAAGGTGAGGGACGGGTTCCGATTGGAACACCAAATACACTGGGATAGTATTACAGCCAAGGGCTTGGGTGAGCATATTGGAAAGGATAGGTGGAAATCCGTCATACCCTTTGGCCACGGTTTGGCTATGGAACTTATGCATTTTGGAAGAACTGGCCATGGCTGCCGGTTTGCGGATACTGGCCTGGATTCTCCTACGGGGATCTGGCTTGCTGAATGGAGAGAGTTGCGACTCACAGGTGGGGGTTTAATAGGCTTTCGGCTGGAACACACCAGCATGGCCTGGGTCTTTCTCGTGCTGAGCAGAAGATATGCCGGCACGGCCGACAACTGGGTAGGGTCACGGTCTAATCTAGGGACGGCTGGGCGGGTGGACAACTGAGCAGGGACACGTCCATTCCGACTGCACCGCCTGTTGATCAACAGTGGCCATGTCGGATGCCAGGGATGGGTCAAATCTATGGGGCTCACTACCGGGTAAAGGATAGGGATGGTTTGGTGCTAGGGTAACCTATAGCCAGCCTGGCTCTGATACCAAGTCTTGTGGCACCCCAATAGAGGGCCGATGCACGCCAGTCCCAGGATAAGACCTGACGCACGTCAAAGACATGATACAGCAATTCCAGGCACAAAATGGCTTTATTATATTAAATGGAGTATTACAATACTGTTGCTTACAACAATATTACATAGCTCCAAGGCTAACTAAGATGGCAGCGAAGGTCTTGGCTCAGCGGTGACATCGTCTATGGCTGGGCTCCATAACTCACAGGACTGGCTGGGTTACGATCTAGCACGACGAATCTTCTCCTGCAACTGGCCACGTGCAAGGCCAGGTGAGTACTTTGAATGTACTCGCAAGACAACCAAATACATAGCATCCAAACAAGCAGATGACAAAGCCAACCCTATGCTATGCAAGAATTTATTCTAAACATGGCATGGAATTAACAGGAAATCACGAATCAAGCATAGCATAGCATACCTATCTAGCATTATTAATCATCATGTCATAGCAAAATTATCTGGCTTGTTTAAACATCCAGCAGCATTAATCATCAAGATATAACGGGGTTATCTTAGCAAAGTAACTACTGAAGTAAAGTACAGTAAAGTAAAGCATGCATCAAGTAAAAAGTCCATATTCCGAATATCTCATGATCCAATCTGAACCTGATCCAAATCCAAGTCTTTCGGTCATCTGACCATCTCCTCCATAGCCATCTCATGGCTAACATACCATACTCCTGACAACATCTGCTGTCCATGCAGGACAGGTTCTTCCACCATCATTATCATCATTACGATTGATCGCCTAACGAGGTCTGGACGGGCTGTCCAATACCGTGGACACGGCTATTCGAATAGATTTAACACTCTGCAGAGGTTGTACACTTTACCCACACCACGGAACTCATGGCCTCGTACTCCCATTCGGGTGGACCAACGACGTTCCAACGAAACCTGTCAGACCCGTGACTCTTCCATCGTACCACCGGCCATCACACTCCTTCTTGGAGTCAAGCCCTGGGTGGCCCCGTGTCACCTCGTGACACCCTGCCACCGTCGTGGCCAAACTAAACTGTCCCAAACGGGGACGGGTACCCAAACAACTCAACTAGGCTCACTAGGGTTATCGCCGCCTACCGGGCCAGGGCAGCGCGCGCACATAACCCTCCCTCTTTGGAGGTACCGGTGAAAGAGCACGCGATCAGACCAAGTCAAGGCCGTCCCATACCGGCAAATGTGGTTGCAGAGATAAGCCCGGACAGGTGACTCTGATCAACCGACTAGGTTTATCAATATATCTCTATCATCCCACCATTACCTTAACAATTATAAGTGTGAACAGCCACTTAACATCAGCATAGCAGAATCAATACACCGTTGACAAACATGGCAAGATATCAGATCATGGTACTCACATGATAACGGTATCCAAAATATTGTTACTAGCATGGCAGGGCATGGCATGGAAACAAGGCATGATATTAGATGAAACGTAATGCTAACATCTAAAACAGATGACATAACAGGTGTATGCAAGTGCAGGCTAACAGGTGATACAAATGTACTACAATGAACACACAGGGTGCAAGCAAAGTCATCACGCAAGTCCGGAGCTCATGGAAGAGGTTGGCTTGCCTGGGGTAGAGGAATACACCGGGTGGAAGTGCAATAACACTCCGGGAAGATTCGCCGGAAAAGTTTCCCTCTCGGAGGGGCTGATCGAAGGGCAAGGGCAAAATGGTCATTTTTACAGTGTGAAAACATTATGAAAGTGATGCCATCGGAACGGGCTCGACGAGACGAAGACGTGGGCGTTGGTTTTACCTCAATCGGAGTTACGGTCGCAGAGAAATGCCCGTTCGTTCGTTAAGCGATAAAACAGACAGAAACTGTCCATTTTAGCTCTTAACCGACGAACACTCACTGTTTAGTCAATTCGGACGCTGGCTAATAAAATGAAAGCGCCCTTCTGTGTTTACGCTTTCACTGCAGAGAAAACGTATTTCCCTCTGAAGCTGCGGGAGAATACGTTTCTCGAACAGGAAAGCGTTTCTCCGAATTACGCATTCACTTAAAAACCGGCCGGGCCCGGGTAGACTTCTCTCTCACTGCCTGACGAGCGGGCCCCGCCTTATCTCCTTCCTCTCTCTAGCCCTGGTCGCTCTCTTCCCCATAGAAGCAGAGCAGCGCCGCAGCGGCTCGGGCCTCGTCGGCTACCGGCGTTGGGCGACGCCAGAGTGTTCGTCGGCGTTCCCTTTGGAGCCGGAGAACCTCACCGCGCCCGAGGGTGGCCGCGCAGGCGCTCGGGGAGGCCTGGAGGGGCGACGGCCATGGTAACAGAAAAGGCGGCAGCGGGCGCCAGGGAGGCTGCTCCGGTAGCACCTCCTCGGCTCCCTCGAGGACACCGGCGGCTGTGCAGGTTCTGGAGGAGGCGGAGGGCAAGGATGGGGAGGAGGGGAAGGCCTGGGCGCGGGGAGCGACCGAGGAAGATCGGCGACAGAGCTTCTGCCATTGGCGAAGACAGAGAGCTAGGGGAGCTCAAGGGGAAGAGCTGGGGAGGGACTGGGGCTGCTGGTCGACGGGAGGGGCTCCGGAAGGCGCTATTTATAGCTGAGGGAGGGGGGGTCTCGTGACGGACGCAGCAGCTTCCAGAGCCACGGCGAAGCGGCGACGTCCGGCGAGAAACGAGATCGGCAGAGGCGGCTACGAGCTTCGAGACGAGGGGAAGAGGGCCCTGGAAGACTCACGCACATGGTGGGGAGCTCGTCGGCGCTCCCGAACAAGCTAGAACCCACTGGAGGTGGCCTCCCGAGAGCTCCAATGCACAGGGCGCCCGCTGTACCTGTATTTGTCGCGGTCACCACGCGGCCATCGCCTTGCCACGTCTTGCTCGATGCCAAACGATGTCTGGAGGTTTCCACACGCATCACTGAGCTGACTTGACCCCTCAACCAAGAACAGGGGGCTCTGGTGTGACTGCACCAAGGTCAAACAACAACTGGCAGCAAGGTGTTTGTCATGTGGTGTGGCCACCACATTGCACCCATGGGCATGATCTTGGGCAGGGGTGAGTCATCCACTAAGGTAGTCATGCTGGCAAAATTTGGGCACAAATGGACAATGCTAGCTGGTACTTCCTTTGTAACCTTGCCCACTGACCAGAAACGCAAATGATGATGCTGGGGTCAAATGGCTATATGGATTTGAATGATTCTTGGTGTAGAGTGATGATATGGTCATAGGAACTGTCTGGAAAAGTTTCAGCTCAAATTGATCATCTATGAGGGTACTTCCTTCACAGAGATGCAATCTGGACAGAAACTTAGATAATTTACTGAGGAAGATTGGCTTGATGGAATGAGCTCATTTTTGGTATACAGGGGTAATATGTCATAATGAATCACCCTGCAAAATTTCAGCCCAAGGAGATCAAGGAATCAAGCACTTCCTTTGCAAACTGAAAATCTGAACAGAATTTGCAAAGTGGTGTTGTGCTCAAAATTTAATGGGTGGAACTTGAGATCTTGATGGAAATAGTGAATATAGGGGTAGGACAAGCTCCACAAATTATTTGGGATTTTTCCCAACTACCAAAATGGTAGTTCCTTTGGAAAGGCCCCAAATTGATATATTGGCTTTAAATAGGAAAATGCAATTTCCCCTATTTAATTATGGCCAATATTTTTATGAGAGCTCAATATGATCACAAAGAATATCTCCACAAGTTTTCATGATCTTTGGAGATGGATAGATATTATTCTGGATTTAATTCCTCGGAAAGGAAGAAAAAGGAATTAATTCTAGATGAGAAATATTGCATATGACTTGGCAATATTTTTGCACATCTAGGGTTTATGAGTGAAGGATGATCTCCGGAAATTTTGGGAGGATCAACTGAGCAAGAAAAATGATAGTTCCTTTGTAAACGCAAAGGCAGGATTTCCAGTTCCGATATTTTGGAACTAGGGTTTGAATGAGGTTCGGGGTTTATAGACGGGAACTTGGCTGGCACAGGAGCATGGAAAAATTCATGGAGAGGCTGAGGATTGTCTGAATTCACCTGGTCATTCACCAGATTCCAGAGGAAAAATTCGGGAAAGAAAAGCTAGGAAGGAATAACAGCACAAAAATCGATAACCCGATTTTTGGGGTGTTACAAACCTTCCCCCCTTAAGAGAATCTCGTCCTCGAGATTCCTAAGGTTAGCTCAGAGTAAAAATTACGCCTCCTGAAAAAAAATCTCTGGGTTGAATTGTAACCCTGGGGTTGAAAACAACCAAGTTAAAAGTACCGAAAATTGGTACACCCAGATCGAGATACGGATATCGCGGGATTTACTCCACGGGTAGGGGCCACTGGGTAGCCCTGACATTTTTAGAAAAAGCAGAATTTCCTTCTTCCAAAAATGCTCGGGACACCACAGTGAATAGTGGCCTCTCTCGCTGGCAGGTGGGCCTAGGGCCCACTGGCAGCTTCTTCTTTCTCCGGCCAACGGCTCTCTCTCGGTCCCGCGCTGTCCTGAGTGCGGCTAGGCACTACGCACGCCTGGCTCCTAGGGTACTGAGCACCCTACAACAATAGTGCGCGGCGTGCACGAGGCCAATGCAGAGAGCACTCCCATCGCGGGTCAGCGCTGGTCGGCACTGTTCGCGGATTCACCTCCTGGACGCCGGTGATCGAGCGACGCGCGGTTCTCCTGGACCTCGCTCACCGTACACCGGACTTGGGCTATAAAAACGACGGCAGTTTCTTCTTCCTCCACCTCGCATCTTACCTCACTTCTTCTTCCACTTCTCCTTTTCCTTCGGGTTGCAGGGGCGCGAGGCGAGGCTTTAATGGTGGACATGGGTTCGGAGCTGATCTTCATCCTCCTGGTGGGTCTGCTGGCGGCATTGGTTGGCTCCTCGCTGCTGCTGTGTGCGATGATCCTCGATGATCGTCGAGATGCTGCTAACCGAGCGGTAGCTGGTGATCATCCACGCCGTCTTAGGCCGGCGGAATGAGCGCGGGCTGCGGTGGGGCGAAGGGGGTGGCTGGTCAGCATCACACAGGACGGTGCCAGAAGCGTCGCTGAGTCTAGGGTTAGTGCAGTGTGGTTAGCGGAGCTGTACCAGTGTGGAAGCCACACTGCGGGTTGCTCCTCGCTGATCGACATCCACAACGAGTGAGGGTTGAGGTAGAATCAGGGTTTAGATCTTGGACTAGAGGGGATATAATGGTTTGTGCTGCAATAAAATTTCTCAGAATTTCTCCGAGATTGTAGCTGGGTTCGGGGAAAAGATTTTGGGACCGTGGAAAAAAATATTGGATAGAGCTGGTTTTCCAGAACACTGAGTTCAGGAAAACTGACAAAGGGAGTATGCATAGATGGGTATGGATAGGTGGCTTTGCATTCTACCCGAGTACTGCGGCGACTGTACTCAGGAGAAAGAACTTGGCGTGCAGACATTGCTCACACGATGCACAAGCAATCTATTCAGATTAATATGCAAGCACATACGGAATGCACATCGTAGCAAAATACAAACAGAGGAAAGAAACATATCGAGCAGATTACACTAAGGTGTTTTTAATGCTAGTGGGTGTATGTACTCCTGGTATACATACACCTACACCAGCTCGCATTTTATTAGGGACTCTGGGCGAGTCCAATGTTATTGGGTGTAAGTGCTCTACTGACTAAAATCTTGTTAAAATCCATTGCCTGCTCTGTTAAACATTTCTGCTTACAGAGAGACAGATGAACTAAACACACAGAGCAAACAAACATACATAATATTACAACAGCACACAGGCACAAGCAATACAAGCATTACAACAAATCACAACCTTACTAGACAGCTAACAGCAACAACTCACTCCGACTACAGGACCTAATCCTAGACGAGGACGAAGAAACAGTCTTCGCAACAACCACTTGGCGGCCTCACTGCTATACTCATTCCAGAACCACAAATGGGCACTACTCTTGCTGGGATCTCCCTGGGGGCCGAAGGCTAGGCCAACTTCTATCTTCATCGTCGGACACCACTATAGGTTGGGGCACAACTGGTTGAGTTGCGGCTGCACTTGACGGAACACACTCTTGGAGATGAAGACGATGAATAGCTCTGGCAACATAACTTGGGTGGATGATGCCAGGTTGCCATGGGTCAGGGGTGAGGGTAGTACTGGCTGCAGAGGGTGGCACGTAGTTGAGAAGGTGGCACTGGGTTTGGCAGCAGGGGAAGGGTGGTTTGGGATGCAGCTTGACGGGCATCACGGTATGTTCCGTAACACCGGGTGCTGCAGGCAACGAATTGGAACTTTCTCAAATAATGCCGGCAATTAGTAGTTCCCTGGGAATCAATGAACTGAGCCAGGCGAGTACTGCCGGGTCGGCTTCACCAACCTTCGCTGAAGAACTCGCAACCTGTATTGGACGAAGCGGGAAAATAGCGGAACTCCCTATTCTCTGCTATGCGGAAACTGAAGCGAAGACGGGTGATGGGCTTCCGCAGCAGCTGTCTGGACGGCCAAAGCAGTGGTGGGGCAGGTTTGCCTTAAAAATCCAAGGGCTTCCCATCCTTTGCTGGACTTGGGCGGAGAAGCACCTTTGCCTCATATCGGAAAGGTGAGGGACGGGTTCCGATTGGAACACCAAATGACACTGGGTATAGTATTACAGCCAAGGGCTTGGGTGAGCATATTGGAAAGGATAGGTGGAAATCCGTCATACCCTTTGGCCACGGTTTGGCTATGGCTATGCATTTTGGAAAGAACTGGCCATGGCTGCCGGTTTTTTGCGGATATGGCCTGGAATTCCTCATACGGGGATCTGGCTTGCTGAATGGAGAGAGTTGCGCACTACAAGGTGGGGGTTTAATAGGCTTTCGGCTGGAACACACCAGCATGGCTGGGTCTTTCTCCGGCGAGAGAAGGATATGCCGGCACGGCCGACAACTGGGTAGGGTCACGTCGAATAGGGACGGCTGGCGGGGACACTCGAGCAGGGACACGTCATTCCGATGCACCGCCACCCATGTTGATTCACATGGCCATGGCGGATGCAGGGATGGGTCAAATCTATGGGGCTCACTACCGGGTAAAGGATGAGGGTGGTTTGTCTAGGGTAACCTATAGCCAGCCATGGCCTCTGATACCATGTCTTGTGGCACCCCAATAGAGGGCCGTGCACGCCAGTCCCAGGATAAGACCTGACGCACGTCACAGAGACATGATAACACAGCAATTCCAGGCACAAAAGGCTTTATTATATTAAATGGAGTATTTACATACTGTTGCTTACAACAATATTACATAGCTCAAGGCTAAACTAAGATGGCAGCGAAGTCTTGGCTCAGCGGTGACATCGTTCTATGGCTGGGCTCCATAAACTACACAGGACTGGTGGGTTACGATCTAGCACGAAGAATCTTCCTGCAACTGGTCCACGTGCAGGCCAGGGAGTATTTGAATGTATCGCGACACCACAATACATAGCATCAACAAGGCAGATGACAAAGCCAACCTATGCATGCAGAATGTATTCTAAAATGGCATGGAATAACAGGAAATCACGAATCAGCAAGCATAGCATACCTATCTAGCATTATTAATCTCATGTCTAGTCTTTTCCTTACATCCACAATTCCTCATCAACATGAACTTACCATTACTCTAACTACTATACAGTATCGCCCATGCTCGCGTAAAGTATTATCTAATTCCTCACATTCCATGGACTCCTCTCCTATCCTCCGTCTCTATTGTCAACCATCTCCATCCACCGCCACTCCTCTGCTAATCCAATACTGCTTGTTTAAAAATCCGCACATTAATCAAGTAACGGGTTATCTTAGAAACGTACTCTGATACAGTAGTACTGCATCAGTAAGTCCATCAGAATATCTCATGTCAATCGAACCTGCAACCAGTCTTCGGTCGCATCCAAGAACTCGGATACCATACTTCACATCGTCGCAGGAGTCCCACATATCATCATACTTGATCGCCTAACGAGGCTGACGGGCTGTTCCATACCGTGGCAGGGCTATATCGAAATAGATTTACACTCTGCAGAGGTTGTTTACACTTTACCCACACCACGGAATCATGGCCTCGACTCCCATTCGGGTGGACCAACGACGTTCCACGAAACCTGTCAGACCGTGACTTTCCATCGTACCACCGCCATCACACTCCTTTTGGAGTCAAGCCCTGGGTGGGACCCGTGTACCTCGTGACACCCTGCCACCGTCGTGGCCAACTAAACTGTCCCAAACGGGGACGGGTACCCAAACAATCACCTAGGGCTCACAGGGTTATCGCGCCTACCGGGCCAGGGCAGCGCGCGCACATAACCCTCCCTCTTTGGAGGTACCCGGTGAAGGCACGCGATCAGACCAAGTCAAGGCCGTCCCATACCGGCAAATGGTGGTTGCAGAGATAAGCCCGGAAGGTGACTCTGATCAACCGACTAGGTTTATCAATTAATCTATCATCCCACCATTAACTTAACAATTATAAGTGTGAACAGCCACTTAAATCAGCATAGCAGAATCATTACACGTTGACAAACATGGCAGATATCCAGATCATGGGTACTCACTGATAACGGTATCCAAATATTGTTACTAGCATGGCAGGCATGCATGGAAACAAGGCATGATATTAGATGAAACGTAATGCTAACTCTAAAACAGATGACATAACAGGTGTATGCAAGTGCAGGCTAAACAGGTGATACAATGTACTACAATGAACACACCAGGTGCAAAGCAAAGTCATCCACGCAAGTCGGAGCTCATGGAAGAGGTTGCTTGCCTGGGGTAGAGGAATACACCGGTGGAAGTGCAATAACACTCGGAAGATTCGCCAGGAAACAGTTTCCCTCTCGGAGGGGCTGATCGAAGGGCAAGGGCAAAATGGTCTTTTTTACAGTGTGAAAACATTATGCAAAGTGATGCCATCGGAACGGGCTCGACGAGACGAAGCGTGGGCGTTGGTTTTACCTCAATCGGAGTTACGGGCAGAGAAATGCCCGTTCGTTCGTTAAACAGATTAAAACAGACAGAAAAAATCAAAAAACGAAATGTCCATTTTGCTCTAACGAGACACTCACTGTTTAGTCAATTCGGACGTGCTAATAAAATGAAGCCCTTCTGTGTTTACGCTTTCACTGCAGAGAAAACGTATTCCCTCTGAAGCTGCGGGAGAATAGTTTCTCGAACAGGAAAGCGTTTTATTCCGATTACGCATTCACTTAAAAAACCGGCCGGGCCCGGGTATGACTTCTCTCTCACTGCCTGACGAGCGGGCCCCGCCTTATCTCCTTCCTCTCTCTAGCCCTGGTCGCTCTCTTCCCCATAGAAGCAGAGCAGCGCCGCAGCGGCTCGGGGGCCTCGTCGGGGACCGGCGTTGGGCGACGCCAGATGTTCGTCGGCGTTCCCTTGGAGCCGGAGAACCTCACCGCGCTCCGAGGGTGGCCGCGAGGCGCTCGGGAGGCCTGGAGGGGCGAAGGCCATGGTAACAGAAAAGGCGGCAGCGGCGCCAGGGAGGCTGCTCCGGTAGCACCTCTCGGCTACTCGAGGACACGGCCGGCTGTGCAGGTGTCTGGAGGAGGCGGAGGGCAAGGATGGGGGAGGGGAAGGCTGGGCGTGGGGGAGCGACCGAGGAAGATCGGCGACAGAGCTTCTGCCATTGGCGAGACAGAGAGCTAGGGGAGCTCAGGGAGAGATGGGGAGGTGGGGTGCTGGTCGAAGGGAGGGGGCTCCGGAAGGCGCTATTTTAGGTGAGGGAGGGGGGGGGGGGGGTCTCGTGACGAGACGCAGCAGCAGTCCAGAGCCGCGAAGCGGCGACGTTCCGGTGAGAAACGAGATCGGCAGAGGCGGCTACGAGCTTCGACGAGGGGAAGAGGGCCCTGGAAGACTCACCACATGGTGGGGAGCTCGTCGGCGCTCCCGAACAAGCTAGTAACCCACGGAGGTGGCCTCCCGAGAGCTCCAATGCACAGGGGCCCACGCTGTACCTGTATTTGTCGCGGTCACCACGCGGCCATCGCCCTTGCCAACGTCTTGCTCGATGCCAAAACGATGTCTGGAGGTTTCCACACGCATACTGAGCTGACTTGACCCCTCAACCAAGAGCAGGGGGCTCGTGTGACTGCACCAGGTCAAACAACAACTGCAGCAAGGTGTTGTCATGTGGTGTGGCCACCACAGTGCACCCATGGGCATGCAGTCTTGGGAGGGGTGAGTCCTACCACTAAGGTAGCAGCTGGCAAAATTTGGGCACAAAGGGACAATGCTAGTGGTACTTTCCTTTGTAACCTGCCCACTGACCAGAAACGCAATGGGGAAGTAGGGGTCAAATGGATAGATGATTTGGATGATATTTGGTGGACAGCAAGGATATGATCAAGAGAGATAGCTGGAAAAGTTTCAGCTCAATTGATCATCTATGAGGGTACTTCCTTACAGAGATGCAATCTGGAAAGAAACTTAGATGATTTCCTGAGGAAGATTGGCTAGATGGAATGAGCTGATTTGGTATAAGGGGTAATTTATCATAATGATCACCTGCAAAATTTCGCCCAAGGAGATCAAGGAATCAAGCACTTCCTTTGCAAATGAAAATCTGACAGAATTTGCAAAGGTGTTGTGCTAAAATTTTAGGGTGGAACTGAGATCTTGATGGAAATGGTGAATATAGGATAGGACAAGCTCCATAATTATTTTGGGATTTTTCCAACATACCAAAATGGTAGTTTCTTTGGAAAGGCCCCAAATTGATATATTGGCTTAATAGGAAATGCAATTTCCCTATTTAATTAGGCAATATTTTATGAGAGCTCAATATGATACACAAAGAATATCTCCACAAGTTTTTCATGATCTTTGGAGATGGATAGATATTATTCTGGATTTAATTCCTGGAAAGGAAGAAAAGGATTATTCTGATGAGAATATTGCATATGACTTGCAAATATTTTGCACATCTAGGTTTTATGAGTGAAGGATGATCTCCGAAATTTTGGGAGGATCAAGTAAGCAGAAAAATGATAGTTCCTTTGTAAACGCAAAGGCAGGGATTTCCAGTTCCGATATGTTTGGAACTGGGTTTGGATGAGGTTCGGGTTTACAGACGGGAACTTGACTGGACAGGACATGGAAAATTCATGAGAGAGCTCAGGATTGTCTGAATTCACCTGGTCATTCACCAGATTCCAGAGGAAAATTGGGAAAGAAAAGCTAGGAAGGAATAACAGCAACAAATCGATAAACCCGATTTTTGGTGGTGTTACAACCCTTCCCCCCTTAGAGAATCTCGTCCTCGAGATTCCTAGGGTTAGCTCGGAAACAAAAATATGCCTCCTGGAAAAAATAAAACCTCTGGGTTGGTTTTAACCCTGTGGTTGAAAACAACCGAGTTAAAGTACCGAAATTGGTACACCCAGACGAGATACGAATATCGCGGGATTACTCCACGGTTAGGGCCAATGGTAGCCATGACATTTTTAGAAAAAGCAGAATTTCTTCTTCCAAAAATGCTGGGACACCACAGTGAACAGTGGCCTCTCTCGCTGGCAGTGTGGGCCTAGGGCCACTGGCAGCTTCTTCTTTCTCCGGCCAACGGCTCTCTCTCGGTTCCCGCGCTGTCCTGAGTGCGGCTAGGCACTGCGTCACGCCTGGCTCCTAGGGTATGAGCACCCTACACAACAACAGTGCGCGGGTGCACGAGGCCAATGCAGAGAGCACTCCCATCGCAGGTTCAGCGCTGGTCGGCACTGTTCGCGGATTCGCCTTGGACGCCGGTGATCGAGCGACGCGCGGTTCTCCTGGACCTCGCTCACTCGTACACCGGACTTGGGCTATAAAAACGACGGCAGTTTTCCTCCTCCACCTCGCATCTTACTCATCTTCTTCTTCCACTTCTCCTTTTCCTTCGGTTGCGGGCGCGAGGCGGGCTTTAATGGCGGACATGGGGTCGGAGCTAATCTTCATCCTCCTGGTGGGGTGTGTGGCGGCATTGGTTGGCTCCTCGCTGCTGTGTGCGATGATCCTCGAGATCGTGAGAGTGCTGCTAAACGAGGCGGTAGCTGGTGATCATCCACGCCGTCTTAGGCCGGCGGAATGAGCCGGGCTGCGGTGGGGCGAAGGGGGTGGTTGGTCAGCATCACAAAGGACGGTGCCAGAAGCGTCGATGAGTCTAGGGTTTAGGCAGTGTGGTTAGCGGAGCTGTACCAGTGTGGAAACCACATGCGGGTTGCTCCTCGCTGATCGACTCACACATGAGTGAGGGGTTGGGGTAGAATCAGGGTCTAGATCTTGGACTAGAGGGGATGTAATGGTTTGTGGCTGGCAATAAAATTTCTCAGAATTTCTCCGAGATTGTAGCTGGTTCGGGGAAAAGATTTTGGGACCGGGAAAAAAATATTGGATAGAGCTGGTTTTCCAGAACAACTGAGTTCAGGAAAACTGACAAAGGGAGTATGCATAGATGGGTATGGATAGGTGGCTTTGCATTCTACCCGAGTACTGCGGCGGACTGTACTCAGGAGAAAGAACTTGGCGTGCAGACGTGCTCACACACGATGCACAAGCAAATCTATTCAGATTAATATGACAGCACATACGGAATTCACAACATCGTAGCAAATACAAACAGAGGAAAGAAACATATCGAGCATACACTAAGGTGTTTTTAATGCTAGTGGGTGTTATGTACTCCTGGTATTACAAAACACCTACAACAGCTCGCATTTTATTAGGGACTCTGGGCGGTCCCAATGTTATTGGGTGTAAGTGCTCTACTGACTAAAATCTGTTAAAATCCATTGCCTGCTCTGTAAACATTTTGCTTACAGAGAGACAGATTGAACTAAACACAGAGCACAACATACAAAATTAAAAACAGAACCCAAAACAAGGGGGGGCAAGCAATACAAGCATTCAACAAATCAAAAAACCTTACTAGACAGCTAACAGCACAAATCACCTCCACTCAAACTACAGGATCCTAATCCTAGACGAGACGAAGAAACAGTCTTCGCAACAAACACACTTGCGGCCTCAACTGGCATATACTCACTGCGAGAACCACAAATGGCCTACTCCTTGCTGGGGTTCTCCTGGGGGACGAAGGCTGAGCAACTTCTATCTCATCGTCGGACACCACTATAGGTTGGGGCACAACTTGCTGAGTTGCGGTGGCACTTGACGGAACACATCTTGGCGACGAAGACGACGAATAGCTCTGGCAACATAGACTTGGTGGATGATGCCAGGTTGCCATGGGTTCACGGGCTGGAGGGTAGTACTGGCTGAGGAGGGTGGCACTAGTTGAGAAGGTGGCACTGGGTTGCAGCAGGGGAAGGGTGGTTGGGATGCAGCTTGACGGGCATCACGGTATGCTTCCGTAAACCAACCCGGGTGGTGTCAGGTCAATGAATTGGAACTCTCAAATAATCCGGCAATTAGTAGTCCCTGGGCATCAATGACACTGAGCCAGGCGAGCTACTGCCGGGTTCGGCTTCACCAAATGCGCTGAAGAACTCGCAACCTGTATTGGTACGAAGCGGGAAAATAGCGGAACTCCCCATCTGTGTACTTGCGGAAACTGAAGCGAAGAGGGTTGATGGCTTCCGCAGCACTGTCTGACGGCCAGCAGTGGTGGGCATGGGTTTGCCTTAAAAACCAAGGGCTTCCATCCTTGCTGGACTTGGGCGGAAAGACCTTTGCCTCATATCGGCAAAGGTGAGGACGGGTTCCGATTGGAAAACCAAATACACATGGGATGTATTACACCCAAGGGTTGGGTGAGCATATTGGAAGGATGGTGGAAATCCGTCATACCCTTTGGCCACAGGTTGGCCTATAGACTTATGCCATTTGAGCAAGATATGGCCATGGTGCCGGTTTGCGGGATACTGGCCTGGATTTCCTCACGGGATTGGTTGAGAAAATGGAGAGAGTTGCGCCATCACAGAGTGGGGGGCTTTAACTCAGGCTATTCGGAGGGAACACACCAGCATTGCCTGGGTCTTTCTCGTGCCGAGCAGAAGATATGCCGAACGGCCGACAACGGGGTAGGGTCACGGTTAATCTAGGGACGGCTGGGCGGTGGAAACTGAGCAGGGGACACGTTCCATTCCGACTGCACGCATGTTGATCAAAGTGGCCCATGTCGGATGCCAGGGATGGGTCAAATCTAGGGGCTCCTAACGGGTAAAGGATTAGGGATGGTTGGTGCTAGGGTAACCTATAGCAGCCTGGCTCTGATACCAAGTCTGTGCACCCCAAATAGAGGGCCGATGCACGCCCGTCCCAGGATAGACATAGCACGTCCAAAAGGAAAGATACAGCAATTCCAGCCAAAGGCTTTATTATTATTAAATGCGCAGTATCCTAAATACGTTGCTTACAACAATATTACATAGCATCCAAGGCCTAAATAAGATGGCAGCGAAGGTCCTTGCTCAGCCCGGTGCACATCGTTATATCGGGGCGGCTCCCCATAACTCACAGACTGGCGGGCCCTACGAATATAGCACGACGAATCCTTCTCCTGCAACTGGACAGTGCAAGGCCAGTGCAGTCTTTGAATGTACCTCCCGCAAGACAACAAAAACATCGCATCCAAACACCAGAAGACTGACAAAGCCAACCTATTGCTATGCAAGAATCTTTATTCTAATACCATGGCATGGACTTAACAGGAAATCACGGAATAAAGAATAGCACTAGCATACCTATCTACGATTATCAAGTCATGCTTCATCACGAAAAATTATCTGGGGGCAAGGATGGGGAGGAGGGGAAGGCCTGGGCGCGGGGAGCGACCGAGGAAGATCGGCGACAGAGCTTCTGCCATTGGCGAAGACAGAGAGCTAGGGGAGCTCAAGGGGAAGAGCTGGGGAGGGACTGGGGCTGCTGGTCGACGGGAGGGGCTCCGGAAGGCGCTATTTTAGGTGAGGGAGGGGGGGGGGTCTCGTGACGGACGCAGCAGCTTCCAGAGCCACGGCGAAGCGGCGACGTCCGGCGAGAAACGAGATCGGCAGAGGCGGCTACGAGCTTCGAGACGAGGGGAAGAGGGCCCTGGAAGACTCACGCACATGGTGGGGAGCTCGTCGGCGCTCCCGAACAAGCTAGAACCCACTGGAGGTGGCCTCCCAAGAGCTCCAATGCACAGGGCGCCCGCTGTACCTGTATTTGTCACGGTCACCACGCGGCCATCGCCTTGCCACGTCTTGCTCGATGCCAAACGATGTCTGGAGGTTTCCACACGCATCACTGAGCTGACTTGACCCCTCAACCAAGAGCAGGGGGCTCTGGTGTGACTGCACCAAGGTCAAACAACAACTGGCAGCAAGGTGTTTGTCATGTGGTGTGGCCACCACAGTGCACCCATGGGCATGATCTTGGGTAGGGGTGAGTCATCCACTAAGGTAGTCATGCTGGCAAAATTTGGGCACAAATGGACAATGCTAGCTGGTACTTCCTTTGTAACCTTGCCCACTGACCAGAAACGCAAATGGGGAAGTAGGGGTCAAATGGATAGATGGATTTGGATGATATTTGGTGGACAGCAAGGATATGATCAAGAGAGATAGCTGGAAAAGTTTCAGCTCAAATTGATCATCTATGAGGGTACTTCCTTCACAGAGATGCAATCTGGACAGAAACTTAGATGATTTCCTGAGGAAGATTGGCTAGATGGAATGAGCTGATTTTTGGTATACAGGGGTAATTTATCATAATGAATCACCCTGCAAAATTTCAGCCCAAGGAGATCAAGGAATCAAGCACTTCCTTTGCAAACTGAAAATCTGGACAGAATTTGTACAGTAAAGTAAAGCATGCATCAAGTAAATAGTCCATATTCCGAATATCTCATGATCCAATCTGAACCTGATCCAAATCCAAGTCTTTCGGTCATCTGACCATCTCCTCCATAGCCATCTCATGGCTAACATACCATACTCCTGACAACATCTGCTGTCCATGCAGGACAGGTTCTTCCACCATCATTATCATCATTACGGTTGATCGCCTAACGAGGTCTGGACGGGCTGTCCAATACCGTGGACACGGCTATTCGAATAGATTTAACACTCTGCAGAGGTTGTACACTTTACCCACACCACGGAACTCATGGCCTCGTACTCCCATTCGGGTGGACCAACGACGTTCCGACGAAACCTGTCAGACCCGTGACTCTTCCATCGTACCACCGGCCATCACACTCCTTCTTGGAGTCAAGCCCTGGGTGGCCCCGTGTCACCTCGTGACACCCTGCCACCGTCGTGGCCAAACTAAACTGTCCCAAACGGGGACGGGTACCCAAACAACTCAACTGGGCTCACAAGGGTTATCGCCGCCTACCGGGCCAGGGCAGCGCGCGCACATAACCCTCCCTCTTTGGAGGTACCGGTGAAAGAGCACGCGATCAGACCAAGTCAAGGCCGTCCCATACCGGCAAATGTGGTTGCAGAGATAAGCCCGGACAGGTGACTCTGATCAACCGACTAGGTTTATCAATATATCTCCATCATCCCACCATTACCTTAACAATTATAAGTGTGAACAGCCACTTAACATCAGCATAGCAGAATCAATACAATGTTGACAAACATGGCAAGATATCAGATCATGGTACTCACATGATAACGGTATCCAAAATATTGTTACTAGCATGGCAGGGCATGGCATGGAAACAAGGCATGATATTAGATGAAACGTAATGCTAACATCTAAAACAGATGACATAACAGGTGTATGCAAGTGCAGGCTAACAGGTGATACAAATGTACTACAATGAACACACAGGGTGCAAGCAAAGTCATCACGCAAGTCCGGAGCTCATGGAAGAGGTTGGCTTGCCTGGGGTAGAGGAATACACCGGGTGGAAGTGCAATAACACTCCGGGAAGATTCGCCGGAAAAGTTTCCCTCTCGGAGGGGCTGATCGAAGGGCAAGGGCAAAATGGTCATTTTTACAGTGTGAAAACATTATGAAAGTGATGCCATCGGAACGGGCTCGACGAGACGAAGACGTGGGCGTTGGTTTTACCTCAATCGGAGTTACGGTCGCAGAGAAATGCCCGTTCGTTCGTTAAGCGATAAAACAGACAGAAACTGTCCATTTTAGCTCTTAACCGACGAACACTCACTGTTTAGTCAATTCGGACGCTGGCTAATAAAATGAAAGCGCCCTTCTGTGTTTACGCTTTCACTGCAGAGAAAACGTATTTCCCTCTGAAGCTGCGGGAGAATACGTTTCTCGAACAGGAAAGCGTATTCTCTGAATTACGCCTTCACTTAAAAACCGACCGGGCCCGGGTAGACTTCTCTCTCACTGGCTGACGAGCGGGCCCCGCCTTATCTCCTTCCTCTCTCTAGCCCTGGTCGCTCTCTTCCCCGATAGAAGCAGAGCAGCGCCGCAGCGGCTCGGGCCTCGTCGGCTACCGGCGTTGGGCGACGCCAGAGTGTTCGTCGGCGTTCCCTTTGGAGCCGGAGAACCTCACCACGCCCGAGGGTGGCCGCGCAGGCGCTCGGGGAGGCCTGGAGGGGCGACGGCCATGGTAACAGAAGAGGCGGCAGCGGGCGCCAGGGAGGCTGCTCCGGTAGCACCTCCTCGGCTCCCTCGAGGACACCGGCGGCTGTGCAGGTTCTGGAGGAGGCGGAGGGCAAGGATGGGGAGGAGGGGAAGGCCTGGGCGCGGGGAGCGACCGAGGAAGATCGGCGAACGAGGCACAAGCAATCTATTCAGATTAAATATGCAAAGCACATAAGGAATGCCACATCGTAGCAAAATACAACAGACGGAAAGAAACATATCGAGCAGTTACACTAAGGTGTTAATGCTAGTGGGTGTATGTACTTGGTATACATACACCTACACCAGCTCGCATTTTATTAGGTACTCTGGGCAAGTCCAATGGTATTGGGTGTAAGTGCTCTACTGACTAAAATCTTGTTTAAAATCCATTGCCTGCTCTGTTAAACATTTTGCTAACAGAGAGACAGATGAACTAAACACACAGAGCAAACAAACATACATATATACAACAGCACACAGGCAAAAGCAATACAAGCATTACACAAAAACACAACCTACTAGACAGCTAACAGCAACAACTCACTCGAACTACAGGATCCTAATCCTAGAAGAGGACAGAAGAAACAGTCTTCGCAACAAACACACTTGCGGCCTCAACTGGCTATACTCACTGCAGAACCACAAATGGGCCTACTCTTGCTGGGGCTCTCCTGGGGGACGAAGGCTGAGCCAACTTCTATCTTCATCGTCGGACACCACTATAGGTGGGGCACAACTGCTTGAGTTGCGGCTGGCACTTGACGGAACACACTTGGCGACGAAGACGACGAATAGCTCTGGCAACATAACGGGTGGATGATGCCAGGTTGCCATGGGTTCACGGGCTGTGAGGGTAGTACTGGCTGAGAGGGTGGCATAGTTGAGAAGGTGGCACTGGGTTGGCAGCAGGGGAAGGGTGGTTGGGATGCAGCTTGACGGCATCACGGTATGCTTCCGTAACAACCCGGGTGGTGTCACGGTCAATGAATTGGAACTCTCAAATAATGCCGGCAATTAGTAGTCCCGGGCATCAATGAACTGAGCCAGGCGAGCTACTGCCGGGTCGGCTTCACCAACTGCGTGAAGAACTCGCAATGTATTGGACGAAGCGGGAAAATAGCGGAACTCCCTCATCTCGTACTTCGGAAACTAGAAGCGAAGACGGGTGATGGCTTCCGCAGCAGCTGTCTGGACGGCCAAAGCAGTGGTGGGCATGGGTTGCCCTAAAAACCAAGGGCTTCCCATCCTTTGCTGGACTGACGGAGAAAGCACCTTTGCCTCATATCGGCAAAGGTGAGGGACGGGTTCCGATTGGAAACACCAAATACACTGGGATGATTACAGCCAGGGCTTGGGTGAGCATATTGGAAAGGATAGGTGGAAATCCGTCATACCCTTTGGCCACGGTTGGCTATGGAACTATGCATTTTGGAAAGAAATGGCCATGGCTGCCGGTTTGCAGATACTGGCCTGGATTCTCCTACGGGGATCTGGCTTGCTGAATGGAGAGAGTTGCGACTCACAGGTGGGGGTTTAATAGGCTTTCGGCTGGAACACACCAGCATGGCCTAGGTCTTTCTCGTGCGAGCAGAAGATATGCGGCACGGCCGACAACTGGGTAGGGTCACGGTCTAATCCAGGGAAGGCTGGGCGGGTGGACAACGAGCAGGGACACGTCCATTCCGATGCACACGCTGTTGATAAAAAAGTGGCCATGTCGGATGCCAGGGATGGGTCAAATCTATGGGGCTCACTACCGGGTAAAGGATAGGGATGGTTTGGTGCTAGGGTAACCTATAGCCAGTCTGGCTCTGATACCAAGTCTTGTGGCACCCCAATAGAGGGCCGAGCACGCAGTCCCAGGATAAGACCTGACGCACGTCAAAGACATGATACAGCAATTCCAGGCACAAAAGTTATATATTAAATAGGAGTATTACAATACTGTGCTTACAACAATATTACATAGAGTCCAAGGCTAACTAAGATGGCAACGAAGGTCTTGGCTCAGCGGTGAAATCGTCTATGGCTGGGCTCCATAACTCACAGGACTGGCTGGGTTACGATCTAGCACGATGAATCTTCTCCTGCAACTGGCCACGTTCAAGGCCAGGTGAGTACTTTGAATGTACTCGCAAGACAACCAAATACATAGCATCCAAACAAGCAGATGACAAAGCCAACCCTATGCTATGCAAGAATTTATTCTAAAACATGGCAGGAATTACAGGAAATCACGAATCAAGCATAGCATAGCATACCAATCTAGCATTATTAATCATCATGTCGTAGCAAAATTATCTGGCATGTTTAACATCCAGCAGCATTCATATCAAGATATAACGGGGTATCTTAGCAAAGTAAATACTGAAGTAAAGCAGAGCAGGGGGCTCTGGTGTGACTGCACCAAGGTCAAACAACAACTGGCAGCAAGGTGTTTGTCATGTGGTGTGGCCACCACAGTGCACCCATGGGCATGATCTTGGGTAGGGGTGAGTCATCCACTAAGGTAGTCATGCTGGCAAAATTTGGGCACAAATGGACAATGCTAGCTGGTACTTCCTTTGTAACCTTGCCCACTGACCAGAAACGCAAATGGGGAAGTAGGGGTCAAATGGATAGATGGATTTGGATGATATTTGGTGGACAGCAAGGATATGATCAAGAGAGATAGCTGGAAAAGTTTCAGCTCAAATTGATCATCTATGAGGGTACTTCCTTCACAGAGATGCAATCTGGACAGAAACTTAGATGATTTCCTGAGGAAGATTGGCTAGATGGAATGAGCTGATTTTTGGTATACAGGGGTAATTTATCATAATGAATCACCCTGCAAAATTTCAGCCCAAGGAGATCAAGGAATCAAGCACTTCCTTTGCAAACTGAAAATCTGGACAGAATTTGCAAAGTGGTGTTGTGCTCAAAATTTAGTGGGTGGAACTTGAGATCTTGTTGGAAATGGTGAATATATGGATAGGACAAGCTCCATAATTATTTGGGATTTTTCCCAACTACCAAAATGGTAGTTCCTTTGGAAAGGCCCCAAATTGATATATTGGCTTTAAATAGGAAAATGCAATTTCCCCTATTTAATTATGGCCAATATTTTTATGAGAGCTCAATATGATCACAAAGAATATCTCCACAAGTTTTCATGATCTTTGGAGATGGATAGATATTATTCTGGATTTAATTCCTCGGAAAGGAAGAAAAAGGAATTAATTCTAGATGAGAAATATTGCATATGACTTGGCAATATTTTTGCACATCCAGGGTTTATGAGTGAAGGATGATCTCCGGAAATTTTGGGAGGATCAACTAAGCAAGAAAAATGATAGTTCCTTTGTAAACGCAAAGGCAGGATTTCCAGTTCCGATATTTTGGAACTAGGGTTTGAATGAGGTTCGGGGTTTACAGACGGGAACTTGACTGGCACAGGAGCATGGAAAATTCATGGAGAGGCTCAGGATTGTCTGAATTCACCTGGTCATTCACCAGATTCTAGAGGAAAAATTCGGGAAAGAAAAGCTAGGAAGGAATAACAGCACAAAAATCGATAACCCGATTTTTGGGGTGTTACAATCCTTCCCCCCTTAAGAGAATCTCGTCCTCGAGATTCCTAGGGTTAGCTCGGAACAAAAATTATGCCTCCTGGAAAAATAAACCTCTGGGTTGGGTTTTAACCCTGTGGTTGAAAACAACCGAGTTAAAAGTACCGAAAATTGGTACACCCAGATCGAGATACGGATATCGCGGGATTTACTCCACGGTTAGGGGCCACTGGGTAGCCCTGACATTTTTAGAAAAAGCAGAATTTCCTTCTTCCAAAAATGCTCGGGACACCACAGTGAACAGTGGCCTCTCTCGCTGGCAGGTGGGCCTAGGGCCCACTGGCAGCTTCTTCTTTCTCCGGCCAACGGCTCTCTCTCGGTCCCGCGCTGTCCTGAGTGCGGCTAGGCACTGCGCACGCCTGGCTCCTAGGGTACTGAGCACCCTACAACAACAGTGCGCGGCGTGCACGAGGCCAATGCAGATAGCACTCCCATCGTAGGTCAGCGCTAGTCGGCACTGTTCGCGGATTCGCCTCCTGGACGCCGGTGATCGAGCGACGCGCGGTTCTCCTGGACCTCACTCACCGTACACCGGACTTGGGCTATAAAAACGACGGCAGTTTCTTCTTCCTCCACCTCGCATCTTACCTCACTTCTTCTTCCACTTCTCCTTTTCCTTCGGGTTGCAGGGGCGCGAGGCGAGGCTTTAATGGCGGACATGGGTTCGGAGCTGATCTTCATCCTCCTGGTGGGTGTGTTGGCGGCATTGGTTGGCTCCTCGCTGCTGCTGTGTGCGATGATCCTCGATGATCGTCGAGATGCTGCTAACCGAGCGGTAGCTGGTGATCATCCACGCCGTCTTAGGCCGGCGGAATGAGCGCGGGCTGCGGTGGGGCGAAGGGGGTGGTTGGTCAGCATCACATAGGACGGTGCCAGAAGCGTCGCTGAGTCTAGGGTTAGTGCAGTGTGGTTAGCGGAGCTGTACCAGTGTGGAAACCACACTGCGGGTTGCTCCTCGCTGATCGGCATCCACAACGAGTGAGGGTTGGGGCAGAATCAGGGTCTAGATCTTGGACTAGAGGGGATGTAATGGTTTGTGCTGCAATAAAATTTCTCAGAATTTCTCCGAGATTGTAGCTGGGTTCGGGGAAAAGATTTTGGGACCGGGAAAAAAATATTGGATAGAGCTGGTTTTCCAGAACACTGAGTTCAGGAAAACTGACAAAGGGAGTATGCATAGATGGGTATGGATAGGTGGCTTTGCATTCTACCCGAGTACTGTGGCGACTGTACTCAGGAGAAAGAACTTGGCGTGCAGACATTGCTCACACGATGCACAAGCAATCTATTCAGATTAATATGCAAGCACATACGGAATGCACATCGTAGCAAAATACAAACAGAGGAAAGAAACATATCGAGCAGATTACACTAAGGTGTTTTTAATGCTAGTGGGTGTATGTACTCCTGGTATACATACACCTACACCAGCTCGCATTTTATTAGGTACTCTGGGCAAGTCCAATGTTATTGGGTGTAAGTGCTCTACTGACTAAAATCTTGTTAAAATCCATTGCCTGCTCTGTTAAACATTTCTGCTTAACAGAGAGACAGATGAACTAAACACACAGAGCAAACAAACATACATAATATTACAACAGCACACAGGCACAAGCAATACAAGCATTACAACAAAACACAACCTTACTAGACAGCTAACAGCAACAACTCACTCCGAACTACAGGATCCTAATCCTAGACGAGGACGAAGAAACAGTCTTCGCAACAAACACACTTGCGGCCTCAACTGGCTATACTCACTGCCAGAACCACAAATGGGCCTACTCTTGCTGGGGCTCTCCTGGGGGACGAAGGCTGAGCCAACTTCTATCTTCATCGTCGGACACCACTATAGGTTGGGGCACAACTGCTTGAGTTGCGGCTGGCACTTGACGGAACACATCTTGGCGACGAAGACGACGAATAGCTCTGGCAACATAACTTGGGTGGATGATGCCAGGTTGCCATGGGTTCACGGGCTGTGAGGGTAGTACTGGCTGAGAGGGTGGCACTAGTTGAGAAGGTGGCACTGGGTTTGGCAGCAGGGGAAGGGTGGTTTGGGATGCAGCTTGACGGGCATCACGGTATGCTTCCGTAACAACCCGGGTGGTGTCACGGTCAATGAATTGGAACTCTCAAATAATGCCGGCAATTAGTAGTCCCTGGGCATCAATGAACTGAGCCAGGCGAGCTACTGCCGGGTCGGCTTCACCAACTGCGCTGAAGAACTCGCAACCTGTATTGGACGAAGCGGGAAAATAGCGGAACTCCCTCATCTCCGCTACTTGCGGAAACTAGAAGCGAAGACGGGTGATGGCTTCCGCAGCAGCTGTCTGGACGGCCAAAGCAGTGGTGGGCATGGGTTTGCCCTTAAAAACCAAGGGCTTCCCATCCTTTGCTGGACTTGGACGGAGAAGCACCTTTGCCTCATATCGGCAAAGGTGAGGGACGGGTTCCGATTGGAACACCAAATACACTGGGATAGTATTACAGCCAAGGGCTTGGGTGAGCATATTGGAAAGGATAGGTGGAAATCCGTCATACCCTTTGGCCACGGTTTGGCTATGGAACTTATGCATTTTGGAAGAACTGGCCATGGCTGCCGGTTTGCAGATACTGGCCTGGATTCTCCTACGGGGATCTGGCTTGCTGAATGGAGAGAGTTGCGACTCACAGGTGGGGGTTTAATAGGCTTTCGGCTGGAACACACCAGCATGGCCTAGGTCTTTCTCGTGCCGAGCAGAAGATATGCTGGCACGGCCGACAACTGGGTAGGGTCACGGTCTAATCCAGGGACGGCTGGGCGGGTGGACAACTGAGCAGGGACACGTCCATTCCGACTGCACCGCTTGTTGATCAACAGTGGCCATGTCGGATGCCAGGGATGGGTCAAATCTATGGGGCTCACTACCGGGTAAAGGATAGGGATGGTTTGGTGCTAGGGTAACCTATAGCCAGTCTGGCTCTGATACCAAGTCTTGTGGCACCCCAATAGAGGGCCGACGCACGCCAGTCCCAGGATAAGACCTGACGCACGTCAAAGACATGATACAGCAATTCCAGGCACAAAATGGCTTTATTATATTAAATGGAGTATTACAATACTGTTGCTTACAACAATATTACATAGATCCAAGGCTAACTAAGATGGCAACGAAGGTCTTGGCTCAGCGGTGACATCGTCTATGGCTGGGCTCCATAACTCACAGGACTGGCTGGGTTACGATCTAGCACGATGAATCTTCTCCTGCAACTGGCCACGTTCAAGGCCAGGTGAGTACTTTGAATGTACTCGCAAGACAACCAAATACATAGCATCCAAACAAGCAGATGACAAAGCCAACCCTATGCTATGCAAGAATTTATTCTAAACATGGCATGGAATTAACAGGAAATCACGAATCAAGCATAGCATAGCATACCAATCTAGCATTATTAATCATCATGTCGTAGCAAAATTATCTGGCATGTTTAAACATCCAGCAGCATTAATCATCAAGATATAACGGGGTTATCTTAGCAAAGTAACTACTGAAGTAAAGTACAGTAAAGTAAAGCATGCATCAAGTAAATAGTCCATATTCCGAATATCTCATGATCCAATCTGAACCTGATCCAAATCCAAGTCTTTCGGTCATCTGACCATCTCCTCCATAGCCATCTCATGGCTAACAAACCATACTCCTGACAACATCTGCTGTCCATGCAGGACAGGTTCTTCCACCATCATTATCATCATTACGGTTGATCGCCTAACGAGGTCTGGACGGGCTGTCCAATACCGTGGACACAGCTATTCGAATAGATTTAACACTCTGCAGAGGTTGTACACTTTACCCACACCACGGAACTCATGGCCTCGTACTCCCATTCGGGTGGACCAACGCCGTTCCGACGAAACCTGTCAGACCCGTGACTCTTCCATCGTACCACCGGCCATCACACTCCTTCTTGGAGTCAAGCCCTGGGTGGCCCCGTGTCACCTCGTGACACCCTGCCACCGTCGTGGCCAAACTAAACTGTCCCAAACGGGGACGGGTACCCAAACAACTCAACTGGGCTCACAGGGTTATCGCCGCCTACCGGGCCAGGGCAGCGCGCGCGCATAACCCTCCCTCTTTGGAGGTACCGGTGAAAGAGCACGCGATCAGACCAAGTCAAGGCCGTCCCATACCGGCAAATGTGGTTGCAGAGATAAGCCCGGACAGGTGACTCTGATCAACCGACTAGGTTTATCAATATATCTCCATCATCCCACCATTACCTTAACAATTATAAGTGTGAACAGCCACTTAACATCAGCATAGCAGAATCATTACAACGTTGAAAAACATGGCAAGATATCAGATCATGGTACTCACATGATAACGGTATCCAAAATATTGTTACTAGCATGGCAGGGCATGGCATGGAAACAAGGCATGATATTAGATGAAACGTAATGCTAACATCTAAAACAGATGACATAACAGGTGTATGCAAGTGCAGGCTAACAGGTGATACAGATGTACTACAATGAACACACAGGGTGCAAGCAAAGTCATCACGCAAGTCCGGAGCTCATGGAAGAGGTTGGCTTGCCTGGGGTAGAGGAATACACCGGGTGGAAGTGCAATAACACTCCGGGAAGATTCGCCGGAAAAGTTTCCCTCTCGGAGGGGCTGATCGAAGGGCAAGGGCAAAATGGTCATTTTTACAGTGTGAAAACATTATGAAAGTGATGCCATCGGAACGGGCTCGACGAGACGAAGACGTGGGCGTTGGTTTTACCTCAATCGGAGTTACGGTCGCAGAGAAATGCCCGTTCGTTCGTTAAGCGATAAAACAGACAGAAACTGTCCATTTTAGCTCTTAACCGACGAACACTCACTGTTTAGTCAATTCGGACGCTGGCTAATAAAATGAAAGAGCACTTCTGTGTTTACGCTTTCACTGCAGAGAAAACGTATTTCTCTCTGAAGCTGCGGGAGAATACGTTTCTCGAACAGGAAAGCTTATTCTCCGAATTACGCCTTCACTTAAAAACCGGCCGGGCCCGGGTAGACTTCTCTCTCACTGGCTGACGAGCGGGCCCCGCCTTATCTCCTTCCTCTCTCTAGCCCTGGTCGCTCTCTTCCCCGATAGAAGCAGAGCAGCGCCGCAGTGGCTCGGGCCTCGTCGGCTACCGGCGTTGGGCGACGCCAGAGTGTTCGCCGGAGTTCCCTTTGGAGCCGGAGAACCTCACCGCGCCCAAGGGTGGCCGCGCAGGCGCTCGGGGAGGCCTGGAGGGGCGACGGCCATGGTAACAGAAGAGGCGGCAGCGGGCGCCAGGGAGGCTGCTCCGGTAGCACCTCCTCGGCTCCCTCGAGGACACCGGCGGCTGTGCAGGTTCTGGAGGAGGCGGAGGGCAAGGATGGGGAGGAGGGGAAGGCCTGGGCGCGGGGAGCGACCGAGGAAGATCGGCGACAGAGCTTCTGCCATTGGCGAAGACAGAGAGCTAGGGGAGCTCAAGGGGAAGAGCTGGGGAGGGACTGGGGCTGCTGGTCGACGGGAGGGGCTCCGGAAGGCGCTATTTATAGCTGAGGGAGGGGGGGTCTCGTGACGGACGCAGCAGCTTCCAGAGCCACGGCGAAGCGGCGACGTCCAGCGAGAAACGAGATCGGCAGAGGCGGCTACGAGCTTCGAGACGAGGGGAAGAGGGCCCTGGAAGACTCACGCACATGGTGGGGAGCTCGTCGGCGCTCCCGAACAAGCTAGAACCCACTGGAGGTGGCCTCCCGAGAGCTCCAATGCACAGGGCGCCCGCTGTACCTGTATTTGTCGCGGTCACCACGTGGCCATCGCCTTGCCACGTCTTGCTCGATGCCAAACGATGTCTGGAGGTTTCCACACGCATCACTGAGCTGACTTGACCCCTCAACCAAGAACAGGGGGCTCTGGTGTGACTGCACCAAGGTCAAACAACAACTGGCAGCAAGGTGTTTGTCATGTGGTGTGGCCACCACAGTGCACCCATGGGCATGATCTTGGGCAGGGGTGAGTCATCCACTAAGGTAGTCATGCTGGCAAAATTTGGGCACAAATGGACAATGCTAGCTGGTACTTCCTTTGTAGCCTTGCCCACTGACCAGAAACGCAAATGGGGAAGTAGGGGTCAAATGGATAGATGGATTTGGTGAACAGCAAGGATATGATCAAGAGAGATAGCTGGAAAAGTTTCAGCTCAAATTGATCATCTATGAGGGTACTTCCTTCACAGAGATGCAATCTGGACAGAAACTTAGATGATTTCCTGAGGAAGATTGGCTAGATGGAATGAGCTGATTTTTGGTATACAGGGGTAATTTATCATAATGAATCACCCTGCAAAATTTCAGCCCAAGGAGATCAAGGAATCAAGCACTTCCTTTGCAAACTGAAAATCTGGACAGAATTTGCAAAGTGGTGTTGTGCTCAAAATTTAGTGGGTGGAACTTGATATCTTGATGGAAATGGTGAATATATGGATAGGACAAGCTCCATAATTATTTGGGATTTTTCCCAACTACCAAAATGGTAGTTCCTTTGGAAAGGCCCCAAATTGATATATTGGCTTTAAATAGGAAAATGCAATTTCCCCTATTTAATTATGGCCAATATTTTTATGAGAGCTCAATATGATCACAAAGAATATCTCCACAAGTTTTCATGATCTTTGGAGATGGATAGATATTATTCTGGATTTAATTCCTCGGAAAGGAAGAAAAAGGAATTAATTCTAGATGAGAAATATTGCATATGACTTGGCAATATTTTTGCACATCTAGGGTTTATGAGTGAAGGATGATCTCTGGAAATTTTGGGAGGATCAACTGAGCAAGAAAAATGATAGTTCCTTTGTAAACGCAAAGGCAGGATTTCCAGTTCCGATATTTTGGAACTAGGGTTTGAATGAGGTTCGGGGTTTATAGACGGGAACTTGACTGGCACAGGAGCATGGAAAATTCATGGAGAGGCTGAGGATTGTCTGAATTCACCTGGTCATTCACCAGAATCCAGAGGAAAAATTCGGGAGAGAAAAGCTAGGAAGGAATAACAGCACAAAAATCGATAACCCGATTTTTGGGGTGTTACATCTGGCATGTCATCAACGGGCGCGGCACATTCCACAGGGGTATGCTTCCCGGATTCCTTGCCAGTGCCTCTGCTATGCTTTTCCTTGGCGGGAACCGTGGCTTCCGCGACCTCTGCCGCGACCGCGTCCCGATACATCTTATCCACGCAAATAATTGCGTCTTTCTTGTCTGACGGAACGGAAATGATGCCCATTGGCACTGGCATCTTCAAGGTGTTGTAGGCATAGTGGGATGCTGCCATGAATTTGGCCAGGGCCAGGCGCCCAAGGATCCCATTGTACGGCAGGGGGAGGTCAACCACATCAAACACAACTTTCTCAGTCCCGTAGTTCAACTCTTCTCTAAATGTCACTGGCAACGTAACCTTTCCCTTAGGATGGCTCCTGCTGGGATTAACTCCTTGAAACGTGCCTGTGGCCTTAAGTTCTTCCTCTGCTATCTAGAGTTTGCTGATAACCTTTGGGGAAATCAGATTCAACCCGGCCCTGCCGTCAACCAGCATCCTTGTGACCTTGAGGTTGCGAATTGTTGGTGAGAGGAGTGCAAAGATGCACCCCCGTCAATGCACAGGGCGTCAGTGGCCTTCTGGAATTCCTGCTCACTGGTTTCCTCTTCATTCCCTCCATCACTCTCATTACTGCAATCCTCCTTCTCTCGGCCCTTGGTGGGTTTCCCTTGGTTCCGAGGAGCCTTGCCGGGGTGATTCACTTCACCACCCTGGCCCTTCCCGCCAGCGCCATTCTGACCTTTTTCCTTATCGCGCTTCTCATACTCAGGCTTCTGTCTCTTGACGAGCTGCTCAACCTGATGACACTCCTGGAGATCATGGCCCCTGGTCCGATGAATCTTACAGTACGGCCCATCACTTTTCCCAGCTTTCTTGGCAGCCGCCGCCTCCCGGCAGTCAGCGCAAGCGGTAGCCTCCTTGCCGGGGGCTTCATCCTTGGCCTTCTTGCCGATACTAGGCGCGCCTGACCCCTCAACAGCCATCACTGTCTGATCCTTGAGCTTCTTGTTGTGCTTCTTGTTCTTCTTCTTCTTAGTGATGGTTTCATCGTCATCTTCTGAGTCGATGTCGATGCACTCTTCCTCTCCAGGAAGTTTCCTCCCCTCCTCCACCTGAGCACATTTGTCCACCAAAGTGTAGAGCTCCTTCAGAGTCTTGGGCAACCGAACGTTCATCTTGGAACGTATCCTGCGGTTGCGCACGTTGGATTAGAAGGCAGCTAGGTGGATATCTGGGATATTTCTGTGGACTCGACTGAATCTCTGCAAGTACTTCCGTAGAGTTTCTCCTTCTTTCTGCTGTAGAAGCTGCAAGTCGCTGGGCCGCCCTGGTTCTTGATGGCCGCCCGTGAAGGCACCAATGAACTCGTGGCACAGGTCAGCCCAGGTCGAAATGGAGTTCTCCGGCAGGTGCATCAGCCAAGACCTCACATTTGACTTGAGGGCCAAAGAGAAGTGGTTGGCGAACACCTTCTCATCTCTTCCCCCGGCAGCTTGAACAACGATGGTGTAGATGCTCAAGAACTCTGCCGGGTTTAGTCTCCCATCATACTTCTCGGGTATCTCTGGCTTGAACGTGCGAGTGGACGGCCAACGGACTTGCCGCAGCTCACGGGTGACGGCAGGGCACCCAACCTCGAAAGGCAGGCACCCGCTATCTCCAAGCGCGGGCTCGTCGACGTCGGGGCCATCACACCCATTGGACCGGCGGGGGTTGTCGCAGCACCACTCGTCGATGACGCACGCGCCTTTCCTTCGCCTGCTCTTCGGGGCATGCTGTCGGCCTTGACGCGCTCGAGGGTCTGATGAGGCCATCGAGACGTCATCAGGTGCTTGGTTTTGCGGCTCCCGGACGGCTTGCCATGGTGGGGATTGCACTGTAGGGTGCCCCTCCCGCACGACCAGCCGCACGAGCCATCGTTGCTGCCTTGGAAGGCCGTGGCGGTCCGGCCCGCTGTGATCCTTCTGCCTTGGCAAAACCAATCAAACTTTGGATGGTGGCTCGCCACTCATCCATCTGGTCTGCCGACGGTGGAAATCTCAACAACAGTTGGGCCCGCGCCATGGCCTCTGAGGCAGTGCTTGGCATAGGTGATGACGATGTATATAATAGTGTCGCTCAACTCCTGACATTGGCGGTGGCGACTGCGCCGCGCCCTTGCTGCTGCGAACCAGCCGTTTGCACGGCATGGTGACGCGGTGGAGGCGCCTGGGGGCCAGCGGCTCCGTTGGGCACAGTAGCTGGGTCAGCCCGCCCCGGGGGTGGCGCGTGTCCTGCGGTCGCACCTGTAGCGGGGGCGGCCAGAGGGTTCCGATTCACCCCAGACCGAACATCATCACTGCGGCTGTGCCCATTGGCGAGGAGAAGGGGTTCAGGCAAAACGATCCCTCCATCTGTACCTCATGGAGCATGGCCGTCGGGATGTTGCTGATGCTGTCCTTCCCCGGTACCTCCTGTTCATGCCTCGACCATGAGGGAGGTGGTGACAGCGCCGCCTGCACCGACCACGTCCCCTGCAGCATCCACAACCTCACGAACCCCGCATTCCCCGTGACGTCGGCGGTCGCGGGCGGCGGAGCCTTCGAGGTGGACGGGTGATTTGCAGCTCCGGGCTTCCTCTTGGGCGCCATAATCGATGACGTCGTCGACAATGAAAATGTCGATGAAGATGACGCGCAGCGTATGCTCTCTGTTTCGTGCAAGTGACCCCCCTACCTGGCGCGCCAAAGATGTTGTGGGAAACCACGGCCACCTATGGGGCCATGAGCCCCTTTTGGTTCGGCGGGGGGATGGGCACGTTGCACAAAGAGAGGAGAAGCATCGCGCAGCACGGCAGAGATCACACGGGCAGTCTTTACCCAAGTTCGGGCCGCCGTGAGGCGTAAAACCCTTCTCCCGCTTTGGTGGATTGATGGTGGATAATGGTGGTGAACATAGCACACTCGCCCGACAAGGTCGCTCTAGGGGGCGAGAGTGGCTACGCGCGTATGGACATGCGAGGGTCCAACCCTTTCTACCATTGCCATGGGCCTCCTTTTATAGATTAAGGGGTCACCACAGTGGCAAATTAGTCTTTGCGTACGGATTAGATAGCTAACAGTGCTATCATATCTAACTCTGTAGGCTGACAGAGCGCATTAAATGCGCAGCTCAGTGTCACATCACAGCTCGCCGGGCAGGCCCTGCTGGGCCGTTTTGCCAGCTTCGCGCCTGCTCGCTTGACACGTCTCAGGACGGGTGTCATATGGAGGTGTTTGCTGTAGGAAGTGGCTGCCATGTGGCAGAAAGGAGCCACTTAGTCATCTTGGAGCTCGACACCGCTTTGATTAATGACTTGCATCGCTTGTGAGGTGGAGTGGTGGAGTGGCTTGCCTCCGCCAGCCCCGGCAGGCCTGCCGGGGTGATCTGGGAGCTTGCTTTCAGGGCAAATCCCAACCCTGTCGGGCTCGCTTGCCCGGCAAGGTAGGTCCTTCCCTTGGCGATGCCTCGTTCCTCTGGTTCACCTTGGCCTTCTCGACTCGTACTTGGATCCTTCAAAGGAGTTGATCCTCCTTGTTTGGTCTGATCTTGGTCTTGTAATCTTGTTTCTGGCCTGTGCACAGTCCGTGAAATGGACCCATGGTCTGTTGCACCGACATCCCCCCCCCACACACAGTAACTTCGGATATTAAATCTGCAATGTCTCTGGATGTGGCTCTATAGGGCGGCTGCCCTCAGATGGAATCAAGGAAGCCTCACAAAACTCATCAAGTGTCATCTTTGTAGGAATGCCATATAAGTTGAATGTAACGTTGGGTGGCTCTCTCCTAGAGTGAAAATGAAAATTTTGCACAAAAGTATTTGTGAGGAGAAGGTACTGATCACACTTATCTTCGAGGAAGGGGATGATACCAGCATTGTTCGCCAAATGATAAAAGTCATCGAAAATTCCCGCATCCCTCAAGAACATGTTGCACGACCGTTCGCACGACCGCACCTCAGCTGCACGAGGAAGATGGTATTTGGGCTTCGGAGCCTCCTTAGGACTCCGGCTCGAAGAACCTCTCAACCTCCACTTGAGCATTTTCTTTTTCTGAAAATTTTAGAAATTTTTAGTGACTCAAAATAAAAGTGAACCAAACTTAACCAAATTGATAGCAACTACTCCCATAGGTGTCTAGAAGCTATATCATACATCAAAACTACTTTGGACCATATAAATTCAACATGCAAGCTCAAGAACATTGTCACCATAGCAGCAAAAAATTGCAATATATGAAGCACTAGAACAAAAACTAATTGGATCATTGGAGGAGTCACATACCAAAGAGTAATCTCCCAAAAAAGTTTCGAAAATGGAGTTCCGAGCAAGGAGATCGAAAATTGCAGGCAAAGGAGTAAGAACACTGGTTTGAACAAGCTAGTGATTTTTTCTAGATGTGGAAGAAGGCAGTGGGCGGCTGGGATAAGTGAGTGGGTCCCTGTGGGACCCACAAGCCCACTAGGCACGCCCTGCGGGGGTAGCATGCCCTGTGAGCTTGTGGCTCATGGGTGCACCCCCTGGGGTGAGTTCTGTGCCAAAAATTCTTAAATAATGTGCTAAAACTCATACTAAATTTTAAGGGTATTCTAAGAACTTTTATTTTTGGGTCATTTTTTTATTACACAGAAAATTCAAAAAATGGGATAATCATGGTATTTCTACTTTGTTAACTTTAAATAACAGAGAGCAAATAGTAGGTATAGTAGGTTGTGCTTACTAAATTCATCGACCACATGCCCCTAAAAAAGAATCCATTAATAAGGTTGATCAAGTCTTATTAATAAACCATTTTCGAATGACATGAAACCAAAGAATTTTCGAGTAACACTAGGTTACCTCAACGGGGATATGCATCTCCCCAATAATAAGTGTAATTTCGAAACCTCAAATAGTGATTGTCGCAGTTTTTTCAATAATGTTAATACTATTCACTTGGAATTGTTTCTTTGGGAAATAAACCGTATGCTCATTATCATTGACATGAAAGGTAACCTTGCCCTTGTTGCAATAAAAAACAGCCCTGTAGTATTCAAATAGGGTCTACCAAGGATAATCGACATGTTGTCGTCCTTGGGCATATCAAGTATAACAAAGTCTGTCAAGATAGTAACATTTGCAAGAACAACGATGATGTGGAGCATCCTTCAATCATCCCCATGTGCACTACGACTACTCCTCAAGCCCCAAGTGGACATACGATGAGACCTCAAGCATCACCATTGCACGCAAGATGAACCCGCTCCTAAATGCTTCCACTTTCTATTCATGCGAGACATGGTTGCTACCTAATGTAAAGAATTTACATGTGCTCAGGTACCAAGGAGACCCTCTCGGAGATGCTCAGAACGATGGACAAGTCCCCAAGTAGACGGATGAAGGAGCACGACAAGAGGAACCGCTGAATGCCTACAGCAGACATCCGGCCTATGGCCCGGACATCCGGCGCCTGAACATAGCCACGACAGTAGCAGTCCAGCCGCCCATAAGCTACAGGACCCGAACATCCAGCCCCGGCCTGGACATCTGAACTAACGCAAGCCGCCCGACATCCGGGCCACGCTGGAAATCCGGCCCAAGATCTACAGAAGCTAGACCAAGGCGAGCACGGACATCTGGTCGTGACCCGATGTCCCCAGCCCCGACGTCTGGCACCTGCACGTGCCTAACTGGGCCAGAGGCCCATGTACCCCTTTCCCTTCGCCCCACTTGTACTAGCACTATATATAGACCCTCACCTCCTCCTAGCTAGGGTTAGCATTGTGATAACTCATTTTGGAGATAGAGCTTTGCTCATCCACTTATAGCCCTACTCCATTGGAAGCCAAGACCTCCATCTAGGAGAATATCCACCAAGTGGATTCAAGACCCCTCTTGAGGGAAGATCCCCTAGTGGATTCAAGACCTCAACTCCTTCAAGGATTGATATGAACTAGCTACCTTGTATCCTCCTTTGTTGTCCTTCGATCTTTGTGACCTCTTGGTGTATGTGGATCTAGCACATGTGTGATCGTATATCGTTGATTTGAGTGTTTTCCTCTCGTGTGTTCTTCGTGTTCTTCGGGAATCCCCCTCCACTTCATGAAAGATCGTCCCCTAGGGTTCCATCCTACATCAACTTGGTATCATGAGCCACGTTGATCACGAATTTTGAGTCCTCCCCTCCGTTTTTTAGCCCAATTTTGTTTCGTCCTAATTTCAAAAATCCCTGCCAAAAATAGCCCCACAATTTTTTGTGTGATTTGTTGCTTTAATGATGTTTTGTTGATTTTGATCCATGGATTCGAAGTGTTTCAAGTGGATCTAGCTTTCCCCATCTTTTCCCTACCTTCTATCCATGAAATTCGCCCAATTTTGACCTTGGAGTCATCAATTTCTGCCCCCAAATCGAGTTTCCATGTCCAAATCCCGATCGGGAATCGTCGGGCAGGACATCCGGGCCATCTGGCCAGACATCTGGGTCCCCGGTCGGACATCTGGCTCCTGAAGCACACAATCACATGTGGTTCTGGACAGAGGGTCCCGGAAATCCGGCCTACCCCCGGACATCCGGCCCGTGTAACTTCAGCCTCATGTGTTTCACCGTTTTGTCCATAACTAATCCATCCGGAGTCCGATTTTGACGTTCTTTAGCTCGTTTTGAAGCTATTGACATCCCTCATAACACAAATATAATACCACCATAATTTGGGTCCATCAAATTTTTGGAACTTTGGCATCTTTGCCTAGGGCTTCCACCATATCATCCGCAATACCACCATAGCCTTCCGCAACCTAACCCATTTTGTCCCCCATTGCATTTGAGGTTGTTTGAGTTGTGGTTTGTGTCTCCTAAGGTGTTTCGGCTACTTAGGGACGGTGACATCAACTCCAACACCGTGTATAGTCCACCATACTCTTCCACCACCTTAACCCATTTTGACTGAGTTTCCTCCAATACTTCCGCAACCACCACCGCATTCCGCTACCACCATTTGACATTTGCCATTGAGATTTTGAGTTCGTGGTTTTTTCGTTTCCTAAGGTGTTTTGGCTAATTAGGAACGGTTCGAAATCGAGAACACCACCACTCATCATCGCCACGAGGTCGTCATCGCCATTGACCACTTCACCATTTTGACACTCAACCATAAGCAAGGACGGTAACCTCGACGACACCATTGTATATTCCCTTGACATTGCATTGTTAACCCCTATCCCATTTTGCATCACTTGCCTATGGAGACTAGCCATTGAGTATTACCGGCAATGTTACTTATGCACTTTATAGGTACTCGACCCACACCTTCCATTACAAACATACCATAAAATCTTGGTATCATCATATCATCTCTTGTGTCACAAGATTGTTCCCGCATATACACAACTCCTATCTTGGTTTGTGCATTTTGCATAGTGGCCATAAAAAAAGAGAATAAGATTTTAAGCGAAGAGAAACAAAGAGCTTGTAAGCAATAGCCATAGCATCGCCACACTGCATATCATGTACCAATATTGATCATCTTGGATCACCGTGTGCGAAACACCGGGAACCATACATACATAGCATACTTGCAATAGTAAGTTGATACATTTTGCTTCTAATAGGTTGTGCACAAGTGTCATATCTGCCTATTGAGCAATCGTGCTAGCGCCTCTCTTGAGTTGTGCAACACGAGTGTTTTCCGTGGATTTCACATTTTGTGCTCATTCTTTGGTTGCACGACCCCATTTATCTATCCGTGTGTGTATTTCCGTGTGCCACATATTTGGTCTACTTGTTTCACTTGTGAATTTGTGAATCTCTTTCAACATTATTGACTCTTGTTAACAATTGCATCAAATTTTTGTGCCACTATCCTCACCAAGCTACTCCATAAACCTTACTTGTGTAGGTGTGAGAATTGACAAGATCCGGTACCAATTGTGCTATTTACATAATACATTATTGAGTGATCATTGATCCATCTTCAACATTGGATAAGGTACATTGGTCTAGTTCTTTCCTTTCTTCCACTCACATTTACTCGAGTCATGTGATGGATAGGCAAAGCACATCATCTCTGGTCTTCGATGACAACGATGGTGCGAACAACTACAACACCAAAACTCCCCACTTCGGACTACAACGAGCAATGCAAGGCCTCGAGAACATCGTCACCGACATACGAAACACCGACACAAGGAAAAGGGACTACATCGACAAAATTTTCAACTACATCGAAGAAAGGTTGGACAAATACATGGAGGAATTACGACAAGTGTTGTCCGACTACAAGTCTTCTTCCCGTTCATCATCTTCAAGGTGGCAATGCTCAAGTCGAACATCTTCAGAGTGGCCAAGCGATGCAAGTGAATTCATCCACATCCTCATCTTCGTGACGACAAGCATCATATTCGTGACCCACATCATCATGAAGGGCGAGTCACCTCCAAGCAACATGTGTGCGACGATGAAGCACACCATAAAGCTCAAGCATGACAACGACACCATCAAGATGAAGATGCTCAACACGCACAAACCTACAAGTTCCAACAAGCTCTGCATCAAGCTAAGCCCAACCCTCATGAGCACAAGAGAAGATCACGAGACAAGCACCACCAAGAGGAAGCTACGGATACCACCACCACCACTTCAGCATCTTCGCCAAGTGTTATCAAGGCATCTTCGCGTTTGTATGTACGACATCTTCGCTTACTTCCCACGAGTACGCCTACATTGACATCATCAAGTCCAAGGCGACCACCTACAAGCGAGGGTGACATTAACATCTTCGGAAGCCCCTCAAGGAAGATGTCCGAGCATGGGAAATTCCCTTCGGTCATGGAGACGAGTTATGGGGTGCCACATCATATGGGCCTCCTACAACAAGACGACGACAAGATGGTCGAGAAAGGGCCATCCCTTTCAACCACGGCGATAAGCATGAATGTTGTAGGGTGGAGACCCTAAGCAGAGATCTTTCACAAATTGGAGGGGGGCCATGAATAACGCAAAGAACACAAAGAACAAGAGGGGAAATCACAAGAGGAACACTCAAGAACAAGCCCAATTACACATCCACTAGACTAGCAACACATGGATCCACAAGATACATGAGCAACAAAGAGAAAATAGCACAAGGTAAAGTTCATCCCAAATCCCAAAGGGAGATGAGGTCTTGATGATCCTGTGATTGGGATCTTCCCTAGATGGGGTCTTGAATCCACTAGGGATCTTCTCCTAGGAGGCCTTGGTCTCCATGGGAGAGGGTAGATAGGAGCAAAGCTCTCAAGATCATATCATGTTCTTTGCTAACCCTAACTAGAAGAAGGGGAAAGTCTATTTATAGTCTAGGAGGATTTGGGGAGGAGATGAGGGTACATGGGTCATTTGACCCTAATTGCACGTAGGCATAGCCAGAGGGGTCCGGGCACCCGGGGTAAAGGGACCGTGCCCCCCGGTTGGCGCCTGGGAAGGAGGGTCGGGAACCCGGGTGTTAGGGGTACGGGCACCCGGGGAGTCGGGGTGCGGGCACCCGGTGGTGAAAGCCCGGGCACCCGGGGTGGACAGAGGGGCCATGCCCTTTGGGGCCGCCAGACGAGGCACCCGGGGGTTGAGGGCCCGGGCACCTGGGGTGGTCAGTGGCCGCTTCTGGTTAGTGGCCGGGGGTTCGGGCACCTGGGGCATAGGAGGCCGGGCACCCGGGATGGTCCGAGGGCTCCGGTGCTTCGCGTCTTAAGGTCTCTCTTCCTCCTCCTTCTCCCTTCTTGGATGGTGTAGATGTTCTCTTGCGCTTGAACTCCTCCTCCTTGTCGATGAAGCTCCGATAATACCTATGCATGCACACTAGAGGGATGTCAAGTAGTATACCATCCTCGAAGGGTCAAGTGAACACGTGTAAAGGAGATGATTAACCTTTATGCATGTGAAGTCACTTGCTGAGCGGACTCTTGACATGGTGATGTCCGTAGGATGCTCTGCATCATCCCCTCCCCCTTGGGAAAGATCCGACCTCCGATCAAAAACCAAATCACCATGGGAAAGAGATGGCATCGCCGTGTAGAAGTGAACGTTCACCAAGTACTCATAGTTTTCAAGCTCGAAATGGGAACTCTCCAATGTCGCACAATCTAGTGATTCCATCAAAAGGAGCAAGAACAACAGACACTTGGAAAAAAATGTGGTTTGCATTAGTGTAAAACCAAGCATTCAAGTGGTGATTCACCGAACAAGTGTCATCATCATGCATAGCATATGGTGTAACAAAGGATTGTGACATGGCATGAAAGCACATAAATTGAGCACAATCAAGGTCATCATGGAAGCAAGCATGTAAATGTGAGGTAGTGATGCAAATATGCATGACAAGAGAATAAGCATCTACCTCAAGTTCATAGCAAACAGGCCTTAAACGCTCAACAAATGGTCTATGGTATGCATATGAATCATGCACAATACCAAATAAAATGAAGTGTCTAAACGCATGGATCAAGTGCAAGACAATCCAAGCATAACGTGTATATGGTGTAGTGAAGATAGTGTGGCACTCAACATAATAGAAAGAACAATTCTTCATCATGTGTGAGGCAAACAAGGCAATCATGTAGCAATCAATAGGGCATGGCATCAACCGCATGAAACGAGCAAGTATGAATCATGGGTGACACAACATAGACAAGCATAGAAATCAAGTCGTGCTAGCTAGTAGTGCGGAGATGCAACATACTAGAAGAAATCATGGCAGTCATGTCATGTGAGCAAATAATAGGCATAGACAATGTGCATGACATATCGCAAGCACGAACACAAAGCATGACCAATGTATCATCATAGGAATGGTTCATAAATGGAACATGGCAATAACAAGCAATATCGCCACCAAGCTTGCAAATACACATACAAGTACTAGAATCAATAATCATGTGTAATGCAAAGCATGGGTTACAAATGCATGGCAAAGGTATAGAAATGAGTATATCATGCAAAGTGAACATGGCAATATGGGCATAAAGTGAGAAGCGGTATATAACCCATAACAATGTGAGGGCCATGTAGAAGAAATGCGCTAAGTCTTTGCGCAAAGGGAGCAGTGGTAAGGACAATCCACGGGATCCCAAATCATCATTGGTCTCTAGAGCTCATTTCATAAACTCATGGGATTGCGAGGTTGACGAGGAAGCATGTGTACCTACACAACAAGTACACAAATGAAACAAAGTGTGTGCATGGTAAATGTACACATCATCCATCTTGATGTGTATGTGCACCTAAGAGTTAGGACAAGATAAGCAATGCTCAAATAAATTTGAGGCATGGTAGAGAAATATGTCATCCATCATGCAATGATAGTTATTATGTTCAACATGATTGGGATGCAAATTATAGCAAGTGTGCGGCACAACAAAAGCATTTTTGTTCATGGGATGTATATGGTGCACACAATCATGGGAATCATGCAAAGTATAGGATGGATCAAAATCTCCTAAAATGCACGAGGAAACTATGGGGGTCTCCTCATGAGCAATAGCGGAAGCATAACATGGAGAAAATTGAAAACATGGCAAACAGTGCCTGTCCGAAGCTAGGTGGTCATGGCATGGCTTATGATGGACATGATGCAAAGGGAGCATATCAATATCATCACAACAAAAACAAATGCCAATAACCATGGGCTTGTCTTCTATGCCATATGTGCAAATTGGGTTCATTTTAATGGCATATGCATAGTTACTATGATGAGATTGCTAATAAGACATATGGTTGATCTCATGCATAACATATGACAAGTCAAGCGGATTATCAATCATGATGTGACCGAGAGAATTGTCACATGAAATCCTATGCAACATGGCATCACAACTAATAGACTCCACATGTGAATCATCATACTCATCATAAATGGGCAATAAATCATCATATGAGGAACTCGCACTAGCATGAATCATGGTAATAGGTGGGTCAGCATCATGCAAGCAATCAATGTCCACTAGTGGGACTAGAGCATCACCTTCACCTATGTTACCTTTTTCATTCCACTCAAGTGGTGTAGGTGAGGTGTAAAGGACCAAATCATGGTCAACGTCATCATCATGATGGAACCATGTGGGGGGTGCATCACATTCCACTATGGCCATCGTCTTGTCCAAAGGAAGGATGAAGTCATCGATGATCGGCGCGTCATCATATAAGGGACCTAGCACCAAATGAGAAGAAACAAAAGAGGTAGAGGCTAAGTCGTTAGAAATCGAAATGTCCTCACATGATCTATCAACTACCGCATTCTCTCTATGTGGTGGTGGCTCACTCACTCCCTCTAGGTAGGTGCACACAATGTCACATATGGTGGAGTCACTCAAATCACTAAAGTGGTGGTGGTGGCTCTCCTCACATGGGAATTGGGGTAACTCATCATATATGGGGCTAGTGGTGAACTTGCTCTCACTCTCAATATGGTGGCACAAGTCTCTCAAGTCATTGTCATACACCACCGTGGTCGAAGGGAAAATCCCATGCTCAACCGTGTTGTCGTCGTCGCCGTGGATGAAGGCCAAAGATGGCACAACATCACTCTCGCCTCCAAAGATGGAAGCATCATCCTTGCTCATCACCATGTCACTCGCCTCCAAAGTATGTTCCTTGAGAGACTCCGTAGTCGTAGTCCTCACCGCACCGTCTTCAAAAAGAGTCAAGGTAGACTTGGCATCATCAATGGCGAAGAAGTCAAACTTGGGAGCGTCATCTTGGAGCTCGTCGAGCTTGGACATCTTGGTGGTACTATCCTCATGCTCGCCGTCTTGGAGCATGGTCGTTGAGAAGTGTGCTCGGGGTCAAGTAGCCTTGGCCTTCATGGGTTTGTTTTCCGCCTTGAGAGCACCAATGTAGTTGTCATCGAGGGACTTGTAGTTCTCAAGTAAGATAGTCCTAGAGATGTCGTTGTTCAATCCCATCATGAAGTGGAACTACATCCAAATGGGGTCGTCCACGCCGGCTCATCGCAAGGCTTTCTGCATCTCCTTGATGTACTTGTCGATGGACATGGATCCTTGTTTGGTGTTCTCCAATTGGCATAGAAGATGTTCCGTGTAGGTGGAAGGAAAAAACTCTCGCTGCCTCGCTTTCTTCGTCTTGGGCCAACTCATGTTGAAGCTCATCGAATGTGTGTGAAGCCACCATGTCGATGCGTAGTCCTGGAAGTTACTTGTGCGCACTTCACTTGATCTTTGGAGGGTACTTGATGTAACTTGAGGTAGTCGTACATCGTGCGCTCTCACTCGAGATACGCCTCGGTGTCTCGAGTCCCATAGAAAGGAATCTCGTGGTCGGTGTAGAGGTCGTAGTAGCTTATGGAAGACATGGACTTGAGCTTGGGGAGCTTCTCTTGAGGTGCTTGTTGGCAAAGATGCGGCATATTCGAAGGCGAATATGCCTTGAAGTCGCTTGGCGAAGATGCCAAGGTAGATGGTGAAATCATAGAGCGATGGTTGTTGTTGAGCTCTTGACCATCATGTTCTTGTCGGGGATGGTGTCGATGCCGATGTGACCTTGCCGGAGATGGTAGCTCGGAAGCATGTGCACTTGAGCGTCTCCTCAAAGATGATGAAGACCTCTTGCGGTTGTTGATGAGGGCTTTGAGCTCCTCCATTTGAGCATCCATCTTGGCGTTAATGAAGTTTTTCATGGCGTCAAACTCGTCATCGTGGTTGTAGACCGAAGTAGATGTGCTTTGCCTATCCATCACAAGACTCAAGCAAAGGTGAGTAGGAAATGAGATAAACAATACCATGATACCTTTTCCCAAAGTTGAGGATGTATCCGGTGTCACTCAATGTGAATTGAGAGAATAGTGGAATTGGGACCGGACTTGTTCACTCGCGCCTACAAAGTAAAGCTTATTGAGTGACTTGGTTAGGACGAGTGGCAAAAAATTCAAGCAAATTGAAGTCCAAGATATTGTAAATGTTGAAATAAATCTGAAGGACTCAAAATGCAAAGCAAGTGATCACAAATATAGAGGAGTGCAATAAAGAAACACACACGATGGGATAATGGGGCTTGTGCAACTCTAGGTATAAGCACGATAAAATGGCCTAACAAAGACTAAGCTCGTGTTGCACAAACACTAGGAGATACACTAGCTTATCGCATGTTTGGGCATGATTCACCACTTGGCACCAATCCTATATGCAAGCAAAATGTTTCCTATTCCATGTATCCCCATGCACAAGTATCTCTTTTCATGCTCCGCTCTTTGCTTATAAGCTTTGGATCTTTTTCTTGCTTAAAAGCCTTTTTTGTAAAAAAAATCTCTTATCTTCCTTTCTACTTGTCTTATTGAGACTCAACCAAATATATGAGACAATTATGACAAGATATGCATGGGAGCAAACAATTGCACTATATGATATATCAAATGATGCAACACTACGATATTGTATCACTAAGGTGCTCAAGTTTTCACGAAGCCTGGCAATACTCGGATAGCTAGTCTCAATAGGTATGTTGGTAATCGCAAAGATGGTGGGGCTATCAAAGTGTAATGGCAAGGAAGGATAAGTATATGATGGAATGGATACCTTCATTACACTTAACCTTTCACGAAGTCAGGGGGTAACCGGCCTTGCTTCCGTTTGAAGATGTTCACAAAGGATGGATGATCGTCATTGGTTGCGGAAGCTCGGTTGTTGATGTAGTCGATGTAATGATACACGTTGCCGGTGGTTGATGAAGAAGTAACCGTCCCTAAGTAGCTGAAACACCTTAGGATACTCAAGTCACATTTCAAACAACCACAAATGCTTTGGGAAATAAAATGGGTTAGGTTGCGGAAGTCTATGGTGGTATTGCGCATGATATGGTAGAGGGCCTAGGCAAAGATGCCACAATTCAAAAAAAATTATGATGGAAAATGATGGTGTTAATATTTTTGTGGGATGTAGGATGTCATACAAAACGAGCTAAAGAACGTGAAAATCGGACTCCGGATGAATTAGTTATGATCGAATCTGCTTTTGGAGTTGGGCTGAAACTAGGGGGTGCGGGCACCCGGACGTAAGAGGGTGCGAGTGCCCCGGCTAGACAGGGAGTTGGGCGGAAAAGTGGCCCGGGGGTCTGGGTGCCCGGGGGTAAGGGGTGCGGGTACACGGGGTAGATCGAGAAGACTCGATTTTGGGCGAAATTTTCAGATCACTATCTAGGGGCGGAAGAACTTGATTCCAAGCTTCAAATTGGGTGGGTAAAAAGAAAAATTGACGCTAAGGAACGCCAAGGGAAGTAGATCCACTTGCCAAACACTAGATCCACGGATCAAAATCAACAAAAACTCACAAGGAACATCAAATCACAAAAAAATTGTATGACTCTTTTTGTGGGGAATTTTCGAAATTGGACAAGAACAAGAAAAATTAGGCTAGAAAACAGTGGGGAAGACTCCAAATTCATGATCAACATGGCTCTAGATACCAAGATGTTGTAGGGTGGAGACCCTAAGTGGATATCTTTCATGAATTGGAGGGGGATCCACAAAGAACGTGAAGAACACGAAGAACAAGAGGGAAAATCACAAGAGGAACAATCAAGAACAAACCCAATTACACATCCACTAGACTAGCAACACATGCATCCACAAGATAGATGAACAACAAAGAGAAAATAGCCCAAGGTAAAGTTCATCCCAAATCCCAAAGGGAGATGAGGTCTTGATGATCCTGGGGGATACTTCCCTAGATGGGGTCTTGGATCCACTAGGGATCTTCTCCAAGGAGGCCTTGGTCTCCATGGGAGAGGGTAGATAGGAGTAAAGCTCTCAAGATCATATCATGTGCTTTGCTAACCCTAACTAGAGGAAGGCGAAAGTCTATTTATAGTCTAGGAGGATTTGGGGAGGAGATGAGGGTACATGGGTCATTTGACCCTAAGTGCATGTAGGCATAGCCGGAGGGGTCCGGGCACCCAGGGTAAAGGGACCGGGCACCTGGGGTGGCGCCTGGGAAGGAGGGTCGGGTAACCGGGGGTTAGGGGTGCGGGCACCAGGGGGGTCGGGGTGCGGGCACCCGGTGTTGAAAGACCAGGCACCCGGGGTGGATAGAGGGGCCGTGCCCTTTGGGGCCGCCGGACTGGGCACCAGGGGGTTGAGGTCCCGGGTACCCCGGGTGGTCAGGGGCCGCCTCCGGTTGGTGTCCGGGGGTCTGGGCACCCGGGGCATAGGAGGTCGGGAACCCGGTATGGTCCGAGGCCTCTGGTGCTTCGCGTCTTGAGGTCCCTCTTCCTCCTCCTTCTCCCTTCATGGATGGTGTAGATGTTCTCTTACGCTTGAACTCCTCGTCCTTATCAATGAAGCTCTGGTAATACCTATGCATGCACATGAGAGGGATGCCAAGTAGTATACCATTCTCAAAGGGTCAAGTAAACACGTGTAAAGGAGATGATTAATCTTTATGTATGTGAAGTAGATGTTGCACATGTCACTTGCCGAATGGACTCTTGACATGGTGATATCCGTAGGATGCTCCGCATAAACGAACCTCTTCAACAACATGAAGATGGCGCCCCAATGCGACTCATACTCCGAGTCAAGCTACGAGACCGCACATGAGACCCTCTCTTTGGTCTCGGAGGAAAGTGATGATTTGCCACATCATACGGCATTCAACTTTGGCGGCGTTATGGATGAGGAGGTTGAACATGGGACTATCACTTCAACCAAGGCAGCAATTGGAGTAGAGCATGGAGACATTTGCACCTACATTTCTCCGACACCCACATATGATGAGATGTTCCAATTCCCATGTGAGGAGAGCCACCACCCCATGAGTGATATGAGTGACTCCACCATATGTGACATTGAGAGCATTTCCTATGAGAGGATGAGTGTGACCACCACTAGTCCTGCGCACGAAAACATGCATCACATCCTATGTGAGGTTGAGAGCCATCTGAGTGACTACACCAACCATATGAGTGAGAGCATCCTAGAGAGTGAGTGAGCCACAACACTTAGTGAGTGAGGTAGTTGAGACGGCATGTGAGGCCACTATGATTTCTAACGACTTAACCTCTACTCCGAGTGTGTTTTCCTTTTTGGTGCTAGATCTCCAACAAGACGAAGTGCCAATCCTCGATGAGTCCATAGCTCCAATGGGCAAACCGATGGCAATCGTGGACGACGATGCAACCCCCACATGGTACCATCAAGTTGATGAAGCTATTGACCAAGTGTCAATCTTTTACACCTCACCTACACCACATGAGTGAAACTCCAAAGGTAACATAGGTGATGGTACTTCTCTTGTCCTCCTAGTGGACTATCTTACAAATGATTGCTTGCATGATGATGGTCACCTTATGGTTTCCCCACATTCTATGTCTTCTATATGCTTAGATATGCCACCCATTTATGATGAATATGATGATGAGCATGTCGAATTGCCTAGTTGTGATGCTATACTCCATAGGATATCATGTGAAAATTCTATTGGTCACATTATGTTTGACAATCCATTAAACTTGTCATATGCTATGAGTGAGATCTCCCATATTGCATCATTACAATCTCAACATAGTACCTATGCATGTCTGATTAAAATCAATCCCATTTGCTCTTATGGAATATACGAAAAGATCATGTGATGCGGAGCATCCTACGATCATCCCCATGTACACCAAGACTACTCCCCAAGCCCTAAGTGGACATATGACGAGACCTCGACCTCGAGCATACGCCATCGGACACAAGGTGAACCCGCTCCTAAATGCTTCCCATTTCCATTCGAGTGAGACATGGTTGCTACCTAAGTCAGGGATACTATGTGTGATCAGGTACATTGACCGTCCCGCAGAAGGAGCAGGAACAACCAACGTGATGTAGGGCGAAACCCTAGGGGGCCGATCTTTCATGATTTGGAGGGGATCCCACGAAGAACACACGAGATGGGATATGAGAGGAAACACTCAAATCAACAAGAAACGATCACACATGTGCTTGATCCATGAACACAAAGAGAGATAAAAGATCCAAACACAACAAGGGATGATACAAACGGTCGGTAGTTCTTCCCAATCCATGAGGAGATGGGGTCTTGAATCCACGAGGGGATCTTCTCCGTGAAGAGGTCTTGAATCCACTTGGAGGATCTTCTCCTAGATGGAGTCTTGGCCTCCAAAGGAGTAGGTATCAAGTGGATGAGCAAAGCTCTATCTCCCAAATGAGCTATCACAATGCTAACCCTAAAACGAAGGTAGAAGAAGAGTATATATAGTCTAGGGGGGCGAAGGGGTACACGGGCCTCGGCCCAGAGTCATTCCGCACAGGCAGGCCGGAAGTTCCAGGCACCGGAGGTTCTAGGCTGGTTCCGGCCAGGTTCCGGGCTAACCAGAGGGTTGGCACGTTCCGGGGCTGGTCTGGGTGCCGGGGGCCGGAAGGTCCGGGCTGGCCAGAGGTTCCGGGCGGGGATTCGGGCAGGTTTCGGGCTTAACAGAGAGTTTGCACGCCTGGGCTTGATCGTCAGGGGCGGGAAGTTTCGGGCTGGCCGGAGGTTCCGGGCGGTGGCCGGAAGTTCCGGGTTGGACAGAGAGTTTGCACTCCTGTCCCTTTCTTCTCTTTTAGCTCTCGGATCCGCGGGATGGTCGTTGTACCTGATCATGCACATTGTCTCTGATTGAGGTAGCAACCATGTCTCGTTCACGTGTAAGGGAAGCTCAAGTAGGAGATATGTTACCTCGGATTGAATAGCACGTGCACGAGCTCTAGTCATGGGTCCACTTGGTGCTTGGGTAGTTGGGGTAGTGTCCATGGGGGTGACCATGGTATGCTCCACATCATCTCCCCCCCACCCCCCGGGAAAGATCCGACCTCAGATCGAAAGCCTCATCACCATGGTAGGGAGAGTGATCCTTGACGTTGAAGATGTTGCTCATGGAGTACTTATCTCGTGGGATGTTGATCTTGTAGGTGTTGTTGTTGTAGTGTTCTAGCACCTTGAAGGGTCCGTCGGATCGCGGAAGTAGCTTGGACTTGCATTTGTTGGGGAAGCGTTCCTTTCGAAGGTGTAGCCACACTTGATCTCTAATGTTGAATATCATGGGTTGCTTGTTGAATTTGATCTTGGACGCGAGTCATTGTACTTGTCGCTCTATTGCTTGTCTTGTATCTTCATGCACCTTCTTGAGATAGCTCGCCCGAGCGCTCACGTCCATGTTGATGCGCTCTTGTCGTGGTAGCGGTAGAATGTCCAATGGGGACAAAGGATTGAAACCGTAGATGACCTTGAAGGGGGAGTTGCCGGTAGTCGAATGTCATGCACGATTGTAGGCGTACTCGGCGATGGGTAAGCACTCCTCCCACTCCTTGATGTTCCTCTTGATCAACACGCGTAGGAGAGAGGATAGCGTCCGGTTAGTGACCTCCGTTTGGCCGTTGGTTTGTGGATGGTATGCCGAAGAGAATAAGAGCTTGATTCCGAGCTTGGCACATAGGGTCTTCCAAAAGTAACTTTGGAACTTGACGTCACGGTCCGAGACAATAGTCTTTGGCACTCCATGTAGACGAAAGATTTCCCTACAAAATAGATTGGCAACATGTGAAGCATCATCTATCTTGTTGCACAGAATAAAATGTGCCATCTTAGAGAAGCGGTCCACAACAACAAATACGGAATCTTTGCCATTTCTAGTTCTAGGCAAACCAAGCACAAAGTCCATACTAATATCTTCCCATTGGTGATATGGAATAGGAACTAGCATATAAAGACCATGGGAATCAGCTTTAGACTTAGCTTTGTGACATGTAGAGCATCGGTTGGTGGAGCGGGAGACATCGTGTAACATCTTGGGCCAAAAGTAGTTCTTGGAGAGCGTAGCGAAGGTCTTGTCGCGTCCAAAGTGACCCATAAGTCCTCCTCCATGAGCCTCTTGCAAAAGTAACAAATGAAGAGAAGACTCGGGTATACAAAGTTTGTTAGCTCTCATTGGATAATAATCCTTGATATAATATCGCTCCCAAGATGTATGCGCCAAACATTTGGTATAAGGAATAGCAAAAGTAAGATCATGCGCATACAAGTCTTTTATGTGCTCAAAGCCAATGACATTCAATTCAAGTTGAGTAACAAGCATGCATTTGCGGGAAAGAGCGTGTGTCACAACATATTCCTTAGCTTTGATGTACTTGATTACATAAGTTAATGACTCAATAAACTCAGTCCATTTGGCATGTCGCTTATTCAATTTAGTTTGACCCTTAAGGTATTTAAGCGTTTCATGATCCATATGGATGACAAATTCATGAGGGCGAAGATAATGTTCCCACACATGCAAGACTCTCACTAAAGCATATAATTCTTTCTCATAGATGGATAATTAAGTTGCGCTCTGGAAAGTTTATCACTAAAGTAAGCAATTGGGCGCTTCTCTTGCATTAATACACCTCCTATGCCATTACCACTAGCGTCGCAATGTACCTCAAAAGTTTTATCGAAGTTTGGTAACGCAAGCAAAGGAGCATGAGCAAGCAAATTCTTAAGTTCATGAAATGCGTTATCTTGGGATGGTCCCCAAACAAATGGAGCATTCTTCTTACTCAAGGCATGCAAAGGTGATGAAATATCTCCCTAATATAATAATAAAGCGCTTATTGCTTCTGGTTGTCCGTTGAGGCAATTTTGCAAAAATGTCCCTGTGTTTCATATTATTCAACCCGCGGCCCTTTCTTAAGTCAGAAAATGTTTCGTTCAGGAATTTTATAAATAAATCCCTATAGTTTACGGTATTCAAAATGCGCTCTTCTCTCTCTCCCTCGCCTCCCAATCCCAACTGCGAGGAGGCGCTCCACCCCGCGCGGCGCTCGATCCGGTGCCGCGCCGGCTGCCAGCGGGCGGCCGGAGGAGGAGGAGCTGTCGTCTCCCACCTTCCCCTAAAGTGATGAGCCCTCTACAATGGAGACGGCTGGGGCGTCGATGAGGAGCCTGGCGTCCGTGGAGGCGATGGGGGTGGGATGGGTGTGGGCCAAGGGGCCACCCGCGGCGGGGCGCTAGGCCAGGCGCGGCGGTAGGGGACCCGTCAAGGACAGGGCGCGTGTGCAGTTGGTGTTCCTGGGCTGCCCCGGGCTGGGCAAGGGCACCTACGCCGGCCGCCTCTTGCGCCTCCTCGGCGTGCCCCACATCACCACCGGCGACCTCCTCCACGATGAGCTCGCCTCCCAAGGCCCCCTCTCCAAGCAGGTATTCCAGTTCCTCGTGCTCAATCCCGGGTTGTGATTCATAGTAGAAGAATTGATAGCTAGAGACCCCCCCTGATGTTGACGAAAGGGAGCCTAAGGATAATTTTACCTGCAAGTGTTCCCCTGCATCAGCTATGAAATCGTAAACTTCATGTCCTGCTAATTTGTTTTTACCCTTCATTACGAAAAAATATGTCAGCTGAATCCAATTGTGAGCACCATTAATCTATAGTATCCATGGAATACTATAGGACAGAGTTCAGGTTTAGGCTGACCTCTGTAGTAGGGACGGAAATTTAAGTATGAGTAATATATATTGAATCTCTATTTTTTCATATATCTTTTCTTCAGTGGTATATTGTATTGCATAGTCTCTACACAAGCCACATGCAAGTCTTTGTCACATGCTACCGATGTTTTTGACCGATGTGTAGCACTGAGCCCTGCACGTATTTACACTGCTGAATTTTACACTAGATGGTTTTTGTTATACAACAGTTGTCCCGAATATGATTTGTTTGTTATGTAAGTTTATTCCCTTCTATGCTGCTAGATTACTGATCCAGGGTTCCTGTTATGACAGGTTTAGCTTATAACCGGAGGAGGCCCACAGGGCAGTAGTTAGGGGCTTGGCCCACAAGTTATCTTAGGCTATTCGTATTGAGATTATAAATACTAGATGTAAAACACTTTTGAGATCAAGCAATAAGAATATTATTATCCCTATTGCCCGGCTCCCAGAGGAGCCGGAAAGCATAGCCGCCTACAACCCTAGCCACCGCCGGCATCTTCCTCCTACGCGACGGCGCCCAGCCGCCGGCGCGCCCGCTCATCACCTCGCCCCACTCCATCCTTCCCCTACAACCTCCGGAGCAGGTCCGGTAGGACCCCTGGTACTACCAATTTGGTATCCAGCGACTCGGGTTCGCTCATGTCGTCATCAGCATCCACGCCGCTGCTGCCCATCACCACCACCGCCCTGATGACCACTGCCGGGACCCCAACGCTGCCGGCCCCGATCACCTCCGCGCCGCCGGCCCCCGTCACTTCCGCGCCACCGACAACCTCTGTCTTCACGCCGGAGGAGATGACCAGCACCCTGCGGGACCTCGTGACGGCCGTCCATGGCATCTCCCTGTACCTGGCCAGCCCGCACACCACCCCGCTGGCTGCGCCCCTCGCCTACAGCCATTCGGCGACGCACTGGCTGATCCAGGCCGCGTCTGGCCCGAGCGGGCCGCCCCTGCTGCCATTCCAGGCGGGCTACACCAGCGGGGCCCCACCGCTGCTGCACCTACAGCCGCCCCCAGCCGCGGGCCAGCTCTGGCCGCCGTGGCCGCCGACTTCCACACCGGCTTCCGCCGTGTTTAGCCGCTTCCCACAGCAGACGCAGCAGCCGCTGCATCTCCAGGCGCCACCTCCCAGCGCCGGACTACCGTCAGCCGCTCCGACCGGCCTGCCAATACACCAGGTCCGGTTTCCGCCCTCTCCGTCGCCATTACCGGCATGGGCGGCTGGGTCTTCGCCATCACCGGTCTACACCACGGCTCCAGAACAGCCGACCCCGTTCCCGCAGTTCAGCGGGCCATCCGGCTCCGCGGGGCCCTACCCGGAGTACTCCGACCAGGCGCCACCCGCCTCGCTGCTTCGTACCTCCGAGCATGTTCGACACGGCGCTCCGACGCGGACACCGCCGCGGTTCGCCAAGATCGACTTTGCTACATACGACGGCACGGAGGACCCCCTCAACTGGCTCAACCAGTGCGACCAGTTCTTTCGCGGGCAGCGCACCCTCGCATCGAAGCGTACCTGGCTCGCCTCTTACCACCTCCGCGGCGCGGCACAGACATGGTATTACGCTCTCGAGCAGGACGAGGGTGCCATGCCCCCTTGGGAGCGCTTCCGCGAGCTCTGCCTCCTTCGCTTTGGGCCTCTGGTTCGCGGGAGCCGCCTCGCGGAGCTCGGCCGCGTTCCCTTCACCTCCACGGTGCAGGACTTCGCCGATCATTTCCAGGCCCTGGCGTGCCATGCGTCGGGCATGACGGCGCAGCAGCGGGCCGACCTCTTTGTCGGTGGTCTTCCGGATCACATCCGCGTGGACGTGGAGCTTCGCGGCCCTCAGGATCTCCAGACGGCCATGTATTACGCCCGCGCCTTCGAGGCTTGCGCCCAGGCCATGCAGCCGACCGCCCCGGCTCGCGGAGGCTGGTAGGCCACCCGACCGGCCCCTGCGCCAGGCCGGCCACCTCCGGCCACCCCGGCGACTACTTCCCCGGCCACGACGCGACCCTTCCGTCTTCTCTCTCCGGCAGAGCAGATGGAGCGGCGGTGCCAGGGCCTCTGCTTTAACTGTGATGAGCCCTATACGCCGAGCCATGTCTGCCTGTGCCTCTTCTACCTGGAGACGGTCGACTTCGTTGAGGAGGACGCCCTGGCCGCCGGGGTCGACGCACTGCCACACCCAGCGGCTGCTGAGACCGCACCCGCGGGCCCCCCGGCGACGGCCCTCGTGGTCTCTCTCCACGCGCTCACGGGCATCCACGACGAGCGGACCATGCTGTTGCCGGTGATGATCCACGGTGAGCGCTTGGTGGCTTTGGTGGACACAGGCTCCACCCATAACTTCCTGCCTGAGGCTACCATGCGGCGCTTAGCACTTCAGCCGATGGGCGGGGAGCAACTTCGGGTCACGGTGGCTAACGGCGATCGTCTCCGATGTCATGGGCTCGCCCGGGACGTTCCCATCACCATCGGCGACGAACACTTCTCTATCACATGTGCGGGCATCAACTTGGGCTGCTTCGACTTCATCCTTGGCGTCGACTTCCTTCGGACCCTCGGTCCCATCCTTTGGGACTTCGACGCTCTGACGATGACCTTCTGGCGACTGGGCCGCCGCATCCGGTGGGACGGCATTGGGGGCACTGCACCGGCGACGCCGCAGCTCCAGCTGGCTGCGGCCACCTCTGAGGCCGAGCACCCACTATTGGATCACCTCCTGCAGCAGCACAGCGACCTCTTCGACGAGCCACAGGGCCTGCCGCCAGCCCGGGTGTATGATCACCGTATTCATCTCCTACCGGGCTCCGCACCGGTGGCAGTTCGTCCTTACCGCTATCCGCAGCTGCAGAAGGACGAGTTGGAGCGGCAGTGTGCACTCATGCTCGCCGAGGGCATCATTCGGATTTCCACGTCGCCCTTCACCGCGCCGGTCCTCCTAGTCCGCAAGTCGGACGGCACGTGGCGCTTCTGCATCGACTACCGTGCCCTTAATGCGCTCACACTCAAGGATAAATTTCCTATCCCGGTGGTCGATGAGCTCCTGGACGAGCTCCATGGGGCGCGCTTCTTCACCAAGCTTGACCTCCGGTCGGGGTACCACCAGGTGCGCATGCACCCGGACGACATCGCCAAGACGGCATTCCGTACTCACCACGGCCACTTCAAGTTCTTGGTGATGCCCTTTGGCCTCGCCAACGCGCCGGCAACCTTCCAGGCCCTGATGAACGACGTCCTCCGTCCCTACTTACGTTGGTTTGTGCTCGTTTTCTTTGATGGAATTCTTATCTACAGCGCCTCCTGGGGGGGAGCACCTCCAGCACGTCGCCATCGTCTTCAACGAGCTTCGGGTGCATCATCTTCATTTTAAGCGCTCGAAGTGCTCGTTCGGGACGCCTTCAGTCACCTACCTCGGCCATGTCATTTCGGCCAACGGGGTTGCTATGGATGCCGACAAGGTGGCAGCTGTAGCTGCCTGGCCGACGCCGTACTCACCGCGGGCTCTTCGTGGTTTTCTCGGCCTCGCGGGCTACTACCGGAAGTTTATCCGGGGGTTTGGCCTCATCGCGTCGCCCCTCACGTGTTTGCTGCGCCGCGACGCCTTCGCCTGGGACAACGAGGCGACGGCGGCATTCGAGGCCCTCAAGGGGGCCCTCACGACGGGTCCCGTTCTTTAGACGCCGGACTTTGACCGCCCATTCGTGGTGGACTGTGATGCCTCGGGTGTGGGGTTCGGCGCCGTGCTTCATCAGGGCGATGACCCTCTCGCTTTCTTCAGCCAGCCCTTCGCTCCGCGCCATCTTAAGCTCGCGACGTATGAGCGGGAGCTCATTGGCTGGGTACAGGCAGTACGCCATTGGCGGCCCTATTTGTGGGGTCGGTCTTTCCGCATTCGCATGGACCACTACAGTCTCAAGTTTTTGCTGGACCAGAGGCTCTCGACCATGCCGCAGCACCAGTGGATCAGCAAGCTCTTCGGCTTCGACTTCTCGGTCGAGTATCGCCCGGGTCGTCTTAATACCATGGCCGACGCCTTGTCTCGCCGCGACGCCGACCTCGACTCCATCGTCGGCGACTCCGCAGGGGTGGCGCTGTGCATCCGCTCTGGGCCGACCTTCGGTCTCTTCACCGACATTCGCCGGGCGATGGCGACCGCCGCCAACGCCGTCCTTCTTCAGCAGCAGCTGGCGGCCGGCGACCTGGAGGAGCCTTGGCGCTTCACCGACGGCCTGCTCCTCCATGGGCGCCGAGTCTTCGTACCGGCGCATGATGATCTCCGTCACCAGGTGTTGCTGCTAGCCCACTCGGCTGGCCATGAGGGTGTGCAGAAAACCCTCCATCGCCTCCGCGCTGACTTCTACATTCCTGGTGATCGAGCCCTGGTCCGTGACTGGGTTCGGTCTTGTATGACGTGCTAGCGCAACAAGACAGAGACATTATGGCCGGCTGGTCTGCTTCAGCCCTTGGAGGTGCCGTCTCAGGTCTGGGCAGATATATCCATGGACTTCATCGAGGGCCTCCCCAAGGTGGGCGGCAAATCGGTCATTCTCACGGTGGTCGACCGCTTCTCCAAGTATGCTCACTTCATCGCTTTGGGGCATCCGTATACAGCAGCGTCCGTGGCCCGTGCCTTCTTCGACGGCATCGTCCGTCTTCACGGTTTCCCCTCTTCAATTATCAGTGATCGGGAACCGGTGTTTACGGGCCATGTCTGGCGCGACCTCTTCAGGATGGCGGGCGTCACGCTCCGCCTGAGCACGGCCTTCCACCCCCAGATGGACGGTCAATCCGAGGTGGTTAACAAGGTGATTGCCATGTATTTGCGCTGTGTTACAGGTGATCAACCTCGGGCTTGGGTGGATTGGCTCGCTTGGGCGGAGTACTGCTACAACACCTCCTATCACTCCGCCCTGCGTGCTATGCCATTTGAGGTGGTCTACGGTCGGCCGCCCCCGCCTATCTTGCCGGTGGACCCAGCGACGGCTCGGACGGAGGCAGCGGGCGACCTTATCCGCACCCGTGACGAGATGCTTGCTGAGGTCCGTCAGCGTCTCCTTCAGGCCCAACAGCTGGCCAAGCACTACTACGACGGCCACCATCGCGAGGCGGAGTTCGCGGTGGGTGATTGGGTGTGGCTGTGTCTTCTCCACCGCTCTACGCAGTCACTAGACCCGCGCGCAAAGCGCAAGCTCGGGCCTAGCTACGCCGGGCCCTTCGCCGTCTTGGAGCGCATCGGACAGGTGGCTTACCGCCTTCAGCTTCCGGCCGGTGCTCGCATCCACGACGTCTTTCATGTCGGGCTGCTCAAGCCTTTCCGTGGGGAGCCACCTGCAGGCCCTCCCGCGCTTCCTCCGACCTTTGATGGACGCCTTCTTCCGGAACCAGAGAAGGTGTTGCAGGCACAGCTCTGTCGCGGGGTGTGGTTCGTCTTGATCCAGTGGGCGGGACTTCCGGCAGATGAGGCTACTTGGGAGCAGCGTGACGATATCTGCCAACACTACCCATACTTCCAGCTCGAGGACGAGCTGTTTGTGCAGGCGGGGAGAGATGTTATGATCGGTTTAGCTTATAACCGGAGGAGGCCCACCGGGCAGTAGTTAGGGGCTTGGCCCACAAGTTATCTTAGGCTATTCGTATTGAGATTATAAATACTAGATGTAAAACACTTTTGAGATCAAGCAATAAGAATATTATTATCCCTATTGCCCGGCTCCCAGAGGATCCGGAAACCATAGCCGCCTACAACCCTAGCCGCCGCCGCCATCTTCCTCCTGCGCGACAGCGCCCAGCCGCCGGCGTGCCCGCTCATCACCTCGCCCCGCTCCATCCTTCCCCTACAACCTTCGGAGCAGGTCTGGTAGGACCCCTGATACTACCAGTTCCTTTTTCCTGTACCTTCTAATGTTATCTGAACTCTCAATGCAGCACAACAGATGATTGAATGCGAGGCATGAATCTTAGCGGCGGACAGAAGCAAAGAGTTCAGATAGGCCGAGCATTGTATCAAAATGCTGACATCTGTTTGTTCAATGATCTGTTCAGCACAGATAACACTCATACAAGATCCCACCTTCTCAAGGTATAATATAATCTCTTTTTGTTCAGTAGAAGTTTGAGAACACGTTGCTTAAGGTTTCTCCCATTTGCAGGAATGCTTGCTTGGGGCTTTGTTTTAAAAACAGTGGTTTATGTCACTCACCAGATTGCATTCCTGCCTGTAACCGATCTTATTTTGGTGAGAATTTCATTGGTAAATGCTTCATGTAAATTCTATTGTCATAAATTCTTCGCTTCTCCTTATAAGGTAATTTTAATGTAGGTAATGAAAGGTGAGAGAATAGCACAAGCAGACAAATACAATGGTATACTTAGTTCAGAAGAGGAGCTAATGGAAACTATTGGTGCTCACCGAGATTCTCTCACAACATTGGACGTGATTGATGTTGCTAATGGAGGCAATGAGACATTCTCTTCTAGCATATCCAGGTCATTGTCATCGGTTGTAGAGAAAAATGAACAAAATGGCAAAGAAGACGGTGATAAGGTTCAAGGAGGGCAGCTGGCGCAGGAAGAAGGGAAAAGGCAGAGTGGGGTTCTAGATCTACTAGAAGTACATCAGATTCGCTTATGGGAGATCTCTTGTACCATTTGTGTTGATAGCATTGTTACTTTTCCAAGTACGTCGGATTGCTAACAATTATTGGATGGCCTAGGCTTCTCCCGAGGGCATTTTTTCTTGTGACAGCTACATACAAGACAACAACTCTGTTGTTCAACAAGATGCACATGGCCATATTCAGAACTCCTATGTCTTTCTTCGATTCCACTCGAAGTGGGCGCATCTTGAATAGAGTAATTCATTTGCATTTCCTCAAATTTCCTGGGAAGTTTCATTTATTTACTTCAACTATGCTTACTCAAGAATTAAATAGGCTTCAACTGAGCAAAGTGAAGTGGATACCAACACCGCTTACAACTAGCATCAAACACATCTATTGATAATTTTTATTGTATTAATATATTAATAAAATGCCTTATGTATGCTTGTGTCATGTAGTCCATCAACTAAATGCATTATGGATGTATAATTCTTAAGAAAAATCGGCGAACAATTTTATTTGATTTGAATTATCAAGGTGAGTTGTACATTATTTATAATCATTATAGGCATTATGTTCTTGATAGCTTCATTTGAAGGCCGTAATTTTGTTACCCCATTGCAACGCACGGGCCAACGATCCGTGAACCGCCGCCGAACTGAAGATGCGACCATTGCACCGACCCTGCCTGTGTGTGTATGCCAGAACCTGAAACAGAGCGGGAAAGGGGAGCAATTAAGGCATGCGATGGTCTGAAAGTTGGGCAGGGGGCGGCCTAAGGGCAAGGTGTCCAAGCTCTCTACTCTCTGTCATCTTATATCTCTGATTTTTTTCTGCATGCACATGTGTTTGAGGCAGGAACAATAACTAGCATCAGGAGGAGCAAGAAGCAGCGACAACTACCATTGCTGGCTAAGTTAGCTGGTAGGTTGCCCCCTCTCCCTCATATACAAGGGTTTGCAACGGCCAAAGCACTCAACAATCCATAGTTGGGTGAATTATTTCTCCCTGGCTCGTTGATTTGGGATAGCTTGTGGGCAACTGCGCAGTTTAGAAGAATAAGTACTGGAAACATCTTCTGAATGTTAAAGCCAATGGACTAGAAAACTATGAAGATAATTGATTTGTGTCCATGTCTACCTTTCGGTATTCAGCCTTGGCAGAGAAGGTGCCTCATGGTAGAGGCTTGACATAGGTGTGGCCTTGAATGCCAGGATTTTTATGAGTAGCCTCAGCCTTCTGTTCCACCTGTTCAGAATTCAAAAGATCAATGTACTGATGCATTTCAACTGTCGATGTGTGTTTTAACAAAAGAATACAATCTGATGTTTTAGTGACCAAGTGTTATTGATCTACAGGTGTGTTATTGATCTCTGTTTCTAAATAGATGGTGTTTTTTTGTACGTGAAGAAACATTGCATGCAAGACATCATCAAAAAAGCCTACTGCCACTGATGCTTCCTCGCGGAATCATAGCTTGATGGGGCTTGCTGCACCTCTGGAACAAGCAGCCGCTTACAAAGAGCATCTTGAAGGCTTGAACAAACGTACATAATGAAATTTAGAGTTCCAACAGTACATATGTGCAAGAGCATAGTTCACTTGGAACTTGCTCGTGGTGGAGACGTTCCACAAAGAAATAGGTGAAGACACCCTGAAACTTCAAGAGGTAATTTAGCAACTTAGTCCGGTAAGTACATTTGTGTGTAAATACAAAAAATGTCCATATAATCAAGACAATGAGTTAGTTGTAGGCATATAAAATGTATTAAGTTTTATTAAACCTAGAACTTGACAAACCTAGAATGGATCTTGGTACTTTTGAGTAATTTTGAACTATTGTTTTTCTACTTGCAAAGTTGTTTGAGTGGTATGCGCAAAAAAATTGTTGAGTGTTAATTTGTTTTCTATATAGGTTGCCAAGCATATGTTTATTTATTTTATTGGTACTCACCCTGACCCAAAGAAGTCCATCTATGATGGCATGGGCAATACAGATAGGGCGGAGTACGAATCATGTGCCAAACAGAGACACAATCAATCACCGGTGAATCCGGTCCATGACATCAAATGTTGGCATCCATGGCGCAAGACAGTATTGGTGATCAATCAATGTCTTTTTTTTGCATGTACTGATCAATCAATGCTAATTTGGCTAGAAGCATGTACATTTCCCAACTACAATTCCTTCCAACATGCAGACACAGATGTGCTTTGGGACATGAGATTTTTTTCCCGTTGCAACGCACGGGCATGTTTCCTAGTAGTGCTAAAGTCATTAACAAATCTAGGATAGAAGCCGGCTAAGCCAAGGAAACTACGCACTTGTTGCAAGTTGGTTGGTTGTGGCCAAGTTTTTATAGCATCAATTTTAGCTTCGTCTACATGAATACCCTTAGATGACACAAAAATCCCAAGAAAACAAGCTTGTTAACATCAAAAAGGCATTTCTCCATATTAGCATAAAGGCACTCTTTTCTTAGAGTTTGCAAAACGGTTCTAAGATGGATGACATGATCTTCTAGAGACATGCTAAACACAAGAATATCATCAAATTAGACCTCAACAAATACGCTAATGTAGGGGCGAAGAACATAATGCATCACACGCATAAAAGTACTGGGTGCTTCGGATAGGCCCATAGGCATAACTAGACATTCATACAAGCCAAATTTGGTTTTGAAAGCGGTTTTCCATTTATCACCTTCTTGAATGCGTATTTGGTAATAGCCACTTTTAAGATCAATTTTAGAGAAAATTGTGGCTCCACTAAGCTCGTCGAGCATATCATCAAGGCAAGGAATAGGATATCTATAACAAACGGTGATAGAATTGATGGGACGACAGTTGGAACACATGCAAAAACTACCGTCTTTCTTAGGCACAAGAATAACCGGAATCGCACAAGAACTTAAGCTTTCACGTACATGCGTATTGTCAATGAGTTGTTGTACTTGCCTTTGTATTTCCTTGGTGTCTTCGGGGTTGACGTGGTAGGGTGCCTTATTTGGTAACGGTGCGCCAGGGATGAGGCCGATGCGGTGTTCAATGCCTCGAAGTGGAGGTAGTCACGATGATAGCTCATCGGGGAAAACGTCCTTGAATTCCTACAATAGGGTAGACAACACGAAAGGTAGATGGTGAGAGGTGTTAGTCCTTGCCGCTTCATCTTTGCACAATAGGACATAGTGGGTGACACTAGATGGGTTCTCACACACTTCTCTCATCTCTCTTTTGGTAGCAAAGAGGATTAAGTTTTTCTTGTCGCTCATCGTGGAGGCACTCAATTTGGGCTTGTGGAGCTCACTCTCTTTTTGGTGTTTCACTATTGCACTATTCTCTCCATGATGGGTGGTTGCTTGCTTGTCGGCGATCACTTGTCTTGGTGACATAGGTCATATCACGTACTCCTTTCCTTTCATCTTGAAGCTATAGTGATTGGCTCTCCCATTATGGATGACACCGCGGTCGAATTCCCGAGGTCGTCCAAGGAGGAGGTGGCAAACGGACATGGGAACCACATCACACTCCAATGTGTATTCATATGCTCCTATCTTGAAAGAGACTTGAACGGTGTGCTCCACTTGAATGGTGCCGAAGTCTCTAAGCCATTGGACCTTGTAGGGGCGAGGATGCTTCATCTTGACCAATTGTAGCTTGGAACATAGCTCTTCACTTGCCAAATTGTGCCAAATTCCTCCGTCGATGATGACCTTCACGGAACGTCCGTTGATGCCCGCTTTGGTGTGGAAGATATGGCATCTTTGGTCTTCATCTTGTTGATGTTGAAGTGTCAAGACCTTGGAGACAACGAGAGTGGAGCTCGAATCATTGTCACAAAAGACTTGGTCATCTTCATCTTCATCCACGCGCCGGTGCATGGCCACGTGCTCAAGCGCTTCCATTTCTTCCTCACTCATCGAGTCATAGGTGCCATCGTCGTTGGCGATCATGGTGCGCTGAGTGGGGCACTCAAATGTCTTGTGGCCTCAGCCTTAACATGTGAAGCATTTGATGGAACTTGTCTTGACGGTCTCATCCATTGGAGTTCTTGATGATGAAACTCTCGGCTTGAAGTTGCTCGTAGTACGTCAACTTGGCGGTGTCGAAGATGACGAAGGTTTCTTGTAGCTTGACTTGCCGTCATTGCTTGTAGGAGTTTTTGTTGAAGGATAAGGCGTTGTAGTCATTGAAGCTTGATTATATGAACCATATGTCTTGGAAGAGTACTTGGCATACTTGTAATCATCTTGCACTTGTCGCTCTGCCTTGGTAGCTTGGTGCGCTAGCTCGAGGAGGTTCGTGTACGGTTGGAAATCCGCAATCTTCTTGATAGGATGGTTGAGTCCATTCAAGAAACGTTCCATGGTTTGCTCCTCATCTTCCGTGACGTTGGCTCGAATCATGGCTATCTCCATTTCCTTGTAATATTCTTCAACGGACTTGGTGCCTTACTTGAGGAGTTGCAATTTCTTGAAGAACTCGCGGCTAGTACGTGGGTACAAAGCGCGCTCGCATGACATCCTTCATTTGAGCCCATGTTGTGATTGGTGGGTCACCTTTTGCTTCTCGCCTCTCAATGACTTGCTCCCACCAAATGAGGGAATAGTCTTGGAACTCAAGAGATGCCATGGCGATCTTCTTTTCTTCTTCATAGTTGTGCAAGCGAAAGATCTTGTCAACTTTCAATGCCCAAGAAAGGTAGTCTTCGGGGTCGTTGCTTCCAGAGAACTTAGGCATGGTGAACTTGAGCTTGCCGTAGCGTTGCACAAGTTCAAGTTATACTACAAAGGAAATAATGATGCATAAAAATAGGACTCACAGGCAGATTCCCAAAAACCCAGTTGGATGGGTCATCATCACCCTTCTTAACCAAGTCAGTAGCAGCAAGCTCAGATAGCTTGGCCTGATCCATGAAATTGATGCGAGGAGTTCTCAAGTCAGCATTAGGCTTCTTGCCAATGATAAGGCAGTCCAGATACATAAGAAGTGGTGCGATGCCACAACTTGTGACAGCCTTTCCCCTGCTAGTGCCTTGTTGATATCTCATTACAGCCCTTCAAATATCATTGTCGGTTCTATATCCGGCATATCTTGTAGTAGGGGTCCTAAGCTAGGCGTCTTGGAGCGATGGTAACATGGACACAGGATTTTACCCAGGTTCGGGCTCTCTCGAAGAGATAATACCCTATGTCCTGCTTTTGATTGTATTCATATGGGTGTAGTACAGGGTACATGTATCTACCACAAGATTGTTCTAATGAATATGAGATGATCTATTAACTAGCCTGGCCTCGGTTTATATAATGTACCGGAGGCCTAGGGTTTTAGGAGAGTCCTTGGCTTGGGCGCCAAGTCTTGTGGAATCATCCTTGTATGCGGCATGGGCTGCCCGCCATGGGGGTCCTCGGCCCGATCCACCTAATCGGGAGACGATGTGGTGAGTACCCCGTAGTGCAGGACACCATCAGTAGCCCCCTGAACCGGTCTTCAAGTTGGGGACGCTCCTCGATTCTTCTGAACTGTTCTTCATCTTTGGTCGTCGGTCTTGAAAACTGGTTCAACAAATCTTCTCATTTTCAGTCTTGCGGATCGCCGAAGTGAATCCGAAAAGTTTACACGTCGGGTATCCGAGGAGCCCCTTTAAGTTTTCGGCCCTTATCAATGCCTTGTTATTTTTACGCCACACCTTGGGTTTGAAGTTGTTCCCGTGCGGCGGTGTCCTTTCGTGTCCGAGCTCCAACGCTAAACTGTATCCAAGATCCAACGCCGGACTATATCCGAGGTGTCTTTTTGCAGCCAAGCTCCAACGCCGGACTACATCCAAGCTCCAACACCGGACTGTATCCGAGCTCCAACGCCGGACTATATCCGAGCTCCAACGCCGGACTGTATCCGAGGTGTCATAGATCACCTTGGCTCGAAAAAGCCGAAGGAGTTTACCCGAGCTTAATGCCGGAAATGACCTCTACGGGGCGAACCATTTGTATCCGAGCTTTATGCCGGACTGCATCCAAGGTGGTGCACCACCTCGGTCTTGGGCTGATTGTTTGCGGATTTTATTTCCGATTGGTGCACTATATTTGCTGACGAGATGTATAGCCAGTAGCCCTCAAGGTGTGTGTCTGCCTAAAATCCGAGATGCACATTAGAGGAGATAGTGATAGGCGGACGGGCCCTTGAGAGTGGGTTTTGAGAAGTCACCGTAATATATTAGCTTGATGCCAGATAAGTCCCAGATGGTACCTATTGTTGTCCAAAGATGCATTTGCCCATAGCTCGGTCTAGCCGAACACTTAGCACTTTGAATTTTCTGCATTGAATATGCAATGCAGTAGCCCCCGAGCCACTGGTCAAGTGGCAACACCAAATCAGGGGATCGATGTGCCCCTTTAATATTTGTAAATGATAAGCCCGAAGCTCAGTAGTCCCCGAGCCTTAATGTGGGCACGGGTGGCCGGATTAAGGATCGATATCCGGAGTAAAATCACAAATTATGTGTAATGATTCTATGTATCTAACTACTCTACATCATTAATGTTGGGATCCTCATTGTACAAAACTTCGTTAACCAACCATCGGCTTCAACCTCCTCGGCCAGTAGCCGGGGAGTGTTTGTCCTACTTAGATTTACTGCAAACAAGGCAATCCGGCCATATGGTTTTATAAACAAAGGTACGCGAAGAGATATGTTATATTACTTTTTAACGTAAGAAACATCTTCCAAAGAAAATAGTCCCGCTATCGGTTCTTTTCTTTGGGTTGTCATGCTGACCATGATCATGAAACCACACCTCCGATCAATGTGGGAGGAAAATATTGTGGTTTTAGTTTGGGGAAAGTTTCCGAACTATGTGGTCTTTAGCGAACCTAAATTTTCACTTCCGTCGTTGTCAACCAATTATTTCCTTTAAGATGGCTAGCTTTCGGCTTCACCCAGTCTGAGGTACTAACCCGGATGACCCGGTAGTAACAATCACAGAGGTGCCCCATTACCGCCTAGCCGAAGAATTGGGAACGCAGGGGTAAGCACAGGAGCCAGGCAACCCAGCTTGGCCAAAATCTTAAGTCAAATTGATGCATATTTATGGCTTTATAACGATAATTATGGAAGGCAGCGCTCATATAGTGAATACAAACACTGATGATATATATTTTTATTTTGACTCCGTTGCGGCCGTTTATAATTTGAAAGTGGCCCATCATCGGCTTCTACCCCTTTGTAGATGCTACGCAGGGTGTTTCCGTACTAACAAGACAACCCTTAGCTGACGTCTCGGTGCCCGGAGGCGGTTGTGTTAGTGGAAATGAGGCAATCAGATATGTGGGCTTTATAACTTTCACTTAGTCATAGGAGCTTCAAGTTGGGAGGCCGGTTACTAGCCCCCGGTTAGTGTTCGGCGTCAGCCGAGGTCAAGCCGTTAACACTTCGGCCAATGTTATAAACGGCCCGTCGTTTAACACGGGGTGACCTTCATCGATCTTATAGTTTAACACAGTCATCGGATCGCTGACCAGTTTATGCTTATTGTGACAGTCAGTTTTTGGCTTTCTCCACTAAGGCGCTTAACCATCCGAGCTGGAAGCACAATCGCAGTGGTTCTCCCTTTGCACACCTAGCCGAACACTGCGGAACGTAGGAGGCAAGCATAGGAGCCACAATTCAAAACTGATGCATATAAAGCAATATCCGAGAACGTTTTGCCGAGGACTCCTCGGAGTACCTTGGCTTTTGGTGGGTTCGGCTCTAGTTGCAACCCCCCATTGATATTGCCGAAGCTTTAAAGGTGTCCGGCGTTGCACTGCAAGACTTATGTTGGAAACACACAAATAGGTTAAAAGTGGCATAAGCTTGGAAAACCAAAAAACTTCAGTAAAAACTTTACGTCCGAACTAAATCATGCTTTTTGTGCCAACCCCAAATTGGTCTTAAAAAAATTTGTGCTTCTGTCGTGCTTTAACATGACACATCCGATCTCAAGACTTCAAGCGGGTCAGCCTACGGCTTCAACCTCCTGTCCCGAAGCCAAGAAGCAAGACACCGCTAAGGGAAAACCTCCCTTGCCGGGCAGGAGAGCCTGGCGAGGTCAAGGTTGCCCCGGAAGCATGCTTCAGGACCGCCCCGTCAGGCTTGCCGGGGCATACGAAGGCAAAACAACCCGCCAAGACTTCACTGCCCCGCCTCACAGCAACACAAGTCACCGATCAGTGCGGTGTCAAGCCCCAAGATGACTAAGTGGTAGCCTTTTGCCACATGGCAGCCACTTCCTACAGGAATCACCTCCAGATGACACCCGTCCTGCGATGTGTCATCCAGACAGGAGACAAGGTGGCCAAACAGCCTGGCAAGGCGTACCGGGCAGGCCATGATGTGACACTGAGCGGCGCATTTAATGCGTACTACTCTGTCTACAGAGCAGATATGATAGCACTGTTCGCTATCTAATCAGTACACAATGACTAATTTGCCACTGTGGTGACCCCTTAATCTATAAAAGGAGGCCCATGGCAACCATAGAAAGGATTCAGACCCCTGTACACTCATACGCGTGTAGCTGCTCTTGCCCCGAGGCAACCCTGCCGGGCAAGAGCGCTGCATTTCCACCACCATCCACCATCAGTCCACCAAAGCAGGAGTAGGGTTTTACGCCTCGCGGCGGCCCAAACCTGGGTAAAACTGCTCGTGTGATCTCTGCCGCGCTATGCTGCACTCCTCCGCTCTTTATGCAACGTGCTCAGTCCCCCTGCCGAACCAAAAGGGGCCCTTGGCCGCATAGGTGGCCATGGTTTCCCACGACATCTTTGGCGCGCCAGGTAGGGGGCTTGCGCTTGCGCGAACCCAAGAAGTGTACGTAGCGCGTCATCTTTGCCGCCATCTTCTTCATCAACGGCTCCATCGTCCATTGCGCCCAAGAAGAAGCCCGGCACCGCAGCTCATCCATCCACCTCAAAGGCCCCGCCACACACGCCCTCCGATGCCGCGGGGGCTACGGGGATGACTAGAAGTGCGGACGCTGCGGGGGACATGGTCGGCGCGGGTGGCGTAGTTACCACCTCCCCTGCGGCCGAAGCAGGAGCAGGAGGCACCGGAGAAGGACAACACCAACTACATCCCGGCGGCCACGCCCCACGAGGTACGGGAGGAGAGATCATTCCATCTGCACCTCCCCGTCCGGCCGAGGGGCACAGCCGCAGTGGGGGTACTCGCTCTGGGGGGAATCACAACTCCTCGAGCGCTCCCGCCGCGGGGGCAGCCATAGAACATGCGCCAACCCCGGAACAAGCCGACCCAGCCGCTATGCCAAACGGAGCCGCTGGCCCTGAAGCACCTCCACCTCGTCCACACTCCATCCAGGTGGCTGGCTCACGACGACGAGAGCACGGCGCGATCGCTGCCTTCACCCGCGAGCTGCCGCAAGTCCGTTGGCCGTCCACTCGCACGCTCAAGCCAGATATACCAGAGAAGTATGACGGACGACTAAACCCGGCAGAGTTCTTGAGCATCTACACCATCGCTGTTCAAGCTGCCGGGGGAAGAGATGAGAAGGTATTCGCCAACTACTTCCCTTTGGCACTCAAGCCAAATGTGAGGTCTTGGCTGATGCACCTGCCGGAGAACTCCATTTCGACCTGGGCTGACATGTGCCATGAGTTCGTTGGCACCTTCATGTGCGGCCATCAAGAACCAGGGCGGCCCAGCGACTTGCAGCTCCTCCCGTAGAAGGAAGGCGAGAGCCTGCGGAAATACATGCAGAGATTCAGCAGAGTCCACAGGAATATTCCAGACATCCACCCGGCAGCTGTGATAGCTGCATTCCAGTTCAACGTGCGCAATCGTCGGATACATTCCAAGATGAACGTTCGATTGTCCAAGAATGTGAAGGAGCTTTACACTTTGGTGGATAAGTGTGCTCGAATAGAGGAGGGGAGGAAGCTCCCTGGAGAGGAGGATGGCGTCGACATCGATTCAGAGGATGATGACGAGGCCACCAGTCAAAAGAAGAAGAACAAGAAGCGCAACAAAAGGCGCAAGGATAAGGCAGTGATGACCGTTGAGGGATCGGGCATGCCTAGTACCGGCAAGAAAGCCAAGGCTGAGATACCCGGCAAGGAGGTTGCCGTGTGCACTGACTGCCGAGAAGCCGCGGCTGCCGAGAAGGTTGGGAAAGGCGATGGCCCGTATTGCAAGATCCATCGGACCAAGGGCCATGATCTCCAGGAGTGTAATCAGGTTCAACAACTTGTCAAGAAGCAGATGGCTGAATATGAGAAGCGAGATAAAGAGAAAGGTCAGAATGGCGCTGGCGGTAAGGGCCGGTGTGGCGGAGCAAGCCGCCCCGGCAAGGCTCCTCAGAATCAAGGGAAACCCGCCAGAGGCCGTGAGAAGGAGGATTGCAACGATGAGAGTGATGGAGGAGATGAAGAGGAAACCAGCGAGCAGGAATTCCAGAAAGCCACTGACGCCCTGTGCATTGACAGGGGTGCATCTTTGCACTCCTCTCACCGCCAACTTAAACGGTGGGTGCGAGAAGTCAATGCCATGGAGCCAGCGGTAGACTCTCGAAGGCTGCTCAAGTGGTCCTGCACGCCCATCATCTTTGACGAAGAGGACCACCCTGACCGCACCACCGTGGTAGGGTGCTTGCCGTTTTTGGTATCACCAACAATCCGCAACCTCAAAGTCACAAAGATGCCGGTTAACGGCCGGGCCGGGTTGAATCAGTTTTCTTCAAAGGTCATCAGCGAACTCCAGATAGCAGAAGAAGAGCTCAAGGTTACTGGTACGTTTCAAGGGATCAACCCCGGCAGTAGTCGTCCTAAGGGGAAAATCACGTTACCAGTGACATTTGGGGGAGAGTTGAATTACCAGATTGAGAAGATCGTGTTTGATGTGGTTGACCTCCCCCTGCCATACAATGGAATCCTTGGTCGCCCATCTTTGGCCAAGTTCAAGGTGGATCCCACTATGCCTACAACACCTTGGAGATGCCAGGGTCGGTGGGCGTCATTTCCATTCCATCAGACGAGAAGGACGCAATTATTTGCGTGGACAAGATGTACCGGGATGCGGTTGCGGCAGAGGCCACTGAAGCCGCAATCCCCTCCAAGGAAAATAATGGAAAGAAGAAGGCTAACAGGGACACCGACAAGGAATTCGGGAAGCGTACCTCTTCGGGGTATGCTGCGCCTGTTGATGACTCGCCGGAGAGTTCCAATAGCAAGAGATCCAAGGTTTCTGCACCCGCTGTGAAACAGGTCCCGGCAGGGCTAGCTGGCGCTAGTGGTACTTTCACTATCAGCGCCACCCTCGATGACAAATAGGAAAGCGCGCTCGTTGCATTCCTGCGGGCGAATGTTGATGTGTTTGCCTGGCAACCATCTGACATCCCCGGTGTTCCCAGGAAGGTAATCGAGCACCACCTTGCTGTCTGCCCACGTGCCTGACCCGTCAAACAAAAGGTCCAGAAGCAAGCTTTGGAGCGGCAGTAGTTTATTGCCGAGGAGATCAAGAAACTTGAGGCAGCTGGTCTGGTTAGAGGAGTGTTGCATCCAACGTGGTTAGCAAATCCAGTGGTGGTATGCAAAGCTAATGGGAAGTGGAGGCTGTGCATAGATTTTATGGATCTGAACAAGGCATCCCCGAAGGACCCATTTCCCTTGCCGCGTATCGACCAGATTGTGGATTCCACCTCCGGGTGTGACCTTGAAAGTGCAACTAATCCCCGGGTGGTTTTGGTAATTCTTAACAACATATAACTCATTGAACTAATACTCTTTCAAGGTGATCATTTCAGAAAGTTCAATGATTGGCATGGCATGGACTAGGAATGTGGACCCCTCAAAATGCTAAGGACACATATTGGCTCAAGCTCAAGACTCTACTCTTTTCATTTTAGTGATCCAAGATCACATTGAGTCCATAGGAAAGCCAATACTATTAAAAGGGGATGAGGTGTTGCTTAATGGCTTGCTTGCTCAAAATGCTTAATGATATGCTCCAAAAGCCCTCAACCACTTTCTCATATCCACATATGTCCCAAACCAAAAGTCAAACTCGGCCCCACCGATTTGATCTATCCGGCGCCACCGAGTTCATTTGACATAGCCACTGCCAGAAACCCTAATCAGTTCGGTCTCACCGATAGGGATCTCGGTCTCACCGAGATGGGATTGCTAACTCTCTATTTCCCTTCGTAACGTTTCGGTCTAACCGAGATGAGCGATTGGTCCCACCGATTTCGCAATGCAAACTCTCTGTTTCCTCTTCGTAATGTTTCGGTCTCACCGAAATGAGCGATCGGTCCCACCGAGTTTGCCTGACCAACTCTCTATTTGCCTATTACAGAAGTCGGTCTCACCGAGTTCATGTGATCGGTCTCACCGAGATTACGTTATGCCCTAACCCTAACGAAAATCGGTCCCACCGAGTTCACATGTCGGTCCCACCGAAAATCCTAACGTTCACATTTTGAACTAAATCGGTCTGACCGAGTTTCACTATTCAGTCCCACCGAGTTTGGTAAATTGTGTGTAACGGTTAGATTTTGTGTGGAGGCTATATATACCCCTCCACCCTTCCTCCATTCGTAGAGAGAGCCATCAGAGCGTGCCTACACTTCCAGCATTCATTTTCTAAGAGAGAACCACCTACTCATGTGTTGAGACCAAGATATTCCAATCCAACCACAAGCATCTTGATCTCTTGCCTTCCCCAAGCTGCTTTCCACTCAAATCATCTTTCCACCAAATCCAAATCTGTGAGAGAGAGTTGAGTGTTGGGGAGACTATCATTTGAAGCACAAGAGCAAGGAGTTCATCATCAACACACCATCTATTACCTTTTGGAGAGTGGTGTCTCCTAGATTGGTTAGGTGTTACTTGAGAGCCTCCGTCAAGATTGTGGAGTTGAACCAAGGAGTTTGTACGGGCAAGGAGATCGCCTACTTCGTGAAGATCTACCCTAGTGAGGCAAGTCCTTCGTGGGCGATGGCCATGGTGGGATAGACAAGGTTGCTTCTTCGTGGACCATTCGTGGGCGGAGCCCTCCGTGGACTCGCGCAATCGTTACCCTTCGTGGGTTGAAGTCTCCATCAACGTGGATGTACGATAGCACCACCTATCGGAACCACACCAAAAATCTCCGTGTCTATATTGTGTGTGCTCCCTCCAAACTCCTCCCCTTTACCTTGATATGCAATGATTTACATTCCGCTACTATGCTCTTATAATTGCATGTGTAGGTTGATTGCTTGACTTGTGCTAAGTAACTAAAATCTACCAAGACTTAAAATTGGGAAAAGGCTTGATTTTTATTTGGTCAAGTAGTCTAATCACCCCCCCTTCTAGACATACTTTGGATCCTACAAGTGGTATCAGAGCTTTGGTCTCCATTTGCCTTGATTTCCATAGCTTTGGTGATCATAGCCTTGGTTTCACAACCTAGGAGAGTATGGCATCTAGCGAGGGAAGTTACCACCGTAGAGGTCCTTACTTTGATGGTACTAATTTTGCTAGTTGGAAGCATAAGATGAAAATGTAGATTCTTGGACATAACCCCGCCATTTGGGCTATTGTGTGTATTGGCTTGCAAGTTGAATTCTTCGATGGGAGAGAACCGAATCGTGAAGCTAGCGCGGAAGAATTGAAGATGTTGCAATACAATGCTCAAGCTTGCGATATCCTCTTCAACGGATTGTGCCCCGAAGAATTCAACAAAATCAGCCGTCTTGAGAATGCAAAGGAAATTTGGGATACTTTGATTGATATGCATGAAGGTACCGACTCCGTCAAGGAATCCAAATTGGATGTGCATCAAAGTCAGCTTGACAAGTTCAAAATGAAGGATAGTGAAGGTGTCACTGAAATGTACTCTAGGCTTGCTCTCATCACAAATGAGATTGCCGGCTTAGGAAGTGAAGGGATGACCGACAGATTCATCATCAAGAAGATCCTAAGAGCCTTGGATAGAAAATATGACACCGTGTGCACATTGATCCAAATGATGCCAAATTACAAAGATCTCAAGCCAACTGAAGTCATTAGAAGAATTGTAGCTCATGAGATGTCACTCAAGGATAAAGAAGAGCTTCACAACAAGTCTAGTGGTGCTTACAAAGCCTCATGTGATGCTCCTACATCATCAAGTGAGAAACAAGCCTTCAATGAGGAATTGAGCCTAATGGTGAAGAACTTCAACAAGTTCTACCAGAGTAGAAGCAAGGAAAGAAGTTCCAAGTCAAGGTCCTACAATGACAAAAGATCTTCTAGTCGTGAGCGTAATCTCTACAATTGTGGAAGACCCGGACACTACTCCAATGAGTGTACGGCTCCCTACAAAAGAAGAGAAGACTCACCTAAAAGAAGAAGCAAAAGAGAAGAATCACCTCCAAGGGAGAGAAGGAGTAGAGATGATCGTTATGAACGAAGAACCTCTCGCAGAAGCAAGGATTCGGAAAGGAAGGACAAGTCATCAAGGAGCTATACAAAATGAATACATCAAGCTCATGTTGGTGAATGGGTATCCGGCTCCGACTCTGACCTCCACTCCGAGAGAAGTTATCACTCTGACTCCGAATATATTCAAGATGAAGGTGTTGCCGGTCTAGCACTTGTGTCAACCAACTCCTATGACATATTTGGCTCACCAAATGAAGGAATTGGAAGATGCTTCATGGCTAAAGGCCCAAGGGTACCACACCCCGAGTATGTTGATTTCAATAGTGATGAAGATGATTTGCTAGGTGATGATGATTTACTTGTTGACAACTCTACTGATGAAAACTATGATGAACTTGCTATTAATCATGCTAAACAAGATAAAACTAATGACGATGATAAGAAGGAGATTGAGCGTCTAACTAAAGAACTAAACACTCTTAAGTTAGCTCATGAAACTACCTTAGAAGATCATCGAGAGCTTTTAAAGACTCATGAGAAACTACGCTTTGAAAAGCTCAACCTAGAGCAAGAGCATGGGTTCCTAAAAGCAATCAATGATGATCTTCGTAAGAAAAGTTCTTCTTACATTGCCAAGTGTTTACTCTTGTCTACTTACATGCCACAAGTAAAATCTAGCAACAAGAGTAAGAAAGTTTCTTCTTCTAGTAGTAACAATAATCATGCTAAATCCAATATTTTTGCTTCTAGTAGTTCTCTTGATTCCACTAATGATTCTCTTAGCCAAGTTACACTTGAGCAAGAAAATAGCTTATTGAAGGGAATTATAGAGAAAAGGTGTTTACAAGAGCCTTGCCAGAAGTAAGCAATTTGAGGAAATTGTACGCAAGCAAGGAAGGCACCGGAAGAATCAAGGTGTTGGTTTTGAACGAAAGTTCAATGCCAATGGAGTTGAGTGGGAAGAAGATCAATACCCCAAGACGAAGTTTGTTCCTTAACAAGAGAAGTACGATCCTACTTCCTTCGAGGAGACACAAGCTCATGATGATCTTCCACCACAAGACCTCAAGCAAAAAGGCAAGGACAAACTTCAAGAGGAGATTGGTGCATTTGAAGAAGCTCCTAAGGCCTTGGTCAAGTGGGTTCCCAAGACTACATCAAGTTCTACTTCATCAAGTACGACTACAACTCCAAGGATTCCCGTCAAGATGATGTGGATCCCGAAGAAGAAGAACTAGAGAATTCGTGAGGGTGACTCCGCCAACATATTTCACTCATATCATTTTGGGAAGAACAAGTGCAATTATCTTCCACATCTTGTACTAGTTCAAGGAGTCACAAACCCTCTTGTTGATAAGACAAGGGACAAGGTAACCTAATGCTTTCATGGACATCATCTTGTGTGTACTTCAGTCTATGTCTATGGATATCCTTGTTTGTTCCTTGTGGGACTAACCCATGTAGGTATTGAAAGTGCAACTCACTCCAATGGATTGCTCCAAATGATCTACATCAACATTGAGCATCCACATCTTCAACATCTACATGAAGTCATCATCGACAAAACCCAAGGTTAGTTCATCCCTCTTAGGGGGGATATCACATCTAGGGGGAGCTTTACTCTAAGAATTGAGCTAAAGCAACTCTAATGATGTGAACACAACAATGCTTTATGTAAAAGTGGTAACCCCACTTGTGCTTAAACGATGAGTATGACCTATGATCAAATGTTCTCATTTGACTCCTAAGTCAATATACTCGTATATAGATGACCTAGTCATCGCCAAATGCTTGATAGATGCTAGAGTGTTTCTGCATGCTTTGTCACATATTTCATTTGCCATTTTATTGTGTAAGCATGTTGGTTGCATTTTTTTTCTCATTCGAGGACATCCATTTGTTGCTTTGATTGTTTGGTCTGTTTCTTTTGCCAAATGGATGGACAAGAATGCCTAAGAACTTCCTCTAGCTATCTATGCTTTTCTCGTCTCAAACTCTATTCATGTACATCACAAAGTTTGATCAAGTCAGATTCGAACCCTCTGGGTGAGGAGCACTCGGAGTCACCGATTCGTCATAGACTTAAACTTCCAAAACCTCTCTGTGCATTTCGGTCTGACCGATTCATCCTTTTCAGTCATACCGAGTTCACTGAGTTGATCTAGGTTTTCAATCTCGGTGCAACCGATTAGAACCATTCGGTCACACCGAGTAGCAGTAACCGCTTGCGATTCTGCATCTCGGTGCCACCGAGTTGTTCCACTTGGTCACACCGACAGGGTCAGGATATATATTCCAACGGGCCAAATTTTGGAAATTTCTCCGAAACCTTTTCGCCCGCGCGTGTCCTGCTCTGCCGACTCAGGTCTCTGGATCATCCTCTCATCACCAGCGACCCCCTGCCGCTGGTCTCCGCCGCTGTCAATGGAAATCTTCACCGCCGTTGCCGCCGTAGCGAGCTCATCGCCAAGTTAGGGTATGAGTTCGACCCTTTGTGCAATCTTTACCTCTGATTCTTAGCACAAAGACAATGCCATGATTCTTACCACGTATGAGATCAATCTATCCAACAAAAACTTCCTTTAGATTAGATTTGATTTGAAAATTTAGGGTTAGGTTTCCGCCGAACTCATCTCGGACCGACCGAGTTGTAGAAATTGGTCTCACCGATTTGGCTTAGGCCATTGCACTTGTAACTTTCGGTCTGACCGAAAGTTGCAAATCGGTGTGACCGAGTTCAACTCTCTGTGAAACCCTAGCAATCTCGGACTCACCGAACTGTGTCTCGGTCTGACCGATCTCACTAGTTCAGACTCCAATATTGCTTCGGTGGCAATGAGTTTAACAAATCGGTAGCTCCGAAATGCTTTCTGTGGAAAACTAAAACTAAATTTTTGACTCAATTGTTTTGCAAAATCTCTGCACTTTGTGATGCTCATCCACTCTATCTCATCTATAACTATTCACAGGGACAGCTTTCAGTTTGCAGTGCCAGAATGTTTGATCAGAGTGATAGCCAGAACAAGTCTGAGGAGCAAGTGAATCTAAGTGAGGGCACTAGTCCCTTTGACAGCTATGAGGATGGCAGCAGAAGTACTGCTAGCAACCTGCCTAAGGCTGCTACTAGGCAAAGGAGAAAGAGAAATTCTGAAGATGAAGATAAAGATTATGTGGCTACTGAGGAAGAGGTCAGCTCAAAGAAGAAGGTGGTCAAGAAGGAATTTGGCACAACTGCCTCTACAAAACCTGGTTTGAATAAGAAGGCTCCTGCAAAGAGAGTGCCCATGTCTAAGGCCAGAGCCTCAACTCTTGAAACTTCCAAATCAACTGTTGGAGAGGCTGCTGGTGAGGGCAACAAGAGAAAGGAAAGGGTCAAGAAGACTATGGCCAGAGTTGTTGGAAAGCCATCAATGATGATCCAATCTGATGAGGAAGAAGATGAAGAGGAAGATGCTGCACCAGCACCAAAGACTCAGAAATTGATAGGGGATGCCATCAAGTCTGGGGCTGCTCCAGTAAAGTCCAAGACTGCCCCCAAGTCTACTACTCAAGCTTCTAAGTCTGCACCAAAGAGAAGCACAAGAAACATACCAGATGCTGAAAAGAACAAGGCCCCAGTGCCTGAAATGGAAGAAGAAGAAGAAGCCCAAGTGCTTAGGAAGTTGAAGCCCAAGATTCCTGATCATGATGATACACATCCTGTTGCTGAAAACATGAAGGCAAGGAAGGATGCAGGTCTCAGATTGTGGAGACAATCAGATCCATATGCTGTGAGGAGAAGGACTGTTGTGGACTATATATTTCACACCAAGGAGCAGCAGGACTTCCATGCGACAATTCTTTTGGATAAGAAGCCCATAGTGTGTGACATGAAGTGGGTAGACTGGGAATACATCGACAACAATGAAGACCACTTCCCAGGAGTGCATGAAAGTTTCAGACTCAATGGAGTTGACACTTTTGTGGGTCAGAAGCTTACCAAGTGGAATGATGAGCTCATATGCAATTCTATTCTACAGCTCATTTCTATCCAGATGGAAGGATTGTATGCATGTCTGAAGGTACAAGGTACCAATCAACAATTGCTGAGTGGGCCAAGCTGATCAATGCCCCTGCAGAGCTTGAGGATGACATAGATGTCTATGCCAAGAAAAAGAAAGGTCACAACTCCATGGCCAACATGTATAAGGAGATTCCTGACAAAGCCTTGGAGACTCACAGGCTAGGCTCTGTATATTATCTGCTGTCTGGACTGGCCACTATTAACACCATCTTGAGGCACACCTTGTTGCCCAAATCAGGAGATCACAGGAGGATCAGTGGCCACTCCATCAATTTGCTTCTGTTGTTTGATGTGCCCAGAAGTTTAAGGTGATGAGTTTGATTGTTGAGACAATCAAGAGGACAGCTGCAGACCAGAAGAGATCATGTGGGTATGCTCCACACATCCAGATGCTCATCAACTCCAAGATGGGCACAAGCACATATTTGTTGGATAAAGAACACCTTCCCTTGAGGCCTGAATTTGAGGACAACACAGTTGTCATGGATGCTGAAGATCCTACATCAGTAGAGGCTCAAGAGAAGAGGGAGAAAGCAAAGGCAGAGAAGGCAGCCAAGATGCCAAGTGTAGAAGAGGCATCTCATGTTTTTCTCAAGTCAAAACAAGATCAACTTGGCTATCTCATTCAATCTACTTTGAGGATTGAGAAAGGTTTGGCCACCCTGACTCAGAATCAAGAGAGCCTCGAGAGGATCATTGAAACAAAGTTTTATGATCTGGACTTGAAGGTGACAGAGATATAGACAGCTGTTGAGCTGCTCCAGGAAGAAGCTGAGGAGAGGAAAGAGAAAGCTACAACAGATGCTTTTCAAAGAGTGCCTAGGGCACATAGATCTGCAGTAGTGCCTGTGACAGATACAAGAGCTACTGCGTCAGCACCTGCAGCTTCAGTTGCCCCTCCGGTTGCAACTCCACCAGCTCCAACAACCTCAACAGATGCATTTGTTCTTGGAGTCCTCTCTACACCACCTCCCGAAGATCAAGCCTAGAGAGACGCATAGCACTACGCATTTTCAAGCTTTTTGGTAACTTGTTGCCAAAGGGGGAGAAAGTGTATAGATCATAGGCTTCAAGAGAGAGTGCTTGCTTCTTTTTGCCAATTCTCTTTGCTACTTGTTTGCTACTTTTAGTGTGCTTGCTTAGTTGATACTCTATGTTTATGTGTGTGAGATACTTATGGTCATGTGTTTGCTCGTATCCTACATTAATGTTTGTGCTTGGATGATGACATTATTTATCTCTCTTGTATGATCATTCACTTTGCCTTGGTGATGAGTGCATATTTTCATATTCCATCATTTTGAGCGCTCCACCAAGATGTATGTGACATGGAAGAGTAACCCATGATCCTAATCGATTGTGCATTTGCATTCAAAAGCAAATTTTAAATAATGCACAAATTTAGGGGGAGCTCTTGCTTATCACATACTTCTCAAAGCGATGATATATTTCATTCTTATTATCATTTGTCGAAGCTTTGATCTATATGTTGTCATCAATTACCAAAAAGGGGAAGATTGAAAGTGCAACTAATCCCTGGGTGGTTTTGGTAATTCTTAACAACATATAGCTCATTGAACTAATACTCTTTCAAGATGATCATTTCATAAAATTCAATGATTGGCATGGCATGGACTTGGAATGTGGACCCCTCAAAATGCTAAGGACACATATTGGCTCAAGCTCAAGACTCTACTCTTTTCATTTTAGTGATCCAAGATCACATTAAGTCCATAGGAAAGCCAATACTATTAAAAGGGGATGAGGTGTTGCTTAATGGCTTGCTTGCTCAAAATGCTTAGTGATATGCTCCAAAAGCCCTCAACCACTTTCTCATATCCACATATGTCCCAAACCAAAAGTCAAACTCGGCCCCACCGATTTGATCTATCTGGCGCCACCGAGTTCATTTGACATAGCCACTGCCAGAAACCCTAATCAGTTCGGTCTCACCGATAGGGATCTCGGTCTCACCGAGATGGGATTGCTAACTCTCTGTTTCCCTTCGTAACATTTCGGTCTAACCGAGATGAGCGATCGGTCCCACCGAGTTCACAATGCAAACTCTCTGTTTCCTCTTCGTAACATTTCGGTCTCACCGAAATGAGCAATCGGTCCCACCGAGTTTGCCTGACCAGCTCTCTGTTTGCCTATTATAGAAATCGGTCTCACCAAGTTCATGTGATCGGTCTCACCGAGACTACGTTATGCCCTAACCCTAACGAAATCGGCCCCACCGAGTTGACATGTCGGTCCCACCAAAAATCCTAACGTTCACATTTTGAACTAAATCGGTCTGACCGAGTTTCACTATTCGGTCCCACCGAGTTTGGTAAATTGTGTTTAACAGTTAGATTTTGTGTGGAGGCTATATATACCCCTCTACCCTTCCTCCATTCATACAGAGAGCCTTCAGAACGTGCCTACACTTCCAGCATTCATTTTGTGAGAGAGAACCACCTACTCATGTGTTGAGACCAAGATATTCCAATCCAGCCACAAGAATCTTGATCTCTAGCCTTCCCCAAGCTGCTTTCCACTCAAATCATGTTTCCACCAAATCCAAATCTGTGATAGAGAGTTGAGTGTTGGGAAGACTATCATTTGAAGCACAAGAGCAAGGAGTTCATCATCAACACACCATCTATTACCTTTTGGAGAGTGGTGTCTCCTAGATTGGTTAGGTGTTACTTGGGAGCCTCCGTCAAGATTGTGGAGTTGAACCAAGGAGTTTGTACGGGCAAGGAGATCACCTACTTCGTGAAGATCTACCCTAGTGAGGCAAGTCCTTCGTGGGTGATGGCCATGGTGGGATAGACAAGGTTGCTTCTTCGTGGACCCTTCGTGGGTGGAGCCCTCCGTGGACTCGCGCAACCGTTACCCTTCATGGGTTGAAGTCTCCATCAACGTGGATGTACGATAGCACCACCTATCGGAACCACGCCAAAAATCTCCGTGTCTACATTGTGTTTGCTCCCTCCAAACTCCTCCCCTTTACCTTCATACGTAATGATTTACATTCCGCTGCTATACTCTTAGAATTGCATGTGTAGGTTGATTGCTTGACTTGTGCTAAGTTGCTAAAATCTGCCAAGACTTAAAATTGGGAAAAGGCTAGATTTTTATTTGGTCAAGTAGTCTAATCACCCCCCCTCTAGACATACTTTCGATCCTACAGACCTACCTTCCTTCCTAGATGCCTACTCTGGATATCATCAGATCTTCATGTCCAAGGAAGATGAAGAGAAGACCGCGTTCATCACCCCATGTGGCACATACTGCTTCGTGCGGATGCCTTTCGGGTTGAAGAGTGCTGGGTCTACTTTCGCAAGAGCAGTCCAGGTTGGTTTTGAGTCATAGTTGCACAGGAACGTTGAGGCTTACATGGATGATATTGTGGTCAAGACCAAGGACAGATCAACCCTCATTCAGGATTTGGAAGAGACGTTTGCTAATCTGCGCAAGATCACCTTGAAGCTAAATTCGAAGAAGTGTGTGTTTGGCATTCCTTCCGGCAAGCTACTTGGCTTCTTTGTGTTCCACCAGGGGATAGAGGCCAACCCCGACAAGATCAAGGCCATCGAGCAGATTCAAGCACCCAAGACAGTCAAGGACGTGAGGCATTTGACTGGATATGTTGCCGCACTTAGCAGGTTCATTTGCAAGTCTGCCGAGCATGCCTTGCCGTTCTTCAAAATTTTGAAAAAGGCTAGGCCCATGGAATGGACCCCAGAGGCAGACGCCACACTACAAGATTTGAAGGCCTACCTTTCCTCTGTGCCCACTTTGGTTGCTCCAAAACCTCAAGAGCCGTCGCTGCTATACTTGGTGGCAACTAATCAGGTGGTTAGCGTAGAACTGGTGGCGTAGAGGGAAGTGGATGGAGCAGCAGACACAGCTGGTGTCCCTTTCAGGGAGGAAAGCGAACACACCCAGGCAAGGTCAGATGCAGATCAAGATGGAGAAGAGCAAAGCAGCGAAAGCAGTTCTCTGGTCACGGCAAAGAAGAAAGTGGTGCAGAGCCCAGTGTACTTCGTCAGCTCCCTGTTGCAGGGGGCTAGATCCAGGTACTCTGGCGTGCAAAAATTGATCTTTGGCCTTGTCATGGCCTCAAGGAAACTGCGCCACTACTTCCAAGCCCATGAGGTCACAGTTGTCACCCGTTTCCCTTTGCAACGGATACTCCGAAACCCTGAGGCCACTGGCAGGATAGTGGAGTGGGCGTTGGAGTTATCCAGCTTTGGTTTGAAGTTTGAGAACACATCAACCATTCAGAGCAGAGCATTGGCAGAGTTTATTGTAGAATGGACGCCAACTCCTGATGAAAAGGTATTGGAGACAGTTATCCCCGGCAAGGAAGCACCCCAAGAATGGATCATGTATTTCGATGGCGCCTTCTCCCTACAAGGTGCAGGGGCTGGCGTGCTTCTCGTTGCTCCCACCGGAGAGCAACTGAAGTACGTCATCCAGATGCATTTTCCCCGGGAGGAGGCTACCAACAATACAACAGAGTATGAAGGGCTCCTTGCCGGGCTCAGAATTGCAACAGAACTGGGGATCAAGAAACTGATCATCCGCGGAGATTCACTACTTGTGGTGAGACAAGTCAACCAGTATTACCAAAGTCCATTGATGGAGGCATACTTTGAGGAAGTGAGAAAGTTGGAGGAGCGCTTTGACGGATTGCACACAGAGCACGTACCCCATGCGGAAAACAGCATCGCTGATCATCTGTCAAAGTGCGCTGCGCAGAAGCTCCCTGTGGAACTAGAAACTTTTTTTCTCCATCTGACTCAGCTCTCCGTATCCCCGGCAACAATGGCCAGAAAGAGGACGAACTGGACCCCGGCAAGCCTCTCCCGGTAGAACCTCTCGAGGATCCCGGCAGAAAGCTTGTCGGGCACAACTCCCCTTCGGTCGCTGAGCTGCATCCTCCCGCCAGGCCACCCATCCCCGCGGTCGAGGATTGCACGCTCACAGATGGGGAGGTACCGTTAGTCCTTGTTGCCGAGCCACAGGCTCCACCTTGGGCACGACACATAGTCCAGTTCCTCCAAACTGGAGAACTTCCCGAAGAGCAAGAAGAAGCTGAAAGAGTAGCCCAAAGAGCCAGTATGTATCAGTTTGTTGACGACACACTGTACAGAAGGAGGCCCAACAGTGTGAAATTGAGGTGCATTTGCCGGGAAGGAGGAAAGGAACTGCTAGCGGAGATACACAAGGGTATGTGCGGCTCCCACATTGGATCAAGGGCGTTGGTTGGGAAAGCTTTCCGGCAAGGATTCTATTGGCCCGCATCCCTCCAAGATGCAGTCGAGCTTGTCACCAAATGTGAAGCCTGCCAGTTCCATTCCAAGAACATCCACCTGCCTGCCCAAGCTCTTCAGACAATCCCTTTATCATAGTCGTTTTCGGTCTGGGGGCTCGATATCCTTGGCCCTTTCCCCCGTGCTGCCGGGGGCTTTGAATTCTTGTTCGTTGCAATCGACAAGTTTACAAAGTGGCCGAAAGTAGAGCCCATGAGAAAGGTGACTGCTCAGTCAGCTATCAAGTTCTTGAAAGGATTGGTGTGCCGCTTCGGAGTTCTTGCTCGGATCATCACTGACAATGGCACCCAGTTCACGAGTCGCGCCTTCAGGCAATACATTCATGCCCTTGGAAGCAAAATCTCGTTTGCCTCTGTGGCCCATCCAAGGAGCAACGGGCAAGCTGAGAGGGCGAACGCTGAAGTGTTGTGAGGACTCAAGATGAGAACTTTCGATAGGCTGCAGAAGTGCGGCAGGCGGTTTATCGATGAGCTGCCAGTGGTTCTTTGGTCCCTCAGAATAACACCAAATCGAGCTACCGGGCAGACTCCCTTCTCCCTAGTCTATGGGGCAGAAGCAGTTATCCCCAAGGAACTCATTTATGGGTCACCTCGAGTTCTTGCCTATGATGAAGTAGCGCAAGATCAGCACCGGCGTGACGATGTTGTACTACTCGAGGAGAACCGTCTCCGGGTTGCTACGCGTGTCGCACGCTATCAGCAAGCCCTGCGTTGCTATCATAGCCGCAGGGTTCGTGCCCGGTGTTTTGAGGAAGACGACCTTGTCCTTAGGCGCGTTCAGTCCGCCAAGGGTGCAAACAAGTTGACGCTAAAGTGGGAAGGCCCTTATTGGGTAGTACGAGTCACCAGACCTGGCATAGTCCGTCTGGAGACCGAAGATGGCATTGAGTTGCAAAACTCATGGAACATTGAGCATCTCCGCAAGTTCTACCCATAAGGCGTGGCTGTTGGGCCCTGCCCGGCAGCCACCCTTTTGTACAGGCCTTGCCTCTGTTGCATGTAACCCCTTGTACAAAGCCAGGCGCAGACCCTGAGCAATAGAGCAATAAATGAAGCACTGGGGGGCCCCCGACAGATTGCATGCATGCATAAGCATATCATGAGCATTGCATGTTCATGTAGATAAGATCGCATGAGGCTTCATTTTCATCTGCATCAAACTGCAGGCTCCTACCGAGGATTTGATCCCGAAAAAGGAGAAGAAAAGACAAGCCTACATTGCGATCCCCGGCAAGCCCAAACAGATAAGTTCTCTCTCTTATCCATACAAGTTCTGTAAGTAAAAACTTGTGCATAGGAAAACCTCGCCGCTTTCAAGACTTAGGTGCTCCCGTCCCTTGACTCAAACGTTGCTTCGGCCAAGGAGGTTGTAGTGGCCTTTGGCGAGAAAGTTGGCGGGAGCTGGTCCCTCTTCACGATTTGTGCCCAGCAGGCCCAGCCCCGCGGCAACAACTTGAGGGTACCGGCAGGATAGCCTACCGGGGAAAAAATTGTTTACTTAAGTGTAAAGAGGCATTCTCCCTCTGCATGGACATGTTACATGCACAAATGCCCGGCAAGGTTTATCTTTTTCATTAATATGTTGATCAACAAGTACAGACCTTACAGGACACAAACATGGAGAAAAGAGATTACATAATTTGAACTAAAGTTTGGCAAGTGCCTACATATTTTAGATTGAAAAAAGATAAGTGCCCCGTGATGCCCTTTCTTGCCCCTCTCCTTCTAGGCACCGCCGCAGGAGGTGAATAGGGCAAAACGCTTCACCGCCCCCCCCCCTCACAGCGACGCAAGTCACCGATCGGTGCGGTGTCAAGCCCCAAGATGACTAAGTGGCTGCCTTTTGCCACATGGCAGCCATTTCCTACAGGAATCACCTCCAGATGACACCCGTCCTGCGACGTGTCATGCGGACAGGAGAGAAGGTGGCCAAACAGCCTGGCAAGGCGTGCTGGGCAGGCCATGATGTGACACTGAGTGGCGCATTTAATGTGTACTGCTCTGTCTGCAGAGCAGATATGATAGCACTGTTCGCTATCTAATCAGTACACAATGACTGATTTGCCACTATGGTGACCCTTAATCTATAAAAGGAGGCCCATGGTAACCATAGAAAGGATTCGGACCCCTGTACACTCATGCGCGCATAGCTGCTATCGCCCTGAGGCAACCCTGCTAGGTAAGAGCGCTGTGTTTCCACCACCATCCACCATCAATCCACCAAAGCAGGAGTAGGGTTTTACGCCTAGCGGTGGCCCGAACCTGGGTAAAACTGCCCGTGTGATCTCTGTCGTGCTACGCTGCGCTCCTCCGCTCTTTGTGCAACGTGCTCAGCCCCCCTGCCGAACCAAAAGGTGCCCTTGGCCCCATAGGTGGCCATGGTTTCCCGCGACAAAGTGTTTTTAACAAACTAGGTTTTTTGTTTAGCACAAATGTAATGATTGGTCGAACCGAACAAAAATTAAACATTAAAAAAAGTGAGCATGAAAGCGACTTAGCTGGTTAATGTTCTCGGTGTTGATGACGCGGCCCGAGCTTACGGCGGGACGAGGTCCCAGCCCCAAGCCAGTCCCGAGGTGGCCGAGCGAAGAGCTCGGCACTCCGAAGTGGCGACACAGCACGACCGCTGTGGAGAGGTGAAGCTCCCAGTCTAGCCAAGGTGACGGAGCAGGTCGGCGCGTGACGCTGGAGCCCCCCATCTCAGCCGGCGGATCGAAATAGGTCGGCGTCGGTTTACCTGTGCACATAAAACAGTGCAAACCAAAAGTAATAAAAAATAGAGATAATAATATATGTTTTTTTTAATCTACTTAATTAACTTAAGCATAGTAAGTAATTAAAGAAATATGGCCTGAGCACCGAGGTCGGCTCGATGGCATGATGGCGTTGTGGCGCGGCGATGTCGACACAGGTCGGCCAACCTCGGTGACGGCGAGACGCCGGCTAGACCGACGTCATGCACAAGTGTCGACAAAATAACCCTGCAAAAATAATGCAGTGCAAAACAACAGAAAATATTCTGTGTGCAATAATTTTAGGAGCTAGCCGAATAGTTGGGAAAAATAAAACCTGTTCGACGGCGATGACCAGGACTGGTCTGTACAGAACTAGTATCAGTGAGCACCAAGAATTAGGTCACTTTGATCTTTATGTGAAGTAGTACTTGAATTACTAGAATTCGCTGACCAAAATCGAGGTACGATACTGCATGACTAGTATAATCAATTGGGTTATAGATTTATGCAATTTTCAACAAAAAAATAGCAGAGCGACCAACTAGGAGCTGGGGAAAAAAATCTCCCTGATGTGTGTTCGGAGGTCCTCATCTCCATGTGGTCACTCGGGATGTGCTGCCGTCACTCCATGTATGTGTTGCTGCGCGTGCGCCCCTGAGAAGCCGATCAAGCCGGAGCTAACGCCCATCACGTGGTGGCAACAATGACCAAAAAAGGACTATTGAATTAGTAATCCAAGATGAATTAGTATATCCAAGTAAAAAGAGGATATCTATCAATTAAATATGGAAAATGTGATCAATTTAGCACAAGTAGTACTTCCCTTGCTAGTATATTCATGATTACGCTTTTACTTTGCTAGCTTGGTTATGGACTTGCGCGGGGATCAGCTCCTCATGTCACTTTATGTCTGGATGGGTCTGCCGCGTCGACGGACCGAATTTTAAATTGGTCGCTAAAGGTCTACACAGAAAAATATCATGCAAACCAGCAGAACAATATCCTGTGCGTATTTAATATATATTGTGCAGGTAACTGGAAAAATAGAACCTGATATTCCTGTTCGAGTAGTGAGGCGCTGAAATTCAAGGTGAAAAAGCTTAAACTGATCGGACTAGTACTACCTTGTATGAAGTTCAATTAGACCTCAAAAGACGTGATGACTGAATAGTATTTTTTAGTGGAGTCCTATACGTGAACTCCTAGTGGAATTGTACTAGTAGTTCAAGGCGTTTTGGTTCTCCACGTGCCTTAGCTTCACTCCATCTCTTCTAACACTGGTTTGACCTCCACGTGAAGTAGCAACCATGAAGGGATTCAACAAAACTGCACCATCTGACAAACGGCACTGTCGCTACCTTAATAATAAAATAAAAGGAAAAGGTGAGGAGAGGATCATCCCTGTGCAAGCACTACCTGGGGAGGGCAGCTTCTGGCCCCTTCGTGTCTGCTTGGGACCCAGGATCACATGAGACCAGTGCTCAGCCGATGAAGACACTTTTTGTCCTCGGTCGTGCCGATCTCTTGACGCTTAGCGGCTGCCCGACGCATAATTTTTTATCCGATCTAAGATCAAAGTTGATCTGGACGATCCTGTGAAATAAGATTGCGATCCTACAACAATAACTCTCGAAGAAATAAATTCGTGTGAAACAAATCTAACTGAAAAAATAGCACCTGATCATCTCATCGATCCGCGGCGATCACCCAGCAGGCTCTCAATGAAAGCACCAATGTCGGTTCTATATCCGGCATATCTCGTAGTAGGGGTCCTAAGCTAGGCGTCTTGGAGCGATGATAACATAGACACAGGATTTTATCGAAGTTCGGGCTCTCTCGAAGAGATAATTCCCTACGTCCTGCTTTTGATTGTATTCATATGGGTGTAGTATAGGGTACATGTATCTACGACGAGATTGTTCTAATGAATATGAGATGATCTATTAACTAGCCTGGCCTCGGTTTATATAATGTACCGGAGGCCTAGGGTTTTAGGAGAGTCCTTGGCTTGGGCACCAAGTCTTGTGGAATCTTCCTTGTATGCGGCATGGGCTTCCTGAAGTGGCCCATTTGTGAACCACCATGGGGGTCCTCTGCCCGATCCACCTGGTCGGGAGACGATGTGGTGAGTACCCCCTAGTCCAGGACACCGTCAATCATCAACAAGCAACTGGCAATAGTCCATATTTGCCATATCTTCAGAGACAAGATTCTCATCCATTGCTGCCTCCCTAGAAACCCATGTAGACGTACCAGGAATAACAACCTTCATGAAAAGAATTACGTAAAACACCTGAAGAGCCAAATCATCTTTCTTGTCATCCTTCACAAGATCCTCGAGGATCTTGCGTAGACCCTTTGTCTGGATATCATCACTGCTCTAATAGCCAAGTTTGCCCTTCAGCCTCATGACAACATCATTGAACCCATCATTTGAGGGCCTAGGAGGGGTATGATCACCTTGACGAAAACCAAAAAGAAGGTGAACAACATCACTTGTAATGCACAATTTCTTATTTGGCTCGCCCATGTCTAGAATCATAGTTGAAGGGTCAATCCTGGTGTAAAGGTGCCCCATCAAAGGACGATAAATATTCGACTCAACCTTCAAATCAAAGACACAACCAAAACCATACTTGATAACCCTCTCCTTGTGCCTTGGCTCTAGCAATTTTGCGCACGCCTTGACCTCTTTCAGTGAGCAGTGAACCATCTTGTTAAAACATTTCACATTGTCTCCTCCTTCATCAGCTCCTTCCACTGCTTTGCCTCCTCTATTCTTCCTCACAGGTCTCTTCACAAGCTCATACTGCATAAAATGGAATATAAGAGACCATGGCATAACGATGTGTTCATAAAAATAAACCAGGAGTTCAGCATCGTTGAACAAGAAAGAACCACATAAACAATTAGAGCAATACAAAAAAGAAATGTATAACAATTTATATACCAAAAGTTCAACAGTCAAGAGCAAGGCAGCACAACCATGTATACCCAGAGGTTCAACTACTTTACTCAGCGTTGACAAAAATTATACCAGAAGTTCAACAATAAAGAACAATGCAGTACTACATACACAAATATAGAGCATGCAGACATGGGTTTGATAAAAAAATACTAGCATAAGGAAAAAAACTAATACACCAGATTTATACCTGATCAGCAACATCATCATCACCATCCTCGTCATCAACTTCAAAATCCTAATCACCCTGTTCATCCCCATCAACACGAGCACGCTTCTTAAGAACCTTATTAACTTTTGCAGCCCTCCCTTGCGCTTAATGCCACACCTCTTTCCCTTCCTAGAACCAGCACCACCAAGCGTAGATGATGTGGACTTCGCATACGCAAGAACACGTGGAATACGGCGTGGGGTACCACCAGGAGCTTGGCCAGCAACTTTAGGAAGTTCACCTACAGTACAACCTGCAACATTTGAAACACGTGGGCTCCTCCGAGGAGTAACTTCACCAATGAGATGCTTCTTTGTTGAGATCCGCTTGAATTTCTTCGTCACAGGGGCAACCATGGTATCAGCTCCGGACACCTGCCCAACTATGGGCTCAGCAAGATCACGACCTTTGTGTATACGGGTCGCCTTCTTCCTCTCATATTCTCCTAGCTTCTTCCTCTTCCGTTCTTCCTCTGCAAGAAGCTCCAAGGGCACATCCTCAGCTTGTGTGACAGCTTCGGTGCCCTCAACAGATTGGGACTGTGTCTCTGACATCTGAAGAGAGCAGAAATGCTCCTGAATTTGATCACAATCATCAGCTGATGGAGCCACCTGCTCAGACTCAGCAGTCTTCTCAGCCCCACCCATGTCAGATATAACATCGTTGATGATGGTATCAACACCTTCTTCACTGCCTGCATCTACAAAAATAAAATAACAAAACAAACAAAAAGAGTCAAGAACAAAAACAAAAACAAACAAAAGAAGAAGTTCAAAATCATTCTTTTAGTTAAAAAAAAACAAAAAGGTGAAGCAAGAGCTGAGTTGCACATACTAGCTAAAGCAACGGCTGCAGACGCAAGGTCTTTGAGGTATAATTTTTTTTCAAGAAAGCAAGCAACCTCAGCAACTAAACTCAAGGGGGCTGATGATTTAGTTGTATTAGACTTTGGAACAACAACATTAACTTCTGTACCACCATCTTGATCACAACCACTTTTATCAGAATTTTTAATCTCATCACCAACTACAAAAAGGAAAAAAATGGCACCTGAGTTTTCAAAAGGAAAATAACTTTAGAAATGAAAACACAAAAGCCAAAAGAAGTACTGTAAAAACAAGATCGAAGAAGTTCAACAAAAACTACCAAAGAAGTGAAACAATGAATATCCAGAAGTTCAACATAAACTTTAAAAAAGCAACTAAAACAATGAATAGCCAGAAGTTCAACAAGACCTTACCAAGCAGTAATCCAAAGAACAACTAGAAGTAAAAAAACAAAGTTAATTAATTAATAGAAATCAAAAGATCAAGTTTCTGAATGAGGCAGTATTACATAAACAAATAAAGCATGAGAATTAACAAAAAATTACAAAAAACCAATATGACAAACAGAAATATGAAGTTATCATAAAAAAATGGTAACTTCTTGCCACAATGTCAAAAATGGTTCAACAAAGCTGCCATGATTAATATTGACACAACATCTACAATGAATATCAATGTATAACCAGAAAGCCCACCTACCACTTTTCATTACCATGAAAATGATAACACAAAATACATAGTCATGTACTACAATTGAAACACTGGGAAGTCCAAAACACACCTAATGAAATACTTCATTGGTAATTCCATAAAAAATCCACTAAGGTACAATCTGCTCACTTCAACTACTAGTAAAATGCATAGACATAAACTATGTAGGAAGTTCACATTGTCAAGCAAGGGCAGTTCAACATGACAACAAAGTAAAGATCAAGGCAGCCATATAAAAAGAAAACTCCTATTATTTATAAGACAGGATGCATATACATATACATACCTGAAGAAGGTCCTGAAGCCATCACGACACCACTCCCTGATGTAAGATACTCCAAGCCCTAGATCCACATACAAAACCAAACACAAAAACAGGGGAAAAGGTACATCTTATTAGTAAGAACAAAATCAAACCATAGTTCAAAAAGCAACTACATCAAACCCTGTAATATAACAACTAAATGACAGCAACAACTATGAAGATGGACAACACCACATCAGGGCAAGCACACCTACATACAATACTCATCATCCTTATTAAAATGTCACTGACACAAGCTATACTGCCAAATCAATAAGAAGAAAAAGTTGAAGCCGCATCAGATCCAGCAGCAACCACCACACCACAACCTGCTTACATACATATGATAGGGTAGAAAATGCCCACGGGGAAATTAAATCCACACAATAGTAAAGGCTAAAACAGAAGACAGACACGAAATCGAAGCATCTACCAACAACCTTGCAGAAGAACTCTACCTACCCTTGCATCCAACCATCAGAAGAAAGGGGGAGGCAGATGCAAGAGCGCACAGAAGGAAAACATAGCACGGGCTAGATCTGGCGAATCCTAAGAGGGAGCGTTGGGGGCAGACATCATTTGTACCTCTCCAGACGACACAGATGAACAAATCCGCGGCAGTTCTTCCACCCGACGACGCCACGAGCATCTACAAAACCGCACCAGACGGTTGCCCGCTCCGCTTGGAAGCTGAAGAGAGCAGACCGAGGGAGGAAGAGAGGGGTGTGGGGGCAGAAGTAGGAGCGGGGTGTGTGGCCGGTTACTCCACCCACGAGCGCAGGAGAGTGCGGCGACCAAATCGGGGAAGTTGGCGCTGGCGAGAAGATCGGAAGTTGTTGAACAGAGAGAGGGCGATGGACAGACAGAGATAGCGAGCGAGAGGAGGGGGAGGGGGTTTTCTGACAAGGGGTCTGAGAGGAGGTTGAATGCTACTTCTTGAGCTTGTGTTGGTTTTTCCCTTGAAGAGGAAAAGGTGATGCAGCATGGTAGAGGAAAGTATTTCCCTCAGTTAAGAACCAAGGTATCAATCCAGTAGGAGAAGAACGCACAAATCACCAACACCTGCACAAACAATCAAACACTTGCACCCAACGTGATAAAGGGGTTGCCAATCCCTTCACGGCCAATTGCAAAAGTGAGATCTGTTACAGATAGATAAACAAAAGATAAAATATTTTGGGGTTTTTTGGTATATAGATATGAAAATAAAAGATTCCAAAATAGTAGATCGGAAAGAATTATGATGGATAATAGACCCGGGGGCCATAGGTTTCACTAGAGGATTCTCTCACGAAGGCAAATAATACGGTGGGTGAACAAATTACTATCGAGCAATTGATAGAAAAGCGCAAAGTTATGACGATATCCAAGGCAATGATTATGCATATAGGCATCACGTCCATGTCAAGTAGACCGACTCCTCCCTGCATCTACTACTATTACTCCACACATCGACCGCTATCCAGCATGCATCTAGAGTATTAAGTTCATAAAGAACGGAGTAACGCCTTAAGTAAGATGACATGATGTAGAGGAATTAACTCAAGCAATATGATGAAACCCCCATCTTTTTATCCTCGATGGCAACAATGCAATACGTGTCTCGCTACCCCTACTTTGTCACTGGGTGAAATCACGCAAGATTGAACCCAAAGCTAAGCACCTCTCCCATTGCAAGAAAAACGAATCTAGTTGGCTAAACCAAACCGATAATTTGAAGAGAAATACAAAGATATTAAATCATGCATAAAAGAATTCAGAGAAGATTCAAATAATATTCATAGATAAGCTGATCATAAATCCACAATTCATCGGATCTCGACAAACACACCGCAAAAGAAGATTACATCGGATAGATCTCCAAGAACATCAAGGAGAACGTTGTATTGACAATCAAAGAGAGAGAAGAAGCCATCTAGCTACTAGCTATGGACCCGTAGGTCTGAGGTAAACTACTCACGCATCATCGGAAGGGCAATGGAGTTGATGTAGATGCCCTTCATGATTGATTCCCCCTTCGGCGGGATGCCAGAAAAAGCCCCAAGATGGGATCTCACGGGAACAGAAGGTTGCGGCGGTGGAAAAGTGTTTTCGTGGATGCCTCTTGTGGTTCTGGAATATATAGGAGGAAGAGCTAGGTCACGAGGTCACCGAGGGGCCCACAAGGTAGCGGGCGCACCCCCCACTAGGGCGCGCCCTCCACCCTTGTCGCCGCCTCGTGGCTCTTCTGACTTGGATTCCAAGTGCCCTGGGTGTCTTCTGGTCCAAGAAAAATCATCGTGAAGTTTTATTCCGTTTGGACTCTGTTTGGTATTCCTTTTCGGGCTAAAAAACAAGGAAAAAACAGAAACTGGCACTGGGCTCTAGGTTAATAAGTTAGTCCCAAAAATAATATAAAATAGCATATTATTGCATATAAAACATCCAAAACAGATAATATAATAGCATGGAACAATAAAAAATTATAGATACATTGGAGACGTATCAAGCATCCCCAAGCTTAATTCCTGCTCGTCCTTGAGTAGGTAAATGATAAAAACAGAATTTTTGATGTGGAATGCTACCTAACATACTTATCCATGTAATTTTTTTATTGTGGCATGAATGTTCTGATCCATAAGATTCAAAACAAAAGTTTAATATTGACATAAAAACAATAATACTTCAAGCATACTAATAAAGAAATCATGTCTTCTCAAAATAACATGGCCAAAGAAAGTTATCCCTACAAAATCATATAGTTTGGCTATGCTCCATCTTCATCACACAATGTACTCAAATCATGCACAACCCCGATGACAAGCCAAGCAATTGTTTCATACTTTTGATGTTCTCAAACCTTTTCAACATTCACGCAATACATGAGCGTGAGCCATGGACATAGCACTATAGGTGGAATAGAATGTCGGGGCACGACACCTATGGGATCCCGAGAGACCCCTTTTACGATTCGGCGGGGGGAGAGGTACACGCAAAGAGCAGAGCCGGAGACCGACGCGTGAGGTTTTTACCCAGGTTCAGGCCGCTGATCAGCGTAAAACCCTACTCCTGCTTTGTGTTCTTATTGATGTTCTTGAGCCCAGCCTCCAGGAGCGCTCGCAATGAACAGTATGTTCAAAGAGCAGCTACGCATGCAGAATGGGCCAGAAGTTCTCCTCCTTTGTAGCAGTTGCCTTGGGCCTCCTTTTATATGCTCAAAGGGGTCTCCACAGTGGCAAAATGTACATACATTGAGGTGTAAAGTAGCTACAGGGTATAATACCTAACCCCTGACGAATTAGGACAAACGCATTTAATGCACCGTGAGGTGTCTGTTTAGGTGTCCTCACTTTCTTGGGGATGGAAAAAGGGCCCATCCCATCAGCACCGCTTAAGATCTCCTCCACTGGCGCTCCGCCACGCATCCATGGAAGGAGCCAGAATGTCAGACTCGTCACTGTGGCGAAGCGGTGGCACAGTGGCAGAACCTCGCCAGGCGCCGAAACTTGCTGGGCGCCAGGCCTTGCCGGGCACCGATCCTTGCCGGGCGCCGAGCCTTGCCGGGCGCCGATCCTTGCCGGGTTCCTCAGGCCACCCCGGCAAGGATCTTGCCGGGGAGGCTGGTCTTCAATTTCCAGCTTTGCTTATTTGCTGATTCTCAGACCTCTGACTTGATGATTTCCTTGATAACTTAAATCGACCTCGAGCTGATCCCGGCAAGCCTTGCCGCGAGGATGGCTACAACTACCCGTGCACAAGTAAGGGGTACTAATGGCCCCATACTTAGTACACCGACAGGAGCCCCCGGGCCTGGGCCATACACGAGTGCGAGGCGTTGTTGGGCTAGGCCCAAATAGTTCACGGGCATGCGTGGCAGGGGATTAACTGCTTGCAAAGATCTGGTTTTACTGTGCCCCCCACTACGCGCACGGAGCGCGCAATGTGGGAAGCGTGCCAAAAAGGCTGTAAACTGTTTCGCGCCCACAGAGGTGCATTCATATTGGGGGATAAACAAGGTGACCCCGCAACTTCCCCATAAAAAGGAGAAGTCGTGGAGGCGCAAACCCATTCACCCCCCTCTTCTTCCCAATCTGGCTATCGCCATCGCCTTCCTCTGCTCGAGCTCAGAGCGAAATCTTCCTTCTCTTCTGCTCGCCGTTCCCGCGCTTGTTCCATCCTCCTGCTTCCATCTCCACAGCCGCCATGCCGCCCAAGACCAGCAAGGGCAAGGGCACAGACAAGGAGGCAAAAGCCGAAGTTCCGGAAAGCGAGCTGGTGAAGATGCGGAAGAGGCTCGTCGTCTTTCCTCCAACGCTTGACGCAGAAACCTTGAAGGGACGATACCAATGCATGTGGGCGAAGGGAACACAAGCCCACCCCGCCACACGCGTCATCCCAGGTGCCAATTCCAAAGGCGGGTCGGACAGATACCCCTTCTTTACTGCGTACTTTTATTGGGGGCTCTGTCCACCTTTTTCCGATTTCTTCAACGACATCATGTATACGTACGGCTTCCGCCTTCTTGACTTCACGTCGAATGCCGTATTTTGCATGTCGATCTTTGCCCATCTTTGTGAAAATTTTGCCGGCGTGATCCCCAATTCTGCTCTCTTCCGCCACTATTTCTATCCTCGAATCCAAAAAGGAGAGGCTCTCTCTGGGTCTATTGCTTGGATTCCAAGGGCCTGGAACAAAGAGATATACCCAGATGGAGTTTACCGCGAAAAGTGGGACGAGTGGCGGGCCAAATGGTGCTGGATCCAGGAAGCAGATCCTCATCCTTTTTGCCATCCCCGGCGACAGAAGGTGGTCCGCGGCAAGGATTGGGGCGATCTCGCCGCAGAAGACGAGAAGCTCACAATCGCCACTACCAGAATCCTTCGCTTGAAGGCTGCCGGGCTGACAATGGAGATGATCGGCTTCGACTTCCTCCGCCGCCGCATCGCCCCTCTGCAGAATAGGGGAAGGCCAGCGTGGGAGTATAAGAACGTAGCGGATGTCATGAGGCTGCGCCCCGGGCTGAACAACAACTTGACTGTTATGCAGCTTGGCGCTCTCCGCCAGAAGTTATTCCAACACGAAGATAAGCACCGGCTGCCGGCAAGGATCGTCCCCTTGTGCAACAACTCTGCGCTGGGGTCGATCATTGCTTTCTTGCTGATGTTCAACGCCCACGGCCTTGACCCGACCTGGGTCGAGCCAAGCGAGGAAGAAGCGCAGAAATTCTTCGACAATCTGACGGAAAAGCCTGTCTGGCAAGAACCAGATCTTATTCGCGCCACCACGGATCAGGAGGTAGCATACATTGCTACCAGAGTGGAGGAAGCGAATCTTGCCGCGGAGGCCGGCAGCTTTGGCTTCACAGAGTGGGAAGCCAGCGAGGCAGAGGTGGTAGTGGAGGCGAAGCCTGCCGTGGAGGACGAGGTTGCCAGGGAAGAGAGCGGCGCAGCTGCTGAAATCTCGTCCGGCGAGGACTCAATCGAAGAAGAAGAGACGCGAGAAGAGCCCCCTCCCCCGAAGAAGAAGGCGAAGCGTGTTCTTCGAAAGGCTGTGTCTGACATCCCGGCAAGCCAGCCCTCTTCGAGCGGCGAAGTCCCCGGCAAGAAAGTGGCCGACAAGACCGAACCGCGGCAGGGGGCCCGTCAACAGCCTGCACGGCGTGCGAGGCCCGCACCAGCGGCCACTGCTGGGGCGGCAGGAGGGTCTCGCACCACCACACCGGAAGCTGCCCCGGCGCCTGCCACAGCTAAGCGGCCTAGGACTCCTCCTCCGCCTCCCCACCCAGACACCGCAACGGAGGTCGACTTCGACATCTCCGGCTTTAGTCCGGAGCGAGAGGAAGAAGAGTAAGTCCTTTGCTACAGCTTTTACCTTCCAATCTTGCATCAATTTTACTGACTTGCTTGCATTGCTTCCGTAGTGACACAGAAACCTTGCTGGAGAGGATGGCGAAGAGGTCAAGGACTTCTACGGGCGACGATCCCCCGGCAGGCTCCACTAGCGTGCCAGAGACCGTCATCGTGAGCCCGGAGCCTAGTCCTCAGCGCAGCCCCCAGCGTAAGTTCATAGTCCCTTTTTCTGTTGGCTGGTGCCGATGCTTCCATTCTTGTCGCTGATATCTTCGGGTTCGTAGGAGAAGAACGGCAACAAGGAGAGGATTGCCCCATTGTGCCTCCTTCATCGACCGCTCCGCCCACAAGCACATCTCCGGCAAGAGATCCTGCCGACGAGCCCGTCCAGATTGAGGAGGAGCCGACAAGCACGGACTCCAGCAACCCACCCCCGGCAACCGGAGTTGCCGGGAGAGGCGAAGCTACCTCTCGATAGCCCGACGTAGGTACTCGATCGCCTCAAAGTGCTAGTTATTCTTTTCCCCTTACTTCTTTATCTTTGATCACTTCAAAAATCTAAAAACTCGATCTTATTCTGACCTTCTCCCTCTCCCTTCAGAGTTCTCTGAGATGGAACATATGGACGTCGACGCCGTCATCGAGGAGACCGCCAGGGACGCTGGTGCCGAAGCGGACAGGATCACCGCCAGCGAGGCCACCAAGGATGATGTTGCCGGGGCCGGTGATGCTCTTGACAGGGAGGCCGCCAAGACGGCACGAACGGTTATCGCGGAAGAACCTGCCGAAGAGGGCGACAGGGAGGCTGGGGACCATACTGACGGCATTCCTGCCGCAGGAGCGCCAGGCGCTGCATCGGCCGCGGAGGCCCCTGTCACTGTTGAGGCGGCCACTGAAGACCAGCCATCAACATCCGACGAGCCCTCATCCAGCAAGTACCTCAAGGTTGGCGAAAACCTATTCATCAACTTGCCAGGGACGGCAAGCACCGAGGCACCAGCCGAAGGAGAAATTTTCGAAGAAATCATCACTGCTGCCGGGCTTGAAGTTGTCGACGATCCCTGCACTAGCAGTGGCAAGTCTGAAGAGGATCAGCTCCTTCAGGCCATGGGCGAAAACTTCCGCAAACTCCAGGCTCTCCATCGTGCCCGAAAGGAGAAGGCGGACTCCAGAATGGCAGTTGTCGAGGCAGCCGAAGCGGATTTTCAGAAGCGCGTCGCACAAATGCAAATCTGGCATGCCGAGGCCCTTCAAGAGCTGGTTGCCGGTCGAGAACAAGTGAGCCAGCAATGGAATGAAGTCCTCCTAAAGCAATCAGACATGGAGAAAGCCCATGACGAAGCTGTTCAAAGGATTGCTGCCGAAGATGCCCTCCTGACGCGGCGCCGCGTTGCTCTTGATGCTCATGAGGAAGATCTCACTGCTCGTGAGCAGGCGCTCGCCGCCAAGCTTCGCAGCAAGGATGAAGACATTGAAAATCTTGTCGCGCGGCGGACCCAGGAGTTGGAGTAGAAGCACAAGGAGGCGCTCGAAGCTCTAACCGCAAGTCACGCCGGCAAACTCAAGGAGGCCGTCGATGCTGCCGAAGCTGCAGAGGCCGCCAAGAACAAGTTGAACGACAGAGTGAAGAGGCTGGAAACAGATCTTGAAGAGCACGGCAAGGAACTCTCGACGCTCAAGGGGGACAGGGAAAAAACCCTCCACTCCTTGGTGGAGATGCAAGTTGCCCTGTCCGACAAGACCAAGCAGCTTTCCTCTGCGGCTGATAATATTGCGGTTCTGGAGCTGAAGCTGACAACATTGCAGAAATCTCTCGAGGCCGGCAGGGCCCGTGAGAAGGCTCTACTCAAGGATCTCCAAGGAGAGAGTTACCTGCTCAAGAGCGCTGCCGCTGCCCAGGCTGATTATGAAAAGGGGTTGGAGATCTGGACTGGCCGTCTCATCGCCACCGCAGAGAAGCTTACCGCAGAACTGTCAACCATGGGCTTGTCGAACTTCAGATATTCTTCCGAGGAAAGAATATCTCCAAGCGCCAGGTTGACGATGTTCTTTGAAAGCATCATCAACACGTTGAGGGCGCTCCAGTCCAGCCGGGCGACCCAACTGGCGAACGGGACTCGCCGGCTTTGTCGGGCCATCCTTCGCAAGGTGCTCCTCAAGGTGGTGCACAGCAATCCCGGCATCGACCTCTCCAGCGCACCCGGCCACCTGCCAAAGGATGCAAATGTTGAAGCGCTTGAGAAGTACATCGCGCCGATCCTTGAGAAGGTGGACTCCATCAAAAGGATCGAAGGCCAGCGTAGGGATTGAGTGCTTCCCTTTGATTCTTGCCGCCACAATCTCATGTAAAAGACAGTTAAGTCTCGAGTTAGGACTGTGGCAACTCATGGATGTAATATATTTTAACTATGTTTAGGCCCATGCTAGCTACTTCCCTTGTCTGATTCCTTTATGTATGGAGTTCACCCTACGCCTACTGAAAAACTTGCCGGCGCGCAACCTACCACGAGCGCTGGGTGCGGGACTTCAGCAGCCTGCTGGAGGCGCAGCGGCCGGCAAGACTCCTTGGCGCTCTCAGTGCAGCCGCTTAAATCGTTGAGCGTACTCGAAACAAAATAAGGGCGCAACTGATTACGACAAGGGTTCTTTCGCGTGCAGATTTTCCATACAAGGGTCGGAATCGTCCAAGGAACTAACTTGGTAATAAAAGAAAAACTTGCTCTGAGTTTTTAGGACTTAGCTTTCTGGCTTTGTTCTTCCTCCGGCAAGCATACGATTCCGAACGTCACCAGCTGGTATTCATGTCTCCCTTCCCCCCCGGCAAATGTGCACGCGAGGAATCCTTCTGTCTTTAAGAAAAAGGAAGAAGAGAAAATAAAGAGATGAAACCTTGGCGGTTCGTTAGAACTTACCGGGATCAGGTGTCATACAACATCTTAGACAAACATGCATATATGAATGTGAACATGAGAATCAATAAGGAAATGTACAACACTTAAATTTATTCATCTGTGCTCAGGGTCTGCGCCTGGCTTTGTACAAAGGATCACATGCCTTGCCGGCAAGACTTGTACAAAAAGGTGGTTGCTGGGAGCCCCCGGCAACCGCGCCTTATGGATAGAACTTGCGAAGATGTTTGATATTCCAGGAATTACTCACTGGAACGCCATCCTCGGTCTCCAGGCGGACAGCGCCAGGCCTGGTGACTCGTACTACCCGATAAGGGCCTTCCCACTTTGGCGTCAACTTGTTTGAATTCTTGGCGGACTGAATCCGTCGAAGAACAAGATCGCCTTCCTCAAGGCTTCGGGCATGAACCTTGCGGCTATGATAGCGGCGCAAAGCTTGCTGGTAGCGTGCAGCTCGCACAGCAGCCTGAAGACGATTCTCCTCAAGGAGCACAGCGTCATCTTGCCGCAGTTGCTCTTGCTCGAGCTCATCATAAGCGAGCACTCGAGGAGATCCGTATATGAGTTCCGTGGGGAGAACTGCTTCCGCTCCATACACTAGGGCGAAGGGCGTCTAGCCGGTGGCTCGATTTGGTGTCGTTCTGATTGACCAAAGAACCACCGGCAATTCATCAATCCAGCGTCTTCCGCACTTTTTCAGCCTGTCAAAAGTTCTGGTCCTGAGACCGCGCAGCACTTCAGCATTGGCCCTCTCCGCTTGGCCGTTGCTTCTCGGGTGAGCAACAGAGGCAAAACAAATCTTGCCGCCAAGGTCTTGGACGTACTGCATGAAGGTGCGACTTGTGAACTGTGTGCCGTTCTCGGTGATGATCCTGTTAGGCACACCGAAACGGCAAACAATTCCTTTGAAGAACTTGACAGCCGACTGCGCTGTCACCTTCCTCACCGCTTCCACCTCCGGCCACTTTGTGAACTTGTCGATAGCGACGTACAAGTACTCAAAGCCCCCGGCAGCACGGGGGAAGGGGCCCAATATGTCGAGCCCCCAGACGAAAAATGGCCAGGAGAGAGGGATTGTTTGAAGAGCTTGAGCTGGCTGATGTAATTTCTTCGAATGAAACTGGCACGCTTCACACCTGGTTACTAGTGCAGTCGCATCCTGGAGGGCGGTAGGCCAAAAGAAACCTTGCCGGAATGCTTTCCCGGCAAGCGCTCTTGACCCTATGTGAGAACCACATATGCCCCCATGTATCTCCGCCAACAGCTCTAGTCCATCCTGCCGAGCAATGCACTTCAATTTCACACCGTTTGGTCTCTTTCTATACAGGACGTCATCGATGAACTTGTACATAACAGAACGACGGGCTACTCTCTCTGCTTCTTCCTGTTCCTCAGTGAGTTCACCTGTCTGAAGGAAATGGACAATTTACTGCGCCCATGCTGGAGCCTGAGGCTCGACGGCTAGGACTAAAGGCATCTCCTCCGCCGGGGGGACGTTTGTCTCGACAGCAAGGGCCTGAGGCCCTGCCGGAGCCTGTTGTTCCCCAGCAGGCGTGTCGATCCCGGCAACTTCCTTGCTGGCGGCTCCGGGGAGATCTGCCGGGAAGTACTGGCCAGAGTTCAACTTTCTTCTCTTTTCTTGCCGCGTCGATGGTGCCACGGATGGTTGAGTCAATTGGAGCACAAAAGTTCCTGGTTCCACAGGCAACTTGAGGGCAGCACGCTTTGACAGGTCGTCAGCAACGCTGTTCTCGGCACGAGGAACGTGCTCCATTTGGAGACCGTCAAAGCGCTCTTCCAATTTCCTCACTTCATCTACGTAGGCTTGCATCAATGGGCTCTGATAGTTCTTGTTGACCTGCCTGACGACAAGCTGTGAATCACCTTTGATAATGAGCTTTCTGATACCAAGGTCTGCTGCGATCCTGAGACCGGCAAGCAAACCTTCGTACTCTGCAGTGTTATTGGTTGAACTCTCCCGGGGAAAATGCATTTGGACTACATACTTGAGGTGCTCTCCGGTGGGTGCGACAAGCAGCACACCTGCACCGGCGCCTTGCAGCGAAAAAGCCCCGTCAAAGTACATAACCCATTGCTGATCGGTTTCCTTGCCGGGGAGACTTGTTTCTTGAACTTCTTCGTTTGGCGTCGAGGTCCATTCTGCAATGAACTGCGCCAAGGCCCAGCTCTGAATCGTCGAAGTATTTTCAAACTTAAGACCAAAGCTGGACAGCTCCAACGCCCACTCCACGATCCTGCCGGTTGCTTCCGGATTTTGCAAAATCCGTTGCAACGGAAAGGGAGTGACGACGGTGACCTCATGTGCTTGAAAATAATGGCGCAGCTTTCTTGACGCCATAAGGAGGCCGAAAAGCAACTTCTGCACACCAGAATATCTTGATCTAGCCCCTTGTAAGAGGGAGCTAACAAAATAAACTGGGCGCTGCACCACCTTTTTCTTCTGCACGGGCTCTTCTATCTGCGCAGATTCTGTCTTGCCGGGATCATCCCTTGCCGGGGAAGATCTTGCCGCGCCATCTGGCGGTCCTGCCGCTGATGTTGCCTCCTCATCAGCTTCCCTCTGTGCCACCAGCGCAGCACTAACCACTTGATTTGTTGCCGCCAAATACAGCAGCAACGGCTCTTGTGGTTTAGGCGCAACTAGCGTCGGTGGAGAAGAAAGATATTTCTTCAAATCTTGCAGCGCTGCCTCCACTTCCGGAGTCCATTTCATTGGGCCTGCCTTCTTCAAAATTTTGAAGAAGGGCAGGGCGCGCTCAGCAGACTTGGAGATAAACCTACTTAGAGCAGCAACATAGCCGGCAAGACGGCGCACATCCTTGACGCGTCTCGGCGCTTCAATTTGCTCAATGGCTTTGATCTTGTCGGGGTTCGCTTCGATTCCCCGGCAAGACACAAAGAATCCGAGGAGCTTGCCGGAAGGAACACCGAACACGCACTTCTCAGGATTGAGCTTCAAGTTGATCTTGCGCAAGTTCGCAAATGTTTCTTCTAAATCTTGAATGAGCGTTGCTTTATCCTTAGTTTTAACCACTATATCATCCATATATGCCTCCATATTTCTATGGAGTTGTGGCTCAAAACCAATCTGGATTGCTCTGGCAAATGTTGAACCAGCACTCGTATGAAACAATACGTACCACATGGGGTGATAAAGGCGGTCTTCTCTTCATCTTCCTTTGCCATAAAAATCTGATGATACCCTAAATAGGCATCAAGGAAGGACAGGAGATCACAACCAACGGTGGCATCCACAATCTGGTCGATGCGCGGCAAGGGAAAAGGATCTTTTGGACAAGCTTTATTGATATCTATGTAATTGATACAAAGCCTCCATTTCCCGTTCGCTTTCCGCACTACAACCGGATTGGCCAGCCAGGTTGGATGAAGCACTCCTTTGACCAGTCCTGCCGCCTCCAGCTTCTTTATTTCTTCGGCAATGAATTCTTGCCGCTCCAAGGCCTGTTTTCTCACCCTTTGCTTGACGGGCCGCGCATGGGGACAGACAGCAAGGTGGTGCTCAATTACTTTCCTGGGAACGCCGGGGATGTCAGACGGTTGCCATGCAAACACGTCGACATTCGCCCGCAGGAAAGCAACGAGCGCGCTTTCCTATTTGTCATCTAGGGTGGAACTTATGGTGAAAGTTCCCCCCGTTCCGTCCTCCCTGGCAGGCACCTTCTTAGTTTCCGGCGGGGCAGCCTTAGACTTCTTGTTCTTGCCGGTGGAACTCTCTGGTACGTCCTCGACGGAAGCGCAACACTCCGAGGAGGCGTGCTTGCCGGAGTTCGCGCCAAGGTTCCTGCCGGTCTTCTTCTTCCCTCCGGGAGTTCCAGTGGCAGGAGCAGATGCCTCGATGGCAGGTGCTGCAACTGCTTCCCGGTAAAGTTGGTCGGCACAGATGAGCGCATCCTTCTTGTCGGAATGGATAGTGATGACGCCCAACGGCCCAGGCATCTTCAAGACGTTGTATGCGTAGTGTGATGCCGCCATGAACTTAGCCAGCGCTGGCCGGCCAAGGATCCCATTGTATGACATGGGGATCTTGGCGACATCAAACACCACCTTTTCGGTCCTGAAGTTAAGCTCGCTGCCAAATGTTACCGGCAGCGTGATCTTGCCCTTAGGCTGGGTTCTTCCCGGGTTGACCCCTTGAAACATACCCGTTTCCTCGAGGTCTTCGTCGGGAATCTGAAGCTTTGTGAGCACATCTGGTGAGATTAAGTTTAGGCCGGCCCCGCCATCAACTAACATCTTCGTCACCTTGAGGTTGCGAATTGTCGGGGAAACCAACAATGGCAAACACCCGACCGCAGTTGTGCGATCAGGGTGATCCTCGGCGTCAAAGATGATAGGCGTGCTGGACCATTTCAGAGGCCTACATGCATCGGGGGATGGCTCTGCCGCATTAACCTCCCGCACCCACTGTTTAAGTTGGCGGTGGGAAGAATGCAGCGAGGCACCCCCATCAATGCACATAGCCTCCGTAGCCTTCTAGAATTCCTGCTCACTGGATTCATCATCTTCCTCATCATCACCTTCTTCTTTATCTCGGCCCCGAGCGGGCCGATCCTTCTGCTGCTTGGCCTTGCCGCGGCGACCCCCTCAGGCACCGCGTTTCTTGTCGGACCCCTCAGCACCGTCTTGGGCCTTCTCCTTGTCTCGCCTCTCGTATTCAGCCTTCTGCTTCTCGGCAAGCTGCTCGACTTGCCGGCAGTCCTGGAGATCGTGGCCCTTAGTGCGATGGATCTTGCAATATTGCTTGCCGGAGTTCTCCGACTTGTCGGCAGCCGCCAAGGCCTGACAGGAAGGGCACCCGGCAAGATCCTTGCCGGGGGCGCTAATCTTGGCCTTCTTGGCGGCGCCAGGGTTGCCGGATTCCTCGACGGCAAGCACGGCCTTGCCTCCGCGCTTCCTACTCCGCCGCCGGCCTTTCCTTGACGGAGTCGCGGCATCTTCTTCTTCTGAGTCGCCTGTCGCACCAACAGCTTCACCGGGGAGTTTTCTCCCCTCTTCAGCTCGAGCACACTTGTCAGCCAAAGTGTAAAGCTCGGCAATACTCCTGACTTTGTTCATCGCCAGCTCTTCCCGCATCCTGTGGTTACGCACGTTCTGATGGAACGCGCTAATGACAGCGGCAGGATGAACATCAGGAATATTGTACTGCACCCGGCTGAATCTCTGCATAAACTTGCGCAAGGACTCGCCCTCCTTCTGAGGGATGATGTGCAAATCACTTTCTTTGCCAGGAACTTGGTGGCCTCCAACAAAGGCGCCAACAAACTGATGGCACAGATCTGACCAGCAAGAAATAGAATCCTCCGGCAGATGCATCAACCACGACCTGACGTTGGGTTTGAGGACCAACGGGAAGTAGTTGGCGAGTATCTTGTCATCTCGGCCCCCGGCAGCTTGCACCGCAATGGTGTAGATGCTCAGGAACTCCGAGGGATGGGTCTTGCCGTCATATTTCTCCGGGACCTCTGGCTTGAAGGTTCGGAGATTGGGACACTGGACTTGCCGCAGCTCACGGGTAAACGCTGGAGGTCCCACTTCGTAAGGCAGGTCTCCTACGTTCCCTTGCGCGGGCTCGTCGACAACTGGCCCCGCACGCTTATCAGACTGATAGCGCGCTTCCCGTCGCCGCTCGATGGTTGTTCGAGCGTCCTCCTTGCCTCGTTCCTAGAGAACCAAACGTTGATCATGGCGCATCCGCGGATCGGACGACGCCGTGGAAACTTCTTCATGGCGGTCGACTTGCTGAGCCATCGGCCGCCGCTGATGTCGCGGGGGAGAGTGCACTGTAGTTGCACCACCTCCGGTTTTCTCTCCACCGGCTCGCATCGGATCGACGGGCTTCTGTTGAGAGGGCCCTGCCTCTTGTGGTCCATCCTTATTAGCGAAGCCGATAAGGCTCTGGATAGTAGCTCGCCACTCCTCCATCTTCTCCGGGGCGGGAGGAAAATCGAGGAGCAGCTGCGCACGTGCCAAGGCTTCTGCTGGCATAGGTGGCGGTGACAGGTGCGAAGTACATGAGGTGCTCTGACTCCTAACCAAGTTAGAAGGAGCACCGCCACGGTCACGCGACCGCGCGCCACCTTCGCCGGCAGCTCGGTGTGCATGCTGGTCCCGCGCATCTTGGGATCTATGCACAGAAACCTTTTCGTAGGGACGCCCCGAACCACCAGCGCCATGATGTCGCTCGTCTCGCACAACCTGGGCAGGTTGCGAGGCTCGCGGCGGCGCGGGAGCTCCAGCAGGCGCTCTTTGATCCCTAGAGTTTGTTGTGCCACCCGTAGGCAACGCAACGCCATCTCTAGATCCAGCGGCGCGCAAGTTACCACTGCCACTGCGAACGATACCGCTCGCTTGGCTTGGATCACTAGAACGCTGCGGGGGTTCCAGTCCTCTTCCTTCTGCACCCACAGCATCGCCTGTCTGCGAAGGCGCGGGCAAAACAGACCCGGACGGTTGTGCTGTCGCGATGTTCTTCTTCTTGGGCGGCATAATGAAGGAACTAGGGCGTCGACCACCAGATCAGGTTCACGCAACCTTCAATCCCCCTACCTGGCGCGCCAAAGATGTCGGGGCACGACACCTATGGGATCCCGAGAGACCGCTTTTATGATTCGGCGGGGGGAGAGGTACACGCAAAGAGCAGAGCCGGAGACCGACGCGTGAGGTTTTTACCCAGGTTCAGGCCGCTGATCAGCGTAAAACCCTACTCCTGCTTTGTGTTCTTATTGATGTTCTTGAGCCCAGCCTCCAGGAGCGCTCGCAATGAACAGTACGTTCAAAGAACAGCTACGCATGCAGAATGGGCCAGAAGTTCTCCTCCTCTATAGCAGTTGCCTTGGGCCTCCTTTTATATGCTCAAAGGGGTCTCCACAGTGGCAAAATGTACATACATTGAGGTGTAAAGTAGCTACAGGGTATAATACCTAACCCCTGACGAATTAGGACAAACGCATTTAATGCACCGTGAGGTGTCTGTTTAGGTGTCCTCACTTTCTTGGGGATGGAAAAAGGGGCCATCCCATCAGCACCGCTTAAGCTCTCCTCCACTGGCGCGCCGCCACGCATCCATGGAAGGAGCCAGAATGTCAGACTCGTCACTGTGCCGAAGCGGTGGCACAGTGGCAGAACCTCGCCAGGCGCCGAAACTTGCTGGGTGCCAGGCCTTGCCGGGCACTGATCCTTGCCGGGCGCCGAGCCTTGCCGGGCGCCGATCCTTGCCAGGTTCCTCAGGCCACCCTGGCAAGGATCTTGCCGGGGAGGCTGGTCTTCGATTTCCAGCTTTGCTTATTTGCTGATTCTCAGACCTCTGACTTGATGATTTCCTTGATAGCTTAAATCGACCTCGAGCTGATCCCGGCAAGCCTTGCCGCGAGGATGGCTACAACTGCCCGTGCACAAGTAAGGGGTACTAATGGCCCCATACTTAGTACACCGACATAGAATATGGTGGTTGTGGAGAAGACAAAAAGAAGGAGATAGTCTCACATCAACTAGGTGTATCAACGGGCTATGGATATGCCCATCAATAGATATCAATGTGAGTGAGTAGGGATTGCCATGCAACGGATGCACTAGAGCTATAAGTTTATGAAAGCTCAAAAAAGAAACTAAGTGGGTGTGCATCCAGCTTGCTTGCTCATGAAGACCTAGGGCAATTTTGAGGAAGCCCATCATTGGAATATACAAGCCAAGTTCTATGATGAAAAATTCCCACTAGTATATGAATGTGACAACATAGGAGACTCTCTATCATGAAGATCATGGTGCTAATTTGAAGCGCAAGTGTGGAAAAAGGATAGTAACATTGCCCCTTCTCTCTTTTCTCTCCTTTTTTTTGGTGGGCTTCTTTGGCCACTTTTATTTTATTTCTGGGCTTCGTTGGCCTCTTTTATTTTTTCCTCACATGGGACAATGCTCTAATAATGAAGATCATCACAGTTTTATTTACTTACAACTCAAGAATTACAACTCGATACTTAGAACAAAATATGACTCTATATGAATGCCTCCGGTGGTGTACCGGGATGTGCAAGGACTCAAGAGTGACATGTATAAAAATTATGAGCGGTGGCTTTGCCACAAATACTATGTCAACGTGTCATAATAAAATGGAATGGTGGAAAGTTGCATGGCAATATATCTCGGAATGGCTATGGAAATGCCGTAATAGGTAGGTATGGTGGCTGTTTTGAGGAAGGTAAAAGGTAGGTGTATGGCACCAGCGAAAGTTGAGCGGTACTAGAGAGGCTAGCAAAGGTGGAAGGGTGAGAGTGCGTATAATCCATGGACTCAACATTAGTCATAAAGAACTCACATACTTATTGCAAAAATCTATTAGTCATCGAAACGAAGTACTACGCGCATGCTCCTAGGGGGATAGATTGGTAGGAAAAGACCATCGCTCGTCCCCGACCGCCACTCATAAGGAAGACAATCAATAAATACCTCATGCTCCAACTTCGTTACATAACGGTTCACCATACGTGCATGCTACGGGAATCACAAACTTTAACACAAGTATTTCCACAATCCACAATTACTCACTAGCATGACTCTAATATCACTATCTTTATATCTCAAAACAATCATAAGGAATCAAACTTCACATAGTATTCAATGCACTTTATATGAAAGTTTTTATTATATCCCTCTTGGATGCCTATCATATTAGGACTAAATTTATAACCAAAGCAAATTACCATGTTTTTAGAAAGACTCTCAAAATAATATAAGTGAAGCATGAGAGTTCAATAATTTCTATAAAATAAAACCACCGCCGTGCTCTAAAAAGATATAAGTGAAGCACTAGACCAAAATTGCCTAGCTCAAAAGATATAAGTGAAGCACATAGAGTATTCTAATAAATCACGATTCATGTGTGTCCCTCTCAAAAGGTGTGTACAGCAAGGATGATTGTGGCAAACTAAAAAGCAAAGACTCATATCATACAAGACGCTCCAATAAAACACATATCATGTGGTGAATAAAAATATAGCCTCAAGTAAATTTACCGATAGACGAAGACGAAAGAGGGGATGCCTTCCGGGGCATTGTAACACCCTGGATTTTGCCCATTTTCTTTTTCTTCGATTTTGGTCTGGTTTTGCTTTTCTGTGGCTTAGTGGTCTTGAAACCTAGAAAGATCATCCTTGATTCCTCTCCCAAGTGTCTAGTCAATCTCAAAATCATCTCAAGACCTTCTCATTTCCATCTTGGACCAATCCCAATATTCTTTTTCTTGGGAATATTCCTTTTTCTATTAAAGGAATAACCCTGTCTGCCCTGGGTTGTGAAGCAACCCATAGTTCCAGCATTCCAAAGATTTCCAAATAATTCTCATAAATTGTTTGGGTCATATATTCCTCAGATATGTCAAAATCCTTCCTTGCCATGTTAAAAAATATTCCATCAATATTCCTTTTCTGATTCTGCCCCAGCTGGCAGTTCGTGAAGCAAGTACCCTTTATCTTTGCTTGCTTGAGCTCAAACTTTTTGTGAACTCTTTCCTAACCAAATCATTGCCACATGACAAAATTCAACTCAATTTGGCTAGTATATATTTCTTGGCGAATTTCCAAATTTCTGGTCAACTGGAAGCTTTGTGAAGCAAGTGCTAGCTAGGAGTATCCAAATGAGTTCAAATTTTGCAAGCATCTTCATATGCTCAAATTAACACTGTCCACAAGATTTGAGCATCATCCCATCATCTATATGATCACAGCATCAAATCTTTGCTACCGGTCATATTTTTCTGTTGTGAAGCAACTATATTTTATATTCCTTCATAATTGCTGAAAATTTACCAATACATTCTCCTCATCATATGACACCTCTCCAAAATATTTGGGCTCATTCTATCTAGCCATTTTCCCTCAGCAATTTTCCTAAGTTTCTGTCCAGTAGGATGCTGTGTGAAGGAAGTACCATTTTGGTTTATCCAAATGGTATGAAATTTATACAGTGTCTTCATATCATCAAATCCCTCATCTCCTCCAAGTTTCAGCTCAATCCAAGCCATTAAGTGAGTGCCACATCAAGATTTGTATTCTGGACCAGATTAGGCAGTTGTTAAGCAACTGTATTAAATCTTGATCAAAATCATTCCAAATTTCACAGCATTATAGTCCTTCCTAACCTAAATCTCCCAGACATCACATTTGGCTCTTATCCCTTCCCTGTTGATCACAGTATCATGCAACAGTTTGCTACAGCCAACTTCAGAGGATCATTCACATCTAACCAAAGTGTGTTTCTCTGGGCCATCACCTCCCCGGGACTATTCGTTGGAAGGACTACCCACTGGACATGATGTGGCCGGTCAGCATGCACCGCGTGCACCCGTTCATGCGGTGACCACGCGGCTGGCATACCTGCCAGCGCGCTCTGGCGACGGAACCTCTCGGTCTCGTCCGTTTCCTCGCACCCTTGACACCTCTTCATGTCCACAGGCTTCACCTCGTCGTCGCCCTCGCTCTAGACCCATCTCCCCCTCCGGATTCTTCCCCCTTGCGCCTCGGCGGTCGCCGTCACGGCTCTGTTCGCCCGTGACCCCGAGTTGTCACCTCCCTCCCTGGCTTCTTCCTCCCCGAGCCATCGCGTTGCATTGAATGCTCGTCAGGTCGGCAACGCTCCCGTCCAGCCAGCTCGCCTGCAAGCTCCAGTGCGGCGTTGAGTTCGCCACCGCGGCCGAGCTCATCCAATCGCCTCTGCCCGCCTATAAATAGGCCTCCCCCAAGCCCTCCGAGCTCACCCACGGACTCCTCTCCTTCCCAGCAACCTCCCGAGCCTTTTCCCTGAGGTCGAGAGCCTCTCCTCACCTCCATTTGCTGCCATGGCTGCCGCCCTCTCCGACCTGAATTCCGGCGAGCCCCGCCTTTTCCCTCCCTTCCACCACCACCAAGGAGCCACCCCAGCACTCCTTCCCCTCCTCCGGTGGCCTCTAGCCGCGAGCCCACCTGTGCCCGACACCGCCGTCCGCCATGATCGATGCCCCGGCCTCCTCATCGCTCCCCGGCGGCCCTAGTATGCCCAGGCGGAAGCGGCACTCCTTCCCGAGGCCACCGGTGTCCGCGCCATCGCTGGGGATAGCCGGAGTCGTCAGGACCATCGCCGGCCGCGCCTCTGTTTCTCGCCGCGGGAGCTCAAGTCGCCACTGTTCCACTCCTCCTCGCCATCTGTGTCCGGGCAGGATGGACGCGGCACTCCTCGACGGACCCTCCAGTGCCGGCGCCCTTGCCGGAGATGGCCGGAGCCGCCGAGCCCATCGCCGGCCAAGCTCAGCCGCGCATCTGCCTTGCCCTCTCTCTGTTTCTGTCGGGCGCAAGGGAGAAGGGAGCCAAGAGAGAGAAAGAGTCAGCGCGGACCCACATGTCAGCCACTCAGCCGCTGACCCCGCCCCTGCCATGTCACTTAGGTGGAGGTGTATTCTTCGGAATACGTCTTCCCCTCTCGAAAACGCATTCTGCTGCAACCGCCGAGCTACTAGGGACCCTGTTGTAAATATTTTCTTTATAGATAGGTCCCTGGTAGAAAAACCATCACATCTTTTTGCTCGTAACTCCGATTGAGGTGATTCCAACGCCCACTTCTTCGTATCTTTGAGCCCGTCATGTTGGTACCATTTTCATAATGTGTTCACACAGTGAAAATGACCATTTTGCCATTGCCCATAAACAACCCCCTCCGAGAGAGAACTGTTTTCGGCAATCGTCTCCGCGGACTTCCCGCACTTCTTTCTGATGGTTCCTTTATCCCCAGGAAAGCCATGAAAACCACTTGTATGATGGATTTGCAGTAGCTATGGTTTCCTACTTGAATAGTTATTTAATGTGTGCATGTTATTCTGTCTGAAACTACTATATATGCTTATGTTCTATGCTCATGTGTATCTTGCTAGTTATCAAGTACTCGTTGGTAGCATTATGCTCATGGTTAACATTGGCAGTAGTTCATCCTAAGATGATGACATGTCTGCTTGTTTCTTTATCAGTTGTGATGGTTCATCCTGTTATCAGGGCTCATCACATCACCATTCAAATTTAACTGGATGTTAATCGAACTCGAACACCTGTTGGCTGAGTCATTGTGCGGACTGAATCGAGCTCACCAGTGCAACCACACCTACTGGGATGGGGCAGCCCTAATTCGGTCTATTGTCATGCCTCTCGCCGGTACCTCCAATAGGGAAGGTTATGAGTGCGTGCTAGCCTGATCTGGTAGGTGGCTATAACCTTGTGAACCCAGTTGAGTTATTGGATCCAGGTCCCTGTTTGGGACAGTTTTGTTTGGCCACGACGGTGGCAGGTGTCGGAAGGACACAGGGGTCACCCATGACATAGCCCAATGGGGAGTTTGTCGGAGTGGCTGGGAGAGTGCCATGCAATAGATTGGGTTTTGTCGGAACATCGTTGGTCCACCCGAATGGGAGCACGAGGCCACGAGTTCCGTGGTGTGGGTACAGTGTACTAACCTCTGCAGACTATATAATCTATCGATAGCCGCATCCTCGGATATGGGCACAGTTCGTAGTAGGACACACTATGGGTCAACAGTACAATAATCTTGCTTATAACAACCCGGTTCGATGAGAAAGAAGTTGGTTGATCTTTATGTGATTGCGAGAGGATCACCGTGGTATCGAGGATACCGACGTTGGTTGATCATGATCATGTGAGGATCACTGTGGTATCGTGGATACTCGATTTGGTTGATAGTGTTATGTGGTGATCTCGGGTAAAGACCAAGCTTCTTGTGATCATGTTATCACTACGGTATTGTAATACCAAGTTTGGTTGGTCCCGAGGTTATCATGTGGCACACTGGATGGTAAGTTCTTCCATGTGGTGGTTACAAGGTAACCCCAAACAGAGTAAGTTGCATCATGATAGTTTTGACCAATTGCATGTAGTGTCATCCTGCTCATATGCCATGCCTATATTGTTCTAGCATCATGGTTACACCTGCTTAACCTGTAAATGCCATGCTGTTGCTTGTCTTGACTGCTTTGGTTGCTGTGAGCTTGCGAGTACATTCAAAGTACTCAGCTGGCGTGTCATGCCAGTTTGCAGGTCATGCCATGATTGCTTGCTTGTCAAGGATTCTGAGTTTGCGAGCTAGGATACGTGTTCCAGTCAGAGTCCCTGCGGAGTGGAGTCCGTCATCGTCGTCGTAGTTCCGCTGCATCGGGTTGTTCCGCTGTTAGCATAGAGCTACCATGGGCAGGCATAGTATCGTTGTGCCGATGTAATCCTTGTACCCTTGTAACCTTATTCATAGTAATAAAGAGCTGATTTGTTCTATGCCAACAGTGTCGTATTCCAGAAGACTTGTCTCTGGGCTAGAATATGGGGCGTTCTGGTTTCCTCTGAGCCGGTGTGCCACAAGAGTTGGTATCAGAGTAGGTCTGGCTGTAGGACGCCCTAGACCGCGTGAACGTTAGAAATCGGTAGTATAGGATCCGGTTGCTACACTTGTTTGTTGCATTTGCTTGTTGCATAGCATGCATATAGACTAGATATTTTATTGCTAACGGTTGATATGGTGAGTGTATGTGGCATTGGTTTCGATTCACCACCTGCGCTCTCCAGTTTGCATACTGGTTCCTTGGTGTGGTGTCATCTTCATCCCAGCGGAGTGATGCCAAGGTGCTTGGTGGTGTCGATCCCTTGTCGGATTGATGCACCGGTACCACACCAATATATTCCCTTCAACCACCCCTATAGTTTCGGTGATAGACATGCTTCTATCCCAGAGCTTGCCATCGTCCCACTAGCCACGTTGGCAACCCTTACTGATATTAGTTATCAGAAAAGGGCAATGCTGCAAGCCTTTCTTTTCATCGATTATCCAACCCTGCCATCCATTCCCTGGACAAGTATGATTTCTTCCGTACGCTTGATGATGATGTGGTCGTGACCTCCGTGTTCCGATCCACGATCACCAAGTCCGTCCTCGTCTCCGTATTCGTCCAGCTACAACCGGTGTAAGCCTGTGTTTGGTGTAGCTTTGTTTACACCAATTTTGCCACACATTGTCTCACTTTCGTGCACACCGCCACAGCATGTTAGACCGCAATACCGGAGTTCTTGTGAGATTTGTGTGCTTAAGTAGGCATGCATATTGTTGCTATGGATAGCTGTAGAGTATGATATTGCTTGTGTGTGATCTTGTTGCTTTGTGTGCTTTTGTCATTTCTTTTGCCTCTTTCTTTGGGCCCTTGGTGTTACCTTATTTCCCCTTATGGAAGTTGCTCACCGACACCGGACTCAAAGAATCAGTGAAGAGGCAAGCATGTGGAAGCTCAGCTCAACAATATGGAATTTTTCGCTGACTTCCTGATATTGGGAATATCTGGTCTGATTACAAATGGTATTCTCGATTGATTATCGGCATCAAGTATACATCAGTGTGCAATTTTCACAACAGTAATGATCAATTCAGCAAGAAGGATAGACGAACAACTTTCTTCATACAACAAGTGACCGAAAACAGTAACATCAAGGTATATATATCTGCACCCAGTTCGCATATGGCAAAAAGAAAGCTTCAGATATAAGCAACCCAGTCTTTCTTCACAAGCTATCTGAGAAGCGTACAACGCAAGGGTTCCTGTGTCTTCCTCGGCACGACACATGGACATCTTGCGATGCAAGCATGCTATCCCGGCAGAAGCTTCAGGCACAAGCTATTCAGCCTTCCTCAGCAAGATATTCGCAATGGCTTCCAACACAAGCTAAGAAACCTTCGTCAGTAAAGCATCACATCCTCACCAGTACAAGATAATTCCCAGTCAGTTGGCCGCATATGACCATGCATCCCAAGGATCAGCTCCACAACAGTTTGGTCAGAAGGCAAGAATCAGTCAGGATGCAAGTCTGCCTCAGAAATCAAATGCCCAGCTACACATGCTTCCATAGATATGGTGAACATGCTGCCAAGGTTATACGAGTTACTCATATAATGATGACAACCCGTGAGCTGTATGGGACGCTACTGAACCCTTGCCTGCCTTCCTTTAGTAACGGCACCACGCCTGTGTTCTGAGCTGTTTACGGCCGTCCGGGGTGGATGCCGATTTTTTATTTCTCTTGTCAGCAACTGTCCGTGTTCTGAGCTGCTTTTCGGTCGTCTCGGGCAGCTGTTGAATTTCTTTCCGTAGCGGTGACCCTATGTTCTGAGCTGTTTTTCGGCCGTCTTAGGGAACTGCTACTTTCTTCTTATCGACACCGTCTCATGCTCTGAGCTGCTTTTCAGCCGTCTTGAGTCGGGGTTGAGTTATTCCAGTTATATCCTAGATCTGAGTTGTAAAGACCGTTCTGGTGGCTACTGGTTTATTTGCTGGTTTCATCCAAGGGTTTCAGACGGTCGTTACCCTACAGCTACAACTTGTAAAGTAATATGCCTGCCGGAATATTGCACCTGACAGCACCCATGGTCACCCGAAGAATCAAGAATACATAAGGCCAAGCTCTTTCACTAAGGATCCAGGCAAAGAAAACCATAATGAAGGAGCAAGATTGGCCATACAGGTATGATAATGGTTACATGATCAACATGGTACAGATACCCAGAATAGTCTGGTTCGATACCGATCACCATGGGAACACACCCACGGGGTTTAATCCATTTGCAAGGACCCCATATCGAGTCAACCCGCTTAGTCAGCTATATATTCTCAGAATCGTCAGAAGGGGATATTCAAGCCTAACAGGTAAGACCGAAGTGTCAGCTCAGCAGTTCGATTTCAGCCACCATGTTAAAGCATTACACAGCCTACCATCCACATAGAGATACCAACAGACTGAGTAATCAGAAGGATGAATAACAGTCTCGAAGCATGTGTCCTCATATATGGGAATCAGGTAAAGAATAACCTGCCGTGACCAAGATTCTGTTGCCAGGACCACTGTCAGTCAAGTCTATGGATAATATCATTATAAGGTCATACACCTTTATGTTGATCACGACAAGTGACAGCCAAATCTTTGGTAGGAATTTTATATCCAAGACAGTGGAGATACCCAAGATATTCCAGCAATCCTTGCGAGAAATCAGATTCTGCTAAGAGAGCGGTATGATTCATAGTACTGTTTTGAACTTGGAGGACACATGACCATTTGAAGCAATCCAATGCAAGGAGTAAAAGCTTTCGTGTCCACTGAGAGAATCCGTGGATAGTTGTCAGTATTGGACTTCATCGCAACACGTCCATGGGGAAACAGCTCTTGGACTTGCGAGAAGGACAGGTATTTTAGGATAATTCATCACACCCCAAATAAGGCAACAGACATAAAAGGAGGGAAGTCAGAGTAATATATGAGGCAAGATTTGCCAGAAAAAGGATCCAGTGAAACAAACCACCCTGAAGTCAGGTAGCCAGACAGATGAGATTTAATGGGAGCATTATATAAAGGCAAAAAGGAAACCCGAGTTGGAAACGGTTTCCTCAAGTGGGAATATTCATGCTTAACCCCTGAGCCGCCAAATCTCGAGGACGAGATTTCTTTAAGGGGGGTAGGTTTGTAACACCCTGGATTTTGCCCATTTTCTTTTTCTTCGATTTTGGTCTGGTTTTGCTTTTCTGTGGCTTAGTGGTCTTGAAACCTGGAAAGATCATCCTTGATTCCTCTCCCAAGTGGCTAGTCAATCTCAAAATCATCTCAAGACCTTTTCATTTCCATCTTGGACCAATCCCAATATTCTTTTTCTTGGGAATATTCCTTTTTCTATTAAAGGAATAACCATGTCTGCCCTGGGTTGTGAAGCAACCCACAGTTCCAGCATTCCAAAGATTTCCAAATAATTCTCATAAATTGTTTGGGTCATATATTCCTCAGATATGTCAAAATCCTTCCTTGCCATGTTCAAAAATATTCCATCAATATTCCTTTTCTGATTCTGCCCCAGCTGGCAGTTCATGAAGCAAGTACCCTTTATCTTTGCTTGCTTGATCTCAAACTTTTTGTGAACTTTTTCCTATCCAAATCATTGCCACATGACAAAATTCAACTCAATTTGGCTAGTATATATTTCTTGGCAAATTTCCAAAGTTTCTGGTCAACTGAAAGCTTTGTGAAGGAAGTGCTAGCTAGGAGTATCCAAATGAGTTCAAATTTTACAAGCATCTTCATATGCTCAAATTAACACTGTCCACAAGATTTGAGCATCATCCCATCATCTATATCATCACAGCATCAAATCTTTGCTACTGGTCATATTTTCCTGTTGTGAAGCAACTATATTTTATATTGCTTCATAATTGCTGAAAATTTACCAATACATTCTCCTAATCATATGACACCTCTCCAACAAATTTGGGCTCATTCTATCCAGCCATTTTCCCTCAGCAATTTTCCTAAGTTTCTGTCCAGTAGGATGCTGTGTGAAGGAAGTACCATTTTGGTTTATCCAAATGGTATGAATTTTATACAGTGTCTTCATATCATCAAATCCCTCATCTCCTCCAAGTTTCAGCTCAATCCAAGCCAGTAAGTGAGTGCCACATCAAGATTTGTATTCTGGACCAGATTAGGCAGTTGTTAAGCAACTGTATTAAATCTTGATCAAAATCATTCCAAACTTCACAGCATTATAGTTCTTCCTAACCTAAATCTCCTAGACATCACATTTGGCTCTTATCCCTTCCCTGTTGATCACAGTATCATGCAACAGTTTGCTACAGCCAACTTCAGAGGATCATTCACATCTAACCACAGTGTGTTTCTCTAAGCCATCACAGTATCATTCGTTGGAAGGACTACCCACTGGACATGATGTGGCCGGTCAGCGTGCACCGCGTGCGCCAGTTCACGCGGTGACCACGCGG